>CM048821.1:49885643-51258143 GCA_026586065.1 Dioscorea zingiberensis | reverse complement strand
TGGTGGTTGAACTGTAGGAAGATGTTGATAAATTAGTTAATGAATGACTCATCCTATCTTGGAGATGTAATTTGTGGATTAAAAAATAAATACAAAGATGTAACATGTGTCAATGGTCTAATGTGAAAAAGGACATGTTCATACAATTATATTGTCAGGGGGACCAAGCAGGTACAATCAGTGAAGAGTCATGAAAATGCCAGAAAATTATAGCTATGCTGCATGACAATCATCAACCAGATGGCATTTTCTAATAGGAAGTTGCAGGATATATATAGTTGGGAAGATTGTTTAGTAGTCATTCATGTCAGACGGCAGGCTGGTAGTCTCTAACAAGCTATATAATGCCAAGAACCAAGCATGTGCTGAATTTTATTTTTATTTTTTGAAGTAAGAAAGCATGGTAGATACCCGTGTTTGTTTGACGTGTGTGGTGAGGAAGAACACAGAGAGAGCAAAAGCATCACCGACAAAATTTGAGATCACCAAAGGCTTGAACTGATAAACCTAGTCACAGATAAAGAGGTGAATAGAAGAGTTGATCATAATCACATACTAATTGATCAAAGAATGTGAAAACAATGCCACGTATACCTTTCAAGAGATGTGGAGAGAAACCAAACTGAACCTCCACGAGATTTTTCATTTTTTTTTTTTTTTTTTGACACCAAGTCAACTATTTTTCATGTATTGTCTTAAATCCTAGAGCATACGAAGAAAACTTTTAGTATTATAATTCAAGAACAATATAAGTTGTTAAAATGGTATTACTCACATTGTATTCTCTATGCATGTACCTCTGGAACTGATCAAGCCATCACATTCTCAAGTAGAACAAACGAAATGCAAGTTTGATTATTCTGCTGATCACCTCAAATGCTGCCGGTCATTTTCAGGTTTGATTTCTTGTGCCAAAATTCTTAACATCGAATATATATCTTCTGCCTCTGGATGAGCTTGATCAAACACATGAAACTCATGTACTTGACCATTTATGTCTAGCCAACTGATTCCAGGAGTCTTCTTCAAGCTTCCACCTCTGAGAAAGCTTCTCATTCTAGCAACACCGTCCCATTTCCCTGCAGCTGCATAAATGTTGGACAGCAAAACATAATTCCCAGCATTATGAGGTTCCATGGCTATAATCTTTTCAGCTGCAAATTCAGCAAGCTCAGTCTCAGAGTGTAATTTACATGCACTCAACAAAGGCCCCCACACCCTCACATCTGGCTTCAATGGCATTTTCTCAATGAGTTTTCTCGCTTCTTCAAGCTGCCCAGAGCGTCCCAGAAGGTCTACCATGGAAGCATAATGCTCTTGGTCAGGTTGGTAGCCATAGATATCAACCATCTCACTGAAACACTTCTGACCCTCTTTTACTTTGCCAGAGTTTACACAAGCTGTCAGCAGTCCAAGAAAAGTTACAGGATCTGGTCGAAGTGCCAAATCCCTCATTTGGTTGTATAGTTTGAAGCATTGATCCCAAGATCCGTGTTTGGAATAAGCGCCGATCATCGAGTTCCATAATACTACATCCCTACGATCAATTTCTTCCTCATCAAAAAGCTTTTGTGCCATCTCTATGCACCCACATTTTGCATAACTGACCAGGAGAGAAGTCATAAAGGAAACACTTGAGTTTAGACCTTGTTTTATAGAGTAGCCATGAGAGTTCTCTACTTGCTCCAGGGCAGATGAATTTACAAAAGCTGGCAATACATTAATCAATGTTATTGCATCTGGTCTGACTCCATTCTTCTTCATTTCATTAAAGAGTAACACAGACTCAGAATCGAACCCATTATTTACATAGCATTTTATCATTGAACTCCACGAAACTGAAGACTTGTTCCCTAAGGAATCAAATATCCTTCTCGCAATCTCTGGGCTCTTGCATTTCCAGTACATTTCAATAAGAGAGTTGTGCACTGAGACTTGATAGTCAACCCCATTTCTGATCACATGACCATGGATCTCTTTAGCCCATCTGAGAGATTTCAACTCTGCAACTGCAGCAATAGAAGCAATAGCTGTGAATAAATCAGTTCTAAGCCCAGACTTCCCCATCTCTCCCAACAATTCTAGAGCCAATCCCGGATATCCATTCTTAGAGTAGCCCGATATTAGTATATTCCAAACTGCACAGTCTTTATCTTGAATCCAATCAAACAATCGCCTTGCTGTTTCCAAATCACCAAGCTTGCAGTACATCATTAATAGAGCAGTGCTAACCCATAATTCTCCAGTCAAGTTGCACAAAATGGCCAACCAATGAACTGACTTTCCCATTAGCAAAGAATTCAAATCCACACACAATCTCAAAAGATTGACGATAGTAACAAAGTCCGGCTCCAAACCTTCAAATCTCAGCCTCTTAAACAGCCTACAACTCTCAATAGAATAACCAGACTCACAAACAACTGAAATTATTGCATTCCAAGATGCCAAATTTTTCCTAGGCATTAAATCAAACACTCTCCGGGCATCACCAATCTCACAAAGCTTCCCATACATCTCCACCAAAGCATTACCCACCACAGCAAAGCAATCAAGCCCGAGCTTCAGCACATGGCAGTGAGCCTGCAAGCAACCGAGAAGGCGCGAAACATGCAGACAAGCCTTAATAACCAAAGCGGACACAGACTCATCAGGGAAGAGAGATTGCGCCACCATTCGGCGGTAAACCACAAGAGCACTATGATATTCACCATTGAGGCAAAGATTTCGGAGAATGGCGTGGTATGAGAGAGCAGTTGGAGAGGTGAGGGATTCGAATAGTTTGATGGAGAGATCGAGGCGGGAGAGGTGGGCGTAGCGGTCGATGAGGAGGGAGGAGAGGGATGGATTCTGGTGGAGGCCATGGATGATGAATCTGGAATGGATTTGGCTGAGGACTTGAGTGTTGTTGCAGAGGTTTAGTATGGATGAAGGAATGGAGCTCATTTCCCGCACCTTCGCGGGAAACCGTTGTATTTTTGAAATACGGTTGGCCAAACCAACCAACATCCTCCTACCAATCAGCTTATTAGCTTTGTTTTCTCTATATATGAAATATCGAATATATATAGAGAGAGAGAGAGAAATAATAGAATTGGAGGGTTATTTTTTAAAATTAAAACAAAAAATTAATTCCACAATTTTGGTTAATGTCTTGAAAACTCATAATGAGGCAGAAGTTTTGGAAAGATTTATAAAATATAAAATAATTTTAAATTGGGAAAATTTTTAAGGTTGCCAACTATCAGTTTGAATTTGAATTTTATTTGTAATTTTAAAATAAAAATGAATATGAATCGCCATTGAATACTACCAATTCCATCTCTAAACTCTCACAAAATGTTTCAAGTTGGTCTTATTCTATCCATATATTTGACTTAACTCAAGGTTGACCCTCCAATAATGATCTCCCTACGCTGAAGTCCCCCTCCTCCTAACCAACTTGCCACTTGGCCTCAATAATGATCTCCCTGCGCTGAAGTCCTCTGATTCTGATACTTGGAAGGGTTGGCAAAGAATATGGAAATTACCAACAACACCAAGAGTTAAAACATTTCTTTGGAGGCTGTATCGTGGTAAACTTCCAACATTTGATTTTCTTTATAGCCTCAATATTGGGCCTCAAACACAATGCCCTCTATGTGGCATATGCAATGAAACCTTGGAGCATATCATATTTTCATGCAGGATAGCAAGACAATGCTGGGAACTAATCTCTGAATTTACTGGACTTGACTGTGATAATATTGATGAACTCATGGAAGGAGAATGGCTATTGAGGGGTAATGAACAGGGAAGGGATAGAAATGGCTTTTTATTTTCGCAGGCACTTATGGCTAACTGTGCATGGAGTATATGGAAATACAGATGTGAAGTGGTGTTCAGGAACACAAGAAGACCTCCACATCAGATATTTCAACAAGCCCTCACCAATACTAGAGAACACATATGGAGGTTGCAGGGCAGATTCAGGGAGTTTCTAACAAACTCAGTCAATATTTCTTCGATTACTGTATTTAGTGATGCTTCTTGGATTCTTTGAAAACTATCCTTGTGGAGCGAGGTTTTTGATCTTGAAAAGGTGACACTATAATACTTGTAGGAGCAACAGCCACATGTGTGGAATCAAGCCTCCAAGCTGAAATTCTGGGTATTATCATGGCTATTGAACAATGTAGGAGAGCTGGATATGAGCCTGACAAGGTTTACACAGATTGCACTGAGGCAATGACACTGCTGACAAATGATATGCACAATGATGCTGTTGATAGAAATAATGATGCATGGAGACTCCAGAGAGAGATTCAGATGGCCAGGGACACCATCCGCCAGAATGATAGGATGGAGATTCTCTATTGCCCCCGCGAGCTCAATCTTGTCGCCGATACACTCGCCAATTATGGAAGGAATAATCCACAGATCTCACTGTTTCACCAAGGCATTGACAAACCACTCTGGCTTGAAGATGTTTTGAAAGCGTACGCTATTTCACCGATAAACCTTTGCTCTTTTAATTAGTTTGCATTTTCTGTATTAGCTTTAAACAGCTCCTTATGTCAAAAAAAAAACTTGCCACTTGGCCCTGCTAGCAATAACTTCGCACCTTAACTTCAGTTTCAATGAGGAGGGTTTGATTAAGGTGCATTTAAAACATTATCGTTGGTCCCTTACAGTGATACTAAATCCCTCGGGAGAAAGCAAGCGAGGTAGCAATTGTGGCATCAAACACCGCCAAATACCCGCTGGCCTGTTAGCTGCATATGAATGTTTTTAAACACGGACCGGATTGGCCGGTTGGACCGAAAGAACCGGGAATCGGCCAGCAGGTCGGTTAGGATTTATACCAAAAGTTGATTGGTTGCTGCACCAGTCAAACCCATCCGACCAGGCTAGGTCGGCCGGTCGGACCGAAATCGTGTAGAACCCGGTTTTTTGTTTTTTGTGTGTTTTTTTAACTTCTCGTAAATCATTATGCCCGCCCCTTGTGACCTTGTCCCTCGATCGAAATCAGAAGAGTCGAAACCCTAGTCCCTACGGCTCGCAGTGAACGACGGCAGCCAACACTTGAGGATTCAACAAGTAGTGTTTGATATCTTCAAAAGCTTTCTGACATTCATCATCCCATTTGAAAGGCATATTCTTCTTGACTAACTTCGAGAAGGGTTTACATCTTCCGGATCAAGTTGGAGATGAATCTTCTGATATACGCCAAAGGCCCTTGAAAAGACCGCAGCTGCTTCAGTGTCTGGGGAGGTGGCATTTCCAAGATTGCTTTTATCTTGGAGGGGTCTATCTCTATTCCCCGATGTCTTACTATGAAGCCCAAAAACTTTCCTGAAAGGACTCCAAAAGCACATTTCATGGGATTCATTTTTAACTTGTATTCTCTGAGGAGTGTGAAAACTGTCCTCAAATCATTAAGATGCTTGTCTTTGGAATTTGTTTTGACCATGAGATCGTCTACATAGCATTCGACAACTTTGTGAATTAGATCATCAAATATTTTGGTCATGGCTCTTTAGTATTTGCCCCCGCATTCTTCAGACCAAATGACATTACTTTATAACAGTATATGCCCGTGGGTGTTCGGAAGGCTGTATGTTTTTCATCATCTGGATGCATTTTGATTTGGTTATATCCCGAATATCCGTCATAAAGGAGAACATCTCGTATCCTAAGGTGTTGTCAATCATGATCTCCATAACTGGCAGGGGAAAATCATCTTTAGGACATGCTTTGTTCAGGTCTCTGAAATCTACGCATATTTGTAACACCCTAATCCTTTCTAGGACCCAGGTGTCACACCAACCAGGTCAGGGAGTGAACCCCGGCCTAAGGCTGTATAAAGACATTAAATACTCAAAACCAAACTAATATTAAGGCAAATATAAATCCAAATGCTGCATTATTACAAACCATAATGTTTAGATGTCTCACACAAGTTCAGAGGGGAGTTAACATACTCCTCAAATACAACACAATAAGATAAGGTAATTTTAGCGAGGCCAAGCGATGAGGCCAACTAAGGGAATCCAAACCTAACTCCAATCTATGCAGGGGGCCGCATGACCCTACTTACTATCTCAAAGAGAGCAGCAAAAGGTGAGCTCTGAGGAGCTGGGTGAGGTACAACACTCTTGTCGAGGTTAAGCACACACTGTAAGTCTTCCATATCAAGTAATGAAATATCGAAAGAGAAATACAAGAACTAGCGATATTTAAAATCATGAAAAGACAATAACATCGCGTCATAATATATCTCCATGGAAATATTTAGTGCGATCATATGACATACTTTCAAATATTTATCAAATCTTTTTTATCGTTAGATTAGGGAAATAATTTCCACATATATGTCCCGGGTGACCAACTTCAGTTGTAGCCTCCACTCGGCGGTTGGACCAACTCAACAACCGTGGAGGTGACATCCTATGGAATCAAATCTTTGTCATCATTCTTATTAATGTCAAATCTACAAGAGGTGATTTACGTATGTCACTGGTGACCAACTCAAGCGTTAGCCTTCACCGCGGTTGGACCAACTCAACAGCGTGGAGGTGACAAACCATAGAATCAATTCCATCAACATACATGCTAGTGACTCTACACCCTACTTTCATACAGTAGGAACCAAAGTGAAAAGCGAGGTGGACCAACTCAGCACTCGATAGCTCTCTGCAGTCGGACCAACTCAACGGCAAGTGAGCTATAAATATATATACGTATACTAAGCACTGAAGAGTGCGGAAGGGGGTTTTATTTTCGGGAAATCGAATGGTTTGAAAGCAGATAGTTTGGCTTGTAAAAAGCGAATTATAGAAATCACCCCTTCCCTACCTAGTATCATACTCTGCTCTGTCATAGAGCCACCTCTGGCAGCGGCGTGTATGTGAATGCTGATTAGCAGTGCACTAATATGTCTATGTAATATAATCTCTACTTTCATGCTTGAAAATTTATAGTATTTCATAAATGAATTTTAGAAATCTTGAACATGATCTCTACTTTCATGCTAGAAAACTTACAGTATTTATGAAAATTAATCAACTCATATCATGCATTCTCAAGAAGACAATACGAACAAAATACGAGAGAATACGGTAAATATACAGTTGTGTTCCCTCACCTCAGTATAGTAGATCCCTAGGCTTGGTCGGGCTCCTCAGCAGCGGTGACCTGACCTTTTCCCCTTTCTTGTCCTAATGATCAAAATACGGCTTTCTTTAGAAATACGGAAACCGTATCCTCATTCCATAAATTTACTTCACTTAGTAGAATATGATAGGTTCTATTAAATATACTTGAAACATGATTTCCCTTAATACGATTTCGTATTTATAAAGAGTGGAAAATACGGGCTTGTCCCACTAAAGGTTTAGCATAGTCGGCTTGGACCCTTCATAACTTCCGATTCGGAAGCCCGATCGGGTTGATCAAGTATTCGTTACGAAGGTCTCTCGATGACCTTTCTAATGATCCAAAATACTCCCCGATCGGGGAAGCATCGAGGGCTGAATTCCTCCCGGAAAGGGACAGCCCGACATGAGCTCTAACGAAATTTCGGCAGAGTCTCCTCTGTTTTTAGGGCCCGAATTTAATACAAACATACATCAATACATGACAATTTTTAACTAAAAACTGAACCATTCACAGCTTCAAACCATTCATTCTAACATTCACACCATTACCCCTAAATCCATTCAATTAATCTCATGATTACCCTCCAATCTCCATGATATACTCAAGTCCTTGTACCTTGATTCACTGGGCGTTAGCTACCCGTCCGAAGTACGGTGGCACCTTGTTCGTCGTGATGTGGGAAGTCTGCATAAAAGGGTGGCGGTGGTGTCGTGGGGGGCCAAACTCCGGTGGCCTTGAGAGGTTGTGTGGTGGCCCAGTCTTGGTGGTACTGACCGCTAAGGGCTCGGCAGCCGAAAAGCGAGGGAGGCGATCTCAAGAAGCAGAGAGAGAGAGAGAGAGAGAGAGAGAGAGAGAGAGAAAGAGAGGTTTCTCTCTCGCGTCTCTGTCTTTTAAAGACAGAGATTCGTTTTTTTCTTTTTCTTTTTTTCTTTTTATTTTTCTTTTTTTTATAATCTTTTCTTTAATTAAAATATATTATCTTTTAAATGATTATCTTTTTTAAAAAAATATTATCTTTTAAATACTTTATAATATTTTATCGTTACTTTATGTCACATCACTATTCAAAAAAAATATTTTCCTATCAATAATTCTTAGGCCAGTCCAGGAAATCCAGATTGGGCGACTCTATGACGGTATTTGTAACATCAAGGGTCGTCTTTCTCCTCCCATTGAGATCCGCGAATCTCGGCTTTTGACTCGGCCAGATCTACTTTATCAAAACTCTAATTTGTGTCCGATATTCCTACTTAATTAACCTGGATTAATTAATATTTAATTAATCTTTGATATAATTAATCTAACTCCTGACTATTCCATGTCCAATGCATTACGGCCCAAATCACGACCTTCTCGGCCCAAATGGTTCTTGATTAGGACTTTTAGTTTGATAAGTTCCTGATTTTCCTTAATTTAGTTTGTGTTAAATAATTAATCTAATTTACGTGTTAATTAATCCCATGGTTTTCTCTAGAAAATAATTATTTAAATCATGAAATTTTCAGCGTGTTACAATATTCGCATCTGCCCATTCTTTTTCCTCATAGGCACTATACTGGCTACCCAATCAGGGTATTTCTCCTCCCTGATGAAATTTGCTTCAATCAGCTTCTTTGTTTCTTTTATCACCCTTTCTTCTAGGTCAAACTTCATCTTTCTTGGTTCTTGCTTGACTGGAGTAACACTGGGGTCTATAGCTAACCTGTGAATGGCTACTTCATTGTCTAACCCTGGTATTTCATTATAATTCCAGGCAAAGCAGTCGATGTGCTCCTTCAAAAGGGCTGTGAATGATGCTTTTTCTTCTTCTGACAATTGTGTACTTAGGAAGGTTAGCCTTGGGTCTTCATCGCTTCCCAAGTTGACTTCGACCAGCTCGTCAATTGTCACTTGCCCCTCGTCTTCTAGCTCGAGTGGCGCACTTTTCATTTTAATTTCTTCTTCTTCCTCTTGGGATGTTGTCATGTAACATGAATGCCTAGAAGACTCGGAGTAGCCTATCCCTCGCTTATCCGTATGTGCAGGGTTCCACAATCGACGAAGGCTCTGATATGATTTCCTCGACCATTTGATCTTGCCCCCATACCTCTCAACTACTGTCTTGAGCTTGTCGGGATAATAACTAGGGAAATTTATGATTTGAATTTCATCATCTTCTAATTCTTCAATATTTATGATATCATCATTTGAAATTTCATTGCTTTTGGCTTCATAGAAGAGAATGCCTTTCTCCTTCTTATGTCAAGCCGGGACGTAGAATGTCTTCAAATGCTCAATGATGTTAACATTCAAGTCATCCAAGGATTTGTAAAGCCCATTAGGAATCCTTGTGATGTGGAATGTGCTTTCTTGAGTAGACCCTTTAGCTTGGCCTTTGCTTTGGTGTGTGTCTTCATCGCTTTCGTCTGTTGAGGACTTAGTGTCACTACCGAAGTGAGGCAATGTTGAAGCTTTCTCTTTGGAGACAGGAGTAGACTTGGGTGTCTTCACCAGAGACCTTGCCTTTGGGCCTAGAGGCTTGCCCCCTTTTGATGGCTTAAGGTAGTATCTCTCATCTTCATAGTGGATTTCATGGATGCAGAAGGGTTGGATTTCTCCATCAATTCTGAACTCTTCTCCATCCACTATATACTTCACACACTGATGAAGCATTGAAGGGACCATTTGGTTTTCGTGGATCCATGGCCTTCCCAATAGGGCTTTGTATGAGGCATCGGCATCAATCACATGGAACTTCACATCATATGTCATCTTTCCAAATTTGATTGGGAGAGTGATGGACCCCAATGCCTTTTGGCTATGTTGATTGAAACCCTGAATGATAATCTTCTCCGGAGATAAGTGGCATATTTCAAGAGCCAATGCTCGGAAAGTGTTGAGGGTCATTAGGTTAACAGAGGACCCTGGGTCGATCAAAACTCGGTTGATTCTTATCCCATCATAATAACCCGTCACATATAACGGTTTGTTGTGTTTTGTAGTCCCAAGCAACAAATCTTCATCCGTGAAGGACACTGAAGGTGTATGAAATGCGTACAGAGCCTCTTTCATGTTGACTTCGGCAAAGTAAGCCTGATACCAAGGTAGTCAGACCCGGCCCGGGCATTGACCCGGCCAAGCCTAGGGGTCAGGGGTTGAACCGGGGTCAATAATAAAATATTAAAAAATAATATATAATAATTAATAATGACCAAATATGATATAAAAATACAATAATATTAATAAAAAAACATGATTAACTAAATTTGATATATATATTTATTATTTAGTCCATGCTTAAAACAAACATCCACTAAACAAAACAAATTAATCAAAAATATTAAAATATACAATAAAAATATAATCACAATTACTCAAGTATTTAAATACAACTAACATGAATTCCACATTAAAAAAAAACATAGTAACATACACCAACCAAAACAAAATAGTAAAAAATAGTAAAATACATAATCAAAAGGAAACCACAATTTGTCAATTACCCAAGTATTCAAATACAACTAACATAAGTTAGAGCTTAATTCCACACTCAAAACAAACATACACCAACCAAAAGGTCCAAAACAAAATAAAATAGTCCAAAATACATAATCAAAAGGAAAGCACAATTACTCAAGCATTCAAATACAACATAAATTAGATCCATGAACTTGGATCAAGACTCAAATTAATATCATCATTGCTATCAACTCTTTGCTCAAAATCTTGGGTATCATTGCTTGCATTACCACCATCACCAAGATCTTGCAAATCTACATCTTCTTGGATATCCACATCATCTAATAAACAAAATGAAAGTTTTATATTAGAAAGATTATATTATTAATCAAAAAGTAATTTTCATTATTAAGTTATTGACTATATATTTAATATTAAAGCTTTTACTAACCTTGACCATGATGATCATCAAGCATAGGAATAGCATCATCTCCATAAACAACACTATCTTCCATGATTTCATCATAATCAAGCTCAGGAGGACGTTCTTCTTCTGCTACCCAAAAGTCTGTCTTATCAATACAATCATAATCGACTGGAGCATAGTTCCTTTTCTTATATTGATGCCTATAAGAATTCAAAATGTAATAAATAAAATTACACAATTAAAAATAACTAAAATATAAATGAGAGTTTTTAACCTTTTAATACCTATTTCGTAAGCGCAAGTTGTAAGTCACATAAACAAGATCATTTAACCTTTGATACTCCAATTTGTTTCTTCTTTTGGTGTGGATGCGCTCAAAAAGACTCCAATTACGCTCACATCCCGATGAAGAAGCAGTTTGACTAAGGAGTCGAATAGCTACTTTTTGCAAGCAAGGTGCGCTATGCCCAAACAATTTCCACCATTCATCTACAAAAGTCAAAAAGTAGTAAACACATAAGTAAATAATAAGATATAAGTTAAATTATTCTTTAAAACTAAATACAAATTGGAATCTAGCACTAACCTGGTTGCATATTTTTAGATGCTGACAAAGCTGATTCACGACTGAAACTCCCTAGTCGATCTCGATATATTTTGATCTCCTTCATTGCCTTCTCACTATTGCTACATATGCTTTTTTGCTCTAACATATCAAGAAGGCCTTGCATTACTTCTGGAGGTTCCATGAATGTACTTTGGTCATATAAAAATGCAGGATTTAGAAAATAAGCTGTTGCATGAATATTGCGCCTCAGATGTTTATCCCATCTTTCATCAATAATTTTGATATAAGGATCATATAATCTTTGTCTATCTTTGAAGATAGACATGATTCCCTTACGAATCCTGAACATCCCCTCATAAACATAACCAAGAGAAGGCTTTTCATCAGCATCCACAATGCGAAGTAGCTTAATTATTGGAGCTGCAATTTTCACCATTAACAAGCAATCCTCCCAAAATTTATTGTCCAAAATAGTAGAAGTAACCATTTTACCCATGGTGGATTTGGACAATCTATGGCCAATATAATATTTATCTGTCACCAAAGCTTGCAAATCATGTTTGTGATCATAAATGCTTTTTAGAGTGATGAAAACATTAGCGAAACGAGTTGCTCCTGGACGCACAATTTCTTTCCAACCATCTATTTTTCTTAACCAACTCAAGAGATAGATATGATTGTACATAAAAATGGTTACCTTAGAAGCCCGTGAGGCAAGGTCAACCATATGATCCATCTTCCCAATATCTCTCAAGACCAAGTTTAGGCAATGTGCAACACAAGGAGACCAGTAAATATGATTATATTTCTCATGTAATAGCCTTCCTGCAATAATGACAAAATATAACAAAATATATTATAAAGAAGCATAATTAAGTAGATGATACATAAATCCATTGCTAAAAGCCTAAAATTATGTTTTAAAGAAGCATAATTAAGTAGATTGATACATACCTGCAGCAACATAATTACTAGCATTATCGGTCACCAAATGTACAACATTTGAAGGTCCAACCCATTCCACAATCTCTGCAAATAGATTGAACAAATTTCCAGCATCCTTAACAATATCTGATGCGTCAACAGATTTTATAAAAGATATACCAGCAGGATAATACACCAAAAAATTAATCAAAGTTCTTTGCCTTTGATCACTCCAACCATCACCCAAAATCGTGCATCCAGAACTAGCCCAAGTACTTCTACATTTATCAACAAGTAACTGACATTCTTTTTTACAATTCTTCAGCAAATGAATCCTCATGTCATTATAAGATGGGCCTCTGTATCCAGTTCCAATCCCAGCAATAGCATCTAGTGCTACCTGAAAGTAAGGTGACCTTAATGCATGAAAAGGAATACATGAGTCAAAAAACCACCGTGCAAAAGCCATATGTGCTTTCTGAATGTTTGCTTGTTAGCAAATACACTCATTATTCCTGGTTGAGACTCTGGGGTTGTCCTTAGAACCATAAATTTTTCAATGGAATCCTTAGCTTTCCTTTTTCCTACCATTGTTGTTGTCTTCTGTTGTGACTTTCCTGGAGGATTGAACTCCTGAAAATCATCTTCAACTTCCACATAAGCATCTTCAAATGAATCCTTATCTTTCTGTTTTGATAAATTAATGAGCTCCTCCATGTAAGGATTGAATGAAGGACCTGAGCAATAGAAAGAAGGAGAAGAAGAAGCACACACATAGAAAAACAGGATTTACGTGGTTCGGTCCAAGAATGACCTACGTCCACGGCCGCAGTATTGTTTCTTATTCTTGCCTCACAAAAAATTAGGGTTTTACAAAATACAGGGATATTTATAGAGTCAGGAAAATAGGGCCTAAAATCCCACATGGGCCTGGGCCTAAAATAAAAATTTGCTTCCATCAGACCCCCGCCGAGGCGCTCGCACCCTCGTACTCCCGCAAGCGACGTAGTCAAGGTCGTCAGGGCATCCATCAGACTCCACATGCTCAACACTCCATTTGCTTGCGAACATCATTAGGAACTTTTCTTCAAACTGATATATTTCCCCGAATGCCAGCAAGATGATACTTCATTCTATTAATTCCCCCGCCTTGATATTTTGATCCACAATAAAAACATGAGAAAACCTTTTTCCCTAGATCATCAGTAGATACATTGAAATGTTGCCAAGCAGGATCAGTTTTCAAACGAACATTGCCACTTGAACAACTAGACGATTGCGTATTACCTACCTCTGGATCCTACACAAAGTTTATATCCAATATATGTTATGCACATTTTACAATCACTTAAAAAATTAAACAATTGAATAACCATTTGATAAAGAGAAGAGAACAGAGAAGTGTTACCAACTTACCATCACTGTGTTATACTTAAACAAATAAGACTTATATAAGTATCAGGTTATTAGCTTATCAGCAAGATCCAAGTTATCCAAGTGTCCAACAGTCTAACAAAACACCTGCAAGTATATAGTATACTATATAGTATATACAGGGTTAGTTTCTCTAGTCACATACTCACAACAATGAATCTAATGATTAATGAATCAATGATTAATTGATTTTCTTATATTAATAACTAAATATATATATACATATATCTATCTTTGGGTTCTCTTCTCTGTTTATAAGTTATAAGTTATGACTATATTAGTTTAAGTGTTTTAGGCTTTTAGCTTTTACAGGAGAAAAATGGTGGATGAGGGGAGAGTTTGGTATTCTTCTTCAATGAAAAAGTGAAAAACTGAAAAACATGGAGAGTGGCTTTGTGATTGTGATTTCAATCTTTTTATGTGATTTTGAGAAGGTTTGTGGTATTCTTCTCCAATGAATTAACATATAAAAATTTGAAAATAACAAAGTTCACTCTTTCTAAGAAGTTCACTAACTTCTGTGAATTAAATTTACATATGAAAACATTGAAAAATGAAAAAACAATAACACTAAATTCAAAATCAAAAAATCTAAAATTTCATAATTTCATTAACATGATTGAACTGAAGTCATTGAAGTCATTGATTGAACTTGAACAGTTGAACCACAAAATCATAAAATCTTAAAATTCAAATTGTTAATCGTGTGGAGTGGAGACTAGAGAGGGTGAGCAGCTCTAATCTAATGAAATTGAAAGTTTGAAACTTTTGAATCTTTTGAAATCGTGCAAGGCCAGGGAGAGAGTCGAGACATGAGAGACAAACTAGAGAGAGATATGGACTGAAGGAGAGGGAATCCCGAAGTTGTGGACGGCGTGGAGGCGGAACGGCAGCCGCGAAACTGGAAACCTAAAAAGCGAAGTAGCGGACAACGGACTTGAAAATCAGCAAATGAGTCAAAGACTCAAAACTCAAAAGTAAACCCAAAATTGTGACCCGGTTGCCTCGGCCGAGTCAACCGGTTCCCGGTTGAACCGGCCGGGTCACTGGGTCACACCCGGTTCAACTCAGTTCTGGGTTGAAGGGGTATATCTTGACCGGCCAAATGGCCGGTTCCCGATTTTTCCGGTTGAACCGGTCGGGCCGGTCCGGGTCTGACTACCTTGGCTCCTCAGAATTTTGTAGGGCATGTATTAGAGATTCCCTTACTTCAGCTGACATCATCAGTGCGTTGTACATACTGAGAAGTGCCGGGACTTTCTTCAAGTGTGCCAAAATATTGTAGTTCGGCTTCTTTGAAGGCTTCTTTCGTGAAATGTTTCCTTCTTCAACCGCCTTTCCTTTGTTTTTGTCATGGGAGCTGGATGCCTGCCTTGGCTAAAGTACTTTCCCAGCTCTAAGCTGCATTTGATGTACATGATATGGTATTTCATCTCTTTCATCATCTTCTTCATCTGGGAAATTCAATTCATCCTCAAAATCTTCCTAGCAAGTTATGGCATGACAAACACCTTTTTCTTCAAAGTAGTTGTCTGTCAGTGTCAAATTTCCCATGAAAACTTGTTTTTGTACCCACTTTTGGAAATTTTGGCATTCTTTTATGGTATGCCCCACAAGTCGGTGATATGGGCAATAATTTGGGTGACTGTCGAGATGCATCAAGCATGGCCTTTTAGGGTTAGGTAATTCCAATCCCATTTCCATGGCTTAATCAAAAAGCTCCTTCCTTTTGTCTTTCTTAATCTTGATGCTTTGGAGAACAGACTTCCCCTTATCATTGGCTGCTTTTGTTGGAGGCGAAGACTCCACGACCTCTGAAACAAAATTTTGCCCTGATGCTTCTGGAGGGTATGTTCTGGACTCATCCCATTCAGTATCTTCAATATGCAATTGTAGTAGCATGTTTGCTGACTACTCTGTCACTCTCTGAATGAAAGCAGGAATTTCTTCAGCAGGTATAGCTTTCCTCAAGACCTTATATTTTGGGGCCTTGGGGGG
Source organism: Dioscorea zingiberensis (assembly GCA_026586065.1). NCBI lineage: Eukaryota > Viridiplantae > Streptophyta > Magnoliopsida > Dioscoreales > Dioscoreaceae > Dioscorea > Dioscorea zingiberensis. The sequence continues at coordinate 51,242,217 of CM048821.1, read as the reverse complement.
TAATATGGTTTCTTTGGCTCTTCTGGTTGGTGAGGCTCCAAAAGTCTAGTGTTTTCCTTCTTCACTCTTTCCCTGAAAGTCATTTTCTTCTTCTGCTTCTTACTAATATAGGGTCGGCCGTGACGATCATACGACTCTTCTGGCTCAGAGAAGTTGTCATCATCATCATCATCTGGGTTATACAAAGGGTATTCTCCTGCAGAAATAACCTGCAAGTGGAACCTGCATATCTTCAACATCTTCCTCAGCTAATTCCCCAAGTAATTCTTCGACCTCTATCGAAAAATAGTCTCTAAGAGTGATCAAGACCCTTTCTTTCTGCTCATATTCATCGAGGGACTCGATATACTCTTCTATGATAGACTTCTTGTGCTTTGATTGTTCGTGCTTCTTGTTCTTCTTCTTGTTCTTCTTCTTAGTTTGTTTTATTCGAAGCCCTTTAGGGAGTTCTTGGGAACATCTCCACGTGATCCCGGGGAGTTCAACCAACTTCTTTAGCATCTTCTTTGACTTTTTGGATATAAACACCTCCCATAACGCTTTTGGAACAGCAGGAGGTTTATCATCTTTGGTTGATGGGAGCATTACTTTGTTGCCCACTATTGTGACTTCCCCTTGAGATGATTCCTCATAGTCTTGGGTGGTCACATAGCGAGTATGTTCAGCTGGTTGTTCCAACAAAACTTTCTTCGAGAGCGTAATCTTGCCTTCTTGATATTGTCGCTCAACCCAATCCTTGAAAACATAGCAATCTTCGATTGTATGCCCTAGTACTCTATGGTATGGGAAGTAACTGGGATGATCCTTCTTGTTCTGTTCTTCCGGTCTCTTGCATTCGGGGAGTTGCAGACCTTCTTTCACAGCATCTTTAAAGATCTTCAATACCTTATCTCTCCTGAAAGAATATTTCTTATTCATCCTTTCTTTCAAGGAGGGAAGAGGCTTTGATTCATTACCAGCAGCACCTAAGGTGGGTGGCTTGACCTGTTCCGGCTTATGAGACTCCGCAACACCTTTTCCTTTATTAATGTTGAAGGTTGTAGCAGTATATTTGACACCTTCTGTCCTTTTGGCCTTTTCTCTATCATTCCTTGGAGCTTGGAAATTAGAAAACACCTTCGGGCTCGTCCTTTCCAATTTCTTAGCATGTGAAATCAATTCTTGGAATGTGGTGATGCCGGATGTAATCAGAAAGGGTGCCATCCAACTATTAATGTTCCCGAGCAATAAACCCACCGCGTGTGGCTGATCAAGGGGTTGTTCACATTTGATGCTCAGGTTTCTCCATCTCATAATATAATCCACCACTTTCTCATCTTTATTTTGATGAGTGGCTGTGAGGTCGGCAATTGTGATTTTGTCACTTACGCCCCCAAACCGTACCCGAAATGCATCTTTCAGCTGTTGCCAAGTTTGAATTGACTCGGGTTGTAAGCTGGCATACCACTCAAATACCACTCCTCTGAGACTTGCAGTAAATTGCCTGAGAAGGAGTGAAGGCTTTGCACTTGTGTCTCCACAGGCCGTCACAAAGTGAGCTAAGTGTTGATCAGGGTTGCCAATCCCACCAAATTGCTTAAATTTAGGTACATTATATCCTTTGGGATAGGGTACCAGGTCATGATAACTGGGATAAGGTTTATCTCCATCGACCTTTATCTCCTTCCCTTTAGTCAATTCTGCCGCCACAATCTGTTGTATCTCCTCTCGAGTCATTACAGCTGACTGCTCTGGAATAGGAGCATATGAGGTTCCCCCTTGCGCTCCTGGCCTAGGGATTTCTCTTATAGGAGCATATGAAGTTCCCTCTTGCTCTCCTGGCCTAGGAACTTCTCTTGATTGTGGAGATGTCCTCCCTTACTCTACTGGCTAGGGGTTTCTCTTGGCTGTGAATTTGGACTTCTTGGCCTTTGTGCTTTTTGATTTTCCATTAAGGTAGCCATTTGTCTCTACATCTTCAGCATTGACTCAATCATAATAGTCATGTTTTCATTAAGCCATTGATATTCAGCTTCTCGATTTTCCATTTGTAGGAGTCTCTCCATTTGTTGGACTCTCCTTGTAATATCATCTCCATTATAAACAAAGGCAGGTTCATCCTCCGCTTCTTCATTTGGGGGGTTTGCTTCCTTGTAATTCGTTGGCCTGCGAAACACTGCAAGGCTCCCTGTTCTCTGACCCTTATGTGGCATCTGGCTTGAACCTTCATCTCCAACTCCACTTTGAGAGTCTGTCGCCCTTCTACGAGACCTTGTGAACACCCCTGGTTGTTCTGGTTCGGGCACTTGATCTCCTCGGGCTTCAGTGACCATCCGGACAGTGTGTACTTCTACATCCACATCAGACATTTCTTCATCCTTCATCTCTCTCCTCTACTGAAACTTCGAGCGGGAGGTCTTGGATTGATTTTGTACAGAAGCTATCCGATCAAAAACCGTCTTCCATGCATTTGATACTAGATGCTTCTTTTTTTGGTAGAACTCCCTCGGCGTCATCTTCTCTGACTGCAGCTTCTTTGACGCTGTGTAAGTCTTGTAGAGGTTTTTATTGAAGGAGTCCTTATGGTAAGATTTTGGGGGTCTGCCACCTTTATTTTCATTTGGCTGAGATTGCAGCTCTGCAGTGGTTGAATTCTTCTTCACCAGTTTGAGTGGTTCAAATGAGTTATTGAAGGAACTCATTTGGTTGTGTTTGTGCTCTTGGAAAGATACAAAATCCAGCTTCTGCTTTGGAATTTTAACCTTCCTTGGTCTGAGCCTTGAGAACACACTTTTGTTAGGTGTGTCTTCATCAGATTGGAATATTCTACTCTCCCGCCCCTTTGTGGTAACAGTGAAGGTGGGTTCATCATCTTCATCATTCAGAGAGACTATTCTCTTAGGGTGGGACAGTCTCTTGAAAGCAGATATTCTCTTAAATTCTTTAGCAGCAACGTCTTCATCAGTCTTCGGGACAATCACGTTTGGATGACGAACCCTGGATGGGAGGCGTGGAACAGTTAGGTTCTCCTCCGTTGGTGTAGACTTCCTCACGAACTGCACAGATTCAGAAATTGTGCCGAATCTTAATTCAGCACCAGCGGCTCATTTTGAGGCATTTAGAGAGTATTTTTTCCAAATCCAACCATATGGATGGAAAGAACATCGAAAAATAAGATAATATGTCGCTTTTCATACAATTTGGGGAGGTGATGATCATTCATCTTAAAGGGTGAAATTCTGAACCGATAAAATTTCTATAAAATTTCACCCTTCAAGATGAATATTCATCACCTCACCAAATTGTATGAAAATCAACATGTTATCTTATTTTTTGATGTTCTTTCCATCTATACGGTTGGATTTGGAAAAAATACTCTCCAAATGCCTCAAAATGAGGTGAACTTACTTGCACAGTGATTCAGCCGGCCTGACTGTATCAAAATAATATATATATATATATATATATATATATATATATATATATATATATATATACTTTTATATTGGATTCGGGTGAAATACACAACCCGATCTGTTAAGAGGCAGTTAATAGATGTCTTCCTATTAATGGATCACATTAATAGCAGCATCACATCACCCATAATAACAGCAGTGATTTCATTAAGAATTGTTGCAGCAATGGCAGCTTCTTAATGGCATCACAGTAGTGACACCATCACAGTTTCTGCAGCAGCTATACCCAGCGACAGCCCCCCTTTAAAATTCATCTTCTTCTTCTTTTCATAATTTATGCTGCAACAACGCGACAGTAGTTTTACTTTTGCAAATACTTTGGCCTCTATAGGAACTGTCATGGCAACACCAGCCTTGCGTAGGACTTTTGAACTTTTAATCTGACTTTTAATTAATTAAAATTTTTTTTGAAGTCACGATCATATCTTTGGATGGCTTTCTTTAACAAAGTTAAGAAGAGCTGGTGATAGAAGCTCTTCAACAGTAGCACATTGCTTTTCCTTACACTGATAGCATTAGAAATAGAAGGTTCTCTAACTATTAGACTCCCTTCGTTATGAGGTGACAAGGTTTATGTTTTTGCATAACTTTTTTTTTTATTGAAGAAGTATTACAATAGTTGATGAACCTTTGGGAATCCAGTAAAACAATCTGGATAGTACTCTTGTCTATCTTTGCATCTCTCAAGCATTTCTCCACTAAACAAGCTATCCCAATATGATTACTTTTAGACCATCATTTCTTTGGTGCATTATATCAAACATTTAGAGGGCATGTCACACACCATGGTACTTTGCATTTCTTTGTACTTCGCATTTCTTTGAGGATACTTACTCCTCAAAATTTACAACAATGTATATATATGAGACTCCAACAGCCCCACAATACTTAAAGCCATTTAATCTCATTCATAACATTCATAACACCATAAAAAAAATTCATAACATTTAAGGTTATTTCAACAACAACATCAACCTTTTAGGCCTCCTCTTTTTCTTTTACAAACATTGCTTCATTCTTTGTCTTTTATTTTTACAGCTTCCATGAACTTCTCATTCTGAATGAATTCCCCACCAATGTGCTCCGAAACATTAATGTTGTTTGCTTTTAATTCTACACCCATACTCCATGTGCACATCCATCATTGTATTGCAAAAGAAAGCATCATTCTGAAATCCTATTCGAATACCAAGTGAGTGAATTGCTTCTCCAATACCAAGAACAGCAAGAGCGCAACATCAAAGAATCCAGTATTGATCCATGCTTTGATGGCTGAATTCCACTCATGTTGTGAGAAAGCATTGAACTTGGAAACTACCCTTGCACGGAGATAGAGTTTCGTGTCACATTATAGATGATCGATTTTCACTGAAGGTTCAATATTGACCCATTGTTGGATCAATTCTTCCTTCTTTGCAACATCCTTGGTATCCAAGGAATTCTTAAGGACAATTCGATGATGATGAGGCAGCAGAGGGGCTATCATATAGCCCTTGCTTTCTTCTCTGTTGATGATGATGGCAGCAGAGGGGCTATCATATAGCCCTTGCTTTTCTTCTCTGGTGACTGCGGGCGGTAGGGAGGTGACAAGGCAGAGTCGGGCGGCTGGCCGCTTTGCGTACCGGCGGTCGGAGGCGCAGGCGGAGCCGGGTGTGGTCTTGTCTTGGCCTTTGGCTAGGCGGCGAAGCGGTAAGGGCGAAGTAGCGCTAGCCGCTGGGCTGGCTAGGCGGCTGCCTAGCGATGTAGAGGGTCCGAGTGGAGCCGAGGCAAGATCTTGTATACCGCCTTACCGGGGCGGTGAAGAGGGCAGAGACAAGGCGGGGGCGAAGGGCGGCGACGAGGCGACGATCGGCCTCTCCGGTAAACGGGCGCAAGGAGGAGTTTTTTTTTTTTAAAAAAAAAAGAAAATTTCTTAGAGCCCTCAAACCATACCTTTTTTTTTGTCTCTTTCTTTGATTTTTATCTCTGACTTTTCTCCTCTCTCTCTTCCTTTTTTTTTTTTGTCCGAGTCCACCCTTTTAAAAGCCTCTCCTTCTTATCTCCACGACGAGAAACCCTCAGTGGAATCCCAACTCCATAACTATCTCATGAATAGATGAGATGAGATCCAAATTTTAATTATTAATATTGCCTCGGGATTTGTATTTAGGCATCTTGGGATGTGTGCTATCTTATTTTTTTTTTTATTTCTTTTATTTATTTATTTATTTATTTAAACGCCTCGAGATATGCACTTAGGCTATTTTGAAATTTAGGATCGCCTCGGGATATATATTCGGGCTACCTTGAAATTTAAGATCGCCTCGGGATATGTGTTCTCGGGTATCTTAGAATTTTGGGATTGCCTCGAGATATGTGTTCTCTGGCTATCTTGGGATTTGAGATTGCCTCGAGATATGTGTTCTCGGGCTATCTTGGAATTTGAGATCGCCTCGAGATATGTGTTCTCGGGCTATCTTGGAATTTGAGGTCGTCTCGAGATATGTGTTGTCGGGCTATCTTGGAATTTGTGCCTTGGATCTGACTCGGGATTTGTGCTTTGACCCGAGAGACAACCAAATAATTTATCTATTTATCCCATAAAAAATCTTAGATCAATTAACATTAGGACATGTTTAAATTTTATTTATTTATCATGAATATCCTAAATATATCAAGATTAGGATATATTTAAGTTCTATTTAACTTGGGATTTAAATCCTATTAGGATTGGGACATGTATTTTATTTTTTATATATAAACACTCCCCAAGCCAGGTGGTTTCCCACGCTTCTCTGTCGTCGCTTACACCTCCTTCGCTTGCAAGCTAAAGCTCGAGTCTACGGGAAGGAATTTGTAGCAGGTGCTACCTCTTGAATCTCGTCGGAGATGAAGAGACCTCCCGAAGCGCGTCGGCTAGTTGTCTCAGGTGACACAGGTTTTCCTAAAGCTCGTAAGGCTATGATACCAAGTTGAGGACGAGGATGCAAGCAAGTAACACCTTTGAGCGGCGGCTCTTTTCCACTAGGAGACGACCTTACCGGAACAATGTTTTGGCCGGCCTGATTGTATCATGCCCATATATATATATATATATATATATATATATATATATATATCCGGCCGGCCTTAATACTATTCATTTACGGTCGCCTCATTTTGAGGCATTTGGAGAGTATTTTTTCCAAATCCAACCATATGGATGGAAAGAACATCAAAAAATAAGGTAATATGTCGCTTTTCATACAATTTGGGGAGGTGATGATCATTTATCTTAAAGGGTGAATTTCCGAACCGATAAGATTTCTATAAAATTTCACCCTTTAAGATGAATACTCATCACCTCACCAAATTGTATGAAAATCAACATGTTATCTTATTTTTCAATGTTCTTTCCATCCATACGGTTGGATTTGGAAAAAATACTCTTCAAATGCCTCAAAATGAGATGAACTTACTTGCACAGTGATGCAGTCGGCCTGACTGTATCAGAATAATATATATATATATATTTACACTTTTATATTGGATTCGGGTGAAATACACAACCCGATCTGTTAAGAGTCAGTTAATAGATGTCTTCCTATTAATGGATCATCGTCTTCTCCTAAGATCGGATTCCAAGAGGATGAATCTTGTTGGATCAAAAATCTGTAGAGAAAAAAGGAACGGGCTTGTGCCCCGGGGTAGTTTCTGATGCTCAAATTAAAAAAGGAAAGAGAAAAATGTGAGAGAGATCACAGAGGGTTCAAGAAAAAAAGAGTAGCTCGAGTACCTGATACTGGATTTTTTGATCCTCATCTGTCGGTTTCTCCAATTCCCTATAATCGAGGGGGAGGGGGTGTCATACTCACCAATCGTGCGCCCACTTACAATGTCTTATGGAATGCTGATTACCCGAACCATTAACACGACACCCACAATCGTGTAACTTCGACAATTATCTACATTCGAGATCAGACCACTTATCACTTGGTCTGATCTCGAATGTAGATAATATATAAAACCGAACTTAAGCAAAACATGCATGGACTACTTGTTTGCTACGTTGCCCTCAATAGGAGGCAATTAACATCATTTTTATAGTTATGAGATTTTTCTAATATATATACGAATAATTTTACTATTATTTCTTATTTTAATGTTTTTATCTCCAATTTAATTAATCCAAATTCCATTTAAAACAATATTAACTACTAAACTGTCATCCATCAACAGATGCCACAAAATCATAAAACCCAGTTGAAAAATCAGAGCTCATGATCCCAAGTAATCCAAGACCAAGAACAAACATGAAGTTTCAGGTATATATATCTCAGACACATCACTTCGATGGACAAGACCACCACCAACTTAATTGCATGTACCAGAGGGAGAGAGAGAGAGAAGGCGAAGAAGCATGAACTCTCTCTAGTCTCCATTCTCTCACTTCTACTTTGACCATGACTCATCGAGTAATAACTTTCACGCAAGAATCCATGCATGCAAACCAACACTGCTCTTCATTAATGCAGGTATTTCATATATTGAGTATTAATAATCATCCAAACAAATTAAGTTTGTCAATCTTTAGGTCTTCGTACGGACGGACCAAGACATGACAGTCCAAAGCCCAAGGTCCGAACGGCGGCGCTGGAGGACGTTACCTGTCTGCCTGTCGTTAGAGCCTTAAACCCCTTTTTGGGCCTTTTTCTCTTTTTTTAGGAAAAAGAGAGGGTTTGGAGGTTGGGTGGTCAGAGTTTGCCGGGTTCCTGAAACGCAATACGCCTGAAAAAAGCTACCAAACCATACTAGTGTTTCCATCTTCTCATGCATCCATATATAGAGGAGGAGGAGGAGGAGGAGGAAGAGGAGATAATTAATGGTGCTTGAGAGAAGGATGAGCTGGGTGATGGAGATGGAGGAGAGTGAGGAGATGATGGAGATGGAGATGGAGATGGAGATGCAGAGGAGTTGGTATGAGAGAGTGAGGAGGATGGCGAGTGGGAATGCTGTGGTGGTGTTTAGTTTGAGTGGGTGTTGCATGTGCCATGTGGTGAAGAAGCTTCTCTTTGGACTGGGAGTTGGTCCTACTGTGTATGAGCTTGACCTGGAGAACGGTGGTGAGGAGATCAAAGCAGTGTTGTTTCAGCTATTGCTCACCACCTCCAACTCCTCCTCGGCCGTCACCGGAGGAGCCGCCGTGCCGGTGGTGTTCGTTGGAGGGAAGCTGCTGGGTGGGTTGGAGAAGGTCATGTCTTGCCATATTAATGGCAGTCTTGTTCCACTCCTCAAGCAAGCTGGTGCACTTTGGCTCTGAAAATATATATATATATATATATATATCATCTCTCTAATTTCTAGCTAGCAACTTAGTAGTGTACAGAGATTTCCTTAGAAATGAGAAAAGAAATGAGCTGGTGTACTACTGAGTTTATTTATAAGGATATATCATGTGTGTGGCCTTTGGTATTTTCAATCCTTGAATGCTTATTTTTAATTATATATATAAAATATATGAAAGTTTTCTATATTTCATAGTTCATATTGGTGGAATTCAATGTGTTTTTTTTTTTTTTGCAGTAGTGGGATTAAATTTCTCATGTTTGTTTAAGTTCCTCAAGTACAAAACATATGCATGGTGTGAAGCATGAACAACCTTAAAATAAATAAATAGATAAATAAATAAATAAAGATATTGAAAACAAAACAATAATTTTGTTGGTGTGGTCGGAATTTTCAAACGTAAAACCACGTCATCATGCATACGTAAAACTGGCAGGTGGTCCCTTTAACGGTCGTTGACGCGAGACAAGAACAGAGAGCAGTTGGCGTTGGTCAAGGAAGTTAAAAAACAGAGTCACGTTTTTGGGTGCCTGTCCTCTCTATCTGTTTCTCTCTCTCTCTCTCTGTGAATATATATATATATATATATATATATATATATATATATATCAAACTTATGAGCGAACTTATACAATTTCTTAAATTTAGATAATAAAAAATCTACAAACCAAGGGCTGTTACGAAATTTATTGTTACTTTCGGGGGTATTCTGGGAATTAGTGTTTAGATAAAGAAGAGAAGCATAATCCTGAGGCTGAGAGGCATGACCATTGACCAAGTGCTGCAAAGCTGCACAATTCTGTTGCTGCTGCAATGCAAGCAGAGTGACTTATGATGTTCTTTCTCTGCAGAAAAAGAATATGTCCGTAGATTTCAAGTTCCCATCTTTTCCTACAATTAGAAAGTTGCAGTCAGTCTTAGTCTCTCTTGAGCTTGTATAACCATTTACATTTTTTTTCAGATTCAATTGTAAAAAATAAAAACGGGGAAAAACTGGAAAAAACCATCGTTCAGCCCGGAATGAACATTCCCGGCCCATGCAACACCCTGTGAGAGCTAGCATTTGAAATGGCAAACAAAACTTTTAGCTCAATCAATGAGGAGAGATACATTTGAATGGCATAAAAAGATCTGCATTATATCTGTTTTGTTTGCACAGATTTGCAATTCATAGGTGAATATTGTTGATCTTTTCTGAAGAATAAATACAAAAAAAGTATAGCTCCGAAGGAGTTTCTGGACCCTATATATAAATACTGCAAAGCGGAACATTTCTAAGCTCATCAGGCAAGAAAGAAACAGTTCTCCAAAACTCGCACAAACTCATGTGATGTTTCGAATTCTGCAAGAAATGTGATCAACTTTTGTATGGCAGTTAGTAGGACCAAAAGCTCCTGTTGGAACATTTGGAGTAGGCTTCTTGCTGCAAAACTGGAACAGGACAATACAGTACGAATGAACACAGTAAATAACAGAGCATCGAGAAGCCTAAAGAATGGCAAGCAGTGAGGAAGTATGGTTTTGGGAAAAAAGCATGCAGCCTCACCATTGAGGTTTTCATGATGCCTATGTGCCTTGGCCGGTGGGGACCGGGATCAAACGGACTTCTTCCGAGTTCTCTTGGTTCTCGGTAACAGTGCTTCCTTCTGTACTGAGCCGGGATGCCTCCTTTTTTAGTTTATGATTGTTGTATGCCACCACACCAGCAATGGCTGGAGAAGCCCAACAAGTTCAATAAGCAGCATGTGTGGAGTAAGGCATGAGTAGTAACATGACAAGCTTTTCTATAATTCTATGCATAAATGAATTCTAAAGCAGGGAGCATTATCAATCAAGAAGTTCACAATCAGATCTTGATATAAGAAAATATTGAAGATACATCATAAGAACACCTTGACATCAGGTTATTGAATCTTACCAATGCCATAGCCAACAAGGTTTATAACAGTAAGCTTTGTATCAGCAAACAGTAGAGCAGACAGTAGAACTACTACCCAGTCTCTGACAACTCCAGCAACTCGAATAGTAAGTGCGCTTGTATGTGAGATCACAAGGAAAACCGACAGATTGAGAGCAAAAGTGCAGAGGCAGTTGAGTGCTAAAATAAGAGGTGGGAAGTTCCAAGTGCCAGCTGAATCCATTTTTGATTTTTCCAGGAAGATCCATGGAATAAATAGGCACAGTGCACTGCAGCAAAGAAGATTGAGTAAAACTAAAGAAAGATGGGTGAACATACAATATATGAAGCACTAAGCATGTGTACCTGCATGGACTAACATAATACATGACTGACAATGAGTTCAGGCGAACACCCTTTCTTTTCACAAATATTTCCATGAAGATGAGTCTCAGAGCTTCACCAACGACACCACCCATTTGGTAAACCACTCCAACCCAATTAACACTTACTTCTCCATAAGAAGCCACAATAACTCCAAAACTTATGACAGACATGATAAATAACATTCTACAGCTCATAATTTCCAGTCCGACAAGTGTCCCGAGAATAAAGACAGCTACTGGCACTGCAGTTGTCAACAGAAATCCAAAAAATGTTGCTTGTTAATCACTAAATAAAGTAGGAAGGATCCGCAAATCTAGTAGATTCAGCAATTCCATAAAAAAAAAATGGTCAAGTAGCCAACACTCACTGATAGCTTTCAACATCTGCGCAAATGCAACAGATATGTAGAGGTATGCACTATTCCCCAACCAGAGGGTCATTGCGAACATCGCACCAATTGGAATGACTGATGTCACATATCTGAGCAATGCAAGTTCTTTAGATTTCAAATAACACCCATCGCATGAGAAGAATGCAAAAGTATATATTCATCAGAAGCTCAAGCCCAATGACCAAAGTAAGAAAGCAAACTAATTAAGTAAAAACATGTTTTCAATCCCACAAATTATATGGATCATGACAATATGTTTTCCATCTTAATGGTAAACCTCATTAAGGAAGAGCTAAGATAAATCTACTTTGGCAGTTTAAGCAGATTGGTATCACATGCCTTAGTATTGCTTGCATTAGTTGCAGCATGTATCTAATAAAACTCGCGCACATGATGAGTCATGTTTATGCAGGACCATAATATCCCATAATGTGTATGGCATGGATATTAGTGGAGAAATCAAGAAGGGTAGAAGAAGTTATTGGGACTGTGAATTAAAAGTTCACTCAACAAATAGCAGTAAAACTCTCAAGTCAATAATTTAAAGGAAACTTTGCTTTTAGAAAAGCTTATTTCTTTCTCTAGGTTCAAAGAAAATAAAAGGAAAAAAAAACAAAAAAATGAGAAAGAATTAAGATGGGCATAAAAATAGTGATACCACCTCAATCAAGGTTATTAGACTACTTACATTTCTGGAGTCACTCCATCCTCTATCTCAATGATCTGAGAAATAAAAATATAAAAAATAGTTAAAGAATAAGAAGAATTGCCCAAAAATTTCAAACAGGGATTAAAACTCCAGAAGTTAATATAATTTCAACAAGAATCAAACTTTATAATTCAAAAAAAAGGAACAAGCATTACAATGAAAGGAAATGCTACCTTGAAGACTTTGGTGAGCACAAAGCACAGCACAGACGAAAAAACCATGTGTAGCAACGTCAAACCAAGCGGATAGGGAAAGTTAATCTCTTTGGATGACAAAACCCACTGCATTGCACCAAAATGGAACAAAATCCAAGAAGAAACAAGAAGCTTGTCAACATATGCGAGTCCAATCGCTTCAAGAGAGAGAGAGAACACAACACAACAAAACAAAATCTCTCCTTGTTTCAATCCCTTCTCTTCTATTGTCCCTCAATCCCAAACAAATAACTCCGACACTCATTCCAAACCCACCAACGAGCAAATTTCTGATAAAAATGCGAGAAATCCGATTGGTCAAGTGAAACGAAGTGGAATCAAACAACACCGAACCTTATTGAAGAAGATCTGCCCACTTGAGAGCGCGATGTAGAGGAGTATGTAGGCATAGGTCGCCCACCCCTCCTTCCGCCTCGTGCTCCCATCCGCCATTGATGAACCGTGAGATCTCGATCCGAGAAACAGCTTTCCGTAGTTCCACTTCAAGAATTCAGACTTCCTCATGAAGTCAAGAATAGTCCGGCTGAGTAGTTGCTCTTTTTGGGCCGAGCTCTTCTTAATGGGCCGGCCCATAGCCCAATCCCAACCCAAATAATGCTCTTATTTGGTCCTTCAAATTTAAATCCACCATTAATTAATTAGGAATCCTTTTACATGGATTTCCAATTACAAGTTTCCAAAACAGAGCATATTCTGAATTCTGATATGGTGTTTGGTTGGATACAATTGGGATTCCAGATTGTAAAATTTTGTGTTTAATTGAAGAATTTGAAAATCTAGATTTGGAAAACTAGAGAGTAAATCCAAATTTTGGATTTCAGATCACACCCATGAGAGTAAATACAAATCCTAGATTCCAGATTACATCCGATTTGGGGGTAAGTCGAAATCCTATATATGAGGTATTTCCAAATACATTGAGTTTTGTCCTTTCAACCAAATATTAGCTTTTGAAAACCAATAACCCAAAATTCGGAAACCAAACACTACCTTAATTAATTAATTATATGAAAAAAGAAATATGAAACAAAATACAAAAGACTCAGTAAAATTTACATCATTTATTTATTAAACAAATTATTTAGATCAGCTCAAACAATAGAACATGTTCTATTTTTATTCATTTGAAGGCGAAGTGACCCTAGCCTTCCTCTTCTGAAGAAAATGGTGCAGTGATGTCTTCATGGACAACCCTGGATTGATCAACTGCGGCGGCGGCGGCGCGACCGCCGTTCTCTCTTCAATGTCTTGCTTCGCCATGCATATGATCGCTCTTGCCTGCTCTTCCAAAATACAGATAAAAATAATAATAAGTAATATAATAAAAGTGAATATATGATAAATCATATAATTCATTAATAAAAAACTAAATTATAGCAATGTAATTGACCTGCAACTCAGTGACATCACACGTGCACATTCGACCTCCGTAGAAAATCGTGATTTGCTGGTGTTGCTCGTTGTTCTTCGGATTTATCGTGCTGCACAAACTTAAAAAAACATGTTTTCAATTAATATTGGAACATTGAAGAGATGTTGATTAAACATATATAGAAGAAATCAAGTACCTGCCGGGTTTCATGGTACTGTTGTTGGAGTTTGAAGCAGAATGATGTCGTCGCCGGCCGGCGGTGGTGCCGCCGGGGCTGAGGCAAAGTTCAGTATCGCAGTAGACATCATCCTTCTCCATCCTTATCTTCAATCTCTATCTTCAATCTCTATTGCATCAAAGTTAGACAGAGAGATGCTGTGCTTTGTTCTTCTTTTATGCATGAGTTTTATATTGAGAAGACGTAGATTAATAACGCGTTTATCACGTGCGTCAATTGGGTGGGCGCCGTTTATTCAGTGCATTATGATCGCACGTAACTCCTCTTCTTATTGCCGCAATCCTGCCTTGAGATCTGGATTACGTCTTATCTCGAGACTTTTGTGTGGTGGATGTTAGCCTGCTGATTTTTAGGGTTTAATCGGGTTACCTAACTCAACTTGCATAATTTATTTTAATTTAATATTTATTATTAATAGAATTAAAATTGAGAAATCTCAAGAATATTTTATATAGTGCAAGGACATCACTCACATAATACCATGTCTTTTCCATTTTCGCTAAAATTTGTGAATTTTAAAAAAGCACTTTTTGTATTTTATTCTTAATTTTTACTTTTTAAAATTAAAACGTTTTAAAGTTTTGGAAAAGCACTGCGCACTTGACTTGAGAGCACGCAACAGAGAAGGCCACAGAACTTGCTGCCAATGAGAAGAAGACACGTGTGAGACCAGTCGGATATTTTATTTCCACCCGTGCAACACGTGATTCTATTGGTTCTACTCCTCAAAGCACGTGACGGATCCCAACCTAGCACGTGGTTACGAGCTGGGATTGCCTACACTGGTGGGAGTGTCTCTTCCTTTCCATGCATGTCACGTGGCTTCATATAATTGGATGGTCATTTACTTAATCAAAAGCTCAACGTTTTGAATTCTAAAATTCAATTAAAAAAATCATAAAATAAAACAAATATTTCCAAGGGTTAATTTTTTTTAACCCACCTGAACTAAGTTGCATTTTCGATCCGGCACCCCAACTTTTTTAAGTCTCTCAAAAAGCCTGAACTTTTTTTAAGTTTCAAATCGGCACCTCCGTCAACCCCTATGCGACGGACGTCAGGTTAAGTCACTAATCTGTTTATCAAAAAAGTTAATTTTTAGTTTATTGAATTAATTAAACTTTAATCAAAAAATTAATTTTTTAAAAATTAAAATTTAATTAACTTCTCCTTCGTCCCGGTTGAAACTCTTCTTTTATCTCCGGCTCCGGCGCTATGCTCCGCCACCTACAACGCCACCTCCTTCGCCCCATAACCTCTGTTTTCCATCGCCTCTACTCCTTCTCTCCCGCTCCGCCGTCGCCATCGCATCGCCCGCGACGTGCCCTCTCCGAACCCCCCTTCGATCTCCAACCTCTGGATCACCAGCGTCCGCTCCCCAACCTCCCCTTCCCCTCCCCTATCCCCCCTGCTCTCCCGCCCAGAGCTCTGGCTCATCCTTATCCAGCACCCTCTTCTTCTGATACTTCCTCTTCTTCATCCTCACGACGACCAACGAGCAGTCACAACTCTCCATCTCCTAAAATCAGCAATATGATAGCTAGCGAAGTTTAGCATGAAAAGAAAAATACATAACCAAAAAAACTCAATCAAACACATTAAATTTGATCTGATAATACAATGATCAAACCTCAGAGCAGAGAAACTGGAATAGAATAGACACAACACAGTAGTCATATTCTGATCATTCCCTCACAACAATCACAAACCTCAAACGCGCCAGCAAAACAAAACCCTAGAGATCCAAATGATGGCACAACAGACACCAATTCAAGAAAAACCAACCTTCACCGAAACCCTAATCTCAACCGCGAATCATTAAAAAAAATTACGAAAAGCTAAATCTAGCTGAAGAACAGCAAGAAACATGGGGGATAGGGGATGGGGAGGGGAGGTTGCGGAGCGTAAGCTGGTGATCCAGAGGTTGGAGATCGGAGGGGTTTTAGCACGCCGGCGAGCGAGCCCCAGAGGTAAGTAGATGGATTCCGGGCACGATGCGTGCTGGAGGACAGAGAGCACGCTGGCGAGCGAGCCCCGGAGGTAAGCCGCGTCCAGTGTCATCGCGATGTGCACCGTCGGGGCGGCGACGCAGCTCCTGCCATTCCGGAACGCCGAGGCCTCTGGGAAAGAAGAGAGCTCAAGGCGGTGAGCATCCCCGGCGGTGACCAGAAGCACGACCGGGAGACAACGAGTAGCATTGGGAGTGGGGATGTGGGCGTGGGACAGGACGCAGCCGCGGAGCGGAGGAGATGGGTTGAATAATAATAATGATCAATTAGGTTTAACGTTAATGTTAAAATATAATTAGTTTGAAGCTAATTACTAAATTAATGACTTAACTTGACGTCCGTCGATCAATTAGGTTTAACGTTAATGTTAAAATATAATTAGTTTGAAGCTAATTACTAAATTAATGACTTAACTTGACGTCCGTCGGCTTGGGGTGACAGAGGTGCCGATTTGAAACTTAAAAAAAATTCAGGCTTTTTGAGAGACTTAAAAAAGTTGGGGTGCCGGATCGAAAAAGCAACTTAGTTTAGGTGGGTTAAAAAAAATTAACCCTATTTCCAATGTCAAATAAGTGAGCAAGAATTAGTATAGTACAAACGAGCATTAGTATAGTCTAACTAATGTTCATCCTTTAAATAAATAAAAAAAAAAATTGAAAATCTTACAATTATACACATATCATCCTAAAGTTTCTATTTTATATACATTATAACTTTCTAAATTATATTTATGCATATATATGTTTGAATTTTATACTTTTCTATATTTAGTTTTAATTTATATTATGATAGGGATGAAAGTATTGGGACACGTGGCACACATCCAAGAAAGCCACGTGTCGGAACGACAGTCTAAAGGTTCACGTGGACATTACAGCATACCGTTCCGATATGGCGATTATAGCATACCGTTCCGATATGGATAAATCATCAGATTCGGACTAATCCACCACGAAGCACTGTGCCGATCCGATATGAATCAATATGACGATGCGGCTATGGGTCATATCGGTATCGGAAAGAAGCTAATTAAACATATGCAGGTATGACAAAACCGATGATTCACCGTGTCGTTCCCAATCTTCTAGAAGAAGGACAATGTGGACGTACTCGGTATTCCGTAAAGTTCTAGAACAGCTACACCTGAGACAAATTTCGGATGCTTAGCCGGCGCTTTAGTCGATTCACAAACCGCAAACACGTGACTAAATGGAGAAACGTGCTCAGCACGCGACAGATGCCTATAAAAGGCAAGGATCATTGGTCATTTTGGACAGGCTGGAGATCCAAGCAGTGAAGCTCTGCCGAAATTGGAAACGGAGTCAACCCACTTTCCAACTTCCAATTTCGAGAATGGTTGTAAGATTTCTTGTATTCTTGACCATTTATAGTGAGAATTTCTTCTCCCGTGGTTTTTTCCCCACCTTTTAGGGGTTTTTCCACGTAAATCTGTTTTTCTCTCTTGTTTGGATTCTCTCTTGATCTCATTCTAGGATAGCCACTCCCAAAATATAAATTCAATTGTTAGGCTGAGATTGGGCCCTAAATCCAATTTTGCACTAACAATTTGGCCGCCGTGGGGAGGAGAACTAAAAGTTCATGGCAAAGAACACGTAGAAGATCTAAGAGATTCCAATCTCGTGAAGAGGGAAGGGGAGTTTCAAAGAACCCTCCAAAGGAAGGCATAGTGCCTCCTGGAGCGGAAGTTCCTCTGGTAAGTGCTGGGATTCAAAATGATCCAGAATGCGTCAGAAGGATGGCGTAGGAAATTGAAGAGCTGAAACAAGCTCTCCAGGAAGTACGTCAGCAGCGCGTTCCCCAGACAGTGGTTCCTCATGATCCACAACCTCTCAAGGAGGGCGGAGAAAGAAAGGCAGACCGCTCTCCAAAACGTCAAGCACGATCACCTGATAGATATCAGAACAAGGAACCTTCAGCTGGAAGCTCAGATCCAGCACATCATCGTGATCGCCATAATCGGAGAGATGGAGGTAGAGAAGTGAGAAGGAGGGGAATCTCACGTTCTCCAGACCAATCCTTCGATCAGAGGCGAAGGACCCGATCATTGACGTATCGGTCCAGAGAACGGTATCACTCACCGGATCGGCATCCTTCCCCTCGACGCCGATCTCCACACACCGTTTTCATTCGTACGCCAGCCTTCCACGCCAGCGACTCACCATATCATCAAGTACTCTCCTCCTCGACGATATATGACGGGGAAGGAACGAGTCCAGCAATTGGTTCCTCATGTTACTTCCCCATTTGTAAGGGCGATTTGGGAAGCTCCATTCCCTAACACTTCGCACTCCAAATGTTCGCCTACGACGGGACTTCGATCCCCGTGAGCACTTGGAGAGTTATAGAGATGAAATGATGGTTAACAGGACCACCGAGGTCAAGTATGTGTCGAAGCTTTTCCTGACACTTAGCGGAGATGCCCATGATTGGTTCAGGGAATTCCTCCTGAACTGCATAATTTTCAATAACTTTCTCGATCTTTTCCTTTGTAATTTTGCCAAGAATAGGAAATCAAGAAGAATCCCATGTCAGCATCGGGATTCCGGCTAAAGGCCGGAGGAAAGTCTTCGCGGGTACATCAGCCGCTTCAATAAGGAGGTGAATGGCATGGTAGACATGAATTCAGCTCTGGTCGTGGGAATAGCAGTGAAAGGGTTGAAAGATGGGCCATTTAAGGATCCTTAACTAGAGAACCCCCCACCGGTCTCTCAGATTTTCAGAGCCTAGCTGCTAAATATATTGCTTCTGAAGAAGTAAAGGCAATGTGGCGGGAGAGTGATCTCTTGCAGCTTGAGGAAATTAGAAAGAAGACTCATCATCCTCAGCCATACCGGGATTGGAGAGAAGGAGCTCCGAGAGGTGACAAACTTCGGAGAGAAGGGGGCCGAAATCCGAATCGGGCAGATCGGTTTGAGGAAAGGAGACCCCCGCCACATCGGGGGTACGATCCTGAAAGGGGAGAGAAGTACCACAACTACTCCATCCTGAACACCTCACTGGAAGACATTCTCTCTCAAGTTCAGGATCAGAAAATTTTAAAGCCTCCACAGCCTATGAAGGATAATCCTAAGAGGAAGAGAAGCAAGAAGTTCTGCAAATTCCACCAGGATAAAGGGCATCTTACTGAGGAATGTATCCAACTCAAGAATGCTATAGAAAACCTTGTCAGAGAAGGAAAACTGGAACAATTTTTACAAAAGGAGTCGGAACCGGAGATCGAGCATGTTCCGCCTCCTCAACCTATTATTCCTTGTGACACACGGGTGACAGTAATAGCTGGAGGCCCGGGATGCGGAGGAGAAAGTTCAAGATCAAGGAAGAGCCATACAAGAGCGATTGGATCCGTTCAGAATGTAACTTCCTTGAAGAGGCCTCGCAGCCCTATGCAAATCTGCTTTTCAGATGAGGACTTGAGAGGAGTTCATTATCCTCATGATGACGCTCTTGTAATCACAGCTCAGATCGGGGTATTCATTGTAGAGCGAGTCCTCATCGACACCGTAGTTCAAAGGATATTATTTTTTCCATCGGCCTTTGTGGAATGAAGCTATAGGTGGAAAACCTCGAAGCCGATAAGAACTCCACTCATCGGGTTTAACGGAGTCCACTTCAACCCGACGGTATGATCTCTCTACCTTTGACTCTTGGAACTCCCCAAGATTTACCATCACTGCCATTAACTTCCCCGATTGTATGCGATGTCCTTCGAAGCTACAATGTTATCATTGGCTGCCATCAATCAATTTGTTGAAAGTCGCTCCACAACATACCATATGGTGATTAAATTCCCTACACCCATGGTTGCGGTGAAGTAAAGGTGATCAACTTGCTTCCCGCCGATGTTATGCCACAATGCTCAAAGGGCACGGTGAGGGAAGCGACCGATCCGAGAAGCTCTCACCGTGGAAGATATTCAAAGAAGAGGATGATGAGAGAGAAAAGCGCCGCCCAACTCCGGTTGAAGAACTGAGGATCATGCCTTTGAAAGAAGAACAACCGGAGCGTACTGTCCAGATAGGAGCAAGCCTACCATCAGATCAACAAGAGGAGATACTGAATTTCTTGAAGAGAAATGCTGATATCTTTGCCTGGACTGCTGAGGAGATGCCGGGAGTCCCAAGGGATATCATAGAACATCGGCTTAATGTTGATCCAGGACATAAGCCAGTTATACGTAAGCGCCAGCTTCACCCGCATCGACTCCAGGCTGCACAAGAAGAGGTGGACAAGCTTCTGAAAGCCGACTTCATTCGTGAAGTTTATTACCCTGAGTGGTTGTCCAATGTAGTTTTGGTAAAAAAATCCACAGGAAAGTGGAGAATGTGTGTGGATTTTACAGATTTGAATAAAGCTTGCCCTAAGGATTGCTACCCCCTGCCTTTAATTGACAACTTAGTGGATTCTACATCAGGATATGAAATGCTAAGTTTCCTCGATGCATACTCAGGATACAATCAAATCAAAATGGCGGAGGTCGATGTAGAGAAAACATCTTTTATCACAGGCAGAGGAACATATTGTTACAAAGTCATGCCTTTCGGCTTGAAGAATGCCGGCGCCACTTTTCAGAGATTAGTGAATAAGGTTTTCAGAGACCAGATCGGAAGAAATGTGGAAGCATATGTGGATGATATTTTGGTGAAAAGTATTAGTGCAGAACGTCATATTGCCGATCTGCAAGAAACCTTTGATGCACTTCGAGCACACGGAATGAGTCTCAACCCTAATAAATGCACATTTGGGGTCCGATCAGGAAAATTCCTGGGGTTCATGATTACGCATCGAGGTATTGAAGCAAATCCGGAGAAGATACGAGCTGTATTAGAAATGAGATCCCCAAGAACAATCAAGGAGATACAAAGACTCAATGGCCAGCTTGCAGCTTTGGGGAGGTTCATATCCAAGTCAGGAGAAAAGAATCTTCCTTTTTTCCGAGCATTAAGAAAAGCTCCCAAAGTTGAATGGAAATGAGGAATGCGAGAAAGCATTCATACAGCTTGAAAGAGAGTATTTAGTAATCACCGGCTTTGTTAGCAAAGCCTCGACCGAGGAGGAGCTCTATATTTACTTATCGGCAACCGACGCCGCTGTCGCGCATCGTGAAGATTGAGGATAATTTGCGTAAAACCTCGTATTATACAAGCAAGGTCCTTTCTCGAGCATCGAAGTCCCGATATCTCTCTTGAAAAGTCGGCCTATGCTTTAGTGGTTGCGCCCGACGGCTTCGCCCCTATTTCCAATCACATCGGATAAGGGTAATCGGCAGATCAACCGCTAAAGCGCATCCTACATCGAGGCGCATACATTGGGACGCCTCCGATGGGTACTTGAATCTGGCGGAGTACGATATTAGCTACGAAGTCGCTAACTTCAATAAAGGCCCAAGTACTCACGACTTCATACCGAAGCTCACGACAACTACAGATGATGATCCATCAAACATCAAGTTGTCAGAAGTTGAAGACGATCCCTCACCTTGTTGGATTCTGCACACAGATGGCTCTTCTACTGGAGAGAGCTCAGGAGGAGGACTGATCCCCGCAATCACCATCTGGATGGAACACTTCAATCAGATCGTAGGTTTGGGTTCAAAGCCACCAATAATGAAGCTGAGTATGAAGCTTTGATAGCAGGATTACAGCTTGCTCGTGGCCTTGGTGTGAAAAATTTGCAAGCTAATACTGATTCCCAGCTGGTTGTGGGCCATCTGAGTGAAGAATTTGAGGCGAGAGAGGATCACATGGTGAAATATAAGTCCTTGTTGCGTAAGCTAACCACAAGCTTCAGAAATTTCACATTTCCAAAATTCCTGCAATAGAGAATCAAGAAGCTGATCTCTTATCAAAGATTGCCTCAAAGAAATGCCACCGCCGCATGTACCTACCAACATTCAAGATTTAGCAACAAGGACAATTGATTGTAGGCCACCAGAAGAACTCATGGACATCGATCAGGAGCCATATTGGATCGATCCAATCTTGAGTTATCTGAAGGATGGAACTCTCCCCTGTGATCCAAAGGAAGCACGGAGGGTCACTATAAGAGCTTCCCGATACAGCGTAGTGGACGGACAGCTCTATAAGAAATCTTTCACTCTTCCTTTGTTAAAGTGCCTGCGACCATCGGAGGGAGAATATGTTCTTCAAGAGGTTCATGAAGGGATTGCAGGAGATCATTTGGGAGGAAGAGCATTGAGTCATAAGATCCTTAGACAAGGATATTATTGGCCAACTTTGAACAGAGATGCAATTAATTTTGTGAAAAAATGTGATGCTTGTCAACGCCATGCTAACATTCACAAGGCGTCCTCCTGCACTCACTCACCGCAGCTTGTGAGTACCGCACCGCTTTGCTTTGTGGGGAGTTGATATAGTTGGGCCATTCCCCTCAGAAGTTGCCGTGCAAATGAAGTTTTTGATCGCGTGGCGATTGACTATTTTACTAAGTGGGTGGAGGCGTAACTAATCGGCGCCAATCACAAAGAAAGGCTTGCCGTGGTTTTTGTGAAAATCATTATTTGCCGCTTCGGCTTGCCTCGTGGGCTTTCATCACCGGACAATGGCCGCCAGCTCTCATAATCCTTCCTTCAAGAAGTTTTGCACGTATCTTGGTATTGAGTCAAGACTCACTTTTGTTACTCATCCACAAAGCGAATGGACAAGTGGAAGTAACCAAATGTAACTCTTTACATGGCCTCAAGACAAGAGTTCTCGTAAATGGATCGAATCGGGTCGGCGAAGTTCCAAATACTTTATGGGCATATCGAACGACCGCCAACTCCAACCGTGAGACTCCTTTCGTGATTAGCGCTTGGAGTGGAGGTCGTGCTCCCAAATTGAAGTCACCCTACCAACACCAAGAACGCAATCCTTTGATCCAAGAATAAATGAGGAACAACTCCGAATGAAATGGATCTATTGGAGGAGAAGAGAGATTACAAGTAATGTTCGAAAGCAAATAATTTATCTACAGTAAGGTCAAGAGGTATTACAATGCTAAGGTGAAAGAAGTGACTTTCCAGGTCGGAGATCTAGTATTGAGAGAGAACATCTTTCAAGGCAATAAAAGTCGAACTGGGAAACTCAATACCAATTGGGAAGGTCCATATATTGTACAAGAAATTGTAAGACCCGGTACATACTGGCTTTCTAAAATGGATGGACGTAAGCTCAAGCGTCCATACCATTCGGAACATCTACGGAGGTACTATCAATAAAATTAGTTACTTCCACATGAGTTTCTATTTTTTCTATTTTTTATTTCTACTTTACTCCTTGAAAAATTTGTTCACTAACAAAGAAAGGAGAAACCAACCTTAGAGGCCATACTGCCCCAACGCCCATATCGGGCTCAACGGATCATACCGATCCCAATATTCTCATCACATCAACAGCCTATACCGCCCCAACGCCCATATCGGGCTCAACGGATCATACCGATCCCAATATTCTTATCAATATCCACAGGCCATACCGGCCCCAACGCCCATATCGGGCTCAACGGATCATACCGATCCCAATATTCTCATCAATATCCACAGGCCATACCGGCCCCAACGCCCATATCGGGCTCAACGGATCATACCGATCCCGATATCCTCATCAATATCAACAGGCCATACCGGCCCCAAGAAGCCATATCAATCCCAACGGATCATCATATGGGCATTAACAAGTCAAACTGACCACTAGACCAAGCCGATTCACAATATCAACAAAACACGCTGATCCTGAAGAATCACCATGCCAAAGCAGTTCCAAAAAGGGAACAATTATACCAACAATTTATCAACAAAGACTATATCAAGATAAACAATTACGCCAATCAAGAAATCATGGGAATCATCGCACGGACGAACCACATCCACAAGCTACGCTGATTTCATACAAGTAAAACAGAAGTTCTCATTCCTACAACGTCTTGGCATTTTATTTCTTTTGCAACAAGGAAAGGAAGAAAAAAAAAATAGCTGAAAGAATAGGTTTACTAATTGAAAAAAAGGAAAGTACAATGATAATGCAGAAATTAAGAAGAATCAGAAGAAACAGGGAGATCCGAATCAGAGGAGCCGTCAAGAACTTGAGAGGGTGCAGCTGCAAGTGTAGATACTTTTGACAAAGGATTGTTCCTAAGGATATGGATTTCAAACACGTATCCTCTTGGAGAACAAAACCAGCAAGTCTCCCTCTACTAACCGATGATCCCTCACAAAGTCACCCCCAACCATTGGTGAATCTGATGTCTCCCAGCCTGTGAAACATGGATAGTGTGACAAATTCAATAATTTCCACTAGGTCCAAGAATCTAACAAAGCCCCGTTGGAAGAACGCCCTCATATGACCGTGGAAAGCCCTGGGAATCCAAAGATAGCGAGAGTTGTCATTGAGAAAGAATCTGAAGAAAGAGGGGCAAATCAATATTACCCATAGTGGAGAAGAAGAATGTTCTAAACAGGCTGCGATTTCTTCTATTTATATTGAAAGTTTGGCGAAGACAGTTAAATGAGGGTTCGAAAAGCTAAAAGGCGTTAAACGATTCTCTTTAAGTCCCAGAATATCAAAAGACGTCAGAAGCGTTGTTTCAAGTCATGGAGGGCAACCTTTGGTCTTTTCGATAGAATGCCTCGAAACGCTTCAGAATTAAAGACTCAATTTGACCAAATTAATGTTATCTTGTCCAAAAGAAGAATTCAAAAGGCAGGACCGATCCGATACAACGTTTTCACTGATGACAAGTACTAGAAGCACCACCAGATCTAACACAAAACTTAGAAACAGATCGACATCGGGAGGATTGATATCCAACCAATAGTAAAAGTTTGTCAAGTGGCAATCTCAATCATCCTCAAAAAGAGAAAAGGGAACAAAGAAATAATCGAAGTATTTGCCATTTATACAATTCCAGTCAAGTTTTTACATCAGAATGAGAAGCTACACAAAACTATCAATTTCTTCATCAGATGAAGTCCCAGCTTGTCAGATCTTGCAAAGATTCTCCCGACGAGCCTCAGCAAGGAGTTTAGCTTCAAGAGCTTCACCAGACTTCTTTGCTCTGTCACGTAGGATCTTTTCTTGGACAGCCTTCAGCTCTTGAATTTCGCTCTGGAGTTGCCTCATTTCGGGGGGATCTAACGGGAAGAAGAAAAAAGAACAAGGTGATTAAAAAGAAGTGGTGGAAAACTGAAGGAATTTAGCTAACCTTCCCTCCTACGCACAGTGGAAGATCTGTTTTCCAGATCAACTTCTGGGGCAGCCATCTGATTGGTGTCGGAAGAGATAACGTTAGCATTTTTGGAAGATCCTCCTTCATCTGGAATACTGGGAGCAGTTTTGGCTGGATAAAAAGGATGAATGAAAAATTATGTTATAAGAAACATTAGAAAAAGGCTCAGTAAAGACTTACATGCTCCTGTTGTGATATCATCTTCAATTTCAATGATGGCAGAAGAACCTTTAGTTGAGGCTTCATGATCTTTCCCTTGAAGAGCCAGCTTCTGATCATGATCCGCCTTTTCTTCACCTTCCACATTCTCAAGGGAAAGCCTTGATTCGTTAAGGATGGCTCTATATATCGGATCGGGATCCGATATAATTTTCCCACACTCTGGAATTTCTTTTGGGTCTGATGAAGATGGTGGGAGAACTGTTACATCGGAAGCTTCTTTCTCCGATGCGGAGGCAGCCCGATCTCCCTCTTGACATATAACATTGGGATCCAATCTTTCAAGAGCCTAAAGCATCACCCTAATTTCTTCACCACGTGGATCTTGGTTTTGCTCCTCTTCCACAGGACATTTTGCAAAATAAAATTCCAATACCTCATCATAAGGAGTCTGATGAAAATTGATTGAAGGGTCTATGGAATGAACACAGCTTAAGATTGAATAAACTTCTGATGTTACTCTCCGAATTTCATCATCATAAAGTTCTCTTTTCTCCGCCGCATCAAGCTTAGCCTCCAGTTCCATATTCTTTTTCCAACTTTTATTCAGCTCAGACTGCAGCGAGGTCTTTTCTTCTTTGATAGCCTCATTTGATCTTTGCGCAGTGAGGATTTCATTCTGAGCGTTAGAAAGGAGGACTTCTTTTGCCTTCAGCCGTTCAGATAAGAGATCTTTTTCTCTTTCAGCGTTTTTAAGTTTGGACTGCAATATCTTCTTCAACTCATCTTCAATAGAGGCATTGTGGTTGAGCTCGTAAATCGCTTTAGAGCTTTCTGTTTTCATCAGCAAGGGAGTCTCTCTCATTCTTACAACTATCAAGATCCAATCTCAGAGCAGTGGTAGCTTGTTCAGAAGAAGAAAGAGAAGCTCGCAAATTCTCGTGTTCAGCTTTTAGTGACTCATGAGTCTTCCGTGACTCCTCTAATTCAGCAGAAATAAGTTTCTTCTCCTCACCGACTCTGGTTATCTCAGTATCTTTGAGAAGAAGATTCTCCGAGAGTTTTTTATTTTCCTCCTCCAATTGAGAGATGCGGGCCTTCATTTCGGAATTGTTTTGGTTGCAAAGTGCAACAACCCGATCACCCCATAAAAATACCGCAAAAAGAATTGTTTTAAAGGAGAGACATGAAATTACGATCTTAGTTGAAGAAGAGGGTCAAAAACATACCGCCATCGACCATTGGAAATGAGCACAGATTCTTCTAAGTTAAATTGGTTCAAGTGATTTTTGACATCTCCTTGTCGCCAACTTCGAGAGAATCCCCATCGCATTGACATTAACAGAAGAACATTATCCTTCCTAGAGTGAGGACTTTAACTCCAAATTCCTTGAGCATTTGAGTTATCAGCATTAGGACCCACCATACGCCAAGTACCCCCCGAAATCGATAAGGAAAATGATTTAGCTGATATGCAGTGCAGCAAAACGAAATCGAAAAATATCAAGAGTACAATAGAAATCTTCAAACTCATACTTTTCCTCCGTTGGATGACCGGTCCTGATCCAGAAGAGGCATTTCCTTCTGAACAAGCAGGCTCATCCGACCAAATCACCGCTTGATTCGGAATCTCTATATCGAAACCCGATCCGATGGGAAGAGTGTGAGGAAATGTAATAGGCACATCGGGGATAGCGACATAGGGGTTTGATATAGAAGTGACATTGGGGTTTGGTATATTTTGAAGGGAAGGAGAGGAAGTAATGTTCCTTTCCTGAACCAGACCAGATACATCCCTGATGATGTTCTCTAAAGAAGTTTGAACGGAAGGAACGGAGACAGAGGCGGCTCTATCAGTGGCCTTTCTTAATTTCCTCTTTTTAGCAACAGGACCTTCAACCGGAATAGGAGGAAGGCTAGCGATAACAGGAGCCGTTACAGGTTCATAATTGATAGGAGCATCGGATTCCCTTCTGTGCTCCACACCAAGTTGTTGAGAAGGAGCGTTATCGGATGGACCTCTCTCAATCTCTTCGCTACTGTAACCGGGATTTCTTCACTTAAAACCTCTTTTCCCCTTTTCTTGGATTTATCACTCGAGATAGCCCGTGATCCTCTCAGCCAAAGTTCTTGGTGGCATGTTTCTCTCCTCAAAAAGAAGCAAATGAGTCCAAATCAAACAACAATAAGAATCATTTAAGAAATACAGATCAGGAACTCGAAGTGATCCTACCCAAAGCTAAGTACAATCCACATTCTTGAAGCCTTTTATCTGAAAGGAAGAATTTATCTAATGCAGTCTTCTTGAACTCCTTGAATCTTTGGAACCAATCAGTATCAATTGGATTTTCCTTAGCTTTGGAGCCCGACGGAGTAAAGGGATTCCCCCATTTGGTGTTAAAACCCCAACTCTCGGTATTAGAAACGAAGAAATATTTGTTCTTCCAGTCTTTGATCGAATCAGGAACAGAACCAAGGAAAGCAGCGCCGGATTTGGCACCAAAATAATACCAATCGGACTGTCTATCTTGGTTAAGATTAAAAAGAAGACTAAACAGATGAGCAGATGGTTCAACTTCACAAAGCATTGAAACGACGACAAAGCCACAGAGAATCCTCCAAGAATTTGGGGTTAGCTGAGAAGGATTCAGACCGAAGTGACGGAAGATATCTACAAAGATTTGGGGAAAAGGTAACCTAAGTCCCGCTATGAGCTTATCTTGGTAAACAAAGAAGATCTTCTTTTTGAGATGGGGAACAGGCATGCTCCGTAGCAGAGGGAACCCGATAAGAGATATTGGAAGATGAAAGATGGTATTTCTTCACTAGATTATCTATCTTATCTTCAGAAAGGGTGTTAACAATGGAGAAAGAACAAATAAGCTTTGGGTCTCTAGCAAGCTTAGGCATCGTAAAACGAATTGAAGAAATAAACCCTAAAGCAAAGAAAACCTGCACTCCAAAACAACGAGGATCTAAAATCCTGAAATTGGAAGGAGAACCTCGTACCTGAACAATCAAATCCTCTCTCAGAGTTGAAGGTTCAATGGCTTCTCGAAAGACAAAGTGAATCGAAGAACAAGATGAAGAACGTTTTGCACGGAAGCAGCCACCTTCAAACGATTTTGAAATTTGATTATGGGATCTCCAACACTATTTGAGAATTACATCGACGGTCGGGATCAATCTGAGTAATTATTCAAAACCCTTGATCTGACGGCTAGGGCCAAAAAGAAACTTAAAACGTTTCAAATTCTTGACACGTGGAGAATGAAAAGGCGGTATCATCATAAGCTTTGTCTCACTATGATCTCCAAAAGTCGTGTCGATACAGTAAAGGATGGGGTATAATCAATGCCAAATAGAAGACATTAAATGAAAAGGAATGTTTCGACAAGTAAGTCACCGAAGTACAGTACAGATGGAAGAAGATGCATAGAATAAAGATAATGAAGCAGATATTGAAGTAATAGTCCCAGCACAGACAGATTACAGTAATGCTTAGCTTCATTTCATTCGCAAGCATACTTAATGGGGGACTATTGATAGGGATGAAAGTATTGGGACACGTGGCACACATCCGAGAAAGCCACGTGTCGGAACAACAGTCTAAAGGTTCACCTGGACATTACAGCATACCGTTCCGATATGGCGATTATAGCATACCGTTCCGATATGGATAAATCATCAGATCGACTAATCCACCACGGCGAATCGCGGCCGATCCTATATGAATCAATATGACGATGCGGCTATGGGTCATATCGGTATCGGAAAGAAGCTAATTAAACATATGCGGTGTATGACAAAACCGATGATTCACCGTGTCGGTCCCAATCTTCGAGAAGAAGGACAGCGATGTACCGCATTCCGTGAAAGTTCTAGAACAGCTTACACCGAGATGTACCAGATGCTTAGGGCGCTTAGCCGGATTCACAAACCGGCAAACACGTGACTAAATTGAGAAACGCGTGTTCAAAGACGCATGCATGCCTATAAAAGGCAAGGATCATTGTTCATTTTGGACATTCTGGAGATCCAAGCAGTGAAGCTCTGCCGAAATTGGAAACGGAGTCAACCCACTTTGATAGTTGTAAGATTTCTTGTATTCTTGACCATTGATAGTGAGAATTTCTTCTCCCGTGGTTTTTTCCCCACCTTTTAGGGGTTTTTCCACGTAAATCTGTTTTCTCTCTCTCTTGTTTGGATTCTCTCTTGATCTCATTCGAGGATAGCCACTCCCAAAATATAAATTCAATTGTTAGGCTGAGATTGGGCCCTAAATCCAATTTTTGCACTAACATATTATATTATATTATATTTATTTTGACTAAAATAAAAAATATTTCAAATGTCAAATAAGTTGGCAAGAAGTCGATATTGATCATCTCCGATGATCATCGGGGTGAGGCTGAGTCTATGAATTAGATAGTTTATTATTGTTTGTACATAAGAGCATATTCAATATAGTCTAACTAATGTTCATCGTTTAATAGAAATAACATTGAAAATCTTATGAAACTTTATATATATTAAAACTTTCTAAAATTATATCACTACAAGAAAACAGGCGCATCACTGACGGAATTTTTCCAACGGAATTGTTTCCGTTGGTGAAAGCAATATCACCGACGGAATATGTTAAAGAATTCCAACGGAAAGGATTTGTCACCTCATAACATATTAGTGACGGAATATAATATTATCACCGACGGAACATTCCGTGGGTGATAGCTTCCGTCGGAAATTCCGTTGGTGAAAAGATATTATCTTTTTCCTAAGATTAGAAATAAAATGTTATATATTACCGACGGAATTCTAGATTATCACCGACGGAATTTTGAATTATCACCGACGGAATTATGTACTATCACCAACGGAATTCTATATTATTGCCAACGGAAATTATAGACTACCACTGACGGAATTAGGGGATATCACCAACGGAATTTCAGGCTATCACCAACGGAATTATGTACTATCACCAACGGAAATTACCAACGGAATTTCAGGCTATCACCAACGGAATTATGTACTATCACCAACGGAAATTATAGACTACCACTGACGGAATTAGGGGATATCACCAACGGAATTTCAGGCTATCACCAACGGAATTTCAAGCTATCACCAACGGAATTATGTACTATCACCAACGGAAATTATAGACTACCACTGACGGAATTAGGGGATATCACCAACGGAATTATGTACTATCACCAACGGAAATTATAGACTACCACTGACGGAATTAGGGGATATCACCAACGGAATTTCAGGCTATCACCAACGGAATTTCAAGCTATCACCAACGGAATTATGTACTATCACCAACGGAAATTATAGACTACGTACACTACGGAATTAGAGGATATCACCAACGGAATTATGTACTATCACCAACGGAAATTATAGACTACCACTGACGGAATTTCAGGCTATCACCAACGGAATTTTAGGCTATCACCAACGGAATTATGTACTATCACCAACGGAATTTCAGGCTATCACCAACGGAATGTTGAATTATCACAATTTATATATGTATGTATGTTTGTATTATTATTATTATTATTATTATTATTATTATTATTTAAATAATAATAATTTATGAAACAAATTTTTAATATAAGTGTGTTGAGCATTATGAAAACATTTGAATAATGATGAAAATATTTAATCCTTTTAGAATTAATTGAGAATAAGAAAATTTAAATTTCACATAAAAAAATATAATTTTCTGCCATCTAAACACTCAAACAATATAATATTATTATTTTTTAATTTGTTTTTTTCATTATTTAAAAAACGTTTTTGAAAACGTATTGATTATAAGTTTGTATACAGATAAAAATAATTAAAATTTGTATACATTATAAATTGTAAAGTATAAATCTTAAAAATTAAAAGATTTGGTGATTTAAAAAAAAAAACACTTTGAAATAAAAGAAATTTAAATTTCACCTAAAAAATATAATTTTCTACTATTTAAGCCCTCAAACCATATAATATTATTATTTTTTAAATTGTTATTTTAATTGTTTTTTAAAAACATTGAACGGTATAGATTTTAAATTTGTACATATAAAATAAGTAGAAATTTGTATAGATTATAAATTATAAGTTTAAATCTTAACACCTTAAAAGATTTGGTGCCTTTTTTTAAAAAAAAAAAACTTTGAAAATGTTTAAAAGATGATGAAAATATTTAATACTTTTAGATTTAAGTGAGAATATGAAAATTTAGATTGCACTTACAAAAATATAAATTTCAACTATTTAAACCCTCAAACCATATAATATTATTATTTGTTAAATTGTTATTTTAATTTTTTTTAAAACCTTTGAAAACGTATTGATTATAAATTTGTATAAATTAAATAATTAAAATTTGTATAGATTATAAATTGTAAAGTATAAATCTTAAAAATTAAAAAAATTGGTACTTTTGAAAGTAAAAAACTTTGAAAATGTTTAAAAGAAGATGAAAATATTTAATCCTTTTAGATTTGAGTGAGAATAAGAAAATTTAAATTTTACCTAAAAAATATAAATTTTTACTATTTAAACCCTCAAATCAAATAATATTATTATTTGTTAATATGTTATTTTAATTTTTTTTAAACTTTAAAAATGTGTAGATTATAAATTGTATAGATAAAATAATTAAAATTTCAGAGATTATAAATTGTAAACTATAAATCTTAAAAAATTAAAATGTTTAAAATTTGAATGGAAGTCGTTTGCCAAGTCATCGATCCGAAAGTTTATCTTTTTTGAATCTGAACCATTGATTTTTTTATGATCTACGGTTAATAACATACAAACGGTGTTAAAGCGGATCAGCTCTTTTGTGAGTCATTGACATAAATTCCCAAATTTTTCTGCTTAGATAGCAGCAACTTGAACCTAAGTCCTTATCTCCTAGAAAATTAGGGTTAGGGGCCGCTCCCGATGCTACTACTCCCGCCAGATCCGGGCCAGCTCCGCCTCCTCCTCCGAGATCCGCACCGCATAGCGCAAGCTCGCACTGGTCCTTTCTCGGATCTCTCAAGATAGTTCGCAAGATCGTGTCTTCTTTTTAGTTTTTTAATCGAGAGGTTTTTTTTTCAGAAATGGCATCCGGATAGGTTTGCGAGGAACCCTAGCGGCGCGATGGAGGCCAAACGACGATTCCGGTGAATGTCCTCCATGATAGCTCAGAGGACTTGCAGCGGATGTTCGCCGAGGTAGTAGATGGAAATGCAAGCGCTGATGCGCGACGATGGCCGTCGGATGGAGCGAAGAGGGCACGTGGCAGCGCATGGGGGAGATGATCAGGGCTTTGAACCAATTTTGATTACTTTCGGGGGGGTATTTGTGAAAGTGTACATTAGGGTTAGCGAGATTTGGTTTTATGGTCTATAAAACTACCCACTTTGGATTATTAAAAATTTATCTAGGAATGTAATATATTTTTCATGCTAATCTTTGACTTTTGTGTTTGTCTGAGTTTATTTGGTGCTTGAATTAATTTCAGGAATTTATGTTTATCTGTTTTTGTTTTGTTTGGATAAAACCTAATTTGGAACTAACAGGATGTTAATTGTTGTATTTTGATATGTTTTATATGGAGAAATAACAATTTGAATTTTTATTTTCTATACTATAATTTTTAATATTAAATCTAAA
Organism: Dioscorea zingiberensis; assembly: GCA_026586065.1. NCBI lineage: Eukaryota > Viridiplantae > Streptophyta > Magnoliopsida > Dioscoreales > Dioscoreaceae > Dioscorea > Dioscorea zingiberensis. Next base: position 51,209,167 of record CM048821.1, on the reverse strand, counting down.
GATTTTATAAAGAATTTTTTTTGCTAGATAAATATTTTCACTGACGGAATTCCGTGGGTGATAATTTTTTTAGGCACGGAATTCTGTGGGTGATAATTTTTTTACCCACGGAATTCCGTGGGTAATACATAATATCAGTGATAGAATTTCATTGGTGTTAAAGGCCTTTGCCGACGGAATTCCGTGGGTGAAACGAGGGCATCTGTGACGGAATTCCGTGGGCAATATATATTTTTGTATCATTAATTTAAGGTTTTTATTTAGCATCACTGACAGAATAGTCCGTCGGTGATGCTTCAGCATCACCGACGGGAAACTATTTACCGACGGAACATCATCAGCGACAAGGTATTTTGCGACAGAACTTTCCAACAGAAATTTCCGTTGGTATAGGTCATCACCAACGGAATGTTAGTTTTCAGTGACGGAATATTCCGTCAGTGATGTGACTGTTTTCTTGTAGTGTATTGATACATATATATGTTTGATTTTTATACTTATTTTTCTTGCATTATGTTTTAATTTATATTCAATCATTTTTTTTACTTAGATTATATGAACGGGCATGATAAGGTCAGGCTGGCCGGAACACTGTTCCGGTAAGGTCACCTCCTATTTTGGCCCTTAGAGCATGTTTTAAGAAAATCCAACCGTATGGATGGAAAGAACATCGAAAAATAAGCTAGCATGTCAATTTTCTTACAATTTGGGAACTTGTAGCGTATAACGGGTGAAAATTTATAAAAATCATACCGGTTCAAAATTTCATCGTTAAGATGAAGATCCTACAAGTTCCCAAATTGTATGAAAATTGACATGCTATCTTATTTTTCGATGTTCTTTCCATCCATACGGTTGGATTTTCTCAAAATACTGTGCAAGTGGGTCAAATGGAGACGACCTGACTAGAACAATGTTCCGGCCGGCCTGACCTTATCAGACCTATATATATATATATATATATAAGGTGATAAACACCCCCAAGGGACTTTAAAGGATGTGTACAAGGGTGGCCGCTCAATCCTGTAGGCTTGTCCCCAGGAAAACAATGTGATTCTCAGCTTGCAATAGTGGGGATTCAATCCCGGGCTAGTTCACAAGACAATCACATCTCTTAGCAAGTGATTCGGATACCAACAGATCTTTGGGTCATTAGTTATGACTAAAATATTTGATATAATAGAAATTTAAAAATCATGAAAGTTGTTTTTCTTAAGTTTGATAAATATAGTCAAGGAAAACATGTCAAGGAAAATATTCCACCAAGAGATCATGACATGACTTTCAAGCACAACTCACACCATTCTTTTATAGATTTTTAAAATCTAAAACCTTTCTTAAATATTCTAAGAAAGTTTATGTAGATTTTAAAAATCCATAAGTATATATGAGTGAAATTTTTTTATGAAGGTATATATAATTTAGAGGATTTAAGAAAGGTGAAGTAGATTTTAAAAATCCATAAAAGAATGGTGTGAGTTGTGCTTGAAAGTCATGCCATGATCTCTTAGGTGGGATATTTTTCCTTGACATGTTTTTCTTGACATATTGGTGGACTTCTTTCTGATTTTGCCGGCATTAATGGTTGACATGCATGAAAGATGGCAAGATGGCAAGATATGAGAAGTTGATGATGGTGATGGCAAGCTCAACAAGGGAGGGTTGTGAATGTGCTGAAATGTTGCATTTCTTTTCTAGTGATGCATCACGCTTTGTGTTTCATGAAATGGGATGTAACCTTAGACATGGCTCTCATCCACATTGGAGGTTCATCTATTTTTGTTCAACATGTTTCTCACATGCTTTACATTTTGTTTCTTATTTCATTCTTTTTCATTCATACTAAACCAAAAGAACTAACAAGACTTTAATGAATATTAAAATAGAACATTATAGTCTACCATCATGCAAGGATTAAACCAATGATTTATAAAGAAAAAGTTAGGGAATATGATAGACTTAAAATGAAGCCTATACAAACCCACCACCTTTCCTATCTTTATTATCAGGGACTTCATGTAATTTTTTTTTTGTTTGAAAAAGAGACTCTTTCATGAATTTGCATATTATATTCATTGTGTCAATATTAGTTTAATGTTTGAGTTTTTTTTTTTTTTAAGATAAACCCTAATTTGAGAAAGGAGTAGGTGATTATCTTGGAGGTTATTAGGGTTAATTATAATAAGAGATTTAAGTAATTTTATTTTTTGTGGCTAGGATACTTGGGATATTGGATTAGCAATTGTTTCAGATCTTTTCCTAATTTGAGCTTTTGACTGGTTTCATGTAATTGGTCATCTTCATGTTTTCATGATAACCTTTAATTGATATTTCAATTATATCTTAATTGCTTATATGATTTCTATAATTTTATGATTCCATGATCAATATTTGTTACTTTTATGTTCCCGTGTTATTTTAATGATTGACGTTTCATTGATAGCAATCCTTCTTTGATCTCCATGCCTCAATGCCATGTTAATTTTCATGCTTCCATGGTTTAATTGTATTTAATAGGTCTACTTCATATAATATATATCATATCAATCAAAGATTTATTTTCTAGAGAGATTTGGATGACTTGTATTTCTCTAAATTTTCACGTATAATATACCTTTGAAAAGCATATGGAAAGAGCCTTCCAGCAAATACTATATTACCCAATCGGAGAAATATATTAAAAGATATTTACAATTCTATAGAACTAAACTAATCTATAGAATCTTGTTGTTCATTAAAGTTAAATGGTAGGTGTCCTTAGTTTAGGACCACTTTAGTTCTTTAAAAGAGGTTTTATAACTGAATTTATATTTAACTTATGGTATGATCACACATATCTTAAGATTGTTATAATTATTATGAATGTTTGATTGAAATTTATGTTTAGTGTTATTGCAAACTGCACTTAGGTTGATATTATTTGACAATGCAGTGACATGGCAAATGAAGATGCAACCTGACACACGATCGCACGACACGAAATGACAAGGCAAAAAATTACACAACAAAGGATGTCGTTGCAACTGTGGAAATGACACAAGTAACAACGCAGTGATGATGTGAATGAAGTTGACATGGCATGGATGACCAGGCATGGAGTCAGAGACTTGATGACATGGCACATGACTAGGTTGATGGAGCTTAGTTGACTAGGTCAAAGCTTGGTGGAATTACACATGTGGGGAAATATCTTTCGAAAACCTTTGAAAATCTCACTGGTGATATATTTGGCAAACAAGAGGAGCGAAGATACTTCGAGAGCCATCATTGGAAGGATAATTTGTTTGGCAAGAAACCCAATGTTTTTAAACCCGAACCGGGAAGCGAACCGGTCTTACAACTGGGTCACGAGTCAGTCGGTCGGACCGGATGACCCATTTCGGTCGGACCTGATGACGTCATAAATAAATAAATAAATAAATAAATAAATAAATAAATAAATAAATAAATAAATATATATATATATATATATATATATATATATATATATATATATATATGGTAATGTTACTATGAGGTCGGCCTTATTACTATACAAGTAAGGTCGCCTCATTTTTGCCCATTTTGAGAGTGTTTTTAGGGTTTCCAACCGTACGGATGGAGAGAACATCAAAAAATAAGATAACATGCTGATTTTCATACAATTTGGTGACCGTATGATCACTTATCTTAACGAGTGAAAATTTATAAAAATCTTACCGGTTCAGAATTTCACTCTTTAAGATGAATGATCATACGGTCACCAAATTATATGAAAATCTACATGTTATCTTATTTTTCGATGTTCTTTCCATCCGTACGGTTGGATTTGCCAACAACACTCTCAAAATGGGTGAAAATGAGGCGACCTTACTTGAATAGTAGTAAGGTCGATCTCATAGTAACATGACACTATATATATATATATATATATATATATATATATATATATAAAGAGCAACCATTGCCTAACAAAACATAATCATCATTAGTCATTACAAAACATAATGGAAACAACAAAACAAAGACAATGACTATCAAGTCAACAAAACAAAACAAAGAGTACTAACTACTAAGTCACTAACAACATAACAAAACATAATAGAAACATTTTCATTTAATTTGTTGAAGGAAGTGAAAGCCAATCTTCTTCATCTAAATCATTACTACTATTTCCTTGGACACCAACAATTGCATTATCATCATTCTCAATTGCCACCATATCATCTTCATTACCACCTAAAAAAAACATATATCAATTAAGCATCAACAAATCAACTATTGTAAAAATAATAGTTCAAGAAATTAATAAAACTAACCATTAGACAAATTGGTTGATTCTTCACCCATTCTTGGTTGCTCCTCTAACATAGATTCCAATTCATCATAGTTAAGTTCTCCTTCCGGTTCCTCTTCCACCACCAAAAATTCGGTTTTATCAATACAACTCATAATCAATTTGATCATAAGTTCTATTTTTTGAAGCTAACCTAGAGAAAAAAAATTAAAAGGTTAAATCAATGATTCAATGTTATATAGAGTATTTTAAAAAGAAAAAAACACAAATCTTCATACCTATGTTGCAAACATAGGTTGTAATGAACATATACCAAGTCATTGAGCCTTTGGTGCTCAAATCTATTTCTTTTCTTGGTATGAATACGTTCAAACACACTCCAATTACATTCATACCCCGAAGAAGAAAGGGTTTGACTAAGAATTCTAATTGCCAACTTTTGCAAATTAGGAACATCACAACCGAAGAATTTCCACCATTCATCTATGAAATTGTATAATAAGACTACTTAAGTATATTGAACAATCATAGAAATGTAAAAAATTAATTATTATCGTATAAGTTAAAATAAAGTAATTTCATTCTTACCGGGAGTAGTTGTCTTACAAGTGCTTATAGCAAGTGGACGAGCAAAAGTCTTTTGTCTTTCTCTAAATACTTTCATATCTTCCATTAATTCACTTGATTTAAACAATGTTTGCCGCTCAATCACATAATGTATGCCTCATTGAATCTCCAATTTTTGGCACTAGTTATTCTCATCATACTGAAATGCAGGATTCAACCAATATGCCAAAACATGAACCCCTGTACGTAAAGTCCTACTCCACCGATCTTTGATAATGGAAGTATAAGGCTTGTACAAGTGCTTCTTTCTTTTGAACAATTCCCTAATGCCTTTACGAGTCCTATATATCCCATCATACACATAACCCATTGCTGGCTTCTCATCCGAATCACAAATCCACAACAAACGAAACAATGGGCCCATTATCTTCACTACTATCAAACAATTCCTCCAAAAATTTTCATCCAAAATAATTTGCTTAACTTCTCTCCCTTTTTGCATATTAAGAAACTTTTTGAAGTCTGAAGAAACAACCAAAGATTGTAAGTAATCTTTATGGTCATACAAACTCTTCAATACAATAAAAGTGGTGGCAAAACGAGTAGCTCCAGGACGAATAACTTCTGTCCAATTTGGTTGTTTTCTCAACCAATTCAAAACCCATTTATGATTGGAGATGAAAACTGTTACCTTTGAAGCAAGAATCGCCAAACTCTTAACAGTAGGCATTTTACCAATATCTTTGAAAATCAAGTTTATGCAATGCGCAACACATGGAGACCAATAAATGTCAACATATTTCTCTGTAATCATCTTTCCACCAGCCTTATAATTAGCCCCATTATCTATCACCATATGAACTACATTTTTAGGACCAACCATTTCAATGATTTCAGAAAAAGATTGCATAGCAGAGATCTAAGGGAAGAATGACGCAGGTTAAACAATTCTTCAGGAGTCCTCGATGTCTGCCCAAGTTGCTCTTTGAGGGGATATAAACCCCGTTGTTGTAGTGTACCCGGTATAAACGAGATAGTATTTACCTAACATAAAAGTGCAAAAACGTAACCAAGATGTGAATTTTGTATGAACCTAATAATAAATTTGTAGGTAGAATATTTTAAACCTGGGGGAACATATAGGCCGGAGATGGAGGTCGTGCTAACACATCCTCCAAAACCATGTAGTAATTTGTTAATCCTTCCCAACCAGCTAGAACATAAGTAAATCTTAAGTCTAGATTGCAAGCAGCAAGTACATTTTATGTGATGCCCTTGCGACCGCAAAATTTACCTTGTAGCTCAATGGGCACCCTTGCTTGTATGTGGGTCCCTTTGAGAAATCCAATACAATCCTATAGAATAATCAAAATAAATTGTATATTATTTCCTATCCACAAATGAATTAGCCAATTAGAATCTTAAGAAGAAATTACCTTGAAGTATGGATAGTAAAGTGGGTTGGATTCTATATCAGGATGATATGAAGCGCCAGGTTGCTTCACAAATTCATCTCTGATAGAACAAATGGCCCGAAGAACGACATTAAAATAGCGGCTCACCGTAGCACCTGATCTAATGAAATCAATTTTTATTGATCAGTTTTTTGCATGTAGCCTACTATATGCAAGAACATAGCGACCTTGTAACATCCCGGTTTTTCCTCTTTGAATATTGTCAAATGTAGAATAAATGCCGGGGCTTAATGAGAAAATAATAATTGGCTTAAACCGACTTTAATAAATAAATTGTGTATTATCAAAAATTGGTAGTTATTAATTTAATTTGTGACAAATAATTGGTATAAAGGAAAATGTAAAGAGGGGTTAATTGAGCATGTGACAAAAATTAAATAAGTAATAGGTTAGGAGTTGATTAAATTTGATAAGGGGCTGCCTTATTTTCGGGTCACGTAAAGGGAGGTGGCTTAGAGGGATAGTAGAGATGCCTCTCTCCCTAAAACAGGCTTAGGCTTGGCCAAGGCTCATTCCAAGATCAGTGAGGTGGCATGGCGAGAGTCGCCGCATGGCCTTTGCATGCTTCCGATGGAGGAGAGATGCCTCAAAGCAAGTGGCTCACCAAAAGTGCCTGTTCGTGAGACTAGATGAAGGGATTACACTCTCTAGAGAGAAGCGGCTTGGATTCCGTTGAAGCACAACTTCATCTTCACCATTCCGCGTTGTCCCCGTGCTCGGTCTCTATCCCGAAATTCGCCACACCGCGCAGGCTTGAACTCTTGTTTGTTTCCACTGTCGCCTGCTCATGGTGTTGCCCGATTTCGCACGCTGTTTGGGCAAAATACCACTGAGCTTCTACCAATTAAGAGGTGCTGATTGTGTTGTTACTGTTGTATTGATAGTGTTTAGATGTTGTTGTTGTAGCCGATATTGTAGCTGCTGTAGTCAATGTGATTGTTGCTTGTTTTGATTGAAGCTCTGAATTGCTGTTTGTAGGCTTAGCTATTAGACCGAATGTGATAAAGATGTGTGCTGTCATGTGTTGTATAATTGAAGCTTGCTTTACTTTGTATTTCCTTGAATCGTAACTCAAAGAGAAGAAATAGTCTCTTGGATGCACTGGTGTCTACCAAATGTTCGATGAAATGTCAAAGAGGTCTTCATCATGCTGTTATTACCCTATTTTGATGCTGCAGTCCTTGTGTATGTTGTATTAGTTACTATACCAGAATGGTAGCTTGCTTGTAGTCATTTGGCAAATGCTAAATCATAGAAGAGGTTCCGTGTTGAAGTTGGTTCGTATGCCCAAAGAAATGCTTGCTAAAATGTCACAATGAATGATTTGGTAAAGCATGCTTTGTAATTGATGGTGTTTGTTGCTTGTAGTTGCTATTGTATTGATGATATGGTTCTAGTGCCGATGTTAGTGTTCTCAAGGTCTTGCTCAGTATTCAAATGGATTTATGAAATCAAAGAGAGGAGTTGGTCTTGTGAAGTTTAGTATGCCCCCACGTGTGTTTGTTAATTTGTCAAATGAAGGTGTTGGAATGGGCATTTAAGAAGAACCAGGCCAAGGCTATCTAGAAATGGTGCTCTAAAGGGATAAATGTCAAATTGCATGGTATTGAGTAGTGTATTGTAAGTTATTGAAGTCGGGTGGCAGTCAACTGGTCTTTAGAGTTGCCTAAGTATGAGCTTCATATTCTGATCCTAGGTTATAGTTGGTCCTTTGTATAAATTATAACAATGCTTGAATAATGGGCCTTGAGGTATTTTGGAAATGGGCCATGAGAGTTTAGAAGAAAATAAATATTTAAGGAAATACGATTTGTGAATATCTCCTTTGCTTCTGTGGTTCGGATGCTCGAATGAGTTAAGGCACAAAGAGAATTCATACCTTGTTATACCTCCTCAATTTGTGATCTAAGAGAAGTTGAAACCGACTACAATGTAAAGGTGTCGAAGCTAAGGTCATGCTTAGTAATGGAATAATGGTTTGTTTGTTGGGTCAGTAGTCTTTATGGACTTGGGCCCATGATTGATTAAAAGATGATTGTTAACTAAGAGATGATGTATTGTGAACTAGGAGCTTAATTTAGTTATGATTTTGTTTTATTAGGAAAGGGAAAAAGCCAAGTCAGAACTCCGTGAGGGTCTAGTCGCTTTGACTTACTTAGGACCACAGGGTGAGTGGACCTAACAGATATTCTTGTGTTTTTATCGAGATTCATCGCGTGTTTTCAAAGATATCCCTTATCGGCTATGATTCTATTCTCGGTTTTGAGAATGCTTTCGATTATTTACAAATTGTAGATTGATGTTTTCTCTATATGACTAGTCAGAGATCATTGAGACGCATACGATAGATATAGGACGTGAGCATCGATCTTTGCTTCCTCGTTAGACCCGATCCTTGCAAGGCGTATGCGGCCCGCTTGAGCTAAGACCAACGTGGATAACCGAAGTAGGGGAAAGGTTTTCTTTGATTTTAAAATGAATTTCTGGCATCAAAATCTTGTTTTCAAAATGAATTTATCTTAAACCCTTCCAACTCTTTGGAGTGCCTCCGGTACCACGCAGTGAAGACCCGTGATCGGGGAAACCTCACGGCCCAAGATATTGTACCCAGATCGGGGATACCCCGCTACGACTATTTATCCGAGGATCTTGCAAGTTGATCCTACAGAGTTGCATTCTTATCATAGACGCCACATATCTAGACATCTCATGAGGACAAGCGCATACATGCATGTTTTCGACTGATGACTCTTCGGGTTTTTTTTCTGATATTGCATTAGATAATCATCCCGATTAGGAGGTTAATGCATAGACGCCCATGCTTTCATCAGATTTTCTACATGTATATGAGTAGAGATTACTTTCCATATACCGACATTATCTTTTCGCAGGCACAGTCTCATTTGACCCACAGTTAGGGGTCACATATCACTGAGCCTCAGAAGCTCAGCCCTCTTTTCCTACTCACCTTAAAAGTGTGCAGGAGTGACAGAGCCCTAGTAGAGGCTTAGACACTCAATGAGATACGCTAGCACTCTGTTGGCTCGACGTCCCCATAAATAGCTTTCATGTTGTGCACTCAGAGATGTTTGTATTTTATTTTGGAGACTAGATACGTACGTGTAGTCTATAGGAGTGTTGTATCAAGGTTATGACTCTTCTTTGATGAGTTCCACTTTAATATGTTATATTACCAATCGCCTACCATTCCGTTGTGTTTTCATTTTCGCTTTGATGTTCTTGGGCTCGGTAGTGGTAATGCACTGGCCGGCCGGTGTGACACGCGGTCCCTATTGGGGATCGTGGTGTTACGTGACTCCGCCCTCCACAAATATGTGAATAGTATCAGTAAGATGACCACGCCCTCATAATATAAAGCATAGTCTGAAAAATGTCTCCTTTTTCATCCGTATGTACTCGACAAAGTTATGGATGCCTCCATCCAATATCTAGGTCATGTGCGCACTCCTATGGATATCCCTAAATGGTAAAGGCTCTCGTGGTAGCTTGCGTCGTCGTCATCGAGCCAACCTGATGATAACCTGATGATAAATACCGTTACCACGGTGGCCAATGCGGGTGTCTCGATGGAAAATGGCATGGTCTAGGTTCCTGTTAGCCATCGTATATGATGTATCCATAGAATTAATTCTTGTTCCTATTACTTATACGTTGTTTTGTAGGCAGATATTATCATTGTCATGGCAACCCCAACAATAAACTCATATTTATTCATGTTACTTATATTCAACATAATAAATGGAAGGCATATCATTACTCATGGATAGCAAAAACCAAAAAAAAAAAAAAAAAAACCAAAACATACTCAAGTTATGCAGTGGAAGAAAATCATGTCACAATAATTAATATCATTATGGAGATTGGAATCATACACATAAAACCTAACAAAGAATATTTTTTGTTGCTCAAATTTTTCTCATATTTCTTTACTGCTCATTGATGATTATTTTGGAATTACATCAGATTGTATGCATAGTTCAGTTTGAACATCAAATTATGAACAAAAACATAAATAGTTTGAAAGTAAATACTATTTTGTAAGAAGTGAAAAGGGTTGCAATCATGAATATATTACCACCAGAAAATACTAATGAATTGATAAAACTTGCCAACCAAGTTAATATTAAAAAGATCACCTTAATTTGGTTGAAAATGGAGGATCTGGAGCAAGTTATCTTAGTTCTCCTCTACAAATGAACAGTAAACTACAAAGTTGATATAAAACCATTAGTTTTCCATACAAATTCTTGCAATTCAAATTAATTATGCCATTCAATTATTTCAATCACATCTTCCCACAAATTAAATTTTAGAATGAATGACTACCACCACAACATGCATTCAAATGTTTTAAACTATTAAAAGAAGACTGAAGAGTTGTGAGTCAGGGACCTTTATATATATATATATATATACACACACACACACACACACACACACACACACACACACACACACACACAGTTGGTTTTATAGGATTTGTTATTTTGCTCATAACATTGTTTATTCCTTTGTTTTTAAATCATGAGTTAAAAAAAAATCTCTGATATATTGACTTTGAAGTAACAAACTGTTGAAACTTTAGAAGCCATCATTGATTTTAATCTAAGGATTATAAAATAAGATAATAGTGTAAGACACCACAAACAATTGAAATCAAATAAGGTATTATATAAATCATGAGTTAAAAAGAATCCCTGATATATTGACTTTGAAGTAACAAACTGTTGAAACTTTAGAAGCCATCATTGATTTTAATCTAAGGATTATAAAATAAGATAATAGTGTAAGACACCACAAACAATTGAAATCAAATAAGGTATCATATATATCACAAAAAGATGTAGGTATATCTTTATCAGTATATTGTGGTTACCTATATTTTTGGATTCTAATTCCATGGTGTGGTGTGTGAATATATTAACAAGCTCATGTTCATCAGTTCTTTAAAAACTTGAAGATAAAATTGAGATTACTCATAATACAGTTCTAAGATTTTCTACCTGAAGACTTTGTTGACTTTGATGTACTGGTCAAACAACAAGATTATGTATATATAAACACAGTTTGAAATTTAAAGTTTTTTTCTCAGGATAAACATGAAGTTATCACTAAAACTTAATTTTTTAAACGTGAATTCCCCATGGTTTTTTAATCTAAATAGCTCAGCATAAACCCTCACAACTCTCGTCAAACATATCTTTCTTTATCCGTGTACTATGATAACTATATTTTCGGAGTATGTACATATGCTCATGACCATGCAAGTTTATCAGTTCTTCGAAAATTTCAATATAAATACAAATAACTCTCAATATAGTTTTAAAATTAAGAATTTTTTTCAAGATAAACATGAAGTTAATTAATCATCTCTAAAACATAACTATATAGACCTCATGAATTCACCATAGTTTTTTAAACCTCATAACTCTCTTCAGTCTTCTCCCTCAATGGATGAAAATAAGGTCTCTGACCTACTGAGCCTGATCAACAATTAATTTAATAGTTATCTGAAATTAAATCTCAACCAGCTAGAAGAATATGTTCATTGGGATTGTTCGAGGTTATATTTTAATAAATACACAAATTTCTTTATGTAATAGTTAAGATTCATCAAAGAAATTAATCTACAAGCAAATATTGTCTGAAAAAAATTTAGAAAAAAAGAGAGCCAAAGAACAACAATAAACCCTAAACACAACAAACTTCATGAAACAATAAATATTTCTCATAACTGAAATCAATAAAAATTGATTGCTAATTTACAAACATTATGCATGAAATTAATAGTAAAAAGAAATTATCAACATGTAAACAATAAAATCTTAGTCCAAATGCAGCAGGAACATACAAAACATTAAAAACATGAATTTTGCACACACACCTACAAAACAAATAAAACATACTCAACTATGTAGAAATATAAACAAATGATATACACAAAAATATACACTTTGTGGGGATCAAGAGGTGATGTACATAGAAATGTACACACAAGCAAGGTGGGGGAAAAAACACAGAATCTGTATAAAATTCAACACATTAAACCATACATTGAAAACACAGAATCTGTATAAAATTCAACACATTAAAAACACAGAATCTGTATAAAATTCAACACATTAAACCATACATTGAAAACACAGAATTTGTATAAAATTCAACACATTAAAAACACAGAATCTGTATAAAATTCAACACATTAAACCATACATTGAAAACACAAAATCTGTATAAAATTCAGCACATTAAAAACACAGAATTTGTATAAAATTATCACATTAAACCATACATTGAAAACACAGAATCTGTATAAAATTCAACACATTAAAAACACAGAATCTATTAATGGTATAACAAATGAAACTCTTTATAGTTTACTTAACAAACAACTCACAAAAATCTTTCAAAACTGTGTGAATACTCCTCAACTATAAATATTAATGTAATGTTACTCCTCACTCAAGTCCAACACATGAACATATTGGTCTCTACAATTTTTTCTGCCAAGCTTAAAACATTTTACAAATAAACTGATAAAAATTGCTAACCAAAACTACTTTAAAAAATCACCTGAATTTGGTTGAAATTGGAGAATCTAAAGTAAATTTAGATTTCTTTTCCTTTCCAAATGAGCTCAAAACTGCAAAGTTGATAAAAACCATTAGTTTTCCATAAACATCCACACAACACAACAATTAAAAATATTTTATAAACCTGCAAATGTGCAACTATAGCAGCTACTGAAACCCTCAATCCTTCCTCATGTTGTCTCAAGATCCACTGATATAGCTTCTCATGTACAAGCCAACAAACACAATCAAGCTTGGTAAATCTACAAATAGATTTGGTAAAAGAACAATGTCTTAAAAATAAATAAAACAAAAAATCATCAAGAAATAGACATGCACAAAAAATTCTCTATCAATAGATCAATCAGAGGATCAAATGAGGGACTCTAAGATCACATCTACATAAGTTTCACCACATAACTATATGCTTTCTTATTAAGGCAGTATCATAGAGCAGGAAATCTATCTATCTTATTAATGAAGATAACAATAATAATCAAAGCCAAGTTTCACCACATACTAGTTTGCTTAGTTTCTTAGTTCCCTCTGGCCTACTCTTTCAAAGTTCCTACCTTGCTAGCATTCTTGAACTATAGAAAGTCTCCTTTTGCAGATAAAATCATGTGCTTCCTCAATAATGCTAAAACCCAACAAGATACCAATCAATGAAATTTTCCACATTCCGTCTCTTCCCACTTCTTTAGTTACCAATTGGCATGACAAAGAAATAAAAGCAAAGTTGATGCAGGAGGCTCGAGTCAAATATTAGTGCCGGGTTGGCGGGTCAAAGTAAAGACGGGAAGTTATCGAGTCAATTCCAAGATTGGGTCGGTTTTGGGTGTTGTTCGGTATTTTGGCCATAACTTTGGCTACCGATATCAGAATCGAGCGTTCGACCCCAATTCGGAAAGCTCTTTGCGGCGCGCACGACATGGGGACGTCATATTAGAGAGAATTTTTGTTTTGTTTTTCTATTTTTAAAAATATTTAATCCACCAAATTAGGGTTTTTGATCTTTTTTCTATTTTTGATAATATTTCATATGCTAAAATAGGATAGGATTTGAATCCGATTTGATCTCGGATTTTTAGGAGTTATCTTGTTTGTTTAGAGTTTTAAATTTAGATAAGTTTAGTTTTAAATAATAATTTGTCAATTTTAGCAAATTTAGATTAGATGATAAGGTTTCTAGGTTAATCTTTTGAGGCTATTTAACACGGCTTGTGGGTTAGTTTTTCATTATTGAATTTTGAGTAATAATATTTTCCTGAATTTCAGAGTATTTTCTCTGGTTCTTTGGTTCTTCGTTTGTTCTTCCTTGAGGTCCTTGGATATGGCTAGCCCGCGGGATAATATCTACCCCGCCCGGCGTCAGTTGCTACCAGAGCTCATCATCTTCCTGGGAAGCGTCATCAACGACATCAATGACTGGTGGTCGTGGTCGTCGGGTTGGACAGGTTCCGGCTGTGGAAGTCCAATACCATGACCTGAGCGCACTGGAGACGATGAACAAGGATCTACAAAGGCAAGTCGTGAAGTTAATCCAACGCTTGATGATCAAGGATTTGCAGAGGCAAGTCAAGAAATTATTAAGGCGTTTGGCGGTGACCGATTTTGATCGTGGTTGTCATGGGCAGGTTCCGGCTGAGGAAGCCTAGCACCATAATCATAGCGATCAGAGGTTTGGCCAACCCATCAACCAACCCATCTACAACGATGATGCGGAGGAGGAGATTTTTCCCATCTTCAACGATGATGTGGAGGAGGAGATCTCGCTCATCTATGACGACTACGAGGAGGAAATTAGCGAGCCCGAGGAGGAGATTGGTGAGCCCATCTATGACGATGATGGGACTAGCGTTGCGTTGGTATCTCGATGGGAGGAAAGCCCTCCTGGCCCGATAACCAACAGTACTAACCTACTTTCTGTCTCTAGGGTTTTGATTTAGATCAAGCATGGAGATCCAAACCTACCAACAGAGGTGCAATCGAATTCGAGGTCGAGTTCTTTCCAACCCAGGGTGACTGATGTAGGAGGCTCGAGTCAAATATTAGTGCCAGGTTGGCGAGTCAAAGTAAAGACAGGAAGTTATTGAGCCAATTCCAAGATTGCGTCGGTTTTGGGTGTTGTTCGGTATTTTGGCCATAACTTTGGCTACCTACATCAGAATCGAGCGTTCGACCCCAATTCGGAAAGCTCTTTGCTGCGCGCACGACATGGGGATGTCATATTAGAGAGAATTTTTATTTTTTTTTTCTATTTTTAAAAATATTTAATTAGGGTTTTCGGTCTTTTTTCTATTTTTGATAATATTTCATATGCCAAATTAGGATAGGATTTGAATCCGATTTGATCTCGGATTTTTAGGAGTTATCTTATTTGTTTAGAGTTTTAAATTTAGATAAGTTTAGTTTTAAATAATAATTTGTCAATTTTAGCAAATTTAGATTAGATGATAAGGTTTCTAGGTTAATCTTTTGAGGCTATTTAACCCGGCTTGTGGGTTAGTTTTTCATTATTAAATTTTGAGTAATAATATTTTCCTGAATTTCAGAGTATTTTCTCTGGTTCTTTGGTTCTTCGTTTGTTCTTCCTTGCGGTCCTTGGAACCGGCTAGCCCGCGGGATAATCGCTACCCCGCCCGGCGTCAAAAGTCCACCTAAACCAATTCCTTTCCAAATGGTAAAGATCATCACTATCCAACAAAAGAGCAAAATAAAATGCAACCAAATCCAAAACTCCAAAATCAAGAAGTTCAAACCCAAATCTACCAATAAAGAAAGAAAAGGGCCCCGATGCATTCTCATCCAGCTGAAATTTGTTATTACAAGCCGGGGATTTGGGATCAAGATCCTCATCGTGGGAGACATCATCAACTAAAACCCCAACCAGATCAAGACTTATAGAAAACTAGATCTAAGAACCCTAAAAACCGGAAATACCTAATGAAAACGAACATTTAAGAACCCTAAATCACCAAACAAACCTAATCAAGACCTAAAGAACCCTAAAACCACCGAAATACCTAATCAAAACCTAAAGAACCCTAAAAAACCCAATAAGGAGAAACCCGATAGGAGAGAGAGGGAGAGAGGAGAGATGGAAAAAAGTAGAGGGAGAAAGGAAGGAGATACCCGGAGGTGGTGCGCGATCCAGAGTTTTGTTATGATTGGAGAGAGCGAAGATCACGATCGGGATGGGTTCACAATCGCGCTTCAGCGGGGCACTTCGAGAAGATCACGATGGCCGCCCGAAGTGACTGAAGTGGCCTTTTATATTAAGGCCACTTCGGCCACTTCAGTAAAATATGGGTCGAAGTGGCTCTAGTGTATTTTTGGGGGAAGTGGGTTTTCTGGGGAAGTGCTCCGAAGTGCACTTATGGTGAAAAGAACACCCGTAGTCACGGAAGTGGGCTACTTTCCCACTTTCGCCAGCCATTTTCTCGCAAGTGAATGCCCCCTTATTAGAGGGAGTTCATGGTTGTAAAATTCAAGATTTTCTTGAATAAGAAGGGATTTAAAATTATTTTGCAAAAAAAAGGGCATTTTGTAAATTAGTAAAAGTCCCAGGGGCATTTTGGTAAAATGGTCATGGAAGAGTTCAAAAAGAATAAATAAATTATTTTATAATTTATTTAAGTAAGTTAGTGGTTGATTTAATTAAATTTGGTAGTGATCAATTTAGTTAAATTAGGAAACCCTCTAAGTTGATCATGATTGGACTAAGTAAGGAAGTAAGGTTAAATTAATTAATTCATGATTGATTTAATTAAATCGGGAAAGTCCTAAGTTGGTTTGATTAGGTCTAATTGAGGAAGGAAGGGGGAGAATGATTTAAATTATTAATTTAAATTATTTTGGTCTGCCAAGGACCAAATAGTAAAATTTATAAAAGATGGGGACTGAAAAGTAAGGTTGTTTGTCTCTGGAGAAGGACTAAAGAGTAATAATCGAAAGTCGAAGGACTAAAAGGAAGTTTTGTTTCCTCTCACAGAACAAGGTAACCATAATTTTGAAAAGTTGGGGGTCCTTTATGCATAAGACCAGAGAAACGGTGGTTAGTGGTGGACAGACGGCCCAGATCAATTGATCCTGCCTAGACCAAATCGTGAGACAAGGTAGTGGTTAAGATGGGGGCCACGTGTTGGATGGAGGGCCACTCATCTGATCGCGAACGGATCCTGAGGCACGGGGGTGAGGGATGAAGAGTGAGGCCGCACCGTGCGGGCAAATCCTGATCGACAGATCTTGATCAGGGGCTCGATCACGAGGCGGGCGATCATCTTCCTCCTCTGCCAACGGTCGCGCGCCATTGTTGCCAAATAATGGTTGCATGGATTGACGCCGGGAATGGCAAGTAGGGGGAGGAGATTGGCACACGATCTCCTCGCCAGCGCAACCCGATCGCGTGGAGATCGCCTTAGAGGCCTATAAAAGGGAGATCGACGGTGAGCTCTGAAGGCACACAACACCGCTGCCTTCTCCACCCTACTGCGAGGAAGCGAGTGACAGAGAGGGAGCATGGGGTTGCGGCGTCGGAGACCGAGAGGGAGACGAATCCTGCAGTGACCCCCGTCTGGCCGGAACGTGGCAACTGTCTTCAGGGAGCTCCGGCGACAACCCAGGACACCAACAGCCACCTTCTCAGGTAAGCCTCTCCCTCTGTTTCTCTTAATCTTTCCGGCCATGCATACATGTTTAGAGAGGTGACGTCAAGAGAGAAATAGAAAAGGGTAGGGGCGGAGTCCGGCCGAGGGTGGTGCACTCCGGTGAGGAAGAAACTGGGAATCCGACGGCGCTCTGTTCTGACTGGCGGCCGCGGTGCACAGGTCACTACTGGAGACGGGGGTGGTGGGAGGAGGGGACTTCCGGCTGCCCAAGGCTCACCGACGACCACCGGGCAAGTGTTGGACCTCCACTGTCGTCGGCGAGGTCACGGCTTGAGATAAAGAGAAAGAGATGAAAGAGAGAATGATGGTTATCTTAATAAGTTTTAATAATTAATTAATTTAATTAATTGTTAACTAATTTGTTAATTCTCAGTAATTAACTGGTTTATTATCAGGCAGTTTATTAGTTAATAAGTCAACTAATTAGAAGTTGGTTAATTGGGATAATTAATTAACAATTATTGGTTAGCAAGATAACTGGTTGAAAATCAATTAATTGGGATGAATAATTAATTGATTAGTAGAGTATAATAAATTGAGCAAATTAGTTGATATTAATCTCGACTAATTATTAACTAATTAATTAGTTAAAATGGAGAATAACTAAAAGATGGCATAGTGGACTATTAATTGTCTAAAGGTAGTTGATTAGTCGAGTTTAGTCACCATGATTGGCTAGTTTGGAATTGAAGCATGGGCTGAATAATATCAGGTAAATGGACATGCTTAATCAAATCAAGGTTTAAAGAGGGGTTTGGAGTAACCAAGTAGCAAAATAAATTGAATTGATTAGGAAAGATTGGGTCTGATCCAATGGAAATGGACTTGGGCTAGTCTAAACCAAGAAAAGAATAAGAAAAAAAGGAAAGAGATGTAGAGGTGGGGGTTTGAACCAAGGACCCCCCACTTGGACTAAGTGGGCCTTAACCACCAAACCACTACAACCTATTTATGGAAATAAATAAGGAGATAGTCATTTAAGGTAGAATGACGTAGGAACGCAAGGGAAGGCTCGCAAGTAGGACTTGGGCCGATAAAGCATGCATGGTTGATGTGATGATCGTAGACATGTACTAAGATTAGTATCATCTTATACAGAGATTGACGTGGATGCGTCAAGGAGTCTCGTGGAATACGAGGCTTTGCGATTTTAGGTAAGTACTTCGGCCTTGTACCCCCAGTCATTTATTGATTGGTTTCTTGATTTCTTGATTGCATGTTTGAGCATGCCTTGTTCCGCTCTTCGGAGATTTTATTGACATGTCTTTATTGTGACATATTGCTTTGTTATTCATACATGCTTCCATGATTTGTTAAGCTCTACATATAGCATGTTTGATTGTTTCGGGATGTTGGTATCCCTACTTGTTCTGTTCTTCGTCCCGGCTTCAATGGAGCAGGTGAGCTCCAGATTTTGCGAGAGCGTTGGGGACGGGACACCCTGACGTTCCGGCATTCCTGGCTAGAGGGAGAGTGTTCTGGTTGTCCTTGCCAGTCAGTGGGGTGGATCACTGACCGTGTCGACACGTAGAGAGGTGGCGCTACCGACATACGACCCGAGGGCCGTAGCGACCGGATGGTCGTTTTCTCAGCAGGTTCGCTGATGGTACTGACCGGGGGAGACGTTTGAGGAGCTTCGTTTGGAACTCATAGCTAGGAGTCGATATCTTGTTTATTTTTGTGATAGACTCCTAGGGATTGTTTTTGAGGGGCATGCCCCGAGTTTGATTTTGATATTCATGATTTATTGATTTCATATTTACTTGAACCCCGCAGGGGTACTTACTGGGCTTTCCATTCGAAAGCTCATGCACTTGTTTTCTTCCTGTTTATAGATCCTGAGGTGTAGGACTCTAGTTCGCAGGAGCCGATCGTGGGTCGGGTGGATTGCCGAGGTCCGAGGACCTGGTTTACTTTCCTGTTTTGAGTGAGACTTTTTCATTTCTAGGTCCCTTATAGGGCCTAGTGTTTGTAGGGTATATGAACCCTTGTTATTAATATTTCCGCTGAACTCTGTTTTTTTTCGAATAATTAAGTTGTTTTATTTGCATTATCTGCTTTACTCACTTAGGCCTTGTATCCGTGTGGGGCCCGACTCTACACGGCTACGGCCGGTCTGCACACGTGCCCGAGGTCCCGAGATCGGGTCGGGGCGTAACAATGGTTCTCAAGCTATAATAAAAATAAATATAGTTGAGTGGATCCTTTGAAGATGTGGGTGGGTGAGGGTTAGTCTGTTGGTGTGTTCCCATAGTTGGGACTCATGAACACCTTGGAAGAGTTTGTTAAATAAGGTGATGGGTTTGAATGAAGATAAACAGGTTAAGTGTGAACATGTAATAGTAGGTCATGCTCATTTGGGTTAGGTTTGTTAGTAGGCCGGACCCATTTAGTTGAGCTTCCATAGTAGAAGTAATTGCTCTTACACACGTGCATATATTGAGAAAGACTTTTTTTTTTACCAGATTTCAATGTAGGTACGCGCCAGGAGGGAGTCCCGTGTGATTCCAGACATCGTTGATAGATGTAAGTTACTTCTGCCTAGTACCCACTCTACAGAGTGTTTATTGGATTTTTAATTGTCCTGTTTGAGTGTTTCATGATATCGTTGCTATCATGCTCTCTTTGATTGCCTGGATCATTGCCTTCTTGGTTATATACATGCATACTTGTTTCCTTGATTAGTTGGATTCCTGTTTGAGCATGTGTGTTGATTTCAAGGATGTTGGCATCCCTTGTTATATGTTATTCTTCTGCCTAGATTAGTGGAGCCTGAGGGCTCTGTTGGGGAATGTTTAGGGCCGATGACACCCTGGCGTTCTGGCTTGCCATGCCAGAGGGACGATACTTTAGTTGTCTTGGCCGTCAGTGGGGGTAATTTACTGACTATGTTGACACGTACGAGAGGTGGCGCTACAGACTTACGACCAGAGGGTCGTTTGCAGCCGAGGTTGTTGTTGTTGATCGGGGGATTGTTGTAGAGTCCTTCTTAGAATTCTCTTCCAGATCCTGAGGGTTGTTGTTGCGTTAGGAGTCCCTACCATCGATAGTTGTTTTTGGTAGGTCTTAGACTCCTAGAGTTTGGATAGTGCGGGGCGTGGCCCAATTTACTTGACCTGATGATTATTGATTTGTTCATATCATGACTTATCTTTTATCATATGTATTGGATTGGTTTCAATGTGATCCCTGCGGGGTACTTATTGAGTTTTCCATTAGAAAGCTCATCCACTTTTTTCCCTCTTATTTTTTAGATCATGAGGAGTAGGTGACTCGAGCTCAAGATCTGCGTGAGGGGTTGGGATATTATTGCCGAGGTTCGAGGAACTCATTTGTTTCCCTTGTATGTGAGATACTATTTGTAGGACCCTTATAGGGCCTAGCTTTATGTAGGATACTTGAACCTTGATTTCATCTCCGCTGTAACTTTGAATTATTTACTTATGTTATTTGAATTATTATGTTATTATCTGTTGTATGTTTTGATTTACCTAAGCTTTGTATCCGAGTGAGGTGCGCCTCTACTTAGGTACGGCCGGTCTGTGCACGTGCTCGAGGCCTGAAATCCGGGTCAGTGCGTGACAGACACCCTGCATGGCTCGGGACCCAGACCTGGTTAACCTGGTTTTACTCCAAAAATCAGACTCCTACAACCTAGATTGAACTAGATCCGTTCTGATCTTACTGGTGGACTATAAATAGATGATTTAGGGTTTTAGAAAGGAGCTTTTTTCACTCTTGTTAATCTTCAAAACTTGGACAACACTCTTGGCCTCTTGGCAAGCTCCACCTCTCTTCTCTTGGGGGATTAGGGTTTCATTGAGCATCTTTGGAGCGAGGTCGTGGCACAACCATTGGAGGGATATTGTTTACTCTGCCAACGGTCCTCTCAATGGTGGAGGGAAATGATATCTACATGATGTTTGCTTTCTTTCTCTCTTTTCTTTTGTTGGATGTTTTTGATAGGGAACTAATTTGCTAGATACTTGGGCATGATGAACCTCCGGATTAGAACTTAATATTGTTCTATGGATTCCTATTTTGAATAAATGCTTATTATTATGAGATCTATTGAATGTTATGTATGGAATTGATTATCTATGTTGCGATAGCCCCGATAGTCAATAGATTCATACGTAGGAAGAAGCGAAAGCCTCCTTGTATTAGAACAACTTCAATAGAGAGAGTTGTAAGTACGCCGAGAGATTGGGTACTAAGGTGAAAGAATCCTCCAAATTTCTTATTGCCATAACTCTCCCAAGATATAGGTTCCCTAGAATGCTAATGCAATGAGGGCATTAGGTTAGTAATCACCTTGAAAGAGGGATGAAAGCATTGTAGGAACTCTTGGTCCATAATTTAGCAATCTTTAATGTAGGAATTCATACTCATATCCTTTATAACATCTGGAGGGTATTTATTGCCCGAATATCTCCCTTTAATGATTGGTTGCATTCACCACTTCACATTGTTCTTATGCATGCTAATTCTTAGGCTTTTTTTTTTTAGTTGCAGCCTATTAGGTTAATCCACCACCATCACTGTTAGGCTAGATAATAGACAATTAGCTAATATTAGTACTTCTAGGTCTCCAAGGATTCGGTACCCGACTTTCCCATTGTCCACATTATTACTTGATCAGACCCGTGCACTTACGATAACATCGGCAAGCGATCAAAAAGCTTGTTGGTTGGAAATGCACTGTAGCACATGAGAAGCCCTTGCATGTTCAATAGGATAAATGGGGAGTTCCATACTTGAACTGATAGCTAATGCATTAGGGGCTTACTACAAATCCAAGTTTTCTTCATTTAATATTCTCATTAGTTTTCATTGAGTTAAAAGATATGTGTGATTGGATGTAAAATCAAATACATATAATATGTAGTAATTTTAGCTTCACAAGATAATAATTTGGGTGACCTTTTAGAGCTATTAAAGTATATCTACTTAATTTAATGAAATTTGCGGGATTTACCAAAGGCTTTTTGGCCTAGTAGTATTGGTCCCTTATGTCAGATGAGTGGTCTCGGGTTGGAGCCCCCACTCGCACAAGGTGAGGGCTCAGGTGCGTGTAGCTACAAGAACTCCACGCGTGGGCACACCCATTTGATGAACACCCTTTGTGGAGGTTCTTGTTGCCTAGTTCACAAAAAAAAAAAAGATTCGTGGGATCGTTTATATCCATGCACCCACTCACATGGGATAAGTAGACAAGATAGAGAATCACAAATTAGTTTTATGTTTTTGTTATATAACATCAAAGGATGTAGCTTAATGACTTCCAATAAGGATAAGCCCTTGTTATTAAATTACCCTGGACGAATATCATAGGAACCATTGATTAAGAAACCAATGCAAAATGCCAATAATTATTTTTACAAAGAGCATAGCCTTTGGTTTTACAATGTTAAGAGAACTAGTTATATAAGTTATGCTAGGCCTAAAGTTTTGACTTCAACTTTGTGTAATCTAGTTTTCAACTTCTTAACTTTAATTGTTCATCCCTTGGATGAAGATATACATGGATGTGTTATGGATGTGTTGGAATCTTAAATGGTTTTTAAAATAAAAAACTCAAAAATTTAATTAGTTGATTTTTTTATTCATTTGTTATTTATTTGACTTTTCTAAATTTTATGACAATTGTTTTATTGGGGTATGATGGTTTCCATATTGGTATGACCATTACTCTCCTAAGATGGCTAGTCTTTTAAATATCATATAGAGAGGGTTGGATGAGGGTTTTCATAGAAAAGTGAGACTTGGGAAAACCCAGTCGTCTCTCTAAAAACCACAAAGAAATTTTCATTGTTTTTTTTGTTAATATCTTCTACTTTTTTTTCTTTTGATTTTACAACTTTGGTACTGCCCCACTAAACGCTCCATTAGATCTCTAAATCGTGTTCTTATGAGTGATAACATAGGTTGAATCATTGGGGAGTATTTTCCGACAAAACCCGTGCATGAATGGGGGTATACACCATAGGACAACGATATCATTGCGCTTCTAATACAATTATTTGTTGATTTAATTTTTTAAATACTATTTATTATTCTCAATTGTTCTTGTAGGAAAAATATCAAATATGTTAATTTGTAAGTATAGTTTTTAATTTCTGTATTCATTATATTTTATAGTTACAATCAATTTTATCTATATTGTATAAATAATTGTTCTTCCAATCTAAGGTGTATTACCTTCCATGGTTGTAATTATTTAAGTTGTATATCTTATATTAATTGTTTTAAATTTCAGTCAAAAATATAATTTTATATTTATTTTAAATTCTATTGCAATATTTAATTGATTTTGTCCATACCTTGCTAAATAACCGATCCTTGGGGTTGTGGTTTTTTTTTCCTACCAATAGGGGCTCTTCCTTCACCCACCCCATTGAATTTCTTGACAAAGTTTTGATGTTTTATTAATGTCACGCATCAGATCTGCCTCGGGTGCACCGACGACCGGCCAAACCCAAGCAAGGACGAGCCCCGCCAGGATGCAAGGCTTAAGATATCTTGATTACATTTAACACAGTATAATAACAATATTGATAACAATTTACATAAAAATAACAGAAGCATAAAGGGTACGACATGACCCTACAAACGAACCATAATACATAAAGTATCAAATACATAACTCCCTAAAAGGGTTCAATATCCTTACATATGAAAGAAAATACCATCCCTGCAGGTACTACTAACCTCGCTAGGATATCAAGAGTGACCCCCAACTAGTAGGCGATCCTCCATCTACTTGCCCAGTACTCACCTAGTTGTCGTGATATGCAGTAGGGGAAAAATCGACATGGGGGGAGGAGGGGGGTAAGCCAGAAAGAGCTCAGTGAGTGCTCAGTAAAATCATTGGTAGCCTGCCAACACACACACACACACACACACACACACACACACACACACACACACAGATATATATATATATATATATATATATATATATATATATATATATATATATATATCAACATGGTGAATCAAGACAGTCATGAATGCAACAAAATATCAGCAAGTATAAACACCGGGCCTAAGGCCAAAATCATTGTATTCAAGAATAATGCTATCATAGCAACAAAACAGGAACTCACACAGTTCCTTATACTCGACAATAAAATCCATCTCATAAGATAAGCTATCGAAGTATAAAACACTCTCGGTCTAGAGTAAATCATATATTTATCCACCCTCGGTCTCCGAGTAAAGCATAGTTGGCTTTATATTTATTCACCCTCGGTCTCCGAGTAAGCCATATCCCGTAGAATGAGCATGCATATACGTGTCATCACGACCATATCCGAATTCATAAAAGCATAATCACTTAGATCCAAAATGGATCAAGTCCCCCCAATAAGACCAGTGTGGATATAAACTCCGAAATGACTCATACAGGAATAAAACAATATAGCAAAGCTGTTAAAAACACTTTAACACCTCAATATGAATGGCAACACAGTTCACAAAATCTCGAACTCAATACTGATATCAAAAGGTGTCCACCCTTACAAACACCTCCTCATAATGCTGGGTAAGTTTATGAAAACCTCAAACACTAGCAAACTAGCTTTCCTTACATATAAAAGTTATCCAAATTAAATTAGTTAATAATAAACCACTGTATACCTTTCTTTAGAAATTGACACATGCAAGGTATTTAAGAAAGTATACACTCACAGTATTTATATTGTGATAACCTACCTTTTTTATTTCGGTCCTAGACCACTTTACCACGTCCTAAACATGCTTTTTAACTGGCCAAATAAAAGAAGGAAAGAAAGTAGAATCTCTGTATTTAGGTGCTTGTTAAATGCCAATGTTTATATACCCGTAAACATTGTTTGAGCTATCTCTAGGTTCGTGTGCTTGATTTGGAATTCATGTTACTTAAAAAAACAGAAATATAGGCTCTCATGGTTAACTTTTGCAAACTGGAATTCATGTCAAGCCTGGATACACTGGCCAAAATTACCGTCCCAAGGTTGCGTGCCTAGGCTTTGGAATACTACATAGTTGCACTGAGATTGATAGGAAATGGATGGTCCCCAGGAATTATATTTTCATTAATGTTTTATTATGACTCTTTTGAATGCAATGAATGTTTCTAAACATTATTTTCAGTATTTATGATATGGTTGCCCATATTTAGGGTGAATGCATAAAACTTGTACTATGTTTTCATAGATAGAGTATATGTAGTGACAAATCTAGAGTGGGCAAATGGGGACAGTTGCCCCCACTAAACTTTGAGAAATCTATTAGATAGTATTTAAAAAAATTTGATCATTTTAATTTTCCCCCACTAAAACTATGAAATAAAAGCTATACAAAAGCAATTAAAGAATTATTAAGGACTTATATGAAAAAAAATCTATTTTAAAAAGTTTAATTCCCTTTCCTATTTCTAATTTTCTAACCCTATCCCATGAGTGCGAGTTCGCCCATTTTCTTAGTTTCTCTAGCTCTCTCCTTTATTCATTCAAATCATTCATCACACGGTTCTGGAGCCTAGATGCTCAAATCAGAGAGCTCAATTCCTCACCATTCAGCTGCTGCAAGTTTGTATTTTTTTGAATTTTTTTGCATGATTTCTTTGTCGTAGTTATCTCTTGTTTCATAAATCATAATATTTTTTTCTTTGACACTTACAAAGATAGCATCCTCACCTAATATTGTCAAATATCTTATCGAGAGGAAGACAATTTTGGAGGAACCATCTAGTGTCAATACTAGTAACACTCAACCTTATGCAAAGAAAGATCATGTTGAATTAAATATAGATGCTCTTCCTTCAGATCCTGAATTAAGAAAAAAATTTCAAACTATTACCCCAATGAGAGAGACAAGGTTCGAAGGGCTTATTTGCAAAAAGGTCCATGTCAACGTTACACTCATAATTTATCACACAAGAAAATTGGTAATGGTAATGCACTACATCGTTTTAATCCCTCATAGTTCAAAGGTTATGGTAATTGGTTGGAATATAATATAGAGAAGGATGCAACATTTTTCTTGTGTTGTTATCTTTATAGACCTGATATTGGAAAGCAAGCAAGTGGTGATTCCTTTCTGTTAGAGGGTTCACAAATTGGAAAAAATAAAGAAAGATTTGATATTCATATTGGATGTCAGAATTTTACTCACAACCAAGCATGGACGAGATGTCAATATTTTTTAAATCAAGAGTAACAAATCCAATTTGCTTTTGCAAAGAAATCCGATCAAGCACGAGTGTAACACCCATCTCTTTACTGAGAAAGATGTCACACCAGCCAGGTTAGGAGGGTATCTTGTGCCTAAGGCTGTAAACTTAAACACCTGATAACAAGAAGCACAAAAATAGAATCAATATGACATAAGCAAATCCGGTTACACACCGGTAGTCATATCCACATCAGAGTCATAAAAATACAACTAATCAAGTCTTGGGCAACTACAGCCCTAAATACATGGAAGTAAATTAATATATAAAGTCTGGTACAACACAACAAGACTAAACATATAGATAGGTACGCCAGAGCCAACTAGACTTCGATCTTCACTCGTGATACGAGCTACTACCCAGATCACTGTCTAGATCCTGCAATATAAAAACAATAACCAAAAGGAGATGAGCTATACAAGCTTAGTGAGTTTGGACAACTCTGCCAAGTACTATACATACCTGTCTCTCGACAGAAACTGTACTAAAATACTAGTACATGAACAAATGCAAATATAAATCATGAGGGTCAACACAATTATCTTAAATCATAATAAGCATGCTAACACGATCAGAAATCTGAAGAAAGCACACATGCAATCTCATATCATATCAAGCATATAGTAAACATGTATATGCAATGGCCTTGTATCATATAAGCATGCACCCCTAGTTCGAATGTCTCTACAAGGACTCCAACTCTCATCAAGGAACAACGGTATACATCTACATGAGCCCAATACTTGACGACCAGCGGTATACATCTACATGTGTACGTCAAGTATAAATCTTGTATCCGATACGGGCACTCACCAGAGTTAGAGAGGATGTTTTATAAAAAGAACGACTTTCGCAAACATTTTTGTTTTAAGAAAAGCGATTGAAAACAAAGTCCCTTTGTTAACCAGGTATCGTCTACTTAATATCTGGGCTCCATCCTGAGCCCTGCTGGATCCCTCATATATAACTAACTAAGGTGCAGCCTATGATACATGAAATAATCATTTTCTACCCCTTAGGGTTTCACTTTAGCATTTATCATGCTCTTTAAAATTTAATCAATTAAACAAGCATGAAATCACTATACAAATATAGCGATAAAATCCATCGGCATCCACAAACCGATATAAAACTCATAAGAATACGAGAAAACCGAATCATGATGAATACATGAATAAAAACTATATTTACGGAGATGTCCCCTCACCTTGAAGTCCTTCGCTAAATCCTAGGTCTGGCTCGGTCCTGCTGAAGCTCCCGTGGGACCTTTACCCTTTCCTAGAATTAATAATAACAACTAAATAAATACAAAATTCATATTTTCTATAACTTAGTTCTATTGCTTTAAAATACGGAGTTTTATGAATATGAAAATCGTATTCTTAGCTTAGACTCTTGTATAAACCCGAAAGAGCATCTTAAAGACATTAAGTTATCTAAAGCATGCCTTCCTACTTAACATGCATTCCATGCCTTCAAGACTTATAAGAATACGATGTTTGTTCAAAATTAGAAGATTTAGCTTCCTTCCTCCTTGCATAAGTATAAGCTTCTAACATGCTCCAAAAAGGTGATCGCATGTTATACATAGTTATGAACAATTAATCATGTATAATCTTGATAAAATTTGGGCACCACCCCCCCTATTTCTAGGGCTCCCAAAATTATACAAACACACATATAACACTACCATTAAAGCATTTACAATTAACACTTCAACAATTACATAATCCCTAGCATCGAAACCCTTCCATACCACAACCCTAATCCCCTAATTAAATTCATCATCAACGCCTTATACCAATTACTGGTTCTCAGAACCCATTCTCAGATTTTATTTCAATTCGAGCAATTAGAAGCTCCACCCTAACCAACCTGATTCTGCATAAGAGTAGCAGCTTGCCGGAATAAATAGGTCGTCGGATCGGGGCGGCGACGAGGAAGCTGGCCGGCGGCAAAGCGGCGCCATAGGCCGGGCACGTGCCTTGGGAAGAGGGGTGGCTCAAATTGGTCGGGCGGTGCGGGCAGGGTCGGCGTCGGCAAGGAGGAAAGGGGGGGAGAGAAGAAGAAGAAGAGAAGGGGGGCTTGTCTGAGACCTAATATGAGAGAGAGAGAGATTGAAATGTTTTTCTCTCTCTCCTCTCACACTCTTATAACCTAACTATCTTTTAATAAAAGATATTTTAATTAATATTTACTTTAATAAAATATTATTCTATTCGATTAAACAATATTATCCTTTAAAATATCTCCCCCAATAAAATCCAAATAATATATTTAATATTATATTTCTACTTTATGTCACTAAAATATTATTCTATTTGATTAAACAATATTATCCTTTAAAATATCTCCCCCACTAAAATCCAAATATTATATTTCTACTTTATGTCACTTCACCCTTTAATTAATATTATCTTTTCAATGATCCACCGACCCTGATCCAAAAATCCCGGGTCAATAATTCCAGTGACACGGCATACTGTAATATCACGGGGTCTCTCTCTCGTCAGACCAGATCCGAGAATATCGGCTTTTGACTCACCTGATCTACTTTATCAAAACTCTAACGTTTGTCTGGTATCTTCCACATAATTAATCTTGATTAATTAACACTTAGTAATTCTCCCAATTTATTAACCGAGATTATTTTAACCATCCACCTCCAACTATTCCAAAAGTAATTGGCTTAGCTCAATAAGGCCTTCCTTAGGTCCATTAGTTGCAAGGCTGGATTTAAATTTATTAATCCTTTATTTTCCTTTAATTGAGCTTTAAAATAATTTATTTATTTTTCATGCTAATTAATCTCCTTAATTTCTAAGAATTTTCTGATTTATTTACTTAGAAAATTCAGGATGTTACGACAAGAAAATTATAGAGTTTGCTTAACTACGACACTTGATTGTATTTAGTTTATCTTATGTCAAGGTTTGGCGTTTTCGTGGTAGAGATGAAACTGAGAGTTTTCATAATCAAGATAATTATCTTGAACTTCGTAGATTTCTTGCTAGTCACAATGAAATTATCAAAAGTGTTGTCTTGGAAAATGTACCTTGAAATTCAAAATTGATAGCACACGATATTAAAAAGATATTGTTCAGGCTGTTGTAATTAAGACTACAAATGTTGTCATGAAGGATCTTGGTGATGGATTTTTTTCTTTTGTTATTGAATGTTTATTTCCTCTTTTCGCACATTGGACATGGATGTTTATATTAATGTTGTCATTGACTTCAATCCATCCTTTGTAATTGCAGCTTAAACATCCTTTCTAGGGTTTTATGAATCCAATGACTTGATATATCTATCCTATGTTTGCTTGATTGTGTTGTTATGGATGTGCCTATGATTCAATGTTAACTTCAATTGTGTTCTGAAAAGTGACGATGTATCTTAGTTCTCTGTGCATAGAGTTGTGTATTTGAGAATCAAACTAGAATCATAGGGTGTAACGGAGTGACAGTCATAGTTATCAGTAGCTTAGACATAGGCATTGGTAGCCACATGGTGATTGATATCATCTAGGTCTTACAATGCTTTGTCCTATCTCATAGAAATATGAAGAGAAGTGGAAGCATGTTCCTTAGACATAAGGACTTGTAAGTTGCACCCGGAGTGCACAAAAGAGCCGAACATATCATTGATTTACCCATATCCTTAGCAACACCATCTTACCATGCATAGGAGAAAATATTCACAAGTCGTAGGGCAATACAACCCTAGATGCTTCTTATTGAGAGAATTACCCCGAGTGAACTTTGTATTCTTCCTACACACTTAGGATTTAGATACTCTTTTGCTAGAGTGATTGATTGACTCTTTGAGCTTCTTAGTACACTTGTGTTTAGTTAGGCCTAGTTACTGTTCCTGGTACTTGCCAGTATTTTATTACCTATGAACATGTATGCTTGTGTGCGGCGGTGTGAGTGTTCACACTCATAGTCGGCTATAAAACAAAGTTTTTGGCGCTGTTGCCAGGGAACGACGTAGGTATTTCTTACACAAGTGGAATAGGAGCTAGATTAGCTCATTCTCTTTCTTGTTCTCTTGCAAATAATTCTTGTATTAATAAAACATAATTGTGAATATTGATAGTTCTTAGTGTTTATACATAGACATATTCATTTTTCATTTTATACTTGTTATTAGTTGCCTTGTGGAGACTTTTATTTACGTGAATTTCTATCATGGTCTTGTAGTGTATGACCGATAGTCCCTTGGCCCCTCTTGATCCTGAGATCAAGAGAACACTTC
This sequence comes from Dioscorea zingiberensis, assembly GCA_026586065.1. NCBI lineage: Eukaryota > Viridiplantae > Streptophyta > Magnoliopsida > Dioscoreales > Dioscoreaceae > Dioscorea > Dioscorea zingiberensis. Next base: position 51,178,112 of record CM048821.1, on the reverse strand, counting down.
GGGGAATAAGAAAGGAGAAGAGGCACCAACAAGTATTACAAAGTTCCTCCGGTTCAAACACCATGGAGCAGAGAGAAGACAATGGACCTTTGTCCGAGTATTCCATTCCCTACTCACAAGTGCATCAATCAAGTATTGTAAGACTGAATGGGCAAGGGGAAAATTTTGAAATCAAGGCATCAATGATTCAGATGCTAAAAAATGCATGCTAGTTTTCGGGGTTGCCCAATGAATACCCAAACATTCACCTCAGAAACATTTTGGAAATTAGTGACAATTTTAAGCCTAATAGGGCCTCATAGGATGTAGTACAACTACGGTTGTTCCCTTTTTCTCTAAGATACAGGGCAAAAGAATGGCTTTACTTGCAACCGGCCGGATTCATACCTTCTTAGGAAGATTTGAGACAAAAATTCCTCCTTAAGTTTTTAATACTGGCGAAGATAGTGCGGATTAGAAATGAACTCATGGCATTTGCACAAAGGGATCGAGAAAGCTTGGCCAAGGCTTGGGAAAGGTTCAAGGAGCTAGAACACACATGTCCTCACCATGGTATAAATCGTTGGTTATTGATTCCATCATTCTATAATGGGTTGAGACGCAACAACTGGGTTGTTTTACATGTAGCCGCCGGCGGGGCTATTAACACCAAGCCACTAGAAGAGTGCTTTGAATTGCTTGATACAGTAGCCTCAAACAATTGCCAGTGGCCTAGTGAGAGGACTAGTCAAGGAAAAGGGTTAGCATCCAAGAGGAGGACAGATTTTTAGAGTTGCGATCAAAGTTTATGGGTTTGGAGTCATAAATAGATTAGATAGCATCAGTTGTGAGCACTATTGCATTACAACCCACATCTTCAGAATCTTTATTAATGGCTCCTCCGGCTACCTTTGACGAATTGAATGCAGTTGGTAACAATTTTTGGGGCCCAAGTAACAATTTCCCTACAAATTGGACCCCAAGTTGGCGCTTGAACCCATCATCAAGCCAACAAGGAAAACCAAAATTTGGACAACAAGGGTTATACCAACAACACAAACCTTATGACGAGAAGCTGAGTTTTGAGGAAAGGATGGAAGAATTCATGGCGGACTGCCGTACACAATTTCAAACAAAAAGCAACACCATCAAGAATTTTGAAATTCAAGTTGGCCAAATAGGGAAGGAGTTGAGAGCTAGACCGGCAGGGAGACTTCTCAGTGATACTGATGTAAACCCAAGGAGTGATGAGCGGGGACAGTTGAAAGCCATCACACTCCACAATTTGAAGCAAGTAGAACCACCCGAGAAGGCAAAGTCTAAAGCTGTATCAAGTGAGGTTGTGGAAAAGCCGAGTGATAAAGAAAAGGTGAAAATTGAAAAGAGAGTCGACCTATTGCCACCTCCACCATTTCCACAGCTATTAAGGCAGCACAAATTGGACCCCCAATATGACAGATTTATGGAAGTGTTTAAGCAACTGTACATTAACATACTTTTTGCTGAAGCATTGGAGCATATGCCTAGCTATGCGAAATTGATGGAGCTTCTCTCAAGAAGGCGAAATCTAGAAGAAAATGAACAATTGACATTAACTAAAAGTTACAGTGCTATATTAAAAAAGACACATCCACCAAAACTTAAGGATCCTGGGAGTTATTTGTTGCCATGCTCCATTGGTGATAGATTCTCCGACTATGCCCTTTGTGATCTTGGCGAAAGTGTAAATTTGATACTTCTCACCATTTTTAGAAAATTGAGGCTAGGTGATGTCAGATAACCCACGGTGACCCTCCAACTCGCAGATAGATCCATCACCAAACAATGTAGCATTGTGGAGGATGTTCTCGTGAAAGTCGATCAATTCATTTATCCGACCGACTTTATTATCCTGGATTATGAAGCGGACAAAGATGTACCTATTATTTTTGGTTGACCTCTTTTACTCACCGATGGAGCACTTTTCAATTTGGCAAAGGGGGAAGTAACTATGCAGCATGGAGATGAACAAAAAGTCTTCAATTTGCTAAAACCCGTTATTACTACTCCACCATTTGTTATTTTGATGGGATTGCATACACTATTTGGGGGGTATATCGTCCCCATAAAAAACCTGGCTGCTTAGAAATGGTCGTTCAGTTGTTGTACCGTTTTATTCAAATAATGCTGAATTTTGTGATGCATGGCCCCGCACAGTGTGGATGCATGTGAAACCCAGATCCATGACTTATCCAGAGGGTCGTCTTCAACCTACTGAGATTCAGAAGGGTTGATCCACCTTAGAGATTACCAAGGAGAATTGGGAAGGATCCTATCTCCCTCGTTTCACTAATGAGGATGGGACTTGAGTCTAGCAAAAGACTATAAACGTAGCGCTTCTTGGGAGACAACCCAAGGATTCTGTCACGCCCCGACCCGGATTTCGGGAGCCTCGAGCACGTCAATAGACCGGCCGTATTTAAGCTGAGACAAACTCAACTCAAATACAAGACCTAAAAAGGTGATAAACAGATAACAATCCATAATATAAAATAAACTCGTGTTCAAAAGAACATAGAGTCATCAGGGTCCATAGGCCCTATAATAGTCTGGTCCCTATACGGGTCCTACACATAGTAATGCTCACAAAATAAAAAGATAAAGGAGTCTCCCAGACCTCGGATCTCCTCGTGACCTCTCCTCAGGCTCCACCCCCTCCTAAACCTCGGAATCTGTAAAAGAGGAAAAGTAAAACACATGAGCTTTCGAATGGAAAGCCCAGTAAGTACCCCTGCGGGTCACAAAGACATAAATAGGCAATATATCAACCAATGAGGTCACAACATCAACAAACACAGTCTTAGGAGTCTACCAGAAACAATCTAAAGGTATGACCCCTGCTACAGAAGCCATCGGGCTCTGTGATGAGTTTCAAAGATAACTCAAGGATCACTCCCGGCCAGTATGTCCAGCTACTTGCTGTAAGCACGACCTTCTGGTCGTTCCTCCCTCCGGTCTCAAGTCGGTAGAACTACCTCTCATACGTGTTAACACGGTCAGTGTACCATGCCCACTGACAGGAAAGACCACCAGAGAATTGCCTCTCTGGCAAGGCAAACAGAAATGTCAGGGGGTCCTGTCCCTGAACATTCCCCTATTGGAGCTCCCTAGCTCCACTGAGTCCGGGCAGTAGACCATAGCAGACAGGGATACCAACATCCCGTAAACAAACATACATGCTCAACAGGAATTTAAACAGATACAAATAGCATGTATGACAACAGTAAGGCATGTAATAAGAAAACATAAGCAAGTCTAAGAAAACCCGAAACCGGGTGGGAACTAGGCAAGTGTACTTACCTCCTGGTGAGACTACAAGTCTTCCTAGAATCCCTTGGAATGCCCTACGTCTCCCCGATAATATCTGGCATACATAGGCTCTATTAGTGTCAAGATTTCAACGAATCTCTATGTCTCTAGGTGTACATGCGTGCCTAACGTCCTTGTTGGGCTTAGGCCCACTAACGGGTCCTAAGGACCATCTCTCGGATTACTGGCCCTTATCCCCTGTTGTCATGTCCTTTAGTTGACCTTAGACCCAACTTGGTCAAGCCTAGTCAACTCTAGTTGAGTTGGGCCCGTTTCAAGTCCACTACAAAGTTTATCTCGACCTTAGCCCCTTTTTAACTAAAGAAGGGTATTTTGGTCATTTGGGTAACTTATGACCCTTAGGGTGTAGGGTCCTTTCCTGTTTAGGGTTTAGTTCTCATCCTATACCCTAAATTTCTCATTTTTATTAACTAAATAATAAACTTGACTCAAAGGGTTATTTTAGCCCGGCCCTTCGAGCCCCCGAAGTAATGGGCCCCATTCCCCCTTTAATCCGGCCATGTATTATCTTGAATACCTTAGACTAATTAACTTGTCACACATATAGAATAATTTAATTATTCCATATAATCAATTATTCTAATAACTTGCCACATTACTAGAAAAAAAATATATTTAGTAACCTTACTAAATAATCATACTATGTAACAAGTTAAATTTTGTCACGTTACTATAGTCTCATATAGTCATTGCAACTATTCGAAAATCCATCAATTTAATTATCACACATATGAAAAATATCACTTCAATATTTTGTCACACTCCCAAGGAATTAATAACCATTCCTAGGTTTTACATTTTGTCTCACTACCAAGGTTCCACAATTAATCAAAATAATTGTCACATCTCTATAGTTTCCAAATTTATTATTTCAACTAGCTATTTACTATTTGTCACAATAATTAACTAGTATTTCAGTCCAAGAGAGAAATATAAATATTTATTTATTATTATTACTTTTTTTTTAAAAAAAAACCTTCTTCTTCTCTTGCTTCACTCTTCTCTCTCTCGCGCGCGCGACCGTACGCCAACCTCCCTTTGCTTCCTCGCCGGCAAGCACCGAACGCCTGCCCAAGCTCAGTCCCCATCACTGAGAGCTTTACAACCACGGCTGGCCCCTCCGGAGCGCCGCCAGCCTCCGTCTTCTTGCCGGAATTTTTTTTTTTTGAAACTCTCGGCCGCGTGAACGATACACTCCGACGAGCCTCACCGTTGCATGCAAACACTACTAAATTTTCTACGAGGTTTTTAAGACACTTACAGGGGGTTTGTTGACGACGATCGGTGCTAAAGAAACCGGGGAGGGCCTCTGTCTTTTCTCCGGCGAGCTCGGTCGCGAGTAGGATGAGCTGCGCGTTTTTCCTCTACTGCCTCCGCTCTCTCCTTCTCCTGGAAATGAATGCGGCGATCCCGTGATCAACCGCGAACTCAAACCCGGCTTCCACTGGCAAACTCCTCTCTCTCTTCTCCGACTATCACCTCGCCAGAAAAAGGGAGAATTTCTCACTGGAGCTCAGTACTCAACATTGAGCCGGGTCCCCGCTTTTATAGGCATCAATGAGCCAGACGAAGGGACGCCCATGCGAACGGCCTCGCCTTCAAGTGGCCTGCGTCTACGCTCGTAACGGCCGGAATAGGGCGGGGCTCGCGCGAGCGTTTCCGGCGACGGGGAAGAGACAGCGTTGCCTCGGGATCAGCGTCCGACGATGGAGGGCTGTGATCATTTGATCACATCAACGGCTAGGATTTAAATCTGCAGTCTCGTATCAAGCATCAGCCGAGATCAACCGTTGGGATGGTTTGAGGATCAACGGCCTGGATTTACTATTACATCTCGTATCAAGCACGATCACAAGATGAAAGGCTCAGGACCACCCGCACCGTGAGTTCATCCCCTTAAAAACCTCCTCTTCCGCCTCGCATCTGATCCACGATCAGATGGATTGTATCCCATCTCGACACGTGGCTCTATATGAGCCTTTGTAATGTTCTGAGATGAACAACTATCTGGGATGATTTAATCCCAGCCGTTGGTTCACTTGTATAGAGGTTTTTCTCTGGAAAACTATCCAGTGACCCCTGGGATAGTTTTCTCTGGGATAATTTTTCTTTTAGTCCTCCAGACTTTTAGAAATTACCAGCAAATCCTTCTGGTCACCATAAACCCTAACTAGGGTTTTAAATCCTTTTTAACTTATTTTCCCTTACTATTATTTTCCCATTTAAACTCTAGGGAAATAGATAATTTTAAGAAAACTTTAACACCTTTAATTCTTAAAAATTCTTGGATTTTACAGATTCTGAACCTGATGTTGTTTTTACTTAGTGTAGATTTTGTATTTCTATTGTGAATAAATCGTGATTCCCTTTTCTATAGAGTTCACCTCAAGTTTTGGGGAAGCATCGGAAGCACAACAACCACAAAAAGAAGTCCAAGTGTGTCAAGGTTTAGTCAAGATTAATTGGGTGGCAATCTGGTAAGGCATTCCAATTCCATAACTCTATAGCTATTGACTAGCACCGCAGGAGGAGAGGTAAGTGTTCCTATAGTTCTTCTGGAGGGAGCATCGCAATTCACTGAGCCAACATCACGTTATAAAGTCCGGGACTGGAAACAGCAGACTTTACTTGTTGAGCATCATGATGCCCCAAGAGGACATTGCAATGATTTCCGGCTGGACAAAAACACCTAAGCACAGAAAAAAGATAGTATCGCGATGCTAATTTGCGCTTGTGTTTTGAACTGTGCTAAGTATCGAAATGCTCAATTCGCGCATTGCAATGCTAATGCGAAATTCTGTATACGTATTCTCGGATGCATGGGCTTCTCGGATGCATCCTCCTCAAAGTGACCAAGTTGAAGTGATTGTAATGCATGAGAAGAAAGATTGATTATCATACATGATAGAGATTGATTGTCTTCTTAGATGTATTGTAATGGTTCCTCATGTTCATAAAACTAGTAAAGTTTATTTCGATTTTCAGATGGTATTGTAATGTTTGTTCTTATCCATAAAACTAATGAAGTTTACTCATAAAACTAATTAAGTTGATTTGATTGTTAAATGGCAATGATTTGATTATTAAATGATATTGCAATGCTTGTATAACATGATCCTAACTACATGATTCATTTTGTAATCAGGGAAATTAAACCGCAAAAAGTTAATATCCTGATAAAGTTATTAGTTATAATGGACAAAACTTTTCTAGTCTGCATTCTACTGTCCATAGAGAATTAATCTAAAATGCTTCATTTTGTAATGATATGCACAAAAATAATCTACACAAAGGTTAATAAATCATTTGAGGTAGAAGCATTCTAATGTGTCGCCGGGCGGGGTAGCGATTATCCCGCGGGCTAGTCGGATCCAAGGACCGCAAGGAAGAACAAACGAAGAACCAAAAGAACCAGAGAAAATACTCTGAAATTCAGGAAAATAATTTATTCAGAATTCAATAATAAAAAACTAACCCACAAGCCAAGTTAAATAGCCTCAAAGATTAACCTAGAAACCTTATCATCTAATCTAAATTTGCTAAAATTGACAAATTATTATTTAAAACTAAACTTATCTAAATTTAAAAATCTAAACAAATAAGATAACTCTTAAAAATCTGAGATCAAATCGGATTCAAATCCCATCCTAATTTGGCATATGAAATATTACCAAAAATAGAAAAAAAAACCCGAAAACTCTAATTCGGCTGATTAAATATTTCTAAAAATAAAAAAATAACTAAAATTCTCTCTAATTTGATGTCCCCATGTCGTGCGCGCCGCAAAGAGCTTTCCGAATTGGGGTCGAACGCTCGATTCTGATATCAGTAGCCAAAGTTATGGCCAAAATACCGAACCACACCCAAAACCGACTCAATCTTGGACTTAACTCGATAACTTCCCGTCTTTACGTTGACCCGCCAATCTGGTACCAACATTTGACTCGAGCCTCCTGCATCAGTCACCCCGGGTTGGAAAGAACTCAACCTCGAGTTCAACTACACATCTGTTGGTAGGTTTGGATCTCCATGCTTGATCTCAATCAAAACCCTAGAGACAGAAATTAGGTTAGTAGTGTTGGTTACCGGACTTGGAGGGTTTTCCTCCCATCGAGATACAACCACAACGCTTGTCCATCATCGTCATAGATGGGCTCACCAATCTCCTCCTCGGGCTCGCCAATTTCCTCCTCATAATCATCGTAGGTAGGCAAGATCTCCTCCTCCACATCATTGTTGAAGATGGGCGAGATCTCCTCCTCCATATCATCGTCGTAGATAGGTTGGTAGATGGGTTGGCCAAACCTCTGATCGCTCAGATTATGGTGCTGGGCTTCCTCAGCTGGAACCTGCCCATGACAACCACGATCAAAGTCGATCGCTGCCAAACGCCTTGATAATTTCTTGACTTACCTCTGCAAATCTTTGATCATCAAGCGTTGGGTTAACTCTGCGACTTGCCTTTGTAGATCCTTGTTCATCTTCTCTAGTGTGCTCAGGTTATGGTATTGGACTTCCTCAGCCGAAACCTATCCAACCAGACGACCATGACGGCCACCATGACCTCCATTCATTGATGCTGATGCCACAGGAAGAAGACGATCTCTGATACCAACTGACGCCGGGCGGGGTAGCGATTATCCAGCGGGCTACTCGGATCCAAGGACCGTAAGGAAGAACAAACGAAGAACCAAAAGAACCAGAGAAAATACTCTGAAATTCAAGAAAATACTTTATTCAGAATTCAATAATAAAAAACTAACCCACAAGTCGGGTTAAATAGCCTCGAAGCTTAACCTAGAAACCTTATCATCTAATCTAAATTTGCTAAAATTGACAAACTATTATTTAAAACTAAACTTATCTAAATTTAAAACTCTAAACAAATCAGATAACTCCTAAAAATATGAGATCAAATCGGATTCAAATCCTATCCTAATTTGGCATATGAAATATTACCAAAAATAGAAAAAAAAACCGAAAACTCTAATTCGGCTGATTAAATGTTTCTAAAAATAGAAAAAAAATAACTAAAATTCTCTCTAATTTGATGTCCCTATGTCGTGCGCGCCACAAAGAGCTTTCCGAATTTGGGTCGAACGCTCGATTCTGATATCAGTAGCCAAAGTTATGGCCAAAATACCAAACCACACCCAAAACCGACCCAATCTTGGACTTAACTCGATAACTTCCCGTCTTTACGTTGACCCTCCAATCCGACACCAACATTTGACTCGAGCCTTATGCATCATAATGATATAAACCATTCAGCATAACACTTTTCATTTGAGACTGAAGTATCTTAACGAAATTGTATATTTCATTTAACATATCAAGTCCATTGGACAAAGGAACATCTATAAAAAAGCATCTTTACATATCAGCATTTTTACAAAAGCCCTAAACTGGCTCAGTATCTTTACCAAAAAAAAAAGAATTTAGCTTAGCATGCCAAAACCCTAAATTGGATCAACATTTCCTTAATTTTTTCCTCCCAGTAGCAGAACCACCAACTCCTCCAATGCCCGGTGGAACCCATATCTTTCTTTTTTTTTCCTGCAAGTCCCTATTTGTTTGTATCTTTTTCATGTTTTCCCTCCAGTTGAGGCCTCAACAAAGGACCCTTTAAGGTTGCAAGGGGCTGCTTGTTTGCGAGGGTTTTTCCTTTTTCAAGATCCAGAGGGAGTTGTTCTTTTTCTTTCCCCTTTGCGGAACAACAGTTGTGTCTTGTTTCTTTTCTCCCCTTGTAATAATATTTTCCTACGCACCCTGTCTTTAGTTGCAGTTGATGAGATGTGGAGACTTTGTTCAGAGTTGTTAATGACCTGCAATTTGCAAAATCACATTTACTTAATCCTATGATAGCTATCGAGGAATGTCTTAATTTTATTAATCACACCTGAGACATAGGTTGGTTGATCATTTGTATGGGCTATAGGTGTAAAATCCAAAAATTCTAGGGAATTATTTTTAATGAATAATTGTCCCCAAGGTCAGGTTTAATTAATCTTTTTTTTAAATTGGGAATAAAAGTTCTTTTTTGCCCTCTAATTTGTTTATTAATTAGAGGAGTTTCTCATATTTGGAATTAATTGGAATTGATCTGAAAAAGGGAATTAAATTAGTTAATCCTTTAAATAGGGTTATTTAGAGTTATCAAGGGCCTTTTGGGGACTTCAAAAATAATGAAGACTTAAAGGAAATTTGTACCCTCTCTCACAGCGAGGACCTACATTTTATGTGTGAGAAAGACTAGGACTTATGTGAAAAAGTGCATGTGAACCATGCAGAGCTTCTCAGGAACCAGACACGTGGACTTGGAGATCCACAGACACACAAGATGGAGAAGATCCAGCAGTCCAATCTGATCTTCAGGATAAGTGTGCATGTGTCCCTACCATGCGGGCAATTGCTAGCCGCCCATCCAGAGGATTAGGTTAAGTTAGAGGCACAGAGGGAGATTCTGACCCCTTATCCGTTCTCTGTGTTTGGAGTAATTGCGACCGTCCATCTCAGAGAACCGAGTAAGTTCGAGGCAGAGGATATAATCCTAGCCTCTCATTCTCATCACACGAGGAGAAATCATGGCCTCTCATCTCGTAATTATTTCAAGTTTGAGGCATTGGAATGAATCCGAGCCGCTCGTTTGACCTCAATAGTAAGGGAAAATGCATAACATTCATCTCATGGATCTGTCTTAAGTCCGAGGCAAAGGAACCGCTATCCAATCGTTCGTCGCCACCCTATCTAGGTCATCAATCTAAGCTGTTGATGGTAACGAGCATAATGACGAGCGATCCACCATTGAGCTTCATGTAGACGATCGGCACCATCCGATGGGTGTGTCGAGATCACGAGGCATGATCATCACCTTCTCCCTCGCTAGCGTGCGGCCGCGATCACGACCTTCATCTTCTCCGTTGATCTCATGCTTGATAGCCGGCTGCCAGCAGGGACAGCGATCTGATTCCACATAACGAGCACGCCATCTTCGGGATCCTTAGCTACACAGGCCACCCCATGAGGCTCTATAAGAGTAGCTCTCTCTTCCAAGCCCTGGCAGCGGCCGATAAAAGAGCAGTCCAATGCCTCCGGCTACCAGGAAGCTCCTCCTCTGTTCACGATCTCTTTTGCACCGTTGGGGGGAGAGGAAGGGCTAAGAAAGAAGGCACCCAAGGCTGCTCTTTCCACCGTAGGAGCTCCTCGGAAAACCTCTGGATCTCGGTAAGTCCTTTCTTCTCCGTTTATCCTTTGATAATCATCATACATGTGGGGTAGAGGGTAGAAGCCATAAGTTTTCCGTTCACCTATTGTTGCGAAGCTGAACGCCGGAAGGAGAAAAAAGGGGGAAGGGGGGGTAGTCCGGTTGAGAAGAGGTGCGCTCCGGCGAGGAGAGGAGAGGAGGAATGTGATAACCCGCCACTCCGGGAGAAGCTCACAACGGGCCTATCACCCTCAGACAATGGGGCTCCCAGGACAAGCAGGGCACTAATCACTCCTCCTTGTGTCGCCGGCAACTGTAGCGCAGGAAGCACCAACCCCATATTGGACTGGGCTTGGACGCAAATGGAGTGAATCCGGGTAAGAAACCCAAATAGGTTATGGTTGATCAAGTTGAAATGATTTGGATCGAGTCTAATTAAATTTTGAATTCCGGATTGGGTCAAATCGGATTAAAGGGTTAAGTAGGACCCAAATGCTAGTTGATTAAATAACGGGTTGGGTTTGGTTGATTTATAGGGCAAGGTTTAGTTTATTTAAAAGGATATGGTTAGGTCTAACCAACCTCAAACTAATTGGGTTCGATCAACTTCCAAATAGATTGGGCTTGATCAACATCAATGGATCAGGTCTAACCGGTTTGTTACGGGGTTAGGTTGATTCTGGATAACCTAATTGAGTTAGGTTAATCAAGTTAAAATGGGTTGAATCAACTAGTTTGGATCTGGTTAATTAAATGGAAGTGGGTCCAATTGATTAAATAAATTTGTTCCAGTCAGATTGAAAGGGTTGGGCTCAACCAAGTGGAGGGTTAAGCTCGATGAAGTAAGCATTGAACTCAGATTTAAATAAATTGGTTGGGTCTAACCAAGTCTTGAACCAGGCTAGTAAATTTCCAAAAGAAAGGGATAAAAAATTGGTAGGAGTGGGGAATACCATGGAGAGCCTTAACTACTTGAGCTATGTACGATACTTGACTGGATGGTTAGGTTTAATCACTTAAGGATGAACTCACATACAAGTAGGGCTAGGCCTAGCTATGTCCTACAGATTAGGTTGGGTAGGATACAATCCATTAGTGGATCATACTTGTGCACCTAAATATCTAGGGTTTATGAGCGATTTCCATTGATGACATAGATTCTATTACCAGGTACTGACGTAGAGTGAGGAGAAACGCTAAGGGGAAGTCTTGTGTAATTCGAGACATCTCTGATTGAGGTAAGTTATTCTTGCCTAGTTTCCACCCAATTATGGGTTTTGTTGACTTGGTTGTTTGCTATGTTCTAGCATGCCTTATTGATTATTTCGATGGTCTCTTTGTTGATTACGTACACATAGTAGATATCTATCTTGTTGTACTATTTCCTTGTTATATGTGTGTGGTTGATATGCTTGAGAGAATGCTCACTGGGCACGCTCATATGTTGACCGGCACTTGACCATGGGCACATGTGTACTTGTGCGCTGGCCGGGTAGGTGTGTGCTAACTAAGTTCTATTCTTCCGCCCGGATTAGTGGAGCGTGGGGGCTCCATTGCGGAACATCCAGGGCCGAGGACACTGTTGCGTTCTGGTTTTCCATACCAAAGGGAGGATACTCTGGTTGTCCAGCCCGTCTAATTGTGTCGACACGTATGAGAGGTGGCTCTTCCGACTCACGACCGGAGGGTTGTTTCCAACTGAGGTTGATGGTGCTGACCAGGGGATGCTTGCTGAGTTTTCTTTGTAATTCTCTTCCAGATCCTGAGGCTGTCGCTGTGTTAAGAGTTCCTACCTTTGTTAGATTTCTTGTGGTAGGTTCAAGACTCCTATAGTTCGGATAGTGTGGGGTACGGTCCCCAGTTGCTTGGCTTATCTTGATGATTGGTTGATATGGTCATTCTTGACTTATCTATTGTCATCTTGTGTTTGTTATGATCCCTGTGCGGTGCTTCCTAAGCTTTCCATTCGAAAGCTCATCTACTTATTTTTCCTTCTTCTTTTCAGATCCTGAGGAATATGTGACTCAGAATCTGGAGCTGCGTGAGGGATTGGGATACCTTTGTAGAGGACCTCATGTTTTTTTTGAGTGTGTGAGACTTACTTGTAGCAACCCTTGTAGGGCCTTGACTTATGTAGGGTACTGGGGAGGACAACCCCCACTTTACACGTGTCATTATACGAGCAACGGTAAGACATAAGGACCACCAAGATCCCTCTAAAGGAGTGCAAAGAGAATCGAGGGAGATTGCTTGACAAGGCAACACACACATCCCTAGGGGAGAACATTCCCTGCACAGGGACGTGCGCCTATACAACCCCAGCTGCCTGACAAGGTGGGCTGGTGGGTCTCCATAGGAGAGCCCGCTCAACAGGGTGTAAAAGGCACCCGGGCCTTCGAAAAGAAGGATGGTCCCTCAGGTATAAAAGAGAGGGATCTTCCCCTTCACAACATAGACTCTATTTATCATCTTCTCCACAAGAAAACTCTCCACCCAAGCTAACTTGAGCGTCGGAGGGTCTGGGGGAATAGATCCCCTGGACTTCCTTGTTTTGCAGGAGGAAGTAGGTCTCCTAGGTCTCCTAGCGAAAATCCTCCATCTCTCTAGGCTATTTCGCAGCCACCGGTAGTAGAAGCTTGTGTCCTTTATCATCTCCAACTCCCGCAATACCTTTACTATCAGTTGAACTCCTACCGGAAACCGGCCTAACCGGTCGGGACCGATTTGAGCATCAACATATGGTGACTGAACCCTTATTTTATTTCCGCTGTGGTACTCTAGATTTTATTCATGTTATTTGGATTATTTGTTTATTATATGTTGTATGTTCTTATTTACGTAGGCCTTGTAGCCGAGTGAGGTATGCCTCTACTTGGTTATGGTCGATCTGTGCACATACTCGAGGCCTGAGATCTGGGTCGAGGCGTGCAATAGGTTCCTTATTCTTTCTAGCTCTACTCCTAAAAGCAACCTAATGATGTACATAAAACCCGAATTAGTCTATGTAAATGCAAAGGAGAACAACAAAGGAGAATAGCAACCTAATGATGAGACCATAATAATTTAACAGTAAGATCTTCTAAAAATCCCAAATTGATTTAGTGCGTACTACCTTTATTTACAAAGACTACTAACATTGGAAAGAGATAAAAGATACTGATCATCTTCTAATACTAAGAAACCTTTTTTTCTACATATTAGGGCATTAAGCATCCATTTGTTCAGTATCCTGACAGCAATGTATCTTAGCGAGGCAAATACTTACCTGTAGGCAATGCTCCTCCAGGACCGGAGAAGGTCAATTACACCCATAGGGTCATTGGTAGAACCCTGTACGAAAAAAGAGTTAAATATGCAACTATTAGGTACTCCTACACTTTAAAATTGAGCCTAGAGTACTCATACCATGGGCATCAGTTGCAGATCCACTTGATTGATCAATTGCCCTCTCAGTGCTATTTTGCTCCTTTCCCTACCATATATGCATAGCATTAAAAAATAATATACTGCAAAATAAAGTTCAACACAGGAAAATAGTGTGATGGGTAACTGCATTCCATGAAATCTCTTGGTATGGCTTGAAGTACCATAGACACTGCAACTCATTTTGACCCCCTTCCTACTGACCTTCCCCTTGGTGAAGCCAATTACGTCATCTGGATGGTTCCTCTTTTTCAAGGTTTTCCTGCCTTTCTTCTTAGCTATAGGTTCTGGTGGAATCATGGGCATTTGATCGCTTCTAGGCCAACAATCCCTATCCCGTGTTGGGTGTAAGATGTGGCTATATCTTTCTAAAAAAAGTGGATACCTTGTAACAACCATCTAGTTGGTGCTCAGTCTTGTCCTTGTTGTAATATATTGCCAAAATTACATAGCAACAGGGCATTCCTATTAACTGTCACCTTCTATAAGTATATGTCCTCTCTCTTTTATTAACTGCAAACTGCCCATCATATCCCATAACTTGATATTGATCTCCACCTGACCATATTGTTGTGTAAGACCAACTCATTTGTTTTGCTTTCTCTAGTTTATACAGAATTCTAGGACAGTGTAGGGTAGTACATCTATGCATAGCATCCCTCCTCCTCAGGATCATAATTACGAACTTTGTCCTAATGATTTCATTCATTGTGATTATCCCCTTGGTTCTAGCTTCAAGTATCTGACTATTAAAGCAATCACATAAGTTATTTAAGAGCATGTCACACTTATAATGTGGTCTGAAGTGTGACCTACTACAATGAACCCATAAGCTTTTACAGACATGCCATTAAGGACATCCATTTCCTCATTATAAGCAGGTATATAACTTGCCCTAATACATTTCCACATTTGGTCCTTAAGGGTTTTCCTTTGAAACCTTTCCTAAAGTTTTTGTGAATGTGTCTTACACAGTATCGGTCCTCACTATTAAAAAATAATTGTTATAGGGCAGGAAAGAGACCCTATGTTTATAGTTTTTTCATAATCCATGACCCAGCACACAAGAGAGCAGAAAAAAAAACATGTAAAAAAACAGAGAGGAACAAAACATCAAAAGCATAGCATTTGTAGATCATTATAGAGAGGACAGGAAAACTAGATTACATTAGTATTGTAACACCATGTCCCTATACATATATAACTGTAAACCTACATATGAACATGCGTGTCACACCAGCACACTGAGGCTGTCTTTCCTGCACTGTATCTGTACACAATAAAATCTGATAGCTGGATTTATAACAAAACTAACATCTTTATAACCACCAAGGTACATGAGTACAACTTTTTCTACACATCATTTGCGAATACAAAAGTATTTAGATATATATGTCTCAAGTGTTCATACGCATAACTCTCTATGCATAGCTCAGAGCCCCATATAATCCACAACTCATACTTTATATTCTGCTGTCAGCACTCCACAAGATCTAGCTTTGCTGGCTGGGATTGTACCTATACTCTATGGAGAGAGGGAGTGGTGAGCTTGGGGAGCTCAATGAGCGAACATCATCCCCACAGGGGTTATTATACTGAAAATAAATATTTCTTAAATATGTATCATATATCTATGCATATTTGCGTAAACATGCTAGTTTTGTATGTATAATCTGGTATATATGTTAGTCACATCTCATCATGAATTTGAACATAAATGCTAGTCATAACATGTCTCTTGAATCTATATAGCATGCCATTCAAGCTTAAAACTCGATACAAATGCGATAAAACATGGCATTACATCATTCATGTGCAATCATACAAACATCAATTATCGGTTCAGTCAAATATGCACCCAACCTTATCAACATATGGGATATTGTTGTATATCTTTTTCTGTGCTATTTTGATTCCTATACATCTGTGTGTGCTGTTGTGCTTATTTCGAGCTGTATTCTATGCTATTCTATTTATTGTTTCTATGCGTGCTGCTGTGCTCGCTTCGAGTTGCGCTTTGTGATATTCTATTCACTATATATCTACTTTTCTACTGGTATGCCCATATATGCTTATTGATGAGGTGCATATTGATCTCTATATTCATATCCCCATACTGTTTCCTATCTTTTTTATAACTATATTCTTTCTAGTCTTTGCTACTTGTATTGTATTCAATATACTACAATCAATGCATCGCAATCATATGTACAATGGCAATTATGTTGTGAAATGAATATTCATATCTGAGCATACCCTAACTAGGAGCAATCAATTCATAAATACTAAAAATATCTCATAAAAACATTCATAAAACTTCTAGAAATCATTCAGGTTTTGAAAATATTTGAAAACCTGTGTATCATCCAACTTCTACTCACCTCTGGTTTCCTGTGACTCAACTGGGTTTGTGCCCTCCTGACGTGTCCTCGATCGCTTTACCACTTCCTAAACACATCACATTTCCTTCTATTATAATTTCATATCATTTGAAATTCAAGTCATGTATTGAAAGATACTATTTATGCCTATACTAAAATGTTGCCTTTTTTAATCGATAACTAAGCTTTCCGACCCTTTTTAAGGCCTGCAAACACTAAATTATTCATCTCCTAAGCATTCCCTATCCATTGGTACCCTTTTTAGTCCATTTGGAATTACCCCCGAAATGCTACAGTACTGCTACAGTACCTGTGCTACGATGATTTGCTATATTATTTTGTTGCAATGCTAATTTATTATGAAAAACAGAGATTGACACGGCTTGTACATAGGCGTGTCCTCCTCGTGTACTCTGTATTTTTGCAAACATCTCATTCTAATCATTAGTACATTAACTGCTACAGTAATTGACGAAGTTCCTTTACTAAATCAAAGCCCAAATTTGATACAAATCTTTCTAAATAACTCTCAAACATCTAATACAAAGTTCCACATCTGTTTCCAACCATTTATGCTCCATTTTATCCATTAAATCCATGGATTTCATCTCTAACCATTCAATTCTCATTCAAAACCTAAAAATCCATAATAACAATTAAATGCTCATATGAATGCAATAGAGATGGTTTTATTGTGCTTACTTGGTGTTTAGTAACTCTCTATACCTGAATCCGGGTCTTGAAGCTCCTCTCCTTGAGTTTCTCTTCAACCCTAGACTTAAGGGTTCCAACCCATACACTTCCTAATCAAACCAAATATAGGGGGAAATGAAGCTAGAGTCATCACAAACATTTCCTTACCTTCAATCCAAACCAAGATTTGAAGATCCCTTCAAATTTCCTTCAATTTCCTCTTGTGCTACAGTATGGCTCTCGATCTCTCTCTCTCAAGACTTAGAGGAATTCGAATGAGAATTCCTCTCTCTTTCCTCATATACTATATATAATCATATGTATTGAACTAGGGGCATAATGGTCATTTTCTCTTCCCTTTTCATTAACACATTTAATCATAAAAAATAACTTAATCAATCTCATTTTCATCTAAATGTCTTTCTTAGACCTCGACTATAATTTAATTGATTATTTTACCCCTCTTTTGGGGTTTTATTCTTTTAATCAGTTTTCTGGAAAAATCTGGTTGTTACAAGTATTCAGAGAACTTACCTTTGGTTTGTGACTCATGAAAGCCCAATTATCGTTGTTAGTTATATCCAAATTAGCGGCCATCTGCTCTAGAAACCATCTCCAGTTGTCATAATTCTCCCTATCTACAACAACCCATACTATGGGATAGATGCAATCATTTGCATCTATTCCCACAATTGAAAGCAGCTGCCTTCCAAATAATCCTTGGAGGAAGCACCCATCAAAGATGATAATGTGAATGTTTCCTGCCAAGAACCCTGTTTTCAGAGGACCTAAGCAGACATACATACCTTCAAATTTACCTTCACTGTATCTAAACATCACTATTAACCCTACCTATGTCCTCAGCATCTTGAGTCTGTAGTCATAAAGCTTGCTAATCTAGTAGTTCTAATCACCATCTACAAGGTTTTTTGAAGGATGCATGTGAAAATGCCACACAAGAAAAAAAAGATCATAAAGTGAAAACAAGTCAGTCATAGAGAATACGAATCAAACTACTCTTGCAACTGCATTCTTATAGAAATAAATATAAACCAAACTTCCTTGCAATACATTTGGCCCTCCAAGCCTTGAGTCTACTTATGTTAACCTCCTGATTTCTCTTAACAACTTGCATAATTCAAGCTATAGACCATGAAGGATCTACCCTAAATTGATTCATGTAGTTCTGAGCAATCCATTGTGCACTCACATGCCTAATATTATGGTCCCAGGCACATTGATGTTGGAGGATACCTACCTTAATTTGAAATGTGCTTTTGTCCTTGACCATGGGTGAAGCCCATAAATAGAAAGGGCATCTTTTTTGCAGTATGCCTTGCATCTCATTTTGTTGTTAGGCCTTAAGTTCATGACACATCTGCTCCTAATGCAATAATTCCTAACAGCCTCACTGAACTACTCAACTGTATGGATGGAAAGAAAATTGAAAAATAAGATAACATGTATATTTTCATACAATTTGGTGAGGTGATGAGAATTCATCTTAAAATTTTATAGAAATCTTATCGGTTCAAAATTTCACCCTGTAAGATGAATGATTATTACCTCCCCAAATTGTATGAAAATCGACATGTTATATTATTTTTTGATGTTCTTTCCATCTATATGGTTGGATTTGGAAAAAATACTCTCCAAATGCCTCAAAATGAGGCGACCGTAAATGAATAGTGATAAGGCTGGCCGGAC
Organism: Dioscorea zingiberensis; assembly: GCA_026586065.1. Lineage (NCBI taxonomy): Eukaryota > Viridiplantae > Streptophyta > Magnoliopsida > Dioscoreales > Dioscoreaceae > Dioscorea > Dioscorea zingiberensis. Next base: position 51,159,356 of record CM048821.1, on the reverse strand, counting down.
TATATCATGACTATATATATATATATATATATATATATATATATATATAAAGATGAAGAAAACAAAATCAATACAATAATCAAATTTGATATAATTCATCAAACAAAAACTATCTCCAGTAATTAAAAAGCACTGAAGAAATGGCTTTGAATGATGGTGATAGTAGAATGAAGTATAATTTTCACTAAAGGCTTACAAGATGTGTAAGGATCTGTGTGGGCTATTTTTAGTAATTCCATAACCGTGTAAAATTTAGGGAATTTATTTCCTATTTGCTATTTATATTTACATAGCACACATTATAAATTGATTAATGGCATTACTTTTGGCGAAAGAATATATATATAACAATAAATATGATATCTAGGGCATTTATTTCCTATTTGTTCTTTATGTTTGCATAGCAAAAGTTACTTGCTACTAATCACAAGACTGTATTTGATAGCATAGAAATAGAACATAAGAAAATTTGCTTGAACTGTCTAATTGTAGTGTTCCCTTATTTTGTTCTATGATCCTAGCCCATTAATGTGCATTGTGATCTATTATTTAGTTCCCTGGAAGTTATTATAACTATTAACTATTGAGTTTTATATTTAAAAAATGCATGAACTTGCTTCTCCAATACAAATTCTCATTTTCTTATCTTATTAGTGACCTATTACATTTTGTTATTCTTGTTTCTGGACAAAAAAGTGCAAAGTTATAACTAATTTATGCCCATGAATTTTGGCATATACAACTTGTTTTTCTTTGAATATGTTGATTTATTATGCTATGGCATGATCATGTTAAGTAAGTTAATTTAAAGGTCAATTTTAAGTTTCCTACTGACAGAAATGTCCATCTTGTAAGCTTGTTGACTTCCATGCTATCAAGGACATAAGATTTATCTTGGAATTATTTGTTTCCTTTTCTTCAGTTAGGTCTTTTAAAATTAAACTACAATGTAGAAAACCCTAACATCGATCTCCATCCCAGAATTCAAAACAAATAACAAGTCAACATACGGTAACTTGGTGGTTCCTTCGTTGACTGTCTTATCACCCAGTCCACTTCTATGCTGCGCCAAGTGCTCTAGCAAATTCTTTCACATTCACTAGTGGCTGTGAGGGTTCTCGGACTCCCAGCGTGGATGTCTCGGTCCCAGGAAGAAAGAGGACGTCTCAATCTCCAAAAGAAGGGGGAATGTATGGAGGTCTCACCAGGTGACAATGTAACGACCAAAAAATTTCTTGCTAAGTCATCGAGTAGGCTATAAGAACCTTAACATCATGAGAGGGGGCAAAATGGGTACTTAAAGTTAACAAGAACATTAAACTAAGTAGTTAGGAGTAAGAAAGGGGCTTAGGAGTAATGGAGGAAATGAAGGGGTTGAAGTGCAAAAAAGTCATATAAGGCATTATAATGAGAAAGGGGAGAGAGAGACTCATTCTCAGCTTCTCAATCTCTTTCCCTCTCACGAAGAGGAAGAAGGGCACCGTTACTTGGAGGAGAAGGGAAGGAAATCCGATTGATTTGGTGAGTCAATCAAGGTTAGAATAGTAGCTCTTACTCCTTCCTCTTTAAATCAAGCCCTCTTCATCATATAGTTATGAATTATTTGTAATATAGGTCTTGGAAGGGGAAAATTGAGAGAGGAGTGGTTGAGGGCCAATAGACCGAGTGAAATCAGGTCTCAAGAGATCAAGTAAGTGAATCAACACTTCATTTAAGCATTTACAAAGGTTGAGTTAGGTCTTCATACATACTAGGTTTGGAATTGGAGATTTATGAATGTGATGGATTCATGAGGATTTAATGAAGGGATTTGTGTGAAGTGAAAGAAATTGAGGTAGAACAATGTATTAGACGTATTAGAATGAAAATGGAGTGAATGGCATTTGATTTGGACTAATTTAGAGAATGAGGTTTCAATAGTTATTGTAGCAAATTGTGGGTAAGTCGAGTTGCCAAATTTGGAAGGTTGAGTCACAAAATCCCAGAAAAGTTCTGGATGCGTCGAACTATTGGGAGATTGAATCACCAAATTTTAGGAGAAGCCAAGGAACAATTAGGTCATGTCGTAAATTTAGGCAGGATGAGTCACAAACAGTCAAGACGCGTCACAAATTTTCGGGCGACCTGTTATGAATGCTACTGTAGCTCCGAAAGAGGCTCGAATGACTTTAAATTAATTCCTAAGTTTCATGTAAGCTCAGTTATACACTAGAAATGAAGAAATCACGTAGTGTAAGCCCTTAAAAGCCTTCTTTAATCGATTATGAATGGAAACCGATGTTTCAAAGTTTTAAGGAAAATTATAATAATGCAAGAGGTAAGCACCCACACATGACTCTAAATAGATTCTCAAGTGTTCTACTAGGTAGGAAACGAGTTCGGAAATGGTAAACACTAAGTTTGAGATAAAGAAAGGATTCGGATAGCTAGTGTACCAAATAGTTAGAAAGCAGACATGTTCGGGATTTGTACAAAGCATTTTACTCAGTTCAGTCAAATCAATTCTAGATGGCATGTACTAATGAAAAATAAACATTTATAATATCTAGGTCGAGGCAAGGACATCTAGGACATCTCAAGAGAGCTGGAGCCATCTTAGGACGCTATACAACAAGGTGAGTAGGTTCGCTCTGATTTCCCTATGGAGGGCATGCATCGATATTGCTATGCATTCATGATTAATTGCCTCATTCATTGAACAATACAACAGGACACCAATAGGTGGTTGAATCAACTATACATATGAGATGTTATTAAATTAATCATATGAGGATATGAACGATAAGAATGTATATAAAATGAAGTTATGTTTGCACCTTATTGTAGTCCACATGAAACATACCAGGGCTCTATGACGGAGCCCATATGGGTCATTAGGATCCCACATGAGGTTAGCGTAGGTTTTGGGTGTCTCAAAAGTCAAAACAACTATTTCATTAAAAACCCCATCCCGCACTCATTAGGAGTATGACCACATGTGTTTTGAATATTAAAGAATAAGTGTATAATTGATGGAGCTGGCTTTAAACTTTATTTCGCAATGGACCGGCACGATCTGAGAGATGGACCAACACGATCGGGCAAAATAGGTTGGTGTCACCTATGTGGACAAGGTTGGGTGCATACATAACATGGATAAATATAATTGGATGACAAAACGATATGTATGAACGATTTCATAATGCATTCGAATAATTTACTTTTTTTACGTTGTACTTCTGTTGAATGGCATACTCTTTGGATTATAATGCTTGAATGACTCAGCATGCTTTACGTACTCTTGACTTATATTGATTTATGGACATTTATGTGTAAATCTCCGTGGAAGGTGTTTTCTCCTCACTGAGCTTATTTAGATCATTACCAGTCTTTTCAAATTTATAGGAATAGCATTGGATAGGGTTTCCAGGCTTCAAGGATGAGTTGAATCCTTAAGTTAAGTCATGTTTTGCATTACTAAGTCTCTGAGCTATTTGGATGATGTTATGTAAAACTATGATGAGCAACACTTATATACAACCTATTTATACTTATGTATAACTATTGGTGTGAGGATTGTTTTGGGAATCTGTATGATAGAGTTATGCAATTTTATTATGTGGTTATTATACATGACTGGAAAGGATAGGTATAGAAGACAGTCGTACCTTGGCTGGTATGACACGGCCATTCATATGAATGCCTATGCGTACGTATTGGATGGGGTGTCACAGGCAAGGTCCATCGTTCAGGAGGAGAAGGGGGAAACGAGAAAAAAGAGGGAAGGATCAGGGAGGAGATATGGTTTTGAATTGTCCACATGGCATATGACGTGTCAGCAACTTGGCCAAGTGGACAATTTCGGCGTCCATGTTATCAAAATCTCCACGAAATCTTCTTGGTACCCTCCAGATGAACATAAATCGAAGTTGGGTGACTAAAAAGATACAAATTGAAGTTTGGTGATCAAAATTAAAAATGGGAAAAGTACGATACCAAGCTAAGATATTAACTCGATTTCGATGTATATAGTTTACACTTGAGTCATATCTTTGTTGTTTACTCTGAGGTTTTATGTTATGTGATATATGTTGTTTATATATACATGTACTCTTGTGGTTATATTATTATATGACAGGATGCTTTTATTAGTTATGAATTTTGTTATTGTGATATTACCCTGTCATAGAGAAAATGTTATCAGGAACAAAAAATTAAACAGTCGAACTATGGCAAGTGTCAGGGATCGGTCCTGGTGTTGTATGGCCGATGTGGGCCATGGGGAGGGTCCTGAAAAATTGTGGTTTAAGAAATAATTTCATTGCAATAATTAGTAATAGCGTCTTAAGTGCTCAACATGAAATGGCCTTTTAAGAAGCCTGCCCCCAGGTCTATCAACCTGTAATTGTCATGTCAGACATTTTATTTTTTACAACATAAGGCCCCTCCCAATTAGGAGTTAGGGCCTGTTTGGATTAGCTTTTTTTGAGTCTAGAAGTGCTTTTTTATAAGTTAAGGGCTTCTGGGGTCAAAAAAACCTGTTTGGATTAGCTTTTTAAAAAGCAGTAGCTCCAAAAAAAAGCTCAAACACTGCTTTTTTCAGAAGCTAGTTATGTAGTGCTTCTAAAAAAAGCAGTTTTTGAGAAGCAGTTTTGAAAAAAACGCTTTTTTATAAGTTAAACACTTTTTTTGGAATCCAATCCAAACAGGCCCTTAATTTCCTTGCACAACTCTCATTGCCTTAGAAGATATTCTTCCTTAAGACAAGATCTTTAGTTGGGATGCAACTTTTCGAACCTTGGAGTAGTAGAAGCGTCGAACCCGTTATTGGTAGGTCACAACTCAAAGACTTACTTTGTCTCGTTTATCCTTGAGAAGATCCAGCTCGCCTCGGAGGGCTTCATCATTGGCTTCTCTGTCAAAGGCCTGTTCAACATGTAGGAGTCCCAGTCTCTACAAAGATTACAACTTCTACTACGAAGGTAAGGCTAAACGGAATCTCTCTATTTGGGATTCTGGTAGTCGTCTTGTATGCCCATAAAGTATTGGGGAGCTCATCCACCTAGTTAGAGTTGGCATGTTGGACTCGGGTCTGAAGGTTCTGAAGAATAGTCCTATTAGTGACCTCGCCCTGTCCATTAGCCTAGGAATAAGTAACGAAGGTCAATCTCACCTCGATATCTAGCTCAACACATAATTCCTTGAATTTCTAGTTATCAAACTATCACTTGCTATCATTGATAAAGGCGATAAGGATGTCGAATATCTAGATGATGGACTTCTAAATGAAGTCTCGACAAACTCGTTTGATGATCAAGAGGTTTAACTTCCTCGATATCATTCCTCGATACCATACCCATGACCCCAGTGGAATCTACAGTATTTCTTGTTGTTCTTTCTCTTGGCAGCATTATTTAGCTTCATTGGCCACTTAATAATCCTCTGATCTTCAATGTTTATGACAATCTAAGCTCGAATGGTATTGAGAAGTGTGTAGTTGCAAAATCTGGTCGCTTCCATCTTTTTGTTGTCTTCTATGGGCGGAAACCTCTGTTGCTTGAGCTGTTTCTAAGGTTCTTGAGTTTTATTCCTCTCTCTCTCTTCGGTTTCTCCTGCATGGCCTCCTCTCACCTAGGGGTTTGGAATTCGTCGGCATTTATGTATTTCTTGGCCCAAGCAAGGAGATCAGTTATATCACTCAGCTATTTCTTGAACAACGAGAATTGGAAGAGAGACCTGAGTAGCACTTCCATTAGTGAAGTGATAGCAAAGGCCTGATTGAGGTTAGGCACTTCTAAAGTCTGTATGTTAAACCTGTGGATGTAGCTGCGGAGACCATCCCCATCTTGCTACTTAATTTACAGAAGCATTGTAGAAGTCTTCCTCTTCTTCTTGCTACTCACGAAATGCTTGACGAAGAGCTCGCTCAGCTCTCTGAAAGATGAGAGAGACTTTGAAGGGAGGTTGGAGAACCACATCTGGGCGGTACCTCGCATTATGGCTGGGAAAGCTTGACACATGATCTCATCAAGGGCTCCGTAGAGGAGCTTCATAGCCTTGAACAACTCAAGATGGTCAACCGGATGCGAGGTGACTTTATAAGTCTCAACAAAGCACATCTAGAATCTGGTTAGGAGAGGAGCTTCTCTAAGCTCTGAGACAAAGGGGGAGATCAGTTGAGAGACATACCTCGTGAGTTTCCTTATTTGTTGGGAAACATACTTGTGCCAAGGTCTCAGAGGGTCCTAGGATCGAGATTGAGGTTGTGATGATCACGTGTTTCTGGATGACCGAGTGGGCTCTTTCTCCCTCCAATTATGTGTTTCCTTTAGGCTCTAGGACACATGTGGTGGAATGTCTTGTAACACTCACCTCTCAATCTGCGGCAAGTACCACACCAGCCAGGCCAGGAGTACATCCCGAACCTAAGGTTGTATAACCTAATAATTTAAATACATATAGAATCTGGTAAAGCAAATAACCAAGAGTCATATTCTATAAGTAAATATTGTCTTAATACAACACCAAAGAAAACACACTGACTTAATAGCAAATTTCTCTAGATAAAAAGAGTCTCTCTCTTTCCCAAATATCAGACATAATTAAATTAATAACAACAGGTGGTCAGAGCTAGCTACACGTAGACTGATCCTCGCTCCATGACACTAGATACTATCAGGATCTCTGTCTACTACTTGCAAGGAAAAATGTTGGGAAAAGAAAAATGAGCTACTCAAGCTCAGTGAGGTTAGACACTGTTGCCAGGTATGAACTATACCTGTATACTATTAATGAGCAACATTTTCAAAATTATAAACTATACAAATGTAAGAAACCTGGAGGAATGTTCGTCAATGAAATACTAGTCCATGCATTATCTTTAATCTAAATTAATCATGTAGACATAAATAAAATCCCGAGTAAATTCACACACATGTCTCTTCAAGAGTTTAATAATTGGTACCGTGAACAATTCCTCAATTGCCCTGGTGGACTCAATCAAACGCCACTAGCCTCCATGGTCGGACTCAATCAACGGCCGAGAGGTGGACAAGTGTGGGATCATGTCATAAATCAATAATATCAATGTCACCTACACCCCTAATTCAATAATATCAATGTCACCTACACCCCTACTTCAATACCAGCTAGTATATTTGTTACTTCTGAAGTAGGTTACAAACACTTGTATGTGGCTCATCAGAAATTTGAAACGGACGTTCACCTACACTTATGCTACTAACCCTCACTGGCATGCTAGGTCAGTCTCATCCATTCACTAAATATAGTTTCAATGCTTGAAACAAACCATCAACTTAATATGATGATGATCACCCAGTGAAAACAATTATAGTAATAAAATAATACACTTTCTCAAGTAGAGGAAAGAGTCATCAACCTGTTATGGATATCCTAAACCCTCTATGGAATTTCATCAAACATATTATGTGCATTCTTAATTATTTCAATCATCCACAACAGAACAACCATGGAAGCTCTGGTAATATAGCTAGTTTAAACTCATCGACATTCCTTTCCACTCTATTGTTCAATTTCCCTGGATTCTAACCTATACATTCAGTTAACATTCCAGTGTCTCCATTTTGGTCCACTGAACCATCACAAGAGCATACACTTTAGTGATCATAGTTTCTAACTAAATTCATTCATCCATGAACTCTAAATATCAATTGAATCTCTAATTAACCACTCTCGACTCACTCGAGGTTCGCAGCCGCCCATCAGAGCTCGATGGAAGCTCAGTAACATCCCAACACTGTTTCTAGGAGACTGAAACGAAGTTGTGATCCGTAGTACCTTAACAGGTAGATTCCTCGTTGACTACAACTGCTCGAGCGTGGCGAGAGGTTGTTGGACCCTCACCGGAGTTTTACTGGTTGTTGTTCTCGATGAGATCTCATGGAAGGGAAAGAGGAACTCAGTGAAGTTATTCACAAGGGAATACCATCTAGTCCCGTGCCTCTGGCCAGGAGCAAGATTGTCACTAGAATCCCACCGGGTCGTGACCGTCACCGGCTTCTCGCTAGTGCCCCCAGAGAACAAGAAGAGAGAAAGAGAGAGAAGTTAAGGCCCACTATGGGTTCACATTGACTAATTATTGAACCCAATTTTGGTCAATAATGCTGTGTCTCACCCGACTAGATCCGAAATTTCAGGATCGTAACATGGATGCATAGTAAAAGTCTTGTCTTAGTGGTGTCCCAATTATTGAGATTCATTGGATTTTGGACAGTCCATTAGTTGAGTTAAACTGACACTTAAGTTAATTAACTTCTAATATAATAACTCTTTTAATCACCATGGTGTAGCTTACCGTGGCAATCATCATATTGGCATAGCCCAACATGATGGCTCAACGATGGCCAAGTCCAAATATTTTTGACCCACTATGTGTTTAACCACTCGATGAGTGTGAGTTTATAAGGCTCATTACCATGCAGGCTTGAATCCAAGCCCAAGCCCACCAAGATGAAAAACTCATTCTCAAACCCACCTATATTATTTAAAAATTAACTTGTAATTACCAGGGAAAAATCGGGGCGTTACACGTCTTCCCGTCTCGAGCGAGTTTGCCACGGGATTTCTAGGTTGTGGCAGGAGCTGAGAAGTCTGTTGCTCCTGTCTCTAAAGGGCTTGGGTGAGCGCCTCAATCTGCTTCGCTAGGACTCAGATGTGTGAGTCTCAGGGGTCTTCTTCCAGGACCATTGGCTTGTCTTGGAGGGTGCCTTAGACTTCAAGGACGATGTTCCTTATAGTAATGTTGTTCTCAACCTGACCAGGGATCTGGCTCTTCTTGCCTCTGGTCATCTTCAAAGATCTGCATAGTTTCTAGATTAGTATTCCCATAGACAACGCCAACTATTGATACCGCGAATCTGCTCTTCCTAGGGATCGGAGTGGATCCGGATCAACAAGTGAGATTTGATGGAGGTTAATGAGCTTCAACTGCTTGCTGGGAAGTGATCGGTTGTTGATGATCGCTCCTTTGGTTGGATCGTCTTCAGTGGAAAGAGCCTCATTGGATCAAGAATACAAAGGGCCAAGGAAGGTCCGAAAACTAGACCCGGACTTTCCGCACTTAAGTCAATGGCCCCGTATGGCCCCGTTTGAAGGGAATTCAGGAGAGAGAGAGAGAGAGAGAGAGAGAGAGAGAGAGAGAGCAATGCTGGAGTTCTAGAACCATTTTACAGTCCAGGCTTCAGTCAGTTGGAATCAGTATTGGATGTCCCCCAGTTGTGAGCCTTTTATAGTCTTCGGAGACACTTATCTAATAGTTAGTTGCCAATTAGCAACGCCTTCCAAAGCTCGGCCAGATAACCGCCAGCTAGTAGGGCGTCTTCTAGAAGTCTTCCTCAGCCGATGGATGGTCAGGTAGTTGATTGGTGTTTGCTTCCTTACTTTCACTTCCGGAATCATGCATATAAGTGACATGAAACCAAATTATATTGTATGTAAACATATAATTTGTAATATATTTATTATTATTTTTTAGATGTTATCATACATATAAATGAAATGAAACCAAATTATAATGTGATAGATTCTAGTCTTAACTATTGTTATAATAAAATATTAAAATTTATCCAATATGGAAAATATACTAAGTTAATTATAAAAAATAAATTTTTAGCCTTAATAAATATAGAATTTAAGAAGAAGAGTAAAGTGGTTTAGGTGTAACCTACAAACTTGATAAATTGACTTTTAAATACTCTTTACTTTAAAAGTGGAAGAAAAAGAAACATTATGAAGCTGTCTTTTAAATAAGTGCTAACAAATAGGTCCACCACTTATTATTATTGTTGTTGTTATTTATTTATTTATTTTTTAAAAGAATTCACTTGTCAATCTTATTTTCCAAACCAACGGTGAGCACATTTCCTTCTTTTTCATTTCACTATCTTTCTCTTTCAAAACAAATAAATGACCAAAAAAAAAAACAAAAACAAATCTCCAACTTGCAATACATGAATTGCTTCTCTTCTTTCAATTAGCACCGCATGAAATAACAAACAATAACAGAGAAGGAAAAAAAAAACAGTACATATTTAAATAAATTCTCAGAAAAAAAAGAAGACACCGAACAAATAAATGTATGCAAATTCATGGTTAACATATGTAAAGTCCCCACCCACAAATCTTTGAAGTGACATGCAATGAAAGTCATATTCCAGGAAACAAATTAAGTGATGTGATCATATTTGGGTGGCTCCAAGGCTTTGTGGAATTGTGGGTATGCAAGTGCTCTGAAATCTTTGATTCCATATGCTCCTTTGAATTTTTAGCCAACCAGAGCCACTCTATTTGTGAGGCTAGAGTTTTATTTTAATCCAAAATGGTGTTGCTTTTCCATCTGTAGATCCTTATAAGAATTCTAAAAGAAAAGAAAAAGATTCTAACAACTTCCTAAATAAGTTCAAACCTGTTTGGTTTTTTTTTTTTTTTTTTACCCATTTATCTAAAAGAATACTTTGATGGTGAATTTCAATTTTTGTGAAAGAATTTGGCAGTGCTGTTGTTTGATTTCAGTTCACTCAATATTTCCAAAATCACAATTTTCAATGTGTTTAATTGCGTTATAGTCAAAAAGATTTTCTCATTGATATCTTTTTGTCGATTTCTCTCTTTTTTGTCCACCGCTAAAGCATTCTCATGGTTCAGAGTAGCAGCCATATACCATTTGGTTACCCTTTTGTTTGTTTTTTTCTTAAATTTTTTAGCATTCACTTCATGTGGTGGGACTGGGAGAGGAGTTGATAGGCATTTCCTGGTTTGTTCCATGTGCTCTGCTTTGTTTTATTCAGTCCTTGGTTGGTCGGGAATGCCATAAAAACAGGACAAAGAGCACAGTTTGGTTCTCTGCCGGGCTTCCTCCAGGCCTGAATATCTCTGTTTCTAGCTGCCATCTTTGATCATCTTTTTCCCATTGCCGTTTGTCTCTGGATTTTGCAACCATTTCCCTTGTCTGTGAGATGATAAAGAAGGCATCTTGGTGAGGGTTTTGGGTGGAAATCTAGGTTTTCTTGGGATTGGTTTGTGATCCTTTTTATCAAGATTTTCTTTTGGAGCTGTTGCTTGAATCTGGCTGGCTGACAGGATGAACTTTGGTGGGTTGTGAGGAGGAGTTTGTGATAAAAGATGCAGCCGGATCAGAGAAGAAAGGTTGTGCTCTTTTGACTAAAGATTTCATCTTTCTTGTTCTACTTTTGTTGTAATTTTGCTATTTGCATGGGTTTGAATGCCATTGTTTTCTATCTTGAATGAATGCCACGTACATCATGTTGAATTGTCCTGCTGTTTCTTGTTCCTATGCCTGTTTTCTGTTCCTTTTACAGGATTTAATTGTTGATCAGAGGGTGCTTGATGAACCTTACATGCTTTTGATTAAAAATTTCATCTCTTGCTCTCTTTCTGTTGTTTTGTAGTGAGTTTTTTGGTTTGACTGCCATTGTTTTCTAGCTTGCATGAGTACCATGTACATCCTTTTGAAAGATTAGGATTATTGTGGAATGAATTATCCTGCTGTTTGTTGTTTCCATGCTTGTATTTCTGCAAAATTTTACAGTGTTTGATTATTGATCAGAGAGTGCTTGATGAACATAAAATGCGTGGGTTTCTTCACTTTGTCAACCATTGTTTCAAACTACCTCATCTTTAGTTTCTTCACCCCTCTGGTTTGACCTCGGAATGCATGATTTACAAGTTTTGCAGAAAACTCTTATGAGCTAGGAATTCTAGATTTATCCTTGGAGAGTATCAGCTGACATTTGTAAAGGTCTTTGATGGAAGATGCATGTTGTGAGATTAACCAATCAGTTCATGAGGATTTAAGTTCATTTTCACGTAAATGTATTGGAATTGTTTAGAATATTGATGTTTCATAAAATCCTTCTCTGATATTGGAATTTGATAGTGCAGGCATCAGCGGAAGTTGATTTTTTCACTGAATATGGTGAGGGTAGCAGGTACAGAATAGAAGAGGTGGTTGGCAAAGGGAGCTATGGCGTCGTTTGCTCAGCTCATGACACGCAAACCGGTGAAAAGGTTGCAATTAAGAAGATAAATGATATATTTGAACATGTCTCTGATGCCACACGCATACTTCGGGAGATTAAGCTTCTGCGACTCCTGTCTCATCCTGACATTGTGGAAATCAAGCACATTCTCCTGCCTCCATCTCGGAGGGAATTCAAAGACATTTATGTTGTTTTTGAACTCATGGAGTCTGATCTACACCAAGTTATTAAGGCTAATGATGATTTGACTCCTGAGCATTATCAATTTTTCCTATATCAGTTGCTTCGTGGCTTGAAATACATACACACAGGTGATCTATAAGCCTGCACATGCCCGTACTTTGGTTTTTATAACTGATAACAACTACCTTGTTGAAGATGTATTGTGATTCATTTCTGAACATACTACGTGAACTTCATTGTGTACTTCATTGATCGATGTTTTGTCTTAGTTATATTAAGCTGATTTATGTTCTTTTGGTTGTCTTCTGGAAAGTGCAGCAAATGTTTTTCATAGGGATCTAAAACCGAAAAATATTTTAGCAAATGCTGATTGCAAGCTCAAGATATGCGACTTTGGCCTTGCCAGGGTGGCCTTTAATGATACTCCGATTGCCATTTTTTGGACAGTAAGTACTAACTTTATCCTATAATGCCTGTCCTGTGATTCTGTAAAGCTTGTTATTCACTGGAATCAAATGTACAACTTGCAGGACTATGTTGCTACCAGATGGTACAGGGCTCCTGAATTATGTGGATCCTTTTTCTCAAAGGTTGGTCATCTTGTATGGTATCCATTCGAAAGGACAAAGCTTTTAGAAATCATAGTGAAATGTTAAATGATTGAAACTTCAAAATGTCACTCAATGATTTTTTTCATATCTGATTTAATACAGTATACGCCAGCAATAGATATATGGAGCATCGGCTGTATCTTTGCTGAATTATTGACCGGAAAGCCTCTCTTTCCCGGGAAAAATGTCGTCCATCAATTGGATTTAATGACAGATTTGTTAGGCACACCATCTGCAGAAGCCATTGCCAGAGTACACTCCCTCGACCGAAATCTTTCATTTTTGAGTCGTGAAATTCTACTTTGGATGTTTTGAAACTCTTGTCTAGGTTGGTGACATTATTGTTGTGAAACACTTTTACAGGTTCGAAATGATAAAGCAAGGCGATACTTAAGCACCATGAGGAGGAAGAGGCCTATTCCTTTCTCTCAGAAATTTCCAAATGCCGATCCACTTGCCCTCCGTTTGCTGGAGAGGATGCTTGCCTTTGAACATAAGGATCGCCCGACTGCTGAAGAGGTGTGCACAGTTTCATGTTTTGCAATGAATCCCTTTGACAAGAATCAAGCTCTTTATTCTTTTTATGTAAGCTATCACCAAAGAGGATCTAAAGATGCTCATTTTTGGTGCAAGGTGTCAGGCTTTGGCAGATCCCTACTTCAATGGCTTGGCAAAGGTCGAGCGTGAACCTTCTGCTCAGCCTGTGACAAAGATGGAGTTTGAATTTGAGAGACGACGGATAACCAAAGAAGAAGTCAGGGAGCTCATTTACAGAGAGATTCTCGAGTATCATCCGAAGCTTTTGAAGGAGTTCCTTGCAGGAACTGAATCTATTGGTTTTATGTATCCAAGGTATCCTCCTAAACTTCAATTACTTTCAGCTTCTTTGTATTTTCACATTTCCAAAATGCTCGACTTCAAGGTGAATGTGACATATTCCTAATTATACTGAATTTCAGTTATTCTACTAAATAAGATTCTGAAACAATCGATCATTGAATTGGCAGTGCTGTTGATCAATTTAAGAAGCAATTTACCTACCTTGAAGAACATTATAAAAACGGTGCTACTGTTGCGCCGCCTGGAAGGCAACATGCATCACTACCAAGGTAAGTTTAATTGATATTATTCTCAAGTACAATTGCAATCTATCTCATTATAAAACATCAATTTAACTGACAAGAGCTCTTCATATATAGGCCCTGTGTATTCTATCCAGATGATAGAACACAGAATTCAGCAGAAATGACTGAGGATTTATCCAAATGCACCATAAAGGCAGCTGAGAAGTCACAGCCATATAAGAATGGTGCTATCGCTTCGGCAGAGGCTCCTTTTCAAGTTTCTCAGAAGACTAATGGTAAACAAATATATGAACTTTATAAGTTGTTATGCAAATCCATTGAAATCAACTTAAAACCGAACTGTATAATTTGGATGCTATTGATGACACAGGTGTTACTGCGAGGCCTGGTAGAGTTGTTGGTTCAGTTTTACAGTACAATGGCGAGGACATTGCTCTTGCAGATGCCAGGGAGGTATATGATCCACAAAAAACAGTTAGGAACTCCGCAGGGCCTCCATTGCATTATAATGCATCTTCTGGTTGTTTATATCCGAGGAGAAATTCAACCTGTAAGAGTGCCAGAGCTGAAGAAGGGATCGAAAGGCGAAAATTGGCAGCAACTGCAGCTGATGGCAGTCCTGGTGATAACTGGTGAAGTGTGCAAGTTTTGCATACTTGCAGTAATATTTGTTATTATGTGGGCACTAGAAGGACTAGGATTATACAGTAGTTGTAACTGCTGGGATGCAACTCAAAACACAGGCCATGTGTGTTTGCAGGGGAATAAAAGGAATGAGATCATACTTTTAACTTTAATGATATTTTTGAATTGTAAAGTCCTATGTATGATTGCTTAATGTTTAAGAGATTTGCATATAATTTAAACAAGGTGGATGGGCTTAGGGTTTCTTGGCTGTAGAGAGAACTCTTCAAAAACTATTGGTTTAAACACTGGCATATGTAGATGAAGCAATTCATGATTCTTGAAACACACTGCCATATAGAAATCATTAAAAATCCTAGAAGCAAAAACTAAAAATGATATATATATATATATATATATATAAACAAATAACAAGCAGAGCATACTACAAGTGTAAATAATGAACCTAGTCATTTATTTGAGAAATTAAGTCAAAGTATTTGGCTGAGAGATCAGTGATTATCACATAAAAACTGAAAATATTGTACGGCACCACCCTTCACAGAATCCAAAGACCTTATGTTGCTCTTGATGAAGAATTTCTATGGTGCAATTAATGCCAATGTTATATGCAGTAACACCTATATGATTCTCACCATGGCAGGCCAAAATATTCAACACAAACACCAATTCATAACCATACATTCCACAGATGCACCATAATAACATGGTGAGCAACTCTCCCAGAAACCTCACAAAACTGAGGTGGACACAGCCGCTAGAAAAACATCACTGCTTAATATCTATCTGTTTTCTCATAAATGCCTGCAATGAATGTCATCTCCAAGGATATTTAGCTCGTCTCGGAACAACGAAAGGAGTGTTGCCAGCCCTGTGTTTTCGGAGCCCATGGTCCTCTTCATCATCACTGGATTCATCAGACCTCCACCTAGACATGCCTTTCATGTTTGTTTCTTTGGTCGGCGAGTCTCTGTTCACCAAATTTCACACAAAGAGAGACAAAGAAAAGGTTATGTCAATGCAGGTGCCCCATATCAATTATCCTAAATGCTATTAAAATGAATAAGATCTGACTAGTTCTGAATTCTAGACTTTAATGTACTTGGGATCAAACTGTAGGCAAATAAATGTGATGAATTTCAGATGATACAACTACAAATGAAAAATAATTAGCAAATTAATTGTAGCATTTACCTCCTAGTGTAGTTCATGTTTGCTTCTTCTGATGACAGGTTACTACTCCAAGTTCTATCCAGTAGATTCCGTTTCCCTGGGATTGATGAATTTTGATCATGGAATGGATCTTTGAGGAAACCATTATTGTGTGGTGTATTGATCAGGCTATTGGAATCTTCAGGAATGGTTCTAGCCAAAAGTGAATGTGAACTTTCTGCATGGATAGCAAAATCATTTGGGTCAAACCCAAATGAACTCTGTAAACCTTGAAGCTTCCGGTCATTATGCATCAGTCCGGATGCAGTTCTCTTTGTCTCCCTCTGGGGCGTACTCTGAAGATTGATGGTATTACTGGTAGGAAGCAAGAGGCCAGCTGATTGATATCCTTGCCTAACACTATCCTGCGGTCTTGGATGTTTGGTGACATTCCCATTTGAGGGTGAATATTCTCCATTGTTTAGATGAGGGGAAGACATTCCACTGGCAAATGTATTGATCTTGTAGGGAGTTGGTCTTTCTGAAGCATTCAGAAGCCTCCGCTGGATGATAGATGAACCCTTATTACCAAATTCAAAAGGTCGACCTCCTTTGGGGCTACTTAGACTAGCATGCGCATTTGGAGAAGATTTTCTGGACTCGAGATTTGTTAAAAGGACAGAAGGCTTTATAGATGAGGAGTTCGATAAAGTAAGAGGGTTTTCAGATTCAGTAGCAAAATCTTTAAGGACTGGCATTTGAACATGTGAACCAAAGATAGCACTGTCAAAAGCATTTGTCTCCATAACCTTTTTCCGTTCTACCTCAGGCAGCAAGTTGACAGATTTATCCTGTGGAAAATGTGAATTGCCTCTCAAAACACAAAATTGCCATACTCAAACTATGAGTGAAAAAAAATGAACTAGAGCCAGAAGAACTATGTCCAATGTTCTTAGGATACGGTTAGTATGAGACTAACTTTTCAGAATAACTAGATGCAATAAGGTTTAATAAGATTCAGAAAGTCATGAGTAACATACAATCAATGCTGTTCTCCAACTGCTTATCAATCTTATCTTGGAAGCAACTTCTTCACTGGCACCCACTGTAATGTTATGCTCCAATTTCTGGAGTTCACAATCTACTTGATATGCTTCCATGTATCGATATCGCTGATATTGCAAAGGAAAATACATGTATAGTGTTAAAGTTGAAATCAGGAAGAATGCAATTACAGAACCAGATAAGCACTTAAGGAAATTGGAACTCTTTGAACTACTGTATGCTCAAATCCATTTTAGTAAAAACAAAATTGATATTAAGCATCAATTGCCAAAGAACAAAAGAATCTAAAAATAGTCAAACAACTAAATGCTGTGTAATGAAAAATCTACCACAAGAAAGATGTAGAAGCAATAACCTATGATGCACAATGTAGAAAAAAAGATCAAAAGCCACTTCCAGAACAACATCAAGAAAATTATCATAAGTAGAAACAGAAATATATTAAAGTAAAAAAAGAACAAAAAAACAGAGGAAACTACCTGAAGATAGAACACCACAAGAAGACTACCATGTACACTTGAAGGGTCTTGACGAGCATATTCAAAAAGGCATTCATGGAGATACTTATGTTCATCACAATTCCATGGTAATTCAATAATTCTGTCTACCAGATTCCTTCGACTACAGAGATAGCAAATCTCAGATACCAAGACCTCAACATGGTGAATCCAAGCATTAGAACTTTCAGCAAACACACCAGGAGAACCCCGCTTCATGTTATCATCTTTCACTCTAGAGCAGTGCATCCTCTGATACATGAAAGCCTCTGTCAACAATCCACATTCAATCTTAACACGAACAGCTGTCACCGCTTCATCAAGTGTGATAGATTCAGAATTTGCAAAAGCACAGGTCCCATCACGACCAGAGCAACGTAAGACAGACAATGCTACATCAGGACGTTGACGCTCCAATAGAACCTGTGCTATCTTTGGATGTGTTTCTGGACCAGCAATTTCTGGAAGTAAAATGCTAGCTTCCTATCCTTAAAATCAATTAAGAAAATAATCATTCTACATTGAAAATAATAAGAATACTAAATTAAATATAAACAAAAAACCACAAATTAACAGCAGACCTCAGAGAACACTTATCAACAGAACATTACAATCATAATGCCATCAACATTAATATTTTTCAGATCTAGGTCAGCATACCAAAACAGAACCAATGCAGCAACAGGTAAATGTTTGGAATTTCTTAGCTACAGCTTTTAAGGAAGAACTGGTTAAATCAATAACACAGAGAGGAAATATAGATGAGGTTTCTACCGTGAAACAAACAGTCACCCTGAAGATGTTCAAAATAAGACAATTGAAAAACAGAATAATCAACACCCATAAAGCTTCAAACTTCAAAGCAAGAAAAAGAGGTTGAAAAAAATAAGAAAGTTTTCATCCATAAACATGTAGTAAGAAATCCACAAATGCATTTAGAAATAGAACAAATGCAGCAACAGTTATTTGTTTGCAATTTCTTAGCTATAGCTGTTGAGGAAAAAATGGCTAAATCTTGATGCAAAACACTGCAGTAAGCAAAGATATCCATATAGAGGAAATAGAGAAGGGGTATCTACTGTCAAACAATCACCCTGAAGATGTCCAAAAGAAGACAATTGAAAAAACAGAATAATTAACACTCATAGAAGTTTAAACTTCAAATTAAGAGTGAGTGGTTAAAAAACAGAAAAAAAATAGTCTTCATCCACAACCATGTGATAAGACATCCATAGATGCATTCATAACAGTATAACAAATTTTAAATAATTAATGCTAATCAATCCAATGTATGTGCAAAAAAGAATGGAAAGATGGGCATGTTTAATTGACAAAAAAATGAAATTTTGAAGTTGAGGCTCGTCATGTTGTGAGAAACCAGGACAAGTGCAAACATAAAACTAACAAATTATGGCAAATTGTAAAAGCTTAAGCACCTGTAATGTCAGATCACTATTATCATCCAGAAGATAAAAGGCTAATGATTCCAAGAGAAAATGTCTGGTAATGCCAAAGAAAGCTGCAAAATCATCAACTAAATATCTCCACTCGGAATCAGGTCTTGTCCATTGCCGATCAAATAGATAATACAAAAACTGAAATCGTGTTAAGAAAAAGAGAGAAGGCTGAAGGTAAGTTAGTGCAGAAAGAACAGTAGACAAAATAGGTTAAGGATACAATTGCTTGCTTTGCAAGAACCATATCAGAAGTACCATGAAGAAATAGGACATCAGCAGCAACTCGTAAATTTCCAAAAGGGTAGAATCCTTCCTTCCTGTTTCTATTTTCTTCATCTATCTTGGACAGGAACAATAATGGTGAATGTTTACCTTGCAAACAAGATATATCCAGATCCTCATCGATATCCTGGTTATAACTTTGATCTATTCCAAGGTTTGACAATGCTTGCTCGATAAAAAGGGTGCCTTCATTTGGCCCTTGAGAAGCTACAGAATTACTCATGAAGTTAGGCCATGCTCGCTTAATGGCAGCTGACTTCCTTTCACAGACAAGCCTAATCCATGCGGCAGGATCAGGATAACGTGACTGCACATCCTCAAGAAATTGATGTTGAATGCACCAGACCATGACCTCCAAATGCTAGCAAAACAAACTAAAACAAATTAGTTATCAACTTCTACAAAAAGAGAAAGTTGAACAACTAACAGCAAAGTGAACTATTTCAAAATAAGAAAACTAACATTACATAAGATTTATGCCAAGAACCATTAAGCAAGGCACAAAGAAGTATGGGTCAAACAAGTTATTTCCAAAAACATTAGATTAAACTACAGTAAAATTACACTTTCATGTCACAGAATATTGGGATCCATCTCGAAAGCTGAAAAAAAAGGCACATTCTAGAACTAGTTAGAATACCATACTAGATACAAATATTTTATGACAAGAGGCAAACAGAAAGAAGTTGTAGGTAAACAGAATTTGTATTATCACAAAAACTATAGAGGCTGATTGAAGCATCACATACAAAAACAGGAGATCAAGCGGCTGTTTTCAAGTCCAGGTAACTTCCTAACCAGTTTCACATGATATGAGAATATCAAAAGTTATTGCACAATGTGAGAGTTCCAGAAGATATAGTATATTCCCTCACTACATAGAGTTTGCAAAAAAGAAGTTGCCAAAAATGATGTTTCTAAGTGATGAGGCTAGAGTAACCATACAGTTTAGCAGTAACCAAAAATCAGATTCCAAATAACTAAATGCCTTGAACAGAAATTAATATATATATATACATAGGGAAGTGAAGAACAAAGGACAAGCTAATAATCAGAAAATATAGTATATCCAAAATATGTTCTAATCACCAACACAAGCGGGCAAAATCAGATTCCTCAAGTATTTTTTTCTTCTTTGATGCTGCATAGGGTCATTAGAAATGAAGAAAAATCCAGGCACAGGTACATCAGAGGTAAACTATGTCCAGGCAAATATGTGGAACCATCTAATCAACCAAGAACAAAGGCAGCAAATCCAAGGATCTAAACCTGCTTGGTCTTCAATGTGTTCTCCAAGAGTTGATGTAAGTCATGAAGTTGTGCAGAAAGTGTATCCTTAAATGATGTATCCATAACCTCAAGAACACTAGAAACACCTGTTAACTGTAAGACAAATTTTTGAAGCAAATTCAACTTATCCTTCATTGCTTCAATTCCAAGAGTATCTGTACCGCAGTTAAGGGATTCTTACTGTGAAAACTGAAAAATAAGTCTGTATCACTAACAAAAATTTCATTCAATAGGATACATATCCCACTCAGCTCATGAATGATACTTTTGAATTTCCTCTTGCACCAGTCCTTCACAACCACTTCATCCAAAAGAAAAGCAAGAACTGGATCACTTGATACAGCATTTTCATCCATGCACACATCCATAACATCTGTTCCACTTGTTAAGGAAATGATGAAGAAACATAGAGAGAGTCAGACATTATTTAGAATTATATGAAAAAAGAAAGAGTATGTGCATCTTTGTCAGAGGCTAGTATGCTTAATTTTCTAAAGGATACAGTGGCATATCAAGGAGACCAAGTTGTTATCTAGCGCAACATCAAACAGAGAATACAGCCGCTCTATGTCAGCCAATGAATGCTCCCCAATGTCTTGCTTTTCTTGAAATCGGTCATCCAACTTCTTTGATATCAGTCCAGCCTCAATGCACTTATAGTAAAGGCGAAGCCGCACTTTACTCCCTGCAGTCGGTAAGGCAGTTCTACAAATTGGGCAGACATCACATCTCTGGCTGCATTCAGCACATAAGGCGGCATGGCCACATGACTCCAATACATGCTTCACATAGCGTCCACAGCTGCTCAAATCTCTAGTGGCTCGGCAACGCTCAATCTTTGCCTCATTGCAAAGCTCAATCAGATCAATTGAAGCCATATGCTCCAACACATTCTGGTAAAGCAATGCATTACTTGGAAGACACTTGTGCAAATTCATCTACAAAGACAGTTAATTTCAAATTACCATCATTCCGTGCATTTCAAAGGGAAAATAACTAGTCAAACTAATCACTGATAACAAATGCGATAAAAATAGTAACAAAAAAGGCAAACAAGAACAGAGAGATCATCCATGATCGAGCGAGCATCGAGGAAACACAAGAAACAAAACACTATTGGAAAAGAAAAACAATGCCGCGCATTCAGCTAAGTGTGGGCTTCCGGCTTGAACAGTAAAAGGGAAAGGGTGTACCTCGGGTTCCATGATGCCCCAAGAGTCGAAAGGGATTCAGATTGAGTGAGAGGAGGAGAGGAAAGGAGAGATGGCGGCCATTAATGGCGGGCTGATTGCGGTTGGAGAAGGAGATGGACACATCGGAGTTCAGAGGATGAGAACGAGGGTTCGGGATCGGGGGTCCTCAATTTTAGGGTTGGGGATTTTCAGGGTTTTGGGGGTAGCGGCTACCAGATACGCCTTCAGATTTATAACGGGTCGGGTGCGAATTTCGGACTTTCCTAATGCGGACCCGTTAATTAGCAATTGGATCGGATCCAGTGCCTTGGTGCGTCCAAGTTAACACATTAATATAAATAAATAGGATTATGAGAAGAAAAAAAATTAGATTTAAGAATCAAGATTTCCAATTTTAACATCCCGCCATCTCGTTCTCTCTCGAGCTTTCTCTGTAGCGATGCAGACCACCGGGTCTAAACGGAAAGGCTCACCGCCACCGCCGTCAAGGTCAGTCATCGGCGCCGCCATCCGTCCTCGATCGTCCGAAATATGAGTCGTGGTTCAGGCGCGAACTCCTTTTCGCAATCCGTCAGTTCCTTCTCTCAGATCATCAACGTAGACATCACTATATACAATCTATTTTTTTCATTGTAATCAGTGGGTGAATAAAGTATTAAAATCTTTCTAAAGATTCAAAAGATACTATATAGACAAGAAGTCATACATTGAAATATTCACTTAGAGAAGAATATTATTGGATTATGAGATTGAGAATTAAACTTCCCTACATATCCTGGCATTTCATATATCTCCAAAAGAATATATATATTGTCAAAGTTCTTTCAATCTATGAGCAAGGAGCTATTCATAGTTTGATACTGCAATTATCAATTATATATATCGCATATTGATAAAGTAGACAATAGCATACCCAGTCTCTCCTTGAAGCATATAATTTGGGTGAACACTGCTGCTTAACAACAAAATTTGTTGAGGGTCATGTCACTGTGGCCTATAAAATTTATCAGTGAGAATCCACAAGAGCTAAAGCAAGAAAGAAAAGTAGCCACACCTCCCCTTAGATAAATAAAAAGATATGTGCTTATAAATTTTGTTATTCTCATTTAATGAGCCATCTTCCTATCCATGAATTAAAAAAAAACAAAGTTAACTTCATTCTATCTTAAAATTAGTTCATATACTAGCACACATGGATTGACCAAGTTAATGGAAAATGACAATAGAAGAAGAATCTAAGAATGTAAAATAATCATATCAGAATTGGTATTGTCTGAATTTAATTAAGATAGAGATATAATCCTATTTGTAAAATAAAAAAATAAAAAATAAAATCTAAAGTTTTTGAATTTTAAATTTAAGCTTCTCCAAATAAATCTAGACTCTTCTCATGCCTGAACAAAACAGAGAGGGCTGTTAATCCTAATCTAATTGGGAGATGGAAAAAGAGAAGAAAAGAGACTGTCACAAAGACGAAGAAAAGGTGTTAACTAGAAGAAGAAAAGAAAAAGTATCAACAAATGTATAATTTGCTCCTCCAATGAGTTCTCTTTTCCAAATGATTATTAACTATGGGAGGAAATATGATGTGATGAAAAAAAAATCAAATTACCTATTGTTTCACATAAAAACTTTAATTTAAAAGAGAAGATACATAAAAGGTTCACTAACATCATCATTTTAAAGTTGCACATGCGACTAATTCATAGGTAGGCGTATCTTGAGAGCAATGTTGAGATATAATAGCAAAATTTCTAGTGAGGATTATAGTGATAAAACGGATCTTTCCCATAGTAAAATTGGATTGTACTTTGCTAATAGAAGGTCCCATCAATGATAATTGACTATACTACATAGTGACATATGAAAAATTGAAAATTCTAAGGTTGACAGCAACCTGGCATACTACTTGAGATGATACTCAAAATAACTTCAATGAGAGAAGGACGTAATATCACTACTCACCATGTTCAACATCATGTAACAAGCGAACTGCTCATACAAGCCCTCAACCATATCAGTATTGCTTGATTCAGCGGCACTAATGATACTTCTAAGAATATTTTTCATGTAAATATCATGTCGAGTAATGCCTTTACACAACTACAAATGAAAGGTTCAATAATGAAAAAAGGAGATTATATGATAAATAAAATTCAGATGTTTGGGTCCAAGAAAGCCAACTGAAAGTTTTGTTTCATTCAGTGCTATAGATAATATCATGTTCTCCATGATAATGGGATATAGATTTACATCCCTTTTGCACAGTAAGCACATTTTTCACTATTACATGTCAGATTATCGTAGCAGAGAATAAGTGATATACCACCAACAATAACACTTACAACATGATAAAAAAATTTTGGATCTACAGCATAGACCTGTGTTCTAACGACTTGAATGTTTCTTTTGTAACCAAGTTGAAATTTAAACAAATTAAATGGGGAAAACACAGATACCATATAACACTTACAACATTTTTAGTACAATGGTCCAGAAAGAAGGTCTGAACTTCTGTTGTAATAGATCCTCTGCCAGATTGTCTAATAGAGAAACATAAAGGGAACCAATTTTTATAGAAGTATTTTAATAAAAGAAGACAAGAAAAACTTGAAACAACCTCTTGGAAAAAATGCAGGTAAGGTTGTGTACAATAGACCCAAGTGGTCCCTTCCCTAGACCCTGCGCATAGCGGGAGCTTTGTAGCACCAGGTTGCCAAAAAAAAAAAGACAAGAGACACTTGACATAGCTACACGAAAGGGACACCAAGAATCCAGCCATACATTTTATTATTGCAAAAGCAGAACATTGCAAAAACTGAGTATAAATAATACATAAGGGTTAACTATTCCAAAAGCAGGGTAATCCCGATCAAAATGACGGATCAAAACATAGAGGAATTTGCACAAGTGCTAAACTGTGCAGTTGCATCACTCCCAATCAAGTATTTGGGGGTCCCACTATCGGGAGGCCGACCAAGAAAGGAGGATTGGAACACCCTAATTGAGAAAATAAGAGGGAAGCTGGCATCGTGGAAAGGGAAGTTATTATCTTTGGGAGGGAGACTCATAATGTTAAACTCAGTATTATCAACAATCCCAATCCATTGGATGTCAGCTTTTCGCCTCCCAGATTGGGTCATCAAAAAGATTGATAGTATAAGAAAGGACTTTCTTTGGAGGGGTGTTGACAGAGAGAGACACTGCTATCATCTGGTCAATTGGGAAAGAATTTGTAGGCCTAAAGAAAATGGGGGATGGGGAATTCTAAACCTTCGAATTTTCAATGGAGCTTTGTTGGGAAAGTGGTGGTGGCGGATACTCACCGGACGAGCTGGTATCTGTCAAAGAATTTTTAAGGATGCATATTCAAGGAGAGGCTATATTGACCCGCACAAAACACCAGTGAGACGGGCATCACCTTTTTGGAAAGGTCTTCACCGGGAAAGCCTCCCTGTCATGGCCAACATTCATATCACACCGGGCTCTGGCAGCGAAACCAACTTCTGGATGGATAACTGGTGGAAGGGGCAAGCACTGAAAAATGCATACCCAGGAATGTATGAATTATCCACAATAAAACACCTAACTATACAAGGTGCAAGGACCAGGATCCAAAGAGGCTTGTCGCTCCTAAAGCCGGGCCCCCTAACGGTTTGTGAAACTGAGGATTTGCAACTGCTCTTACAAGCCTTAAATGACCCGAACATAAACCATGATGCAAGGGATACAAGGGTTTGGAGTCTCACAAACAATAGATACTTTACAGTTAAATCCCTCTATCGCTTCAGAATTAATGGAGGCATGAGAAATGATCTAAAACCATGCTTTTGGAAGCAACCTTGCCCCCTCAAGACAAAACTATTTGCATGGCTAGCAAGAGAAAACAGGATTCTAACCCTCGACAACTTGCACAAAAGAAATTGGAGAGGAGATCGCACTACATGCTATCTGTGTGAGGCCGAAGAAGAATCTGTTGAACATATACTTATAACTTGTCCATATGCGTGAGCCGATTTGGGATTACTTTGGAACCATGTTTGGACTTGATGCAGGAGGGACGATCTTCATGCATTATGGGGTACTAAGAACACCCCCTCGAGGGTGGACAATACTCTACGAGAGGGGTGGAGCATCGTTGTTATGGCAATCACCTGGAGTATTTGGGGGGAGAGAAATAGACGGTGTTTTCAGGATAAACAACGTGTTTACTTAAGAACTATTCGTGATATCTCTTTCCTTATCATCTCTTGGTTGGATGCAGCTCCACAGGCGAAGAGACTGAAGCTAGAGGCGGCAGCGAACATGGTAAAGCGCAGCCTAGAATTCACATCAACCTCGCCAGATGGGGATAACGATGGAGGGAACACTCCAGGGGAAGGACCGGCTCAAGCTTGAGGAGAGATGAAGAAGGTTTTGCTTGATGTCAAAGGGAGCGGGCTACAAGATGTTTTTCAATTTATATTCCTGTTTGACCAAGCAATGTAACACAAATTATCTAATTAAATAAAAATGTGGTTTATCCACTTATTCAAAAAAAAAATAATACATAAGGAAAAAGCAGATAAAATCACCTATAACTACTAATGAACTAGTGATTTTGGAGACTCTTAAATCATATCTCAAGAAGAATACTTGAAACAAGAGAATTACGATACAGAAGAAACAAGAGTGGTTGATGAAGTGTTTAGCAGGAAAGTGCAAAAAGGAGGAGAACCAATCAAATTATGGATTAGTTAACTGCATTACTAGCAGGATATTCAGTTCAAGAAACTTACTGTGCTAATTTGAACAGAGAGTATAATACCATTAGAATCTATTAGAAAAGTTTGCAAATTAAATGTGCAAACTCAATATTCAGCTTATCAAGGTTTGTAATTGCTGCGGTGAGTATTTAGACTAAAACATGAGAACACATGATAGTGGACTCACAAAGATAGAGAGGTATCACTGAGAATGTCTAAGGATTGAGTGAAAATAGGGGAAGATAATGGAAGCAAAGAATAAAAAATGGGGCGAAACTTGTCACTGCTTATTGTTTCTTTTATTTGCTATTCCATCCTATTTATTCATACCAAAAAAAACCACAGGAAAATAAAAACAAGAACATAAACAAAACAAAACTAACTAACTAACTATTTTCCTCTTTTTGTATTTCTTCTTTTCCTCTGCTTCCATTCTACAAAACCACACCTTGAATAGCAATCAGAGAAAAATAGGATACTGCACAAGATTTTCTACTAAATCTTGGGAACCAATTCTAGCTTACACCACTTCATAGTGTACAGTATCATGAGAAACATATAAGGAGATAGATAGCAGTGACTCTAGGAATCAAATAACCAGGTTCATAGACAAAAACACATACTCTTATAACTCCTCAAAAACAAATGATAGCTAAGAAGAACATCAAAAGTTATGATCCACAACACTTCCTAACTCTATACAAGCCACAGCGGCGTTTACAGGTAATTCAACAAACATTTGGTCGACAACAAAAATACCACAAGCAATCATCAAAATCCATGAAGAATGAAGATGAATCAACTAATTCACCAGGAAAAATGTCAAACCTTAATTTGCTTTGCTATATGAATATTTTCAGAATACAAGTAATCTGAATTTTCTCCCTTTCTCTGTGAAGTGAAAGTGAAGAAATCACAAAAGGAAAAGGGAAAAAAGTTGGAACCTAATTTTTCCAATTGATTTTATTGATTCTTTAATCATGTTATTTTCCTTTATCTAGAGAATATACATTGCAGTATGTTAGGTAATTCATTCAGATGTTCCTAGAGGAAAACTAACAATATGGTTCCATAGAGATAGCTTAGATATGTGTTTATAGATGAAAAGGGAAATTTTTCGGCTGTGATATTGATATACTTGACCACATGCATGTGCTTTTCTAAATATTCTGATGAAGCGTATGTATCTCTTGAAATCCATGCATTTCCAAAATTCCAAGTAGCTTCCCTTGTCTAAAACGTGTTCTGTGTTATAAATTTAACCAGGGTAAAGGTTTTTTAGTCATTACATAAAAAAACATTTTTTTTTGTTTGAAAGCTGGGAAGCAGTACAACTATCCTTCAGAATGTTTTTTCCAGAACGGAGTTTTGAATCTTTTGATCCTATTTCTCCTGAAGTTTTATGATCATTTTCTGTTATCTTATTATTGTTGTTATGATTTGGTCAGAATTTGTCTTTTCATCATAATTAATATTCTGAAAAGGTTTATTCTTGAATTATATGATGTATGAGTGTTGTTGCTGATGGACGTACCTCACCTAAATGTCTGGATAGAATCAACTATTAGCTGAGGAAAGAAAAACCATACAGCCATGAGAGTCTAAGTTTGAATGTCGGAGGTACCATAGTTTTTCACAAAAATCAAAAGACTAACAGGACTCACTAGTATTATCTACTGGCACTTGCAAAACTCTTCTTCAAAGATGGTTCTCAGATCATTCCTTATGCCTGAAGCTGCGCACTTAGTTTGCAGCCTCCTTAAGCTGTTGGAGAAATATAGAAGATTAAAACCAGGAAATTTCAAATTACTCAAAATGAATTAGATTTGTTTTTGCCAAGTGTCCATACCTCTCACCAAAGATACTTTCGAGTAGTGACTCTTTGAGAAGTGTGGCTTGCAGGATATAGTTGAAATCCGAGTTTGCCCTCAGTGCCCTCTCAAATTCATCCAACTTCTCGGCCCTCCGCTCTTGAATATCTACGTGATCAGAAATGGCCGTGTTGTGCCTAAGGAAAAAAACACAGATTTCCTAAATCGTCAAGAGAAAAAAATCAACAATTTTATGAAATGTAGGGAATAACTTTTGATATTCTTATTACCTATCATCAAAAGTTATGACAAATATGGAATCAACAATTTTTCATCAGAGAGTATAATACCATTAGAATCTGTAAGAAAAGTTTGCAAATTAAATGTGCAAACTCTGTATTCTGCTTATCAAGGTTTATACCATTAGAATCTATAAGAAAAGTTTGCAAATTAAATATGCAAACTCTGTATTCTGCTTATCAAGGTTTGTAATGGCTGCAGTAAATTGAGTATTTAGACCAAAACATGAGAACATATTATAGTGGACTCACAAAGATAGAGAGGTATCACTGAGAATGTCTAAGGATTGAGTGAAAATAGGGGAAGATAATGGAAGCAAAGAATAAAAAATGGGCAAAACTGATCAATGCTTATTGTTTCTTTTATTAGCTATTCCATCCTATTTATTCATGCCAAAAAAACCACAGGAAAATAAAAACAAGAACAGAAACAAAACAAAACAAACAGACTAACTAACTAACTATTTTCCTCTTTTTTGCATTTCTTCTTTTCGTCTGCTTCCATTCTACAATACCACACCTTGAATAGCAATCAGAGAAAAATAGGATACTGCACAAGATTTTTGTAACGAATCTCTAAACTCCCTCACAGACTCATTACCAATATCCACAGATAAACATCATCATCCACATTCCCACATTCATTCACCAATATAGTGCAGCATTAACATGATAAGTAAACTACTGAATCATCCAGGTTCATAGAAAATACAATAACAAGAAAAGATACTCCTAACTCCAAGCACGTGGTTGACTCCAGCGAACTCCGGCGTGCCTCCGGCGGACGCGGCTCTCCCTCCTCTCCACGAGATTAGGGCTTTACTCCAAGCTCCAAAACTGAAAACCCTAGCCCCCAGTGCTCCTTTCTTAAATACCACCTCTTATCACTATACGTAGTCTCTCCACCGTCGATTTGCTCTTCTATCTCTTTTGCTGGCGCGACGCGTGTCCAAGCCTTCTTTACTTTCCGTGTCCAGAGATACCCTCGTATGGACGTCTTGATTCTTTCTCCACGCATCCGCTTTTGCCCCGTCAGCCTCGCTCTTTGACTTGTCAACCTCTTTATTTCCCTCCACGTAGTCATCTCCGCTCCCCTGCATGGCGAGCTCCACTGGCAACCTAACAATACCTCCCCCATTAACGAGGACCTTGCCCTCAAGGTCCTTGAGATGGTATTGCTCCTGAAGGTGTTGAAGATCTTCCCAAGACGTCTCTGTTGATCCCAACCCATCCCATTCCACCAACACCTGTATATTTGGAGCTCCATTCTTCAGTACTTGGCGTTGCTTCAGTATTCTTCGAGGTTGGATTACTGGCCCCAGTGCATCCGTGTGTGTTGGTAAGGCTCTCTCTTCTGTCCTCGTGGCTTCATAGTATGGTTTCAAGAGTGAAACATGAAAAACTGGATGGACTTTAGCTTCAGGGGGCAGCATGAGTTTGTAAGCCACCTCGCCCACCTTCTGTTCTACCTTAAAAGGTCCATAATAACGCATTGCCAATTTCTGTCGACGCCGTTAGCGCATTGATGTTTGTCGATGAGGGTGGAGTTTCAGCCACACCAAGTCCCCAACCTCAAAAGCCACCTCTCTTCTCTTGAGGTCCGCTATTCTCTTCATCCTTGACTGAGCCTTGTGCAATTGTTGTTTGAGTTGACGCAGTGTCAGGTTGCGTTGTTCCAGCAATGCTGTGACCTCTGGTGGATCACCCTCCTCAGGAAAACATGGCCCCAATGAAGGAGGCTCTCGACCATACAACACTTCGAAGGGAGTGCGCTCTGTGCTGGTATGGCGTGCTGTGTTGTACCAGAGTTCAGCCCATGGAATAAGGTCGACCCAACGCTTAGGATTGTCCACAGTAAAACAGCGAAGGTACATCTCCAAACATCGATTCAACGCCTCTGTTTGTCCGTCGGTTTGGGGATGATACGCCGTGGACATAGTCAAGGTGGTCCCCATTTTGTGGAAGATGCATTGCCAAAAACCACTTGTAAATGTCTTGTCTCTGTCTGAGACGATGGTCCGAGGTACTCCATGCAGGCGTATGATGTTGGTGATGAATGAATCAGCTACCGAGGCACTGGAGAAGTCTGCTCGCATGGGAATGAAGTGACCATACTTGGATAATCGATCGACCACCACTAGCACAACTGACAATCCCTTGGAGATGGGCAGGCCCGTGATAAAATCCATGGAAATGTCTTCCCAGACTTTATCAGGGATTGGCAGGGGTTGCAAAAGCCCTCCAGGTTTGGTATGGAGCTCCTTAGCTTGTTGGCAGATCGCACACTCCTTTGTATATCGCGACACCTCCTGTCTCATGCCTTCCCAATAGAATTGTCGCGCCAAACGATGGAAGGTTCGCAAAGCCCCTGCATGGCCACCCATTAAGGTAGTGTGATATTCATGAATGAGCTGCCTTCTGATCTGTCCATCTTCTGGTACTACTAGACGTCGACAGTACCACAGGAGTCCTTGGTGTAGGGAGTATGGGCTGACTTCCTTTGGAGCTGTCTGTAGTGTTTGTATTATCTGCCTACATTTAGGATCCTGAGACTGTAGTTGTTGGATTTTAGACGCTAGATCAGAGTGCCATTGTGATCTCGTCAAAGCCAAACATCTAGATAATGCATCAGCAGCTACATTCTCATTGCCTGGCCGGTATTCGACAGTGAAGTCATACCCCAGTAATTTAGTGATCCACTTTTGTTGCTCAGGGGTGGTAATTGCTTGGTCATTGAGATGTTTGAGAGCTTGCTTATCAGTCTTGATAATGAAGCGGTGGCCTATGAGGTAGTGTCTGAACTTGGCGACAGCTTCTGTTATGGCATAAAACTCACGGGCATATGCAGATTGTTGTTGCATTCTTGGAGTTAATTTTTTTGAAAAGTAAGCAATGGGATGCTTGTCTTGACTGAGCACTGCTCCAATACCACTCCCGGACGCATCTGTCTCCAGTGTGAAAGGTCGAGAGAAATCAGGTAGTTTGAGTACGGGGGCCCTGGTAATGGCCGCCTTGAGTTCTTCAAATGCCTTTTGGGCTGTCTCTGACCAGCAAAAATTGTCTTTCTTGAGTAGATCAGTGAGAGGAAAAGCAATACTAGCATAATGTTTAATGAATCTTCTGTAATATCCACTCAATCCCAAGAACCCTCTAAGTTGTTTGAGTGAGCTGGGTGGTGGCCATCGAAGGATCGCTTCTACCTTGGTTTTATCCATCTCTACCCCTTCATGTGAGACCAGATGACCAAGGTATTCCACACTTGATAATCCAAACCCACACTTGGAAAGTTTTGCATATAAGCTATGGTGTTTCAGGGTCTGTAAAACCCTCTCCAAATGCAGCAGATGCTCGTCCAGTCCCGAGCTGTATATTAATATGTCATCAAAAAACACCAGCACATATCTTCTCATTGCAAAACTGAAGATGTGGTTCATAAGAGCCTGGAAAGTGGCGGGAGCGTTTGATAATCCGAAGGGCATGACCCTCCATTGGTAGTGTCCATGGTGTGTTCTAAAAGCTGTTTTGTACTTGTCTTCAGTATGGAGTAAAACCTGATGATAACCGGATCGAAGGTCCAGTTTTGAGAAAATGGTGGCGCCGCATAGTTCATCTAACAACTCATCCACCGTGGGCATCGGAAAAGCATCCTTAATGGTAATGGCATTCAGCGCTCTGTAGTCGGTGCAAAACCGCCACGTTCCATCCTTCTTCTTCACTAGAATGACTGGTGATGAGAATGGGCTGGTACTTGGTTCAATGAGCCCCTCATGAAGCATCTGTTCCACCATGTGTTCAATTTCAGACTTCTGGCTGTGCGCATATCTGTAAGGCTTCACTTTCACAGGGCCAGCATTAGGTATCAATGGAATACGGTGATCAAAGTGGCGTTGTGGTGGTAGCCCAACTGGTGAGGAGAATACCTGTCCATATTCCATTAACAGAGATTGGATAGAGGGGTGCATACCAGTGGGAAATTGCTTGGAGAAGTCTCGGTTGCTGTAGTCTTCCTTCTGGCTCCCTTCTTCTTCTACAGCTTCTTCGCCAGTTTGCCACGTTAATGCATAGCAGTGGGCAATTGACTTTGTGGAGCGCCACCTGGTTAATTGGTTGAAGGTTGATTGCTGTAACTCAGTTGACCTCTCACCATGTAGAGTGGTATCCTTCCCCTGAAGATAGAACCGCAATTTTTGGGTGTTATAATTCACTAAGTGAGTGTCCAGGGTGGACAACCATGCTGCACCTAGGATAATGTCGACCCCGGTCACCGGTAGTACATAAACTGGAAGAGTGATGGAGTGTCCTTGGATCTGTATTGTAAGCTCCTCAATCAATCCTTCCACTCGGAGGGTGTTGCCATTTCCAACCAACACCCGGAAAGGCTCAGCTGGCAGTACCGTCAACTTGAGGAACTCAGCCACTCGAGGTTGTATGAAATTATCGTCACTCCCTCCATCTAGTAGTATGTGCACTGGGTGTTCCTTGATCTTGCCTTGGAACCTCATAGTCCCTGAGACAGAGCGACTAGTCATGGCATTCATAGACATTTTATGGAATTCTTCTTCTAATGCATCAGTGGGACCAGGATCAATTACAAACTGGTTCTCTCAGTCTGTTGTGTCATCTTCCTCCCATTGCAACAACAACATACTCCTATTTGGACACTTGTGACCTCTTGTGTACTTCTCATCACATGTAAAGCATAAACCCTTGGCTCTGCGGTCCTGCACCTCTTCAACTGAGATCCTCTTGAATCCAGCCCTTGGGTTTGTAGCCACTCCAGCATTGGGACTTGTCTTCGCCCCTGGTAGCATCTCCAACTTGGTTCCTACTGTTAGCTTCAATGGTGAGTGAATATCGGGCTGCCATTGTCCTTTGAAACCACTCATCTTAGCTGGGTTGCAATACTTCTCTTCAAAGAGTTTGGCCAAAGCTACTGCTCAGTTGATAGTGTCAGGTCTCCAAGGAATCACTTCCCGCTGTAACTCCCGCCTCAGTCCACTGATAAAACAATCCAGCAATGCTGTTCGGGATAGTCCGTCAACTCGATTGGTTAGCGTTGTGAACTGAGAGTAATAGCTCGCTACAGAGCCGTTCTGTGTCAACTTGAACAATGAGTATCTGGGACTCTCAAAGACGGAGGGACCAAAATCAGTCTCTAGCGCGTCCACGAGTGAAGCCCAGGTGGTAGCCCCTCCCGTCTTCTGAAGCATTTGGAACCAGGGCACAATGGGGCCATCAAAGTGTACGGATGCGATCCACATGCGATAAGGTTCAGTGATTGCATAGAATGCAAAGAACTGCTCAGCCTTAAATATCCATTGGAGAACATCACTACCATCAAATCTTGGAAAATCCATTCTCACTGCTCTCGGTGGAGCTACAGCCAGTGGACTCTCTTCTTCCACCCAAGCTACATCATTAGAACCACTGGGTTGATCCCTTGTAGGGCTTGATAACCGCTGGTCAATGCTGGCGAGCATGTGCTGCTGGGCCTCCATCATCCGATTCATCCCTTCAATGGTCTGTTCCAACGCGGGGATCCGCGCTACTGATTTCTCTAAGGCTTGGAATTTTTCTTGGCCCTGATCCATATACGCATTCAGTAGATCGATGCGGGATTGCATCTCCTTCATTCTTGTATTCTCTGTCATTTCTCTTTGTCTTTGAGTTCAGCTCTCAACGAAAGCACTTGTAACGAATCTCTAAACTCCCTCACAGACTCATTACCAATATCCACAGATAAACATCATCATCCACATTCCCACATTCATTCACCAATATAGTGCAGCATTAACATGATAAGTAAACTACTGAATCATCCAGGTTCATAGAAAATACAATAACAAGAAAAGATACTCCTAACTCCAAGCACGTGGCTGACTCCAGCGAACTCCGGCGTGCCTCCGGCGGACGCGGCTCTCCCTCCTCTCCACGAGATTAGGGCTTTACTCCAAGCTCCAAAACTAAAAACCCTAGCCCCCAGTGCTCCTTTCTTAAATACCACCTCTTATCACTATACGTAGTCTCTCCACCGTCGATTTGCTCTTCTATCTCTTTTGCTGGCGCGACGCGTGTCCAAGCCTTCTTTACCTTCCGTGTCCAGAGATACCCTCATATGGACGTCTTGATTCTTTCTCCACGCATCCGCTTTTGCCCCGTCAGCCTCACTCTTTGACTTGTCAACCTCTTTATTTCCCTCCACGTAGTCATCTCCGCTCCCCTGCATGGCAAGCTCCACTGGCAACCTAACAATTTTCTACTGAATCTTGGGAACCAATTCTAGTTTACACCACTTCATAGTGTACAGTCTCATGAGAAACATATAAGGAGATATATAGCAGTGACTCTAGGAATCAAACAACCAGTTTCATAGACAAAAACACATACTATATAAAATTAAGTATGGTAAGAGATACCTAGACATAGGTAGACATAGGAATTGTACTTCGAAAAAATTCTTACTGAAAAATAATCTAAAAATCAAGAAGTAGATGAAGGAATTAAGTAACAAACCTAGCCAAGATATCAAGATGCTTCAGTTTGTCAAAATCAACCAAATCATATAATTTGGTGGTGATTTCTCCGTTTCTTGGTGGCCAAGAGTCGAGATACTCTTCCACTTTGCCCCATTCGCCATCTGCCACCATGGATTTGAATCTTTGCATGTTGAATGTAAAGTCATACTCCTTCTCCAACCTTCACGCCAAAAATCAATCAGTAATCCAAAAAAAACCAGAAAACAAAGAAATTACCAAGATTGTGAGGGAAATCCGAACTCTTCTAGGGTTTTTCTTACAGGGAGTCTGCATATGGAAGAATCACATTCAAGATCAACGCAGGTAGTTAAGGCATCTAGGATATTTGGTGAGCTTGCTGCAACTATAGTATGAATCAATCAAAAACTTCTGGAACTGCAATAACTATATTGAACTTCTGGAAAAGCATTTCTTGTTTTGCTTTTCCTTTTCTCTATGAAAAGGTTGGCTGGTAGACTGTTAGATTGTTTCACATATGTATCTTAAAGTTTGTTTCTAATAAATAATGACAAAATTTTCTTGTAGGTCGTACTTACTGATGGTGATGCATCAACTTTGGCAAATTTGGAACACAATATAGAGCTGAACCAGCACACTACTAAGAATAGGGTATCTGCCACTTAGAGTTGGTTTCTTATATGTGAACTTGTTGCAAACTGGGCAATTGTCAGTAGATCTTTCACTTCAAGAGGTTATCGCTTTCCACATCATTTTTGTGGTGTATCCTCTGATCATTAAATGCTTCTTCTTTTTTAAATAGGAATAATGAGGCTGCAATTTTAATTTTTGTTTATTATTATTATTGTTGTTTTGAGTAAGAGGCTGCAAATATCAATAATTGCATTTGCTGTCTCTTTAGTGCTTGAGAATTGGACAGTCTTCTGTGAATATTTGACTATTGAAGCAGACAGGAATTTTGCCAATATGTTTGTTTAGTTAATATTTTTTTCTAGTTAAGAACACAGACATGCATATATAAAGTTGTTGCCATGTATTCTTTGATGGTCTAATAACAAATAAGATGATTTGTTATTTTCAGGTAGAATGCAAACATTTATTTTGGGAAACAACATCTGAAAGTGAGGTCCAAAGCTTCCAAGCTGACATAATGTAAGTAAATTATAAATTTTGAGGTATTTGATAGAGGAAAAATTCATCTCCATCTCTGTTCAAGTAAAACTTGATGAAATTAATTCTGATTAACTAATTTTATTGTTATTTACTTCATGCTATTTAATAGATTCCTAAGCATTTAATATTTTCTTGGAGTTTGATTAAAGTGTTGTGTTGTAATATATATCGTCCTTCATATATGTTTATATATGTTGATCCTTACCATTTACCTTAACACCTTTAATAGCTTACAATCTATATTTTTAAATTTCCATTTTTGTCCCAACTACTTAACAATATTTTATTAAATATTTTTGAAATAATGAGCAAGCTTGAAAGCATGTTTAGGTGAATGCATGTAGATCTCCAACATTTATTTTGATAAATTTAACACTCATAAAAATAATGCCGATAGCATCTATATAAAATATAGTGGACCATTTTATGTTTTATGGTACTAAATGAAGGAAAGAAGTTATATCCCTGTGAATATTTTGTGTTAAATGCAATCATAAAAACCAGTTAGGTGTATATAAAAGGTAATTTTTTAGAAGGTAAATGAGTATAATTCATAAATATATCTCTTCATCCATTGATATAAAGGCAAAATTGCATTTATACCTCTCGAAAAACTTGAGATTGTGTATAACATTGTAAATTTCATAATTGCATTTATACCTCAGGTTTAATAGATGTTTACATATATACCTCTATGGGTAATGATAACTGTGGAAAGTGTGGGCAAAATTAGGGTTGGGTGTTTTGACCGCCCCCCTCTATATATATATATATATATATATATATATATATATATGTGTGTGTTAAAGGATTTTTTACATAAAAGATGGTGAATTCTAAGATACCTTGGGTATAATTCCCCAAGGTAGCATACTTATGTGTGCAAAGTTATACAAATTGGGTGTAAGATTATAGAAATTGTGTGTAACGGGCCCAGATTGTGTGAAACGGGCCCGCTTGTGATTTGTGTGCAGCCCTATAGAAATTGTGTGCAAGTGCATGTAAATTGTGTGCTAAGGTATGCTAACTTGGCACTGTGGCAAGGTATCTTAGAACGCACCCATAAAAGATCCCATAGAAGTAACTACTATATTTTACATAAAAGACCTTATAGAAATAACTATTCAACACGCCCCCTCAAGATGGGCGATAGATATCAATCATCCCTATCTTGTTACATGCTTTATTACACTCTCTAGGACCTAATCCTTTAGTTAAGCAATTAGCTAATTCTTTGCCAGAATAAACATGACTTAGCTTCAAAATCCCATTTTCCAGTCAGTCCTTAATGAAAGAGTGATCAATCTCAACATGCTTTGTGTGAATATGTTGTACAGGATTGTTAGCAATGTTAATGGCCGATTTGTTGTCCCACCAAAGCTTCAATACATCGCCTCTAAATAGTCACAGTTTGACAACAAACTCTGCATCCAAAGCATCTCACAAAGACTAACCGCCATAGCCTTGTACTCAGGCTTAGCTGTAGACCGAGCAACCACTTCTTGCTTCTTGTTATGCTACAACACACGGTTACCTCCAACAAAGATACAATAACCTGAGGTGGACCTTTTCATCCAAGCAGTTTGCCCAATCTCCACATATCAGCTGCATTACTGATTACCTCCATCATCCCGACAATGGTCGGAGACATCGAACTCATCATCCATGCCACCACTAGGGAATTAGTGGTGCGCTAGGTCCTCCACTCGCTGCTCTCCTTGTTTGCAGGCTCAACACATGTCTCCTGCACATAATGCTCCAGCCCCTTTATAGACCAACTCAAATAGTTCTTTATTCCTTCTAGTTTCACATCGTTCGGCATCAACTCCAGCCTCTGCACCATCTTAGGCTGTATCACAATATCCCGATTGGATGAGGCATCGGCCTCACTCTTGACTATGAACATCCTCGCAAGTTCCCCAAGAATATCATTCATATCCTGAGATGTGACCGCCATCTCCACAGTCACCTAAACTCAAGCAGCAACGGACAGTGATTTTGCAGAAACTATCTTTATTTTTTTGTGTTTTATATTTTCCTCTTGGTACAGAGGTTAAAAATGTTGGTATTTTTATCTTATAAAATTTTTAAAACAACAACAACAACAACCACCACCACCACCACCAAACCTTAATCCCATACTAGATGTGGTCGACTATATGGATTCTCTATCTCTATATCCTTCTATCAAAAGCAGGATTCGGCTCAATACAAATATACATGGGTCAGTAGATACTATCTCTCTTCACGTAATCCTAGGTCTATCTTTATTCTTCTTCTTACCTTCTATTATTAACCTATCACATTTTTTAACTGTAGCACTTGGGGTCTACGACGCACGTGTCCAAACCATCTTAAACTCCCTTCTCTTATTTTATCTTCAATTAGTGCAACATGCACCTTCTGTCGGATGTGTTTATTTCGAGTCTTATATTTATCCACCTTAGCATCCTTATTTTTGCCACATTTATCTTATAAATATGTTGAATTATAATTGCCCAACACTTGCTCCCATATAGCCTGACTGGTCTAACTGCCTCACACACCCATGGCATTTTTTCATTTCAACCATCATGCTTGAATTCTATGGGTTACGTCTTCATCTATCATTCTATCATTCTGAAAAATGGAACTTTAGGTGCTTAAAATGGTTATACTTAAGCACTACCACCCACATAGTTTCATTTTGACACCAGGCAGGGTAACGACTATCCCGCTGGCTAGCTGTAACCTAAAGATCTCAAGGAAGAACGCGAAAAGTTATCCACACAAGAGAGAAACGTCTCTCAAATGTAAAACAATTTCATAAAAACCAAGGCTTACTGAAAACTAACCCACAAGTCGGGTTAAATAGCCAAAAACCTAAACTTATCCAAACTTAAAATTTAAAACAAACTAAATAGTTATCCGAAATCCTAGATAAAATCATATTTAAATCCTATCATAATTTGACAAACTAATAATTATAAAAAAAAATATCCAAAAACAAAGTTTCGAAGGGAAAACATTGGAATTTTGCATCGAAAACGGGTCAAATAATTGAATTACATCATCTGGCTCGGATCCTCCTGCATCAGTCACCCCGGGTTGGAAAGAACTCACCCTCGAGTTCACAACGTCTTCAGAATCCAATGAAACAATCATGGTGTTGGACTCCCTCATTCGGAACCTGCCCAACATGACCACAATCGAAATCACGGACAGACAGGCGTCGAGATAACCCTGTGACTTGCCTTTGCAAATCCTCAATCATCACCTCCTGAATGTTACGATAATGGCGTTAGATTTCCTTCTTCG
This sequence comes from Dioscorea zingiberensis, assembly GCA_026586065.1. Taxonomy (NCBI): domain Eukaryota; kingdom Viridiplantae; phylum Streptophyta; class Magnoliopsida; order Dioscoreales; family Dioscoreaceae; genus Dioscorea; species Dioscorea zingiberensis. The sequence goes on along the minus strand of CM048821.1, from coordinate 51,120,060 downwards.
GAACCTGCCCATGACGACCACGATCGAAATCGCGCATCGTCAGACGTCGGGATAATTCTGCGACTTACCTCTGTAGATCCTCGCTCATCATATCCTTGACGTCTCGATCACAGTCCTGGACCTCCTCATTCGGAACCCGCCCACGACGACCGTGACCTCAACCTCGACCTCCACTAGCTATTGATGCCGATGCGATCTCGCCCCAGGAATATGTTGAGCTCTGGTACCAACTGACGCCTGGCCGGGTAGCGATTATCCCGCTGGTTAGCTGTAACCTAAAGATCGCAAGAAAGAACACGAGAAGTCATCCACACAAGAGAGAAACGTCTCTCAAATTTAAAACAATTTCATAAAAACCAAGGTTTACTGAAAACTAATCCACAAGTCAGGTTAAATAGCCAAAAACCTAAACTTATCCAAACTTAAAATTTAAAACAAACTAAGTAGTTATCCGAAATCCTAGATAAAATCGGATTTAAATCCTATCATAATTTGACAAACTAATAATTACCAAAAATGATTAAAAAATATCCAAAAACAATGTTTCGAAGGGAAAAATTTGGAATTTTGCATCCAAAACGGGTCAAATAACTGAATTACATCATCTGGCTCGGATCCTCCTGCATCACATTTCCCCATCACCCCTCCTACTTAGTCTAAAATTATGGTCCATTTATTTTCTCTTACTCCTATTTAGCCTAAAGCCTCTGTAATGACCCGAAATTCTTCATGATAAATCTACAAATGAGCAATAAGAACTTTATGATCATGTGAGGGGCAAAATAGATATTAAGAATTAATAAGTGGGTTAAGTCAATTAATTAGAAATAAGAAAGGGGTTTAAGCATGATTAAAAGAAGATGGAGGGGCAAATGCAAAAATGCCTATAAAGGATATGAGAATGAGAATGAGAATGAGAATGAGAAAGAGAGAGAGACAAACCAATTCCTCTAATCTCTCTCGGGAGTCCTTGGAGACCGGCGCTATGGCTTGGTGAAATCTCAGAGAGGAGTGAAGAATAGCAAGGATCAATCTCAAATTAAAGGTATGTACAAGTAGATTGAATGTTCTAGTTCATTATTCTTGAGTTTAAACCGGATAATTTATATTAAAAATAAATTAATTACTTTATTTATATAAAAATGTCATAAAGTTCATAATGAGAAAGGAAGGTTGTTTTTTATTCGAAATTTAAAATATGGAAAATTAAGATTGATATTGATCTTAATCATTTGGAGATATTTAAAAATTTAAAAATAAATGCTAATTTGTAATTATAAAAGTGGCAGTGGGTGATGGATGCAGACAATTCTTTCCGAGCTAATCACTTTCAAAGGATTTGAAAAGTAAGATCAAGTACATAATTATTGTTCCATGAAACACATTAATTTTAAGTATCCTGTTCAAATGAAAAATTATGCAAAAATAATTTTTTAATACTATTTTTTTAAAACTTCGATCAATATTCTATTATAAATATTTTATAATTTATAAATTTATAAAACAAGTAAAATTAGTTTCCAATTAGTGCATATCAAATTCAAATTCTGTTATGTGATAAAAAGTAGGAAAAAAAACTATTTTTGTTTATAACAAAAAATGTAGTGCACAGCTGAAAGATATAAGTTTTATTCTTTCAAATAGTGCAAGAATTTTGCGGACATGCATATTATCCAATTCTAAGATCAGAACACCAATCTTTCATACCGATGAACTCTTATTTGTTTTATGGTTTACTTTCCTTTCTTTCCATCTGTTTTTCTTCCTCTTACCAAGATAGCTACTTGTATTTTTATATTAATGAGCTCTCATTTGTTTTTCTCCTTTACATTTTTTTTTCTTGTTATTATTTAGGAAAAATTTAAAAAAAAACCCATGTGGTTTCACCGATTTGCAAAATAGGGAATGTGGTATTTTTTTTTCGAAAAAAAACCTGTGGTTTCTCCGATTTGCAAAAAGGGGAAAAACCGTTAACTCTCACTAACACCGTTAAGTTGACAAGGGTATTTTTGTCAAATTTTGTAAAATAGATGCCAAAAATTATAAAAAAATTGCCATAAATTGAATTTTTTTTCAAATCTCCATCGGTTTGAGAGATCGAAACCAAAAAAATGGATAAAAATGCCCCTGCCAACTAAGCATAAGTTAACAACGTTAATGGGAGTTAACGGTTTTTCCTTTTTTTGCAAATCGGAGAAACCACAGGTTTTTTTTCGAAAAAAAATACCACATTCCCTATTTTGCAAATCGGTGAAACCACATGGGTTTTTTTTTGAAATTTTCCCTATTATTTATCTCATGCAGTCTTTTGAATAAGCAAAAACCAACTCTAGTTATAAAAATAAAAAAGCATCCATTTAATTAGAATTTAGTCTAAATCCACTTATATGTCGATGACATGAATTTACCAATTAACAAAAATAAGACAGGACTATTATTTTTGGTACTATTACTCTCCCATTCTTATACACCTCCCTTGGACTTAATACAACCACGTAGGTTGTTTTAATGATGGATCACCAGAAAGGTAAAAGCTCTGTTAGGGGTGCCATGCCATTAAGGATAAACAATTATGATTAGTACGGAAGAAATTGCATTTGATTTGATGCATTTAATTTCACTAAATTATCTTTTTTATAATATAATTTCTTTTTTCTTGTTGTAATTTGCTTAAAAGTTCAAAAATGCTTGTTTAATTATTTTCATGACAACCTATTGAAAACAGGCACAGTGAGATAAAAACAGGTGAAATTTATGAATGAAAAGATGTCTTAACAACATGTCTAATTGGACCAATACATGAAACTTCGCATGCTTTGCTCATTAAAGGTCTTAATGATAGGATGCAACTGACCATTTTTCTGATGACATAAAATTAATGCAAGTAAAGAATACCCTGATCTTTTATGCTTCTAAGATTATTTTTATTTAATTTATTTATTTATTTTTGTGCGTGTGTGAACACAGGACATTGACCATTAGCCCTATCAACTAATTACCTATTTGTTATTCTCTGTAATTGTTTTGCATGCTTTCTGCAGACTGTATGAGTTCAATAGGTTTATTTTTCTTTTTCATTTTTGTTGTTAAATTATCTTCTGTTCTAAGTTCAAGAAAGACTGTTCATTTACTAAATACTTGACTGTTATTTCTAGGCCAATGATGCCCAGCTTAGCACAATAGTGGCTGAGCAGGTAAGCTTATGTTTATTCTATTGCTTTATGTATAAGAACTAGTTTGCTTTTATTAAGCATATGGAAGGGGGGCACTTTCAGATAGTAGAACTCAGTGAACTGAAAATTCCTGCATTTGGAAGTATCCCCTATTTTTGAACTCATCTTCCCTGTTCATGTGGTGACACTCACTTTCTCAAGAACTATAAAATGTATCTACTTGCTTGAACTTGAACCTAGGGCTGCTATGTTGTATACACAGGACTCAACCGAAGTTTGGGGCAAATAATGCTGAAATTAATTTTTAGGACAGAAGGCAAAGTAAAGTGGAAGAAAAGGCATCAAATACAGGTAACATTTAAAATTTTATAAGACTCAAGCTAGGGTCTTGAATCTCACAATGCCTAGGAGTTAGATAAGTCTAGCTGCTCTCACAAAGAGTGAGCATCACAATGTTCAAGTTGAGCGTCACATGCCCAAAACATTTAGAACAACAAAAGATGAGCATCACAATGACCATTTTTGGCATTGCGATGCCCATTTCTTTCGGAATTCCCGAGAGTGGGCGTTGCGATGTTCAAAGCAAACATCACGACCTTCATTCATTCAAAGAAATTCTAAAGTTCTAAGAGTAGCGTCTTGATGACCATTTTTGGCGTTGTAACATCCATCAATTCAAAGAAATTCAACTAAGCATTAAGCGTCACGACATCGACGTGATTTCAAGTTAAAATACTATGGCGGCCGAATTTTCTTTCAAAAATCTCAACCCCCGTCACAACGCTCTTGGGCTCTCCTCTCTCCTAAGCCTCCCAACACTTCATTAAGCCTCATTCGCGGTTCTAAGGCTTTTGGGGACATCTAAGAGAAGAAAGAGGAAGGATTTGAAGAAATGTTTTATACGGGCTTTAAGAATTCATTTGATTTATTATAAAATATGATTTTAATTGATTGAATGCATTGTTTATATTGTTTTTGAAGATTGGAATGAATGTATGAGTGGTTATTAGAATGTATTGGTTTAAACGAATTGGTTGTAAAAAATTTTCAAAACTAAGGGGATGTTTGGATTAGCTTCTGGGAAGGCCAGAAGCGTTTTTTTTATAAGTTAAGCGCTTCTGGGTTGAAATAAACTTTTTTGGATTAGCTTCTCTGCAGAAGCAGAAGCTACAAAAAAAGCAGAAACACTGCTTTTTTCATAAGCTGGTCATGTGATGCTTCTGAAAAAAGCAGTTTTCTAGAAGCAATTTTGGGGTTATATAATTACTTAACTGCCCTTATGAAATATAGAAATGATAGAAGTTTTTAAGGTTTCTCTCTTGCATCTCCATCCCAATTCGCGTCTCCTCTACCTCCCAGATCTAAAGACCTTCCCTCCCGTTCGCCCCCTCATCCTCGACAAGCGTCGATTCGTATAGAGAGGGACAACGTGAGCTCCACGATCGCTTTAGTTTGGCGGTATTGGAATCAGGGTTTCGTGAGCTTGATTTCTAGATTTCTTTTTTGTTTTCTAGATTTTAGAGATCTCCACTGTTTGGAGAGTAATGTTGAAGTTTTGGATCTGTGTTTTTTTTTTTTTTTGGATCTGTTTTCTTTTGTGTGTTTCTATGTTTGCATTTAGAATGAAAAAGATTGTTCCCCTGCTTTGTGCTTTGGATTTCCTATCGGTCAGATTGGAATTGAGAGGACTGTCTGATGAGATTCTAGTAAACTTAAATAATGTTTTCATTTCTAAAGATTTAATTAATTTATTATTAAGATTCAAACTACTTTTCTTTGATTTAACTTACTATTTAGTCCTTTGTTTTCTGATTAATCCTTGTGTGTTTCAGTGTTTCAGTCCATCTTTCAAAAACATGATCCTTTTTATGTTTGCATATTGGTATCTTCATTTCAATTCGAAACTTTTGGATTTCAGTTTCTATAATAAATTGACAGAAAAAAAATGATAATTTTCATTCAGATCTATCCTTGAGTGTTCAAGTGCATGTTTGGAATCAGACTCTGAACATGATTACTTGCATCCTTTTATTGCTTATTGTAATAATATTTAATTCATTAGTATTTATATAGAAATAGTTGTTTTTCCCTGATACTTGAGTGTTTCAGTTCATGGTTGGAATTTCTGAGGTCGGTGTTATTAGACTCTAAAATATGATTGATTGCATATTTTATTGTTTTCATATTATTTTAATCTTCATTTCTATTTGATTATTTTGGATCAAGTTTCTAAGTTGATAAAAATGATAATTTTCTTAGTGATCAATCCTTGAGTTTCATGGTTGGAATTTCAGTGGTTTGTATGAATAGACCCACAACATGATTTCTTACATCCTTTTATTGTTTGCATATTGTTATAATCTTCAATTCAACCTAGATTGTATGAATAGACTCCACAACAAGATGCTACTTTTCTCATGAAGATGCTACTTCTTAATTGATCTATGGGTTTTGTTTTTCAGTGAGCTGAATTGTTTGTGTTCAAATGTTGTTGTGTACGAACTGGTGAACGTTTTAATTCTTCTTAGGGAACTTTTGTTACGGGTATTAAGGAAGAAGTTGTCCTGTCCCTTGCTCATATCTTCTTGTTCCTTATTGCTACAAGAGAAGGTATACTTTTACTGCTACTTTTTCTCAATTTTTGATTGGTGAACCAGTGATAAACATTGTCATTAGCTTGTTGACTGCAACTGTTGCACCACTAATAGTTATTTACCAAAGTTCTTTCATGCTAATTAGAATACATCAAGATTGTTGTGACTATCTCATATACAATGTTTTGAAGCTTTGTTTATGATTGGCTTATGTTAATTTATGCTCACAAACATCTTGTCACATAAATTAACTGTTGGATAGAAAAAGGTATACATCAACAAACATTCTAGTTGTATGTGACTTCAATATGTGTTTCACATTCGCGCTTATTTGTTGGGAGGGATCGGCGCATGACACACGAATACTAATGAAGGTTTTAAGAAATTTATCTTTGAAGTTTCCTCATCCACCAGAAGGTTTGCATTTACTTGAAATTAATTTTAGTATATATTTTCTGTTTTCTTATTGTTATTATTATTTTATTATGCTTTTGTAGGAAAGTACTACCTTGTGGATTTTAGATATCCGACAATAAAAGGTTTTATGGGGCCATATAAGAGTGCAAGATAAGATATCATATTCCACAATTTAGGATGTCTCTTGCCTTTAGGTCTCCAAATGAAATATTCAACTATCATTACTCCAGTTTGAGGAGTGTTATAGAAAGAACATTTGGGGTTTGCAAGGTAAGATGGCGAATCTTACGAAATATGACCAAGTACACGCCAAAGGTACAATTCCAGATTATATGGTCATGTTTTGTTTTCCACAATTTTATTCGAAGAATGGGAATAATGATTTGGATGTCCTTGAGAGCATTGAAGACATAAACCAATTTCAAGAAGGAGAACGGGGCTTCGAAGATGATGATGGTGAAAGTTCACTTGTTTGGCAACAACCAACCCAAGAAGATACCCAACAAATGATCACGGTTAGGAACACTATTAAGGACCAACTCACCCACATCTTTCGTTGATTTTGTAATTTTTTTAATTTGTTGTTATTGCCGTTGAAGTTGAACAATATTTTTTGTTCTTCTTGTTATGTTTGTTGTTGTAACTTTTTGTTCTTGCTGTTAAATATTGTTATGGATGTTGTGATGTTGAAAAATATTAATATTGTTATGGTTAATTGTTGTTGTAATAGTAATGACAATGTTGTGATGTTGAAATATCTCTTGTTCTTTCTCTTGTTTTCATTTGTGAACATTAAATTCAATAAACAGGGCATATTTTTTAATTTGATGTTTGCCAAGTTTGCTTTAAGTGCATTGTATAGTAACTTGAATTTGGCATCCAAATGTACTTATTACAGGATGGATCTAATTTCTATTGTTAAATTGCTTGGTCTTTTTATTGGAGTCGTCTGTGGAATGTCCCTATAAAATACATTACTTTTATGCTTGTTTGCCTATTTGTTCATGATTATTTATTGATAGGGTATGCTATTCATCATTGATAGGGGATGCTTTTTTTTCTAGGAAATTGAATGTTTGAATCTACATTCTGTTTTTTTTTTTTAGAATTCTGAAGTTACGAGCATGTGAGGAATTCTTTTTTCAAAGAAATTGGAAACCATTCCATTTATTTTCTTTTATAAATTTTTTTTTAGATTTTTCTTTGTGCAAAACCTATGGCATGCAGTAGGTTAAAGTATGAAATCTATCATTGGCTATTACAAGCATATAATAATAATAATAATAATAATAATAAAATTATTATTATTATTATTATTATTATTATTATTATTATTATTATTATAACTACTATTATTATTATCACTATTATTATTAGTAATAGTAATAATTATAATAATAATAGTGATAATAATAATAGTAGTTATAATAATAATAATAATAATAATAATAATAATAATAATAATAATAATAATAATAATAATAATAATAATAATAATAATAGTATTAATAATAATAACAATAATAATAATTATTATTATTATAATTATAACATGTGAGAAGCACTCTATAACATGTTAAAAGTAACTAAAACATGATAATATTACTTATATCATGTGACAAATGCATAATAATTGAGATATATTATTATAATTCACTGAATGTCCATTTTAGTAATTTGCCATTGAAAAAGTCCTTTTGGGAATACAATCCAAACAATTTCCCAAATATAAAAGTGTTTCTGAATTAACATATCCAAACACAAAAAATACAAAAGTACTTAACTTACTTTTAAAAGCACTTCTTTCAGAAGTCCTATGATTTTGAAAAAAAACAATTTTTTTAGAAGCCAATCCAAACAAGGCCTAAATTTTTAGGGGAGGAGGAATCCTTTTTAAAAGCATATCAAGATCAATTGTTTGTGAAGCCTAGGGTATTTTAGGAATTTATGTTATTAGATTTTTTATTAACTTCGATAGTTGTTATAGAATAAGGGAGAGTCTCCCAAGGATTTTTATTTAATTTTTATTTGGAATAAAGCCTTCTGGTTATTTCTTTTATTTGAATATGAATAGTGTTCCAAATCCTAAAATTTAAAAGTATTTAAAATTATTACTTATGGTTAAGGATAAAGATAAGATAAAAAAATCAAACTTTATATTTAGGGGATATCTCTTAAAATATTTATTTGATGATAGGGGGTGATTAAATAAGAGGATACTTCCTAATATATAGTTATATACAGGATAATAGGATAAGGAGAGGAATTATGAATTTAAAAGAGGGATTTTAAATAATTAAATCTGTAATTTAGATTAAATGGGCTGCTAAGAACTAAAACGGTAATTTGGAAAAGATCAGGGACTGAAGGATAATGTGTCCCTCTTTGGATCAGGGACTTAGTTGTAAATTTAGAAAACTCAGGGACGTAACAAGAATTCTGCATCTCTCTCACAGCTAAGGACCTGCATGTAAATATTTATAAACAGGGACTTAATCGCAACTCTCACGTGATGCTCATGCAGTGAGGGTAATAAAAAGCGATCAACGGTTAGGATTAAATGATCAAAGGTCTGTGGTGTAGATTTGAGGCGCGCTGGGAAGATCCGAGTATTCATCAAAACAGGGGAACGATGGCGCGAGCGTGCGCACTGTGCGGGTCGATCATCGCTGTCCATCTCAGACCGTGATCAAGCTCGAGGCATAACGAAGTGCAGCAAGCGATGAGCCAATCTTCACCGTTCGCCTGGGATAGTATCTGATCGCGAGGAGTGGGGATCAAATCTCGTCCGTCCAATGGTGCGAGCCGGCTTCGTCTTTTCCACGTCGTGTCACCGCCGCCTACGCCGCCAAGCTTCTAGAAAACGAGATCCAAAGTTCAAGATAAATTGGAATTTAGATTAGAGATAAACTACAAATTGAATTCGAAGCATTATCCGAATTCACCTGCAAGATTCTATAAATAGAGTTGCTCGTCGTGAGCCCTGTTCGTCGTCTAAGAGCAGCGCTGCCGCCTGGAGGAGAAAGAGAGAGGAGAGGAGCATCAAGGGATCGCCGTTAGCCAGGGAGTGGTCGCTCGACACCAGTCATCATGCGGAGAAGGAGCACTCTTCGCGCCAGGCATCGTGAGATCAGGACGAGCGCTACCGCCGCCCGGTGAGTCTTTTCTCTCTCTGTCCATCGTCCACAGTAATAGAGCATGCATGTATTAATAACATTGAGAGAGAGAGAGATAAGGAAAGAGAGGGAAAGGTTGAGTTCTCTCATCTGTCCATGGCCGCGGAGATGAACGCCAGTGAGGGAGGGGCTCGATTGGGACAAAAGCGCTCCGACAAGAGAGACGCTCGTCAGGTCTCTGCCACTGGGAGTATCTCTAGCGCGATCATGAGTGGGAGGCGGAGACGATTCCGACCGCCCAGGCGTCGCTGGAGACGGCCGCACCTCTCTCCCCTTCGGTGAGCCAAGGCCTATTCAAAGGTTGAAGGAGAGGGTTGTTAACGGGTTACGGGTTTAATGCTAACGGGTTAACGGGTCTGAGTCCAATTTGAATCAATTGATTCGATCGAATCAATTAGGTTAATAGATTAAATCAAGAATTGAGCAATTGGACTTGGTTGAGTCTAGATTGGGCTGGGGTTTAATCAATAAAGATAAGGGGTTGTGTTGAACCAAGTATAGGAGATTGGGTCTGGTTGGTAGACCAATGGGCCTGATTGGAGTTTTTGAGTTAGGGTCAATCAATTAGATTAAAAGGCTTTGGGTCTGATCTGTTAATGGATTGTGTCTGATTTAGTTTAGTTGACTAGAATTGATCATGGTTCAATCAAGTTAGTCTTAATTGGGTCAAGTCTGAATTGATTTGGGTTAGCAAATCGGGTTTGATCAAGTTAATGGGCTGGGTTGAATTCACTTTAAAATTAGGTTGGGTTCATTCAATTGTAAGGGGCTAGACTTAGTCAAGTTGGCTAGCTGGTTGGGCTTGACCAAAGTTCTAAAAGCAAAATAAAAATCTATAAAAAGGGTGTAGAGAAGGGGGATTGAACCAGGGACCCATTGCTTGGGCTTAGTGGGCCTTAACCACTAAGCTAGTTGCTTCTTTTGGGATTCAAGAGAGAAAAGCCTATTAATAAAAGGGTAAAAGCTTAGAAAGCCCATAAACCGGGCTTGGGTCGAATTAGGATATTATGCATGTTTTTATTAGAAAATTACGAAGGTTACTATTATTGATTAAATCTTACTGCCAGATACCGACATAGAGACTCTTGGGAGTAAGGGTCAGGGAAGGTTTTCAGATATTGCAAAGGTAAGTTACCTTTGCCTAGTTTCCACCCGTCATCGGGTTTTCTTGTTATTGTTGCTATTCTTTTTAGCATGTTTATTATCTATCAGTTATTGGAATGCGTACACCTACCTATTGTTTGTTTCCTTCTTTGTATGTGCATGGTTGAGTGCTTTCAAGATCTATTGTTTGAATTGTTCATTGGGCACACCACCCTGTGACTGACATTTGACCATAAGCCATGGTCTTATGTGCTGGCCAGGTAAGTGTGCGCTAGGTGAGTTTTTATTTTGCCAATTCAGTGGAGTAGAGGCTCAAGTGGAGCGCTCAGGGCTGAGGACACTCTGACGTTCTGATAGTTCCGTGCCAGGGGGAGAATACCTTTGTAGTCCAACCTGTCAGTGGGACGATACACTGACCGTATTAACACGTACGAGAGATCGAGGTCGATTTCCAGTTGAGGCTGGGTGCTGACCGGAGGAGTGTGTTGAGCTATAGGGTTTTTTTCTTAATCTAGAAGTTTCCTTCTTCTTTTCTAGTCTCTTAAATTCTTGTTGTGTGGGGCGTGGCCCCAGTTATGTGACTTGATGACTGTTGAGTTTTTATATGTTTTTATCAGCTTAATGTTTCGATTTCGTTGTGATCCCTGCGGGGAACTTACTGAGCTTTCCTTTCGAAAGCTCACTCCACTTTCTTTTCCTCTCTTTCAGGATTGAGGGATTTAGCCGACTTGATTTCAGGAGCGTCAGAACATAGCTTACCAAGGTTAGAAGAATTCAACTAGTACTGACATCTAGGACCTCTGTAGGGTGTATAAATTATATTTTTATTTTCGTTGTACCTCTGATAAATAAATTTTTATTTATTTATTATATTTTGTTATATGTTTCTGAATTACTTAGGCCTTGTATCCGGGCGGAGCCCGTCTCCACTTGGATATGGCCGGTCTGTGCATGTGCCTGAGGTCCCGGAATTCTGGTCGGGGGGTGACATTGTTAGTACAATTACATGACTAATTTAATATTCTTCTAATTGTGAATTATTGTGAAGGAGCATTGCCCAATTATGAGTGTATGAATCATAATTTGTCTTCAAAGGAGAGGGTGTTGGATGCATTGTTTTTGTATTTTTTTTTTCTCGAAAACTTCACTTATGATTTACAATTTACTTGTAAGAAACAGTGTTTGGTATTCATTTCTCACATTACTAACTTGTGAATTGTGAGTGAACATGATTCTCTACAGCTCTAATGGGCCCAAAGAAAGCAAAGACAGAGAATTTTAAAAAGCAAAATGTTCATGACAGCTGAGACAGAGGCAAGACATTCCAAAGGGTTTTTATCTAAGACCTCGGTACCGAAGAGAAGGATCGACCTCATAGAGGGTTTGCCCAATGACCACAAAGAGATGATAGAGAGGCAGGGATGGATTGAGGTGTCAACTGGGTCACGCAGCTTGCAGGCCGTCTCTGTCTAACACGAATGGATCGTGCCTAAGCACGGACTGACACTATAATAGTCGAGTCGTACCTAAGCATGGCTTAGGCGCGAGCCTGTGTTGAGTCGATCCCACAAAGCCTGCGTCTTGTGCGTGCGGTGTCGACCTAGGCACCCGGGCCAGCATGGCACAACCTGCACAATGACTTGGGGGGGCTAGATAAGCTCCCTAGGTTATTGATGTAGGAGAGCCCGAGTCAGACGATGCCGAGCTATCTGATTGCACCATGAGAGCTTTGGCATACCACGACTTGGCGGACCGACGTAAAGGCCGAAGGTGATCGAGCCAAATCCGGAATTGGGGAACACTTTGGACACGTTTCGGTATTTTGGCCATAACTTTGGCTACCGATATCGGATTCGCGCGCTCAACCCCTATTCGGAAAGCTCGTCTCGATGCACACGTGGGGTCCATCAATTTTTCTTGATGGACCCTTCCTTCATCCTCAAATTCCATTGTTTTTCCCATTGTTTCTTCGTTTCTCGGTGTTTTTTTTTCCATATTTGGCAATACTTCGTATGCCAATTTAGGATGGGATATGAATCCGATTTGCACTCAGATTTTTAGGAGTTATCTGTTTTGTTTAGTTATTTTAGAATTACATAAGTTTTTATATTGGACCAAAATTTGCCGATTTTGTTAAATTTGAATAAGAAGATAGAATTTCTAGGTTATCTAGGTTAGTTTTTTTTAGCTATTTAAACCCAGCTTGTGGGTTGAATTTTATTCATTGATTATTGAGTTATTTTCCTTTTAAAGTTTCAGAGACTTTTCTTCTCTGTTTGTCCTCCCTTTTTCTTGCTCTTCTATCAATCCCCCCTGTTTACCACCGCCCGCAGGTTAATCACTACCCTGCCCGGCGTCAGTTGGTATCAGAGATCATCTTCTTCCTGTGACCTCGGTATCAATGGCTGGAGGTCATGGTGGCCGTGGTGGTCTTCGTGGTGGACATATTCCGGCAGAGGAAGGTCCGTCTCGAGACCCAATCGCCTTAGAAGCAATAAACAAGGATCTGTAGAGACAAGTAGCGGAGTTGACCCAACGATTGGCGGCGCGAGATTTGGGGGATCATGAGGTTTCAGACCACGACTCCGAGTCTACCTTCGTCAACCCTTATTCCCGGCATGGGCAGTCCAGAGAGCACCGTGCATGAGAGGAGCGTCACGGAGATCTCGGCTTTCGGGTAGAGTTGCCCGAATTTACTTGAACCCTATATGCTGAAGTCTTCATCGGTTGGCTGAACGAGGTCGAGAGGATATTTGAGTATAAGGAGGTCCCTAATCGTCTGAAGGTGAAGCTAGTTGTCATCAAGTTGAAGGGTCGAGCATCCGCGTGGTGGGAGCAGTTATTGCGTTCACGGGATCGGCAAGGCAAACCAAAGATCGTAGATTGGGACAAGATGAAGAAGAAGATGAAGGGGCACTTCCTCCCCTTCGACTACACCCAAAACTTGTTTCAACGACTTCATACGTTGAGACAGGGCGCGAGATCAGTAGATGAGTACACAGAGGACTTCTACCAATTGATCGCGCATAACGACTTATCCGAGATGGAGGAGCAACTGGTGGCTCGATATCTGGGAGGTCTACGCCAACCACTACAAGATGTTCTCAGTCTACACTCATTATGGACTGTTTCGGAGGCATACCAGCGCGCCCTAACTATTGAAAAGCAGCAGAATAGAAGACCACCAATCAAGAGATCGTGAGTCGCCGGATCAAGCCGCCTCGGGCATCCCGCCTACCCAACAAGCACCGTCAGGTAGTTCTAACTCTGGAGTTCATTGTTATAGATGTGGTGAGCAGGGGCATAAATCACCCGAGTGTCAGAAACCTGCTAGTCAGAAGGGCAAGAACCTGATGATTGAAGAGATCGGACTAAGGAGGTTGAGGAACCAGTTTATGATGATTATAGCAATGAAGAAGAGGCTGGTGACGTGCTGATTGGGGATGGCCATGAGACCCTTATTGTTCGCAAGAGTCTGCTGGCACCCAAGGATGAATCAAGGGATGACTGGCTGAGAAACAACATCTTCCACACCACTTGCACATTGGCCGACAAGGTTTGCAAGGTGATCATCAACAGCGGTAGTTGTGAGAACGTGGTGTCTGAAGATGCTGTCTAGAAGTTACAGTTGAAGACAGAGCGACATCCGAAGCCCTACAATCTATCATGGCTGAGCAAAGGCAACGAGGTAAAAGTAGATCGGCGATGTTTCGTGTTTTTCTCCATTGGGCAGAGGTACTTTGACAATGCATGGTGCGATGTCGTGTCAATGGATGCATGTCACCTACTACTAGGGTGACCATGGCAGTGTGATCGGAGCATGGTCCACGACGGAAGGAAGAATACTTATTCCCTCAGCATCAAGGGAAAAAAGATCGTATTGGCACCCCGCCGAGAAGAAAAACATCCTGCTCCGGTAACCAATAGTAACCTACTTTCTATGTCCAGATTTTTAAGCGGGATCAAGCAGGGCGATGTAGTCTATGTATTGCTACCTTGTATGCATAGTACCACAGACATGGATCCAGATCTGCCAATAGAAGTGCAACAATTACTCCTAGAGTTCGCGGACTTGATGCCAGAGGAACTTCCCCCAGGACTCCCACCTATGAGGGACATCCAACACCAGATAGATCTTGTCTCAGGATCAAGCTTACTGAACCGACCCGCATACCGCCTCAGTCCCAAGGAGGCCGAAGAATTGCAGCGACAAGTGGAGGAGTTATTAAGGAACGGCTACATCCGAGAGAGCATGAGTCCCTACGCAGTTCCAGCCCTGCTGGTGCCAAAGAAGGATGGCTCGTGGCGCATGTGTATAGACAGCCGAGCAATCAATAAAATCACCATCAAGTACCGCTACCCCATCCCCCTCCTGGATGACATGTTGGATCAGCTATCTAGCTTGAAGGCCTTCTCAAAAATCGATCTGAAGAGCGGATACCACCAAATCAGAATACGGCCTGGAGATGAGTGGAAGACGGCGTTCAAGACACAACATGGACTGTACGAGTGGATGGTGATGCCTTTTGGGTTGTCCAACGCCCCCAGCACATTCATGCGATTCATGCACCAGGTTTTGTGACTATTTATGGGCAAGTTTGTGGTGGTCTATTTCGATGACATCCTCATATATAGTCCGAATTGGTCCTCACACTTTGACCACCTTCGTGTTGTCTTTGAGTTGCTGAGAACGGAGCGCCTATTCGTCAGCCAAAAGAAGTGTTCCTTCTTCACCACTTCTGTGACCTTCCTTGGTTTTGTTGTTTCTACTGACGGTATTCATGCAGATCAATCAAAGATCGATGCAATCTTGGTGTCGCCCAGACCAAGGACCTTACATGATGTTCGAAGCTTCCATGGGCTGGCCTCGTTCTACAGAAGATTCATTCGGAACTTTAGCACGTTGATTGCCCCCATC
Organism: Dioscorea zingiberensis; assembly: GCA_026586065.1. NCBI lineage: Eukaryota > Viridiplantae > Streptophyta > Magnoliopsida > Dioscoreales > Dioscoreaceae > Dioscorea > Dioscorea zingiberensis. The sequence continues at coordinate 51,104,678 of CM048821.1, read as the reverse complement.
ACCGAGTGTCTCAAGGGGCGTGATTTCAAGTGGACGGATGAGGCCGAAACTAGCTTCCACCTTGTCAAAATGTAAGATGATCAAGCACCGGTTCCGCACTTCCCGACTTTGACAAAGTGTTCGAGGTCAATTGTGATGCATCTGGAGTTGGCGTTGGAGGTGTTCTGAGCCAGTCAGGACGACCGGTAGCTTTCTTTAGCGAGAAGCTGTCGGGGTCGAAGAAGAACTACTCCACTTATGACTTGGAGTTTTATGCCATAGTTCAGTCGCTGAAGCATTGGCGCCACTACCTCATACAGAAGGAGTTCATCCTGTTCACCGATCATGAAGCCCTGAAGTACATCAATGGCCAACACAAAACTAAGCAGGCGGCACGCTAAGTGGGTGGCGTACTTGTAAGAGTTCACCTTTACTCTGAAGCATCAAGTAGGAAGCATCAACAGTGTAGCAAATGCTTTGAGCCGCCGCAGTTCTCTTCTCACCACAATGAGCGCCAAAGTTGCAGGGTTTGAAGCTTTCACAGATATGTATGCGGATGATCCTTCCTTCGGACAGATCCTTCAGGAGGTAACCAATGGACATCGTCACGATTTTATTTTGCATAATGGTTACCTGTTTCGTGGTCTGCAGCTGTACATCCTTGACTGTTCATTGCGACAGTAGATCATGAGCGAACTCCACAATGAGGGGCACTTTGGCCGTGATAAGACCTACATCCTCATAGCTGCAGAATTTTCTGAGTTTATATTTTGAGGATGGTTATTCAGGCAAAGCTTTCAATTTTTATGGCTCTAGATTGCTTCTCAAATGGTTGATATGTGTTACTTTTTGTATTTTTTTTTGTTTCTTCAATAAAATGAAATTCAGCTTGGATAATCATTCTTTGTGTTAGGTTATTAGCTTTTATTAGCTATCTAGCGCAGTTATTTATTATGCAATGTTTGTTCTGTATGAAAAACCATTGCCATAAAGAATAAGATGATTTATAGGTTTATATAGATTATGCTATGTTTGTCCAAATTGTGCTCTCAATTGTGTTTATTTTAATATGCTATGTTTCTCTGCAATTTTTATTATTGATTCATGTATTCTAATGCCCTTCCAATGATTCACATTAATTCTTTGTTGTACTAACTTATCTATATATCTCAAACAGGAACAATGTCAAATTTGGGAAAGAGGCCTATAGGTACAGATTCCGGTTCAAGCTCAGTGGCTGCAAAAAAAAAGGGGACCCCAAACAAACGATGGACGATAGAAATGGATGATGTCCTCATACCTTTTCTTGCGGAGATGGCACGCGCAGGGCTGAAGGTGGACAAATCCTTCAAGAGACAGGCTTTTGTTGAGGCTGCCACCATATCAACAGGTCATTTACATTGCCGGCAAACATGGATGCCGACAATGTTGAAAATCATATGAGGACAATAAAGCAACGTTACCAAGAACTTAATGGAATGATGAGAAAAAAATGTTTGTACTTGAGGGTGAGACATTTCGCACATTTGTTAAGGTATTGTTTTATTTTAGATTTATGTTATTATATCATCTTTCATGACCCATTCTTATGATTTGTTGTTGTAAATTGAAAAACTGATAAGCACATCCTAAATCGAAGGAGTGGTTGAACAAACCAATCAATAATCTTGAGGAGCTACGCCTGATTTGCTGTGATGATCAAGGCACGGGCCAGTTCTCATGATCTATCTATGAGAATTTTGGGGTAGGTGATAACGAGGGGGTGAATAAAACTGAACCTGATGTCGAGGACATGGATGCAACTCCTAGTGAGCAAGGAAGTCAGCCTCCAGAAACACCCCGTGTTTCTGTTTCTACCCCAACTGGCTCCAGGGGAAGTCGAACATCAAGGGCGACCTTCGACAGTGCCATAGAGGAGATTGCCAAGGGTGTGGGGAACTGACGTGCACACTAAGAGAATCTAAAGTACACTGGATCGAGAATCTGTCTACGGTGCTGTTCTCCATGGATGATGAGTATACTGAAGAAGAACTTGAGAGGGCCTATGATCACCTTCGCTGTAATGAAGGTGATGCGTGTGGCTTTGTGCATCGCAGGCCCGGGATGCGTAAAAGGTGGATGGACAGCTTCCTTGGACGTTGAAGTTATCTTTGCTCTGGACTGCTACTTATCTTTTGTTGGTGACTAATTAACATGCCTTTTTTCTTGTTCTGTGTTACTGCTGATGGTCTATGTGGTGGACTATGTTATGTCTTTTTGTTGGTACTTGTTTCTTATCTTGTTGATGGACTATGTTATGTAGGTGTTATGTTGAATGCTAATCTTTGCTGTGGATTATTGATGAAATACTATGTTAGTGTTAATTCTCAATATCTTTATTGATGAAATACTATGTATATCTTTGTTGTCTTGTTTTAAATTCCAGGTAATACAAGCAATAGTATCAGAGAAGTTCATGTTCTCCACACTGAGAAAACAATTTCATGTACTACTGCCTCTTTTATAGGTTTTATTTGAAAATGTATCTTGTCCAACCATTTTTATGTTTTTTTTTTTCATTTCATTCATAGCAGTGACTTTGTACATTCAGAGATTGTATTGTCATATTTTCTTTGTAATGAATGTGGGATTGTTCTTAGTTTGAGAAAAAAAATATTTACATAAATCCATTACAAATGTGGGATTGTTCTTTGTAATGAATGTGGGATTGTTATTAGTTGTTAAGCTAATTTGGTGTTCAATTATTGTGAAATTTTATCCATTAACTTATAATATTAATCACATATCCATTATAAAACCCTGAAAAATACAATTGTTAATCATTGTCTTGTTTTTTTTCTAATTTTTAAATTTTATCCATTAACTTATAATATTAATTACATATCCATTATAATAGCAACAAAAAATTACAATTGTTAATCATAGTCCTGTTTTTCTCTAATTTTTAAATTTTATCCATTAACTTATAATATTAATTACATATCCATTATAATAGCATAAAAAAAAATACAATTGTTAAACATAGCCATACTTAGTTAAATTTTCAAAATAGATCATCCTATACATACTACCCCTCACTTCCCTACTTCCTCCTAAAAGAACGCATTGGGGAACTCTTGTTCGGAAGTGAAACCACTTTCTACAAAAAGAACATTTGAAGTGGAGAAGTGACCACTTCGGAGGCTGACCAGTTACGCCAAAAAAACACAACATGTCTTACTCTTCCACTACTTCGGTACAGTTAGGGGAACTCCCACTTCCGCCTCACTTCGGGGAAGTGTCACCTTCGGGGAAAAGAACACTCCCTTATGTGCTCGAGCTGGAGTATTGTGGGGCACCAATGAGGAGCTACTCCACCATAAGGTGGCTCTAAATGCTGAGTTGATGTTCCTCATGATTCCAGGTCATGAGGATGTGGTTGGTTCTTCTTCCACATTACCTTCACGCTGAGCTAGCAAAAGAAGAACAGGATAATTACTAAGCATTTGGAGTAGCTCGAGTACCAGTCACAACGGTTATTATATTTTATTGAGTATCAAGCAAGCTGTATAACTATATTTGATCAGATATTGTGAGCCATCACTCAATAGATAAAAGTGGATGTGACTGCCCTTCTAGCTCTTCCTTCAACACCCAGCTTGAACATAGAGGAAGAGGAGGATTTAGAGGACGAGAAGGGCGATGCTTAAGGAAGTCTTTCTAAAACTCATCCTATTTCCTCTTGTTTTCTTATTCTATATCTTTTATTGTCTATGCCAGTGGGACACTGTCATTTTAAAGTTTGGGGGTGATAGTTGAATATTTTGTGATGTTCTGGATATATATTTATTATTTTTATTATTGATATGTGTAGTGTTGATTGTTCAAAACTTGTGGTTATAATGGAATAAATGCTTTCTCTTATTGTGCAAAACTTGTAATTATTGAATATATGATTAAGTCTTTGATTTAATGAATTGAGCAAATATTTCTCTATCACTTGCGTTGATGTTTGAGTTCTTAATGTTTAATGATGTGATTGAATGAATGAATGTTGGGTGTTGTATAGATTCATTTTGTGAGGGATTCTCTTAATGGTTATCTTGAGTGCATAAGCAAGTGTTCAAATGAATATTTGTTGTGAATAAATTCCCCTTGTTGCGCTGATGAGTGATGTTACATTTGAGTTCTCAGTGAGAATGTGTACTTGGCTATGATTGTATTATGATTGTATTATGATTGTAGTTATTCTCTTGAACCATCTATACAAATGTGCTTATAATTTTTAGTTATGAGATACGAGGATGAGACATAGTCATAGGAAGGTCAAATTTTTACTTGTCATCAATGATTAGAATTCCCAATTTTAACCACAAGGAACCTTATTCTTGTTCATATGAGTTTTAAGAGAACATGCATGCATTATAGAATGAATCTAAAGCAAGAATGTCATTGATGCTGAGTAGGTCTTTGAAACAAGAGTGGAAACATTTCATTGGGAAACAAGGATGATTTTAACAGCTAAGGTGATTATAAAAAAAAAGTGCCTGTAAAAGTATGGGGCATCAAGTGTTTGAAAGTACAAAAAGGTGTTTGCAAAGAGTACGAAACCGAATGCTTGCAAAGAGTACGAGCATTCAAATTTACATAATCACCAACATGGTGGGAGCGCCAATGTCTTGGAAAAACTCAATGAAGATGTTTATCAGACTTGGAAGACCTTTGAGAAAACACTATGGGGACATGTGGCAAACTTTTTCAAGCTGGCTAAAGAAAGGTTAGGCTTTTCTGAAAAAATTTGATACACTCTTCAATATCAGGGCAGCCATTAAGTGCCTCTTATTTATGTTTTTTTTCTTTCTTTTTTTCATCTTTGCATTTGAGGTGTATGTCACCTCTGTAAGGATGCTCCTGATAGAATGAAGCCACATTTTGATTAAATTCCTTGTTCTCATATGCCATGGATATTGTGGACAGTTTATCTGTCATGTTTTACATTAAGGGAATTATCATGTTGATCCAGAATATATTCATACACTGGTTGAGAAATCTTTACAAGGAAGGTGATTAAAATATTGGTTATTGAAACAGGCTCTAATTTAATAATCATACTGTTTTAATGAGATGATTGATTAATAATATAATGTATAGTCACAAAAGTTCTCAAGCACAGGGAGCACCTTGAAGAATTTTAAAAGATTGGATTATATTGATTTTCTGTGTTTTTTCAATTATCAAATGATTTAGATACCAGTTTTGTTGCTTATTTAGTCCATTAGGTGCTTTCTCATATTATGTTCTGACTCAATTTTCACAAATTTTGCAGCCCACAAACGTTGGTGGAAGCTCGAAGGTATGTGTCATAGTTTAGTTAGAACTTGCTTCTACTTGTTTATCAATTTTATGACTGCATTACTTATTGGACATCCATTCTTCACTTTTTTCTTGATTTACATTGACTTAGACATTTAACTTTAGTGAAAAGAAAGCTAGCTCCCTAGAAATCATGGCTTTGCTCAACTAGATCAAAGAAAAATTTGAAGGATTAGCTTATTTAGTTAGTTCTTGGATACAATGGTTGATAACTTGAAATGCATGGATGGGTTTCCAAAAACTTTGGGCATTAGAGTCTATTATGTACTAGTGATTGTTGGGCTCGTAGAAAGAATTTTGGGCATTTTGAGCACAAGAGGTTGCCTAAAGAATGGGAACTCCTATTATGGTTAGGCTTCTACAACAGAGAGACGGTTTAAGTTTGTTGTGTTGAAGTTTATATTGTGATATATGATTTGGAGTAATTGTTTCGTTGGAACATAGGTGTGACATTTAATGATAGGAGTGGACTAGGAGATGAAAGTTGATACTTTCTAACATCCAGAGCCATGGATGGTAGCTACTGCAGGTTGCGATACTAAAAGGATGGTTTAATGATCTACCTTTAAAGAGTTCTAGAACGGGTTTCCATGTAGTGGTATTTTGATGGAACTCCTTGTAAGAACAACCCAAGGTATAAACTCAAGTGAGCTGATACCACGAATAAGGAAAACTTTATTTCTAGAATAGAATAAAAGACTACAATGATTATAAAATTGCTCAAAGATGACAAAGAACATAAGGCTTTGCCCTTTTATAGCCATAACTTGCATATAGATCCCACTAATTAGACTATAATCTTTCATGCAAATCTCCTTGATTCGATCGCCTAATTTAGAAAACCAACCATATTTAGCTCCCTTGCCAAACTTATAGTCTAACCATATTATTAACTCTTGACATATTTTGTTGTCTTTCCAAACCATGTTCAACATTCCCCCCTTCTTCAAGTATACTCTTGTCCTTAAGAGTGAGATATGGAATTTGGAGCTTCCCGTGTAGAACACCTCCCATTTTGTTTGATTTCTCTTCCTATGTATTCTTCTATAAGAAAGGCGTGGCCCATCTTACATCTATGGGCTGGTGTAAACTTCTCTTCACATTTTAAACAGAGGCCCTTTTGTCATCTCTCTTCATAAATACTCCATGGTAGCTTATGTGGTTCTTTGTTGACTGGTGTTTTGTTAGATGGCTTGTTGCTGGGGAAGGAGAACGACAACTGTTCTTTGATATTGTTGTTCAAGTTGGAGCATGTAGATTTTTGAGCTCTATGGATTGTTGACAACTTCTCATCTTTCATTCGTGCAATTTCAATTTCCCATTGTAGATTATTTGGTCAAAACATTCAAACTTCTGCTGCTAAATCTAATTCAAGTCCTCCCATGAAAACTCCCACTAGAGCCGATCCAGTCCAATTATGTATGTGATTCATGAAATGTTCAATTTAGGACGTTCCTTTACTAGATTTTGGTTGTTGTAAGTGATTTACTTGAATGCAATAGTTTGAAGAATTAGCTTACAAAAAAACCAATCATAATTACTTGTGATTTGATATAGAATACTTGTGATTTGATATACCACATAACATGTTGTAATTAGTTTTTCTTACGTTTACAGTGCACATTAACACCATATTAATTGAATTATTACATTCTTTTCTTAGGATCGATACGTCGCTTTGGTGGAGGAGAGAAACAGTTCGAGGGGGACAATGGACGAAAATAGCTTATATTATGAGGCCACGGGTGGCATAAAGAAGAAGAATGTCTTTGAATTGGGAGGAATGGTCAGCTACTACTATCAAGATGCTTCCTCTTCAGCATGTCATGCATCAAACTTGCACAATGCTAGAGATGTCGGTCACCAGGTAAAAGCTGCTATCTCATCTATAAAGCAAAGGGTAGATGAGATGGTTGATGAGAGGATGCAGCAACGAGAGGTGGAGATTCGTGCATCTGTCAGAGAGGAGTTTGAGGGGCGACTTCAGGAGATGAAGCAGTAGTTGGAGATACAGCGGAAGTTTCAGGAGCAAATGAAGAAGATGTTAGAGAGTCGCCAGTCTTCTGACCGCTAGGTCCATTCACCATCTTATAGGACTTGAGGGGAGCCTATCATGTTGATATTCATATTTTGTATTGGCTATTGTGATGTGCATCTTATAACAAATTATATATATATATATATATATATATATATATATATATATATATATATATATATTACGATGTGCATCTTATAACATCTTAGTAGATCAATGTGGTAAATATATATGATTGTATTACAATGTAGTGATAATTTTCTCTATTATGAATTTACAAGTGGTTTTTAAAATTGTACTATAGGGGATCATTAAATAAAAATATATATTGGTGGTAAATGTAATTATTAGCGAGGGAATTGCTAGGAAATATCGAGAGAATAATTTTTAAAAAATTAGCTACGACAAATAATCTTTGGCTAAATAGCTAGTGAAAATCTAGAATAGCTAGGAAACAATGAGGGAATTATTTTTTTAAAAATAGCTATGAATGAGTAGCCCTAGCTAAATAGCTAGGGAAACGCCCTAGCTAAGTCCTCGCCAATAGGAAAATTCAGTGAGGGAATATAGCTAGCGAATAGTGAGGAATTGTTTTCTCTCGCTATATAGCTACAACAAAATCCCTCGCTACACCCTAGCAAATTATTGAAAAAGATTGATATGGTGAGGAGAGTATAGCGAGGGATAGCAAGGGAATTATGTTCCCTTGCTAACTGGCTAGGGCGAAATGCTGTCGCAAATCCCTTTCCTCGCTAAATGTTTGCTAGGATCAAAATGGGGATGGAAAAGTTTGCCTCGCTATTTCCTAGCTAAATGAATTTAGCGAGGGAAATTCATGATTTAGCTAGAGATTTGTCCCTAGCTATTTTCCAGTTTTCTTGTAGTGAAGCTTCCTGTTAGATTTTAGCTAAAGCAACATCATAATCAATAAGTACACAAGTACCAAACCTATTTGTGATCAGTATCTCAAATTCTTGCCATAGTACATTGTACTCATTCCTTCCTCGGTTTTGAGAGTACTGTTGCCACTATTGATGGGCCTCCATGTTTAAGTAGTAAGTGGCCTATTGAACTTTCTTATGTTTTAGAGTGCGATAGAGCATGAATATTGCAATCCAAATTTCTAATTCTTTGCCTTCAAAGGTAGGAAAGTTAAATTTTGGAGGTTTGGGTTCGAGATACTTCTTCTCTTGGCGGGGTTGTTCTCGAATACCTCTTTGGGCACCTCCCCTCCATCTAAGCTTCTCCCTCTCCTCAATTTCAGGGACTTGCTCTACTTTTTGGTTCAGGCCCCTTGTTGGAATTGGGCCTTAGTGGGCTCACTTCTCATCATTTACAAACCATGGAGGATGTTATCGGCGACTTCCTCCCTCTTGTACGCTATCTTCTCCCTCATAGTGCCTTCCTTAAGTGTGGATGCTCACTAACTCATTCCAAGGATGAACTTGCATGGCCTGGATAGCTTGTATAAGGCTTTGTAATTGCTCCTATATGGCTACTTGCATGGTTGCCTGCATAGCTTGGAATCGTTGCTCTATTGTCAGAGTCAATCAGTCCAAAGTTGGGACTTCAAGCGCCGCAGGATCTTTGGCGGTTGATGTATTTCGGCCTCTTGGCATGAATTAAGAAAAAAAAATATGTTCTCACAAGAAATTTCGGACTTGATACTCTCTCAACAAAAGCACCAATGATGAAACTCCTTATAAGAAAACCCAAGATATAACTCAAGCAAGCTTATACCACGGATAAGAAAAGCTTTAGTGCTAGAATAGAATAAAAGAATAAAATGACTATAAAATTGCTCAAGTATTCAATGATAAAGAACATAAGGCTTTGCCCTTTTATAGCCATAACTTGCATGTAGATCCCACTAATTAGACTACAATCTTGCTGCAAATCTCCTTTATTCGATTGCTTAATTTAGAAAACCAACCATATTTATCTCCCTTGCCAAACTTATGGTCCAACCATATTATTAATTCTTGACATATTTAGCTCCCTTTCCAAACTATGTTCAACATATTTTAATGTTTAGTTGTGAATTTAAGTTAAAAACTTAACCCATCCTATCATTTTCCAAAAGCACACTGAATTTAAAACTAAGCCATTAATATCTGGCAATATGAGAGTGATTAGTGGGAAGGTTGTTGAAAAACCATTTTTATTGTATGATATGTTGGCATGCTGTGGAGTAATGTTGTTTTCTTTATGATCTGGTAATCATTTTGAAACTTACAAATTCTTCTCAATCTAGTAAATGTATGTCCTAAATTGACGCAAATTGTTGATCACATGATTTGCACCTTCCCTTTTGGTTTTACATTAATTTTTTCACCTTTTTTAAGAAAAATACTTTGAAATGGGTTCATGTATTTAACTGTACAGTGGGCAATTATCTTACTAAACCTTATATTCTATTTAAGGGTCTCTTTGGGCAGCCCAAAATTATGTCATAATTTATACATTATGCCATAATTTTATATTTTATGGGGATTATGCCATATTGGATGTTTGGGTAGGTTATTTGAAGGTATGAAAATATTACATAACATAGGGATTATGGCATAAAAAAATATTTGACTCAGAGTGGAATATTTTCTCATTGTGAAAAATAACGAGAAAGGCTCCTGACTCCACTTCCTCTCCCTCTAGGCTCCGATTGCCTTCTCCACTCCCGGCTCTGATCACCGTCTCCGCTCCTGGCTCCCTTCTCCTTCTTTCTAACAGCCAACCTCCAGCTTCCACTCTCAATCTCTCTCATAGTCGGTTTCTGGTCACAACCGGCTTCCATTCACCGCGTGGTTCTCCTTCTTTGGCCCCTCCGATGGCTTCTCGAAGGATCATCTGGGAAGGAGTACTCATCGTCATTGAACATCCAGTCTCCCCTTCCAAGATGGTGCCCAGAGCTGGGTCCACGACAACATCACCTACTATATCCCAGCCACCGACGGCAGTGTTCGAATCGAGTAAGATTCCTCACTATCTTCCCAATATCTCGTTCTTGTTTGTCTCTAGGGCTGGCCTTTTTGTAGATTTTAACCGAGATGAATGAGAAATGTGTAGGACCATCCAGGGGTAACCCGACCACATCTCCACATTAGTGTGATATTGTCCACTTGAGCCCAAACCCGGGCCCAAGTAGTTTTATTCTTGGGACAAGCCCAAAAGGCCTCACACTAATGAAGATGGGCTTTACTCTTTTAAACCCCTTACACTTCTCTTCCACAAGCAATGTGGGACTATTGTTTGAACCCAACAATCCTCCCCTCAAACAAAGGACCACATGAGCCTCCCCTCGGCGATACACTTCGAACCATCCAGTGAATACCAAACTGTTATCATTCTTTAGCGCATCCCAGCATTCTCAAGAACCAACTCTAACACCTTGCTCAATTGAGTGTGCCTGCTCAAACATCACTGCGCTGCGACACACGCCTTATATGAATCCCCTTGAGCCTTCCTCGAGAGCCCGCTTTTCCCAGGTCAATGCTGTGGCTCATTGCCTGTTTTCCCAAGAGCAACCATGGTTCGATCCAACGCTATACCCGGGGATCTCCTCATGCCATTGTTTGATACCGGGGACTCATCCACATCGCCTTAGGACCAGAGAAGGCCTGGCTTTGATACCAATTGTTAGTCCCCGGGGCACCCCACATTCCACACTAGCAACGATATTGTCCGCTTTGGGCTGGAGCCCTCAAGGTTTTTTATTTTTCGTTTCACAGAAAAGGCCTCATTACTTTGAAGTGTGGTCCCATATTTATGCCCCTTCTTTTTTCTCACACTAGCCAATGTGGGACTAAATGTTTGCACATCCCCACAATCCTCCCCTCAAACAAAGGACCACATGATTAGCCTCCCCTCAGATGGTGCAACATCATCGAACCGTCCAGTAAACACCACCTTGTTCACTATGCTCATCGAGTACCTTTTTGCTCAAACCTTCACTGCGTTGGTGGCACACGCCTTATGTGAAGCCCCAGAGCTTTCCCCTCGAGAGCTCGCTCTCTCCTGGCCAATGCCGAGGTTCATTGCCTGTTCCCAAGTGCTCAACCACGGAACGATCCACCGCCATACTTTGGCTTACTTCATTCCTGCTTTCTCTCTCTTTGTTTGGCACTGAGGATCTACCCATCCACACCGCTAGGAGACACCTTGGTTCTGATACCAGTTGTTAGGACCGGGGGCACCCCACACTTCACACAAGTAATGATATTGTCCACTGGGCCCAAGCCCAAAGTGGTTTGTTTTTGGATCACCCAAAAGGCCTCACACTAATGAAGATGGGTTCTACTCTTTTAAACCCCTTACACTTCTCTTCCACAAACAATGTGGGACTATTGTTTGAACCCAACAAAATGTGTTTTTAAGTTCCATTTAATTTAAGAATTCGTTTGGATTGGAGAAAATTTGAGGAAAAGGAAAGGAATTTCTTTTTTTTTTTTTTGTTTGAATTGTAAGCTTGATATGATGTGCTTACTTATTGTAATGTTTGTAGTTGTTTAGTATTTGTCTTCCATGCAGGTGTACCTAATGAATGACTGGTAATGGTGTCATTCTCTTCTTATTATCTTTGCTCTGCTGGCAAGGTGCTCTATGTGGATCCCTAGTTGATGTTAGGGGTTGAAGTTGTTCTCTAATTGGATTTTTTTTAGTTTATATTAGCATGTTGCTTCTTCTTTTAGTGGCTAAGTGATCACTACTGATAGAGTATCTTCTAGTTTGTAGTTGTTGTGATAAATTTCTTCATCTAGGTTACTTTGATACTTCACTCTTACGACCATACAATCCTCAAACTTGGGTATGACTAAACTAGTTTCAAGTTGCAAAACTTGGAATTTTGTTGTTGTAGTTTCCTATGAGAACAAATTGACAAATTATATGAGCACTCATCAGAACAAATATTGTTTATAAGCTTCCATATGAGACACAATATGTGACTGTTTTTTCTTTTTTTTTTTTTTTGTCGATTATGATGAAGCAAATACTGAAACTATTGAGAGGTGATTAAGATGTTGAGGCATTGATGAAAGTTCATTTAAACAACATTGGAGATGATTTGGATTGCCAGGATGAAGAAATGTATCCAGCTTCAAGCTTTGGCGCACATATAGGCCCAGCATTGTTTGATGTAAATGACAATTCATAGGTTGCGAGTTACGAGCAACACAATTTGAACTCATGGGAAGACTTTCGAGATGGAGTAGATCTTCTAGCTATGAAAAACTCCAATGTTGGGAGTCTTAGAAGCAAAACCTTTTCTGCCTCTTTTAACTTCATTTTCAAACTTGAGTTTCTTGGCTTGAATTTAAGCTTTGTACAGTGAGTACTAAAGACCAACTACTGCAGGAGTTGTAGTAGAGTGGATGTAATTAGGAACATAGTTTTCCTAATTTTTCTTTTATGAGGATGTTTTGATATGAATAATGAGGGAATTTCATTCAAATAGAAAGAAACATCCACAAGATTTGATAGTGCAATAATTTAAGCATTCTATGCATTTTGTGTGTGTTGTATATGTATTCATGTCTTGAAAGTTTGATCAGTCAAACAAGACATATTGAATTGAAAGTTACCATCTTAAAATAGATCAAGAGGCAATAAAACAAGTGAATTGAATAAAATAAATAAATTTTTTATTATTAAATTAATTTTTATAAATTTTTTTATTATGTCTAGCAAAACACTCATTATGTAGGAATAAAATCTATAAGAATTTTTTGTAATAATCATATTCACTTCCTACATAAAAAAATTATACCATAATTTTAATTTTTAACCAAACAGGCCCTAACTTGGGTGAAATCTTGATCTTCTTTATTTATTTAAATCTTGGAATAAGAGATTAGACAATTTATTTTTAAAGCACATAAATTATATCCTATTTGGAGAAACCTTAATTTCACTTTTAGTTTGTTGCTGCTACTTTAATTATGGAGTTCTGCTGGATGCATGTGTGTTGCTAGTAAAGATGTGAGAATTTAAACAACCTGTGTAAAAAGAAAGCATATGGTTTCCAGTTTTCTTAATTATCAAATTTCATGCTAAAAAGCTGTGCAAATTATTAACTTTTCTGAAACATAAAAAGGGCATGCTTAGATATTGATATCTTTTGTTTGTGGTTCTTCAGTTTGCTTTTCTAGAATTTGATAGTTTTGATGTAGAGTAATTGAAATGCAAAAAATTCTAGACCAACAACTGGCTGAAGAGGCAGCTGAAGCTGAGGGAGGGGGCACTATGGCATCAATTACAAACCCTCGTAGATCTGCAAAGTAATGGCTATAAATTCCTTTTCCTAGTACCTCTTTGGATTGTGTAGCATGCATAAAATATTTTTTGGATTCATGAGACCAAGATCTAGCTAGCTGTTTATAGGAGAAGCTCACTTTGGTGTTCATAATCTGTTCATATCATGCTCACATGTGCTCCAAATTCCATAATGTCCTTGTAAAAACAAAGGTGTTTGACTGAAACATGAAAAAATCTGGTTCTTTTGCAGTAATTGTAGTTCTGAGTTAAATATAATAGTTCCTAAAATATTCTGTTCATCCTTTGGTGGTGTCAATCTTAAGCACTTATGGGACCTGCCGACTAACACAACAAACACATTGGAGTTGTTCTTTTTCCACCTGATAAAAGCACTCGAGCCTTTTGTTTTGACAAGAATTATCATGATGATTGGTATATGTGACTATTAACCGTTTTGCATTAAACTATACAATATCAAAGGAATTAGTTCAGCAGAAGATTCAGCATATTGTATACTTTGTACAGCTGTAGCCATTTAAAGTCAACAGATTTAACATATTCTATAGTGATAGCAATCTTCTATATTTGTAAATCTTTCATTCTTTCCTTAATTAGGATATCCTAACTATAGACTATCTTTAGGTAGATTTGTAACCTGTTGAGGCTAGAATCGGTACCTATCTCTTCAGAAATCGATACTGATTCCAGGTCAGCAGTTGAATTTATATTTGACTGGCAGACCTCCACAATTACTGAGAAAGTCCGTGAACGCTTCCGAAGATCGAGGTACCTGCACAGGAAAACCACCCGTCGGAGTTGGGCCTAAATGCCCGGATTTAGCTCCGACGATCAAGTCAGGATAATCTTTTCCTTTTAGTGTTCCGTCGGATCCCCCCTTTTCTGATAGTGTCTCCTCGTATTTATAGCCTTGGTGGGAGTTCTCGGCAATGCCATGGATGTGACGGGCGTTTATGGAGGAAGTGATGGGAGGAACTCACCCCTTTGTTGGGTCGGCTTTTCCCCCGACCTATCCCATCCATGTCAGAGGTTACTTTTTCAATGTGTTTCTTCAAGAACCTGGCTCCTTTCTCGGGCTTAAGAGCCGAGCGCCCTATGTAGCTGTCTTTACCTATCCCATCGGGAGCCAAGTCGGCGGTTCCTCTTGTCAGATCGGTATTTAAATGGTGGGCTGTCTTATCACTGAATTAGCATGGGCGCTAGTCCTTTTTAGATTCAGATCCTTTGTTAACCGTACTTGTATTATGGCCCGAGTCATTCGATCAATTAATTCCCTGCTATCGCTCTTCCCCATGCTCTGACTTTGATCGTGGTATCTTTCAAGACAGGATTTTGGTCGGTCAGGGAGTCTTCTTTTTGAGGTGGCAGCATTTATTAGGCATGTGCGAGGTGTTAGGGGGTCGCCACGTGGGTATGCCAAGCCGGTCAGCTGGACGGCCATGATGTATCCACATGGCTGACCATTTTCACCCTTATCACTAGTCCCCCCCCTAGTATACTTTCGTGCGAGTTTGAGTGATGGACGAGCGCCACTCGGTCATCGGTCGACTCGGGAAGAAAAGCATTGGGAAAGTAAAGTGGCAACTTTTAAGGAAATTACTCCACCGGGAATACTAAGGTAGTCATTCCCCAAGCACTCGTGACGATAGCCAAGGTCTTGGAACTATGAGTCCGTTTAATGTATCCCTTCTTGTTACTCGCGCATGTTGCCCTATATAAGTTAGCTATAGGGAGAAAAGCGTTTTCATCTTCTGTCATATGGCTTCTCCTCGGCATCAATCTTTCTTTAAGATTTTTCTTCCTGAACAATCTACTTTTATGCTTAGGATTCCTCCAGGATTCCACCGGTTCCTTGATCGGCTCGAGCCCGGTAATGTTCGGCTTCGGGGTCCGAGCGGTTGTGTATGGAGCGTCGGATTAATGAGGGACGATGACGCTGAAGACATCCGATTTGCGCAGGGCTGGACGGGATTTCACGTTGACCACCATGTGACGGCGGGGGACCTCCTAATTTTTACTTATTTGGGAGGCCAAGACTTCAAGGTCAAAATTTATGGTAGGAGTTGCTGCCTTAGAGAGTCCCCTTATTCTGCCCGGCCGGCACATGGAGCGGCCGAAGTTGACAATAGTGGAGGGGAGGGAGCTCAGGCCTCGGAGTCTTCCATCGGGTCTTCTTAGGATGTTAAGTCTACCGTTTTGTCTGAACGGGTTCTAAAGATCTATGTAATCTTTTCTTTTTCTTATCTTGTTTCTCCTTTCGGGGTGACCCTTGTGAATATATTGTCCGTTTTCACGAACCGCATGGTCTTGCTTTAGCTTTTTGGATGATTAGATTATTTGAAAACGTCGACTGTACATCATTTATTGCGATATGCCGTTTTCTGTTCTGCCTGGCAGTTTTCAAAGCGATTAGGCTTTGAGGGCATGGGGTGGGGTAGGTGAAATGATGATGGGCCCGACTTTTTAGGGTCCACTTGTCAAGGATCGTCATGGGGTTACGCATCGTGTCGATTCAAGTCGCGATGATTCGTCCGTCGCTTGTATTTCCACGTGGCCGTCGTCTAAGTCGATCATCGCTATTATGAGATAATCCTCGCCGTTCATGGTGATCCAACGGCCAGAAAGGAAAAGTTCTGGGTCACTGAGACGCCAAGGGTTGGTTAAGGGTTTCATGTTGCCTTTGTCTTCTTCTCTATCGCGCTTTCTCTTCGCCGCTGGTGGTTCCTGGGTGTTCTTTAACGACATTCTCAAGACTTCCTCATATTTCTCCATCTCGAGGTAATGGACATCCCTCCTTTGGACTCTAGGGGCCCTGCCCTCCTTCCCCCTTCTCCTCCCACATCATCCGCTTCTTCTTCCGAGACTGTTTCTGGCTCTATTTCCTCGCCCCCTGTTCCCGGTTCTGGTGAACTTGGTTGTCTTGTTGTAGTCCCATCTGCAACCGTGACCGTCGAGCCTGATGATTTACCCTTAATTCCTAGGGTGCATCCTGGTTCTTCGAAAAACGAAAGGGGAAAATCTACCGTCTTTGTGAGCCTTCTTCGTCAGGTGGATGTCAATAGGTTAGTTGCATGTAATGAGATTCCTGTTTCCCATTTCTCTTGCCGGGAGCCGGGCGGCGGAGAACGGGCGAGCAGCCCAAGGCAAGGGGAAATTGCCATTTACCAGGATGCGCTGTTGGGCGGTCTGAGGCTTCCATTTGCTCCGTTCGTTAGAGAAATCCTTGACTATCACCAGCTGTGTTCGTCCCAATTAACTCCGAACTCTTGGAGATTAATTTGCGGTTTTGTTATGGTTTTGAATCATTTCGAGGTCCAGCCGACACTTCGTTGGTTCCGTCTTTTATTCAGTTTAAACCTTGAACCCAATACCGACTGGTATTACTTCTCGGCTCGCTCCGGGAAAAAGTTCTTGGGCAAGGTTCCTTCTTCCATCAAGAGATGGAAGAGTAAATTCTTCTTTGCCTCTAGTCAATCTGGGTGGGATGTTCGTACGCAATGGGCGGAGCCCCAGGTCGAGACTTTATGTGAGGATGGGATGACCGAAGAGGAAGAAACGAAGTTCAAGAGGTTCAAAGGGGTTTCTGGTGTCTCAATCGATACGATTCTGACGAGGGAAAACCTCCGGAAGTGTTGCCTCTTTATAAACCGGGGTAGGGGTTGTTCATGTCCTTTGTCTTGAAGGGTCAGTGCGTATGACTACGATTGATTTCTCTTTGTTTTGCAGACGGGACGATGGAAGATACCGGCCTCGCTAAGGAACTTCTGGCCAAGCATGTGGGGGTCGTCCAGCCTCCCGCCCGGAGAGGGAGGAAGGCAACAGATCCGTCCGTAAAGGCGGAGGAAAAGGAGAAAAGGGAAAAACTCAAGAAGGGGGAGACCGGGGGTGATGTCCAAGGCGGGACTTCTACAGTGGCGCCTAAAAAGAGGGGGAAAGGCGAAGGCTCCGTCGCCGGATCCGATCGCCCTTCCAAAAGGGTGCGCATTTCACCAAATCCACCCGCGATCCCTCCTTCAGTTCGAGCTGAAGACTCTTGTCCTTCTAACGAAGAGGGTATTCTCACACGAGTCCCGCGGAAAACCATGAGGGAGGCACGAGGGTCTTCAGTCGAAAGTCCCTTAGCTCCGTCCGTAGATGTCCCCTCTTCTCCCGAGGATTGCCGGGGCCTGGCTACGGGGTCGACCGATCGAAATGAGGGTGTGCATCCTCTCGGCCAGGTGCCCCTCTCCAACTGTTCTTGATTTTCCGAGGGGATTCCAGGAAAAGTTTGTACTGATAGTCTTTTAATTCAATATAGGCTGGAACGTCGGGGGACGGGAGGTTCAGGAAGGGGAGCTCAGCGGCTCCGAAAGAAACTCTTCCTTCTGCGACCCTCCCTTCTGGAGTTGTGCTTTTTGACGATCCCTCCGTAGTAGGGGAGATGGCTGATGCTATGCGCTCGGAGGACATTTCCCTGAAGCTACAAAGGCTGGGGAAGGAGGAAGTCGCTGGTCAGCTGGGGTGTCATGCTTCAACTTTACATGCTATCTTTCCTCTTCTTCTTATGATGTCCGGTTTTCTCTTAGGTCTTCTTCCTGGCGGATCGTGCCTGCCGGCTCCTCCGTGAAGACGCAGCCATTGTTAATCCGTGTGCTGAGGTCTTGGATCAGAAAGATGTGGAAATTAGCGATCTTCAGAAGAAGATCACAACTCTAGAGGCCGCGTTCGAATCGCTAAAGAAGGAGAACAAGGAGTTGAAGGATAAGGCTTCCAAGGCTGAGAGGAAACAGAAGAAAGAGCTAGAGGTGACAAAGAAAGAGAAAGATGAGCTTGCGGGAAAATTGTCAAATGCCGAGAGGTCGCTCAAGTCCGCCGAGGCAGATGTCGCCGTTTTTTAGGAGCGGGTAGTCACTCTTGAGAAAGAGATGGCTGGATCCAAGCAGGTGATCGACGCTCTGTCGTCGGAGAGAGAGAAACTCTCATGCGAGCTGAAGTTGCGTGATGAGCTTCTCGATCGTACCAGCGGGGATTTGGAGAGAGTTAGGGCTGAAAAAGAGGAGGCCCTAGACGACCTTGAAGCGCAAGTTGAAGAACTTGAGGCCGCTCTGACAGCAGCCGAGCAAAAGTCACAGGATAGAGGGAAGAGGACTTTTGCGATGTTTAAGGTTTTGGCCCAGCATGGTCTGTCGTTTGCCTCTATGAATTATCCTGACGCATTGAAAGCTTACATAGCTTTAGCGGAGAAAACTAAGGTCGGCGGTGGTCCTTCTGAAGGTAAGGGTTCTTTCTGTTTGTTTAATCTATGTACCGTGATCCGTTTCTGGTAAACTAGCCGGTTTTATCTCCTCTTATTCTTGTAGTGGTAGCCGAGGGCAAGACCATTACGGTTGGAGCTGACATTGACAAAGGTCAGGCCTCTATCGGGGAGACCAGTGCTGGTCCGGACCCCCGGGGGGAAAAAGAAGTTTCCCGAGCTACTGCCATTGGGAATGAATAGGACGAGGAGGCTCAACTCGTTGATGGAAGATGTCTAACAGCCTCTGCATATATTTCTTTTGTGCTCCTTTCGATCTTTTCGGATTTTTTTTTTTTTTTTTTTTTTGGGTAAGGATAATTCTATATCGGTTAGTGAAATGGGCACGTTTTGCTTGTGTACTGCTCTTATGAATTTGTATCGGAATTAAGTAAAGAATCGTAGCCTTTATTTTATCAATACCGACTAGAATGAGTCAGATTTTAGGTTTTTAGAAGGCTGCGAGTTTTTCATTGATCCGAGACCCTGTACTCGTCGGTTTCTTTCCCGGATTTCTTCGGGCTGTGTTACTGCAATAATGCTGCCCACTTAATGGTGTCTTTTAATGCTATTCTTGGAAAAAAGGAACAGTCGCTGATCTCTTCCCAATGGGACGTGAGTCAATTTCGAGGCCTTGCCTTTAATGATCAGCCAGTCCCGAGGGGCCAAAGCAATCTCTCGAGTTAAGGCGGTTTCTGATCTGGGGCTTATTTAAGCGGAGCCGTAAAGGGTTTTACCCCCATCTTTGGTTCGTTGTGTGAAGGTGAAGATCCCATGGACCTCCTTCTTCGCCCCTCCTTCTACAGGCAGTTCGGTTTAAGGGGCACTACCCAACGCCTGAAGATCCCCTCCTCGTTTCATGGATGTTTGAGCGAAGTAAACACGAGTGCCGTAGCCATCGAGGGCCCCAGTGGTTATATATGGGGAGTCACTTTGTTTAGGGACGAAGGTGCTGGGGAGATCTGGTTCGCGAACGGGTGGCAGGATTTCTTGGTCGATCATCACATGGAAGTGGGGGACCTTATGACCTTCTTCTATATGGGAGGAAACCACTTCCGAGTATCCATCTATGGGAGAAATCGATGTCTGAAGGAATGGGCCCTCTCTGCCCGCCCTTTTCATCGATCCGTCGTCCTTAGTGATGACGGTGGCAGCGGAAGGGAGGAGGACGAGGAAAATGGGTCGAGCAGTTCTGCGGACTAGGGTGTTCGTCCTTCCGACATTCTCTTTTCCCCTCGTCTTTTTATGTGTCGACTTTTGTAGTTTACTTAGTGATGATTTTATAAAGAATTATTACTTTTGCATGCTCTGGCGAATCCTTAATCATGATAGGCGGACGATTCTTGGTTTCTTCCGTATCTCATTCCTACTCCCGTACCCTTACAATGGTTTTGAATGCTAACCTACCGCTCGCTAGAGTAGGTCAAGCGCCGAACCTAAAAAAGAGTCGGGGAGGGGGGGCCTGGCTCATTGGCTTTTATTGGAGTTGGGTCTATCTCATCCAACGAGCCGTGTGGTCTTGTCGATGTCTACTGTTGCAATCTTTGGGAATCGGGCTTGGTTCTTGTGACAGATTTGACACCAGTGGGGGGTGTTCTTAGTATGCGTTCTTCCTTGGTTTTTAGCCCTCCCATGGCTTCTTCTTCTCTTCCCCATTCCTTTTTCATTTTGTTTGATCATGAAGTTCATTCTGGTTTTTTGAAGATCCCTTCTCCATACTCTCGGGGCTTGGATTTACCCAGCCCAACGTATGTAAATCTTAAAAGCCCGAATGGCAGCAGTTGGCTTGTGGCGTTTTGGCGAGAGGAATTCCCAAGGAAGATCTGGTTCGGTCCTGGATGGTCGAGCTTCTATACAGATCACGGGTTAGCGGAAGGGGAATTACTAATTTTCACCTACCTTGGCGACAAGACCTTTCAGGTGGAGATTTTTGGCAAGGACGGCTGTCGAAAATTGGTTAACCCTTGCATCTGGCCTTCCAGTTATAGGCCCCTTTCACGCGACGGCGAGTCTAGGGGAGTTCAGGCTTTATCCCGTTCATCCACAGGGTCCAGCTAAGGCGTTGGGATGCGTGGGTTGTCAAGTTTCTTTGCAAGGAAACTTTGTGCGTCCTATGTAACATGTTTTCTCACTTACGTTTGTCCTCGCTTTAAATACATATAGTTAGGGTGCATCTTAAAACCTAAATATGTGGGCTAATATCGTGTGAGTTTCATCACGGTCAAGGCGTACCCTAAACTCTGAATGCGCGAATTAACATTGGGTGAATCATGGTCAAAATGTATTTTAAACTCCGAATGCGTGAATTAATGCCGGGTGAGTTGTTCTAACCTCTGGTCTTCTGAGGGGACATCCCTCGGTTTCTTAGAGATTTAAGGCCTTTCCTTCCCAACGATTGCTTGAGGTGCTTTTCTCCGTCTTCTTCCAAGTTGGGTGGAACTTTGTGTGAGTCAGAAGGCTTTATCCCCCTTGATGCGAGTTCTGGAATACTCGGCCTTCCTTCGGAGGGTTTTCGTGCATGCCAAGGCACTCGACCCCCCCTTGGTGGGGCTTTAACGCTAGTCCGGGGACTCGGCCCTTCTTTGGAGGGTCTTTTTGTGAGTCAAGAGACTCGGCCCTTCTTTGGAGGGACTTTTTGCGAGTCAAGGGACTCAGCCCTTCCGTGGAGGGACTTTTTACGAGTCAAGGGACTCGGCCCTTCTTTGGAGGGACTTTTTGCAAGTCAAGGGACTCTGCCCTTCTTTGGAGGGACTTTTTTGCGAGTCAAGGGACTCGGCCCTTTGGGGGGACTTTTTGCGAGTCAAGGGACTCGACCATTCTTTGGAGGGACTTTTTTGCGAGTCAAGGGACTCGGCCCTTTGGGGGGACTTTTTGCGAGTCAAGGGACTCGATTGGATGGCATTTTTGGCGACTTTTTTTTTTATACAAAAACTCTGGTTTTCCTTTCATTACTGGTAATAACGGCGCAAATGCTCTGCATGGAATGGTCGCTTAAGGACTCGTCCTTCCATATTTGCGAGGTAGTAGGTCCCGGTCCTGACCTCTTTCTTCACAATGTATGGACCTTCCCAGTTCGGGGTCAGTTTTCATGTTCGACTTTTGTTGCCTTGGAACTCGTTTTTCCTCAAGACTAGGTCCCCTAGTTGGAAGCTGACTCCTTTTACCCGGGAGTCATAGAAGCGTTTTACTCTCTGGCGGTATGCTGCAGCACGTAACTCGGAGTTTTCTCTTTTTTCTTCAAGGAGGTCCAACTCTGCACGGAGTCTTTCTTCGTTGGTTTCCGGGGAAAAAGTTTTGGTTCGGAGCGTTGGTACCCCTATTTCCGCCGGTATGACTGCCTCGACACCAAAAGCAAGGGCGAATGGAGTCTCCCCTGTTGGAGTCCGGGAGGTTGTTCGATAGGCCCATAACGCGCTCGGAATTTCTTCCACCCAGCTCGTTCCGTCCCTGAGGACCCGAGTTTTCAATACCTGGAGTAAAGTCCGGTTGGTCACTTCAACCTCCCCGTTGGCTTGGGGGTGTGTTACCGACGTCAGCCTGGCCTCTATTCCTAATTTGGTACAGAAGTTTTTGAAGGCTTGGTTGTCAAACTGCCGTCCGTTGTCGGTGATAAAAGCCACCGGAATCCCAAATCGGCTGACGACAGTCCGCCAAAGAAAACCCTCACATGCTTTTTCGGTGATTTTGGCCAGGGGCTCTGCTTCTACCCATTTAGTGAAGTAATCGATGGCGACGATTAGGAACTTCATCTGTCTAACTGCTGTAGGAAATGGTCCCAGGATGTCTACCCCCCATAGGGCAAAAGGTCTCGGGCTGACTGGTGAGCGGTGTTGGCGGTCGCCTTTGTATTTTTGCGTGGCGCTGGCATGCGTCGCATTTCCGAACAAACTCCATAGCTTCCCGAGACAGTGTGGGCCAATAGTATCCTTGTTGTAAGACTTTGTGCCCCAGGGCCTTTCCTCCCAAATGATCCCCGCCGATGCCTTCATGTATCTCTCGTAAGACATATTCGGCCTCGGTCGGTCGTAGGCACCTCAGAAGTGGTCGGGTATAAGATCTCTTGTATAGGCTGTCGTCGATTATACTGTACTTGGCCGACTTTGTGACTATCCGTCGAGCTTCCTTTGGCTCGAGCGGTAGGGATCCGTTTTGGAGGTACTTTTTTATGGGATCAATCCAACATTGCTCCTCTTCCATATTCAATATTTCATCTTCCGGGCGCCCCTCAATGGTTTTTCTCATCAGGTTTTGGACGTTGAAGGGCTGCTTTAGATCGATTTCGGGTGAAGACGCCATTTTGGATAAGAGGTCGGCCTCTTCATTCTCTGTCCGCAGGATTTTGACTATTTCAAACTGTGCGAAGCTGGGGGTGATTTTCCTCACTACTGCCCGGTATTTTACCATATTCTCTTCCCTAGCTTCGAAATCTCCCGTGGTGTATCCGGCAATGAGTTGGGAGTCCGTGTACGCCCGTAATTTTTGTATCCCCAAACCCCGAGCCAATTGAAGCCCCGCGATGAGGGCTTCGTATTCTGCCTCATTATTTGTTGCTTTGAAATCGAACCTTAGGATTGTTGATGTATGCCATCCTGAGGGAGAACGCAAAGACTAATCCTCGCCTCCCGCTTCTTCTTACGTGGGCCGATCCATCCACATGTAAGGTCCAATGTAGCGAAGGTATTTCCACTGATCCGAGGGTTTCTGTCATGGTGATTTTTTCCTGTTCTTCCGCGGTCAACTCCACTATGAAGTCAGCCAATGCTTGTGCCTTGATCGCAGTTCGGGGTTTGTAGCTGATTTCATACTGTCCTAATTCGACCACCCATTTGGCAAGTCTTCCTGAGGCCTCTGGTCGGTGGAGGATATTCTTCAAAGGCTGATCTGAAAGGACCGTGACTTTGTGCGCTTGGAAGTATGGCCTAAGTCGCCTGGTTGCGTTGATGAGGGCAAAAGCCAGTTTCTCTAGCGGAAAGTACCTTGTTTCTGCATCGCCTAGAACTTTGCTGGTGTAGTAGATCGGTTTTTGGATGCCTTTTTCTTCTTTTAGGAGAACCGAGCTTATCGCAGTGGTGGTTGTTGCCAAGTAAATGTAGAGTTCTTCACCAGGTTGGGGTTTTGCTAGCAGCATGGGAGATTTCAGATAATCTTTCAGCTGGCCGAGTGCTTTTTCACAATCCTCGTTCCACTCCATTTTCGGGGCTTTCCGCAATGCTCGGAAAAAAGGGAGATTTCTCTCTCCCGACCTTGAGATGAACCGCCCTAGGGCGGCCAATCGCCCATTCAACCTTTGTATTTCCTTAAGGGTTTTCGGGGATTTCATTTCCAGTATTGCTTTGATCTTTTCTGGGTTGGCCTCAATGCCCCGTTGGGTTAGCATGAACCCCAAAAATTTTCCTGAGCGAACTCCAAAAGCGCATTTACTTGGATTGAGGCGCATGCCATATTCCCGAAGGGATTCGAAAGCTTCCTGTAAGTCGGTCATATGGCTCTTGGCTTTCAGACTTTTTACTAGGATATCATCCACATAGGCTTCAATATTCCTTCCGATTTGCCCTTTGAAGATCCGGGTTGCTAACCTCTGAAAAGTTGCCCCTGTATTTTTTAGGCCGAAAGGCATCACCTTGTAGCAATAGATCCCTTTACTTGTGATAAACGATGTTTTCTCTTCGTCTGCTTCAGCCATCTGAATTTGATTATATCCGGAGAAGGCGTCCAGAAAAATGAGCATTTCATGTCCTGATGTTGAGTCTACGAGATCATCAATCGAAGGCAAAGGAAAAGAGTCCTTTGGACAGGCTTTATTTAGGTCAGAATAGTCTACACACATTCCCCATTTTCCCGATGCCTTTTTTACCAAGACTATGTTGGCCAGCCAGTTTGGGTAGACCACTTCTCTTATGAAGCCTGCTTTGAGGAGTTTATCGACCTCTTCTTCTACCGCCTTTTGCCGCTCAGGCACAATATTCCTTCGTTTCTGGATTACTGGTTTGAAGGCGGGGTCCACATTCAGTCGGTGTTTAATGATTCCTCGGTTTACTCCTGGCATATCCTCTGGCGACCATGCGAAAAGATCGGCATTGCTTCGCAGGAGTTTCATCATTTCAACCTGGTGCTCTGTTGACAGCCCAGTTCCAATTTGGACAGTGCGTTCCGGCTGATCTTCGTTAAGCGGGATCACGACAAGTTCTTCAACGGGCGTTGGCCTGTGATCCTCGTCGACTGGGGCGCCTGCGTATTCCTCCAGTGTCATAGCCTCGGGGGTTGCTCCTTTTGACGAGTCCCTTCCTTTGAGGGTGTCCGCGTAACATTGTCGAGCTAGCGGTTGATTCCCTCTTACTTCTCCACATCCGTTCTCAGTCGGGAACTTTAGAAGGAGGTGGTAAGTGGATACAGCCGCTCTTAAGGAGTTAAGAGTCGGCCTACCAAGTATGGCATTGTAACTGGACGCACACCGCACAACTAAGAAGTTCGTCGTAGTTGTGGTCTGCCTTGGCGGACGTCCGACCGTCACGGGTAGCGTTAGCATTTCTTCTGGTTGAATCACTCCTCCCGAGAAACCTATCAAGGCCGATTTGACCGGGAGGAGCTGATCTACGTCGAACCTCATCCTTTTGAACGCACTCTAAAAAAGGACATCGACTGAGCTCCCAGTATCGACAAGAATCCTCCTTAGTTCGAAATTTGAGACTGTGATGGCAATAATCAGGGCGTCATCATGAGGGTGGCATACTTTCTTTGCTTCATCATCGTAGAAGATTATCGGCGGCATTTCCCGAGCTCTCTTCTAAGTTGGGCTTATTTGAGTAGTTAGCACCATCCGAGCGTAGTTTTTCCGTGAAGTAGAGCTTTCCCCCGCACACCCGGGGCCTCCGCTGATGCAGCCAACAATTTCTTTGCCGGTTTCATTCCGCCGGGTGGGCGACTCTTTAGTAGGTGCTGATCTGCGAAAAATGTATTTTTCGAGCCTTCCCTTCCGTACAGCCTCTTCAAGAGCGTTCTGCAGGTGGGTGCATTCCTCGGTGTCGTGGCCAGGAGCTTGGTGGAACTTGCAGTATCTTCTATTGTTGCCTCTCCGCCCCCCTGGATTTCTTACGGGCTCCGGCTTCCTCAGAATTTCCTGGCCTCGGATTTCTATGAGGATATGGCTCCGTGGTAAGTTGAGGGGGGTATAATGGTTGTATTGGGGTACTGGCCCGTATCTTCTGGGTTCCCGAGGTTGGAGTTGGTACTGTCCCCGACGAGGTGGGGACCTTTGGGCTTGATCCATCTTCCGAGGAGGGTCTTGTCTGTCTCCTCTGTAGGCGCCTCTAGGCTCTCGGCGGTCATTCTTCTCCCGGTTCTCCTGTTGCTGGGCTTCTTTTTCCCAACCCTCGTGAATCTCGTTCGAATTGATGTATTTCTGGGCGTGAGACATGAGATCGGCTATGCTCCTTGGTGACTCCAGGGTGAGCAAAAAACGAAAAGGGGAATCTTGCAATCCCTCAATTAGCATGGTTATCACCATCCTGGGGGGTAAGTCTTCTACCTTAGCTGCTTCTTCAAGGAATCGATCGAGGTACGTCTGAAGGTTCTCCCCCCTTTGCTGCTTCACCCGCATGAGGTTTGAGGGTGTCTTCTGCTTTTTGGAATGGTTAGCAAAGCGAGTGAGAAATAGGTCAGCCATTACCTGGAAAGAGGGGATGGAGTTTGAGGGAAGCTCGACGAGCCAATCCTGGCCCACGCCCTCAAGGGTAGATGGGAAAGCTCGACACATCCGGGCATCTGAGTTTCCCGTTAGGAGCATCTTGGAACGAAAAGATTTTATATGGTGAGAAGGATCAGTTTTCCCATGGTAGGCCGCCATCAAGGGTGGTCGGAAACTGTCGGGAATGCTCTCCCCAAGGATCTCTTTAGTAAAGGGGGTAGTTATCCGAGATACATCATTTTCGTTTTCCTCCCGCGGTCGGCCGTAACGCCGCGTCCCTTCTCCACGTGGCGGTGCGTACCTTGGCGATCTTGGCGAGGTCCGACGTCGGCGCGGGCACGGGGCCAAGCTTGGGCTTTCAGACCACGCACGCTCTCGCAAATTTTCTCCAGACCTTCTCCTGTAACTTACCTGAGGTTCGTCTCCAGAGAATCCCCAGCTGTATATAGGGGTTTCATCCCGCCATTCCTCCCTGACCCTTCACGGGTGGTGGGTGCGAACATTCGGCCTCCCCCGGTTTTCAGATTGGATTGGGGGTGCCGGTGGCGCAGTGGTGTCGGGACCTGGGAGACTTGTTGTCTTATGGCTTGAAGATCTCGGGCAAGTTGCTCACAAAGATCGCCAGTGGCCTCGGTATTGTATTGCTTTGAGCATTTCTTCCCTCGTGCACGGGAGGGATGTAGCGCCACGGCGTATTGCTTGGTTCCCCAGCTACACTACTTCCTGCTTCCCTTTCCTGAATGCGCTTGGACTTCCTCATGATAGCTTTTTGTTCGGTCCCCACAGAAGGCGCCAAACTGTTGAGGCTAGAATCGGTACCTATCTCTTCAGAAATCGATACTGATTCCAGGTCAGCAGTTGAATTTATATTTGACTGGCAGACCTCCACAATTACTGAGAAAGTCCGTGAACGCTTCCGAAGATCGAGGTACCTGCACAGGAAAACCACCCGTCGGAGTTGGGCCTAAATGCCCGGATTTAGCTCCGACGATCAAGTCAGGATAATCTTTTCCTTTTAGTGTTCCGTCGGATCCCCCCTTTTCTGATAGTGTCTCCTCGTATTTATAGCCTTGGTGGGAGTTCTCGGCAATGCCATGGATGTGACGGGCGTTTATGGGGGAAGTGATGGGAGGAACTCACCCCTTTGTTGGGTCGGCTTTTCCCCCGACCTATCCCATCCATGTCAGAGGTTACTTTTTCAATGTGTTTCTTCAAGAACCTGGCTCCTTTCTCGGGCTTAAGAGCCGAGCGCCCTATGTAGCTGTCTTTACCTATCCCATCGGGAGCCAAGTCAGCGGTTCCTCTTGTCAGATCGGTATTTAAATGGTGGGCTGTCTTATCACTGAATTAGCATGGGCGCTAGTCCTTTTTAGATTCAGATCCTTTGTTAACCGTACTTGTATTATGGCCCGAGTCATTCGATCAATTAATTCCCTGCTATCGCTCTTCCCCATGCTCTGACTTTGATCGTGGTATCTTTCAAGACAGGATTTTGGTCGGTCAGGGAGTCTTCTTTTTGAGGTGGCAGCATTTATTAGGCATGTGCGAGGTGTTAGGGGGTCGCCACGTGGGTATGCCAAGCCGGTCAGCTGGACGGCCATGATGTATCCACATGGCTGACCATTTTCACCCTTATCATAACCTATTTGTAAGGGCTGAAAATCAACTTAAATTGCATATATGAAGGGGAATTCTCTACTAAGAGAGGATATCCTTTTCGTCAAAGATCTCCAAGTTTTATATGGTATCAGTGCCGGAATTATGAATTTTCTTCTTCTCAAGGCCAATTTATTCCTAGTTCAGTCCTTTTTTCTTGGTTATTTTTGTATGAAGTTCTCTTGACTTCATGTCTTCAGATAAGTCTGATGCTTTCTTAGTTCATTTTAATAGCAAAAACTACTCGGCTTGGGCATTCTACTTCAAAATATATGTCAAAAGCAAGGATATATAAGGCCATGTTGATGGCAACAGCCTTGTTCCTAACAAACACAAAGACAAAGATCAACATACCAAACGGGAGGTCAAGGATGCTCAAATCATGGCGTGGATTATAGGATCTGTCAAATCCAACATCATCTCGAACCTTCAACCTTGCAAGACCCCAGCGGAGATGTGGAGTTATCTCAAGAAGCTCTACAGTCAACACAACACTGCTCGTTGGTTCTAGCTTGAACATGACTTGGCAAATCTCCAATAGGATAGTCTCTCTATCTTTATGTTTAACTCTAGCTTCATAAATCTTTGGGCAGAATATACTGATATAGTTTATGCTACCTTACCCCCTGAAGGTGTTAGTTTTGTTCAATTTGTCCATGAAACTACCAAGAGGGATCAATTTCTTATGAAACTAAGATCTGAATTTGAAGACACCGGGTCTAATCATATAAACCGAGAACTTGTCCCTTCCTTAGATGCATGCCTCAATGATTTGTTTTGTGAGGAGCAGCGCCTTCTCACTCAATCCACCATGGAACAACATAGATCCAGCTCTCTTCCTGTGTCTTATGCAGCACAAGGCAAGACAAGAGGCAAGGATATGAGCACTGTTCAGTGCTTTTGTTACAAAGAATTTGGTCATTTCGCTTCAAACTGTCTCAAAAAATTCTCCAACTACCGCAAAAAGGATGGTCATATTATCATGGAATGCCCAATCCGACCTCCCAAGAGATCTGGAACAACATATACTACCTCTGTTGACTTTTCTGGTACTGGTCGTTCTGTGAATATAGAACCTTTGACACAAAATGCTCCTGCTCCTGTTCCTGTTCCACTAGTGACACCTGAAATGATCTAGCAAATGATCATATCTGCATTCTCCGCTTTAGGATTCTCAGGTAAGCCCTTCTCTACATCATCTCCTTGGTACGTTGATTCTCGGGCTTCCCATCATATGACAAACAATACTCATTTCCTTACCAATATAAATACATATTTTGGAAATCTCAAGATCCACGCTGCTGATGGAAACCATTTACCTATCACTGCTATTGGTGATGTTTCTCCTTCTTTAACTAATGTCTTTGTCTCTCCTGGTCTTACTACTAATCTCATTTTTGTTGGTCTATTGGTCGACAATGATTGTAAAGTGGAATTCTCAAAATATGGTTGTGTTATACAGGATCAATAGTCAGGGAAAATGATCGTAAGGGGGCCTAAAGTAGGACGCCTTTTCCCTATCCAATTTCCTTTATATCCATGTTTTTCTTTGCCCTTTACTACTTGTAATTCTTCTCATGTTGATTATCGAGCATGGCATAAACGTCTCGGGCATCCAAAGTCTAATGTGCTTCATGATTTGCTAAATTCTGGCTTACTTGGGAATAAAGAGCGACCATCTCTTAGTGTTGTTCAATTTAATTGCAATTCGTGCCGACTTAGCAAAAGTAAAACTCTGCCATTTCCTACTCATACACCAAAAGTAGTCTAGCCTTTTGCCATGATGCATAGTGATGTGTGGGGTATGACACCTGTTACTTCTCATACTAATTACAAGTACTTTGTCACTTTTATTGATAACTATAGTTGTTTCACATGAATTTATTTATTGCATTCTAAAGATGAAGTATTTTCGATTATCAAGCTTTTTCATACTTATATTCAAACCCAATTTTCTGTCAATATCAAAATCCTTTCGTTCTAACAATGGGGGAGAGTACATGTCTCATTTGATTAAGGAATTTCTACACACTAATGGTATAATCTCTCAATGATCTTGTCCTTCAACTCCTTAACAAAATGGGGTGGCTGAATGAAAAAACCGCCACCTTCTTGATGTTGTCCGCACCCTTCTTTTAGAGTCATGTGTGTCCTCTCAATTTTGGTGTGAAGCTCTCTCCATTGCTGTCCACCTCATCAACAAATTGCCTTCTCCCTTATTAAACTAGGTTTCTCCTTACACTCGATTATTTGGTCACACTCCAAATTATTCTAACCTTCATACATTTGGTTGTTTGTGCTATGTTCATCTTTCTGCACACCAACGCACAAGACTCACAACTCAATCAGTCCAATGTGCCTTTCTAGGATATTCCATATACCATAAAGGTTTTCTTTGCTATGATCCAAATCTGCGTCGTATCCAGGTTTCTAGAAATATGATCTTTCTTGAAAACAAATATTTTTTCTCCACTTACCACGATCCCATTTCTCCTTCATTTTCTACTCTTCCCATGTTTACTAACTCTCCTATAGATCGTGTACCTTCTAAGCCTCTCTTAGTGTATCAGCGACACTCCTCCGCCACAACAAATCAGCATTCCACGCCTCTCGAGCCCGCTCAAGTTCATTCCTAGACTACTGATTCTATTCTAGCAACTACATCTGCTCCTCTCTTACACAGTACTCGGTTCATAAACCCCAGATAGGTTTGGTTTCACTCCTCCATTATCCTTCACATCCATTGTATCTTCTACTTCTATTCCCTCATCTTATAAGCATGCAATGGAGCATGAATGTTGGCAAAAAGCTATTGAAACATAACTTCTAACACTTGAAGAAAATCAGACCTGGGATGTTGTTCCATGTCATCCAACTGTGAAATCCCTTGGTAGTAATTGTGTTTTCTATCAAGCTTCATTTTGATGGTTCTATAGACCATCATATGGTTTGGTTGGTGGTTCTTTGCAATAAGCAAGAGTTTGGCCTAGACTACAATGAAACCTTTACGCCAGTAGCTAAGATGTCCACCATGCGCACCATACTAGCTCTTATTGCATCTCAATCATAGCCTTTAAAGCAAATGGATGTTAAGAATGCATTCCTACACAGTGATATCAAGGAAGAAGTTTACATAAAACTTTCCCGTGGTATGCCTACTTCCTCACCTAATGATGTTTGAAAACTAAACTTTCTATGGTTTGAAGCAAATACCATGAGTATGGTTTGAAAAGTTTTGATCCACTCTCCTTGGCTTTCCTTTGCTCAGAGTCAATATGACTCCTCCCTTTTCCTACAAAGGACAGCCAAGGGCATAGTTGTTCTCCTTGCTTATGTGGATAACATTATTATTATTGGTTCCGATATGGAGGACATCTCCAAGATTAAAAAATTATTACATTCTACTTTCTTCATGAAAGACCTTGGCCAACTCACCTACTTCCTGGTGTTAGAAGTGCATCATTGGCCTCTAAGTATCTTCTTGAATCAACACAAGTATATTTAGGATCTGGTTCAATTATCCAGACTCACAAAAATACTTCTGTTGACACCCCCATGGAACTTAATGTGAAGTATTGACGTAACAAAGGGGAGTTTCTTAAGGATCCTACTTTCTGTCGAAAGCTGGTTAGTAATCTTATCTATCTAACTATCACCTAACTGAACATCTCATATGCTTTCCACACCGTCAGCAAGTTCATGCAAGCTCCTTGACATCTCCACTTATCTGCCGTCTGATGTATTATTTGATACATTCTTGGCACACCTAGTCGTGCCTTATTTTTCCTTTTGGTTCTATACTCCAGCTACAAGCCTATAGTGATGCCGGTTGGGTCGGTTGTCCTGACACCAGGAAGTCTACTATTGGATAGTATATGTTTCTTGGTGATGCACTTATCTCTTGGAAATGCAAGAAGCAGGACTACTTCTCCAAATCATCAACTGAGGCAGAGTACCAAGCCATGTCTGCTCATGCTTTCAGATCATTTGGTTGCGTTTCAACCTACTCCACCACATGTTGACAACATTAGTGTCATCCAAATTGCTTCCAGCCCTATCTACCATGAATGCATGAAGCACATAGAGGTTGACTATCACTCCATCTGGGAGGCCTATGATCACCAAGTGATAAGTGTTCATTGGACCGATATTTTATATCATATTATGCATGTTTATTGTGAGTTTTAGAGGAGTTTCAGCCCACGATACTTAAAAAAGGGTTTATTTTTGCAAACAGGGCAAAATATGGAGACTCCGGAGAAAAGGAAGCAATTGGAGAAGAATTCGGGCCGAAACAGGACAAAAGAATGAAGACCCAGGTCCATACAGGGCTCCATACGGACCCGTATGAACCTGGGCAGAGAAAGCCTCGACTCCAACCTCGTATGAGACCCTGTATGAGTCCATACGGGGTCCCATACAGACTGACAGAGCCCCGTATGACACAACCTGTGAAGCCATATGGACCCGTATGGTAGTCCGTATGGAAGTCCGTATGGCGTAAGTTTCCAGCGACGATTTGATCCGCCCAGGGGTAAAAATGGAAAAGGGCCCAAAACCCTAGTGTCAACTATAAAAGAAAAAGCTTAATCAGGTTTTGGGGGATCTTGCCTCTTTGATTAGAAACCTTGGAGAGAAAGAGAGAGCTAGAGGAGGAGCCTCATCATCATCTTCTTCCCCAACTTGGAGGAGAGGTCACCGGAGGGGTTCCTCATCTCGAAGCTCTAGAAGGCGAGAAGAAAGGGCGAGCAAGCGAAGCATCCACCTATCTTCATCAATAGGGAGTTTTTGTTTGAGATTTATGTTTTCGTTTTCCTCTATTGTTGTGGATTGTTGCCCTCCATTGATGGAGGGCTAATTTCTTGATGCTTGGGTGTAAATGAACCTTTGAATGCTATTTTAATTAAATTAGTGTTTCTATGTTGAATGCTTGTATGATTTCATTAGGTCTATTGGATGATTTGTATTGAGGTAGTAGTCTCTCTACGTTGCGAGAGCCCGGAGAGACTATTGGTGTCCATGTGGGGGAAGACGCGAATGCCTCCCCGCGTGTAGACTTTCTCTAATAGAAGGGGTTAGGAGTACACCGGGAGCCCGGGTACTAAGGAGGGCGACTCTTTCATATTGTATATTCCCCTAACCCTTCCAATTTAGGTCGGGACATCATCAATGAAGGCATTAGGTTAGTAGCTCATCTCTGGTGGAGAGAGTGAAAGCACATTAAGTATCTTTGGCCAATGGATCATCAAGCATTGACATAGCTTGCACTACTCAATTTCATCAAATCCAAAGGGGATTCGAACACCCAAGTATACCTTTCTTGATCGAATTTCTCCAAGTATTAATCAGTTGCGCAATTTCAATTTCTAAGTTCTAGGTTTAGAGTTAGTTGATAGTCACCCAATTTCCGATCGATTAGATAATAGACAAATAGATAGTACTAGTACTTCCTACTCCCTGAGGTTCAATACCCGACTTTTCAAGAGTCCACTTTACTACTTGATCCGACCCGTACACTTGCGGTTAGAACGCATCACCAAGTTATCACCCTTCTACATGTCTCCACTATTCTACAGATCGTGGATATCTTCACCAACTCCATGACATGCCAACGCCATAATTTTCGAGCATCAATTTAAGGGGGATATCAAAGAAATTAGTTCAGCAGAAGATTCAACAAATTCTATACTTTATACAGCTGCAACTATTTAAAGTCAGTAGATTCAACAAATTATATGCTGATAGCAATATTCTATATTTGTAAATATTTTATCCTTTCCTTAATTAGGATATACTAGCTGTAGGCTATCTTTAGGTAGACTGTAACCTATTTTGAAGGGCTGAAAATTAGCTTGAATTGCATATATAAAGGGGAATTTTCTAGTGAGAGAGGACATCCTTTTGCTCAAAGATCTCCAAGTTTTACATACAATTGGGCATGTGTTACCTTAGTTAATTTCTGTTCATCTCTAGCTTCTGGATTTTCTATTGGTTTTGTACAAATTAGTTTTCAATCAACCTTTTTCTTTTTGCATGGCTTGAGTGCTATATTAATCGTTAAATTTTGAATTTAAATGCTGTAATTATATCATTTGGTTTTGGTTTGATGGAGAGAAACATGGAGATGCAACTTTGAATTGATAATTTGATGTGTATAGGTTTTAATCAAGTTTAAGGTAGGATTAATAAGTAAATCTGCATTATATAGATGAGGTCTGGTCTATGACAGGGTAAATCTTTTTGATCGCATGTTTCTTTACTCTAATGGTGTGGTTGGTTGGGTAATAACTTACAATAACTTGGTTTGTTATGGGATATTCAAAGTTCCCCAAACAAACAGAACTCCTTTTAGCTTTTATGGAGTGCATGACTACTTCTGGAAGACTCTTTTTCCTCCGTCAGTTCTACTTCTTTTTTTCTTTGTTTTTGCTTGGTGTTATTAATCTTGCTTCTTTTTTCTATATATTATTTCTTCTATTAAAATTTGTTGAATATTATCCCATATAACAGAAAAACTACAGGTGTCGTAGCCTTCCAATGGAACATAACTCCAGAGAAGTCAAAAGGTCAGGGAAAATGTTATAAGGATGAATGTTATGACCAAATAAGAAAAACTGTTGAGGGACAGTTTAATAAGTTCCTGACAGAGGTAAATACAATTGTAGGATGTAGTCGAAGCATTCTAAGAAGTCATTATTGGTATTTCTTATTATCCAAGAAGGTTCTAACTGATTTCTAGTAATATAGCTTGTTTGTTAGGATTTAAAACCTGCTCTAGAAGAAGCTCGGACGATATAAAATACATTCATGATTCTCTTGTCATTGTTTTTTTTTTTTTTTTGATAAAAGTGGATAAACCACATTCTTTTATTGGATAAGGTTAGAGGTTACATAGGTGGACCGATACATTAGGGGGTTTTGTGCCCCTTGATAGGATTCCCGATTTAGACCCTAGTATCGTCTGAGTCCCCCCTGGTGTAAGCAACAAGTCTTCTCCCACCTGTGTGTCTTCGAAATCCTCCCCTAGTGAACTCTGTGGTTCCTCCTTCCTTATGAAAGCAAGGCTCCCCTTCACAATGGACTTTATTGCAACTAATTTCGGCCGTTTAGACGCATGAGATGCATCAAACCAAGATAGTGTTAGGAAATCTATGTCACGGATTGTTTTCATGTAAACACATTGTTTGTTTTGAAAACATCTCCTGTTATGTTCCATCCACATGGTCCAGATGATGGCCAAGGTTAGAAGGTGCCATCCCATTCGGGCTTCACTTGGGAGTAGGTTTGCCGTCGAGGTTCTTCCCCACAAGTCTTATATTCGTGCAGGGGTGATACCCAACTAAAAGAGATGTGCAAAGTGTTGTCATATCCTTTTTGAATAATAGCATTGGAGGAGTAGGTGCTCTTGTCGTTGTCTTGTTATCTATATATTTATTTTGGCACCTCATCAAATGAATCAAGTGATATCAAATGTATAAGTTATAAAAAATTATCTTCATAATCCTTAAGGAAGCAGGAAAATGATGTGTTAAGCACCAATATCATCCTTGTTTGAAATCCCTACTTCTATTTAGGGAATATAGCCTTGAAATTTTCTACATCACTTTATCATTGAAGCAAGCAGAAGTAGATTAACAAGTAGGAAAACATGAAAGTCTCAAGTATAGATATGGAAAAATACAAATCTAGATAGGTTAAATTTGTAATTTGCTCCACTTGCAAGTGTTTTTATTTTTATTTATTTATTTATTTTTTTCAGTATATGGTTCATGTTGTTTAAGTTTGAGCTATTATTAAACCATTATTAAGGAAATACATATATTAGCTCGGAAACCATGGAAGTGTTTGTTATGAGATATATGAGCTTCAACCCGTTTTTTCACCCCCACTATTTCCGACCTCAGAATGTTATACTTTGCTTGAAGAGCATGGTAATTATGCTCAGAAGCCTTCAACAGGTCCTCACACCAAGTCTGGTTGGCTTGCTCCTCCCCCTTCTTCTTCTCAACAAACCCGACCCTCTCGCGGAGCTCAGTCACTTCCTTTGACAAACTTGAGGACTTTGTAGCTGTCTTTTCCTTCTCCTTCGCCAAAAGGTCAGATCTGGCTTCAAGCTCGGAAATTTTCTCCTCTAGACAAGCGAGCACAACTTCACTCTGCCCTAGGACTTCAGCGAATCAGCGAATGAGCTGATGATCGTCGCATCCTCGCGAAGGAGTCTAGCGATGTAGTCCCCCCCCCAGAAAGCAGCCTGTGCCAAAAGAAAAGATAGGGAGAGAACCAAGGGTGTGGCACGTCAAGGACATACTTACCAAAGACCTGAGGAGAGTAATGTGAGTGGCGACCTCCTCCCTTCCTCCTCCCTTCCGAAACTCAGTAGCTTTTCTTAAACACCCGCAGGATGCATGGCATCAAAAATCTCAGTCACCGCCACCGCGTGGTCGAAAAGCAAACCCTTTGAAGGTCGAATTACCCCTGCGACGTGCCCTTGCGAAGGTGCGGTAGCGGCTTTCGAAGGTCCCTCAACCTAGGCTTGTATTGATTGGAAAGTCGAAAGCTGATCTGCTTTCCGAGGAACCTTGTCCTAGGCCTAAAAGACAACAGCTTTAGGGTAGCTTGAGGCCAGGACATTCGCTAAAAACCCAGCATCGACCATCACCACAGGTGGAGCTGGAACTTGAAACTCCCCGCCATACACCTCATAGAGAAGACCGATGTCATTGTCGTCTACTGCAAGCTCAGGCCGAATCTCGACCTATCTTCGCTTTGCCTTTGGCTAGGAAGAGACCTCTAGAGGCTAGGTCGATGGGGAAATAATTGGAGGCGCCACAGAGGCTCTACCTTTTGACGATGCTCCCTCCGTAACACGAACCTTAGAGGTGTCTTGTAAGACTCAGGGGAGGAACTCTCTAGAGGAATGGTCAGCTATACAACTTGCATCGAGGGAGGAACTAGGTCCTAAGATGCCTCTTGAGCCTTCTTAGATGGTCAGTCTGACTCCGCAGTCGGACGCTTGGCCACCCGTGGAGGCTCATCAAAGGTGCTTGTCCTCTTCTCCGAACCCCTGGAAGATTCTCCGACCCCCTTCTTCTTGGACCTAGGGTTGGTCGCGAGTCTAGTTATCAGTGAATGGGCAATCTCCACAGGGTTACCATGCCTCATCGGTTCACCAGCTACGCCAAAGAAAAGGAATCATTATATAGTTAATCGTTGGCTTGCTACAAAGGCGAACATAAATGGATCTTACCTATGGCTAGATACATGCCACACTTCATGAGGTTCTCGACCGTCTGGTATCGGTCGATGGGGACCTCAAAGGAGCCTCAGAAAACCTTAAACTTGCTTTCCTCCTAGGCACTCATCCCCTCCTCATTGCTATCGTTTTCTTTGGGAACATCCCATTTGGTCCAAACATTCCACACGGGCTTATATGTAACAAAGAAGAATTTCTTCTTCTGGTTCTTAATGGAGGAGGTAACAAGACCTAGAAAATGTTGGAAATTTTCTTTTAAAGAGGACTAAGGGAGAAGAAGAGATGAAGAAAATGGAGAAGAAGCCTCATAGGAGACACTCAGTGGATTGAAGGAAAATGACAAGGAGAACCTTTTTATTAAGAAACTGAGAAGCATACATTAAATGACTAAACGACAAGTCTACTTTTAAAAGTGTTCAAAGAATAACGTTGTAATAATCACATTACTATTATTACTCCACTAACTCCTTAACTAAGTAATAGTCACAAGACTAAGTTAGCTGACTTTTTCTTCTCCATGTATAGTTGTTATTTAGGCTCCCATTGGTCCACGACAACTTTGGAATTATCCTCAATACCTCCCCTCAATTCAAAGCTACAGACTCCCATCTTCATTCTAAAATAGCTAAACTTTTGAGCTGATTAAGGATTTGTAAGAACGTCCGCAAGTTGCTCCTCAGTGCTACAAAACTTCAGAGCACTATATGTATTGTGATGATAAGATAATTTAAAAGTTATATATACATATCTAAATATTATCTAAAATATATAGATAAATCAATATATATATATATATATATATATATATATATATATATATATACTAAATATTATCTAAAATATATAGATAAATCAATATATATATATATAATAAAAATAATATATATTTTATATTATATAATATATATTTAATAGTGATAGGATGAGGCGGCCGCAAGTGCGGACGGCCTTATCCTATCACTATTTTGGGTATATATATATATATATATATATATATATATATATATATATATATATATATATATATATATATATATATATATATATACAGGCATGATACTATGCGGCAGGCCTTATCACTGTGCAAGTGCGGTCGCCTCCATTTGACCACTTGCACAGTGTTTTGAGAAAATCCAACCATATGGATGGAAGAACATCGAAAAATAAGCTAGCATGTCAATTTTCATACAATTTGGGAACTTGAAGGTTCTTCATCTTAACTGGTGAAATTCTTAACCGGTAGGATTTCTATAAATTTTCACCTGTTAAGATAAAGACCCTACAAGTTCCTAAATTGTATGAAAATTGACATGCTAGCTTATTTTTTGATGTTCTTTCCATCCATATGGTTGGAAATCTTTAAAACATGCTCCAAGGGCCAAAATGGGAGGCGACCTTACCGGAACAGTGTTCCTGCCGGCCTGATTGTCTCATGCCCATATATATATATATATATATATATATATATATATATATATATATATATAAAGAGAGAGAGAGAGAGAGAGAGAGAGAGAGAGAGGGAGAGAGAGAGGGAGGAATGTTATTGTGTGGCCGACTGGATCACTTTACAGATCCGGCCGCCGCCCATTTCGTCCCTTGGAGCATGTTTGAAGGATTTCCAACGGTACAAATGGGAAGATCATCGAAAAATAAGCTAGCCTGTCAATTTTCATACAATTTGGTGACCGTTTGGTCCTCCCACTTAATGGTTGAAATTCTGAACCGTTAAAATTTTTATTAAATAAGAACCGTTAATTGGGAGGACAAAATGGTCACCAAATTATATGAAAATGGACATACTAGCTTTTTTTCGATAATCTTCCTATCCGTATTGTTGGAAATCCTTCAAACATGCTCCAAGGGCCGAAATGGGAAGCAACCTCATTTGCACAGTATTAAGGTCGGCCGGATGTTATCACATCCATGTATATATATATATATATATATATATATATATATATATATATATATATATATATAGGAATTGTTTGAAATTTAAAATTTAAAATAAAATAATACACAAGGATGTGGGTGCTGTCATTAATGGTGATTGAGACTTCCTTCTGAACTTTTGGTTAACATGATTTCATACACGGTTGTTATGAAAGAGATAGGAGATAAAAATAAATAAATAAATAAATAATAATAAATAATGCATGGACATTAATGGCTGCAGGATTGGATTAGTTTTTTTTTTGGAGAGAAAAGAGCTTCATTGAAACTAGTGTATTAGACAGAGACTTAGTTCATGTGCAAGATTAGTACAAAATCCTCTAATAACCTCAGGTAATTCATCCTCATGTGAAAAGACATCCCAATTGCCAGTCGCTCTAGCTAGTTTTGCAAGCCCATCTGCAGTGGTGTTGCCTTCTCTTGGCATGTGTTGAATGTCCCAATTGCGGATGATGGATAAGAGATATCTGCATCGCATCCAAGAGTCCTCAGTCCTGGCACATGGAGATGATCCTCCCTCCTTGATCTTCCGTGCTAGTTGTAAGTTATCAGTATAGATGAATACTTCACTGATTTTTTCATGGGCAATCTTCTCTAGACCTTCCTTAAGAGCTTTGAGTTCCCCATCAAATGCTGAAATAGCCTCACAGGTCTTCATAGCTGCAAAACAGAAATTGCCTGTATTAGTAAGGATCAAATATGCAAGACCAGCTACCTCATTATGCTCCACCCAGGAAGTATCAGTCATAAGGATGTATTTGTATTGTCTTCTGTTCCAATGTCTTGCTGCTATGTCACCAACTGCTTCAATGGTGGGAGCTCTTTGTTTGTATTCCAATGACAAAGAAATGCTAGCATTTGTTATCATCAGTGGATTGAACTTTTGATTTCTGAAGATCAGATTACACCTGGACTTCCATACCTGCCAAAGAGTATATGCAATGAGTCGAGCATCATCAGTTGAATAATTAAATAACCAGTTTCCTTGTATGACATCCTCTAACAGGTCAGTCTTGTATTGAAAATGTCCCTTGTATTGCATCTCATCCCAAACCAGTCTGGCCCACCTGCAATGGAAAAAAATGTGAGAGATATTTTCAGGTTGTAATTTGCACATGGGGCAAGGATCATCAGGTCCAAATCCCATGTGAAACAAATAGTCCTTAGTAGGAAGTCGTTGATGGAAAAACTTCCAAAGGAAGTGGAGAATCTTTGGGGCAGCATCCAATTTCCAAAGGAGCTTCCATCCATGCCATGGGTTTGAATTAACAGAATTACCAGGATTCATCAGATCCTGGTAGATCACAGAAGTAAGTGATCTACCAGCATTAGTAGATTTCCAACCCCATTGCTGATGCCCTGTGGAGTCTGGGACCTGCAACTCAGAAATAACAGTTGAAACAGTAGAGCCAAATATATCAGTAATTAACTCATAGTCCCATTCAGCACCCAATTTGAGTTGAGATATTTTGGTATTGCGCAAATCATAGTCCATATTTATAGGAATGGGTTTAAATTCCAGTGGGGTTGCAAACAGCCAGGGTTCATGCATAATTGTACATTCTGGTGTAAGTGCAATGGGCAATATGGAATTCTTAATAGAAGATGCCAGAGACATTAACCCTTTAAAGAAATGTGATGCATGTCTAAAGCTAGTTGGATGCCAAAGGTCAGGGTAACCATACTTATAAAGCATGAAATCAACCCAGGGTTTGCTAACCTTATTGAGTAAATCTAGAATATGCCTAGTTAACAGAGCAGATCTCATAGTTTTAAGGTCTTTAATGCCAAGTCCACCCTCAGTTTTTTCCATGGAGATAACACTCCAACTGATCATGTGGAGCCCTTTACCCTTACAATGATTTCCCCAAATAAAGCTTCTCACCAATTTGGTTAATTGGGTCAAAACAGTATCAGCTACAGGGTAGATGCTTAGAGTAAATATTGGGAGTGATAATAGTGTGGCCTTTGCTAGTGTAACTCTCCCTGCCATAGAGAGGTTTAATGCCTTCCAATGAGCCAATTTGGTTTGAACTTTGGCAATAAGATAATGAAACTGGGTCATAGGTAGCTTGATTGGAGAGATCCATGCTCCTAAATACTTAAATGGGAAAAAACCCTGGTCAATTCTAAGGATGCCAAGGATGGACCTCCTAAGATGTAAGTTCAGCCAAGAGGGAAAATATGTGGCTGACTTACACAGGTTTGCTTTTTGGCCAGTAAGTCTGTTATAGATTTCTAAGCAAAATATGATAGATCTGGCATTAGATCTAGAGGCTCCACAGCAGAGGAGGAGATCATCAGCAAATAAAGAGTGAGTGATAATTTTGGAGGGGCTAATTCGTACTCCTTTTAGCAATTGCATGTCTCCAGCCTTATTCAGGAGGTTTGTGAGAACTTGGGAGATCAAGATGAACAGATAGGGAGATAAGGGATCTCCTTGTCTTAAACCAGCATGAGGTGTAACCCATTGTCCTATGTTCCCATTGATTATGAAAGCCATCGTGGGAGTCTCAATACAAGTTTTGACCCAACTAACCCATATAGGTGGAAAGTTCATTTTTTGAAGGACTGCAAGAACAATATCCCATTTGACCAAGTCATAAGCCTTTTCCATATCAACCTTTATTAACATCATAGGGTGGGCATTGTGTTTCTCTAATGAATGTGCAAGCTCCTGTGCAAGGATGATGTTGTCAAAAATGCATCTTTCTTGAATGAAGGCACCTTGCTCTTCCCCAATAAGAAATGGCAAAACTTCTTTAAGTCTATTTGCCATTAATTTGGATATGATTTTATAATTGACATTACATAAAGAGATTGGCCTAAAATCCTTAGCATGTTGTGGGTTGTCCTTTTTGGGGATTAAAGTGATATGTGTTCTGTTCCAACTCTTAGGGAGGATAGAAGTGTCAAAGAAGTGTTGAATGGCATTAAATACAGACTCACCAATGATGTTCCAGAAGGCTCGAAAGAATTCCATATTCAGTCCATTGGGACCAGGTGCCTTCCCTTTTGGCATAGATTCTAGAGTCTGAAAGACCTCCTGTCTAGTAACAGGTCTGATTAAATGTCTAGCTTGTACGTCAGTGAGGGATTTCAAGTCATCAGGTAGACCAAGTGCCAAATCATAATGATTAAAATGGTCACCTGAGTCCCATAGTCTAGAATAGAATGATACAAACTCCTGTTCGATCTCCTGATGTTTAGATAA
Source organism: Dioscorea zingiberensis (assembly GCA_026586065.1). NCBI lineage: Eukaryota > Viridiplantae > Streptophyta > Magnoliopsida > Dioscoreales > Dioscoreaceae > Dioscorea > Dioscorea zingiberensis. Next base: position 51,062,007 of record CM048821.1, on the reverse strand, counting down.
CAACTGACCAGCATCTGTTTTAAGGTGTGAAATTCTATTTCTAGTTCGATGGCTTCTAGTGGTTTTATGGAAGAAGTGAGAATTTTGATCCCCATCCTGAAGCCACTTGATTCTAGACCTTTGAGCCCACTGAGTTGTGTTGAGCCTAAGCAGGGCCTGATGCTTATGATACATAGACCTCAACCTCAACATAGCATCCGGATCATGATCATCAAAGTTGTCATTAAGTTCATATTCTAGCTGACTTATCTCTTCTTCTAAATGTTTGATGGTAGTATCTAGTCCTTGATTTAATTGGCCACACTTCTTAAGCAAGTCTTTCCTCAACATACTAAATTGGTGGTGTACTGCATGTAATGGATTGCCCTTGATTTCTCGACCCCAAATTGACTTAACACTATCATGACATAATTGGGATTGAATCCATACATTGTTGAATCTAAAAGGTCTAGACCTACGAACCCTCTCTAGGTTACATTGGAGAATCAGGGGGTTGTGGTCAGATTGAGTCCTAGGTAAGTGTTTCACTAAATAGGTTGGAATAGTCTCAATCCACTGATGGTTAGTCAATATCCTGTCTAATCTAGCCCAGACTCTTGCCTGTCCATTTTGGTTATTACACCAAGTGAACGGGGAACCAGAATACTGGAGCTCAGTGAGATGATTATTAATAATGAATGAGTTAAAGTTGGCAGATTTCATACCTAGTTGTCTCGTGTTTCCACCTCCTTGTCTTTCATTTGGCTTCCTTACCGCATTAAAGTCTCCAGCAATAAGCCAAGGTCCTACTCGGTCTGAGAGACCTGCCAATTCTGCCCAAACTCTCTTCTATTCATCTACTGATTAGTTTTGAATGAAAGAATAAAATCACGTGGCTGTGATTACATGTAAAACAATAATAATAATAATATATACATGTATATAGGATTGCATGTCCATGGCGGTTGGATTTAATTTAAATCAAAACGACTGGAGCTTACCTCTTTCATTGAGCGCGTTCGGCCGGCAATGAAGAGAAATTTAAAACTAAAGGATAAGATATTTCCTATCAGGCAATCTCATCCAAAGATCTCTTCCGCGAGTCTATAAATAGGAAACCAGCCGTAAACCCTAGCGAGATATCTTGGAGCGGCAGCGAGCTCTCTTCTTCGTCTCTAGTGAACAAAGAGGTGTATAGGCAATGCGGGTTGGTTTAGGGCTGCGAGAGGGAGTCAAAGGACCCCGACGGAGCTCTGGACGGACGAAGAAGAGGAGCGGAGCCTCACACTCGTCGGTGACGCACTGCGTGCGGCCCTTCGCTGGAACTCTTCTTCTCGGAAGTCTCCCACGCCACCAACCACTGTTGGTGAGTTTCCTAGTCTCTGAAGTTATGTTAATGTATGGAAGACTTGTTAGATGACTGTATGCTAGGGTTACTTGAAAAACTTTATGAATATAGATGCATGTTAACTTTGAGTTCAATCCAAAGGGAAGAGTTGCTTGTGGATCTCTTTAGCTGGTAGGGTTCACATGAGTTATTCTCTGATAATGGGCCTGGTCTTGTGGATGCTTGTGAGAGGAAGAGAAGGAGGTTCTCTGTTGAGTTGCATGTATGGGTTGAGAGTAGTGTGACAGATCTCTGTTGTTGTAGATTGAATCTCTGCTTTTTTTGGTGACATGGGTTACATCTTTGAAGTGGAGGCTTGTTTTGGTGGGTCTTTGGACTATGTCTGGTGGGTCTCTGTTGATCATATGTGTTATGAAGGGATTAGGAATTTGTTGGTTAACAGGTTCATAGATGGGAGTGAGACAGTGGGATGCGGTTGGGTCTCTGGTGTGTTGTTTTGGATTGATAGTAATGAAGATTAGAGTAGTGGTGAGCTTAAGTGGCATGATCTGTTGGGGTTCATATGGATTTTCCAGTAAAGTGTTATATGGATTGTGAGTTTCATAAGTGCAAGGAAGTGGGTTCATAGTGGCTGTTAAATTGTATGAAATTATTAGATGGTAGTGTAATGGTTTTTCTGGGTTGTAGTTGGTTGTAAGCTTGGTGGGGTTATGTTTGAGGCTTGGATCTTTGTTTACATTGAACTATGTTCAGAGAATAGGAACAGGGAAAGGCTAGTGAGGATTGCATGTGTGTACAAGTGTTGATGCTAACTCAGTAGTGGGAGGAACATTAGAGATGATTTTGTGTGGTTGAGAGGAACTTTTGAGTGAGGATTGATATATTCTTCGGTGATGTTTCAGGAGACTGTTAGTTTAACTTGGGTTTTGTGGAGCTTTTTCTAAGGTAGGTGATGATCTGTTGATGTTCATGAGGGTTAGTTTAATCTAGGTTTCAAGTAGAAAGAATACAAATGAGGGGAAGTGTTTAATTACTTAATAAAGTGGGCATAGGGGGTAGCTATTGGCTAGGTTTGATTCCAATTAAGTTTTCAATAAAGGTTGGGTTTGGTCTTCTCTGAGATCGGTGATTAAATTGATGTTAAGTTAGTTAAATTATTCTAACCCAGTTGGGCTTAGTCAAGCCAAGTTGGGTGAGATTCGTTAGAGAGGTTGGGTTTGATTTAAGAAAGGATAATTCATGGGTTGGGTTTATTAATGGGCCAGGCCTATTTAGTAAAACTTGTATTATAGAAGTAACCATTATTAAACATTCATGCGTGTTTTGAGAAACAGTTTATGTTGACCAGATTTCGACGTAGAGACGCGTCAGGAGGAGATCCCGTGTGATTCCAGATTTCGTGAATAGAGGTAAGTACACTTGCCTAGCACCCACTCTATCGAGTGTTCTTTGGCTTTACTATTATCATGTTCATGATATTGTTTGCTATCATGTTTCTTGATTTGTTGGCTTATTGCCTTGTTGGTCACATACATGCATATATCTGCTTCCATGTTTGGTTGGATTCTTGTTAAGCATGTATGGTTATTTTCTAGATGTTTGCATCCCTAGTTGTTGGTTAGTTTTCCGCCAGGATCAGTGGAGCGTTGGGGCTTTATTTGCAAGACGTGCGGGGACGAGGACACTCCACCGTTCTGGCATCCCATGCCACAGGAGCAGTGAAACTCTGGTTGTCCGGCCCGTCAGTGGGATTGATACGCTGACCATGTTGACATGCACGGGAGGTGGTGCTACTAACTCATGACCGGAGGGTCTTTTCAGTCGAGGCTGATGATGCTAACAGGGGAACACTTACCGATCTTCTTTTCAGAGCCTGAGGGTTGAGGTTGTGTTAGGGGTCCCTACCTTTGGTTAGATTATTGTGGTAGGTTCGAGGCCCTTAGAGTTAGATAGTATGGGTGTGTTCCCCACTTGTTTGTTTGGTCTTGATGGCTTAATATGCTTGTTATTACATCATATTCTTTGTGATCCCTGTGCGGTACTAACTAAGCTTTCCATTCGAAAGCTCACCCACTTGTTTTCTCTTTTTCAGATCCTGAGGAGTAGGTGACTCAGTCTCAGGAGTTATACAAAGGATTGGGATAGCTTGAAGAGGTCCGAGGACTTTATTTACTTTCTTTGTATGTGAGACATTGTTCATAGGACCCTTGTAGGGCCCAGACTATTGTAGGGTACATAAACGTTGATTTTATTTCCGTTGTGACTCTGACTATTTGTTTATGTTATTTAAGTTATTAAGTTATTTTGTCATTATTTGTTATCTGATGTGATTTCCTTAGGCCTTGTATCTGAGTGGGGTGCACCTCTACTTAGGTACAGCCGGTCTGCTCACGTGCCTGAGGCCTAGAATCCGGGTCGGGGCGTGAAAATCTATATGCTTTATCCTCCCTTGCATAAAAGGGTTTTTAGTTAATACAATTGTTAACCTATTGTCACATAGAAGCTCAGTTGCATCCTTCTGTTCACATCTTATGTTGGATAACAGTCTTCTTAACCAGATTGCTTGGCAAGCTGAGGAGGTAGCCGCTATGTATTCAACCTCATGTGGATAAAGCTATGATCTTCTGCTTCTTTGAGCTCCATGTAACAGTAGATAAACCTATGGTAAAGATAGACCCTGAAGTGCTTCTCCTGTCCTCAATTGACCCTGCCTAATCGTTGTCAGTGAAACCACACAGTCTAAAGTCAGTTACCTGTGTGTAATGAAGACCATAATCTAGTGTTCTAGTAATATATCTGAGGATTCTCTTCACTGCTCCAAGATGTTGCCTTGATGGATATTGTATGAATCTTGAAAAAACTCCAACTGAGTATGTGATATCCAGTTGAGTGTGAGTTAGATATATAAGTCCTCTAACTAGACTTCTATAAATTTTTGCATCTGCATCACCTGAGCCATCATTGAGATGAAGGTTCTCACCAGTATTCATTGGTATAGCTGTTTTCTTGAATTCAAGAATATTGAATCGTTTGAGGAGATTATGTGCATAATTCTTCTGTGAAACAAAGATCCCAGCTTCACCTTGCTTGATCTCCAATCCAAGGAATTAATGTAAAAGCCCGAGATCAGACATCTCAAAGGAATGCATCATTTTAAGCTTGAAATCCTCAACCATATGCTCAGATGACCCCATATATATAATATCATCCACGTAGAGACAAACTAGCAGCAAATTGTAAAGGAGAACAATTCGTTTCTCATAAAGCAATTTGGTAATGACAATGACAAGGTACAATTCAACAAGGAGCCCAATAATCTCTACAACGTGTATTCCTTCAAGCATTTTGCGCAGGCAAACAAGAAGACGGTGTCCATACTACCTGGAGGAAGGACCTCTCTGTCGTGCTTGCCATAACGAAAACAAAGAAGCGTAACAAGCCGAGCAACATCTCTAATAGGACTGTTATGCGGAAGGAGTTCCGCAAGATGGACAAGGCTGTTACCAATCAGATGACAAAGAATAGGATGTTTCCACTTGAAGTGTCTTTCCTTATACAGTGTAGGTTTACTCTCACATCTTTCAAATCCTTGGCTGATAAAATGTTGATCGATCTTGCCGTACCAAGCCTTGGGAGCTTGTTTCAACCCAAACAAAGCCTTTATCAATCTATAGACCTTGTTCTCTGGTTGACTTACGTATACTTCTTCTTGTAATTCCCCATTAAGAAAGGCTGATTTTACGTCTAGCTGGTAGACAGGGCACTTATGTCGAGAAACTAGAGCAAGGAGAAGTCTCATAGTTTCGAATCGAGCCACTGGAGAGAATGTCTCTTCATAGTCCACTCCTTGTTCTTAAGAGAGTCCCCTTGCAACTAGCCTGGCCTTGTATCTCTAGACACTTCTATCTAATCCATACTTTGTCTTGAACACCCATTTGAGACTAACTGCCTACTTATCTTCTGGTAGATCAGTAAGATACCAAGTCTTGTTCCTCTGGATGGCTGAGATCTCCTCTTTCATGGCTTGTTTCTACTCCTCTTTCTCTACTGCTTATTCATAAAAGATAGGGTCAGAAAAAGTGAGTGCAAAAGTGCAGCTTTCATAGATCTCTCTCAGAGATCTAACTCTTTTGTGAGTTCTCTCATATGAAGATGCAGGTCTTGTGGTTGAATTTTGAGCAGTTGCTTTTGAGCTTGAGGAGCTTGATGAATTGGATGTCCCTCCTACATTGTTTCCACCACTAGTGGAGCTACCTGCACTGCCATAATTGGAGGTTGTAGAGGGGCCCTGTAGTGATGCAGCTTCAATAGTTGTTAGGGGGATCTTTAGCTTTGGATCTTCATTGGAATGACTCTAGTTCCACCTGTCATGCTCGTTACAAACTACAACCCTACTCACATTGAATTTACAAGAGATAGGGTTATATAATTTATAAGCCTTAGACTCATGACTATACCCTATAAGAATGCATTTATCAGACTAGCTATCTAGCTTATGATGCTATTGAGATGGAATTAGTGTATAAGCAATGCATCCAAACAAGCGTAGATGACTTACAAAAGGTTTTCTATTGCTCCAGGCTTTAAGAGGAGTTCTATTTTGCATAGCCTTGGTAGGTGATAAGTTCAACAAGTACAACAAGTACATTGTAGCAGCCACAACTTCTTCCCAAAAGTTGTTTGGAAGACCACCCTCTTTGAGTAGACTTCTTGCCATCTTAACTACAGTTCGAGTCTTTCTCTCCACTACGCCGTTCTGTTGAGGAGTGTAAGGTGCTGAGAGTTCTTTTCTAATCCCATTCTCCGCAAAGAAGTCAGTGAATTCCTTGGATAGAAATTCTCCTCATCTACCAGTGCGCAGGCATTTGATAAAGTGTCCACTTTGCTTCTCCACTAGAACCATGAAGATCTTGAATTGCTCGAATGTTTGGGACTTGTGTTTTATGAAATACACCCAATACATCATGGTGTAATAGTCAATTAGTCCACATAAGTCAGCGTGTATGAGGTCTAATGAGGTTGATACTCTCCATGCTCTTCCAGACTAGAATAGCCTTCTGAAGTGCTTGCCGCTTTCACAGAATTCCACATCTGTGATTTGTGAAAGACCTTGCACCATCTTCCTTAGGCTCACTATCTTCAAACCTTGAGTATGGAGGTATCCATATCTTAGATGCCACAATGTAGAGTCTTTGCAGTCACTTACCAGCAATCCAAGGTGCTCCATGCTTGATACTTCAAGTGGGAATATCCTATTATTTTTCATCTGGATGTTTACAAGTATATGAACTGAATTCTGATCTTTAATTACGCATGTCTCCTTGTCAAAAAGAACTGAATATACTCCATATATCAATTGTCTTACACTCAAGAGATTACGAGTCAATTTTGGAACATATTGGACATTTTACAGGTTTTTTACCTTGATATTATTTGTCTTGATTACCACTGTCCCTTTGCCTTCAACTTCAACCTCTTTATTGTCATCAAGTCTCACAGTTTCCTTCTGTGATTCATCCAAGTCTTTGAGCAACTCCTTCATGCTTGTCATATGGTTTGAACAGCCACTGTCTACTACCCATACACTACTTGGAATTTGATCAGAGATTATGCCATAAAGAGATTACTAACCTCTTCTTGCTTTTCAGCCATATTCACTGTCTTTTCCTTGAACTAGTATTCAGCCTTAATATATCCATAATTCTTTCAATTATGAAACTGAATGTTCCTTTTGTATGGTTTCGGATTAGTATGTTGTGCCCTTGAATCTGAGCATCTCCCTCGGCCTCTTCCTCGACCTTTACCTCTGAATGTTCCTCTCCCTCTGCCTCTACTAATAGCCTAGTCATTTCTCCTTGCACCAGATACCTCCCTTTCAACTTTAAAGGCCTTGACTTCTGTCTTCTCTGCCGATATGTTAAGCCTCACTTCGTGAGCTTGCAAGGAGCTACTGAGTTCATCCAAGGTGAGTATTGACAAGTCCTTTCCTTCTTCTATTATAGCGATGGTGTGATCAAACTTGGCTAGTAGGCTTCTCAGGACTTTGGCCGCCACTGTTTGATCTATGAGAGGATCTCCATATACTTGCAGTTGGTTGATCACTCCCAATACTCGAGAGATGTACTCTGCACTCCTTCATTGGTTTTCATCTATAGGGTTTCAAAGTCTTGTTTCAGTATTTACAGCTTCACTGCCATGACTTTGGAGGAACCCTGAAACTCAGTATGCAAGATTGACCAAGCCTACCTTACTGTTGAGGCTATAGCTATGCGTGAGAAGGTCGTCTCATGCATAGCACTTTGGATGAAGAATAATGCTTTAGAATCCCTTCTCTTGTTCTACTTCACCCGAGCTTCCTCATCGTGCTCAGAATAGCCTTTTTCCACTAGATCTTAGAGGTCCTAAGATGGGAAAAGGGTGTGCATTCTAATTGCCCAGTAGTCATAACAATCTCCTTTGAATATAGGCAATGATGGTTGAGAAAGGCTTATGGAATTACCATTAGTTGCGATGGTTTTTATGTGGAAATAGTTGTAATACCAGTAATGTTGGAAACCTCCTTCTAAAGAGGGCTGAAGGAGATGAAGAAATGAAGAAAATAGAGAAGAAGCCTCACAGGAGACACTCAATGGATTGAAGGAAAACGACAAGGAGAACCTTTTTATTAAGAAACTGAGAAAGATATATTAAATGGCTAAACCACAAGTCTGTTTTTAAAAGTGCTCAAAGAACCATGTTGTAATAATCACGTTAATATTATTACTCCACTAATACCTCAACTAAGTAATAGTCACAAGAGTAAGTTAGCTGACTTTTTCTTCTCCACGTGTAGTTGTTATTTAGGCTTCCATTAGCCTACATCAGCTTTGGAATTATCCTCAACAGGAAATATCTCGTCTTACGAGCCGTGAAAAAATACCAGTTTGTACAGGAAAATAGACTCAGGCTAAAGACATACGAAACCAAAGCATTATTGGTTCGACACCGAATGGTTCAAAACTATCATGAACCCATAAAGCAGCCACCATTAGTTCAGAGTCAGTTGGGAAGGACAAAGTTAATAGCGAGTAAACATTTCTCAAAAAATATCATGGAAGGGCAACCTAAGGCGGACTACTAAGGGGTCCAAATAAACAGTAATCTCTCCAAACCTAGGCTTTCAGGCTTGATCAGACGAGGAAGGGACCCTATAGACGAAGGGAGGGGAAGAGATTTGATAAGCATCAATCACAGCCTCGCATGATCTAATTTAAGGATACTCTGGAATGTCTATAATCCCTTCTGGCTTGGCCTAGAGGAAGAGGACGGTTTCTTAGACTCTACAGGAGAAGGAAGCTGATCAAAAGAAAATGAGGAGGCCTCAGAAGCTAGAGGAACGACACCCATTACCTTAATAGAAAAAAGCTCGAAAGAAGTCAGAGTAAAAGCCGGAGAAGACTACATCGCACAGAGATATCCTCAAAGTAAAGGGAAATCAAGAACAAGATGAGAAGCAAGGAATAAGGAAACCTATCCCTGTTGATACTGCAAAGACGATTCTCTAAATAGTCAAATCACTTCTGATGGCTAGGATCGACACATGAAATAATGCATAGTATATGAATGCCATATGGACCTGGGAAATCATTTCCATCATTATCTTGGTCATTCCATGCCATGTCTTTTCGAATGCAAACCCTCGAAAGGCGTAACGGGAGACAAAAAGGCTACTAGCTATAAATGCGGCATAGGTTTTTGGCATTGACCTCACTCCCTCCGACTCATGGTGATTCCACTGACAGTAAGCGACCTTGACGTGTGCCGATCATGCTTTGACTAGGCAAACCTTCCAAGATCCCAAACTGACTCAGCCTAATTCACACTCGGCCTTGTGCGCATCAGACACACAATACGAAACTATACTAGACACTAGCAAGGTAATTACATGGCCGACTACAGGGAGAAGAAATATTATTGCAACAGACATATTCTACGACCAACTTGACAAACGGTCGGCTACGATCTTCCAATAATAACGCTGTCTCAAATGAGGGTATGTGAGATCCCCTCTGATATCTCCCGCCCAGCAAAAGGTTAATTCTTCATCCGGTCTTGATAAGTGCATGTTTATACATAAATTTCCCTCATATTCATATGTACTGGTACCATTTCCTAGTATCGATTCTCTATCTTTTGTGCTACTTTGGGTACTTTTACATGATTGGACAGGTAAACAGGTACCCAGGAGCAAAAGGAACAGGAAACGGACATCTCGGATCAAAAAAGCAAAAGAATGTGCATAGAGAGAAGAGCACGGGCGTGCTCCTACTTAACACCGGCGTGCTGATAAAACATGGGCGTGTTCAACCCCATGCAACTCTCTGTTTATTGAAAAACATGTTTACCACGTCACCAGACCAAGGGCACGGGCGTGTCAAGATCAACACGGGTGTGTTTAGGTCAACAGGGTCGTGCTTCAAATGAGCACGACAGTTCTTTGCTAATTTGAAAATCTATTAAAGTCGTCCACGGAACCTAATAATTAACTTTTGGCGGAGTAGTCTCAGGGCAATTTCCACAATGATGGTTGAGTTTTAACGAGAAGAATTGAAGGCAGAGGAGGTGTTATCGATGGAAGATTTCTATGTCTAATTATCTACCATCCTCTTATATCTTAGTTATGATAGTCCATAGCATGAGAGGTTAAACCTTTTGTGGTGCCTCGGATACATAAACCCTAGGATGAACTTGTTGCTTATTTTCTATATTTGTTTGGTTTTGCTTATTAATTAATTCCTGTGTAGCATCTTACTTGTTTGTTCTTACAATTCTGTATAGTTTCCCTGTGCATAAGCCCTAATCATCAGATAGTATTGGCATGGGTATGTTCCTGCTGGATGATTGGAGGAGTTATATTCCATTAGCCTAGAATTAACATTTGTTTAGGTATCTTTATGTGGTTGTCCCTTGCGCAAGCCTCAAGCCAACACCTCAATAGGTTAGAGCACCCAGTACCACAAGTGTTTGTGCGGTGACTTGGGATGGTTAGAACGTAGTATCGGCTCTAGAATTCATCTAGATAGGTTTTTAGTCAAACAAGGGTGTTATGGTGTGCATGAGCATCACGAGAGATCGGCTGTTTCATTGAGAAGCGTATTGCTATACCCTCCAAGAATTATTAGCAAGTAGCCGGCAACAAGGAATAGGTCATTAGCAAGGGAATCCTAGGAGGATTGTAATCCGAGGTGCCATACTTTCATCTCTAATTCCCCCAATCTACCAATAGTTCACATCAGCCTTTAGTTAGGATAATTCTACCATATTGATTTTACAACTCTCATTATAGTTTGGTTAGGTAATAGAGGATAACCAGTACTAGTGGTCAGTCCCTGCAGATTCGACTTCCCTACCTTTGAGTACTTTACTACTTGATCGACCCCGTATACTAGCCGGAGAAGTGTCACATATAATTTTGCGTGCATCAAGTTTTTGGCGACGTTACCAGGGATTGGCAACACTAGGAAAATTAGAATCTATTATTCTAGTTATCTTATCTTAACTTATCTTATCTTATCTTTTATCTTAATAATTCAAAAAATAAAAAAGGGAAATCGTGTAAAGAGAAGCTTTTCTTGCAAAGACGACAACAACAGAATCTAGCACGAAAGCTAACCAACCAAGACCAATGGCGACACTGGCTCAATCCATATCGAGTTTATACAAGACCAAATCTAGATAGCATTGGTTCAAGCATCATCCCACCACCAGACACAGTCCATACTTTTGAACTTAAGCCTCATGTCATCCAGATAGTCAACAATCGTGCTAGTTTGATGGTTTCCAAGATGAAGATCCATATGTACACCTACAAAGCTTCTTGGAGATCAGAGACACAATCTCAGTAAACAGGGTACCAACCAATACCATCCATCTCAGGTTGTTTCCTTTCTCACTCAAAGGACGGGCAAAGTAATGGTTGAACTCATTACCTCATGGATAAATCACATCGTGGGCTTAGCTGACTGAGAAGTTCTTGATGAGGTACTTTCCACTAGCCAAGATAACTAAACTGCGGAGCGACATCTCCTCCTTCAAACAAATGGAGACAGAAACTCTATACGACACATGGGAAAAATATAAGGATATGCTCAGGAAGTGCCCTCAACATGGCATAGAGGACTGGATGCAAGTTCAGACATTCTACAATGGACTGAACATAGCCACCAAGCAGATGTTGGATGCAGAAGCAAATAGCTCACTTTGAAGCAAGGACCCTAGCACAATTAGAGAACTGATTGATAAGATAGCCACCAATGGATATTAGTGGAGCTCTGAGAGAACCAAACAGAACAGGGTGGCCGGGATATATGAGCTAGACATGTTGACCAACTTGGCAGCCAAAGTGGAAGAAATAAGCCACAAGTGGAGAACATCCGTCACCAGCAACTGGCACCAGTAATGATGTGCAACTCATATGAGAATAAGACAGAAGAAGGGCATCCCAAACAAGTAGACGATGTTGATTACATTGGAAGATCACAAAGCAACCCATACAGCTCTTCATACAACCCGGAGAGAGGAACCACCCCAACTTCTCATACAGCATTTCAATACAGCATCTGGGGCAACCAAGAGCAGCCCCACCTTAAGGGAACCCACTACTGCAGCCAAATAACAATCCAAGCCAGCAAGAGAAGAAATTCCCAAGCTTTGAAAATTGGCTTGCACAATACTGTCAATCAAACAATACGTGGCTCGCTAAGCATGAGGAGATGATGAAGAATCAACCAGCATCGCTTCAGAACCTCGAACATCATGTGGCACAGATAGCTAAATCACTGGCAGAACGACTAGCGGGCACTCTACCAAGTAACACAGAAGTCAACCCAACGGAGTCCGTCAAAGCCATCACCATTAGAAGTTGAAAGGGGGTAACCCCATCACAAGGCAAGGTAGCAAGGAGGTAGCCCACCACACAACCTGAGGAGCACCGGTCTGATGATGAAGAAGAGAAGGAGACGGATAAGAACAAGGAAGATCCCATGGTGCCAAAATACAAGCCTAAGTTACCGTACCTAGCCAAGTTGAAAAAGGACTAACAAGATGAGCAACTCAAGAAATTTCAGGAAATGTTCAAGACGCTGCACATCAACGTCACGTTCGTTGAAGCACTTGCTCAAATGTCGGAATATGCCAAGTTTTTAAAAGAATTGCTTACCAACAAAAGGAAGCTGGAGGAAGTGTCCACTGCAACACTGAATGAACAATGCGCAGTAGTTATCACCAATAGCCTCTCGAAGAAGGAAACCCAAGGAGTTACATAATTCCCTACACCATCAGAGGGTTGGTGGACGAAAAGGCCTTGGTAGATATTGGAGCAAGTATCAACCTCATGCCTCATAAGACACTCCAAAAGCTGGGGATAGGAGAGCCGAAACCTACAAGAGTGATACTTCAAATGGAAAATAGGTCGATCAGGCACCCCCGAGGGATTGTTGAGACATACTAGTAAAGATTGACAAGTTCATATTCCTAGTGGACTTCTACATTCTTGACTTGGACGATCAAGTAGAGGTGCTCCTCATCCTTGCAAGGGTGTTCCTGAAGACTGCACACTCCCTATTCGACATCAAGGACCCTTAGAGTTGGAGAAGAAGCCGTGGTTTTTACGCTCAAAGACGCTATGTGACATCCCATGGAGCTGGACGACTGTTGCTATTTTATTGACCTTATTGATGATTATGTTTCTGACTATGTGCAAGATGAGCTATTGAAGGATCAACTAGAAGACCTATTAGAGAACAGCCTACCCCAGGACAAACAGATCGAGGAGACAAAGGATCAGGAGAACACCCCACTAAGGACACACAGACAGAGAAGGGGATAATGGTGGAGAAAGTCGATGAATAAAGGAAGAAGTCGACCTCCTACACCTGCAACAACCTATTCGACACCACTCAGCAGCAACTTCTGTGAGCCTGAATTTATATTTTTTTCTGTGTAAACAGATTGTAGGACACAGCATGCAAGGTGAGGAAGTCGGGGAGACCCGATTCTACAAACCTTCTTAAGATTTGAGGTACGTCAAGCTAGATTAGTAGTTTTTAGTATCTTCAAGTTAGTTTAGGATTTTAGGCTAATATACATTAGTGATAAATTTCGTTAATTTAATGATGTTCATCGATTATGTGTGTTCAAAGAGTTTACGAGACTAATCTTTGTACCTGGAGCCACTAACATGCAGAAAAAAGGAGGACAAGGAAAATCTGATAAAAAAAGAGGCAACAGAGAGCTGCACGTCCTTAAGCACGAACGTGTATCTCTCTGGAGTCTGATAGGCGAATTCAAAATATCTAAACACGGTCGTGCTTCCGAGAAGCACAGGTGTGTTCATAAGCATGGGCACAACTACGGCCTTGTTCAAGGCAGTACTCTTCTAAAGAAGCCGAATTAAAAAAGAACACGGCCGTGCTCTTCCTAAGAACAACCGTGCTTATCAATCGAGGGCGTGTAAAAGGGTGTGTTGGAGCAAAATTGAACCGGTACAGCCCTAGTATGACAATGAGAACTCCACACCAGCGAACCTCCCCTCCACTCCGGACCCTCGCTGGCGCCTTTTCCCCATCACTGCAGCTTCCTCCGGCCACCAAATCCACTAGCGATTCCCTGTACACCGCCCTAACACCGTGCATCGTCACCCTTCACCTCCAAAGCACGTGCGTGCTTCACCGCAGCACACGCACCCTCACCTCCAATGAGCTTCCACTGGAAACAACATGCCTCCATACAAAATCATTAACCCAAAGCCCCAAGCGAAGAAGAAGAGAGGGGAGTCGAGCTCGCAACCACCTTTGGAACCCATTTTCCTCATACCTATGCACGCAGGAAAGCATTACAGACTCAGACAGCTCCATTTTGGCGAGGCCAGTTATAGAGCAAGTCGGCCTTGCTACGGAGGTGAGGAGATACCTAGAGGTTGGAGGTTAGGGCCGCCTCTTATCTATTAGAGAGACTATATGCTGGGATCTGACCTTTGAGATCCTAGCTACCTTGGTCAAATCGAGTTCCGGATGGGTGGCGCCATGTTCCAGATGAGCTACACAAACTTCACCATCCGACTGGGACTATATGACGTCGAGTTCACCACCACATCTGAGTACCAAGAGCTCAGGATTAACAGACCAGTGGAGGAGACACCAGAGTCCGCCTGGAGGAGGCTCAGCACAGATCCAGAGTACGACCCACACTGGTCGAAGGCGTTCACCCTATGATCCCCATATGGTGCTCAGCCATTTGATCACTGGGCGAGGATTAAGCACTGGCGTTGTCAGCTCCAGGGACTTCTTGTACCTACAAAGCATGGCTGAGCACCCCCACCGTCGACCGCAGCACCTCCCCCACTACCAACCAGCACATTCATAGAGGGTGACCAAGCCCTACTCCATTGGCTAGTGAGCGGAGTAGAGTACCTCCCCAGCAGCAGGGGATCACCTATCCACGACTACTATAGCCACCAGCCCCTCCCATGATAGTGGGAGGGGCAGATCCTCTGGATGCAGCCAATGCTACAGATAAAGAGGACTCCTCCAACGGGGATGATGTGGAGGACTACCTCATCTGAGCATCATCACTATTTTTTTTATTTTCACCACTTTTGTACATTTTTCTATTTTCTTTGAGTCAGTTTGTTCATAAAAAGGTTTAGTCTTTTGCTATGCTATGGAGCTTCACCGTTTTTTTGCCTTCAATGATTTCAGGATATACTATACCTCAAACTTGGCAGGAAACACAATTGAAAGGACGAAACACATCCACGGCACACAACAAGCTAAGTCCACTCTCCCCATCTTGCTATCACATATCATTTCCTTTTAGTGTATATATCACATGCATTGGGGACAATGTATAATTTAAGAGTGGGGAAGGGATTATCATTGAAGGGATCAAGATGCTTATTATGTGTGCTGATTTAGGATGATCTATGAACAAATTAATAGGAGTCCTCTTTGATTGTCTTGGTTGACATTAGCGTTAGGTGTCAAATTTTTCAACAAAATATATATATTTAGTCTCACCTTTGCTCGACACCCAACAAAACTTCAAGTACAAACACTGACTTTATTGTCACTCTACCACTTAGGTTTGGATTCCACTTCATTTAACCATAAGAGGGTTTTTTCTTATTATAAAATAAATGCAAAAAAAAAGAGACTTAAGAACGGCTGATACAAATAGAAAGTCGTATCTATTAGGGATGCTCTACTAGCTGAAAAGTCGGATCCATTAGGATGCCCTACAGGTATAGAAAAGATGGTAGAAAAAGCTATTACCTTTGAAGCGTGAAAGCCACCCTTGAGTAGTCGGATCTTGGGCATCACAAATGTTCACTTGATAACCTACCAAGGGAAAGGCTACCTCATTGGATGTATAAAACTACTACCCCCAGATAAAAGAGTTAGGGAAAGCAGTTAGTGAATAAAGGCTAGACTAGCCAAGCTAGGCCTGGGTTGGTAAGCGGTACTACTAGGTGTGGGATCGAAAATATCCGCCTGGCATCGTGTCTGTGAAGAGACACCAAGCGATACATCGAATCACAAATGTCATATTTTTTTTGATTTATGGGTTCTTTTATTCCTAATAGAGGCAAGCCTCTATTATTAATTACCCCAGACAGAGTCTTGGGAACCTCCGATTAAGGGAAAAAGAATACAAGTAGAGGCAATGGAGAAAAAGAATTCATCGCATTACAAAATGATTTATTACATATATATGTCATTACATAGATGTATACATATATTTATTTATTTATTTATTTATTTATTCATTTTATTTAAATAGTGTTGCATTATATGTCTCGCCGCCGTCTTCGAATTTGCGCCGCTATGCCGTCGTCGCAAGATATGTGCTTTATTGCCGCCTTGATATACCTTGGGATTCATATTTCGGCCATCTTAATATGCGTGCTCCACCGCTGCTTTGAGATTTGCATTTTTACTTTTAGACTTGTCTTTGGCCATCCCGAAATGAGTATTTCATTATCACTCCGAAATGTGTGCCGCTTTGAAATTTGTGTCTATCGGGCGCTTCGAAATGAGTACCACTTAAGATTTATATTTTATCGCCACTTAGAGAGTCATGTCATCCGAAGATTTGGATTTTTCTATCAGCCGCCTCAAAGGGATCGTTTCACCGCCACTTTGGGATGCGCATTACTAACTTTGAGATTTGTATTTTGTGCCATTTCAATATGCATCTCTTACCACCGCCTCGAGTGCATTCAAATCTTTAGTGATCAGCCTTCCTTTTTAGAGAGTGGAGGCCCAATCCAATATATCTTCTTTACCTTTTCCCCTCAATTGGATATATATATATAATTTTTATTTCCTAGCCTCCACCCTGTTGTGGGCTCATTTAAATTACTTCACAATCAAGGCGTCTGTTTTGTGTTTTATTATTTCATGGCAGCCTTTTGATTTAAAATTCCATATTGCAATATGCAACAGCCAGCCTTTGCAAAAGAAATCCATGATGGTTCTTCTTTTTATTTATTTATTTATTTATTTTATGATTAAATCATCCCCCTTTTTATAAAGTGGGCCACATTGGAGCCATCTCATCTGGGAGTTTTTTTATCATTGATGGCATGAGCACATGGGTCCGTTATACCCCAAGTCACATATGACATCTCCTAGATATAAATATATATTCTCTGACTTGTAACAATATCTCAAATTCCTCTCTCCTCCCAGTCAAAGCAATACAATATACAACCCCTTTTTTACTTCCACTTTTGTTTTTGCAGACCTTTTATCCAGAAATGCTCTTAAGTAATTTTGTCTCCAATATTCTCCAAATTTCCCGTAATTTTAATGCTCTCTTTATCTAAATGTTTTGGAATTGCAGCAGCGATGGCAGCAAACATTGATAACATTTCATCTCAAGACCAGGACATGGATTTCCACATTGGCTTTTTGAAGTTGCCCTAATATGATCAGAATTTGTACAGCACCATGATGCTCCATTAATATATGTGCAGGTTGTTTGATTTCTCTTTATTTTCTATTATGGAACCAAAGCTTCTGCAATGTTTAAGAGTGATTTTCTAGTGCAGTCAACCTTTTAAGCAATATAGTCAATTATATATATCAACCCTTTTTTGTTTGGAATTTGCTGCAATAACCATATAAAAGACCGCAGTATCTTGAGTCAATGAAGAACCTCCAAAATCAATCTTTATGAAACCTTTTCAAAATTGTTGACTTCACATATTTACCAAAAAAATTGTTGACTTCACATGCTCCACAGGCCAACAGCAATGTGCATATCATAATGAGATTTTTTTTTTATGGATGATGACGTTACTTTTTACATAACCAATTATTGGCCAATACTAGAATGCAACTAAAACATGGACCTTGCAATTCACACCTCTTCATGAAATTTACAGGCTTCCAACTATGTCATTAGAGCACTTACACCCCTCCCCCTCAATTGCCCGGACAATTCTTTCCCGGGCAAGAATTGCCATAGCAATTCACTCATCCAAAAAAAAACTTACACCCCTCCCCCTCAATTGCCCGGGCAATTACTATTCATAAATAATTTTTTATATTTTTAGTTGGTTAAATATTAGTTTTTATTTGTAATAAACTTAATTAAAACAAATGTTAATTAAAACAAAGCAAGTACATTAATTAAAATAAAAAATTACATTAATTAAAATTTAAATAAAGTACATTAATTAAACACGATAATCTAAGCAAGTAGGAGGACATCTAATCATCAAACCAATTTGTAGATGTATGATCTTCATCTACATTGCTAGGGGTGCCTTCATTCGTGTTACTAGGGGTGGCTTCATTAAAAAGTCTTCTTCTTCTCGTAATTTCCATACGTTCCGCTTTCCAAAACTCTTTCCTATCAGGAGAAAATGCCGAGCAATCCATGGCCATAACCTCTCGATCCCTTAGATCTTGTTGTAGTTGACGGGCGTATTCTTTGTCCGTTTGGAGTGTCTCAAATCTATATCTTTCAAATGCATCTTTTTCTTTATTTCTTTCAAGATTGAGTTTACCCGTTGTGGCTAATTCCTCAAGATACTTAGCCGTGTCCGGATTATATGAACCGACGGCTTGCTTTGACTTCTTTGTTCCTGCCGGTCTAGCCACTCCACCAGATTGTGACGCCCTCCTGCGTACTGGTGGTGATGTTGTAGCAGCATTAGTTGGTGTCCCCTCATCACTAGGGGAATTAAATGTTGTTGGCTCTTGGGATGTTGGCGCCCATTCAGTCAGTGTCACATGTTCAGACTGAAATTCCTGGATAATCATGAATCTTGGATAGCTCTTAACAACTTCCCAACATTGAAAATGAGCGAATTCCTTCTTTGCCGTAGTATTGTACCAACGTTGTGCTTGAATTTGCTAATACAAATAAGTAAATTAAGTTAGTATATAAAAAAGAAATGAAGTTACAATTAAAAAAAATAAAGTCTGTTAAAAAAATGTAAAATACCTCGTCTCCAAGATTGGTGCCACTTTGATAATTTTCCGACGCCTTTTTCAAAGCATCCCTCCAATATCCTAGCGATTTATTCAACATTTTCCATCTACTAGAAAGACTCATTTCTGTGCGAGGAGAATTCGGTGCATTCGATATGAAGCTTTCATGAATGAGGTTCCACAATTTTGCATTCTTCATCTCATTCCCCGTCACCGGATTATGAGTAACTTCACCCCAACACCGACACAACAATACATCTTCGGTGGTGGACCATGAGCTACCCGAAGACGCCATCGAAAAAACTATATGTTTCTCGGATATAAAGAAAAAATGAGAATGAGAGTGTAAGATGAGTTTTTTGTTGATATGAATGTGTGAGAAGTTATGAAGTGGTGTGAGATATTTATAGGAAAAAATATTCTGAATTATTATTATTTTATTTTTAAAAAATAACCGTTGTAAAGATATATCCGTTGGCTTTATTATTAAAAATAAATATATCCGTTGAGATGAATGAGAGTGTAACTACTGAGATTTTTGCATTTAAAAAAAAAATAAAAAAAAATAATGTGGGCCCCACCCACCTGCCCGGTTAAGCGCCCGGACAAAGGTTGCCAGGGCGCTTAACCGGGCGCATGGGTCCCACGCCTTGCCCGGGTGAAATCACACGCGCTGTCAGCGTGTTTTTTTTGCAAAAGTGCTGAAATAGCACATCGCCTTGCCTTCCACCCGCGCGGTGGAAGTGCTCTTACACTACCATTTTGATATTTATAATTAATTTTTATTTGCATGGCCAAGTATTAAAATGCTTTACAACAACTTGCTTCTTCCTCATCTTCTTTTCCTTTATTTTTTTAATTGCTGCAGCAGTACAAGCTTCCTCAAGCTTCCATCTTGGGCCTGAGCGGCTGAGTGCACTGAGAATGCTAATGATAACACTTGGAAACCCAATTGCATCTCAAATACTTCTGTGCGGTATTTCATCGAATAAGCTAAGTGCATGCTTTGTGTTGAAGCAGTTCACCACCGTCTTTGTAAGGACTTCTGAGATTACATTCTAGCACCACTTCAAAAAAAAATCAGAAACAGGAACCCCATCGACAGCGCTCTGTTCAGTTGCAACCCTCTCGAAGTCGTCAGTTATATCAAGATCGGGAGGACCAATGACTGAAGCATCACAAACAGAGAATATTTCTGATCCTTGAGGAATGTTTTCATTGTTAGAGCCCAAGGAAAGAAGCACTAGTATGTCTTTTCTATGGTTTAAAAAAAAATGACTAGTATTGCAGCTCCAGCAACAGCTAATGGATCTCCTAATCTTATTTAAATCTAAATTTGTTCTTTTGCCAAGCTATTTGAAGAAGATAGTAGTGGGGCAGTTAATTTCTCAGCTGCAAATTGGTCGAGAATGTGATAATGTTTCCGAGATGAACCAAAGACAACCTCATCTTCCCGGAGAGGACAACATTAGAAGCATGGGAACCGATGCCCCTGAACTGACAGATGGATCTTTCAACAATAAACCGCAGTTTCGACTTTGTCCCACAATGAAAGCGAAGAATCCATAAGGAGGCGAGGGTTCTATTTGTAATGAGATATAAGCCTACCCCATGCAACCTTTGGATGAGCTTTCACCGCCTCTTTCCTTAACAGATCCAATGGCAGAGGGGATAGCATCATCTCCTTTTGGCGGCGATGGCGAGGAGGTTATGAATGCCTCCTCCGAATTTTTTTTTTTCTCAGCTATGGCGGGATGTGATCTTCCTCTGAAGGTGACTAGGGCTACCAGTGGGGTTCCGGCCAAACAAAGCTTCAGAGGCACAGGAATTCAGAGAGCCCTCTGGTGACTCGACGGCGAAGGGATGATCTCAAGGATCCCGTTGGTGACCAGTCGAGAGTCCAGAGGGAATGTCAACCCGAGGCATCAACAGTGAGGTCCTTCTCTGACGGCGATGCTTGGTGGTGCGGGGGTTATGAAACAAGGCTACCAGGGTGTCTCTTTAGTTGGGGATACGGCAGGCGACAACGAGGAAGTAGGCAAGATCGGCATTGGAGAGGCCTTCGGTAGCTTTGGCGGCCAGGCGGAGAGGGGAAGAAGGGGCCTCGGTGACGGTGTTGGCCGGATCTGACTCAACTTTCACCGGAAGGGCAGTGACGGTCTCTCAGTGGAGCAGAAGGACATGGCGGGTTCCTCCTGTGGCTTGGCGGCGTAGCGGAGAGGCGACGGAGAGCCCCCTTCTCTGACAGCAGCTGGGCGAGACCTCGGGGACGGACCCGACCACCGTCAGGGCAGTGGCAGAGAAGTCCTTCTTTGACAGCGGCGGTTGACAGCAGGGTGCTGCGGCGGGCTCCAGCAACGGCAAGGCGGATAAAGCCGGTGAAGGCGGCAAGGAGGGCGACTGCTGGTCGGTCGGATCCGGTTTGGAACATGGAAGCGCAAAGAAGAGGCGGAACCGAGGGTTTCTCAGGCGGCGTGGATGTGAAGGAGATGGGCCCCTTTTTTATTTTATTATATATATATTTTTATATAATATAGAATATATATATCACTTTTTTTATATCCTTATGACTCCCATTCTCACTCGCCCTCAATTCTAAGTGTACTTATGTCCCTGAATCTCCAGCACGATCAGAAGGGTGAGGTTCTAAGGCTATCGATATAATAATATTTAAGTAGTGTAAGAAGAATATCACCTTCTTAAGGTCGCGAGCTTCTCAAAAGAATTAGACCAAAAAGCCTCCGACCAGGAAGAAAGTTAAAGGTTCCCTTCCTGCTTGCCTCCCCCCTTTTTTTAACATAACTTTGGTCCTTATCCCAACGACGAGGAATCCCCTCCCGAGAGATCCCAACTCTCATCAAAAGATAAGATCAAATCCAACTTAGATTTTAAATTTAAAAAATTTAATTAAAGTTTAATTAAATATTGATTAAATTTTAATCAAATTTCAAAAATAATTTTTGCCTCGGGATTTGTATTATATTATATTATATTATTTTATTATTTATTATTATATTTTTTTTTATGCCTCGAGATATGTCTTCGAGCTGTCCTGAAATTTGTGATTGCCTCGCCATACCTGAAGGCAATGGACAACAGCAAGCATTTCCTTCTCATGCCCGAGTATTTCTGTTCGGCCTTCTTAAGCTTCTAGCTCTCAAAAGCCACGGGATGCCCCTCCTGCACCAGCACTCCACCCACTGCTTTGCTTGATGCATCCGTGTGCACCTCAAAGGGGACATCAAAGTTTGGCAGCTTCAAGACTGGTTCAGTTGAAATTGCGGTCCTCGGGCTATTTTGAAATTTAGGATCGCCTCGGGATTTGTGTTCGGGCTATCCTGAAATTTGGGATTGACTTGAGATATGTATTCTCTAGGGGCAATTTTGGAATTTGAGATCGCCTTGAGATATGTGTCGTCGGAGGCAATTTTGGGATTTAAGATCGCCTTGAGATATGTGTTCTCGGGCTATCTTGGGATTTGAGATTGCCTCAAGATATGTGTTCTCAGGGGCAATCTTGAAATTTGAGACTGCCTCGAGATATGTGTTCTCGGGCCATCTTAGGATTTGTGCCTTGCGTCTGCCTCGAGATTTGCACTCTTGGCCCAAGATACAGTCAGTTTATCTCATAAGAGATTTTATATTAAATTTCATTTATTTATCATGAATATCTTAAATATAAGATTAGGATATATTGAGATTTAAATTTTATTGGACATTTATCGCATATTTTTTTATATGAACACTAGGAAGGGTTACACGCACACACACGTGGGGAATTAAAGTATAAGGTGAAACCTATTTTCCATAAAAACATTCAAACACTTAACGCTATGTTTTCCAGCACACTAGAGGGACTCCCAACTATTTTGAGGTCGGAGATCATGCACTCATCATTTTGAATAGTATTTATTATTTTTTTTTGCTTGAGGACTAGCAAAAGCTCAAGTGTGGGGGTATATGATAAGTGCATGTTTATATATAAATTTCCCTCATATTCATATGCACTGGTACTATTTCCTAACATCGATTCTCTATTTTTTGTACTACTTTGGATATTTTTGCATGATTGGACAAGTAAATAGGTACCTAGGAGCAAAAGGAACAGGAAACAGACATCTCAGAGCAAAAAAGCAAAGGAATACACATACAGAGAAGAGCACAACCATTCTCCTACTTAACATGGGCGTGCTCATGAAGTACGGGCTTGTTCAACCCGGTGCAACTCTCTGTTTTTACCGCGTCACCAGACCAAGAGCACGGGCGTGTCAAGATCAACACATGCATGTTTAGGTCAACACGACCGTGCTTCAGATAAACACGACCATGCTCGCTAATTTGAAAATCTATAAAAGTCATCTACAGAACCCTAATAATTAACTTTTGGCGGAGCAGTCTCGGGGCGATTTCTGCAGCGACGGTTGGGGTTTGACGAGAAGAATTGAAGGCAGAGAAGGTGTTATCCATAGAAGATTTCTATATCTGATTGAATACCCATAGTATGAGAGGTTAAACCTTATGTGATGCCTCGGACACATGAACCCTATGATGAACTTGTTGCTTACTTTCTATATTTATTTGGTTTTGCTTATTAATTAATTCCTGTGTAGCATCTTACTTGTTTGTGCTTGCAATTCTGTATAGTTTCCCTATGCATGAGCCCTAATCATCCTATAGCATTAGCGTGGATATGTTCCTACCGGATGATTGGAGCAGTTATATTACATTAGCCAAGAATTAGCATATGTTCAAGTATCTCTATGTGGTTGTCCCTTACGCTAGCCTTTGGCCACCACCTCAATAGGTTAGAGTACCCAGCACCACAAGTATTTTTGCGGTGACTCGGGATGGTCAGAGCGTAGCATCAGCCTTAGAATTCCACCATATTGATTTTACAACTCTCCTTATAGTTAGGCCAGGTAATAAGGATAACCAGTACTAGTGGTCAGTCCATGTGGATTCGACTACCCTACCTTTGGGTACTTTACTACTTGATCGACCCCGTATACTTGCTGGAGAAGTGTCACGTATAGTTTTACGTGCATTAGGTCTCGCGGACAACTTGCAATCGGAGAGTTAATTCAATCGTTGAAACCCTCTTCACTGTCTCCTACAAATGAAGCAAAAATTTGTCAAGAAGAGACATAAAGTCCAAAGCCCAGTACTGAGACCCCATGAGGGATCCTCAGTTTTCATCCAGGATATCCTCAGAGACGATACATAGCTTGACCCCTCCCAAGTGCCCCTAGGAAAAGAGGGTCATACCACACTTGTCGCTGAAGGTTATATTGGAGTAGAACCGGAAGAACCTCCATACCTCTTAGGGATGAAAGCACTGGCTCCATCCACACCAATTTGTAGGCATAACCTGACAGTTTGAATACCGCCATCAAAGTTGATATTAATGGGGCCTTGACAATGAGACCTCAGATATCACCCACGATGTCTCGGGAATAATCACCTGGTCACTCAGTGGAGACTAAGACAAACACTAACTATGGCCCCGAAGAATATCCAGAGTCCCAAATATCCATCTGCAATTGAGTTCTACGTTATGTTGACCTATCCCAGAAGGCTCCAAACCAATACAAGCCTTGGAAATCCTGCTACTAACACAAAAGTTGAGCCTCAAAACTCAGGCTCGGATCGTCTACTCTTCCTGCTCATCCCAAGATAGCAGTCGACACGACCCAGCTAACCTAATTCTTAACTTTTTGAGCCGACCGAAGTCCGCAAACCACTCGTCCATCACTCGTTCTCGAATGCAAGCATACTGGGGTGGGGTGGGGGTGGGGGGGAGTAAAGTCGGATAGACATGTGGCCTCAATCTGAATGGATGCGTGGAAGGATCTGAGACACACATCCATGTGATGTCGATCCCTAGGCCCCAACCCCTTATTGGGCAGTATAGGTTGTAAAGTTAATGAACGTGGAGGGAATGACTGCACGATCAGAGTCAAATGGTTAGGCATTCATAGTGGGATTTAGGATTGGAAACAGTGGGACGGACAGGATAAAAGAGGAGGAAAAAGGAGACCAAGGTACATGATTCTAAGAACCAGAACCTATCTCCTTCTCGGATCCTTGCCACCCTACTAACTTGAGCGTTGGAGCTACCCCTAGGCGACAGGATCATCCACACTCATCTCTCTCTTCTTGTACAGGTTATAGTCATCTTCCCTGATGGTTGCCAAGGTCCCAACATAACAAAATAATTTAACCATTGATTAGAGATCAGGATCACTCCCCTAGAGGAAATTGATTTCGACGTTAATATGCCAAAATCTATAAGTTGGGTTTGCACATACCCCGAATTATAAGAAAAATAAATTAGAATTTATTTTACTCAACATATTAAAAATTTTAATTTAATTATTTTGTATTTAGAATTAGTGTAAAATTTATTAACTTAAATTTGAACATGCCATTAGACACCAAAAGAATAGTGATAAATTGCACCCATGGCCACAAAAATACTCGGATTACAACGC
The DNA here is from genome assembly GCA_026586065.1 of Dioscorea zingiberensis. Taxonomy (NCBI): domain Eukaryota; kingdom Viridiplantae; phylum Streptophyta; class Magnoliopsida; order Dioscoreales; family Dioscoreaceae; genus Dioscorea; species Dioscorea zingiberensis. The sequence goes on along the minus strand of CM048821.1, from coordinate 51,036,709 downwards.
TATGGGCCACAAAACAATTTTTCCTATCAGAAAACCCATAAAACTTCACTCTGACTGCATGTAAAGCTAAAATAAGACTTTTTGATGGAATCTCCGACAAGCCTACACACGTCGCGTTGACGTGTCACTTGCACTTGGCAAGTAATTGACACGTGTGCATCATGTCATTGACACGTGTCAAATAAGTAACATGTGGACATGCAAGTTTGTAAAGATGTCACGTCAGAGACACAAAATTGTTTTGTGACCATAATGTTATAATCATAATACTTTTGTGGCTATGGGTGCAACTTTGTGTTTTGTGTTTTGTGACAAGTAATTTTGTGTTTTTTTTAGGAGAAGGATAATGTGAATGGATATCTAAAAAAAATAATTGAGTAAGAAATTTCTACACATTTGAATAAGCAATAAGTTATAGAAATGAATAATTTGAGACACAATTGACATTCAGTAGGCAATAGCATATCAACACACCTTAGAAACAGAAGACAAAGTCATAAGTCAAATAAAAGTAACGAATAATAAGTACAACCCATAAACCTTAAATTATCCAACAAAACAAAGTACATGAAATCCATATGGAAGACTTGACAACTTCTACATAACAATATGTCAAACATAAAATTTTAGACAAGTTTGCCATCAAAGCACTAAATTTTCCAACCACTCTTGGTTGAGGAAGATGTCCCTTTCCTAAGTGAAGATTGAGGCCCTATTCTGAAGTATGTCATGTTCCCCAAGTTGGCCACACTAATATCACTGGATCTAGTTATGTTGATATTGAATACTGGTCCCCGATTGATAACTTGACTAACTTGGCTTGACTGAGATGCTTAGGTACCCAGGAAGTCAGCAGTTCTTGCATGACTTTGTAAATCACTCATCCTCAAAATTGTACCCATGGCCATAACAGTATGACGATTATAATGCTATGGCCACAAAACAATTTTGTGTCGATGACTTGGGGATGACGTGGCCGCTGATGTGTTATCTTTATGAACTTGCATGTCTATGTGTCACTTGACACGTGTCAATGACATGGCGCACTAGTGTTAATTACTTGCCATGTGTCAATGACACGTCAACGCCATATGTGTAGACTCGCCGGAGATGCCATAAAAAAGGCCCATTTTGGCTTTACATGTGGCCAGAGTGAAGTTTTATGGGTTTTCTAATAAGAAAAATTGTTTTGTGGCCATAACATTATAATCCGAATACTTTTGTGGTCTTAGGTGCAATTTACTCAAAGAATAGTGATTTATATTATACGACTATAAAAAATTGGGCTTTTTGTAGGTGTACCCCTGAATAATTTTGAAATTGCGTATTTACCCTTGAATAAAACATAATTGCATACATACCCGTAAATAATAGGTATAATTACGTATATACCCCTGGGGTTAAAATCAGATGAAAAACTGTCAAGTTAACAAACGGTAGACATGCAAAATGACCATTATACTCTTTAAATATATACCCCTAAAAAATTTGTTTGATTGTAGATTTAAAAATACCCCTTTAAAAATCTGAAATTTAAAATAGTTAAAAAAAATATAGGTATAATCCCCATATAGTCCCTGTATTATAGTCAACTCGCCCATTTAGTCCCTGTATTACTAATCACGTCCTTTTAGTCCCTCTATTCCTTAATCTCGGCCAATATAGTCCCTCCGCCCACTTACCGTCCAGATTATCGTTTTCTATGCTGACGTAGCTTTAAAAAGTGTTATATCTTATCCTTTTACAATATAAACAAACCAAAAAGGACGCCACGTGTTATCGGATCCGGGTCTCCTATAACCCACACACGAACCCGGTTCCTAAACATCTCCCACAGCCCCCCCACCAGCCCCGACTAGTGACCATCATCCCTGCTTCTCCCCCTACCCTCACTCCGAACCATCACCGGCCGAAGCTCACACGCCACCGCGTCCTGCCGGGCCTAGTGACGCTTCCTCCGCACCATCTCCTACCTTCCTTCGCACGCACCAGTCACATTCCCCACCAGCAGGCCCTGTCAAGTGTGCGTATCTCGATCAAGACATCTGGGGTAAGTGGTTCTTGTTTTTAAATGCTTTGAGGTCTTTCAGTTTCAACGTGTGGAGTGCAATTAGGGATTTAGGGCTTTGGTCATTGGTAATTAGGGCTTTGGTCATTGGTAATTGGGGCTAGGGTTTTGCTATGAATCAATTTCTAGTAATTACTATGAGTCAATTTCTATGAATCAATTTATGGTAATTACTATGAGTCAATTTCTATAAATCAATTTCTGGTAATTAGGGCTTTGGTCATTGTTAATTAGGGCTCAACATTTCCTCATTTCCTTTGCTTGAATTAATTTCAGTTTCAAGTTCTGGGTAGTGTTAATTAGGGCTTTGGTCATTGTTAATTGGGGCTAGGGTCTTGCTTGGTGCTAATTAGAGATTTAGGGTATTACTATGAATCAATTTCTGGTAATTAGGGCTTTGGTCATTGTTAATTGGGGCTAGGGTTTTGCTTGGTGCTAATTAGGGATTTAGGGTATTACTATGAATCAATTTACTTTGTTTGTTTGTATTGAGAATTCATCTATTTCTGAGAAGGTGGCATGTAAAAAAACTCATGGATAAATTGATCAAGTGTTGCATTTATAAATCCCTTGAATGTTTTTCCTGAATTTTGTATCAGTTGTTAGTTAAGGACTACTTATTAATAATCAATTTTTTTTGGTTTGCAAGAATAAAATCATATCAGTGTTTGTTGTCAACTGTAATTAGGGCTAGATGATGTTTGTCAATTGTAATTAGGGCTAGGGTGATGTTTTGGTGCTAATTTGGGATTTGATCAGTGCTATAATAAATTCCTTTGATTGGTAGAGGAAGCATTTAGGATATATTATTGGGCATGTGTCAATGTTAGTTCCTTTTCATTATGCAGAGTAACATGGCTTCTCTGGATGAGTGTATCGTTAGGTATCACCATGGAGGGGAGCTGGTAAAGGAAGGAGAAATTAATAAATATGTGAATGGGTCTGTGACTGAATTTGGTGTTGATCCTGACAGGCTATGTTATTGGGATGTGTTAGGAGATGTAAAAGAGTTAGGTTATGACATTAAGAAGTCAGTAGAGCTGTCCTATTTGGATGATTGTGGAAGTTTGAAAATTATTTGTGATGATGGGGCCATTATAGGTATGGTTGACCAGTTGATGAGACACAGAGTACTAGACATTTATGTGCAGTGTCTACATGTCAGGCATGACATGTCATTACTAGAAACCCGACTGTCTTATTCTGAGGAAGTAGAGTTGGAAGGAAGACAAGCATCTAGGGATATTGTGGAGTTGGATGCAATGGAAGATGATGTTGACAGAACTGATAGACCAAAAGAATGTGCGATACAACCAGCTAGGGATAATATGGAAGACATTGTGGGTGATGATGACAGAACTGATATACCAAGTGAAAGAGAGGTATCACCAGTTAGGGACAATTTGGATTTGGATGAAAGACCAGGAGGAGCAGTTAGGGATAGTGTGAATCAGGATAATACAAGTGATGATAGTAGTGATTCAGGCAAAGATGATGAGGAAATGTTGGCAGATATTACATTTATTAACCACAATTCAGACATTGATAATGAAAGAGAGGAAGCAAGGGATAAGTTGAGGAAATTTGTACAATTGAGGAAGGCAATTTCACAGGATGCTGAAGAAGGTGGTGCAAATATCCCTGGTGAGACTGATGCAATTGCCCCTGGTGAGACTGAAGAAGGTGATGCATGTGCAGGCCCTAGCACTAAGACAGGGAAAGTACTTGGGTATGACAGTGAGTACATTGTGATTCGATCACAGGCTGTTCTGACACTAGTGATGGGTCCACTGCAGATGATGCACAAAGGCACAAGTCAAGTAGGAAAAACTATGACCATACTTCTCAATTGAATGACTTCTATCTAGACCTTTGGTTTGATGACCTTAAGATGTTTACGAAGGAGCTTGTACACTTCTCAATCAGAAAAGGATTTGAGTTCATTTATGTAAAAAATGATGCATTAAGGATAAGGGCCAGATGCTCTGGGAAAGGCTGCAAGTGGGTCATTCTGTGTTCCTGGTGTAGTGGGAGGAAAAAATTTGTTGTGAAGCACTTCCAGCCGGAGCACTCTTGTCTTCTTGGAATCGTGAAGAATGGAAGGGTATCAGCCCAGGTTATTGTTAATAAGTTTAGTGATGTGATGTGTTCTGTGCCATCCATGAAGTCCACACAGTTGAAGGCAATGGTGAGAAAAGAGTTGGGGGTCTTTATTACAGAGAAGGTATGCAGGAATGCCAAGGCCTTGGTGAATAGGAAGATTGAACAACAGTTCAAGGATGACTTTAAGGTGATAAACAATTATGCTGAGGAACTGAGGTCAACAAATCAAGGCAGCAGTATTTTCACTGAATCTGAAAGGCAGAGACCAGGTGAGATTCCTATATTTAAGAGGATGTATATATGCCTGTCAGCAATTAGGGAAGGGTTCATAACAGGTTGCAGAAGAGTTGTGGGCATTGATGGATGTTTTCTAAAGGGGGCAGTGAAAGGCCAGATATTGACTGCAGTAGGGAGGGATGGAAATAACCAGATGTACCCTATAGCCTGGGCTGTTGTGGAAAAGGAGACAAGTGAAACTTGGCTATGGTTTATTGATCTACTTAGTTCTGATCTTCTCATGGGGGATGGACTTGGATGGGCATTGATAAGTGACATGCAGAAGGGCTTGCAGCATGCAGTGAATGAGCTACTACCATATATTGAGCATAGAATGTGTGCTAGACACATTTATGCAAGGTGGGGAAAACTTCATCCAGGGAAAGATCTCCAGATTCAATTCTGGAATGTTGCAAGGTCAGCAAGTCAACCTGAATTGGAGAAGCAATTGGACAAGATGAGGCAGCTAAAGGGAGGTGTGCAAGCTGTGGAAACATTATTGGAAAGATGGCCAATTTCAGGTTGGTGTTTGGCATGCTTTAATGACATAGTTGAATGTGATGTAATAGACAATAACATGTGTGAAACATTTAACGGGGTGATCGTAGAGTCAAGGAGCAAGCCAATTATAGCAATGCTGGAGGATATTAGACAGTATGTAATGACAAGGATTGTAGTGAAGAAAGAAAATGTTATGAAGTGGAAACATATATGTGGCCCTAATGTTGTTGCCAGAATAGAGAAAGAGAGAAAGAAAAGTTTGAAATGGCATGTGGTGTGGAATGGTGGAGCAAGCCATGAGGTCTTTCGTGATGATTTGGTGCAACATGTTAGAGAGGGGTATGTGGTTGCCCTAGGGAGACATGGTTGCTCATGTGGGGGATGGGAGAAGAGTGGCATCCCATGTGAACATGCCATGGCTGCAATCCAATTCAGTAGGGAAAATCCACTTGAATATGTGTCTGAATGGCTTACAAAAGAGAAATACATCAGAGCATATAGTTTCCCTGTGAAACCAGTAAAGGGCAGGGATTATTGGCCAATAAGTGATGAGGGACCAATGCTACCACCAGTGGTGAAGAAAATGCCTGGAAGACCTGTGAAGAAAAGAAGGAGGGAGGCACTTGAGGGGAAGAACAACAAGCTGTCCAGACATGGAAGGATCTTCAAGTGTAGTATTTGCCACCAGGAAGGTCACAACAAATTAAGATGTCCAGGAAAAACAAATAATGTGAGTGATCTTTATGTCTGCTTTAAAGTGTTGCATGATTATGATGAATCTTAACTTGTCATGTCTATATGGGCACCAAATACCAACCGACAGGATGAGGCAGGGCCAGCACTTGATCATGCCAATGATGGTTCAAGTAGACAAAGCAAAAGAAGGGAGGAAAAACAGGCAAAAGAAATAAGAATGTAAGTTCTCTTTATGTTTGTATTAATGTTATACTTAATTATGATGCATCTTAATTTGTCATGTCTGTGTAGGTACCAAATACCAACCCACAGGATGAGGCAGGGCCAACAGATGAGGCAGGGCCAAAAGTTGATAATGTCAATGTTGTTTCAAGTATTGAGAGGCAAAAGACTGTTGGTACCCAAGGCTCACTGAAAGTCATAAAGGTAATAATTAATTACTCCATTAATTTGTTATACTTTGTTTAAGACATTATCATTGACATTGCAGGGGGCTTGCACTGGTGGGATTATTCTTGGAAGGGAAGCTCCCCATGATTCTTCATTCATCACTGCTGTTAGATTATATGTAATCCAACTTTTCTCACATCTTATACTAGTATTACCATTTCTACTACTGACACATAACAATTAAGGTGTTTGGTGTTTGCGATGGACAGCAACGGAAGAGCATGAGGCTTGCTGCACAGCAAAAGAAACATGAGCAGACCTTTGGAGCAGATGTTGATATAGCTACTTCACAGACTTGTTCAGATTTCCCGACACAAGCATCTGCTACAATTGAAGGAAGGAATTGATCAACTTTGGGGCAGTGGAGTTTGTATAGCTTGTTGGATGTTAGCATGAATGGGTTTCTTTTTGTCTTTTTGGGAGTTTGGGTTGTCCTGTGTAGTTTGTGGAAACCTTATGTGGTTTTTTTGATAGATTCTGGTGAATGTTTTGTGGAAACATATGGTGGTTTTTTTGTTTAATGTGAATACAAAGAAAGAGCATTTGTTTGATAGGTTCATTTGTTTGAACATGGCATTTGTCTGATTATTTCATTTGTCTGAACAGTGCTAATTTGTCTGATTATTTCATTTGTCTGAACAGTGCTAATTTGTTTGATCAGTTGATCTCTTTGAACATGGCATTTGTTTGATCAGTTCTTATGTTTGAACAGAGTATTTGTTTGGAATGGGGGTAGGGGAGAAGAAGGGCTGATTGCCAGTTATCAGGCCTGGGGGAGAGAAGGTCTGATGGCCAGTTTTGTTTTTTTTAAAGGAAACGGGTTCGGGTGTGGGTTATAGGTTATAGCACACCCGGATCCGGATTCATTTTAATATGAAAAGGTAAAATATATTATTTTTTAAGCCACATCAGCATATAAAACGGGTTCGGGTGTGGGTTATAGGAGACCCAGATCCGATAACACGTGGCGTCCTTTTTGGTTTGTTTATATTGTAAAAGGATAAGATATAACACTTTTTAAAGCCACGTCAGCATAGAAAACGGTAATCTGGACGGCAAGTGGGCGGAGGAACTATATTGGCCGAGATTAAGGAATAGAGGGACTAAAAGGATGTGATTAGTAATACAGGGACTAAATGGGCGAGTTGACTATAATACAGGGACTATATGGGGGATTATACCAAAAATATATAAAGAGGGCTATTTTGGACATTTTCCAACCTTTAACCTAAGTTGTAGCCATGGTTAAGATTACTTGGTTAACTTCTGTCAACAATTCAACATGTTTTTTAGGGGTATATAAACAATTATAATTTTTTCGGGTGTAAATATGATATTATGAAATTTTTGAGGGGTATATAACCAATTTCCCCTAAAAATTTCTATATTATCTTTCTACTTTTTCCTAATTAAACGGTACAAAATCCAATATCTTCCAATCATTCCAAAGACGGCTTTGCGGATCGGGTCTTGGTCATCTAACGGGTGCAAGATTGCGGATCCGCAGCAGGCGATTTGTTAGTTAATGGATCGGATCTTGGCTGTTAGCTGCGTTCGACGCATTCAATTAATCATTGGTACACAACCTGCCGTTGTCAGCATGGATCGGAACTTCTTGTGCTTGGAGTCGGCTCTTCTCGCGATGGAGCCTGTCAACGCCGTCCTCTCTCTCGCCAGGTTTCTTTGATCTTGATCTTTGTTGCTTGATTCGTCTTCGTTCTTCATGGATTTGGATGATTCCTTGTGGTGTTTTTGTTGTCGATCAAATGTTTGTTGAATTGCCCGTAAAGGCCGATGAAGCTTGTATAGAGTTAGGAAGTGTTGTGGATCGTAACTTTTGATGTTCTTCTTACCTATCATTTGTTTGATGAATTTTGTTTGAATGCCAAAGAGGGTTTGAGGAGTTATGAGAGTGTGTGTTTTTGTCTATGAACCTGGTTGTTTGATTTCTAGAGTCACTGCTATCTATCTCCTTGATATGTTTCTCATGAGACTGTACACTTTGAAGTGGTGTAATCTAGAATTGGTTCCCAAGTTTCAGTAGAAAATCTTCTGCATTATCCTATTTTTCTCTGGTAGCTATTCAAGGTGTGGTTTAGTAGAATGGAAGTAGAGGAAAAGAAGCGATGCAAAAACAGGAAAATAGTTAGTTAGTTAGTTTGTTTTGTTTCATTTTTCTTTTTTTTTTCCTGTGGTTTTTTTTGGCATGAATAAATAGGATGAAATCTTAAATAAAGAAAAAACAAGCATTGGTAAGTTTCCCTTTTTTTAAAAAAAATTCTTTGCTTCCATCATCTTCCTCTATTTTCACTCAATCCTTAGACATTCTCAGTGATACCTCTCAATCTTTGTGATTCCACTATCATGTGTTCTCATGTTTTATTCTAGGTACTTAATTTACGGCAACAATTACAAACCTTGACAAGCTGAATACTGAGTTTGCACATTTAATTTGCAAATTTTTCTTATAGATTCTAATGGTATTATACTCTCTGTTCAAATTAGTACAGTCAGTTTCTTGAACTGAACATCCTGCCAGTAATGCAGTTAACTAATTGATAATTTGATTGCTTCTCCTTTCTGCACATTCATGCTCAACACTTCATCTGCCACTATTGTTTCTTCCGTATTGTTATTATCTTTTTTCAAGTATTCTTCTTGAGATATGATTTAAGAGTCTCCAAAATCACTAGTCCATTAGTAGTTATAGGTGATTTTATCTGCTTTTTCCTTATATATCATTTATACTCAGTTTTTGCAATGTTCTTCTTTTGCAATAATAAAATATATGGCTGGATTCTTGGTGTCCCTATTGTGTAGCTATGTCAAATGTCTCTTGTCTTCTTTTGTTAAACTACTTCTATAAAAATTTATTCCCTTTATGTTTCTCTATTAGACAATCTGGCAGAGGATCTATTACAACAGAAGTTCAGACCTTCATTCTGGACCATTGTACCAAAAATGTTGTAAGTGTTATGTGGTATCTGTGTTTTCCCCATTTAATTTATTTAAATTTCAACTTGGTTACAAAAGAAACATTCAAGTCATTAAAACATAGGTTGTAAGTGTAATTGTTGGTGGTATCACTAATTCACTGTTACAATAATCTGACATGTAATAGTGAAAAATTGGCTTACTGTGCACAAGGGATGTCAATTTATATCCCCATTATCATGGAGAACATGATATTATCTATAGCACTGAATGAAACAAAACTTTCAGTTGGCTTTCTTGGGCCCAAACATCTAGTTTTAGTGTATTTATCATATAATCTCCTTTTTTCATTATTGAACCTTTCATTTGTAGGTGGGTAAAGACAATACTCGACATGATATTTACATGAAAAATATTCTCAAACGTATCATTAGTGCCGCTGAATCAAGCAATACTGATGTGGTTGAGGGCTTGTATGAGCAGTTTGCTTGTTATATGATGTTGAACATGGTGAGTAGTGATGTTACATCCTTCACTCTTTGAAGTTATTTTGATCATCATCTCAAATAGTAGGCCAGGTTGCTGTCAACAATAGAATTTTCAATTTTTTCATATGTCACTATGTAGTATGGTGTAGGGGAGCCTTGGCGTGGCGCAACGGTAAAGTTGTCGCTATGTGGCCTGGAGGTCATGGTTTCGAGTCATGGAAAAAGTCTCTTGCAAAAATGCAGGGTAAGACTGCATATAATAAACCTTAGTAGTTCGACCCTTCCCCAGACCCTGCGTATAGCAAGAGCTTTGTAGTACCGGTCTGCCCTTTTATCTCAACATTGCTTACAAGATATACCTACCTATGAATTAGTCGCATGTGTAACTTTAAAATGATGATGTTAGTGAAACTTTTATTTATCTTCTCTTTTGAATTTAAGTTTTTATGTGAAACAACAGGTAATTTGATTTTTACATCACTTCATATTTCCTTCCATAGTTAATAATCATTTGGAAAAAGAACTCATTGGAGGAGCAAACTATACATTTGTTGATACTTTTTTCTTTTCTTCTTCTCGTTAGCACCTGTCTTTTATTCATCTTTGCGAATCTCTTTTCTTCTCTTTTTTCATCTCCCAAGATTAAGATTAACAGGCCCATTCCTTTCTGTTTTGTTGAGGCATGAGAAGAGTCTAGATTTATTTGGGTAAGTTTAAATCTAAAATTCAAAAGCTTAATATTTTTTTTAACAAATAAGATTTTATCTCTATCTTAATTAAATTCAAATTCAACTAACATTCTATAAACAATGCCAATTTTGATACGATTATTTTACATTATTAGATTCTTCTTCTATTGTCATTTTCCACTAAATTGGTCAATCTCTGTGTGCTAGTACATGAACTTTTTAACATAGAATAAAGTTAACTTTGTTTTTTAATTCGTGGATAGGAAGATGGCTCGTTAAATGAGAACAACAAAATTTATAAGCACATATCTTTTTATTTATCTAATGGTAAGGTGTGGCATTCTTTTCTTTCTCGCTTTAGCTATTGTAGATTCTCACGGACAACTAATATGATTTGTAAATTTTATAGGCCACAATGACATGACCTTAACAAATTTTGTTGTTAAGCTGCAATGTTCACTCAATATGCTTCAAGGAGACACTGGGTATGCTATTGTCTACTTTATCAATGTGCAGTATATATAATTGATAATTGCGGTATCAAACTATCAATAGCTCCTTGCTCATAGATTGAAAGAACTTTGAGAAAATATTCTTTTGGAGATATATGAAATGCTAGGATATCTAGGGAAGTTTAATTCTTAGTCTCATAATCCAATAATATTCTCTAAGTGAATATTTCAATGTATGACTTCTTGTCTATATAGTATATTTTGAATCTTTAGAGAGATTTTAATACTTTATTCACCATGGCCTTCCCATATGGGAATGTGTAAGAGTGGGAATAGTTATGTGACATCACTATATACAATCTATTTTTTTTCATTGTAATCAGTGTGTACAATCAATTTAAAAAGGTGTTAAGATCTTTACCGAAGAGCACAGACCAGCCACGAAGCTTGGATACAGTTTCCCGATCGGAGATCCATGGATCACAAACTCTCTTTAATAAAAAATGTTATTTATTGGAAATCATAACTTATTTATTTGCTTAAAAATGTTTCAAAAGTGGACCAGAATCAGATATCTGAGTAAAATTTACCTTAAGTGGAGTTTGGTGAAAACATGAACTATTTTAACTTTGGCCATCATTATGGTATCCAATCTTGGTAATTCATACTTTTTCATATTATTCTTTATGTTCTTTCTCATATCCTCACGCATTAAATGTTTATAGTTTAATTGCTCAGGTGTGCCCTTTGGCCCTCAAGCCTTTTCTTGTCAGAATTTATTCTTTCTCATCCTTGGATTTTGTCAAATAAATGCTGCCTTGAGGTAACCAGTTTTCAGTAACTTTTAAACTTCATCATTATTAACACTGATAGTCTTCAATTAACTGTAATTTTTATAGATTTCTAATTATATGAATTTATATAAATTTTTTTTCAAAAACTTCATGGAACTTGGTATGTTGTGAATGTGAAATCTTTTTAAAGATATGACCAAATATATGCTTATTAACCATAGAAATGACATATTGATCAAGTCTTTAGCTATTTTTAGATATACTAAAGATATGCATAAACTAGCAGAAGCATCCTAAAAGTATACACTTTTTATTTATGCATTAAATTTGGATTCTAAGTGAGCAAGAACTTTTTATCGGGGGAATCTTAATGGGCATGTGGGTAGTCTCAGTGATGGCTACGAGTAAGTCCGTGGAGGTTATGGGTATGGCAATAGGAATGAGGAAGGAAAAGTTATTTTAAATTTTGCTTTGGATCATGATTTTGTATTAACCACCACTTGCTTTAAGAAAAGGGAATCACATTTGATTATCTTTAAGAGTGGGTGTAACCATAGCCCGATAGACTTCCTCCTTACAAAAAGAAGGGATAGGTCTATATGTAAAGACTGCAAGGTTATACCTAGCGAAGCACTAACTACCCAACATAGGTTAGTGGTGTTGGATGCGAAGAAAAAGGGTATAGTGAAACAAGAAAGGAGGGTTAGATAACATAGGATTAGATGGTGGGCTTTAAAAGGGAATAACTAATTAATATTTAGGAGTAAAATATGGGAAAAGTTAGTTGGAAATATAGAAGATGATGCAAACAACTTATGGAAGGAGATGTCGAATCATATTGAGAAGAGAGTGAGGTCCTAGGCGTTTTTAGGGGACTAGGACCTCGACCACAGGAATCATGGTGATGGAATGAAGAGGTCCAAAAGGTTATTAGAGAGAAAAGATATTGGTACAAGAAGTTACGCACGGTTAAGATGGCGAAGCCTTCAAAAATTATAAGAAGGGGAAGGATCTGAACCAAATCAAGTGCACTAAGGATGAGTCTCAACAGGTCTTGACAAGAGATAAGGAAATTAAGGAGTGATGGAGAAGTTATTTTGATCATCTATTCAATACAAGTCATGAGGATAATTTTGTAGATCTTTATGCATCAGTAGTGGAGAGGAACCTTAGCTATATATGTAGTTACAAGCCTAGTAGGGTCAAGGAGGCACTAAAAAAGATGAAGGTTGAGAAAGTTTGTGGCCTGGATAGTATCCTGTTTGAAGTTTGGAAGTGTCTTGGTGAATTAGGAGTATTATGTTTAACCAAAATTTTCAACTCTATATTAAAAGGGGGAAAGATGCCAACGATTGAAGAAAGAGCATTCTGGTCTCTATATATAAAAACAAGGGGAATATTCAAAATTGCACAAACTACCGTGGCATTAAGTTACTGAGCCACACGATGAAACTCTGGGAGAGGGTTATAGAGCATCAACTCAGGGATATTATGAAGGTGTTAGAGAACTAATTTGGCTTTATGCTTGGTAGATCTACAACAGAAGCCATTCATTTGTTAAGGAGTTTGATGGAGATCTACAAAGAAAAGAAAAAAGATCTTCATATGATTTTCATTGATCTAGAGAAAGCATATGATAGGGTACCAAGACAAGTCCTTTGGCAGGCGTTGGAGAAGAAAAGCATTCATGTTAAATCTGTCACACCCCGAACCCGGCCCCGGCACGTAGACAGATCGGCTGTACCCAAACAGGGACGAGCCCCCATCCAAGCATAAGGCCTCAGAGATCTTGTACAATAATAAATATCCAGAGATAGGTAAAACAACGGAATTTATATAAGAAAGAAGAAGGGAGTTTACACAACTCCATACAAATACAATACCAGGGTCTATACGACCCATACAAGGATCCATCCAAGTCACCACTAATAGTCCATATAACAAAGAAAATACAAGTCTCACATACACACACAAATGAAAAAGGGTGCGCAGACCTCAAGATAAAATATGCAAGTCCTAGTCAGCTACTCGGAAAGTCCCCGTCGAAGTCTGAACCTACTCCTCGTCGTGTGTGAGCCAAAGAAAAGGCTCAGCAGGATCGCTAGAAAAGCAATAAGGTGGTGAAAGCCATGAGCAAAGAACAGAATAAGGTAAGAATAAATATGCAAGTGCAACAAAATCAGAAGCAAATAACAAGTCTCTGGAATGTGAATAAATCCACAGATGTACTCAATCTCCTGGCATATACGATACTATGATACCTCCAGTATCATACGATATCCTCCAGATATCATCTCCGGTCTACGCCAGATAGCGCTATATCAATCATGTATATATGGTTAGAAAATATATACTCTCTGACTGAGTCTTCGTCTGATGTATCATGCCTATCAAGAGATTGCTAGTACGAATACCTAACAACAAGTACATCTATATATCCAAGGCAACAACATCTCGAATATATAATAATCAGTGACCTCATCGAGATCGGAAGCCAATACGTATTTAAGGAGCGACTCAACTCAAATACGTATACAAAAGCATGAAAACAAATATCTCCTCGAGACGTAAAGCCAACACATATGAGGATACTCAACTTGAATATGTATTGGAAACATCTCAAGGAAATAAGAGCACAAAATCAAAGCAAGGTAAGAGGAAGGAATACTCACAACCCCCGTGCGAGAGCCTACCTGGCTAGAAGCAAATCACTGATCCTCGTCGCGTCTTACGCGTCGGAGTCGGGATCTAGTAAATGGATAAAGAATCTCAGTATCTCCATACTTAAGTATCTCCTATCTAAATACTAAATTTGATTACTCATGAATCCCTCAATTATCTCTAACATGGAGATTAAATTACCCAATGATAATTCTCTCAGTTTAAACATGCTTGAAGGCCATTAAACATGTAATTAAGATGTATGTATTCTAAGTAAATTTCGGCGGCATATCCCCTATTTATTGAGCCCCGAAATTATACAAACATACATCTATAAATAATGTAATCAAATACATGAATACATGGCATCAACACATGATCATTTCACAGCCCTAATACTTCATACATATAATCATGCATCATTAATCTCCTACTCAAAGCCCCCTTAACAACCACAAAATCTCATGTTTATTCAAGGTTAGGGCTGCTCACTGTCACGATGAAGGAGGTGATCAATTGGGTCGACGACCCTCGCTGGAAGGAGGAGAATAAGGTTGGCCACCCGAGCTCGTCGGGGTCGAAGCTCACTGGAGACAGAAGGGCGGACCTGCAGGGGCGGACCTCGCTGGAATTGGTTGTAGGCTGCGTCTGGCGGCGGGGGCTGTCGGGCCGGAGAGGCAGCAGGCAGTGGGCGACAAGGTTGGACGGAGGCTGTTGTTGCGCAGGTTGGCGCGAGGCAGAGTTGTGTGGGCGGCCGAGTTGGGGCGGCAGGGGCCTTGTATTTGTCAGCCGTACCAGGCGTCAGCCAGCAAATCGCTTCAGTGGCTACTACCAGGATGCTGATGGCCCAGGGCTGCAGTGTGGGCGTCTGTGACTGAGGCTGTAGGGAGGTTGGCCAGGAGGCTGGCCTTGAGTAGCCCTAAAAGAGTAGAAGAAGGGTAAAGAAGAAGAAGAAGGGGCTTAGGGCACCATGAGAAATCGAATTGATTTTCTGCCCTAAAGTCTAAAGCTTATAAAGCTTATAAATTAAATAATTATTTAATTATTTACTATAGGGTCACATGTATTCTATTAAATCACATGGTTACTGTTAAATCAGGGGTCCTTAAATTATTTTACGTCGGTGTCCACCGTGATGATCCATTGTCCTCGTGTCCCGACCCAGATTCGCGAATCCCTGGTCAGACGTCCCGGCGTCACAGGCGTATTGTAATATCACGGGCTCTGTCTCTCGTCAGTCTAGATTTGAGAATATCGGGTTTTAGTCAAATCCTTCGTCACGGGCATATTGTGGCATCATAGGGCTGTCTCAGTCCCCGACTAGATCCACTTTTCCCGGAATTTGAATTTCTGTTTATTTTCTTTTCCTAAAAATTAATCTGGATTAATTAACACATAATTAATCTGGATTAATTAACACTTAATTAATCTGGATTAATTAGACCTTTATAATTTTCCAAAAATTTCACCGCTTGCTATATTAAATTGCTATTTAATAAATCGGGGAAATAAATCTTTATGTATTTCGGGGCGGGTTTTACATAAATGCTATCAAGGATATGTATGAAGGAGCAGTTACGAGTGTGAGAACAGTTGGAGGAGATACGAAAGAGTTTCCCATAACAGTGGATCTATATCAGAGATCGGCCTTGAGCCCATATTTGTTTACTCTAGTAATTAATGAGTTAACTAGTTGTATCCAAGATGGCATTCCATAGTGTATGTTATTCGTAGATGATATTGTCCTTGTTGATGAGACTAGAGATGGAATTAATCAGCAGTTAGAATTATGGAGGAACACCCATGAGAGTAGAGGCATTAATCTCAGTAGAAGTAAAACAGAATATATGTATTGTAATTTTAGTCAAAGTAGGAGGGACGAAGGGGAAGTGACACTAGGTATAGTAGCGGTATCTAAGTGTAACCATTTTAAGTACCTAGGTTCCATTTTCCATGAGTATTGGATGATCGATGAAGATGTAGCCCATAGAATCAAAATAAGATGACTGAAATGAAGAAGTGCTATGAGTGTCTTATGTGATAAGAAGATGCCTAACAAAGTAAAGCGAAAATTTTATAGAACGACAATTAGACCGGCCATGTTATACGGGAGTGAGTATTAGGCAACTAAAGTTCAACATATCCAGAAGATGAATGTGGCAGAAATGAGGATATTAAGGTGGATGTGTGGTCATATAAGATTGGATAAGATTAGAAATGAACACATCCGATAGAAGGTGCATGTTGCACCAATTGAAGATAAAATAAGAGAAGGGTGTTTAAGATGGTTTGGACACGTGTGTCGTAGACCCCTCGGTGCCTCAATTCGAAAATGTGATAGTTTGGTAATAGAAGGTAAAAAGAGGGGTAGAGCAAGACCGAGGATTACATGGAGAGGTGTACTATCTAAGGACCTATGTTTATTAGATGTTGATCTGGATCTTGTCTTTGATAGAGCTACATATAGACAAAGAATTCATATAGCCGACCCCATCTAGTATAGGATTAAGGCTTAGTTGTTGTTGTTGTTATATTAAATTTGTATTCTGGAAAGCCTGTTCTTTTATAGTTAGTACTTCTAATTATTGTTTTTACATTATTTGTCTGATTACAACTAGATATTATATTGTCTATGTCTATGTTTTTATCATTTTTTTTAGTGCTTTTCATCTTCAATTATTCCATTGCCATTTCTTTAATCTCTTTGATGTGTCCTATCTAGAATAACTGTTTTTTCATTTAGATTATTCATTATGACTACACAAATGCAACTTCTTATTAATTTATTGTTTGTTGATTGCCACTTGAAATTCGCTTTACACTTGATGTGCCCCCAGGTTGGTTCTGGTGTTGGTTTGGTTGGTGTTTGTCTCGCTTATGTTGGAGCCTGTAAGGTAATATACTTTCATATTCTGGAGCTAAAATTTGAGGTTAACTAGGATTTTCATATAGCCGTCAAAGTGTCTGTAAAGTTGAGATAAATGCTTGCTAGCTAAAAAGTTGGATGGTTATAACAGGATTTGAAGGTTGGAGAATTGCTTCTAAATTTGGGGTTAACTTTCATATATAAGTTAAAGTGTCAAGCTAACGAAACTAGCCCTACTTCATACTTAAGCAGTATTGCATCTGAAATTATGTGGAATACTATTTAGCCTTTTTTCTTTGGGCCTAACAAGTTATAAGTAAATGCTTGGTTAAATTGCAATGTCCTTATTTAGAGATGCACACTATCTGTTGTCAAGGTTGATGGTTTATTTAGAGTACGGAATGGTTGCTCTATTATCCATCATAGCATGTTGTGATTTATTAGGGCACCTTGATCTGAATCTCTATTAGGGTTGGAGTTTGGTTTAAAGGTTTGCCAATTGGAATTCCGTAAATTGCGGCACGACTTCCTGATTCTGTCCTTCTTCAGCTTCATTTAAAGGGAGTCTGCATATGGAAGAATCACATTCAAGATCAACTAAGGTAGTTAAGGCTTCTAGGAGATATGGCGAGCTTGCTGCAAATATAGTATGAATCAATCAAAAACCTTTGGAACTACAATAACTATATTGAACTTTTGGAAAAGCATTTCTTGTTTTGCTTTTCCTTTTCTCTATGAAACGGTTGGCTGATAGACTGTCAGATTGTTTTACATATGTATCCAAAAGTTTGTTTCTAATAAATAATTACAATTTTCTTACAGGTTGTACTTACTGATGGTGATGCATCAACTTTGGCAAATATGGAACACAATATAGAGCTGAACCAGCACATTACTAAGAATAGGGTATCTTCCACGCTATTGACTTAGTTTCTTATGTGAACTTGTTGCAAACTGGGCAATTGACAGTAGATCTTTCACTTCAAGAGGTTATTACTTTCCACATCATTTTTGTGGTGTACCCTCTGATCACTAAATACTTCTTTCTTTTTAAATAGGAATAATGAAGCTGCAATGTACTTTGTGTTTATTATTATTATTATTATTGTTGTTGTTGTTGTTGTTGTTTTTTGAGTAAGAGGCTGCAAATATCTATAATTGCATTTGATCTCTTTAGTGCTTGATAATTGTACAGTCTTCTGTGAATATGTGACTATTGAAGCAGACAAGAATTTTGCCAATATGTTTGTTTAGTTAATATTTTTTTTTTCTAGTTAAGGACAGAGACATGCATGCATAAAATTCTTGCCATGCATTCTTTGATGGTCTAATAACAAATAAGATGATTTGTTATTTTTCAGGTAGAATGCAAATATTTATTATGGGAAACAATATCTGAAAGTGAGCTCCAAAGCTTCCAAGCTGACATAATGTAAGTAAATTATTAATCTTGAGGTATTTGATAGAGGAAAAATTCATCCATCTCCTTTCAAGTAAAACTTGATGAAATTAATTTTGATTAACTAATTTTATTGTTATTTACTTAATGCTATTTAATAGGTTCCTAAGCATTTAATATCTATTTGGAGTTTAAGTGATGTGTTGCGTTTTAATATATATCGTCCTTCATATATGTTTATATATGTTTAGCCTTACCATTCACCACGTAAATCGCTTAGGAGCATTGCACGATAGTTAGGATGAGTAGAAATTTCGATCTAATTTGGTTGGTGAGTTAAATGTGGGGAGGGTTACCTGCTGACGAAATTCTTAATGCTTTAATCCAACCAGCGAATAATTGCAGAAGTGCGTGTCGTGAGAAAGAAAATCCGCTCCTCTCAGTGCTTTAATGACTAAGCACCTATGTAGAATTCTTTATGCTGACATCCGACAGGGTACTCAACATGTTAATGCACAGTTTGAATAAGGCCTTATCCTCGTTTTTAAATTGTTCAACCATCTTGTTGCAACGGTCGTTGAGCTCCACTAAGCGATTCAATGCAACTAACGCTTGTTATGTACTTTTCTTCTTCGCAACTAGGAGGCTTATGGCTAGGGTTTATTTTTGTTTGTGTATGCTGTCGCCGATCTCCCTCCCATTTTCCTTGAGACGGGCCTAACTCTGCAGCATCTCCTCAGTCGGGGCTTCCAGAAGAACTAGACTCCTTATCAAGAACAAAAACAACTTTCTCTTCAGTTGTACCTGCCACAAACTTTCTTGTCGCGGTGGACGCTTCGGCAAGCTTGTGGTATACCCAAAACAAAGGAGAGCTCACCTCTGTAGCAATTCTACATTCCTTGTTAACCTATACATGACCGAGAAGAGTTTGTGAATCAAAATAGATATCGCAATCCAAAACATTACGCTCACCTTGATAATCTCTTCCCAAATGTGGGTGCTCTCAGGCGTAGGACAATGAGTCGCATAATCCCATGATTAACAACTCTTATTGAGTGGGGTCGAGTAAAGCCCATAAATCTTCTTCAGAGTCTTCCAACGATTCTGCAGCTATGTAACTATCATATCCTCTTCGGTGGTTTGCTGGTATGCCAATTATACTCGGGACCACATATCCCCCTTGAAAGAATCGAAAGGACATATGTGTCTTCTACACTCTTCTAGAAGTAGTGAGACCAGAAGCTCATCTTCCTTGACTGCCTAATTAGATCTTTTTGGTTGTCGCCCCGTATCTCGTTGGGGATTGTGGTTCCTTATTCATATTTATGGACCCTATTGGTGGAGGACCTAATCCCGCCCTGGCAGCTGACATCTTCGTGTTGAATGTAACTACGTTAGAAGACATAACACACGATTAAGAGTAAGGAAGAAACTACATACACCTATTTTAGCATGATATCCGACCAAGTTATCACGTTGATCATTAATCTAAATACGGTGATTTTATATGTAGAAGTGCTATGGGTGTCTTATGTGATAAGATGCCTAACAAAGTGAAGGAAAAGTTTTATAGAACGACAGTTAGACCGGCTATGTTATACAGGAGCGAGTGTTGGGTAACTAAAGTTCAACATATCCAGAAGATGAATATGGCAGAAATGAGGATGTTAAGATGGATGTATGGTCATACAAGATTGTATAAGATTAGAAATGAATACATCCGACAGAAGGTGCATGTTGCACCAATTAAAGCTAAAATAAGAGAAAGACGTTTAAGATGGTTTGGACACGTGTGTCATAGACCCCTAGGTGCCCCGGTTCGAAAATGTGATAGTTTGATAATTGAAGCTAAAAAGAGGGGTAGAGATAGACCGAGGATTATATGGAGAGAGGTAGTGTCTAAGGACCTATGTTGATCTGGATCTTGTCTTTGACAGAGCTACATAGAGACAGAGAATTCATATAGCCGACCCCATCTAGTATGGGATTAAGGCTTAGTTGTTGTTGTTGTTGTTGTTAATGGTGGTGGTGATTTTACATGCAGAGAATATTGACATAATTATACAGAGGAAAAGCACTGTCATGGATCATACTCTGCCGTAACACACAACTACGCAGATGAGGTCATCGGAAATTTCAAGTTGCCTCCCACAGTTCGGGGTATGCATGAGGGGTGAGTGAAAATGAGAAGCAACATAGATTGGAGACATACCTTAGACTGCCGAGTGTCCTTTTCATCACGATAACTACGCTAAAACTTAACCTCCTAGATGGTATGAGGACTTCTGCGAGCTCTGAGCCATTGCTTGCCTTGGCTTAGTGTAGCTTCGCAGAGGAGGCCTGATGTCTGCCATGGTGAAGGAGAAGCTTTGGCATATTGGGGAAGGCGACAAGAAGTTTATAAAATTGGGACAAACAATCGTACAATAGGAATATGGAGCCAACCCCTGATAATCATGCTTTAATTAGATGGTAATTAATCTCACGGTTTGGGAAGGGGATGTAAACTGTTTCGTAAACCATATTACCCCATGAATAACCACCTCTCTCATTGATCAATGTGATAAGGGCAATCTTTTCATTTTACAAACCATAAGCTATATTAAATGAGTGGTAAGCTGAAGTGTGATGGTGGTTTCAAACTCATTAATGGAATTAGCTATAACCCATGTCTCCAATCGAACTGTTTGGAAGAGAACGAATGAGTAACAAGAATGTCTTGGGTAGTAAAATAATTGGTTTAAATATCAAAATGGTCCTTCTATTATAGTGAATCTGCCTCTTTAGTCCCTCTAATATAATATGAGCCTTTTCGGTCCCTCTAGTTTACAAATTTAGGCAATCCAAGTCCACCTAGTGATGTTCGTTACATTTGCTGTCATACTAAGCTGATGTGGCATTTTTATATTAAAATAATCAATAAAAAATGAAAAGAAAGAAAATAATAATAAAATATTCCATAAAATATTTCTCTCACTAACTCTCCAGCGACCCTTCATCTCTTCCCCCGATGCTGGCGAAGCTCCCATCCCTCCAATCCCCACCAGCATGCTCCGACCAAAAAGAAAGCCAGAGTCCAAGCTCTTAGTGACCAGCTTGACCTCCGTTGCGCCGCAAAGACCATCATTGGCAACGACGGCCATAGTGGGGTGAGTGGCGGCGAACGGTGCTGCGTCTCCATCGGCATCAACATCGTCCATGACCCCATCATCCTCTTCCTTGTTGAGCCCACCTTCGGGCTCGACTCCATCTTTGCCTTCATGGTCATCAAGGTCCTCCAACGCATCGCACAATCCGGCAGCGTCGTGATCATGTCTGTCGTCCATCAACTGAGTTACCAAATCTTAGAGCTTCTCGACTATCTGATCTTCTTATCAAAGAGAAACATATATGCACGTTAGAAGAGAGAAGAACTAGTATATATATCCCATGTCATGCATGTATGAACAATATGGAGGTCATCTTCAGGTGCATGCACATGCACTTGATATGCTCTAACATATTCCTCTGCCACTCATCTCCTCATCAACATCAACACAAAAAATCATGTAATATTTATTTTTTTCTTAATTCTCATCATCAATAATTCAATCTATAGCATCCAAACAAACAAAACTAAAGAAAAGAAGAAAAAACACTGTAAAAATCAAGTACAAGTATGAACTGATGAACTGAAGATTATCAAGAAGAAGAAGAAGAAGTTGGAGGCAAGGTTGACGATGAAGAAGGTGGTGGCGTCAAAGGTGATGGAGAGGAGGAGGAGAGAGGGAAGGCCGGCGATGGCATTGGAGAGGATGTAGGATGAGTGGTGGTAGGCGTCGTACATCGTCTCGCGCATGAAGATGTAGCATTCTTGGAGGAAGACAGGGAGCGCGTCGGCGCAGGTGTAGAACATGGTGGATATCCCGATGGCGAAGAAGCCGAGCCGCTCCTGCACGCCTTTCGGCGAGTTGTCGAGTTGCCAAAAGATGGTGGCGAGGATGAAGTCGGTGACAAGCATGGCGGATCCCGAATAGCTCCGGTGTTCTCTGGTTATTGACTGCTGAGCGTTTGGTTAGTACTGCCATCTCGACCCACAACAGGTTGGCGAATGTTTGGATGAAGGAGGCGAGCCCTCGGTGACGCTGGAGACTAGTTTTCCTCTTGAGATGCTTTCACTAATGGCGTCCTTGAGAGAGAACCCCCCGGTGTTGAGGTTTTTTGTGTTGGTGTTTCGGGGGAGCTTGATGCTTTGCCATGAGTCTATCGACGAGAGGTTTAGCGTCGGCGTTGGAGCTTTCGAGCTCGCGGATGAGATCATCGAGAGCGAACTCCCTGCGTTGAGTTAGTGAGAGAAATATTTTATGGAATATTTTATTATTATTTTCTTTTATTTTTATTTTTTATTGATTATTTTAATATAAAAAAACCATATCAGCTTAATATGACGGCAAATGTGACGGACGTCACCAGGTAGACTTGGATTACCCAAATTTGTAAACTAGAGGGACCGAAAAGGCTCAAATTATATTAGAGGGACTAAAGGGGCAGATTCACTATAATAGAGGGACCATTTTGATATTTAAACCCAAATAATTCTTGAAGTTAATAAACCTCAAGTGCATCACCTTATTGCATGAATAAATAAGTAAAAGGGCAATATAAATCTTTACACTGTATATGGTTTTGTACCTGTATGATAATGACATTGCTATAAGCCTATTAATGGTCTTGTGTCTTCTAATGCTTGTTGAAATTCTAAACAAAA
This sequence comes from Dioscorea zingiberensis, assembly GCA_026586065.1. NCBI lineage: Eukaryota > Viridiplantae > Streptophyta > Magnoliopsida > Dioscoreales > Dioscoreaceae > Dioscorea > Dioscorea zingiberensis. The sequence goes on along the minus strand of CM048821.1, from coordinate 51,013,585 downwards.
ATATTAAACTGTTATGAGATTAGAGAACACTATAAAAAAATATTGAAAATTGAAAAAAAGTCTACTTATCAAAATCTGAGTTTATTGTTAGGATGAGGACCATCTCATCTATATTTGGCAGGTGCTGGATCACCTCATCTATATTTGACAGTTGTTGTTGGCACTGCAATCACTCATAGCTACTAATCGACAATCAAGTGATTGTCGGTATCATTCCAATTCCAGCCATATCTTCCCTCAATCAAGATTTAAGATGCTTGATTGAATATTTTGATTTAGTAGAATCTACCTGGTTAAGAATGATTACTTGTAATTATGTATACTTGCCATACTTTATATGTCTATAAATTAAGAATAGAACACGGTACAATTCAAGGGGAATTGATTTTTCACATTTATAATTGAAGTACATTCACATTTGGATATCATGCTTGGCTTGACAACATCTCTCAACAACAATTTTGCAATTTATACATGAGAATGAGTGTTATTAATACCATTACCCATTTGCTAAAAATATTCGATGAAGTTGAACAGTTTGATCTTTCCATTTTACTTGTCCTAGCCTGATTCCTCTCCCAGGTGAGAAACAAATAATATATGTATTCAATGCAAATAACCAACCTTCCTTTGTTACCATGCTAAATACAAACAAAACAAGCTTTAATTGTGCTTCATTCAACTTTAAAGTTTAAAATGATATAATGAGACCCAGACTTGTAAATTCATTATCATAATTTACAAAATTAACCAATATGAGACAATTTTTTTGAAAAAAAAAATGAATCAACCAGATTTATTAAAAATGAAAGGTTAAATATATTGAGTACATAGATAGATCAACAAAAAGAAAACGGGCCAGAAAAAAATGGTCCAACTAGATACAATAAAGTGATTAGTGGGACAAGGTTTTTTTCACCAATGAAAAACTATATGCTAACTTCAGCCTTGTCATGTTACTATTTGCTTCAAACCAAGATAATAGAAGATAACCAATATCAAAGACTATTTTAGAATAACCACAATGTTTATCAATAAAATATCTACGATTTTGTTCAAGACTTCTGAAAACTAGCAAATTGGCAAAGGTAAAATCAATCAATCATGGATAAAAAAGTGGCAAAAAGGTTGAAACATGAAGAATTTCCTTGAGAAACAACCAAATGAGGTTGAGGAGGATAAGCCTAAGAATTAGCAGGGATGAACGGTCATTCTTGATGTCTTGTTTGTTGCTAGACTTGGATAAGATATTGACAAGTAATTTATTAGACTAATAGTCCCACATCAATTAATTTGATAAATTTGAATTTGAATATATAAATCTGACTATCTCATGCGATTAGCTTAAGCTTTTCAATTAAATCGAGACTAGATAATGTGTTTGGTGTGCATCTAACCTGGTATTAAAGCCACGTTGATTAGTTTGCTTACAATACGCCTAGTTAAAAAGGCTAGTACATATCATAGAGACGTATTAGCAATTTTAGCATTTAAAGGTGTGCTTGGTAACCTAGACATAGAGGATAAGGACAACCTTAGCTCATTCCTCCAAATTTGAAGAATGATACTCATCCCTTTCGATCATCCACCATCTCCACGTGAGATCGACATGTTTTCAACCCCACTTCATTCAGCCCTTGTTTAAGGTCACCAACACTCCCCTACTTTAATCTCATTGAAGATATTTTTAAAAAATAAGTTGGGATTAATTAATTATTAAGTTAATAGTATATGTCATTAATTATTATTAATATTTAATAATACTTAGTGTATTAATGAATATGATTAAACAATTTAAATCAATTGATTTCATCCAATGCGATTAAAAACTAATGAAGACTAGTTGCCACGACTTCTCTATGATTTAAAAGTTCGGATTATCATCAATTATTAAATTAATAATATATTATTATATTAGTAATGAATAGTATTAGTTATTATAATAATGAACATGATAAATCAAATTGATTTAATAAATAAAAATAGTATCTTTGCAACTAAACACAAAAAGTAGATATCCATAGACCTTTATCCATCCTTATCTGTTTAACTAAAAACAAAAAGTTTGCATCCCCCATTAGCTACACGTCCAAATAAATCCCTTCATCTATATACATCCCATCCTAGCGCAATCTTATCTAAAGGATGACATACTATAAACATCCAAACACACCCTAATAGATGCACATGCAAGTTTCCTTTTCCAAAAGAAAGCTGAGTGAATAAGATACTATTTATGGGGAGACACGTTTATAGCATTAAGGATACCCCAACCTCCAAATATATTAGGATCCTAATTGACTACATAAGGATAAAAAGAACAGAATTGAACAGTATAATCCAGTTGATAAAACTGATTTCCAAGAAGAAAGTTTCTTTTGGATTTTCTTATTACGTACAATCATTCTTCTTTACATGACTTATTGCTTGAGTTGGATATTTTGAGGTAATTGAGAGATAATTGACTAATGGGGCAATTAAACATAGTGAAATAAATGCAATGCATTACATTCTATCATAAATGGGAAATTTCACATATATTTATGCAAGAAGGGAATCAATCTCAGGAAATAAGGATCCAAAGAAATAAGGAACAAAGCTAATAATTCAGTAGGGAGCAATAATAGTTACCAAATTAGAATAATTTTAGGGATACTTAAGAGAACATAGTCGACAACTCCAATTGGTTTGTCAGGAAATGAATAGGAATTATTGAGCTTTTGGAAAAGTTGATTCATAATCTAGACGGGCCTTTGAAGATATACAAAAGGAACTTTTGCATTTGAAAAACAGAGATCCTTACATAACCTAGAAGAAAATCATCTATGTATTGAACATGCTCGGAGGCTGACCATTGACAACGAATTTACCTTTAGAAGAATGTAGTTGTTTGATTTTACTAATCCATCTAATTTAGAACATCATGCATGAAAAATTTCCAAGAAAGATTCTCAATCCATCATGTCAAAGGTTTTCTTGAAATCAATCTTAGTTTGGGTCCTATTAGTAAATGCTCCTTAAGTTTGAATGTGAGTTCCTACACGACAACAATGTTGTCCATGATGGAGCAAACAACAGTAAAAGCCATTTAAAAGTATCCAACCATTAGTTACTATAATATGTCCTCTTGAAACGTGCTCATCTTTTTAGCTAGCCATGTTGTGATCAAACTTACCAACTTTGCTCTAATATCATGTTAGTTATAAACCAAATGCATGTTACGTGAGTTTGATTCAATCTAAAAGCTTAGTTTGGTATGATGAGAGACCCCGACTTATATATTAAAATCCAAATTTAATAAATTAACTGATGTGACAATATTAGTTAATCTAAAAAAAAGCATTAAATAGCTATAATATATGAGAGTGAAATTGATCTCCTAATGGGCTTGCTTGACATATTTTTTATATTAAAAGATTGGTTTCTTTTCCCTACATACCTTGAGAAGGGCCTAATTGTCCATCAGACTTCCAAAAGTTGCTATTTACTCTTATTTCCTTGTATTCTTTAATATTTAGTCCATACAAAGCTCACCCTTGAATACATGGGTGTATGAGCAAATACTGAACTTAATGAAAAGTGGTTTATCCAACAATTTTTTTAAAAAAAGGGTATATGAGCAAATAGTAATCAAACAATTGTCTATCTAACCATACTTTTCATTTACTCTTATTTCCTTGTATTATTCTTCTTCATTCAAACTTCTTCAATGCTTTCTTTCTTTTAAGCTCTATGCTCTTCCTCCTTCTCCGAGAGAAGCTCATTTCCATCCCTAAACAAGCATTCAAACTTCTTGAATGCTTTCTTTCTTTTAAGCTCTATGCTTTTCATTTGCTCTTCAATGAATCTCACCACTCTTTAATGTCACAATTTGCAAATGCAATTGTATAGCAAATTGGTCTTCTTGGTTATCCCCTTCTTTTTTCAGGGCTTAAACATGTGATTTGCATTGATTTTTTGTGGAGCATTTTAAAACATGAAATTCTAATGAGTTTAATTGTGAAAAAAGATTATTGTCCTTGATAAACTGTTGATGTCATTTGTTTATTTGCAAATATTCATTCTATCTACATAAAGGATGTATGTTGAGGTTATTCACACGCATTCGGTGTCTTTTAGCAAAACGTAAAGCAACTCCTTAATAAAAAGGATGTTAATGTGTCAAAAATCAGATATAGCAAGTTTTAGGAATCTATTAGCAAAGTTGACAAATAATTAAGTTGTAATTTCACAAGTATACTAACAAAAAATAAGTTGAGGGTATTTTGTAAATTTCAATTTTTTCTGTTAATTTTGGATGTTTGTCAACCAAAACTTTAACCCAAGTGCAAATGAGCTAAGTAATAGAGATTGCGAAATATAAGAATAAATAGTAACTTTTGGACGCCAGGTACACAATTTTGTCTATTTTAAAGGACATATCCTAAGATAGTAAAAAAAAATAATAGTAAAAAAATATAACAAAGGGTATACCTTCAGCATATGAAAGTGGCATTGTGTACTAAAAGCACTTTTACAAATAGATTGGGATTAGTTTTCTTTTTAAAACTAGCATTACTTTTTGCAGACTGGGAGCTGACATTATATATGACCCGCGCTGCGTTCCACATCTTCTTCATGTTCTCTCCATCCTTTTGAATTGTGGAAAATCTAGATTATATGAAGAGAAAGTGAGTATGCAATGTAAAAAGGAATTGAATTATTATAACAAGCAAAAGGATATTTCAGACAACCTATCAAAGAAAGCCCCTGTTGCTTATATTGCTACAGTCATTCGAAATCAAAACACCTGGAGTTATTTCCTCAGACTTGCAGGTGAAGCTAGGATCTCTGTTCAAGATATAACCCGAATGAACAAGTCTTTCAATTTACTTCCTTACATGCTTTCTTATGATCGGGAGAGTGTGTACCTCTTTAAATTGTCATCTTTATGTGATTGAATTGCAGTTTACTTAAGAATCTCTTGTCAGAAGCACTCTAATTTCATATCAATGCATCATTAGTTATTTAGAGTACACTCTTAATTGTAGCCATTACCTTTTTATTAATGTATGTACAAGTTGTGTCAGATTTATTACATTGACTAACTCTATATCTGTATGATGTTTTGCACCTAACTTCATTTGTTTTGTATCTTTAATTCTGTGTTGAGACTTGACAAGATAAACATCAATATGTTATACATGAGGGTTGTGATTAATTCTTACAATTTGCAGAAATACTTACTTTTCTGGTGAAATCCTTCTTTCTTCTATTTTAGTTTCTTGTTGCAACTCATTGTTTGTCTTTCTTTTAAAGTTCAATGCAATCCTTTCACTCCATAGTCTCCATTTGCTAGATTTTTCCCAATTTAATACAAACGCTTGGTATTAGGTGATTTAAGATTGAAGTATCCTTTTTTCCTTTGAATTTAATGTAAATAGAAATTGGGTCAAATTTATTGCATTGAATAACTCTAAATCTTGATGAAATTCTGCAACTAACTTTGTTGGCATTCCATCTTTAGTTTTGTGTGGAAAAGATGTTCATGCATATACACATGAGGAATGAAATTAATTTTATAATTTGTCAATTGCCAATGAAATGCTTTACGTAGGTGAAATGCTTTTGTCTTATATTTCAGTTTCTTGGATGCAACTCACTGACTGTCTTTTCAATGTTACCTTAATGAGCAATGTGATCTTTTTACTTAATTTTTTAGTCTTTTTTCCTATAAAATATACAAACTTCTTGATAACATTTTTTAAACTTCATCTTTTCTGATAAATTTTAAACTTAATCTTTGCTGTCAACGGAAATTGTGTTGAAATTTATTGCATTGAGCAGCTGTATTTAAAATTTTGCATGTAACTTCATTAGCATTGGATGTTAAATTCTTTGTTAAGAAATGAGACATGCATCTCACTGTAAAAATTCAAATACCTTTTTTCATCCTATGAGACTTGAATTAGGGTTTAGTGCATTAAATATTCGAATTTCAAAGAGGGTGGATCCAAGATTTTTCTTAGGGTTTAGTGCATTGAATAACTCCGTCTCTTGAAATTTTGTGTGAAAAGATAGAATGCATATCATTATAAAGACTCATATATGAAATGTGCTTTAAAACACAGCTTCAATGCTTCTTAAATTTTGCATTCCATCTCTGCTCAACTCATTCACTGTATTTTCAGTGGGATTTATAAATCAATGCAAACCTTTCACTTCATTGAGTAGATTAAGAGTTGGAATTACACCTTTTCTTCTTTAGGTTTAACAATACTGACAAAAATAAATATTGTATATTCATAAAACCTTGATTTCTAGATGAAATTTTGAACCTATCTTCATTAGTTTTTATTTTTTATGTTTTTATTTTTTTAATACGGACGAAACATTAGAAACATGTCACATACGTGATTTGAACCCTCAACCTTGAAACTTTCGTTGTGAAAGTTGGTGGTTAACTTCATTAGTATTTTATCTTAAATTTCACGTTAAAAGTACCGGCATATCATTATAAAGATTCAAATATCCGTCAGTCCATGAGACTTGTCATAACTTTTATAATTTGCTCATTGCTTTCATAAGAAATGCTTCACCTCTTCAGGTAAAAGTACTTATGTTAGATTAAGGTGTCCAATTATACATGGGGAGTTTGTTTGTTTGTTTTTTTAATCTTGAACTTTGGCGCAAGGTTGGATGAGGATAAGCAGAGGCGGCTCAAGGGTAAAGCCCGTGAGTAGGCCCCCAAATTTTAAGGCCTCATATTTACTTTTTAATCTCTAAGATTTTTTATTTTTTTGAAACCTTAATATCATAACTATAATAATAGATTATTATAATTAATTGATATTTAAAAATTTTAATTTAAATTTCAATATCTATTGGAGGCCTCATACAAAGTTTAAATCCTATTTTTTTTAAACTTATTATTGGAGTTATAATAATTATTTGTATGATAAATTAATATGTAAAAATTTTAATTTAATATCTATTGGAGGACTCTTATTACATTTGAACCTAAAATTTTTTAAAATTTTATCATGCTAATAATAATTATTATTTGTTATAATATATGTATATTTAAATTTTTTAATTTAATATTTAATAAATTATATATCTTTTATCAACTAACTTTTTAAAATAAAAGATAATAAACTAAAGTTTTAACTACAACTAATCCCAAGAATTATTAATTACGTAGCCTTGATAAATTGGTAAGTAGGATCATTTTCTCTATTATAAATCAATTTTTTTAAATTCTTTTTTATATTTTTACTCTTTTTAATCTTTGCTTTTGAGTTCCTGTTTGCAATACTTTAACAGGTTCTATTGTTTTAATCTTCTTTTGTTATTTTAATTTATATTATTTTTAATTTATATTTTATAAATATATTTTGTTTAATTTATAAATTTTTCACAAAAAAAATTTCTCTTTTTATAAGAGAACTTGTTATCTTTCTATTGTTTAAATTTTTGTTTGTTTAGATTTTTTTTTCTTTTCGGAGTGGTTATCGAGTTGCTTTCCAATCAAAACCCAAATTATTATGTTATTATATAAAATAGTTAAAAAAATATCTTGTATAAGTGTTTGTTAAAAAAATTTAATAAAATTTAATTTATATTAAATTATCAAAAACCCCATTTTAAAATTTTATTTTAGTCTTCCAACTCTTTTGAGCCACCCTTGAGGATAAGTCATCCTCTCCTTCTGTCATTTCATACTTGCTTATATTTTATAAAATCTCACCTGTTACATAAATGTAATGTTTTTTCAGACAAGTAGCGGGGTGCACTGTGACAAATGAAATGGTACTAGTGGGGTCGATCAACCTGTGTGAATAGTTGAAATTGGCTCCGTGAAAACTCAAGCTTGACATGGAATTTTTCAAGTTTTCAAGTCGAGCTCCAATGAACTTTGCTAAAAACTCAAAATTTAATATTAATATATTAATATATACCATATATCATATATATAATATTCATATTTCATATATATATAATAAAAACACAGATTTACCGGCTCCCATCGAAATCCTAGTTTCAAAATTTATAGATGTTTTTAAGATATTTATTTTTTATATTTTATGTTGATAAGCATTGGTTTTCCAATTTTACATTTTGTTTTATATAATAAGGTTGAAATCTTATGAAATATAAATTTTATTTATAAAAAAAAATATTATTAAATTTATATATATTTTAATTAGAAAAAATTTTAAATAAAATTTTAATCTTGAGCTAAATCGAACCAAGCTTTAGTATTCTAAATCAAAATCGAGTCGAGTTTGAATAAATTTTTTTAAGCTAATTTTGAGCTCGAGTTTGAGCTAGTTAATTTTAAGCCGAACTCGAACTGTGTCCAGTCTCACCAAGCTTGACCTGTTTACATTAGAGAGCCAAGTACTGTGAATCTTTTTCAATGTAAAGAATATTATTTTTAGGGGTGTTTAAGCTAAATTTCTAAGTATTGCCTATAAATTCTTCGTTCCTGGTACGCTTCTCGTTCATCTCGCCCTCTCTCTCTGTCTCTCTCCGCCCAGGGAAATCGGGATCTCAAGGGCAGCAGCTTAGGATGAAGGACCGCCGCGACCTCATCAACGCCATTCTCCCCGATGAGCTGATCGCCGAGGTGTTCCGGCACCTGCAGGAAGGCTCCAAGAAGAGTTGCGACGCGTGCGCGCTCGTGTGTCGACGGTGGCTCAGAATCGAGCGCGCATGCCGCCGCTTTGTGCGGATCGGAGCGAACAGGGACGCCGATCTGTTCATCGAAGCAGTTGTTCGGCGCTTCTCTGGACTGTACGGCATCTGCATCGATGAGCGCCTCCCTGTCTCCTTACCTCCCCCCCTGGTGGCTCAAAATTCTTCGGTATATCTCTCTCTCTCTCTCTTGAATTATCTATCTATCTATATATTATATAATATTTGGGGCTTAAAAATGCGAACTTGATGAGGTTTTTGGGTATTTGATTCTGGAGGTCGTGTAAATCGGGCCATTTTTGGGGGAATATAATTGCGTAAGAGGGGAGATAGTTCTCGAATAGGAAGAATTTTAAGTTTTTTCTTATTTCTCTCTATGTAATTCGAAAGGCTTTTGTTCTACTTTGAGGTTTCAACTTTCAAGGCATTTCGATGCGGCTTGTTGTTTGCATTTGACTGAATTTGTGATTGTGATAGTAGAACAAGGACGGATAGTTACGAGTTGAGAGAAAGGTATATTCTTGTAACTCTTTTCCATATTTATGTACCAAAAGCTGCACAGTTGTAGAGGTTTCAAGGCATTTGGATTCCTGCCTTTTATTTAGAAGCAGTGGACTAATGGTGCAGCAGAATTTGTGGTATTGGAAATGTTTGGTCTTGATAATGCCTTTATTTTGGTAATGAGATTGCTATTTTTAGAGCTTTTGTGCTTATTATTTCTTTGGTGTACTCCAAATTGATAGTGGTGATTTGAGCTGATCACTAGCTTACCCTGATGAGTGTTTTAAACATATGTTCCACATTTGGGGGTATGTAGGAGATTTGTTCTAAAGTTGGGAAATTTGATATTTTCTGATGGACCTTGTGACATGAGAGTCCTGAGTTGGGTAGGAATTCGTTAAATTCACCACTACTAATATAAGTGGATGTGAAGCCTATGTACGACAAATATCTGCAACTTAGAAACCTCTGTGTGAGGCCTATGCACGACAAATACCTGAGACTTAGAAAGCTTTACCTATTGGCACACGTTCCAGGATTTGTTCTGGTTCCTGGATCTGAAGTATAGGACAATGTATTTTTCAGTTCAGTATGTCCTGCAGTGGCTTTAACTGAAGGAGACTTTATACTTTATTTAATTTTCAATTCATAAAAAACTTCCTCTCTTGTGTATTTCTAGAAATTGAGGGATACCGTTTTCTGGAGCATATACGCCCAACATGGTGCAATAACATTTTTGGACTGCTTATCAGAACTATATGTCGCTTAGTGCAAAAATGAAACATCTTTTTGGATAATTGTTTGCTTGAATTGCAAAATTATGTACTTTTAATTGCTCATAGAAAAGTTGGCTACTTTCATGTGGAGGGTTTATCAATGATAATAATGTTTGGAAGGAAAATGAATGATCAAAATATTGCCTCATTTGCTAACTTCAAATGCTTAACTTGTGATTCAGCGAAAGACGCGAGAAAACCGACCTTCTGAAGCTAGATCTACCATGGAGAACAATGAACTTTGGAAACATGAAGTGGGACAGGGTGTTTCTGATGCTGGTCTAGCTGCTATTGCAAATGGCTGCAAAGAACTTAAATTCCTAAACTTAATCAGTTGTTCTAGCATAACATCTGCAGGGTTGTGCTCTATTGCTGACAGCTGCAAACACTTGCTTTTCTTGAATCTGCAGGTGCATTTTCTTCTGTAATTTTAGTACTCTTAGTCTCTTAGCTATCACTTAAATTTGTGTTGTTAATTTTCAGCCATGCATGCTATGATTTAATCTAATGAAATGGTAAGGATTGAGTGATAATAATTCATTACATGCTAGGCTCAAATTCTGATCAAATTGGAAGCACATGGTCTGAAACGCTTTAAGTTTTGGAGTTAGTAATGCTATATTTTTTTGCATATTACAGAATTTGATGTGATTTCATGTGCTAACTATTTGCATGAAACTATTATCTATGCATGGAGTCACATTCTTCTTTTCTTATGATTGTTCAACTACTCTTGTTTTACTAGTAAGAGGGTGTGTGCTATTGCATGTTACTATACGTATAACTCAAATGATTTTATTGGTTTTATTGTTTAATGCATTGTGATTATTTGTACAGACGAGATAAATCATCTTTTATTTATCACAGGGAATAAGACTGTGTGTATGGTTAAAATGATTCTCTTCGAAACATAAAATCAAATTTTTGCTTTTTATATAATGTTCTTAATTTAGATATACAACAACAACCAAGACTTAATCCCATACTCGATAGGGGTGGCTATATGGATTTTTTCTCCATATCCCTCTGTGAAAGGCAAGATTCGGCTCAATATCTAATATACATAGGTCCTTAAATACTATCTTTCTCCACGTAATCCTAGGCCTATCTTTACCCTTCTTCTTACCTTTTATTACTAAATTATCACATTTTCAGAACTGGGACACCCGGGGATCTACGACGCATATGTCAAAGCCATCTTAAATGTTTTTCTCTTATTTTATCTTCAATTAGTACAACATGCACCTTCTGTCGGATGTTTTCCATTTTAATCTTGTCTAGTATTTTATGACCACTCATACATCTTAATATTCTCATTTCTTTTACATTCATCTTATAATATATTAAACTTTTGTTGCCCAACTCTCACTCTCATATAACATAGCTGGTCTAACTGCCTTTCTATTGAACTCGCCTTTTACTTTGTTTGGTATCTGTATATCACATAATACACCCATGATACTTTTTCATTTCAACCATCCTATTTGGATTCTATTGGTTACATCTTCATCTATTATTCCATCATCCTAAAAAATGAAACCTTGGTACTAAAAATGGTTACACTTAAGCACTACTATCCCACTTAGTTTCATTTCTCCTTCATCTCTCCTACTTAAACTAAAATCGTAATGCATATATTCCATTTTACTTCTACTTAGTCTAAGTCTCTATTTTCAATATTGTTTTTCCACAGTTCTAATTTCTGATTAACTCTATCTTTAGTCTCATCAATTAGGACAATATCATCTACGAACAATGGAATGACATCTTGGATACAACTACTTAACTCATCCATTACTAGAGTAAACAAAAATGATCTTAAGGTTGATCCTTGATGTAGTTCCACTGTTATAGGAAACTCCTCTGTATCTTCGTCCTCTGTTCTCACACTCGTAATTGCTTCTTCATACATATCCTTAATAACATTTATATATTTAACATAAATGTCTTTCTTCTCCAATGTCAGCCAAATATCTTGTCTCCATACTTTGTCATATGCTTTCTCTAGGTCAATAAAAACCATATGGAGATCTTTTTTTTTTCTCTCTCTTTGTAGATCTCCATCAAGCGCTTAAATAAAAAATTGGCCTTTATTGTATATCTACATGTTATAAAGCGAAATTGGTTCTCTAACATCCTTGTAATATCATTTAGTCAATGCGCTATCACCTTTTCTCAGAGTGTCATTGTGTGGCTCATTAATTTAATGTCACAATAGTTAGTGTAATTTTAAATATATCTTTTATTCTTATATATAGGAACCAAAATATTCTTTCTCTAATCATTTGGTATCTTTTCCCCTTGTAGGATCAAGTTGAAAAGTTTGGTTAACCATGATATATTTTTCTCCAAAACACTTCCAAACTTCAATCGGAATACCATCCAGACCCAGGCTTACTCAGCCATCATCTTTTTTAGTGCCCCCTTAGCCTCATTAGGTCTGATTCTACGTGTGTAGCTAAGATTCCTCTCTATTGTTGAATAGGTGATCAAAGTAGCTTCCCCATCTCTCTTTGATGTCCTTATCTCCTGTCAGGACTTGTTCAGAATCATCCTTAATGCACTTAACTTGGTTCAAGTCATTCCCTTTATTTTATCTCTTACGGCACTATCTTATACATTTCTTTTTCTCTTTCTCACACCCCTAATTTTTGGTACAAATTGGCTAAAGATTAATCTTGGACCTCGCTTATCGCCTTTTTGGCCTTTTTTATTTTGCCTTCTTATATTTTCAAATGCTTCCTTATCTGCAGTTATGGGTAACTTTCTATATCAATATCTTTTCTATTTAATAGTCTGTTGCACCTCCTCATTCCACCACTATGATTCCTAGGGTTGAGGTCCTAATCCTTTAGAGACCCCTAGGACCTCGTTCCCTACCTTCTCAATAGTATTCACCATCTCTTTCCATAAGATGCTTGATCCAACTCCCTCTTCATTAAGATATAAATAAAAAATTCTTTGCTATACTTACCTACACTATTAATGAGACCAATATTTGATTCTATTCTTATGATGTGATTCTCCAAGATTAGTACCTGCTGACCTGGAAGAGACAACTATATGTTATCATGTAATGGAGTGAGGACAAACATCAAAACTTATGGAGTAACTAAATGTGTAAATTCAAATCACAACAGGTGACTGTGTTATGGTAACTTGATCATTACAATAGGAACAAGAGTGCTTGTCGATGTTTATCGTGCAAAACCTTCATGTTTTTAAGGTAACAAACACGCAAATGTCAGTGAATTTAGTGCTTTGCATGATAGTTAGCCTTTATTGTTTTCCATATAGAATCTACATCACTTGTTCTCTTGGAGTCTGAATATTAAATTTTTTTTTCATCAAATTGATCTATCCAGCTCTGCGATATTGGTGATCAAGGTCTTATTGCAGTAGGAGAGTCTTGTGAGCAACTTCGAGACTTGTATTTGTGGTTCTCTGAGGGGCTCACTGACAAGGGTTTGGTTGAATTTGCAAAGGTTCGTGGAAAGACATTAAAATGTCTTGGTCTTGCAGGTTGTTCTTGGGTTACAAATTACGCTTTGAAAGGTGTGGCCAATCACTGCCCAAGTCTTGAAAGCTTCACATTGCATAACACATTCATAAGGGATGAAGGTGTTATTGCGATTGCTGAAGGTTGCAGATCATTGACAGTTTTGAAGCTACTATTCACAAATGTTACTGATGCAGGTCTACGAGCTGTTGGCTCCTTCTGTTCCTCATTGGAAATGTTGGATTTGGGCGACTGGTATTTTACTCGCAGGTATGCATATTCTTTACTGACAGGTATTTTACTGACAGGTATGCATATTCTTTATAATCCTGTGACTCAATCTTGTAGTTGCAGAAACAACCTTAGACTCTCTATTAATATAGTTCATCTTTTTTTGGTACTCTTAAATGGCATATTTTGCTTGTGGAATGTGTAAGAAATTGTTCTCAACCAGATATTGGTGCTTTTTACAAATGGACTGTGGACTTTCAACCACATCAACCACTTCTTCCATTAAATGGTTAAGAATTTGCCACCATCTTTTCTGGCACTTTGGAGAATCATTTTGTTGAAAAACTTCTAGCATGTTTGCCAGTTGCTTCATTTTGCTGGAAAGTAATAGGCCAATGTTTCAATAACTCTTTCTTGTTTTACTAATTTTTAGCCTTTAAAGCATTTCCTGTATTTTGTAGAAGTCTTGATGCTATCGGAAAAGGGTGCAAGAATCTTACCAATCTCACTTTTAAGGACTGCTATTTCCCGAGTGATAAGAGTCTTGAAACTGTTGCTGCTGGCTGCACTGCATTGACGTACTTAGAGATTAAGCGTTGCAACAATATTGGAACATCAGGACTGGAATCTATTGGACGATCTTGCCCGTGTGTGTTCTTTCCCTGTCATTTCTATTCTGTGAATGCACATAGATAATGTTCTCTATCATTTCCCATCTACATTAGTTGTTAATATATTTCTTTCTTTCTTGGTTTGTTATGTGACAGATTTGCCCATTTGCTTTTAAATTTTTTATGAGAAAACCAATCAGTCTACCAACATCATGTGTCATGTGTGTATTACTGAATGTTTGTTTGCTTTCCTTAACATTTGGGTGAAAAAGATTCATCAAGCAGGTGAAATCTTTTCTGCAGATTATTTATGTTACATGAATAAAGTTGTGATCTACTTAAAGTTCTTTGACTTTGTCAACTTTCCTTTATATTTGTTTTAAAGATCAGATATGATTCTAAGCAAAATACTATACGGAGAGTGAATGACAGGGATTTAGTTTCAGGAGAATATAATCATTCATTTTGGCTTGTTTCAGTCGTTGTACTGTTCTTATCCCTCTGTAAAATGTTACTCACTTCTTATTTCTATTTTGTGCAACAGTCATTTAATATATACTTAGATTAATTATAAGCATATTCTTCTCCAACCTTTATTGAATATCCAAGAGCAACAGATTTTTTGTTTTGGCCATCCAGTTTCACCCTTCCATTGCTTAAAATGTTCCATACATTATATTTATTGGCTAAATAAGTATCTTTGATAAACTCTATATTGAATGACAGAAGGCTCACAGAACTGGCTTTATTATACTGTCAAAGGATCAAGAATAGTGCTCTTGTTGAAATTGGCAGAGGGTGCGCACTTCTGCAAGATATTCATTTAGTAGACTGTTTGAGTATAGATGACGATGCAATATGTGCATTAGCACGAGGTTGCAGGAAGTTGAAGAAACTCCATATTTGTCGATGTTATGAGGTAAAAAGGAGATATTTTAATGTAGTTCATTACTAGGTAAATATTTCCTTATTGTCTTTATGGATTATTTTTTTGAAGTTTCAAAATTTATTATGGTAGTAATATTTATTTATCATGTGAGATCCTCCATTATACAATTTTAAGTCAATTCTGTGCAAGTTTGGCTTGCATGGCTTTAGTATTTGAAAGCAGCAGGCAGGGGATGGAAGCAGGTTTAACATGTGAGGTTTTATTGGGAGTTAGAATATAAGAAAGAAAGAACACATATCTGATAGCTTCATTCAATCTGAGTGCACATTTGTTTTGCACCTTAGAAAGTTAGTGATGGACCTAGTGGTCACCCTTTAAAAGGACAATGACCAGACTCAAATGTGGAAAGGAAATGTGGCATTGAAAATCTGGTAGAGAACTTTACAACCCTAGTTTGATAATTTGGGACTCTGGATTCAGACCCAGAGTTGTCATGTTTAAGACTCTAGAGTCCAATAAATATGCCAGGTGCTACTACTACTGCTTGGAGAGCTGCTTAAGCACAGCATGAATGAATGTGAGACACATTTGTATCATCTGTAAAAGATGCTGAAATTTGCATTGGTATTTTACATCAATCTGTAAAAGAATACTCTCTGTAAGTTTCTAAAAGTTAAAGGATACATAATGATCTTAGTGACTTCAATCAGCAATTCAATTGCCCAATATTTTATAGACTTCCTCATACTGTAGTTTTTAGATGGTTCTGATTGACCATCTTTTACTTTGGATTTTGTTTTTGAACATCACGGCTCAACCAATCATAGTTTCAGAGATAGCTATCTGACTAATGTTTTCCTATTGGCAGATAGGAGACCAGGGAGTAATTGCTGTTGCCCAAAATTGCAAGTTCCTCCATGACTTGCGTCTTCCATTCTGTAACAGGTGAATATCACTGACCATATTTTATTATTTATTTATTTATTTATTTTGTAGGTAGCAGTTCATGCATTTTGTTGTGTGATTTTCCTTCCCTTGGGGAATATTTTACTCCTGATGTTATGAATATACAGTATTTGATACTTGGGTCTGTATTTTGTGAAAATTTAGTTTGTCATTATTGACTTGTGAAAATTTAATATTAGTTCCTTTTATATGTAAATTACAATTTTCATTTTATTTATTTGTTTGTTCTTTTAGTAATATTATGAAAGTAAAGCATGGCAGGGGAATGCTTGAATCAAATGATATTAGTGATTTAAGGTTATCACTTGGAATGTGATAATGTTTCGAAAAAGTGCAACTGCTTGAAGTTCAGAATGGTGATTGCTTTGTTTTTTTTAGTTTGCATATCTGACAAATAACCACAAGTGATGCATTTTGAAAGCCTGGGATGTTATTTTAACTTGTGCTAAGTCTGACAAATTTGTTTCTAATTTTTTTAGTATATTGACCTATAAACTTTAGGATAAGCTTATCAGATCTTCTTTTTCAACTATTTGATCTCTTGAGGAATTATGTGTATTTCTACTTTTTAGTACATAAGTTTTTGTGGGAATCATCATCATAATTGTATCACACTGAATATTTGCATGCATTAGGATGTAAAATACTCAAGCCTAAATTCACATATTAAACTGTGTGTGTTGTTGATGTCCGCATTCATCTTGTTATCAGAAAAGATAACATTATACATTGCCTAAACTCATGGTTGTGAACTCAAAACAGTGTGAGGCACCACATAGTGTTAGGAAAACATCTCTCGTGTTTTTCTCTTGATGAGTAATCACTTATAAGTCTATTATGCTCTTAGTTTTTGATGTTTGCTACCTGTAAATTCAACCATGACTTGTTGATTACTTGCAAAAAAATGCGATAAAAAGGTTCGCATTTCTCTGTTCAAGCATCTGGCAAAATGTCAATCTGCAGCAAATTTGTTGTCGGAGCTAATTCCTCCAGCATTAAAAGTAATGAGTTAGTATCTTGTACATGAGCTACTCATGAATATTTAAAAACACTTGGACATGTAGATCCACGCAGATATCTTTACTGAACTAATATGCTTCTTCACGAGAAAAAACTCACACTTGAACTAACGTGCTTAAGTCTTACTTGCATTGCCATATAGCGGCAAACTTTATTATTATTATTTTTTTTATGTGCCCCACTTCTAATGCTCAAAATCATGTTATTTTACCTATCCTTGTAATACTTATATATTGCTTACTTGTTTGCTCTAGGATTGGTGATGAGGCACTTATTGCCCTTGGTCAGGGTTGCCCCCTTCAACATTTGAATGTTAGTGGGTGCCATCGAATCACTGATGTTGGTATCACAGCAATTGCAAGAGGTTGCCATGAACTCGTTGGCCTGGATGCCTGTGTTCTTGAGGTCCTTTACTTGCCCCTCATTCACAAAGCAGCTTGGATAAAATGTAGAATGTAGTGTTCAAACATTATTGTGGGTAGAAAATAGAATTCGTCATCATTTTAGGCCCCTACATACATCAAGGGTAACAATAATACATCTTCGTAGTAATTACTAATGAACTTATTATGACCATCTAGTGTTACCTATGTTGGCATATTAAAGAAAAGATTTGTTTGATGTTAAGCAACTTAGGTATAAACTTGAGGGGGATTTGCTTTAGCCATCTAAGTTTTGTTGTTTTCTCTAGAGAACACTGTGACTTTCATTGATAATCTGGCACAGCTGAAAAGCATATGATTTTCGGCAATGATCTTAAAGGAGTTTCAAATTCTTATGACTCCATCTGCTTCTTTGAATCCACGATCCGCTAACTTGACTTCTCATATCTCAAATATGCCCACCTCTGTGTAATGGTTGCTCTATTCTTTTTCCCGCTATGCAGAAGTTGAGTGATATGGCACTGGCCGAATTAGGTGAAGGTTGCCCTATGTTGAAGGATATACTGATTTCTCGCTGTACTCAAATATCAGATGCTGGATTATCCCACCTTGTTAGGGGATGTACCCAGATACAAACCATCCAAATGTATTATTGCCCATTTGTAACATCTGCTGGAATAGCTACTGTCATCTCAAGCTGTCCGCACGTGAAGAAGATTCAGATAAACAAGTATAAGGTCAGTGAAAGAACCCTACGGAGATCAGCTTCAATCCTTACTTTCCTTGGTGGTATCTCTGCACTATATTGCGATCAGTGCAATGCATGATAACTATTATAAGAAAATCAGAGGTTTATTTTATTTTAGTATATAAAATCAGGGATTTAGTTTATTTTTCTAGTTACTTTTTTTTTGTTATCTTATTTGTTAGTTATTTTATTTTTTTATATAGTTTTTTATTTATTTAAGATATGTATTTGTTACTAAAGTGAATAAGAAAGATTTGAGGGTTTCTTTATTTTCTTCACTCTTTCCTTTGTATTTCCAACAACTATCAACCAGACTAAAGACATCATTTTCTTCATATTTTGATTTTGATTTTGATTTTGATTTTTTTATTATTTTATTTTATTTATTTATTTATTTATTATTTTATTTTTTTATGGATCTTCAGTAAGTTGACTTAATCTTCTTACACCGGAGGTCTTGACCGCAAGCTCAAGATCTGTGATAGAAACTGGAAGCAAATTGCTTGCAAGATGTCAAGACCCTCTAGTTTCTGTGATGTGATTTGTTGCATCTATTATTTTTCTTTTCCTTTCAAGAAAAAGGAGCATGAAAACTTCTGTAAACCAGCAACAACAACTGTAAAGCGAGGATGCAATCACTGGCCATCTTGTGTTCTCAGGTTTCTTAAGGGTGCGTTTGGTATGCACTATGGGAACGCAGGGTCATTCCCATGTTTGGTTTGGCAGGAATGGGCATGGAGGGGTAATGCAAAGGAATGGGAAGGCTAAAATAGGGGGCTTGGCATTCCCCCCAAAATTGGGGGGAATACTCATTCCCGGAATGAGAAATACCTATTTTGCCCTTAAACTTTAAAACCCGTGATTCTCTTTTCTTTTTCCCGATCGCGCACCGCCAACCCTAATCGCTCATCCTCTCCGCTCGCGTCTAGTTTCCATCGCTGTCTTCGGCACCGGTGCACCAAGTTTCCTTCACCATCCTCGGCGCCCTCCATGCCTCTGATTCCCAACCATCTTCGGCACCGGCGCATTAGGTTTCCCTCTTTCCTTTGTCTGCAATTCCATAAGTTGGTTATAATGGAGACTGGAACTGTATTTCTAGCTTTTCTATCATATTTCTAGCTTTCTCAATTGCCGTATTTGGATATTGGAACTGTAATCGTTAGTTATAATGGATGATGAATTGGTGTTCAAAAATTTATTTATTTTTAATTATGTTATCCATGGGCAGCAATATACAAAGTCATCTTTAGGATAAAAGTTTGTTGGGATTTTATCCTGTGAATTGAGTGCCTTGTAGTTTGAATTTGGGACTGATTAAATTTCAATGTCTAATTTCAGTTAATGTTTGTGGTTTATCCTTAAAGATTTTACTTCAGTTAATGATTTGCACCTGTTCTAAAATCAGTTTCAACCCAAGGTACAAGAACTACCTTCCCATCATCTATATTTATGTCCATGTGAGCCAATGCCAATGATTGTTGCAAGAAATATGCATAATCTCAGTAATAGTAAACAAGTTTCCTTTTAACTCCAATCACACATGAAAAAAACAGAGCAGAACAAATAAGAATTTGATGAATGTTAACAGGACCTACAACATGCAAAAAAATGGAAGATTTGATATTTGTTACA
Organism: Dioscorea zingiberensis; assembly: GCA_026586065.1. Classification (NCBI taxonomy): domain Eukaryota; kingdom Viridiplantae; phylum Streptophyta; class Magnoliopsida; order Dioscoreales; family Dioscoreaceae; genus Dioscorea; species Dioscorea zingiberensis. The sequence continues at coordinate 50,993,650 of CM048821.1, read as the reverse complement.
TAATATGAAGTAAGCCATTGAAGACTGGTTAATATGATATTTGTTACAGCATGCAAAACAAAAATGAATGTTAACAGGACCTATAAACATTAACTGAAGTAAGCCATTGAAGACTAGTTAATATGATATTGTTTTGTTGAAGACTGGTTCTATATGAGCTGATTAAATTGGATGTTGCCTATCAGTTTCAAAACTATTTTTTTCCTAAACAAAATAGACAATATTCTATGTGCTTTATTATTATTATTTTTTTCTGATTGTAGGCTTATGAGTACAATTCACTATCTTATAATTTCCTTTCTTTACTTCAACAACTTATCAATCATGCTATAGTTTGTCAGTATAAAACAAATAACAATGGATTTAGTGGAGAATAAGAACACTAGGTCTAATAATAGTAGGTCAAGTGCATTTTTCAGAAAATTTAATATATGCTCTTAACTTGCCTGTTGTCTCTGAAAAATTGTTGGAAGTTGAGAAGTAAACTTATATACACTTACATTAATTTATCTGTTGAGTCTTAGCAAGTCAATACAATATTATCATACATAAATTTCCAACTTCATTCTTCTTGATGTTGCTATGTGTTTTTGTTAATCTAGATTTTGATAATATGACCAAGATTAAAAGTTGTTCTATACTTGGCAATGATGTTATGCTACTTTTAATGCACTTAGCGTCATGATCACCACTTACGCAATGAAGCGACATAATGATAGAAAAGAATGATCCAATATGAGATCGTGTCCACATCTACATTTAGGCGTATGGCCGCAAGCAACATGAGTACCTCCGCCATCTAGTTTATGAAAGTGATATTAGATGCATCGATAAACTACGTATGGATCGACGTTGCTTTCATAACTTGTGTGAATTGTTAACTACAACCGGCGGTCTACGAGGCACGATAAATGTTGATGTACAAGAGATGATTGCAATGTTTTTAAACATTATAGCACACCATGCCAAGAATAGAGTAATTAAATTTGACTTCCTCCAATCGGGCGAGACAGTTAGTCGACATTTCCATTCTGTGTTAAAATCAATTATTCTCTGTCACTCTGTTCTTCTGAAGAAACCAGAACCTGTACCCGAAGATTCAAATGACTACAAATGGAAGTGGTTTAAGGTAATAACCGTCTCCCCAAATGCCATGTTAGTCCTATATATGAAAAAAAACTAACAACTCATTTTCTTTCCAATGAAGAATTGTCTTGGAGCATTAGATGGAACACATATTCGTATGAATGTGCCCAACGCCGATTGTCTACCACGATTTAGATCGAAATCTGAATTAACTACTAATGTTCTACTGGCTTGCAGTCAAGACATGCAATTTATATATGTCTTAGCCGGCGGAAGGTTCCGCTCATCATGGGCCGAGTTCTTAGGGATGCCGTAAACAAAGCCCAATGGATTGGAAAGGTTCAGATGGTATAAAAAGTATTTATTATATTGTTTTGGATCCATACCAATAAATAGCATCTGAATCATTAACTAATAATAATTGTTTGTCAATCTACCGTGTTTCTATTATTTAGTGGATAAGCCTTTGGGTATGCAAATTGCCTTACACGGTTTTCTTGCGCCTTTTTCGAGGACAACGATATCACTTAAGTTCTTGGGCGATGGACATCAACCACTTACACCTCAAGAATTTTCAACATGAAGCATGCTAGTGCAAGAAACGTCATTGAGAGAACATTTGGTCTTCTAAAAAGTCATTGGAAAATTTTAGCTAGCCCATGTTTTACAACATAATCACCCAATGACGATCGTGAATCATTAATGCATGTTGTCTACTCCATAACTTTGCTCAGGAGAGAGAGATACAGAGACCCCTGCAGGAAGATGATGTTGTCAATCCAACCCATGTGAGGAAAACATGGAAGATGATGTAAAACATTACAAACATTACGTATTTGTTGAACCAATGTGATGAATGGACACAATTTAGACTGACCATGGCAGAAAACATGTTTAACACTTGATGTAATATTTTATGGTAGCTAGTTGACAGTTTTATGGTAGTCTTGTATGTTATTTGGATGACATATTTGTTTTGTTCTTACATTTTGTTTGAGTCTTTATCTTTCAATGTTATGTTTTAATGAAGGTACTTGACAATTTTATGGTTTAATGAAGCTAGTTGACAATTTCATGGTTCGAGTCTCGAATGTTTATAGATGAATTAATTTTTTTGTTCTTTGATGTTGTTCGAGTCTTGATATTTCAATGTTATGGTTTAATGAAGCTACTTGACTTTTTATGATTAAATGAAGCTACTTGATTAACATGTTTTTTTTTTATCTAGCATGGAAGCAGATTCACATTCAAGGGGTAGGGGCCAAAACAAGCACTATTGGACCATAGAAGAAGATAAAGCACTCATTGACGCCTTAGTTGAGTTATCCACAAGCGGTGGCCGGTCGAGAAAATGGGTTGAAATGGGTACCTTATCCAATTGGAAGATGGTGAAGGAAAAAGATCGAGCCAAGCGAGCACATTGAAGGCCATTGGTACTCAAACAAACAGCGAGTCTCGGGTCAAATTATTAAGAAGCAAGACTAGTGCAATCAGTGATATACTACAAATAAGTGGATTTGTTTGGAACCATGAGAGAGCACTATCGAACGTGAGAAAAGTGCATATGATGAGTATGTTAAGGTATGCACAATTTTATTTAGTAATTATGTGTTTATGCAATGAGCTCTGTATGAGTTTTGTTACTAACTTCAATTTTTAATACAATGCAAACCCACAAGGAAGCAGCCAGTCTTTATGGAAAAGTTTTTACATTCTTCAATGACCTTGCACCGGTCTTTGCAAGAGATAGAGCAAATGCTTGATTACAAGAGGGGATATTAGGGGATGATCTGGCCGATATTTACATGAGAACATGAGTTTGGATGTGACGGCCGGGCTTCTCCCAAATAGCAACCAATGAGTCTTCTATGCCTACGCGCATGAACCTTCTCAGGTCTCCATTGCCTATAGGATCGTAGAGACAAGTACATCAAAACCCGCGTCGGAAGGAAAAGTATTGTGGATCCAACAATGGAGAAAATGTCCCAAAATTTTGACAAATCTTGTGGAAATGGTTGGTCAGATTAAAGTCTTTTGGAAATTTCTGCTCGTGAAGAGGCCCGAGGTGTTGAAGCTTCGTGAGAAGACCATTGAAGCTTCGTGAGAAGGCCATTGAAGAGAGGCAAAATCTATTGTTTCAGAAAGTTTTTGAGATTGATGGTCTTTCTGCTGATGAGGCATTGTTTATCTTACAGGTTTTGGGCAAAAATGATGATGAGCTGAAAATCTTTTTAAAGGTTCCCGACGACATGAAGTTGCGTTTCTGTCGTTTACTTTTAACAAAGATGTCATTTAGCCCACCTAATAACTAATGTTATTAGTTTATGTCAGTTGAAATGGGAATGTTGGTCTCTTTTGTTTTTGTGTTTGTTGTCTATTTTGTTGACAATGTTAATTAGTTGACTGTTGTTTAATTTTATGTTGGACATCTTCACTGTTTTGTTGAATGAATTTAACTTTGGTTTGTTCATTGTGATTGCTACACATTATTTATGTTATCTCCAAGCCAAAGATTCTCGGCGAACTTTTATTATATATGTTATCTGAATTTTGTTGACTAAATTTAACAGACTGAATTTTGTCTACAAATTATTTATGTTATCTGAATTTTGTTAACTTTGGTTTTTGTTCATTTGTTGGTAAGAATTTTATGTTATTTATCTCAAAGACTTCGGCGTCGCATACTATTTATTTATGATGACCATTCTACACATTGTTTCAAGTTTGTATGAAGAATACTTTGGTTTGTTCATTGTGATTGCTACACATTACTTATGTTATCTCTGCTCAGCATTCTGCACATTATTTATGTTATCTGAATTTTGTTGACTGAATATTATCTAATTTATGTTATCTGAATTTTGTTAACTTTGGTTTGTTAATTTGTTGACTGGATTTTATGTAAACTTTGGTTTGTTAATTTGTGGACTGGTTTGTTAATTTGTTAATTTGTTGACTGGATTTTATGTTAATTTGTTAACATTATTTATGTTATTCTGCACATTAATTTGTTGTCTACACATTATTTGTTATATGATTTGCTTAAACCCGGTTCCCAATTGCTACTTAAACAAATTAAAACTTCAAAATAATAATCACATAATATATGTTAAATTATTAAAAATATTTTAAATCAATAATATATGTTAAATATATGACAGTTTTGTATAAAATATATTAAATGTAAATTAAATAATATAAATTAAAACATCAAAATAAAATCACATAATATATGTTAAATATATGACAGTTTTTTATAAACAATCATAGATAGGAATAATTTAAATAATAATTAAATTATTAAAAACATTTTTAAAAAATAATTATTTAAATAAGTTATTATAATAATTTATAATACTTAAATATAAAAAATAGTTATCATTTAACAAACCTATTATGGTTTACATAATATATGTTATTTGCATAAGGGGCAAAAGTGTCATTTCCTCATATATTTCTTCTTTTACTTTTCCCATTCCCAATAAACTACCATTCCAAACCATTCCAACTAAACATAGTTTTCATTCTCAAACCTTTCCATCCCCTCCCATACCCATTCCCAATCCGTGAACCAAACGCACCCTCAGAACGGGACCAAGCTGCCCGTCCGACCGGTTGAACCGGTATGGTTCCGTGTTTTTGCGGTTTAATTATTATTTTAATATTTAAATGATATTTTGTTATTAAAATAATATATTAATAATAAAATATTATTTAAAATAATACTTTTTTATTTTTTTTATTTAAAACTTTTTTATAATTTAAAATAGTTTTTTATAATAGTTTTCAAAATAATAATTATTATTAATATATATATTGACCTGACATTGACCCAATTGACCCGATGGTTGAACCAGTTAACTGGTGACTTGGGACTTTGAATGGTTTAATGACCGGTCCGATTATGATAACTATGCTTTGAACAATATATGTTTCTCAGTTTCCTATTTTTGTTCAGTTGTATCAGAAGGTATGCAACATGTTGTGCTAATGGTTTTGTACCTGCATGATAATGACATGGCTATAAGCCTATTAATGGTCTTTTGTCTTCTAATTCTTGTTGAAAGTCTAAACAAAAATATTAAACCGTTATGAGATGAAAGAACACTATAAAAAAAACATTGAAAATTAAAAGGGTCTACATATCAAAATATGAAACTATTGTTAGGATGAGGACCACCTCATCGTTATTTGGTGGTTGTTGTTGTCATCCCAATTCAAGCCATATCTTCCTTCAATCAAGATTTTTGATTGAATATTTTGATTTAGTAGAATCTACATTGTTTAAAATGCTTACTTGTAATTATGTATACTTGTCACATACTCTGCATATCTTCTATAAATTGAGAATAGAAAACACTACAACTCAAGGGGAATTGATTTTTCACAATTATAATTATAGTACATTCACAGTTGGATGTCATGCTTGGCTTGACAATAGCTCTCAACAACAATTTTACAATTTATACATGAGAATGAGTGTTATTAATACCATTAACAATTTGCAAAAAATATTTGATGAAGTTCAACAATTTGACCTTTCCATTTTACTTCCTTCAAAAGCCTCCTAGCTTGATTCCTCTCCCAAGTGAGAAACAAATAATATATGTATTCAATGGAAATAACCAACCTTCCTTTTATTACAGCGCTGAATACAAACAAAACAAGTTTTAATTGGGCTTGATTCAATTTTAAAGTTTAACAATGATATAATGAGACCCAGACTTGCATATTCAATTATCAAAATTTACAAAATTAACCAGGATGAGACAATTGTTTTGAAAAGAAAAAAAAAATATCACATTTATTGAAAATGAAAGCTTAAATATATCGAGTACATAGATAGATAGGTCAACACAGAGAAAACGGGCAGAAAAAAATGGTCCAACTAGATACAATAAAGTGATTAGTGGGATTAGTTTGAACATCATGGACTCATGGTCTTTTCCTCTGTTCTCTTGGATAAAGGCTGGCTTGGGCGAAGACAAGGTTTTTTTTTAAAAATTTTTTATACGTGGGCAACAAGCACCCGTGAGGGATCAGTTAAATTAGACATGCGTAGTAGTAACTTGGATCACCACAGGTTTCACACAACGCAGTTTATTTTATCGTTCGAAGATTTCACACAACATGCATTTATTTTATTGTCCGCGGCTATATGAAACCCACACGAAAAAGACTCACGTGTGTATGTGGGCACCCCATCAGGTAACCCACACCCCCCCTCACCTCACGCAGTGGGAATTTGACCTTGGGTCTTTCGGGTGTCAAACCTCTTACATAAGGGATCTATGCCGCTCCGTCAAGAGGGTTTTTTTCACCAATAACAAACTATATGCTATCTTCAGCCTTGTCATGTTACTATTTTCATTGAACCAAGATAATAGAAGATAACCATTATCAAAGACTTGTTCAAAATATCTACGATTTTGTTCAAGACGGCTCAAAACTAGCAAATTGGCAAAGGTAAAATCAATCAATCATGGATAAAAGAACGTGGTAAAAAGACTGAAACATGATGAAGTTCTTGTCATATCCGTTAATTTTTAGAGCTTGGAGTTTGCTGAGGTGGAAAGTGTTAATATGGACAAAGATGCAAGAAGCTCCTAAATGTTGGAAAGTTGTTCAGGGAGAGCATTACTAGGATGAAGAGCAGGTAATTGTTAGTTTATGGAAACGAGAGCTTTCCTTGAGAAACAACCAAATGAGGTTGAGGAGAATAAGCCTAAGAATTACCGGGGATGAACTATCAGATTTGATGTCTTGTTTGTTGACGGACTTGGATGTGATTGATAAGGAATGTATTGGACTAACTAATTGTTAGGGATTTATGTTTATCTCTAATATTATGTTTATCTCTTTATATGTTTATCTCTTATTTTATCCATGTAGTGGTATTATATATACCCCCACTGATTAAGTCATTTTCTCATTATGGTATCAAGAGCCAAGATTAAAAAAAAAAAAAACTTAAATTTTTTTTTTCCCGCCGCCATTAGCCGCACGCCGGCCACAGCGCGCCCGCCTTACGCCGGTCTCCCCACGCCCCACTGCTCAGTGCACTCCGGCTGCGCCGCCAATTGCAAGCCGGTTTCAACCAATTAAACTTGGTCAACAACAAGCTTCAGTCAACCTTCAATCAATTGCCAGCTTTGGTCACCAACAAGCTACGGTCTACAACAAACTTGGTCAACAACAAGCTTCCAATCAAGCTTCAATCAATTGCAAGCTGGTTTCAAGCACTTGAACTTGGTCAACACCAAGCGCCCACGTACCACGCAGCCATTAGCCGGTCCACGTCACGCTTTGGGCGACCTTCTCAGTAGTCCACACCACGCGCCACGCTGGCATCAGCAGACCAGCCCAGCCTGCAGTTAGCGCGTGCCCACTGCCCCGCGCGCCCTCAGCGCACACGCGCCCCCAGGCCTCACGCGGACCCCACCTCTTGCGCCTGATAACGCCTCCCTGACTTCCCCACATCAGCAGCTGGTCCCACACCACATCAGCAGCCCCACGCCGCAGCTTGCACACCAACACCCAACATCCAAATCTAGGCGGTCTACAAACCCAAACTCCAACACTTTGGTCAAAATCCCGCAGCCATGGCCGGTCGCCGCCGGTTTGCCACCTCCAACCGGTCTTCCCCGCAATCTTGGGCTCCACTTCTGCCATCTCCATTGCTCAACCGTGGTCGCAGGGGCAAGTGTCAGATCTGTGGCACTATTGGTCACTTTGCTCGTCAGTGCCGTCTTGTTCCCCCACATACATGGGATCACATTCCGACACCGCTTCGTGGCCCGCCTCATGTGCACACCGCCACCCACTATCCTGCTCCAGGTGCTCCTTCTGTGTGAGTTGTTGATTCTGGTGCTTCTCATCATGTCACCACCGCCTTGTCCAACCTGACGCTTCCTCAGCCTTACAAAGAGTCGGAGACTGTCGTTATTGGTAATGGTACCTGTCTTCCCATTACACATACGGGATCTATGCTTCTTTCGACGATACAGGGCAGTCTTACTCTCACGGATGTGTTGCATGTTCCATCCATGTCCTTAAATTTAATATCGGTTTCGGCTCTTTGTGCTACTAATGCCGTCACAGTTCAGTTTTTGGCTGATTCTTTTCAGGTGTTGGATCGTCACACAGGGGTGATTCTGGACACGGGATGGCGTAAGGATGGTGTCTATGTTTGGCTGACCACTACACCACATCTACCGGCTGCCACTCCCTACTTCCCCACCCTTAGTTCGGTTCGTTCCTCTTCACCTTTGATTTCATTATGGCACAGTCATTTTGGTCATCCTTCTGTTAAAGTCTTTCGCCAACAGCTGTTATCCCACGGTATTTCCTTTTCACAGTCCCAATTACTCAAATTTTCTTGCAATTCGTGTCATATTAACAAAAGCCACAAGCTTCCTTTCTATCAATCCTCAGTCTCTTCCTCTTCCCCTCTTGAGATAATTTATTATGATGTTTGGACTTCCCCTGTCATTTCTCTTGATGGATACAAATATTATGTTATTTTTGTGGATCACTTTACCAAATATATTTGGTTTTATCCTTTTGTTCGGAAGTCTGATGTCCATACAACCTTTGTTGCCTTCAAAAACCTGGTTGAAAAGAAATTCCAGCTACCCATCCGCACATTGTACTCTGATAATGGTGGGGAATATATTGCTCTTCGCCCATTTCTCACTGCCAATGGTATTTCTCATCTCACCACCCCTCCACACACTCCAGAACACAATGGATATTCTGAACGCCGGCATCGGCACATTGTCGAGACCGGCTTGTCCTTACTTCATCATGCTTCTCTTCCCACTCGGTTCTGGCCCTTCTCCTTTGCTGCTGCGGTTTTTCTGATTAATCGCATGCCCAAAGCAAACTTACAGTTCCGTTCTTCCTTTGAGTTTCTCTTCCACGAACAACCACATCACACATCTCTTCATGTCTTCGGTTGTCTTTGTTTTCCTTGGCTTCGTCCATATACTACTCACAAACTTGATCCTCGGTCCAGTGCCTGTGTCTTTTTAGGATATTCCTTGACTCAGTGTGCATTTATTTGCTATGATCTCTCCACCCATAAGCTTGTCATCTCCCGTCATGTTCGCTTTGTTGAAAATGATTTTCCTTTCTCACAGTCCTCATCCACCTCCGCCCCTACTGAACCTTTTGATCCGACCTTCACTGCATCATCCCGGCTACCGCGACCATCGTTGCCCCCAAGTGGCCTCCCGGCACCTCCGGCTTCACCTCCTATGCAGCCTCCTTCTGTGCTGCCTACACCGCCCGAGGCCCGTCCCGGCGCCCCCGCCGATCACGTCGCCCTGCCTCCAGGTCTACCCTCCACCCCAACTGAGGTCTGTCCCGCCCCCAGCCCCGCCTGTCCAGCTCCGCAGGCCGTCTCCTTCGCAGACTCCGCCCCAGCTTTACTCCAGCGCCCCGTCAGTGCAAGCTCTTCCCCCGCCTCGGTTCCCAACCGGCCTCCTTCCTCAGTTCCTGCATCTTCCTCCAATGCTCCCAATACTGCTACTAATGTTCACCCGATGACTACTCGGTTCAAGAACTCTATTTTCAAGCCCAATCCGAAGTACACTCTCTCTGCTATAGTTTCTTCTGATAGTGAACCTGCTACAGTGGCACAGGCTCTTCGCCATCCGCACTGGTTTCAAGCCATGCAAGCCGAATATGATGCTCTTCAATGCAACAAAACCTGGGTCCTTGTTCCTCCTGCTCCCCATCAAAACCTTGTTGGGAACAAATGGGCGTTCCGTATCAAACGACACCAGGATGGTACTATTGACCGGTATAAAGCTCGGCTTGTTGCCAAAGGATTTCATCAGCATCCTGACATTGATTTTCATGAGACTTTCAGCCCAGTTGTTAATCCGGTCACTGTTCGAGCTGTCTTGAGTGTAGCCTTGCATCACAGGTGGTCTGTTCGGCAGCTTGATGTCAACAACGCCTTCCTCAATGGTCGTCTCACTGAGGAAGTTTACATGACTCAACCTCCTGGCATGCGTGATCCTTAGTTTCCCGATTATGTTTGCCGTTTGCAGAAGGCTCTCTATGGTTTGAAGCAAGCCCCGCGAGCATGATACCAGGAATTGAAGCTCTTTCTTCAGTCTCTTAGCTTCGTTACTTCTCGCGCAGATACATCACTCTTCATTCTGTCGGTGGGCTCTACTCTTATCTATTTTTTGGTTTATGTTGATGATCTTCTTATTACTGGCAGTGATCCTCATCTAGTTGATCGTATTTTTCGGTAACTTGACTCCAAATTTTCCACCAAGGATCTTGGGATGCTCTCTTACTTCTGTGGTGTTGAGGTTACTCCGACCTCTGATGGTGTGCTTCTTTCTCAGCACAAGTATGTTGTTGATCTTCTGCAGAAACACCACATGCTTGACTCAAAACCAGTTTCTACGCCCCTTGCTGTCGGTGCATCCCTTCTTCTTCATGATGCATCCCCTCTGGTTGATGCTACCAAATATAGACAAGTTGTTGGTGGTCTTCAACATTTGCGCATGACTCGCCCTGACATTTCTTTTGCAGTCAACAAACTTTCTCAGTTCATGCATCAGCCTACTGAGAATCATTGGGGGGCTGTTAAGCACTTGCTCCGGTATTTGAATGGCACCAAATCTCTTAGCATTCGGCTTCAGACGAATTCTCCTCTTCAGCTTCACGGTTTTTCCAATGCCGATTGGGGGGGTAATCCGGATGATCGTACCTCCACGGGTGCATATCTTATGTTCTTGGTGCCAATCCCATCTCCTGGCGGTCTACAAAGCAACACACTGTGCTCGGTTATCCATTGAGGCGGAGTATCGTGCTATTGCTTCTGCTGCTGCTGAAATTCAATGGATCAAAACACTTCTTCATGCACTACATGTCCCTGTCTCTTCAGCTCCCACTATTTACTCGGACAACCTTGGTGCCACCTATTTATGTGCAAATCCCATGTTTCATTCTCGGATGAAACATCTTGCCATTGATTATCACTTTGTCCGTGACCTTATCCAGTCCTCTCTTCTTCGTGTTGTTCATGTCTCAGATGCTGATCAACTTGCTGATGCACTAACGAAACCTCTGCCTCGTCCTCGGCTACTTGACATTTGTGACAAGATTGGTGTTGCTTCTCGTACACCATCTTGAGGAGGCCTGTTAGGGATTTATGTTTATCTCTAATACTATGTTTATCTCTTTATATGTTTATCTCTTATTTTATCCATGTAGTGGTATTATATATACCCCCACTGATTATCAATAATATTAAGTCTTTTTCTCATTGGACTAACTAATAGTCTCATATTGATTAATTTGATCAATTTGGATTTGAATATATAAATATGATTATCTCATCCGATTGTCTTAAGTTTTTCAATTATATCAAGACTAGATAATGTGTTTGGTGTGCATCTAACATTAGTTTGCTTACATCATCTACCATCTCCATGTGAGATCCACATGTTTTCAACCCCGCTTCATTCAACCCTTGTTTAGAGTCACCAACACTCCCCTTCTTAAACTCATTGATGTTATTTAAAAAAAAAAGTTGGGATTAATTAATTATTAAACTAATAGTATATGTCATTAACTATTATTAATATTTAATATTATTTAGTGTATTAATGAAGATGATTAAACAACTGAAATCATTTGATTTTATCCAATATTAAATTAATGAAGAATGTTTTCCTCAACTTCTTTGGATTAATAATATATTATTATATTAGTAGTGAATAGTATTAGTTATTATATTAATGAACATGATAAATCAAATTGATTTAATAAATAAAAATAGAATGAATGGGTAATATCACCACACTATCCCATATATATCCATCTCTTTCCTGGCAACCAAACACAAAAAGTAGATATCTATAGACCTTCATACATTATTATCTCTTTAACTAAAAACAAGAAGTTTGCATCGGCCATTAGCTACACGTCCAAATAAATTTCTTCATCTCTATGCATCCCATTCCACACAATCTTATCTAAAGGATGACATACTTGTAAGAGCCGCCAACTTGTACAGTTTGATTAAATCCTTAATTATTCCTCTAATCAGGTTTAGTGAATTAAATCTCATATTTGGATTAATATGGAGTATTAATAAGGGTTTGATGGCATAACTGTTCCTTATGGATAATAAGAGCCCAAGACCAAGTTAGGATATTTCAAAGAAGAATAGACTTAAACGCAAAGAGCACCCTCTCTCTCACACAAGATGGAATGAGCATAGGCAAGTATTATAACTTATAAAGAATTGAGGGATTCTTTACTAAATTTCCCTATGTGCTCATGGGTTATTAGTGTAATATATGTGAAAAACTTGGGGGTTAATGTGATAATGTGCATCTCTCCCTCCTTGACTTGATGAGATGAAGATGGGGGATTTGCATGTATGAATTTGTGAGGCAAGGACCTTTATGCAAAATGCCATTTAAATCCATGCAAGAGACAAAGTCATGTATATGTTATTAGGAAGAAGTTAAAGGACATATATATATATATATATATATATATATATATATATATATAATCAATGCATTGGGATGGTGGAAATGGGTTTTTGTGCAAATTTACCATCTTGCATACAAAGAGAGGGAGTGATAAGTAGTAGTGATATTTAGAGAAAACCTAAGAGTTCTTTACTAAACATGCATATGAATTTATGCATAAGCTTTATTAAATCAACGGTCTTGAGTTATTTCATTAAGCATCAATAGTTTGGATATGAATATAAGGGCTTGGTTTTAAGTTGAGATCTAATTTTATTAAGATGAGGGGCTTCGGTGCAAAGCTGGGATTTCATGGGAATTGTTATGAGAAGGACTTGCATGGAAGTATTAAAGAGACTTGGGTTTTTATGAAAGAAATCTTGGCTCAAGCATGAGTAAAGACCGTGTTGTAATATTGCAAATAATAAAGAAGGTAGGGGGTCTTTACTAAAGTTCTCATATACAATGTTAATTTCTATAAAAACCAAGGGCTATTTACTAAATAACCTCATGAATTTATGCATGACTGCATGAGGTTATTAAAACAACGAGTGAGAATTAATCTTGGAGAAACTTGTGGCATCCAACGACTGAGAACAACACATAGGTTCGTTGAAAAAGAAAACGCGTGGCAACTGGGAAGAAAACCGGGTGAGAAGCTATGCGATCCACCGTTCATCCAAGCCGTGAACTGGATCCGAGGAGCTACCGATTGGCTGTCATTTTAAAACCAACTCTTCCCTACTGCTTCCCGTTGACGCAATCTGAGCTACCGCGATCGACGCCAAGTGGGAGAAAAAGCTGACAGTGTTTCATCGCATCAAATCCCTATGGCCTCGAACTCTTCGCGTCTTCGTCTCTTAGAATAAAATAAGGGTTAAGATGGAGAACTCCACTGTTAGTTGTGATTCTGTGAACTCCTTCTCCAAGAACCTCTATTTTTCCTTCTAGTTGAAACAAGGTAGTGAGCTCTCTTCGCAAGAGAAGCAGAGACCAGCCGCCATCTAAACTCAAGACGACGCCGGAACCCATCACTGGAGTACCACGACTGTTGTCCTCCGGTAAGCCTCTACCTCTTGTAGACCAGTTCAAGGTACTCTACATACCTACATGGAGGGTTAGAGATAGCATAAGTGGTTAACAAGGTATTAAGTATAGTTGTGAAGAGTCTTGTTGTAGATCAATGGCTACTAAACCTCATTTAGAAGATGAGAATGATGAGAAGTTCCACTGGAATGCATGTCTAGATCGTTGTGTCTAAGTGTGTGATTAATTATACTTGCTTCCCTTGATAATCATGAAGACCTAGAGATGGTTCTTTGGAAACAAGTATCAAGAAGCTTGAGATAATTGAATGATATGTATGGGAAATCTCAGCCAACCTTAGAAACTTATTAATCATTAGATGTTTGAAGTTATGATTTTGGTTGTCAAGTTCTGGGAGTATGAAGACTAAAGTAACCTATCCTTTGTTGAGATAATTGAGGATACAACTCTTGATTTCTAGGTTTTTATGTGTACTGTCTTTCAGCTTATGAACGTCCACCTATGATACAAGAGTTTGCATGGGCATTGATGGGATCATTAGTATTAAGATATAACCCCATGTATATATGCTTGCATGTAAATAATAATTTATGGTTTTAATGCATGAGAAAGCCATGGTGAGTTATTTTAAACTCAGAGTTGGATGTGAGTTAGAGTAATAACGCAACAAAAAAAGAAACGGGGAAGTAATGAAAGGTCCCCCCAAATTTGAGAAATCCCTAAAAAATCCCTGTAAGTTTGCTTATTCCTCTTTAGTCCCTCCTTTATACAGGGATTTACTTTCTAGTCCAAACAGTATCAAACGGTGTTAAAAACCCTGTGAAAGATCTTTGCTGCCCACAGGAGTTAATGGGGTACATTGGTAGCCTGCCTTTCGCCCGTACAGGTCGCGTCTGGGCGTGAAATGATGCGTCTACCCCCCTGAACGACTTCTCCTATTCTCTTCTTCGTATCCCCATCTTTCAGAAAAAAGCCCTAAAACGGAGACGAAGTACGCGAAGACACTGAGACCGCACCGTCAACCCTGCCGGAATTTCCTTCATATTCTCTTCCAGCAACGATACGATGAGTTCTGCGGGAGTTCGCGAAGAAGGTATCAACATAGCGCAACCCTAAACCTTCTTCTACGAGGAGATTAGGGATTCGCCGCCGGTGTTCGATTCTATTGTTTGCTTCTTTTTTTTTGAGTTTATTCTTTCCTTTTTCTTATCATCTGTAGTAGAATACAATTTGTGCATGTATATTGTAATCAAATTGTGGAGATTTACGGGTTAGGGTTTTGGGGTTTGATCCTTTTTCATGTTCCTTATTGATGTGTTCCATTGTGGGTTGTTGTTTTAGAAATCAGTAACAAAGTGTTTAAAATCACACTATTCTGTTTAGTATTTGCCTTATGTGTTTAGTATTTGCCTTATGTGTTTAAAATCTTATGTTTCTGTTTAGAACAATACACATAACTGAATTGTTTGTATGTAACGCAACCCTAAACCTTCTTCTACGAGGAGATTAGGGATTCGCCGCCGGTGTTCGATTCTAATGTTTGCTTCTTTTTTTTGAGTTTATTCTTTCCTTTTTCTTATCATCTGTAGCAGAATACAATTTATGCATGTGTATTGTAATCAAATTGTGGAGATTTACGGGTTAGGGTTTTGGGGCTTGATCCTTTCTCATGTTCTTTACTGAATGTGTTCCATTGTGGGTTGTTGTTTTAGCAATCAGTAACAAAGTGTTTAAAATCACACTATTCTGTTTAGTATTTGCCTTATGTGTTTAGTAACTGCCTTATGTGTTCAAAATCTTATGTTTCTGTTTAGAACAATACATATAACTGAATTGTTTGTATGTATTTTGGCGTTTTCGTTGTAGATAACCACACCAAGTCTGAGAATCTGGTTAATGGACGATGTTACACGGGTCCAATGGTTGATTGCCTCACTGAATTGAACAGACTTATGAACCGAAAACACAGGCAACTCATTAACACTACTCCATTTGCGCCCCTGCTTGGTATGAAGCGGGTAGTACAGGAAAGGGTCGTTCTGGACGCACTCATGAAGGCCTATGACATTCGCCTTCAAAAATTTAAAATCGGGCAAAGCTTGGTGACTTTCCGTCCAGAGGACGTCGCCATAATACTTGGACTGCGCTGCAATGGAACAGCCGTGGATTTCAAACGGCCCAAAGCCCGATCCGCATTCGAGGCAGAATACCTCGACAAAGCCTACTCTAGGAATCGGGACTGCATGAAGAACACTCTGCTGGATCTTGTTCATAGGAGAGGCGAGGAGGAAAATTTTGTCAAATTGCTAGTAGTGTATTTGATGGGTGTCTTCCTCTTTCCAACCACAAACTGCACTGCCCCAAGTTGGAGTACACATTATACTGACAACCTTCAGGCGTTGGGTACATATGCATGGGCACAAGCCGTGCATAAATTTCTCATGGACGACGTCCAACTGATATCTGCTCGAGTAGTAGAAAGGTGTTCTGGGAAGAAGCCCAAGAACACGGGCTATCTCAGAGGCTGCTCGATCGTCCTCATAATGGTTCTATGAAGTAACCAGTGCTGGAAAGAAGCTGGAGTTCGGGCGGACTCCAAGAATTCTATGTTACGGAGAAACCAGCTGCAAGAAGACCACCACTGTAAAGACACTGATCGCATCATTCGAGGGGAAAGAGGTAAGCTTAATTCATCGTTTCAACTCTTAAGTTTTTAGTTGCATGCAAAAATCTTCAGTTTTTTTCAAAGTCTTTAGTATTACGTTAAAGTATTTAGTATTCGTACAAAGTATTTAGTATTATGTTAAAGTATTTAGTATTGGTACAAACGCTTTAGTATGATGTTAAAGTCTTTAGTATTACTACAAAGGCTTTAGTATTACGTTAACGTCTTTAGTATAAGGCTACACCCTTTAGCATTTTACTTTACTTTTGTAATATTGTTTTTGTAATATTGTTCAGTATTCCTACAAAGGCTTTAGTGTTACTAATGTTTTTGTAATATTGTCTCACGCTGTGACCTCGTCCCAGAGAACGCAGAAGAGGCATCCCTCACCAACATTCAGCTACTCCATGGCACGGCCATGGAAGAGAAAACTAGTACTGCTGCTGGTCCACGCGTCGCAGATGATCAGGCGCGCAGCCAGCAGAGGAATGAGAAAAAATCCCGGCACCGGAGGACTGTGGAGCCGCCGACCGTTCGTCCATCTCGCTCCAGTCGGAGGAGCCCTTCCCCACGCAACGACGATGTAATGCTGCGCTTGCAGACCGCGTACGATACTCTGCTGAGCGAGGTCTCTACAATGCGCGGGCAAGTAGATATGTTGCTTGCCAGGGAGCAACAGTCGGCTCCGGAGCAAGGAGCGACAAAATCTCCACAGCAGGCCCCACCGACCAAACGAAGAAAGGCAACTGTTTCAAGGTGCCTGCAAGCTCCCCCACGATCCCCGGATGCATTGGCGGATATCGTCGATGAAACAGTTGCCCGCAAACTGCGGTCGAGAAAGAAGAGGAAAGCTCCGGAACCAGCTCCGCAAGAGGGAAGCCCGCCGGCTACAGAAAGAAGAACTGAAGGCGACGAACCAACTAAAAGTGTCGATGAAATAATCGAATCTTTTTCGCTATTGAAGAATGCGTCAATAACTGATGCAACGACGTTGATCCCCATTGGCGACGAAGGTCCCATAGAAGGCCCCCACGTTATTGTGGGTATAGTTCCCGCCACAATTGAAGCCGAAGTGGGCCCCAAACCCGTCACTATGGAAGCCGACAATCTCTCTGTCGGCGAACAGACCCCAGCCATTGGAGATTTACTCATTGGCGACCCACATCCCGCCGCAGTCGAGTGGTGGTTACCAAAGAAGCGGAGGCAGATCCCTTGCCCGTTACTGTTGAAGCCGACAGTATCCCTGTCGATGAAAAGACAGCCGCCATCCTGGAACCCATCATACCGCCAGTGAGTCGATGCAGAGGCCCACAGCCGATGAAAATGTGGTTGATGCAGAGACGGTCGTCTACGCTGGAGAAATTGTAGCGCAGGTGCCGACAAATTTCATTCCTAGAAACAAGCGGCCAACAGGGTTCAAGCAGCTCAGCAAACAGAAGCAAGCAGTCATCAGTTTCTATCTTAACTGCTTGATGGACAGGTGAGAACAATGTTCATACTTGTTGATCTATTTATTATTTAACGCAAAGGCTTTAACCTTTTCCTAAAGACATTAGTATTAGATGGAAGTCTTTAGTATTATACTAAAGACATTAGTATTAGACAGAAGTCTTTAGTATTACACTAAAGACATTAGTAGTAGCGGAAAGGGTTTAGTATTTAACATAACTGCTTAGTATTTGACCCAACTGTTTATTTAATGTGTCTTCTGATTTCTCTTGTAGCACAATTATTTGGAAGAATGAATGGGCTTTTACTACTCGCGCCCACTTGTACCCACTGGTCGAGGGTAGAAATCTTGTCTCCGATGATGTCATGGACGTCTTCGTCTGCATGTTGCTGGAAGAACTGAAGAAGACGCCTTCCCCATTCAAGAGGTGTGGATCCATCACGAGGCCTTTTGCGTTGATACTCGCGAAACAACACCACACCTCAAATGAGTCCCTCGCACTGATGGCTGATGCTGTCAAATCTTTTCACTTATTGGAAGTTGTTCTTATGCCTATCATTCGGGACAAGCATTTCCACCTCCTTGTCTTAGATAAAGAAAAGCGCCAGTATATTCACTACTCATCTCTCAACAAATAGGACATATAGCCAGGTTGTGGAAATGGTAAGTGACTCACTTTCATATTTCGTATTCTTCCCTTCGCATCTAACTATAATTTTTTAAAACGCAGAGGGCAATTTTTGAATCTGGACTTAAAATCGAGTATGGGGAGTGCTTCGGAACAGACAAGTTGGAACTCTCTCATGACCGGGACTGCCCTCAACAGAGAGAGGACAGTGTAGACTGCCCAGTTTACGTCATGCGGTTCATGGAGCAAATACTGAATGATGAAAATCTTCACCTGAATCGCTTTGAGGTTGCACGTCTAAGGCTGGAGTATATGCGACGCATAATTCTTGGCCGGATTCAAATAACAACTCCATCGGGGAAACGGGAGAGACCACAAACTGAGGAAGCATCATCGAAGAATATCTAGGACTTTACAATCATAGGCCAAGTGTTTACTTTCATGATTAACTGTTCACTAACTGGCGTAATACTTTAATATCTTGTTATAGGTGTTTATTATCAATCATGTGAACATTTTATAAATGTATATGTGACACTTTCTACTTTAAAAAATGGTTAGAATCACAGATATTTACATTCAACGCCCAACTATTCATCAATCACAGATATTTACATTCAGCACCCAACCATTCATTAATCAGCTATTACTGCGTTGCAAGTCCTCCGGTTGTGGCCAGTGTTTTTGCAGCGGCTGCACCGCAACTCTCTCACGTCTAAGGCCTGGGACTCAATTCTTGTCCGCCCAGGCCGTCTCTTCGTAATAGGTGGCCATACCTGGAGGATGCGGGATACATCTGTCGGCTTATCGTGGCTAGGAACTGAAGAAATATGGTCTGCACCGTGAAGTAGTCATCCACGAATTGATGTACACTTGCCTCTGAAGTCACAATTGTCGCGCAAGCATGCGTGCAAGGTATTCCATGGACTTGCCAACGTCTGCAAGAGCATGTCCTTGTCCGCGAATTGACCGCGTAGTCTGACCGGGTCAATAACTTCAATTGTTCGCCATCCAAACGGCCAACGCAGAAAGCAAGCGACTTGACTTGATTGTGTCTTGAAGCTTAGATGTATTCTTTGGGCAAAGATGTGTTCCCCGGTCTTGGGACATGCTCGCTACCGCATACATCATATTCATAAGTTTGTACTGCGAGCGAAACTTGCATTGTAAAAGATAATCAAGCTTGTGGAGAAGAGTTATGCAGGATACTAAAGCGTTAAGCAGGATACTAAAGAGTTATGCAGGATACTAAAGCGTTAAGCAGGATACTAAAGAGTTATGCAAGATACTAAAGCGTTAAGCAGGATACTAAAGAGTTATGCAGAATATTAAAGACTTTATCCGGATACTAAAGCGTTAGCTACGATACTAAAGTGTTATATAGGATACTAAAGCGTTCTGTCTGATAGTAAGCGTTAAGCCCGATAGTAAAGAGTTATCTACGATACTAAAGAGTATCCCAAAAATAGTAAAGCTATCTAGTCGCGGGTCAATATTACCTGATTGAGTCGACCATTTCCGTAACCGGGAGGTGGCGCGTTTCCTTGATCCACGCATTGAACGACTCTGCGACGTTCGAGTACATCTCGCACCACCTTTGCCCCTTAAACAAATAATTCGACCAATGGGCAACATCAGACTTTTGGATTAGCCAACGGTGCGCTTGTTCCGATGCGGCCAGGAGATCCTTCATCGCGTCATCTAATTCTTTAGAAGTACATGCGTATGCGATGCGGGTAAAGAGGGCCCAACACTCCTCCTTCAATGCTTTCCCAAGACTTGTATTTCCCTTCATGAAGTTCGCCTCTAGGTGTCGCAAACAATAGGCGTGAGACGATGAAGGAAACACCCTTGCGATGGCATTAACTAGACCTTTTGATCTGTCGGATATGAATGTAATGCACTTGTCATAATCCTCATCGCCATATATTGTATCCCTGAGAGCGGTGAGGAACCAGGTCCAATTATCGTCGGTTTCATTGTCCACTATGGCGAACGCGATGTAGAAGAATCCATCATTGCAGTCTTTGCCCGTCGCTCCTAACAAGATGCCACCGTATTTCCCAAGCAAATATGTTCCATCAACGAACAACAGCGGTCTGCAACCCAACTTGAAGCCAACGACACAAGCACGGAAACAAAAATAACCACGTTTGAATCGCCCGCCATCACTTTCAATTGTGGCAACGCTGCCGGGATTTGTCTCCATCACCTTTTCAACGTACCATAACAGCAAATCGTAGCTTTGTACCTCACTCCCGTGTAGAACGCTTCGGGCAACCTCTTTTCCCATCCATGCTTGCTTGTACGGAAGACCAACGCCGTGCTCTCGCAGAATATCCCGTTGAATGTCCACAGCCCGATACAAGGGACGATCCTTGAGCTTTTGGATCACACGATTGCAAACCCATTTTTTGGATGCTTTCGGGTGGGAACTCGTCCCGATACCGCCATCACACACATGTGTGGGCTGCAATGTCTTTATTCTAAAGGTATGCATATTTCCCTCTCGAGAAGTATGAACCCTCCAATTGCAGTCTGCCTTGGCACATCTGGCTGTCACCCTTTCTCTGTCATTTTTTATGTAGGTGAAATCAAACTTCCTTTTGATAGCAAGGTCACGGAGTGCATTCCTGAAGTGTTCCACATTCTGAAATCGTTGCCCGACACTGAGCACTACAATCTCGTGAGTTTGAGAAGAACCCTCAATGTTTAAGGACATGCTCTCGGCTAGAGGATCCCTGTTGATTGATAAGAGACTCTAAGTGAGATGGTACTAAACAGAAGAACAAAATACTAAACAGTTAAGTAAGATTTTAAACACTTACAGAGGATACTAAAGGGATAACCATAATACTAAAGCGTTTGAGTCTATACTAAAGAGATAAGATCAATTCTAAAGACTTTAAGAAAGTCGTAAAGTCCTACGTGTTTGTATTACACGGTTACAGGAAAATAATAAACACATACTAACAACAAAAGTAACTTACGTTGGAAACGAAGACCCGCAGTCGTCGGCTACAGTCACTTTACCTGTGTCCACAATAAGGTCGACCATATTTTTGTTGAACGAGTGAAAAATGTTGCACATACGCACAAAGTCCAGAGAATTGTCAATTGGACAAGTTGTTCGACGATCGTCTGGTGCTATATAACGCACTCTCACGCCAGAGGGGTCAAGGTCCCACCGTTCACATATATCACCTATTACTGACTCCCAACAAGTGATCACTGTGAGATCCAAGGCTAGACCTTCTCCCCCATATTGTGCGACGGCGAAAATGGTTTCCATCAAAATCCTGCAACAAGAACGCCGTTGCAAAAACAAAAGAATTATACTACGCACGCTATGAAACCACGTCTGGGAAATCTATTACCTTTGCAGTTTCTCGTTGAAAGAGTCTCCTGTTGCCGCCGCAAACTCACTACGTCGTAGCTTCTCTACAAGACTAAAACCCAAATACAAGCTCTCTGCAAAAGAATAGGAGAAAGGAGACGAAGAGAAGGAGAAGAAGAGGACTGACTTGCTTCTGCAGCAAGAATGAAAGTACACAGCATGGTCTGAATACCAAAAAGCCTGCTGCCTGCTCCTGTCATGTCAGCCAAAAGGTGGTTTTTGGGGGGAAATAGGAGGGGTATTTTCGGGTTTTTTCTTTAAAGTAACGGGGTTGTCTCACTGTAGGGACTAAAAAGTCAGAAGTTTAGAAAGGAGGGAGTGAATAGTATAGTTTTTGGTCATAGGGACTGAAAAGTCAGAAAGTGAACAGTCAGGGACTCTACAGTAATTTTCCCAAGAAGAAAAGCCACGTACATGAAAAGGTGGATGAGTAGTGTTATACTCATTGTGATTTACTAAAAAGATAAATAAGTGTAGTAAATAAAAGAAAGGTAAAATAACTTATATTAAGTGAGTCCATTACTACGTAGCGGGCCAGCCCTAGTAATGACACGATTAAGTATGTTTGGTAATGGACACTGAGTATAGACTTTACTAATCAAATATCAGCGGGGAGCGTAGAGCTGTGTCGAGGGGGATTAGTAACTGAGGTTGGACGCTATTGACATAGGTAAGTACTCTTGCCTTGCTTACCTTCATTCGTTGATTGGTTATATCGTTGCTTTCTAGATTGCATACTTGACCATGTAAGTACCTTTGCCTAATTTCCTCAATCATTGGTTGTTTGGTTCCTTGATTTGTTGATACCATGCTCATGCATATTTATTTGATGCTTGGGATTATTATTTCCTTGATTTCATGCTTGAGCATGCTTACTTATCTCGTTGGAATATTGTTTCATTGATTCCATGCTTGTGCATGTGCATTTGGTTGTATGATATTTCCTTCCACTCGATATATGTTGTTCTTGTGGAGGTGGACAACCTGTTCATGCTTTCCTGTCAGGGGGACGATACTCTGGCTATCCTGTATGCCCGTCAGTGGGATGATACGCTGACCGTTTACGTACATGTATGTGTGAGTAGTGCTACAGACCAAGGAGTGACATCGGCTTAGGCTGATGACTGCCTGGGGGATGGTTTACAAGCTTCGCTTGAGATGTTTTTCATGAGATGACATGATTTTATATAGGGAGTCCCTACCGTTGGATAGTTTTCATTGGGGTAGGTCTGAGACTCCAGGTGGTATGGCCGGTGTGGTTTGTGCTTCCCACGCCAGGTTTGATGGTCATGTTCTTGATTTGCCCATTCATTTGCTTATCTTACATTAAGTTTGATATGACTTTATTGTGTTTTCCCTACGGAGTACTTACTGGGCTTTCCCTTTGAAAGCTCATGCACTTGTTGACTTCCTTTTTAAGATCCCGAGGAGTAGGACACGGGCCATGGGAGCGCCGCGTGAGACCTGCTGGGACTTGCTGGGATTACTGAGGTTGGCTACCTCTTGTTTTATTCATGTGTAAGAACATGTTATTATAGATTCCCTTTAGGATCCAGATATGTTATGATTGTAGGGTCTATGGACCCCTGGATTTGTATTTGATTCTGCTGTGTGCTTATGTGTTAGACATGATGATGCTTTATTACATACTTTCGTTGTGTGTGTGATTTATGTATTATCTGAGCACTAAGGCTTCGTGCCTGGGAAGGGCCCGTCCCTGTTCGGGTACGGTCGGTCTGTCGCGTGCCCTTGGCCCGGGATTTCGGGGTCGGGGCATAACAGTACAAACATCCAAACACACCCCTAATAGATGCATATGCAAGTTTCCTTTCCCATAAGAAAGCTGAGTGAATAAGATATTATTTATGAGAAGAAATGTTTATTGCATTAAGGATACCATAATCTCATTACTCTTTTATAAGATATATATATATATATATATATATATATATATATATATATATATATATATATATATATATATCTTATAAAAGAGTAATGAGATTATGGTATCTATATATATGATCCCAAGTGACTAGATAAGGACAAAGAAAATGGAATTGAACAGTATGATTTAACTTCCAATTAAAAAATACTGATTTCTAAGACGAAAGTTTCTTTTTGATTTTCTTATTAAGTACAATCAATCTTCTTTACATGACTTTTTGCCTAAGTTCGATAGTTTGAGGTACGTAAGTAATTGAGCGATAATTGACTAATGGGGCAATTAAACATAGTGAAATAAGATTGCGTTTGATTGGCCCTTTTTTCTATGGAAAACTTTTCCACTACTGATTTTCCAGCAAAATGGGTTTTTCGATTGCCAAAGTTTTCCATGAAAAGTTTTTTCACAAACCCTATCACGTGACCCATTTTCCTTCAAATTTGTGGAAAATTTTCCTCTCTCAACCCTAGGTAAAATTTTCTATGGAAAATAGAGGGGTTTTTTGAAAAAAAAACAAAAAAACTTACGGTTCATCTCTCTCACGCGACACCCACACAATGAGCCCAAGAATCCATACGAACCTCTACCGACCTCCCCACCCAACGAACCTCCGCCGAACCACATCGAGTTCCTCTCTTTCTCACTGCCTCTCCGCCGGCTCTGTCTTTTTTGAGTTGTTTCTTGATTGGTCTGTTTAATTGGTCTTATTTGAGGTTTTTCATAGGGACACCACTTGTAGTTGAGTAATTTTCACAGTTGTACCAAGGAGCAGGGATGGAGAGAGTTCTTGAGATAATTAGTGGACTTGGAGAGCTTAAGGGTGCTAATTGTGAGGACATTGATGTAGCCAAAGCTATTGTTTATCTTGCATCAGATGATGCCAAGTATGTTTCTTGTTATAATCTTGTAGTTGATGGAGGATTCCATTTTCCCATGCTCATCAAATGGATCTTATTAGTTAGAATCAAAATCTGAATGCTCTGATTGGAATTGCATCAATATTGTAAGGAATTCAATTGTGAGAAACTTCACAAATGTACAAATTTTATCTGTAGAAAAATATTGTTAATATTCTCAGTTTCAGTTCAAGGGGATATATCTTTATACTGTTATCCTGCTGCCAATGCTTGATCAAGCGGATCTTATTTGGAATCAAGATTTGATTGCTTTGCTTGGAACATGATCAGTATTGCAAGTTAAGGAATTTAATTATTGTTAATTTCTTAGTATGAACCTTTGCACTGTCATCCTACTGCCAAGACCTAATCAAATGGATTTTAGTTAGAATCAATCAAAATTGTTCCACTATTTCATGCTAAAATATGAATGCTTTAATTGGAAATGGATGGCCAATCTTATGGAAGGACGATCTATTTTCATATGGTTGTTTTCTTAAATCCAAACAACAGTACTCATTTCTGCAAAAATTTTAAAGCCTTGTGAGGCAGTATTATTGTTTGCCAAATAGTGAATGATCAACTAACTAACAGCTTCAATCAATGACTCAAGATTTCATCTTTACGTGTTCAAAACTTCGAAGTTCAAACAATTGCCAATATGGTTGGATGTGTTATTGTTGATTTCTTTTCTTTTCATAAGAATGCCTTTTCATAAGACATATTTGTACTTTGAATTTTTAAGTTGGAGTACTTTGAAATAATATATGTTACTTTGAATTTTTTTGTTGGAGTACTTTGAAACAATAGACAATATTTGCAAGGAGGATTTTGAACCAATAGAGTACTTTAAATTTTATGATTGTCAATTAAACAATGTTTTATAGGTCATATATATATATATATATATATATATATATATATATATATATATATATATATATAGAGAGAGAGAGAGAGAGAGGTGTGTTAGGGTCAGGCTGGCTGCACTTGCGGCCGGCCCGACTTGTGTCTGCACTCTCGTGCCGGGCCAAGGGCCGCTCGAGGCCCGGCCCGAGCCGCTGTCTCACAAGTCGGGCTGGCCTCCGGACCCTAACATGAGTCTCTCTCTCTCTCTCTCTCTCTCTCTCTCTCTCTCTCTCTATATATATATATATATATATATATATATATATATATACCCATGCTACTATAAGGCCGGCCGAAATACTATTCCGGTAAGGTCGCCTCGCTTTTTGGCCCTTGGAGCATGTTTTGAGGAAATCCAACTTTATGGATGGAAAGAACATCAACAAATAAGCTAGCATGTCAATTTTCATACAATTTGGGAACTTGTAGGGTCTTCATCTTGACGGGTGAAATTTTATAGAAATCCTATCGGTTCAGAATTTCACCCGTTAAGATGAAGACCATACAAGTTCCCAAATTGTATGAAAATTGACATGCTAGCTTATTCTTCGATGTTCTTTCCATCCATACTGTTGGATTTCCTCAAAACACTGTGCAAGTGGGTCAAATGGAGGCGATCGCACTTACTTGCATGTTGATGTTACTGCATAATAGCATATATCTATATATATATATATATATATATATATATATATATATATATATATATATATATATATATATATATATACTATAAAAATATATATAGAATTATGTATATATTATATAGAATATGATAGGGGTAAAAATGGTAGGACACGTGGCGTTCATCAGACCGGCCACATGTCCGAATCACAAAGCTGTCTACCTGATTAGATCAAATTTCTATTAGCCCATTCCTTCTTCCGATATAACCCGCCCGTTCTATGGTAGAATGTAGCCTATATGTTTATCAACTTTCAACAGTTCAGTTTCATCACGCAACGGTTTAAAGGTATAGTATAGTTTATCGACTCATCGGCTCAGGACATATTATCTAGTCTACGAATTAGGAGGAGCCACGTCCTTCTCCGGTCTCAACCTTCTAGAAGAAATACAGCTATTGCCAAGTTGTCCTTCTAGAAGAGTTATAGCTATCGACAACTCATGAGGATTATCTGACGCTTAGCTGGATGCTTAACTGGCAAACACGTGTTGAAATTAGAAGCGTACGTCCCAAGAAACCTGAGCCTATAAAAGGCAACTGCTATAGTTCATTCAGATATTCCAAATCTTAGATAACGAAGCTCTACCTTGTTGGAGACTGGACCTCATCTCTATCGATGATTTGAGCTTCTTCTCCATTTCTTTTCGAGATCTTGATTGATCTCCTCTCAATTTGTAAGAATGTTTGTAATTGCTTTGATGATAGTTGATTTGCTCTCTTAATCCTATAGTTTTTCCCTGATTTAGGGTTTTCCACGTAAATCTGGCCTCTCTTCTTTTTTTGCCTTTTTCTTTGATTGATTTTCTCTTGATTAGCCACACAAAACAAACAAATTCAATTTTTGTTGAGAAGATACAGTTTTCTCCCTAATTTAGCATTAACAGTTTGGCGCCGTCTGTGGGACTTTAAGCAAAAATTCATGGTTATATTGAGGAAATAAAAAAGAGTTCAAGCTCAAGAGCATAAGGGAGAAGCCTCAATCCTCTCCCCTGCAGAATATGTTTCTCCCATCGGAGACACACCCGTGGTTCTTGAAGGGGTGGAGGTACCCCCTGTGGATATTGAGATCTCTAAAGATCGCTTTCAGGCCATGGCGTAAGAGATTGAGGAGCTTAAACGCACTCTACAAGATGTGGTTCGTCATGTTTCTTAGACATCCGTTCCACATAACGCTATACCATTGAGGGAAAGCAGGGAAAGGCCAACAACCAGAGAAAGAGAAAGGCCGCTCTCCCAGACTTCAAGTGCGTTCTCCAGTGAGATACAAGGGTGTAGAATCCTCTGTCGGTAGTTCAGATCCATCCAACCCTCATCGAAATGTTAATATCCGAGCTAACGGGAGAAGGGGAAGGGGAGTTTATATGTCCCCAAACCGTTATCTGGTATCACCACAGCCGAGAAGAAGACATCGCTCACCGATATATCATTCTCCAAGGCATCGATCACCTTGTGATCATTCACAGATATATCGCTCTCCGAGACGCCAAGCACCTCATGATCGCTCACCATATTGCCATTCTCCAAGATATGGATCTCCTCGGCGTTATTCTCCGTGATACCATAGTCCATCTCCACAATATATTTATGAAAAGGAGAGAGTCTTACAACTTGTTCCACAACTTATCTCTCCTTTTATACGACCATTTTGGGAGACCCCATTTCAAGAACAATTTAGATACCCAAATGTTCGGTATTATGATGGTTCCTCAGATCTACATGAGCATTTGGAGACCTATTGCTCAGAAATAATGACAAACAGACCCACTGAAGTGGTCATGTGCTGAGCATTTCCTCGGACACTTACAGATACGGCCTATGAATGGTTCAGAAGTATACCATCGGGAACCATATACAGCTTCAAGCAGTTGACGGATCTCTTCCTTAGCCGCTTTGCCAGTAACAAAAAGTTGAAGAAGAATCCCATCATACTTTTAGGATTCTAACACAAACCAGTGGAGAGTTTACGTGACTACATCGGTCGCTTCAAGAAAGAAATCACCGGTATGAGTGACCTTGATTCAGTCAACGTTGTTGGAATTGTGATAAGGGGATTAAAGGATGGTCCTTTTAAAGACACTTTTACTCGGGACTTCCCCCTAGGTCTCTCTAAATTTCTTGCCTTGGCTAAGAAATATATTGCCTCAGAAAAGATGAAAGCTAAATGGGAAAAAGAAGATCTATTGAAGTTGGAGGAAATCCGAAAAAGAGAACTCCAACGACTACAATAAAAAGCTCCCAAGCAAGAAAAACTAAATGAAGATAAATCCCGAAGAGAGAACGGTCGAAATCAGAACAAACTATTCCGATCTGATGAGAGAAGGCCACTTCATCGGCAACAAAATGATCCTAAAAGGATGGCCAGGTATCATAACTATTCTGTCCTCAATACATCCCGTGAGAATATCCTATTGCAGATACAAGAATAGAAGATGTTGAAGCAACCTCAGTCGATAAAAGACGATCCTAAGAGGAAAAAGAGCAAGAAGTTCTACAAATTCCATCAGGATAAGGGGCACTCCACTGATGAATGCATCCATCTGAAGGATGCTGTCATGCCCCGACCTGGATTCCAGGACCCCGGGCACGTGAGCAGACCGACCGTAACTAAGTAAGGCGCATCTCACTCGGATACAAGGCCTGTGTAATAAAAAAGCAAATAACAAAATAAAAAATAATAGAATCTCAAATAACCTCAAAATAATAATAGAGTCTCAGTGGAATGAAAATCATATGTATCCAGATGCCCTATAGAAGATCAAACCCTATAAGGGTCCTATAACAAATGTCTCTCACACAAAGAAAATAAGAGAGATCCTTGGACCTTTGCAAGATACCCCGCCCCTCGTACAGCTCCTGAGCTCGAGGCACCTACTCCCCAGGATCTGAAAGAGAAAAGAACAAATGCGTGAGCTTTCGAATGGAAAGCCCAATAAGTACCCCTACGGGGATCATAAAGTCATTATAAATATCAATAAAGTGATCAACAGTCACAAATCAAACAGTGGGAACTCTAACTCTAAGAGTCTACTACAAATATCTCAACGGTAACAACTCCTAATCTCAGCAACCCTCAAACTCTGAGAAGAATTCCGAAGAAAGCTTGGCAAAACGTTTCCCCGGCCAGCATCATCAGCAACTGCTGGAACTAAACTCTCTGGTCGTACGGCCCTCAGGTCATATATCGATAGCGCCATGTCTTCTATGTGTCGACACGGCCAACGAATCATCCCCACTGACGGGTAGGACAACCAAAGTATTGTCCCTCTGGCATGGCAAGCCAAAAAGCCAAGGTGTCCTCTCCCTGAACATTTCCCAATGGAGCCCCTACGCTCCCCTTATCCGGGCGGAAGACCAACAATAAATCAGGGATACCAATATCCCAAAAACAATCAAACATGCTCAACAGGATTCCAAAACAATCAAGAAAACATGTATGAACTCAACAAATCAAGTTATGGAAAATATCATGAATCCTCGAGCATGATATTAACAACAAGAAATACTTAGAAAAGTAGGCACTAGGGAAGTGTACTTACCTCAAACAATGACGTTTGGGATAACTCAGAAGTCCCTCATGTCACGTCTCTATGTCGAAACCTGATAATAGCATCTATATCAGTATCGACAACATCTTAAAATCTCTAGATGTACATGCATGATACTCTAATCGGGCTCAAGTCAAATCGTATGGGCCTTCCATTGTATTCTATGCTATTTTCCTTTAAAAATGCTTGAACTTCTCCCGTTAACAAAAATTATGTATACCCTAGTGGTTAAAGTGCCCCGTTATAGTAGTGGGATCTTCGGTTCGAATCCCACTCTCCCCCCGTTTATTCTTTTTTATAAGTAGGTTAGGTCTAGTGTGATCTCCCTTAATTTACTAAACCTGGCTATCTCTTCAAATGTGCTAAGATGGCCTGGTGGCTAAGGCCCATTATATATCTTTGGGGGGTCATGGGTTCTATTCCCCTCACTTGCCATTTATTCTTTTTATTTCTCTCTTAACCTAGTTAGACCTAGCTTTAATTAGTTAAACTTGTCTTATTCAACCAAATGTGAAATAGGTCCCTAATGGTTAAGGCCCATCAATGTTGAGTAGAAGATCCTAGGTTCCAATCCCCTCTTCTACAAATTCTTTTCTTTTTATTATCAACCTGATTCAACTTAGCCAGTTCACTTGATTGAATTCAATCCCCCTTATTGGACTTGACCCAATCCAATAAGTTGGATGAACCCGTTTGCTTAACTTGACTGGACCCAATTTAATTGATTAGTGACTTAATCCAGTTATTTTTATAACTTGGTTCACTAAATCAACTTGGCCCAAATCAATTTATTTTTTTTATTGAGTCCCTTTTTACTTGATTAGGTCTAAAAAACTAGTCACCTCCAACTTAATTAAATTGGTTCACATTGATCAATTAGACCCAACCCGATTCTAACTTGATTGAACCAAATCTTATTTCAATTGGTTAAACATAACCTTAATCTATTTCTAACCGACTAACCCTAACCACTTCTCCTCTAATCTCCTGGCCTGTGATCATCTTTCCAAACAGAGTTGCGTCGGAGGGAAACGGCGTCCGGCCTTGCGCGATGTCTCCGGCGACTGCGTGGGTGGCCGAAGTCAACTCTGCCCCTAGGTTCCCTGCCGGCCGGAGACGACAAGCTCCCCGAGGCTTCCTCGCGAAGAAAGAAGGCCACTATCTCAAATTATCCACTTTCCGGTGCCTTGTTATCTTCTCGCAAGGGCTCCCATGGGCGAAGCCGGACCCTTCCCTTTTTCCGACAATTTCTACCTTATATGCATGCATGGAGTTCATCTAGGAATCATAAGAGAAAGAAGACTCACCGTGATCTATCCAGCACTGCACCCCATCCATCGTTCCAGTAACTCACTCGTTCTCAGATGGTACGCCGGAGCCCGCTGACGTATTGGCGTTCTTTCTTGAAGAACAGATGCATACCAGAATTAGAGGATGAAAGTATGAACTCCTGCTTGAGAAACAACTCGAACTTACCTCTTCTCCTGCGAGCTTGTAACACTCCAGCAGGGATCAGAGCGTGGACCTATGGGTTCCCTCTCTCTACTCACAAGCTTTTGGTTGTCTACTGCGAAGGGTACCTTCCTCCTTCCTCCTCTCCCTCGATCTCTCACGAGGAGAAGGTATCTCGCAGACGCCCAGACGAGGTTGTGCTGTTGGGTTTCGCAAGAAGGATGCCCCTTATAGAGATTCGCGAAGGTTTGTGTAGGTGATCGTGATCCCACGGATCGCGAGAAATTGGAATTCCTTGCATCCCAAGTCGCGTTTGAGAACCTCCCAAGTTTGGCTAGCGATGATTGCGAGATCAACGGAGAAGAGATCTGATCGCGGTGGCGCTCACTGGCGGAGAAGAAGTGTCCCTCGTGATCGCTCTATAATCAGATAGACATCCATGATCGCTTGTATACGAATGACAGGATTAGATTCTTGTGCCTCGAACTCTTCCGAATCCGGAGATGGACCGTCGTTATTAGTCCCAATCGTTGAGTTTGGATGAGTGGCCACGATCAGAACTCTCTCTTCGAACTTATTCGAGAGTCCACAATGAGTGGTCAGGATCATATCGCGACTAGCGGTTGAATCAGCTCTCTCTGCCTCGAACTTACTCATCCATCAGAGATGAGTGACTTTGATTGCATCGGACAACCGAGATTGGATAAGTGGCCCGAATTAGATCTAGTGCGGAGAACTTAAACTATATCCATAGATGAGCGGTCCACAAGAACCCTCACGGTGGAGTCTTGTGCATCCTTATCTTGGTGATTAAAACAACGGTTGGATCTATGCTTCGCGATTTGCATGAGTTCTGATCATATAATCTTGACCGTTGATTCTTTTTGGTACTCTCCTCTGTATGGTTCTTTGATATTTTTGCACAAACCCCTCTATTATATTCCAGGTTATATGAAGGTCCTCCAATCAGAGAGAGGGCAAAATTTCCTTTAGGTCCTCAAAACTTCTAAAATTCCCAAATGGTCCCTGTCAGCCTCCATTAACCCTAATTAGGGTTTTAATTCATTAAACACTCTTTTTTTCAAATAAATCCAGATTTCGGGTAATTACTTTAATTACCATATTATTTAAAAGAATTTAAAATCCATTTATTCCAATAAAATCTTGGATTTTACAATCCTCCCTCCTTACATAAATTTCATCCCCGAAATCTAAAATAAAACTTTCTCAAGACTCATCAGTAACAAATAATTCCTGGTAACACTCATGTCTTCTTCACGTTCCCATGTAGCTTCTTGATCGGAGTGATTGTTCCATCTCACTATGATCAATGGAATAGCCCGCTTTCTCAACCGCTGCTCTTTGCGGTCTAAGATTTCCAACGGGCGCTCCTCATAAGACATATCCTCCTGGACTTCAACTGGAATATAGGGAATCATGTGAGATGGATGCATTTCTTTAACATAGAAATGTGAAATACATTGTGGACTTGTGCTAAGTCCGGAGGTAGAGCCAATTGGTATGCCATAGCTCCTACTCGCTCCAAGATCTTGAAGGGTCCAATATAGCGTGGGGCAAGCTTTCCACACTTTCCAAATCTCAAAACTCCCTTTATTGGTGACACCTTCAAGAACACAATGTCACCAATCTGGAACTCCAGCTCAAAATGACGCTGGTCAGCATATATAGCTCTTTTGATGGCTCTGAGCGACCTTCAACCTTTCTTGGATCATTCTGCCGTGATCTCTGTTTATTGAACAAAATTTGGCTCCTCAAGTTTCCTCTTGCCCACATCTCCCCAACATATTAGTGTCTGACACTTCCTTTAATAAAGTGCCTCGTAAGGAGACATCTGTATTCTCGCCTGGTAACTATTATTGTAGGCAAACTCTTTCAGACTTAGACATTTGTCCCACGAGCCGGTGAAGTTTATGGCATAAGATCTCAGCATATCCTCCAGAATTTGTATAGTCCTCTTCGACTGACCATCCTTGTGAGATCCAAGATTTTTAGTGAAATAAAAGGGGTTAAAATTTTTCCTCTAAATTAATTCTTAATTAAATTAAGGTGCCAAGGGTATTTTGGGAATTTTAATAAAAGTCCAAGGGCATTTTGGGGAATGAAAAAGACTTATGAGGAAGGTATAAATCAATTCATAAATTAGTTAATTTAATGGATGATTGATTGGGAAAAGAAAGGAAGAATTAATTTAAATTACAAGGTTTAAATTATTAGGCTACCAAGGACCTATCTGTAATTCTAGAAAGTTTGAGGACTTGAAGGAAATTTGTCATCTCTCTCAAATAAGGACCTGCATGTAAAAGTGTTTAAAAGGTAAGGATTTATGTGTAAATATGTAAAAGTTATATTATGATGGATAGATGTCATCCAAAATTTAGAATTTAAAAACAAATAAACTGGAAATTTAATTTAGTTGAGTTAATAAATAAATAAATGATAATTGAAATCGGTCAATGGATGAAATCTATGAATCTCAAAAGATTGATTGATGGGATAGCAAGATTTGATATATATATATATATATATATATATATATATATATATATATATATATATATATATATATATATATATAAGGGATAGGAATGAAAATCAAATCAAGGTAAATAGATAGTATGACCTGGAAGATTTATTTTTTTTCATTGATGGACATAATGATAATATTATATATATGAATGGGTAAGACTGTAAGAGGAGAATACATGCACGTGAATTCAAATTGATTGAAAATGGACGATGGAGATTGGAAGTTAAATTAATTAAGTGGATCCAACGGCAGACCAGCGCATCTGCCCTTTCATTCGAACTGGGAAAACCGATCGCGAGACAACCCCCTCGTTCTCCAGCGCATGTTGAGCGATAACGCACGCCGCGATCGCCGGACGACCGGTTTGGTAGTGGAGAGGATCGTGCGCTCGTTCCGGAATCACGGGGATATTGAACTTTTCTACTTTTGGCCGCAACTCTCTATAAGGGGAGAAGGTTTGGGAACCCTAACACCACCACCGTTTAGAGAGAGAGAGAGAGAGAGAGAGAGAGAGAGAGAGAGAGAGAGAGAGAGAGAGAGAGTACTCCGCCACCTCGCCGGACGACGACGGACTGGCCATAGAACTTTAGGAGCGTGCTCCCACCTTCTCCGGCTTCTCGAGAAGGTCCTACGCATTTAAGAGAAGGCACTGGAGTCTGGGGACGACGCCGGCCATCGGATACCTCACTTTCGAACCGCCAACCATGCTGGTGAGTCATCCACTCTCTGAGAATGCTGCATATGTAGAACTATACACGTTTGCATGAGTAGGTACTTAGTTGATGGTGTATGTTCAGTGTTGGTGGAGGTTATGAACTCCTGAGGACCTGTGCGCGTGTAGGCGAGGAGAGGAGTGGATTAGAGGTCTCACTGGTCTTGGAGGAGTTTCAGGGGATGATTGTGAGGGTAATGATAGTTGGTGAATTCAAAGGATGGTGTTGTTCTTTGGGATTAGAACATGAATACAGGTGTATGTATTCACTGTCACCTTAGTTTTAGGGGGCTTGCAAGCTTGGAAGAGAGTCAGATCATGGCTAGGAAATAGTCTGATTTTATCATTTTAACTGGGGAGTATGTATGTTCAGGGTTGAGGTTTTGAAGTTGTAAGGTTGTTCAAAATTTAGTGATCATGTTTCTATAGTTAATCTTAAGGTTGTGTTAATGAAAAGTAGGAAAATCATTGCTAAGTTTTGTGCCTGCCTCACTGATTTGTGACGTTTGTGAGATATTAAACTGATGATACTCTTAGAATAGAACTATTGATGCGATGGGTTAAGGTTGGAGAAATGGTTTATGAGGATTACAGTATCATTTCCTTTAAGAACATACTTGCATAGGTGTTATACATGTTCGTTTAGTGTTGATGTACATGGGTAGGCTCAAGTAAAACCTCGGAGGAGGTGGTGCTGTTCTGTACCTAATAGTAAGCAAAAGAGGATTTGTAGATATGATGGTTAGTGCTCAAGTGTTGGTGATTTGTGGATTCTTATATGAATGAAATCCTTGTGATTAGAATCAGGGTGAGGAGATGAACCATTACAAGTCATACTTCAATATATATATATATATATATATATATATATATATATATATATATATATATATATATTTTTATGGTGGATTAAGTGTTACACTATTAATCAGGGATGTGTATATATCTTGGTAAGTAAATAGGCCTAATGGGCCACACGACCCATATATATATATATATATATATATATATATATATATATATATATATATGAGGATGAGTATAGACTATAGCCATCTATGGGCCATTATGTGAATGTTTAGGGTGTGAGTTGATATGAGTATTGACTAAATAAATCGTATGGCTTTGAGTGCAAGAACTCACTGAACAGGAACAAAGCCCAAACCATCTGGTGAAGTAGGTCTATAACCAAAATCTTTTAATGAGTTGGGACTTGTCAAAGGGCCTGGACATGGGACTTGACCATGATGTGGGTTGAGAATGGGTTGAGACAAATTAGGATTACTAGTGGGTTAAAAGAATTCTAAACGGGCTTTGGCCATTATATGTTATTGGAATTGGATTGTGGGCCCCGGCCCATCTTGAGTATAATCTGTTATGGATTGGATTTGGAAGATAAACAAGTGATTTAAATTGAGATAAGTAGAAGTCCATTAGGTTTTAATGGGCCAGAATATTGTTGGGCCAAAGTTAGATAAGAGCATGGTATACTTATGGATTGGTGAGATTAAAGAGTTTGGGTTTGTTAGTGGGCCGGATCTATTTAGTGGAGCATGCATTGTAGGTGTTGTTGCTCTTAAACACGTGTGCATTTATTGAGATTGGATTTATGATTATCAGGTGTCGACGTAGAGCACTGAGCCGCGTCAGGAGGGACTCGGGCTAGTCGACTTGTTGTACAAGTTGAGGTAAGTACATCTGCCTAGTTTCCACCCAGCAATGGGTGTTCTTGACTTTATGCTTTTGTCCCAACTTTCATGCTTGAATGTTTGTTGATCTCGATGTTGTGGAATCTCTTTGAGCTATTTCTCATTATTGTCTCTGATTTCGTTATGTTTTGGATTGCATACACGTGTTTAAGATTCTTCTTTATTGAGCTCCATGGTGGTGTATGCATATTGGTGTATAAGCTTTTGTTGGACATGTGTGTGTATGCTGATTACGCCTTCCTGTTGATCGGCACGTGGCCTTGGAAACACGTGAGCCTGTGCTCCGTCTGGGTTGGTGTGTCAGCATTTCTTGTGTTGAAGATTCTCCCGCTCAGTGCAGATTGTGATAAGTTGTGGGCGGACACTCTGGACGCCACCCGTCAGTGGGATGATACGCTGACCGTGTACGTACATGTGGGAGCTCCACCAGACTCAAGGGTTTGGATTATAAGTTTTAAGATCGGCTTAGGTCGATGGCTGCTGGGGAGATGACAAGTTTTGTTGTTCATGTTTTGATTTAACTTCATGCTTGTGCTTAGTGATAGTGATCCTCGTGTGTTTTAAGCTTAGTCTTCTTTCCTATGATATTGCTTTGTGTGGATCACTGTTATACGATTACTTTCATGACCTCTTTGCATTTTTTGCGGGGGTACTTACTGGGCTTTCCTTTCAAAATCTCATTCCACTTGTCTTCTTCTCCTTTCAGGTTTTAAAGTTTAGGTGATTACAATCAGGAGCTGTGCGTAGAGGTTCGAGGACTTCAGCTTTCTTTACGTGAGACCCTTTTATTTTGTAGGACCCTTGTAGGGCCAATATTTGTGTAAGATCCGTTGTATAATAACTCTGAAAAATATTTATTGGACATTTTGGTCATCTGCTCATGTATCATTTAGGCCTTGTATCCGAGTAGGGCTCGTCTCCACTCGGGTACGGCCGGTCTGTTGACGTCCCGAGGTCCCGGGATCCGGGTCGGGGCGTGACAATCCTTTTGAGGGTGAAAAGCCGTACTAAATGCTAAACGGGTGGCCATTGCTGTGTGCAGACTCTCCCATAATCTCGAGGCAAATCTAGTATCGCGATCTGAGGTGATCGACACTGGCACCCTATGTAGCCTAACAATCTCGTAAATATATAACCACGCTAGCTGCTCCAACGTGGCCCCCGTCCTAAGGGGTATGAAGTGTGCTAACTTGGTCAGACAATCTACTATTACCCACACTACTTCGTGCCCCTTCTGAGTCTGAGGTAGCCCAGTTATGAAATCACTGTTAATATGTTCATATGTCCACTCTAGAATGGGCAATGGTTGCAGCTTCCCAGCTGGCTTCTGATGTTCTGCCTTAATCATTTGACAAGTAATGCACTGTGCTACAAACTCAGCGACCTCCTATTTCATGCTTTTCCACCAGTGGTGGTCTTTCAATCCTTTGTACATCTTGGTACTTCCGGGATGGATTACGTAGCTCGAGTAGTGGGCTTCCTCAAGAATGCCCTTATTCAGTTATGGGATATTGGGCACACAAACCTGTTCATTATATATGAAGGTGTTATCCTCATGAATCCGAAATCGTGTCGGTATACCCTAAGCAACTTAACACTTGATCTCCTCCAGATACGGGTATGTGAGTCTCAGATCCTCCCTAGCGCTGAAGCTCGTATGCATAAACTGGCCAAGCTCACTTTCATATCTGGCAATATTATCTCTAGCTTCATCTTCCTCATATCCTCCAACAAGGGCCTCTGAGAAGTCAACAGTATGGCGACTCCGTGGTTGGATTTCCTTCTCAATATATCTGCCAACACGTTAGCCTTCACTGGGTGGTAATGGATGTTCAAATCATAATCCTTGATTAATTCCAACCATCATCGTTGCCTCATGTTCAGCTCCTTCTGTTTAAAGATATACTTGAGGCTCTTGTGGTAGGTGTATATCTCACAAGGTACACCGTAGAGAAAATGTCACCAGATCTTCAGTGTAAACATGATCGCAGCAAATTCCAGATCGTGTGTGGGAAAATTCTCCTCATAAGGTTTCAGCTGATGAGAAGCATAAGCGATAACTCGTCCATCTTGTATTAGGACACATCCCAGACCAGTTTTGCAAGCATTACTGTAGACTGTGTATACGCTTCCACTCTGTGGCAAAGCTAACATTGGTGTGGATACCAATCTCTGATTCAACTCGAAAAAACTCTTCTCACAAGAATCATTCAATACAAACTTGGCACCTTTCCTGGTTAACCTAGTCAAAGGTGCTACCAAACGGGAGAAGCCCTCAACAAACCTCTGATAGTAGCCGGCTAATCCCAAGAAACTTTGTATCTCTCTGATGGTGGTCGGTCTCTTCCAATCGACTAATGCCTCTATCTTCTTGGGGTCCACTGATACTCCATCACCTCTAATGACATGCCCCAAGAAAGCCACATTGTCCAGCCAGAACTCACACTTGGAGAATTTTGCATAAAGCTAATGCTGTTGCAAAGTCTCCAATATGATCTTCAGGTGCTCCTTGTTTGCCTAGCGACTGGGAGAATAGATCAGAATGTCGTCGTTGAAGAATACCAAAAACTGGTCTACATATTGTAGAAAGACCCGGTTCATCATGTCTATGAATACCGCCGGGGCATTAGTAAGCCTAAAAGGCATCACGAGGAATTCATAGTGTCCATATTTGGTCTTGCAAGGCACTATTCGGGATGTCCTCCTCCCTGATCCGTACCTGATGGTATCCGGACCTTAAATCAATCTTCGAGAATACTTGGGCTCCTCGTAATTGATCCAAAAGATTATCAATTCTCTGTAATGGATATTTATTCTTGACCGTTACCTTGTTCAGCTCTCTGTAATCAATGCACAACCTCATTGATCTATCCTTCTTCTTGATGAATAATACCGGCGCTTCCCAAGGTGACATGCTCGGTCGGATGAAGCCTTTCTCCAACAACTCCTCTAGTTGTGATTTCAGTTCCTTCAACTCTGTAGACGCCATTCTTTATGGTGCCCTAGCCACAGGAGCCGATTTAGGAACTAAGTCGATGGAGAACTCCAACTCCCTCTCCGGGGTAATCCTGGTAGATCATATTGGAAGACATCAGGGTATTTGCTCACTACTAGGACGTCTGCGATCGCTGGTCCACTCCCCTGCTTCGCCGCTGAGATCGAGACCAAATAACCAACGCATCCTCCATCAAGTAACCTTCTAGCCTGGAGAGCTGAGATCTCCTAAACTAGAGAACAATTTTTGCTGCCACGAAAAGTGAACTCCTTATTACTCAGCATCCTGAAGTGCACTCTCTTCTCGCAGCGATTCACCACAACGTATACTGAAGAGAGCCATCTATCCCAAGGATTACGTCGTAATCCCTCAGGTCCATCACGTGTAGATCAATTGGTAGCTCCTAACCCTTGCTTATCACCAAGCATGCCGGAACCATCCTGTTCACCAACCTGGCAGCTCCAATTGGAGTGTCTACACTCAGCTCATATGGTACTTCTACTACTGCCAAAGCATGTCTCTGTGCAAACAATGTAGATACAAAGGAGTGTGTGGCACTTGGAGCAAACAAGGTATAGGCATAAAAAGAGCTAAGAATGATCGTATCTGCAAGGACGCCAGCTGATGCCTGCGCCTCCTTTGTGGTCAGATGGTAGACGAGTACGTGAGTCATGGGCCTCTTCTGGGCTGATAGCTGACCAGATTTGGAAGGCTAGCCTGTCGCTGTTACCTTCCCTTTCCTATCACCCCCCTGTAGCTTCGGTACTGATGCTGCTGACTGCTTTGCGGCACCAAATGATTGTTGGGAACCTTGTGCTCCTCCCCCTGTACTCTAACCAGCCTGGCGCTGTGGACACTGTGCCTTCTTACGTTCCAAACTGCAACATATGAAGCACCCACCAGTAAGTCTCGGACAGTGTGATTTTTTATGGGGACCTTTGCATTTATAGCACTACATCGTTTGTGACACACTGGCCGATGAACCCTTGCCTCTAGTTGAGGCCGGAGACCTAGCTGATTTGTTATACGGCTGGGACTTGTGACTGAATCTCTGTCGTCCCGAGCTCTTTCCAGAAAATTGTCTTTGATTATTACTCTGTCCTTTTCTCCTGATTGTCCTTCTTAGACGATCCCTGGGAGTCACACTGGAAGGAAGCATCAATGTACTTTTCTCAAGCCACCACTTCAGCATAGCTTGTGCACAAGTGTCTAGATACTATCTTCTTCAGGGATGGCCGCAGACCGATCTCAAATTTACGGACCTTACTTTCCTCTGTGGGAACCATGTCTTGCAGGAAAGGAGCAAGTCTATCAAATTCAATCTCATATTGTTCCACCGTCATGCCTCTCTTAGTGGGATTGTTGAACTCCTATACCATCAGAAGGAGTCTTCGCCTAGAGAAATATTTTCCAAAGAAGGCTTTCTTGAACTCATCCAAAGTTTGGAAGGGCACACCCTTCCTAAATCCTACATCCTCGAGGTACTAGTACTCTGCACAGTCCTACATCAGATAAGCGGCTGTCCTGACTCTGTCCGGGTCCTCTACTTGATACATCTCAAAGGTCCTCTCTAGTTTCAGAATCCAAAGTTCGGCCGCCTGTGGATTAGTAGTACCATCGAACAGGCGGGAAGAGGGCCTCCGAATCTCCCCAATCAATCCTCTACTAGTAACTGGTGTGATAGGCGTGGGTGGAGGCGGTGCCTACTGTTGCTGCCTCTGCTCCTATATGTACCCTATCATCTCTCTCATGATATGGGTTAGGATCATGGGACACACTATTTTGACACACCATTTGACATCCTTATTCATTCATTAGTTTGCACAGTATTTTAACCAAATCCAACCATATGGATGGAAAGAACATCAAAAAATAAGCAAGCATGTCAATTTTCATACAATTTAGGAACTTGTAGGGTCTTCATCTTAATGAGTGGAATTTTATATGGGTCAAGATCATGGGACACACTATTTTGACACACCATTTGACATCCTTCTTCATTCATTGGCTTGCACATTGTTTTAACCAAATCCAACCGTATGGATGGAAAGAACATCAAAAAATAAGCAAGCATGTCAATTTTCATACAATTTAGGAACTTGTAGGGTCTTCATCTTAATGAGTGAAATTTTATATAGGTCAAGATCATGGGACACACTATTTTAACACACCATTTGACATCCTTCTTCATTCATTGGCTTGCACATTGTTTTAACCAAATCCAACCGTATGGATGGAAAGAACATCGAAAAATAAGCAAGCATGTCAATTTTCATACAATTTAGGAACTTGTAGGGTCTTCATCTTAACTGGTGAAATTTTAATTGATCATAGAAATAGAGGGTACCTTCCCCCTCGGATTTGGGCCAACTGCTTGTAGCCCTGCAGATCCTTATTGAGCAGGTAGCTCCTACTCAACCTTCATGTCCACAGGCGTTGGGGTAACCTCTTCTACCGGTGGTTGGGGTACCTCCTCTACCGATGGCTGAGGCACCTCTATGTGGTGAGGCCGTCCACGAGGCCGTCTACGTCCGCCTATACCACTCATCCTAGGAGTTGTCAGACAACTAGTAGAGTTAACTCAGAAAACATAATAGAATAGTTTATTTTATTCCATGATTCGAAAATAGCATTTGTAGTTCATACAACTCAAACAATTTGTAAGACTATAAAATTATTCCAAACAACAAGAACTCGACTCAATCTTCCCTATCCGGGGATAATGGACAATAAGTGTCTTGTGGTTCACCCCTCGGTGGTAGAAACCTGTTCATGCTCGTAGGTCCTCTGCTCGGTCCAGGGAGATCCCTAAGGTAGTCCATAGTGAGGTGCAAGCCACTTCCACAGTTAAGGCACCTGCCTAGCAAGCTCTGGCTCACAGTATACTCGTGCCTATAGGCCCCACAGCCGAGACACCTCACTCTGCTGGTCTCCCCAATCACTAGGCCTCCTCTCCTGGCACTGTATGGGGCCGCAAGACTCTTGTGATAGTTGCGAGCCCTGCTCACACATTTGTGAACTCTCTACACCTCCCTCAATTTTCGTTGAACAAGTATTTCCATAACAATTTGAAGCCTATCGATACGCCGATTAATAGGTTCTATAGCCATCCTCAGCTCTGCTAGAAGGCCCTCTGGTATTCGAAATTCATCAGTACGTGGCGAAGAAGTGTTGTCACGCATCGACTCCACCTCCTCTGATTGTAACACCTGAAAGTACCTACGTCCACGATATCGACCGCCAGACATCTTCGCTCTTTGTATTAAAGCAAAAACGTCAGTCTAGTGTTTCCAAAAATTTGTCTACCCAACCCAACACTCAGTTCAACCTATTTAACTAAGTCACTAGTGCAACTAGGGTGTCCATTATCTGCATTGCTCTGATACCACCTTAATCTGTCACACCCCGACCCGGATTCCAGAAACTCGGGCACGTAAGAAGACCGACCGTAACCAAGCAAGGCGCACCTCACTCGGATACAAGGCCCGTGTAATCAAAAAGCTAATAACAAAATAACAAAATAATAGAATCTCAAATAACCTCATAATAATAACAGAGTCTCAGCGTAATGAAAAACATAAGGGTCCAGATGCCCTAGAGAAGACCAGGCCCTATAAGGGTCCTATAACAAATGTCTCTCACACAAAAAAAATAATAGAGATCCTCGGACCTCTGTAAGATACCCAGTCCCTCGTACAGCTTCTAAGATTAAGGCACCTACTCCTTAGGATCTGAAAGAGAAAAGAACAAATACACGAGTTTCCGAATAGAAAGCCCAGTAAGTACCCCTACGGGGATTATAAAGTCATCATAAATATCAATAAAGTGATCAACAGTCACAAATCAAATAGTGGGAACTCTAACTCTAGGAGTCTACTATAAACATCTCAGTGGTAGTGACTCCAAATCTTAGCAACCCTCAAACTCTGAGAAGAATTCCAAAAAAGCTCGGCAAAACGTCTTCCTCGGTCAGAATCATCATCAACTGCTGGAACTCGACTCTCCAGTCGTACTGCCCTCAGGTCGTATATCGGTAGCGCTACCTCTCATACGTAATGACACAACCAACAATTCATCCCCACTGATGGGTAGGACAACCAGAGTATCGTCCCTCTGGCATGGCAAGCCAAAACGCCAGGATGTATCGTCCCTGAACGTTTCCCAACGGGAGCCCCTATGCTCCACTGATCCGGGCGAAAGACCAACAATAAATCAGGGACACCAACATCCTGAAAAAAATCAAACATACTCAACAAGAATCCAAAACAATCAAGAAAGCATGTATGAACGCAACAAATCAAGTCATGGAAAATATCATGAATCCTCGAGCATGATATTAACAACAAGAAGTACTTCGAAATGTAGGTACTAGGCAATTGTACTAACATCAAACGACGTCCGGGATCACTCAGAAGTCCTTCCCGTCACGTCTCTATGTCGAAACCTGATAATAGCATTTATATCAATATCGACAGCATCTTAAAATCCCTAGATGTACATGCATGATACTCTAATCGGGCTAAAGTCAAATCATATGGGCCTTCCCTTGTATTCTATGTTATTTTCCTTTAAAGATTTCTGAACTTCTCCTGTTAACAAAAATTATGTATACCTAATTGTTAAAGTGCCCCATTATAGTAGTGGGGTATTCGGTTCGAATCCCAACCTCCCCCTCCCCCTGTTTATTCTTTTTTATAATTAGGTTACGTCTAGTGCTATCTCCCTTAATTGACTAAACCTGGCTGTCTCTTCAAATGTGCTAAGATGGCCTGGTGGCTAAGGCTCACTATATATCTTTAGAGGTCATGGGTTCTATTCCCCTCACTTGCCATTTATTCCTTTTATTTCTCTCTTAACATGGTTAGACCTAGCTTTAATTAGTTAAACCAGTCTTGTCCAACCAAATGTGAAACAGGGCCTTGATGGTTAAGGCCCATCAATGTTGTGTAGAAAATCCTAGGTTCTACAATTTTTTTCTTTTTATTATCAACCTGATTCAACTTAGCCAGTTCACTTGACCGAACCCAATCCCCCTTCTTGGACTTGACCCAATCCAATAAGTTGGTTGAACCGATTTGCTTAACTTGACTAGACCCAATTTAATTGATTAGCTTCAGCCCATGTCCAGCTTAATCCACTTATTTTTGTAACTTGGTTCACTAAACCAACTTGG
Source organism: Dioscorea zingiberensis (assembly GCA_026586065.1). Classification (NCBI taxonomy): domain Eukaryota; kingdom Viridiplantae; phylum Streptophyta; class Magnoliopsida; order Dioscoreales; family Dioscoreaceae; genus Dioscorea; species Dioscorea zingiberensis. Next base: position 50,949,298 of record CM048821.1, on the reverse strand, counting down.
CCTAAATCAATTTATTTGTTTCATTCAGTCCCTTTTTACTTGATTAGGTCTAACAACCTAGTCACCTCCAACTTTTTTAAATTGGTTTCCATTGATCAATTAGACCAAATCCGATTCTAACTTGATTGAACCAAATCTTATTTCAATTGATTAAACCTAACCTTAATCTATTTCTAACTGACTAACCCTAATCCCTTCTCCTCTAATCTCCTGGCCTGTGATCATCTCTCCAAACAGAGCTATACCTGATGGAAGTGGCGTCCGGCCTTGCGCGATGTCGCCGGTGATTGCGTTCCTTGCTAGCTGGAGACGACAAGCTCCCCGTGGCTTCCTCGCGGAGGAAGAAGGCCACCATCTCAAATTATCCACTTTCCGGTGCTCTGTTATCTTCTCGCCAGGGCTCCCATGGCCGGAGCCGCCCTTCCCTCTTTCCGACGAGTTCTACTACCTTATATTCATGCATGGAGTTCATCCAGGAATCAAAAGGGAAAGAAGACTCACCGAGATCTATCTAGCACCACCGCCCGTCTATCAATCCCGTTACTCACTCGTTCTCAGGTGACACACCGGAACCTGCTGACGTATTGGTGTTCTTCCTTGAAGAACAGATGCATACAAGAATTAGAGGACAAGAGTATAAACTCCTGTTGGAGAAACAACTTGAACTTATATCTTCTCCGGCGAGCTTGTAACGCTCCAGTAAGGATCAGAGCATGGACCTCTGGGTTCCCTCCTTCCAGTCACGAGCTCTTGGTCATCTACTGCAAAGGGTACCTTCCTCCTTTCTCCTCTCCCTCGATCTCTCACGAGGAGAAGGTATCTCGCCGCCACCTAGACGCGGCTGTGTTGTTGGGTTTCTGAAGAAGGGTGCCCCTTATAAAGATTGGCAGAGGTTTGTGTAGGTGATCATGATCCCATGGATCGCGAGAAATTGGAATTCCTTCCATCCCAAGCTGCGTTTGAAAACCTCCCAAGTCTGGTCGGCGATGATTGCGAGATCAACGGAGACGAGAACTGATCGCGGTGGCTCTCTCTATCGTAGAAGAAGTCCCTCATGATTGCGCTACGATCAGATGGACGCCCATGATCGCTTGTATATGAATGACTGGATTAGATCCTGGTTCCTCCAACTCATCCAAAGCCGGAGATGGACTCTCGATATTAGTCCCAATCGTTGAGTTTGGATGAGAGGCGATGATCAGAACTCTTGCCTTGAACTTGTTCGAGAGTCCACGATGAGCGGTCAGGATCATCTTACGACTAGCGGTTGGATAAGCTCTCTCTGCCTCGAACTTACTCATCCATCAGAGATGAGTGGCTTTGATCGCACCAGACAACCGAGATTGGATGAGTGACCCAAATTAGATCAAGCACCTAGAACTTAACCTACACCAGTAGATGAGCAGTCCACAGGCATCCTTACAGTGGAGTCTTGTTCATCCTTATCTTGGTGATTAAAACAACGGTTGGATCTATGCTTCGAGATCTGCACGAGTTTTGATCATATAATCTTGACCGTTGATTCTTTTTTATACTCTCCTCTGCATGGTTCTCTTACATTTTTGCACAAACCCTCTCTATTATATTCCAGGTTACATAAAGGTCCTCCAATCAAAGAGAGGGCAAAATTTCCTTTAGCTCCTCAAAACTTCTAAAATTCCCAAATGGTCCCTATTAGCCTCTATTAACCCTGATTAGGGTTTTAATTCATTAAACCCTCCTTTTCCAAATAAATCCAGATTTGGGGTAATTACTTTAATTACCACACTATTTAAAAGAATCTAAAATTTATTTATTCCAATAAAATCTTCAATTTTAGAGATGCGATAGAAGATCTTATTAGAGAAGTAAAACTGAGCCAATATCTGCAGAAAAATCAAGCTGAAGGCACCTCTGCTACACCCCCAGAAGTCGCGACTGACACCTGCATCAGTATTATTGCAGGAGGACTAGGTTGCGGAGGCAAAAGCTCGACATCAAGGAAGAACTACTTCATGATGATCGGCTCAGTACAAAATATCTCATCACTGAAAAGACCCCATTCTTCAACTTAAATCAGTTTTTCAGATGAAGATCTCAAAGGTGTCTACCACCCACATGACGATGGTCTAGTCATCATTCCAAAAATTGGGAACTTCATAGTTGAACGGTTCTTGGTTGATACTAGGAGTTCAGTAGATATTATCTTTTCAAATGCTTTTGATAGAATGAAGCTTACTACTAAGAATTTGAAACCAATGAAATCTCCGTCAATCAAATTCAACGTTAGTCTACTATAGCCAGATGGTATGATTTCTCTCCCACTAACTCTTGGCACCCCCCTTCGAACAACTACTACCTTCATCAATTTCTTGATCGTCCGTTGTCCGTCGAGTTATAATGTCATCATTAGGAAACCATCAATCAATCAGTTTGGAGCTATCCCGTTAACCTATTATATGATGATGAAGTTCTTGACTACAAATGGCTATGGAGAAGTCAAGGGTAACTAGCTTGCCTCTCGACAATGCTACACCACTTTGCTCAAGTAGTCGAACAACTAAAGCACTCCTTGTCGAGGGATTACAACATGAACCATCAAAGAGATACAGAAGCTTAATGGTCAACCGGATGCTCTTAGATGATTTATTTCAAAGTCAGGAGAAAGGAATCTCCCATTCTTTAGAGCATTGGGGAAAGCACCAAAACTTGAATGGACCAATGAATGTGAAAAGTCCTTAGTACAGTTGAAAAAATATCTACAGTCACCAACTTTACTTGCTAAACCTCGGCTCGGTGTTGGTAAAAGAAGAAGATGGCCAACAAAAGCCTGTATACTATGTAAGTAAGGTCCTCACGAATACCGAATCAAGGTACCTTCCTTTGAAAAAACTCGCATATGCTCTAATAATTTCAGCTCGACGGCTCCACCCATATTTTCAATCTCACAAAATCAAGGTACTCACCGATCAACCATTGAGGCAGATTCTTCATCGATCTGATGCATTTGGCCGATTAACCAAGTGGGTAATCGAATTGGGGGAGTATGACATCAGTTATAAACCGTGAATGACTATTAAAGCCCAGGTACTTGCTGATTTTATTGCAGAGCTCACGGTCATAGATGACTATGAAATCCCAAATACAAAATTATCTGAAGAAGAGAACATCACCTCTTCTCAGTGGGTTCTACATACAGACGGCTCTTCAACCAGTGACAGCTCGGGAGCGGGACTAATTCTACGGCCACCGTCTGGATGGAGCACATCTACTGCTCTAAAATTTAGCTTCAAAGCAACTAATAATGAAGCTAAATATAAAGCCATGATTGCAAGCCTACAGCTAGCCCGTGGTCTTGGAGTACAGAATCTATTGGCAAACACCAACTCACAGCTAGTAGTCGGACATATGACTGAGGAATTTGAGGCGGGAGAGAAAAACATGATCAACTACAAGGCTATGATACAAAAATTAATCTCTAGTTTTCAGAAATTCTGCATTTCTAAAGTCCCAAGAGCTGAAATCAAGAAGCTAATTTCCTCTCAAAACTTACCTCCTCGGATGCTGATATCAAACAACCAATCAACACTCTGTACTTGGCAGCAAAAACCATCGAATGTTGCCTAGTCGAAGAACTTATGGACATTAAAGATGAACCATGCTGGATTGATCCAATTTTGAATTATCTTCAAGATGACACCCTTCCTCATGATCCTAAGGAAGCTTGAAGAATTTCTACCAGATCTTCCCGATACAGCACAATAGACGGACAACTCTACAAAAGGTCTTACACTCTACCACTCTTAAAATATCTTTGTCCTTCTGAATCAAATTATGTTCTTCACAAAACCCATAAGGGAATAGTAGGAGATCATCTAGGAGAAAACGCACTTAGTCAAAAAGTTCTTTGACAAGGCTATTATTGGCCTACACTAGCCAGAGATGCTATTGGTTTTGTGCAGAAATGTGATACATGCCAACGCTACTCAAATATACAATGGCGTCTATCAGCCCCCCTTCAGTTATAAGCACCAGACCTTTGGCTTTATGGGGAGTAGATATACTTGGCCCCTTTCATGTGGCTGTTCAGTAGTTGAAATTTCTTCAATTTGATAATCCTGCATTCAAAAACTTCTGCATAGATCTTGGCATAGAATCAAGGCTCACCTTTGTTACTCATCATCAAACAAATAGGCAAGTCGAAGTAACCAACCGAACCCTTCTCCATAGTTTGAAAACTAGAGTTCTTTGAAATGAGTCCAACTGGGTTGAAGAGATACCAGGATCTTTATGGGCTTACCGAACAACTACTAAAACACCTTCTGGAGAAACCCCATTCGCTTTGGCGTTCGGTGTTGAAGCCGTGCTCCCTGCAAAAATAGGGGTACCTACACCCAAGATGCAAAAATCTTCAATCCGGTGAGCAATGAAGTACAACTTAGAGCAGAACTTGACCTCTTAGAAGAAAAGCGAGATTTTGTCAGTATCCGAGCAGCCGCATATCGATAGAAAGTCAAGAAGTTCTACAATACCAAGGTGAAAGAAATAACTTTTCAGATCAGTGACTTGGTCGTTAGAGAAAACATTTTTCAAGGCAATAAAAGCCAAACTGAATACCAATTGGGAAGGACCCTATATCGTAAAGGAGATTGTACGACCTAACACATATTGGCTTACCAAAATGGATGGGCAGAAACTCAAACGCTCATACTATGTCGAGCACTTACGAAGGTACTATCAATAAAGTTGTTCATTTACCTTCATTATTATTGCTTTCTTTATAATTTCTTAATACGTAGTTCATTGGTATATGTGAGAAATTCTATCAAATCAAAAAATAATCACTAACTCTAACAATAAGACATCCCCCAAATTCCAAGGTCGGATAAATGAATAAGCAAGAAATTAAAACATTTTCCAAAGAAATAACTTTTGGATATTTTGGTGCACAGGAAATCACCAGAAAGCTTAACCAGGAAGAAAGGTAAGGGATCCACTTTCTTGACCGGGGTAAAGTTAACCCTTTTCTTTGATATTTTTGGATTCTATGGGTTAACCTTGAAGCCTTTCCATGAATGGATTTTTATGTGTGTTTTATTGATGCTTTTACGGCTATATTCTTCTTGCCTATCAAGAACATGAAATTTTTGACATCACATGCAATATTTCTGCTTTAATGTCTGGACAAATGTTATGTTGACGGGTGGGCCCGAAATTATACAGCCCTCCAATGCATTGGGTAAAGCATGTCCCTGGAATGGGAAAATCCGGTGGACAAGAAGTATGGTGTCATGGCGGTTAGCCATGACAATTTTATGTTATGACGTCCAGACTATTCATAAAATTATTTCCTATGTTTGATGCTTATGTTATTTCAATATCTTTACTCTCACAATTCATGTTTTTACTCACACAGTTCATGTTTACCTTACTGGGCTATTTCAGCTCACCCCTTTGTTTCTTTGATTCCCCACCCCAGGTGAACTAGACGTCTAAGGAAGGAAGTTGCGTAATAGGACTCTTGGCAGCGCTTGAGAGTTTAAGTTTATATTTTAGTACCTTATTTATGTATAAGAATTTGTAATATTAGGTCTGGTGTCCTAAACTTTTGATCAATATGATCTTGGGAGATGTAATAAATTATGTACGGATTATGTATGTTTAAGCTATGCTTTGAGATTAACGCACCCGATCTGAAGCTCCCGAATTTGGGGGTGTTACAGTTGGTATCAAAGCAGAGTTTAGATAGTTTCGAGTTTAGGACAGAGTAACGCAAGTAGAATGTTGACATAAAATATTTTCTAGGTAGAGTCTCTTATTAAGATTAATGGCATACGGTTTTTAAGTGCTTATTCCAAAAATTTGAAAGGATGTGATAATATGCTAACCCATTTGCGTCTTAGAAAGAAATGACAAACGACCAATCATCTACCGACGAAAGATCTCGGGATGTGCCTATGCCGAATATTCGACCCATATTGACGAGGGAAGGAATGGATAATATACCAGCTATTTTAACACAGCTAGCACAAGCCATGGCTGGAAACTCGAATCAAAGGGAACAACCAACGGTAGCACAACCGGATACGGTCACGGTGGAGCAGTTCATGAGGCAACATCCTCCATCGTTCAGTGGGTCAACTGACCCAATTATAGCTAAGGGATGGATTAACTCATTGGAGAAAATTTTTGCGGTACTGGGGTGCTCGGACAGCCAAAAGGCAAAGTTAGCTATTTATCGGCTAGATGGAGAGGCTGGCCAATTGTGGGCGTTAATAAAAAATACAAAGGCGAGAGAAGAAATTGACACCATGGGATGGGAAGATTTCAAGGCGCTATTTATGAATAAATTCTTTCCCGAGACGCTGAGAATCAGAATGGAAGATGAATTCCTAGGCCTCAAACAAAAGGAAGATGAAAGGGTTGCGGTGTATGAGGCAAATTTCACCAGACTAGGGAGGTATGCCCCACACTTATTTACTACCGAGCAGAAGAAAATTCATCGTTTCTACCAAGGTCTTAAGCCAGGAATACGAAGGTCATTAGCTATGTTAGAATTTGCAAACTACGAAGCTATTATTAGGTGTGCAACAAATGTGGAACTGGAATACATTAACTTCCTGCAATCCCGAAACCACATTGACAAGAAAAGGAAAATGGAACACTAGTCTGGGAGTTCAAAGGAAGGTAAGCTCAAGGGGAAAAAGATAGCAAGCCCCACGTGCCAAAAGTGTGGGAAGAAACACCTTGGCTATTGTTTACTTGGCTCATGGAGATGCTACAAGTGCTGAAAAGAAGGACACCGAGCACGAGATTGTCAGGGAGACGCGAAGCTTGGAGAACCACAACCGAATAACCAACACCAGGCCCTGAGATCAGCTCAAAATATACAACTTGGAGTTAAATGCTTCAACTGCAATGAGGTTGGACATTATGCCAACCAATGTCCTAAACTGAAGGTGGCTGGAGGGAATCGACAACAACAACTGCAACGACCAAGAGAGCAAGCACGAATATTTGCTATCACGACTGCTGAGGTAGAGCAAGCAAATGACGTGGTGAAAGGTACCTTATCCGTATGCTCAAAAGATGCTTATACATTATTTGATTCTGGCTCCACGCATTCTTTTATATCATACAAGTATGTCGAGCATATAGATATGCCTTATCAGGAATTAGGTATGGAATTATCTGTGAAAACCCCAAATGGTGGTGTTATAACTACGTCAAGAATCTATAAAGCGTGCCCTATTAATATTTGTGGAAGGTCCTTACCAGCCAATCTGGTAACACTTCCGATAGTTGAATTTGATGTTATTCTTGGCATGGATTGGCTCTCTACCAATCGGGCAACCATCAATTGTCATAGGAAAGAAGTCCTATTCAACTTCTTAAATCAACCAAAGCTAGTATATAAATTTCAAGAGGTAAATAGAACTCCAGTTCTAATATCTTATCTTGCGGCACGAAAAATATTAAGGAAGGGTGGTGAAGGTTATCTCACACATATCATGGAGGCAACAAAGGAAAGTGCAAGAGTGAAAAGTACACCGGTTGTACAAGAATATCCACAGGTATTTCCGGAAGAGTTACCTGGGCCTCCACCCGATCGAGAAGTGGAGTTCGCTATAGAGTTAATATCTAGATCCAAGCCAATATCTAAAAGCCCATATCGAATGGCGCCAGTGGAATTGGAAGAATTAAAGAAGCAGTTACAAGAATTGCTAGACAAGGGATTCATTCGACCAAGTGTGTCACCCTGGGGAGCACCTGTCCTCTTTGTTAAAAAGAAGGATGGATCAATGCGACTCTGTATTGACTACCGAGAACTTAACGGCATCACTATCAAAAACAAGTATCCTTTGCCAAGGATAGATGACTTGTTTGATCAACTTCAGGGTGCCCAATACTTTTCTAAGATTGATCTTAGATCTGGACACCATCAGCTGAAAGTGAAAAATGAGGATATTCCGAAAACCGCATTTCGAACAAGATATGGGCATTATGAGTTCATAGTGATGCCCTTTGAACTAACCAATGCTCCGGCGGTATTTATGGACTTAATGAATAGAGTCTTCCATGACTACCTAGACAAGTTTGTGGTAGTCTTTATTGATAATATCCTCATATACTCAATGAATAAGCAAGAAATTAAAAAAATTTCCAAAGAAATAACTTTTGGATATTTTGGTGCACAGGAAATCACTAGAAAGCTTAACCAGGAAGAAAGGTAAGGGATCCACTTTCTTGACCGGGGTAAAGTTAACCCTTTTCTTTGATATTTTTGGATTCTATGGGTTAACCTTGAAGCCTTTCCATGAATGGATTTTTATGTGTGTTTTATTGATGTTTTTACGGCTATATTCTTCTTGCCTATCAAGAACATGAAATTTTCGACATCACATGCAATATTTCTTCTTTAATGTCTGGACAAATGTTATGTTGACGGGTGGGCCCTAAATTATACAGCCCTCCAATGCATTGGGTAAAGCATGTCCCTGAATGGGAAAATCCGGTGGACAAGAAGTATGGTGTCAAGGCGGTTAGCCATGACAATTTTATGTTATGACGTCCAGACTATTCATAAAATTATTTCCTATGTTTGATGCTTATGTTATTTCAATATCTTTACTCTCACAGTTCATGTTTTTACTCACATAGTTCATGTTTACCTTACTGGGCTATTTCAGCTCACCCCTTTGTTTCTTTGATTCCCCACCCCAGGTGAACTAGACGTCTAAGGAAGGAAGTTGCGTAATAGGACACTTGGCAGCGCTTGAGAGTTTAAGTTTATATTTTAGTACCTTGTTTATGTATAAGAATTTGTAATATTAGGTCTGGTGTCCTAAACTTCGAAACTCTTAAACTTTTAATCAATATAATCTTGGGAGATGTAATAAATTATGTACGGATTATGTATGTTTAAGCTATGCTTTGAGATTAACGCACCCGATCTGGAGCTCCCGGATTTGGGGGTGTTACAAAAACGTCTTCCTTAGCCAGCATCATAAGCAACCGCTGGAACTCGACCCTCCGATCTTATGGCCCTCAGGTCGTATATCAGTAGAGCCATCTCTCATATGTGTCAACACGGCCAGCGAATCATCCCCACTGACGGGTAGAACAACCAGAGTATCGTCCCTCTGACATGGCAAGCCAAAACGCTAGGGTGTCCAGTCCCTGAACGTTTCCCAACGAAGCCCCCACGTTCTACTGATCCGGGCGGAAGACCAACAATAAATCAGGGATACCAACATCCCAAAAACAATCCAACATGCTCAAACAGGAATCCATAACAACCAGGAAAGCATGTATGAACTCAATAAATCAAGTCAAGAATATATCATGAATCATCAAGCATGATAATAATAACAAAAAGTACTCCGAAGAGTAGGCACTAGGCAAGTGTACTTACCTTTACTAGTAGTGTTTGGAATCACTCAGGAATCCCTCTTGTGGTGTCTCTATGCCGAAATTCGATAATGGAAACTATATAGTATGACGATAGTTCATAAGCCTAGATGTTCATGCATAATGCTCTAATCAGACCCAAGTCAAGTCGTATGGGCGTTCCCTTGATTTCTATGTCATTTTCCTTAAAAGTGACTAAACTTGACTATTTCTATAGATGTACCAAGATGGCCTGGTGGCTAAGGCCCACTACATGGCTTTGGAGGTCATAGGTTCTATTCCCTTTACTTACTTTTTTATTCCCTTAATTTTTGTATCTTTATAACTTGGTTGGGCCTAGCCTTAATTAATTAAAACTCTTTGTTGAATCAAAAAGCAATAAGCATCATAGTAGCTAAGGCCCATCAAGCATACTGAGGGGTCCCTGGTTCTATTCCCCTCACTTGCCCCTTTCTTTTTTATTTTCTTTTTGACTAACTCATTCCCTAAACTTGACTAGTTTTAATCAATTAGGCCTGATTTTCTAGTTTCATGAAATTGGCTCGAACCCGACTATTTGGTTAATTTATAATCAATTGATTGGAGTGGGTCAGGTTCAAATATTCTTAATTGACTAAGTTTAACCACAAATCTTCAACTGGACCCCATTTATTGATTAAATCTAACCCATTTAAATTAAATAGCATCTTAGACCAAACCCAATTTTGATTTGAACAACTATTATAGACCAGACCATAACTCACTTGATCCGAGCTAACCCAGCCATGTTAATTGGCTTAAGCCATCTTGTTTTAAGTTAATCCATTCCCGATCCGACCTGACCATCTATAAAACTTTAGTCCAATCATTGACTTAGTCACCTTAAAACCACTTCTATTTGATTAACCCTAACCAGCTAAATCGAGTCCAATTATGCATCCAAGTCTAGCCGTCTTCATCTTTTGGACAGGGCCTCGCCAACGGCTGGTAGTGCTCTAGTCTTTCGCGATGGTCACCGGCGACGCACGGGTGGCCGGAGCCGCCTCTGTCGCGACGTCCTCACCAGCCAAAGGTCACATGTACACTAAGATCTTCTCCTATACGGTGGCTATCGAGTTCATCTCCTCCCTATCATCATGCACACTTCTCGGCCGGATTGCCTCTCTCTTCGGCATTCAACTACTCGATAGGGAACGATGGAGGATCCAATATCACCCTCCCTCTCTCTCTCTCTCTCTCTGTCAGTAACTATTTTCCAGATATGTATGGCAACTAACAAAAGATTAACAAAGAAAGAGAGCTCACCGGAGAAGATGAAGATGCGCTCCTTGTACGACGATAGTCCGGCGTGGCTTTGGTTCTTACAAGTTGCAGCATCCAAGATTCTTTCCTTAGGAGGAGTATCACAAATGTGTTAGGAAGGTGGGGTCTAACCGGTGATCAACAAGAACAAGACTAAAACTCACCTCCATCCTATGGTCTCGAGTGAGGTGACAGTGCCTTGAAATGGTTCCGATCGGTGGGCTCTCTCTTGCAACCCTCCTGTGATCACAGCAGACCTTCGTCTGCAATCGTTTCAGGCCAGAGACGGAAAAACAGAAAAAGAGAGAATAAAAACGAAGGAGGAGAACGGAGGACTAGGGTTTGGAAGAAGGTTCTCCATTTAAAGGGCTTGCGGAGGATCCCAACGTGATCAATCCTGTTGATCAAGGAGATCACGCGGCAACCAAATCCTCTCCTTGCCTTTTTCTGCCTTCCCCATGATTACGGAGAAGATACGCTCCTCATGGCGGCATGCATCCGCGGAGGGAGGAAGAGTACGTTCAACATCTCTTCGTGATTAGCCTCTGATCGAATGAATAATCAAGATTCGCAGGTGGGAATGAATGGACTGATCTTCGCTCTCATGCCTCGGATCGCGCAGCTGGATCAAGTAATGGCTCAGATCTGATGTCGACGAATAGTTGGATTTAATCAATTTTCCTAGAACTTATCTGAGAGCCCATGATGAGCGGTCAGGATCATATCGCGACAAGCGGTTGGATCAGCTCTCTATTTGCCTCGAACTTACTCATCCATCAGAGATGGACGGCTGTGATTATCTCCATATAACGAAAAGAAGTAGAGGGTCAAGATCATCAACCGTGCTCCGAACTTAAACAACATCTCAGATGGACGGTCACGATTTAAGTAAAGATAGACGGTTGGATCCCCATCTAATGCCTCAAACTTAAACAAGCAGATAAAATGGACGCTTCTCAATGCCCCACCTGGCTTCTCTGATGTATGATAGATGCCCTAAGATCAGCAATTCTCTGGGATCTTCTAATCTCAGCCGTTGAGTTATTTTTAATAGAGTTTTCTCTGTTCTTTTACTCAAAAGACCCTCCAATTTTCATAGGTTAAAATTAGGTCCCGCTCTGTGAGAGATACACAGTTTCCTTTAGGTCCTCAATTTTCCTGGAAATTACTTAAAGGTCCTCGATCATCCCGATTAACCCTAATTAATGAATTAATCAAATAAATTCCTATTTTCCAATTAAATTCAAATTTGGGAAATTAAATTAGTCACCAAACTTATTAAATAAAAATTGTAACATCCATTTATTCCAATAAAATCTTGGATTTTATAGACTCCCTAAGACGTCGAAACATCCTAATGACCCTTGTTGGAAACGAAGAAAAGCGACGGTTCCAACTGTGGACGTGGGATGGAGTAAAGCCTAGGAAGGACCTATGACGATGAGCAGACAAGTAGTACCAATTGTCAGATTTCGAACCTTTCTCAAGGAGAAGAGAAGCCTGAACTAGCAAAGGGTGGGGGTAATGTAAAGTCGATGGAAGACGATTATGAAATCTCAAAGGATTCTCCAACTGTTGGGGTCGATCTGAGAAGGGCATGCCCTATAATACTTTAAGATAGTTTGGAAAAAAGGATAAATTGGAATATGGAAGCCAACCTTAAAAGATTCAACATACATGACGATCTCTCCAATGACGGAACTATCGGCACCCTCGGAAGGGGAAGGGACCCTAAGAGTGAAAGAAGAGGGGATACTATAAAGCTCCCTAATGTCCTGAAGGGACGCTGTGTTAAGACTACTAACATAAGACTTTAAGCTACCTCCATCTTTCATGGAAACTGGAGATGGGATCCCCATTATCTGAATTACTGAAAGCGAAATCATAAGACAAGGTAGGAATGAGGCAGGAAGACTTAATGGTTTCTCTCGAGCGAAGTAGAGAAGTAGAACAGGGATTCAAAAATTTAAAAAGGCCTATATGGATAAAACGATATACTCACCCGCTTCTCAATCAAATCACGGTTGTTATGATCTGATGGTTTGAAAAAGAGAACAGGAGATCACTCTCGCGAAAGACGACTCGTGGTCCACTACCTCCCTCTCCGAAGAGGCTCATACGAAATACAACACTACTAATCATCGCCACCGTCGAATCTTTTTAATGGAGACACCTCAAAAAATGAGACAGTCTTCAAACATTGTGTGCGCCTGTACTAGAACTAACACGAAAGGATGACATTGTCTGAATCAAGTCATTTGAGGAATCGAGCAGAAAAGGCGGTCAATCAGGGTCAGCTCCGCTTAAACTGTAGGAGCCTGACAAACGCACAAGTGCAGTCAAGGAAAGCACACCCTCAAGATCATACCAACATTTCGGCTCAATAGGTCGACCTAAGGAAAGTCTTGGTGATCTATAAAGAGAGGGGATAGTGTTTTAAGGGAAAATCTAGGGCGGACAAGTGACACGATCCAGAGACCCATGGGCCTATACGCTAAACTTTATGGGAGACAAACATGTCATCGGATCTCCAGTCCTTGCCTGCAGAGTGACGAGGGAGAGACAGTTGATCCTCCATGAACAAGTTGCAGTGTGATGTGTGAGTGTTACAACTATCCTTCATTATCCGCTGGCAGGAGGGACGCGCGTATGCAATAGTGGCAAGGGCAATACCCCATGATCAAGGGCCAGGTCGAGGCCTGTAAGTATAAAGGAACCCGTGTAAGAGAGAAGGAAGGGATCTTCTTCTCCCTCCTTCTCCTCAGAGGGAGGAAAAACCAAGGCTTAGGGAGAAAACCCTTCTTCAACCTTGAGCTCCATCTCTCTCTCTCTCCGGGAAACCCAACCTACTTTCTCTCTTTCTACATGAATCCACCTGAACCTTTCCTATTTGAATCAAACCTCCTACTCTCCTTCTTAATCCCAAACTGACTAGACCATCAGAGGGTCCAAGGATGAGCCCCCCCATAATTCCTTTGTAGGGATTTAAGGCCGTCGTCCGGTCGTTTATTGCCTCTCGGAGTTCAAAGCAATCATAATCGTCATCCCATTCATTTCATCTACTATTGGTATTTCTGACTCGGCCCCACCTCTTTCTCTCTAAGTTGATCTCGCAAGAATGCCGATCCCGAGGAAGCCCCGATTTCGAGCACCAACAGTTGGCATTCCATCTTAAGTTTTGTGTTGAAAAGATAGTCATGCATATACACATGAGTCATGAAACTAGTTTTTATAATTTTGTCAATTGTCATTTATGAAATGCTTTACGTAGGTAAAATCCTTTTGTCTTATATTTTAGTTTCTTGGATGCAACTAACTGACTGTCTTTTCAACATTATGTTAGTGACCAATGTGATCTTTTTACTTAATTTTTTTAGACTTTTTTCCTATAAAATATACAAACTTCTTGATAACTTTTTTGTAAACATCATCTTTGCTGTCAATGGAAATTGTGTTGAAATTTATTGCATTGAGCAACTGTATTTAATTTTCTGCATGCAACTTCATTAGCATTGGATCTTAAAATTCTTTATTAAGAAATGAGACATGCATCTTACTGTAAAAATTCTAAGACCGTTTTTCATCTCATGAGACTTGAGTTAGTTTTTATAATCTGTTTATAATATAATGGTTTAATACCCAAATTAGTCCCTCTATTATACCATTTCGGGCCTTTTGATCCCTCTATTACAATTTGATCCTTTTTGATCCATATACTTTCCCGATTAAGAAAATTAAGTCCCTCACTCAGACAAATGTCTGTTTTTCCGTCGAAGGAGCTGACATGGAATTTTTTTATTAAAAAATTAGAGAAAATTGTTAATAACCAATTAAAATATTAATGTTAAAAAAAAATTAACAGTATAATTAATTATTTAATAACTATCATAATTAAGTTAATTATAAACGAATAAAATTGTTAAATTATAATCACAACTAAAATAATATAATTAATACAACTAAAACAATACAAATATCATTAAATTAATTGACTAAACCCTAATCTAATTAACTAATTAATTAAACCCAAACCCTAATTAATTAAGTCATAACCCTATCCTCTCTCTCTCCCACCCCGCCGCCGCCCCGCGTGACAACCCCCCTCTTCCTCTCCCTCCACAGGGGCATGACAACACAGACCTGTTTGTGGAAGAGATCAACGTCAAGGGAGTAAATGAGGAGTGTTTACACCAAAAAAAAAATGATTATGAAATTTTTGAGGGGTATATAACCAAATTTCTCTTAAAATAAAAAATATATCCGGCGATATCCTGAGGCAAGCCAAGGACACATATCCCAAGGCAAGCCAAGGCACAAATCCCAAGATGGCCTGAGAACACATATCTCGAGGCAATTTAAGAAATACAAATCTCGAGATAGCCTGAGAACATATCTCGAGGTGATCTGAGAAAAAATGCAAATCCCGAGGTACCCAAATACGAATCCTGAGGCAAAATTTGCCTTTTAATAAAAAAAAGAATTAATTAAATTTTAATTTTTAGAATTTAATTAAAATTAAAATTTGATTTGGTCTTATCTACTCGTTATGGAGTTGTGATTCCTCGGGGGATTTCTCGTTGTGGGGATAAGGATGAAAGAGCTTTTAAAAACGAGGAGGCGAGACAAACAAAGAAAAAAGGAAGAGAAATTTTGTCAGAAAAAACTGCTTTTGGTCTAAGAAGCTTATTGTCTCTTCGGAGGAGCTCGCTATTATCCACCAGACGCAAGAAGGTGATTGCCTTATTATTCTATATATATTATATATAATAAAAGCCTTAGAACCCCACCCTTTTGATCGACTCAGGGGACATAAGTAAACTTAGTTCTGAGGGAGAGTGAGGATGGGGAGTCAGAAGCAGGAAATAAAAAAATATATATATATAAAAAAGAGAGTGATCTATATAGATTTTATTTACTGCTAATGAATTAAAAGTCCCCCAAACTTTGCAAAATGAACAAAAAGTCCCTTCAAAGTTTGACTTTCTCAAACCATCCCTCCTTTTACAACTAATGAACTATAAGTCCCTCCATCCACTAACTCTGTTAACTTTTACATTTTTTGACCAAAATGCCCTTTGTCTTCTTTGTCGCGATTATCATGACGTGATCGTTTTATTTTCGACCAAAATAAAGCGAGCGAACTTACCAAAATGCCCTAAATCTAATGAAGTGGCGGTACAGGGGCGATTCCACTCCCAGGAAGGCGATCGCCCATCTTCTCAAAGCGGTGGAGAGAGAACTTCATCTTCTCAAGCGGACTTCCCCAACGTTGATTTCCGGCCAGCTGCGCCCTTGACCGCCTCTGTAGGTGCTTTTTACGAAACTTCATACCACGGTGCGTGCCCGTACTTGCTTGTTTGTAAATCCCAGGAGATCAAAGTCAACTGCTTTGTAAGCTATTGCTACATTTTCTAGGGTTTAGGCTGCAGTTATCACGGTTTATCCATGATTTTGAGTTTACGCTTATTTATTATGCTTTGTATGCACTTAGCGTGATGGAAGAATGCACCGTTGGTGAGTGATTTTGGGTTTAGGGTTGAGGGGAATTTTGCAGAAGAAATGTATGGTTTCACGGTTTTAATTGCAATGTCTTTGATTTAGTGTAGATGATATGTTTTGTTATTTAATCGATTCACGAATTATATGTACTAGTATTCAGTTTTTCCATTTAATAGGCGGTTTTCATTTATTCTTCTTAACTCCCACTTAATGGTTGTAGAATCCACAGTAATAACTCTCTTTTGATGCGAGGATCTGAGAAATATCTTGCGAACCTTGTCAGCGGTAGGTGCTACTTGGTGCACAGTAGTGGAGACAATTCTTAGAGTTGAAGCCTCAAATGACCCGATTAGGCATTGGGCTCATTGAGACGGCGCCTTTCTTAGATTTGATGGAGATTGAACACATTACTGCGGGAAGGGGCACACTTTCGATGCCTTATTACATAGGTTTGATGGCGCGCTAACAAATTCAGTCGGAGAGGAGCATCGCGCGCCAGGACCCAAAGGCGTTGCTCTCATCCTTGGCCTCACTGTGATGGGGAAGGGGTGGTATTCAAGAAGCGAGAAAACACAATGTCGACCCGAAGACAAATGTCACGGGCAAAGTATAGCCGGACACAAAGATGCCATGAGAAAAAATCTTCTCCGCTTCGTTGGCGAAGAAAGGAGGGAAGAACAAAACTTCGATGAAACTCTTGGTGGCATACCTCCTTGGAGTTGATGTTCTTCCCCTAACTCCTGCATTAATGCGATTCCCAATTGGATTGCATATTAGCGGACAACTTAAGCCGCTAAACAAGCTATGCATGAAGCCAAGCCACTCACAAGTAGCTTATGGATGGCGTCCCTAAGGCGGACGCCCGTATGCAATCCGGGTCGCCGGAGAAGGAACACAAAGCTGGGTATTTGAGGAAGTGCTGTAAGCCCTCAACATATGGTTTTATGAGATCCGGGGACGAGGGAAGAAAGGTGCGATTTGGCGAGGACACAGGATTACGAACTATAGGGAGAATAACCCGAGAAAGCAAGCGTCCCTTGGTCCTCTCTGAATTCACTCAATGGAAAGGAGGTACTCCACATTCTACTTAATCTTAGCGAGTTTTACTTTAAGTTTTGTAGTTTCAAGCAATATATTGCGTTTGTGTGATACGTAATATGTTTTAAGTTTTAATATAAAGCGTTCTCGTTTAACATACATCATTTTGATTGTTCCACAGGTATTGAGAACTTCGTCCACGACACACGGAGGAAGATTCATTGTACAAGCCTTGACCGAAGAACAAGCGTTCAGCGTCGAGCGAAAATTAGATATACATACTCACGGTACCCCATCCCTTGCAGGAAGGTGAACAATGAGGCAAAAAGTGCGAGAACACACTTACCCATCAAGAAGCCCCGGGAAATACCGCCCGTCGTTCTTCAGTATGCAAGTCAGCGAGAAGGCCAAAAGGATGATGGCGTTGCAACCAGCGTTAAGAAGCGGTATAAGATGATGGCAAAGGACATTGGCGCATCATGTCCCGACTTGACCAGCTTGAGTTGGAGCGACCGCGGGCCGGCCCGGCGATTACACGGGCTCCGCATACGGAGAAAAGCGAGCACTGCAAAAACTAAAGGCGGAGGAGGCCACATTATCATCCCCTCCCTTAAAGAAGCGGGCCGAAGAGCGTTGTCATGCCCCGGTCTCAGTCGTGTGACCCGTTCTCGGTTGCCCGGATCTCTGGCTGCGAGGCGCTCTCTCAAAGACATCCGGTATAAGATGAACAAGCGCCAAGGGAAAATATCAAAGGCGATACAACCGTGTTAACCCGATGTTGATGGCGACACGGTTCTTAGCGGCGTTGTTGAATCGTGCAAAAATGAAGAATGAAGAGCACGTATTCCTTGTACCCACGGCTGACATTGAGCGCACAATTGACCAGCGATGGCGAATGTCGACACAGCTACTTGAGAACCACACACACACTACAGCGTACATCCATGTGCCGCGCGGAGAACATCGGCCAAACGAGCAACCATCGACCGTCGAGAACCGACCGACCGCTGACGATGAATTTTTTGTAGCCGTCCACAAAGATCCATCGGTGACCCGCGTTACTCAAATCACAAGCGCCGCTGAGTCAAAATGACTACCGTAGCGGGCCCGAAATATGAATGTACAAATTTGCGGTCGGTCGGTGAACAGCGACATCTGCGGATCAAAAATGTAGCAAGTGAATTCTTAGGACATCACTGCCGGAACAAATTCTTGATACCGGATCCGGTCGCGACCGGGGAGGCTGGAGGCGTGATCCTTGCGAGAGGCCTACATGGAATCACGCTGGACCCGAAGCCCGGTGAGGGCCGGACTTTATGGCCAGAATAAAAGCGTCCTGCGAGGTTACATGAGGTTGAACAACATTGAAGCCCGGTGATTGGCATGTAATATCGAGCTGTAGAATTGACAAGTAAGTCCTCCGTTTGTTTTTGCAAATGTTTTCCGTTTGGTTTATTTATTTTGTTTTTGTTTAATTGTTATATTTCCGTTTAATTTTTTATTTTTGCTTAATATTAACTTGATTTGGTTTAATATTTATATATATCCGTTTAATATTTTTACTTTTTGCTTATTTTAATAGTTTATGTTTAATATTTATATTTCCGTTATAGCAGTTTCACTTTTGCTTAAGATTAATAGTTTTAGTAATATTTTGTGTTTCCATTTAATTTAGCGGTTTCACATTTAACATGATGCTAGGACCATCATATGGAAAAATGAATGGTCTTTCACCACGCGGGACCATTTATACACGCTGCTCGAGGGGAAGAATATGGTTCCCGATGATGTCTTCGATGCGTTTGTCCTGATCCTCCTTGAAGCCATGAGCTCGACTCCATATCCATACAAGAAGCGGGCCACAGTTACTAGGCCTTTGGCGCTTCTCATGTCGAAGAATGGATTCTGAAAATTCGGCCTTGGCTCATGAAGGGGCCGTTTGTGCGTTCCACCAAGTGCAGTTGGTCCTTATGCCCATAATTCTCAATGGACACTATCATCTTCTCGTCCTCGACAGGGAAAATAAGGAGTATGTGCATTATACATCAGCGAAAAGCCCTATATATGGCCACGAAAGGCAAATGGTAATATTCCTCGCTTGATTTATACTTTTTGTATTGATTTTCTCTAAGTGGTTCTTATTATTACGACAATGAAACCTTTATTTGATTCATGCCTCCAAATTGAGCTTGGGGAAAATGAAACGATGACGCGTACCTATTTAGAATCGAAAGCAAGTACCCGTGAGAAGGCGGGAGCCTCGATTGCCACTGTATATGTTATGAGGTTCATTGAACAAATTTTTGATCTTTGAGAAACTCCACCTCCCCAAAGACGGACGTACCTCTATTGCGTTTGCGCTTACGCCGCGCATAGTAATGGACGGCATAAAGCGTGGGCGTCCCGAATCGGGTAAGAAAGAAGAGACGCTGACAAAGATTGTACACATTAAGAGCGGAATTCAAGATTGTACACGTTTAACAAATTTTGTACTGTTAACTCTTATGGTTTTCTCCTGTTGGATAACATTTATGTTTAACAAGCATATTACATATAAATAGACTTGCTTTTCAACAAGAATCGCATTGCATGATCTCCTATTGTGGGCTAACCTCATGGCGTGCCGCAGTCAGCAGTGCATCACGTCATACCGCATTCCCGTGATTCTATCCTCTTCCGCCTTAGACGACCCGGTGGCCTCTTTGTACATGGGGCCTAAAGCAGCCTTCCACGGTTTGCATCGGTCGGTTTGTCATTGTCCGAACGGATAAATAGCTTCGTATATGCCATCCGGTAAGCTTCAACCGTGAAGTACCTCGCCTATATACCGGCGAACACCGGTGTTCACAAGATTATAGCAGCCAGCATGCATGTTCGTAAGGTAGGCAGTATACCGCAACCTTGACATGAACATGTCCTTGAAACCGCACTAACGGAAAGTTCGCTTTGTTCGGACAACCTAGAAATAATCACCGTAGGAAAGGCCCAACAAGTAGGCTACTTACTTTCTTCAACAATGTCCTCAAGCTTCTTGTGTACGACAGTGGCATAGGTGGGTCTCCCATCATAGAGAATGTCACGACATGTACACATCATGTTCATGAGCTTGAACCTTTATTAGATAAAGCGATACAACAGGGCCGATGCAAGAACGACGGATATTAATTAGAAACTTATCATGTTAAATGAAAACACTAGAAAATAAGTAGAAACGCAACACATATTTTAAACTAAAACCTGAAAAAATAAACAAGAACATATTATATTAAATATGAAAGTTATATATTAAACGGAAACCTGGTATATTAAGCGGTAATAAGGGAATCGAAGTATAACAAAGGGATTTAATTGAAAGATGGCACTATAAATAGAGCTTTGCTTACCTTATGGAATCTACCATATTCGTCACGGGGAGGTTGCGTGCCTCCTTGATCCGTGCATTGGGAATGACTCGCCACGCTGGAATACATCTCTCCCCCATCTTTCACCCCTTGAACATATAGTTAGACCAAATGGGAAACATCGGATTGGCGAGTAGCCACGATAAAGTGCCACCGCATGCGGCTAGCAAATCGTTATTTGATCGTCATATTCCCCCGGAGGTACATGCGTATGCAATTCTTGTAATGATGGACCAACACTCCTCCCTTTAGTGCTTTCCCAAGTCTAACATTTCCCTTCATGAAGTTCGATTCCAAGTGTCGTGAAGCAATATGCATGTGGGCAAGAGGGAAAACCTTTGCGGCTACTGATGAGGCCCTCTTCGACCGTCCGGCTAATTTAATGTAATAATCTTCGTGATAGTCGCTCATCCCCATACAACGCGATCTCCAAGCTTCGACAGAACCACGCCCGGTTAGCATCTGGCTTTCATTGTCACACAATAGCGAACGCAACATGAAAGAAGCCCTCGCTCCCATCTTTACCTGCCGCTCCCAAATGTGAAAGTGCCCCCGTGATTTCCCAAGCAAAATGAGTTCCATCAACAAACAACAATGGCCTGCAACCTTTTTTGAAACCAATAATACAGGCACGAAAGGAAAAAAGGCATCTAAACCGGCCACTTTCACTTTCTCCACAATGGCAATGCTACCGTGGTTCGTCTCCACCACCTTGTTTATGCATCTGCATAAAAGCAAGTCATAGCTCGCCCGCTTTGACTCAGTGGAGAGTATCCATGGTCACCTCTTTCCCCAACCAAGCCCTCAAGCTTATACTCAAGGTGATTAATACCATGATTACGCAACATATCCCGCTGAATATCAATAGGTCTATACATCTGAGGCGATCCTTCAACTTTTGTACCACCCGCGTAATCGACTCCATTTCTTCGATTTGCTTCGATGCGAATCACAGATCGCATACCGCCAAGATACATGTGTAGGATGCATCGTCTTGATTGTAAATGTTCCAAGATTACATTCTCTCTCGATCCGGTGGACACGACTCGCTCAGCATTTACCCAAATTACATTACAGCTTCTCGCTTGTTGTTCTTATGAAAGTAAAGTCAAAATTCGCTTTTATAGCGAGAATTATGAAGTGAATCCTTGAAGTGGTCACTATCACTTAAACCGTCACCTACTTTCACATGTAATTTCATTCTCCGTGAGTACAAATGGCTAAGGTCCTCAAGATCCTTGTTGGGATGCCATAAGTTATCCGAGAATGAATCCCTCCCCGTTGGTTCATATATCACAAGTGAGAAAATAATAACTTAAACGGAAATGTATTATATTAAGCGGGAAGATAGAATGGTAAATAGAAACAACGGAAAATAAACGGAAACTGTGTGTTACACGAAAACTACAAATGTTAAGCGGAATTAGAATAAACTAAGCGAAAACCCATATGTTTAAACGGAAACCCGAGATACACGTAATACAAGGAATTACAAATGGAGGATTGACAAGCTGACGGGTTGGTTTGTTCAATCAAGGGAAGGAATTATTTACGACGGTAATGATGAACCGGAGGGCACGTCCAGCGGGTCTTGAACAGTTTCGACAATGAGGTCGACGGCGGCGCTGTTGAACATGTGGTATATGTGACACATACGTTGAAAGTCAACCTCGGTATCAATTGGGCAAACAGTTCTGTTCAGATCCGGGGTGACAAACTTCACCCTTACACCGAAAGTTCAAGATCCCATCACGGCATATCTCTGGGCGACTCCCAAGAGCTCAGACGGTAAACTGCAACACTCGTCCCTCCCCCTTATATCTGGCAACTGCGCAGAAGGTTTCCATTGCCAACTTGCAGCAGGAGTACACTGGCATGATTTTAAACTATACGAGATATGGAAAACCTTTTTGGAAAAATGAGGAAAGGAACTCACGCCACGGTGAAGGTGTATGTTTCTTCGACTAGCCTTGTCGGTGGACTCACCGAGAAACAGATGGTCGCAGAGCTTCGTCTCACCCGATTCACCGAAGAGACAAATTTCTCTCGCGGTCGGATGGAAACCAAGGGAACAGAAACAGAACGGGTTGAAGAGACAAATTTCTCTCTCGCGGCCGGATGGAAACAAAGGGAACAGAAACAAAGTAGAGACAAAGTTCTATCTCGCTGCCAGATTGAAACAAAGGGAGCAGAATGGATTGAGGAAGAAGAAGGTCTGAAAAGCTGTCAAAAAGGTACAAAAGTTAGTGGAAAGTTGGCCAAAAAGGTGATGATGTGATGGCTTGTGTGCTAGTTTTAAAATTCATGACATGACATGGCGGGAAACAACTTCACCATGAGGAGGGCAGTTGTGGTATTTTAGAAAAATATGACTAACGGAGTGGCCTTGAGGGACTGGAAAGTCAGTTTGCCAAAAAGGAGGGACTGTCTGGCAAATACTTATGTCAGAGGGACTGTCTGGGAAGTTTGCAAACTTTCAGGGACCTAAAAATAATTTTCTCTTTTATTTATTATATATAAATATATATATATATATATATATATATATATATATATATATATATATATATATATATATATAAAATGTGGTTCTTGTCCTCTCCGCCTATCCGTTGAGCCACCGAGAATCCCACATCTCAACAATCGCCACTGCAGACAAATCCTGGCGCCGCTCCTCTGCGCCTCCCGGCTGATCTTCGCCAAGCGCTGCCCCTCACATCCTCAAGTCTCCGCCTACTTCTGCCGCCCCAACTGTCTGCCGCCCCAACTGAAGAAGATGTGTTGTTAGTTGATCCCCTCTCAGAAGCCAGCAGCCGAGTTCATCCCTCCATTGACTGAGGAGGATCCGGCGCAACCGCCGGACAATATGCTCATCTAGAGTACCCTGCTGCCGAGATCGACCTCCTCACCGTCGAACAGTATCGCATGATCGAATGGGTTTACCAGCGGATGCTCCTCGAAAGCCACTCACCCGATGTGCTGACCTACAATATGCTCCCGTGCGCCAAGTACCGCCTGGAAAAGCTCGACCAATTCCATCGCTTGCTCGATGAGATGGTACACAATGGTTTGGCTGCTCCCCTCCGGCCACTACAAATGGATCTTCGATTTCTCTGTCTCTACCATCTTTAACTGCCGCCATGAGTACCCAAAGCCAGGAGGAGCTTCTCGCCGCTCATACTGATGAGCAAAAGATCGATCCAAATGAGCCTGTTGACGAAGACGATGACAAAGATGAAGATGATGCAGAAGGACAATAAGGTGATGAAAAGTGGAAAGTTGAAGCAGAGTAGAAGCGAGAAGAAGAGCCACAAGGCTATGCTGTAGCTTGGAATAAAATCCACCATCGCAGATATCAGTCGGGCCACTGTGAAGAAGAGCAAAAGTATCTTATTGAGGATTTGAGCTTCAGCTGCAGATTCAGGTTGCTGAGCAAATTCAAGGCTCCTGCTTTGAGCCATATGATTTCCAGACCCGAGCCTTCCACTATGGCGCAGGAGGATGAAGACGATGATGACTATCACACCACTACATCTCACTCAACAGCAAGCCAAGGAGATAGATGCTGTGCAAAGGAGGACGATGAGATCGAAATCAATGATGATAATGATGATTTAGAAAACAAAGCAACTCAAATGGTTGCTGTGCTGCTACTACGTTGCTACTGCCACTGTTGTGCTGCTGCAATGTGGCTGTGATGCTAATGATGTTGTTGCTGCTATACTGAGGCCATTGATTTGCTGTTGCTATGCTGCTAAGCCTCTCTTCCAGCAGCGCCATTCCCCTCGCGCTGTCCTCTGACAACTCCAGAAACCATCGAGGGCCAGATGATCGCCTGCTAGCTGGCCTCTGCAAGCTCTGTGCACCCTTATGCCGCCATGAAATCTCAGTGTTGTTGGTCAGAGTCCAGAAAGGAAGCTCAAGTTTTCACTGGACCAGAATTGCATTGAGAAAGCTCTATCTTGCAGCAATTGTTTTCTACTGTTAGAAAGAGGATGATGATGATTTTATTGTGAAGAAATTGTTCAAATAAAGGGTCTTTAGGCACATGATCTGTATGTTGAAATACTCCAAAAAGGATATTAAGAGCTCAATCTGTTGCTTTCAGGAACTGAAGCTTTGCAAATGGATATGTTGTTCAACAAATGTGCAAGGTCAATGTTTGAATCTTTTAATGGGTCCTATTATAGATTCAATGTTCAAGCTGGCGCTGCTATGAATAAGATGAGGATATTGGAGTTGTTTAGGTGTTCATTATTCATCATGGTGGTGCTAGTAGTATATGTCTCAAGGACTTTTGTGATAGCCATCCTTCCGCTGTGACAAATTGCAAGCATCTTCAGTGCATCCTTGAATGGTGCCAAAGAAGTTCTCAGTGCCCAATGTGTTGGCAGGCCATTAGCTTGAAGGATCCCATCAGTCAAGAACTACTTGAAGCTATGGAAAGGGAGAGGAATTGGGGGTTGAATCGACCACCAAGTACTGCATATTATCATCCAGCACTTGGAGATTCTGAATTACAACATCTCAATGAAATCCATTTCTAAGTTTGGCGATGACCTTCCCCCTGATTTTGTCACGATACTGAAGCTCCAAGAGATGTCTCTGAAATCAATCCCTCCCTAGAAGCTTGTGTACGCTCTGAAATTAGTTTGACAGCAGCACAAACTGAAACTGTTCATGCTCTCGCAAGCAAAGTGACACTTGAGATATCTTTGTTGGAAGATGAAGTTGAGAAGCAGGATGATGACCAAAATCTGGAAATTCCACATTAAAAGCTAATTCTGCTTGTGTTCCACCAGCATGATGCTTGAAAGGATCTGTTCAACCTAGTTCGGCGGAACTTCCTAGAGTTGATGTCTTCAGTCCACGTAAGAGCACAAAGAAGCCTTTTTTTTGGCAATTCAATCGAAGCCCTTTCTGTAAAAAAAATTAGATGATGAGGAAGCATTGCTGCAGCTACTTGTTTGTCAACAACATAGCATTTATCCATCTGTCGCAAGAGAAGAAATCAGTCCCTTGATGAACCTAAGGAGGAAAACTCAGTATGCTAAAGCTATTGCTGAAAAATCACTGATTCTGGCCTCCTCCAGGTCATCGAATTGAAGCCCCTCATGGATCCCTAAGGTCATCGATGTGAGAAAGATGGCTGATGAAATTGGTCTCTTGAGGGCAGAAGCTACACATGGTTACTGGAAAAAAGGGAAGCAAAGCCATGTGCTGAAGATGCTTGGAGCCACCCCATGTTGGAGTTAAATGAATGTGAAATATCTGAGCTACAATGGCTTGCCATTCTTTACATCTCAAATTTGTAGAGATAAAGTTTTGAATATGATTATATGCTAAAGTTCAAGGACTGATGTAATCCAGAAGAGTTCCAATGCTCAGTTCTCTGAAAATTAGTATTATTGATAGTGTATATCACTTGTTCGATGAAATGCCTTGAAGAAGCCTGCTCCAATAAAAAATTAAAAAAAACAAGTATATGGAGCTGTTGCTGCAAGGAAGCTGCTGCAATTCAATGAAGAAGAGCTGCTATTTTATTCTATCAAATAGTTGTTGCTGTTATGAAGATGAAGCAATAGAACCTGGGGATCTCATGATGCAAGCCTCTGATGCCTTGAAGTTTTATGTTGTGAGCTTCATAGCTGCGATGACTCACAGGATACTGAGAAAGTAATAGCTTTTTATTATTGAAATCAACGAAAAGTTGAAGCTGACAAAAATGTTGAACTTCATTGTCCTTTGCTAGAATAAATGTGCATGTTGAAGGGAAGCTACTTCCAAAGGTGATTTGTTGTTGCAGCTCTTGATGAAAATATTTCAAGAAAAGAGTTTTGGCAAGCTTCATGTTCTGTTTGCCAAAATTGTCGGAAAAGACATCTTGAACGTATGTTAAAATTTAGTTATGGGAAGTGCCTTCAAGGCGTTTGAGTGAATGTTCAAATGAAGCTGCCATGTTTGGAATTGCTAACATTGATAAAGACAAGTTGCTGCAATGATGAGCCTGCTTTGAGAAAACAATTGGAGGAACGTTTGGTTGAAAATTTCCAGGTCAAAATTAAAGCAATGGAATAAGTGACACAAGCTATAGTAAAGAAGCTGGCTTTTGGTGCTGTTATGTAGCTACAATCTCTGCAAGAGCTCATGCTTATGCATGGAGTAATAAAAAGAATATATTTTGCAAGTGGAGGCTTAACAAGTGCTACCAAGCTTTTATTATATGAAGTGATGGCCCCATTAATGACTTAAAAAAAAGGGTTAAAGTCATGGACCCACTTTATAAAAAAAAAAAGGGGCTGATTTTATTAAATCATAAAAAAAAACTATCAATGAAATAGGCAATAAAAAAGGAAGGAAAGAGAAATTTGAATATATACGTGCATGTACACGCATCTCGGGACGCCCAGTGAGATCGAAATTTCAAAGTGGCACGCATCCTGGGATAAGTGATGAAGCCCAAATCTCAAGGCAATACAAATCTCAAAGTAGCACGAATCTCGAGGCGGTAGGGGAACTCTTACCTTGAGGCGACTGATAAATCCTGAAGTAGCAGGAAGGTAAGATCAAAGTTGCTAAACACACATTTCAAAACAATGTGAATTTTAAGGCGACAGTAAAGCAGGCATTTGAGGTAGCCAATGAAATGTAAAATCCAAAGCGGCAAAGCACATATTCTAAAGCGAACGACGACGTCATAAAAAGATATAATAAAAAAAATAAAAAAATAAAATATATATATACATATATACATATATGGCGATATTCATGTGTAATAGACTACCATGTTCTGCAATAAATTTATTATTTTTCATTGCCTCTTTACTCGTACTTTTGCCCTTAATCGGAGGTTCCTAAGACTTTGTCTGGGGTAATTAATAATAGGGGCTTGCCTCTATTAGGAATAAAAGAACCCA
The DNA here is from genome assembly GCA_026586065.1 of Dioscorea zingiberensis. Lineage (NCBI taxonomy): Eukaryota > Viridiplantae > Streptophyta > Magnoliopsida > Dioscoreales > Dioscoreaceae > Dioscorea > Dioscorea zingiberensis. The sequence goes on along the minus strand of CM048821.1, from coordinate 50,921,772 downwards.
CAAACAAACAAATATGATATTTGTGCTTCGATGTATCGCATAGTGTCTTTTTCACAGACACGATACCAGGCGGGTATTTTCGATCCCACAAGGAGGGATCCACTAGAGGTGCCGATGGCGAGGGTGAGTGCGTCGCCGGAGAATGTGAGCCACTCGAGGGCAGAGATTTTGCCATCTTCGTCGGAGAAGGATGGACGGATCTTGATGGAGTAAGCCGAGGGGAGATCAAGGGAGAAGATGACAGCGAGGTGGGAGCGTGCAAGGGCAATAGCCCATGGGTGGTGAGCTGCAAGGAGTGAAGGGTCGGAGAGCCAGCCCTCCTCACCGGCGTCGATGTCGGCTAGGTCGTCACTACCGGGGGCGGTAGGGGGAGAGAGAGGAAGAGAGGTAGAGTAAGAGGAGGGAAAGAGAAAGGAAGAGGGGGGAGGGAAAGAAGGAGAGGGTTGTTACGCGGGGCGGCAGCAGGGGGGTTGGGAGAGAGGATAAGGTTAGGGATTAGTTAATTAGGGTTTGGGTTTAATTAATTAGTTAATTAGATTAGGGTTAGGGCTTAATCAATTAATTTAATGATGCTTGTATTGTTTTAGTGGTATTAATTATATTATTTTAGTTGTGATTATAATATAATAATATTATTTGTCTCTGGTATAATATTTGTTATTTGTTATTATTAGCATTATGTTATTTGTTAATGGCTTATTAACAATTTTCTATAATTTTTTAATAATATTTTAATAAAAAGGAATTCCACGTGAGAACCTTCAACGGAAAAACAGACGTTCGTCTAAGGGAGGGACTTAATTTTCTCAATCAAGAAAGTATAGGAATCGAAAAGGATTAAATTCAATCAAAGGGATCAATCAAAGGGACCAAAAGGGCCTATTCGATATAATAGAGGGACTCAATTGAGTATTAGATCTAATATAGTATATGGAATGTTTCTTGTCCCTAGATGAATAGTCTATCTTCTATTTCTATTTTTTTGGATTCAACTTATCTGACGGAATTTCCGAACTCATGTTCGCCATCACGTGACCTTTTTACTTTATTTAGTAGTTTGTTATTGTATTAAGGGGAAATTACACTAAACTACCTTGTGGTTTGCATTTATATGAATTCGGGGTCTCTGGTTTAAGTTGTAACAGTTTAGTACCCTGCACTTTACTCCATGAGCAAAAAAGTACCAAAAACTTAACCCCGTTAATATTTGTTGATGTGGCATTAAAAAAATTCAAAAAAATTCAAAAAAACACAAAAAATACTAAAAAATATAGAAAAATTATTAACAATGAAGAATCCCATATACTAAAAACTTCAAAAATAAAATCAGGAAATTACCAAAAAAAACATAAAATTTTTAAAAATTCATAAAATAGAAAAACTTATAAAACCCCAAGAAAATCACTTATATTAATAAATAAATAAATAAATAAATTATATAAAATATTAAAACCCCAAAAAATTAGAAAAAACTTTGAAAAAAAAACCGTAATCAATGAAATTCCAAAAAATAAATATAAAATAAGTTTAGAAATTTCCCAAAAAAACCACAAAACTCTTTAAAAATTCAAAAAAAATGGAAAAATTGTAAAAGTGCAAAAAAAATCCACAAAAAAACAAAAAAATACCCTAAAAAACTAAAAATACCTAGAATTTTTTGTTTAACTAGCGAGAAAATTCACGAAAAATGTAAAAATAATAATCAAATTTTGCCAAAAATTCCACCCAAAAATCCCCAAAAAATCCCATAATATCGAAAAATCTGAAGTTTATATACATATTTTGGGTTCTAATTATATATTTATTTTTCGATATTTTGGGATTTTTGGGAAATTTTTGAAATTTTACAAATTTTTCTAGGTTGTTTTAGTTTTTCAGGGGATTTTGTGGATTTTTTAGGGATTTTCTACGCGTCTTATCTTTTTTAGATTTTTCTTTTTTTTTAAATAGTTTTGTGGGATTTTTTTGTTTTTTTTTTTGTTTTTTTTGGAAATTTCTAGGTTTATTTTATTTTTTTTTCCAAAATTTATGGATTATTTATTTTTTTAAGTTTTTCTATTTTTTTGGGTTTTAATAATTTTATTTATTTATTTATTTATTTATTTTGAATTTAAGCGGTTTTCTGGGGGTTTATAAGTTTTTCTCATTTTTCTCATTTTTAAATATTTTTTGTTTTTGGTAATTTTTTATTTTATTTATGATGTTTTTAATATATGGAATTTTCTGCTTAGATTTTTTTTTTGAATTTTTTACTTTGTTTCCTATTTTTGTGTTTTTTTGAATTTTTTTAATGCCACATAAGCAAATATTAACGGGGTTAAGTTTTTAGCATCTTTTTGCTCACGGAGTAAAGTACATGGTACTAAACTGTTACAACTTAAACCACAAACCCCGAATTGATATAGAGGAAAACCATAGGGTAGTTTAGTGAAAGTTCCCCTTGTATTAAATACAAACTACTTCGAAGAGGGTGGATTGAAGATTTTTAAGAATGGCCTTTTCTTTCTTAGAGTTTAGTGCTTTGAATAGAAATTGTGTCAAAGACTCAAAATTTAGTGCATTGAATAACTCCATCTCTTGAAGAAATTATGTGTGAAAAGATAGCATGCATATCATTGTAAAGACTTATATATGAAATGCTTTATAACATAGGTTCAATGCTTCATAAATTCTTCAATCTATCTCTGCTCAACTCATTCATTGTAATTTGATTAGGATTTAGAAATCAATGCAAGCTTTTCACTTCATTGAATAGATTATGATTTGGAATTACATCTTTCCTTCTTTAGGTTTAAGAATACTGATATAGAAATAAATATTGTATGTTCATAAAAACTTGAGATGAAATTTTGTACCTAACTTCATTAGCAATTTTTTTCCTTTTTTGATAAATATGGAAAAGCCACTAGAAGCACGCCACATGAGTGATTTGAACCCTCAACCTCTTTTTGTGAGAGGGAATGGACTAGCCAACTTTCCTTGTGAAAGTTGGTTAACTTCATTAGCATTTTATCTTGAATTTCACGTTAAAAGTGTAGACATATATCATTGTAAAGATTCAAATATCCTTCATTCCATGATGCTTGTCATAACTTTTATAATTTACTCAATGTTTTCATAAGAAATGCTTCACCTTTTCAGGTTGTAAAATCCAAGGATTTTATGGGAATAAAATGAGTTTAAAATTTTTGGAAATTTCCTAAGTAATAAAATAAATTATTTAAGTGGGAGAAAATAAAAATTAAAGGACAAAAACCCTAATTAGGGTGGATGGAGGGTCCGGAGGACCTTTTGGTAATTTTGAAAGTACTAAGGACTAAAAGTAAAAATTATTCTCTCTCTGGGATGGACTAAACTATGACCTAAAAGTTTCCAGGGACTTCTGGGTAATTATCCAGACCAGAATCCTTATACAAGTGGTTCAACGGTCAGGATTAGATTATCTCAGATCTGAGCTAATCTTGGAGCGTTATAACGGCCCACAAGAAGCCACGTGTCGAGCTGAGATCAAATCCATCTCATCGTGCACGGATACGAGGCACTGATAGATGAGCTGGTGGAAGTGACCACACGGTGCGGGCTCACAGGAACCACTCATCTAGAGATGAGTCGCGAACTCGAGGCGTAAGTTGGTGATCGGGCCGTTAATCGAGATTGAATCTCAGCCATCGATCAGAGAGGTGGTCGATACGAGACTCCTTGATCTAATCCTACCCGTTTATAATGATCAAGAGATCTTCACCACACATCTGCGAAACCTAATCACGAGACACCCTTCCCTCTCCCTCAGCCCACAACGACAGCACGCGCTCCGCCTCCTCTCCCGGCCGTTACACGCGAGGAAGCCGGTCGGTTGCCGGCGAAGCAGTTTCCATTAGTCGGCCGTTCATCTACCTCCTGGGGGGGCCTATAAAAGAGGCAGCGAACCCCCGGTTCCAGCATCAAACCGAGCTGAGCTCACTGTTCCGGTGAAGTACGGGCGGAGAGAAGGAGGAGTTCCCGGGCTGAAGACCGCGGGTTCGCATCCATTGTCAAGCGCGGGACTGCTGAAATCGTCTTCAAGCGAGGAAAAGGAGACCGAGACTGGGACGAGGGAGAAGCAGCGGCTTGAGTTCGCCGGAGAAGCAATGGTTACTCGCCAGTCGTTGGGGAGCTCTTTAGAAGGCATATTCTTCGTCCCCGACCTTTCCGGTGAGTCCCTTCTTCCTCCTGAGACTCTTAGAAGTACTGCATGCATGAGATTTGTTGGTATGAGCTCGCCGGAGACGACGAAAACACCGGTCAAGCTCTTGGAAACTCCAGTGAGCATGGGGGAAAGTAGCGGTCTCCTGGAGTTGCTAGGCACACGCGAAGCTTCCCGACGGTGAGGGTTTAGGCGTGTGTGGTGTTCACTGGGTTTGCAGGAGCGCCGGCGGAGCTCGGAGAGGTCTCAGTCGCGGTGAAGAAGAAGAAGACGAATGAGAGAGAAAGAGTTTTTTAAAAAAAAAAAATATATAGTAATAATAATAAATAGACAAATTATTAAATTAACTCCATTAGTAGTTAATTAGATAGTTAACAAGTTAATTATCTGATTAATGATGGATTAGACAGAAATGGATTTATTTTTGAAGTGTGACATAACGCATAAATTCCTTAATTAAATTAAAGTCTAGATTAACTAATCCTTTTAATTATTTAATTGGATTGATTTAAGTTAATCGGCTTGGACCAAGATGGCTAGTCTATTTTGGTGGGTCCAACTAATATTGATGTTAGTTTTATTGAGTAAATATCAATCATAATGTGACAAAATAAATCATAAATCTAGTTAGGTATTTTTTTTATATTTGATTTGGTTCAATCATGTGACCCATCTCTTGGGTTGGGCCCAAGTGTAGGATTTAATAAAAATATATATACCTAAGTGTTGGACTAAGAATGGATTCAAGCAAGATGATTGAGTGCGACCAACTTGGTCAAATGGGCTAAGGTTGACCAACAAGATAAATAAAACGATTGGGTCAAGTGACTTAAGAGGTTTAGTTATAACCCACTAATTGGATTAGCTATCTTAAGAGATCAAGTGAACGTAAAATCGACGAAGGTTGATCTTTCTAAATTAAATAGAGCGTGACTAGGTTTGGTTAGTCTGCTTTTGGGCTTAGTAGATGGGCCCAATTTTGCTAAGAAGATTAGGAATGATCGATTAGGGTTCATATCATGACAAATACAAGAAAGGTCGACCAGTTGACCAAAGTTTGACTGAAGATGACCAAGTATGGATTAAGGGTCAACTAAGAGAAGTAGGAATAAGGAAGAAGGGGTCGGTAACCAAGAAGATGAACTTTAAGACCCGTTAGTTGGGCTCAGGCCCACTGAAAGCGAGAGTTATGCATGTGCATCTAGAAACTTAGGGTTAAGTTAGAATATTGGCTCTAATAGAAACTCTATCATCAGATATTCTCGGGGAGTCTTAAAGACACTTCGGGAGGAGACTAGGAAGGTTTCCAGTTTCTGGAAAAGGTAAGTACACTTGCCTTGTACCCACTCTTCGGAGATTTCTTGGCTTTGCTATTATCATCATGATAATTGCTTTATTGATATCATACATGCGTCCTTATTTATTTTAGATTCCTGCTGAGCATGTATGTTGTTTTCGGGATGTTGGTATCCCTGTTTGTTATGGTTTACTGCCCGGATTCAGTGGAGTGTGGGGGCTCCGATAGGCAAATGTTCAGGGACAGGACCCCCTGGCATTTCAGCCTGCCGTGCCAGAGAGGCAATTCTCTGGTGGTCTTACCCGTCAGTGGGAATGGTACGTTGACCGTGTTAACACGTATGAAAGGTAGTACTACCGACTTACAACCGGTGGGTCGAACGACCAGAGGGTCGTGTTTACAGCAAGTAGCTGGAATAGTGACCGGGAGTGATCCTTGAGTTTTCTTGAAACTCATCACAGAGCTTGAGGGCTTTTGTTATCAGGGGTCGTACCTTTGGATTGTTACTGGTAGACTCCTAGGATTGTGCTTTCTTTGGATTGTGACCTCATTATTTGACATATTGTTTTCTTATGTCTTTGTGATACCCGCAGGGGTTCTTACTGGGCTTTCCATTCGAAAGCTCATGCGTTTTGCTCTTACTTTTTTTTTTCAGATTCCGAGGTCTAGGGGTGGTACTGGAGAGAGATTGACTAAGAGAGGTCATTGGGAAATCCGAGGTCTGGGGGTCTCCCTTATCTTTTATTTTGTGAGCTGTTTACTTTCTGTAGGACCTGTATAGGGACCAGACTTTGTATAGGGCCTATGGACCCTTATGACTCTATGTTCCTTTGAACTTGAGTTTATTTTATATTATGGTTTGTTATCTGCTGTATCACACATAGGCCTTGTATTTGAGTTGAGCTTGTCTCTGCTTGAGTACGGCCGGTCTGTTGACGTGCCCGAGGTCCCGGGATCCGGGTCGGAGCGTGACACAGGTGAAGTACTTCTGTCTTCTATTTCTGTTTCTTGCATGCAACTCATTCATTGTCTGATTTTATTTTTATTTTTTCCCTTCAATTTCAACTGTTAGTGTTATCTTTTCACTTTTAGATTAAGGTGTCCAATTATACTTCGGAGTTTTTTTAATAATAAAAATAATAATAAATCTTGAACTTCAGCGCGATGAGAATGAGTCATGGAAAATTCTATGGTATTGTACCGTAGGGTGCGCACCCATAGGGAAATGCACCAATACCTTCACGATACCATAGAAGGCACCGATGAGTCATCCTCTCTTTCTTCTACTTATCATTTCATCCTTGCCCTCCTTAGTCCTTAGTTATATTTTATAAAATTTCTCAACTATTATATTACCATGTTTGGTTTGAGATATGAGATATTACTATGATAATGTGATATGCCTGGGAATGCAGTCAGGAATTCTATATGCCTGAGAATGTTGTGGTAATGTTACATTACCACGTTTGGTTGAAAACTCATATTCCCGGTAATACTTCATCCCCATGTTTGGTTGGTCATGGTAATCAACTTGGTAATGTTCTAAGTTTCCCAAAATACCTTTGGTTATAAAATTTTGAACAAATATAAAGTTAAATTAAAATAAAGTTTAGATTAAACATAATTAAATTTTAATAACAAAATTGCACATTTTTCCAAAATACCATCTAAATTTTTTTAGGATTAATTACACTTTTCGTCCCTGAAAATGGTATCATTGTTCACTTTTATCCTTGTATTTTAAAAATGTTCAATACAGTCCTTGTGTATTAGGAAATTTTGTTCTTTTCGTCCCTGAAAATGATGTCATTGTTCACTTTTATCCTTGTATTTTTTAAAAATGTTCAATACAGTCCTTGTGTATTGCGTATTCTGTTCTATTTTGGTCCCTAACATTGTATTGTGCATTACACAAGGACCGTATTGAACATTTTTAAAATACAAGGATAAAAGTGAACAATGACACCATTTTCAGGGACGAAAAGTGTAATTAATCCATTTTTTTATCACTAAAGTTGTAATAAAATTTTGATCATCTAAAATTTTAATACCAATAGCGTTCGTTAGTTTACTCACAAACTCATCCAACTTTTTCTTCAAAGGAGTGTCATGCTCCTCAAGTGAAGCTTCACAATACAAAATATTTCATCCACACAAAACTTCATACCCAAAATATCTTTGTATTCATCCAACAAATTTTGTATAACACAAAATATTTCATACAACATCATAATAAGTTGACCACAAGTAATCCTTCATAATAAGTTGTCCACAAATAATCCATTCACACATCACTAGTTTCACATAATAAGTTGTCTACATAAAATCCATTCACACTACTCAGTTTCACAAGATAAATTGTCCATATAATAAGTTGTCCACACTAAATCCATTCACACAATACTAGCCTCAAAAGCCATACAAATTGTCATTAAAATCCATAAACAACAAGAAAGAGTCTACTGGCAACCATCTAAAACCAAGTAACATATTCCTTCGCACTCATCAAGAAGTGAGAAGAAGTATGACACCTTGCTAGTGTCAGATACAATTAGCCCACCAGCTTTGATCCTTTCCGATTAGGTTAAGCCTTTAAGCTTAAGTAGCTCCATATAAACTTTCTTCTTTGCTTCCGCCTCATCAGCTAAGAATTGGAAACAACTAGTAAGCCTTGAAACGTGCGCTCCAGAACTTTCAATCCAATTCCCAATAGAGCTCATGGTGCTGGTGAACTCATCAGTAACAACATCTTGACCTAAGGAGCGTTTGCGCTTAATTTTCCTTGAAGGTGCCACCTGTGATGGCCCTGGTTGTGAGGTGGCAGTGGCATTAGTTGGGCTTGGAAGGCCACTTGCATTGTCTTCCCCATCTACCTGATTAATGTCATGTTCTAATTCTAAGTCAAAAAAGCTTCTCCTATGAAGGAGTCAGTAGCTTCTATAACTTCTTAATTTGCAATATCCTCAACAGCATCCGTTGGAGCCTCAACACCCTCCCCGTTGGCTCGATCTTTACCAAATACCTGGCTCAACTCCTCTAGGAAAGGGAAAGGCATGTTCCTTAGTCCAATTGCCCCCGGGTGACTCTGAAAACAAACAAATACATAGTTTGTAAACATAGGTAAAACATGAATTAACATACAATGGTAAAAATCAAAATACTACAATTATAGTAAAATTACCTTCACCCAATCATTGAAGACCGTAGTATCACATGTAATGCACTTTGTGTCATCATGCCAATTAAATCCACTTGCACATCTCTTGAATGGCATCTGCCTTTTCCACAATTTCACTATGGACTCAATATGGGGTGGGCCCTTGATATTCGACCATGGTACCTTCTCAAGCATCCATTTCTCAAGTTGGAGTAGATAGCCACTGTGAAATTGACCATTATTAGCCTTCTATTTGCCATATTGGGCAACTCTAGTTAGGCATTCAACTAACATGGCGTCTTGGTCCATATTCAAGACATGTCTACTTCTTGTTTTGCCAGTCTTTTCCCTTTTGTCCCAATTGTGTCAAACTCATCAATCTTTGTATTTTCAGCCATCCCATGCCAAAAAAAAGTGATAGTTGTAGCATTGGCGAAATGTATGTTAATCAGAAGTTGTACCAATAAGGAAATGAATATTAAATGAAAGTTAGTTTATCTATAATAACAAATAAAAAAAGACAAAAAATGCATGATTTATAGGCAAATCATATACTTCAACCTTTTATATTCAAAAGTCATAAAGAATTGTTAATAGTCAAACTGATAAAAGCAACAATATCCTTTCATTCATCTTAAACTTAAGCAAACTCAATTTTCAAAAAAATTCTTAATCACATGAACACCAAAACAGAAATAAATAAATAAAAATAAAAAACATAAACAAAAAACTACTGCACAAGATTCATCAAACTTCCACAAAATCATACCAAGCATAGTATAAACCTCTTCTATCAGACAAAATAAAAAATCAAAAATGAGAGAATAAAAAAGAACAACAATAGGTCTAGATGAAGAACTGATTCAAGATCTCACAACCAATTAAAGAACAATATATTAAGGCTATATTATCATCACAAAACAATGTAAAATCTCACAAAACATAAACAAAAAACTATTGCATAGGATTCACCAAGCATAAACCTCTTCTATCAGACAAAATAAAAAATAAAAAATGAGAGAAAATAAAAAAGAACAACATCAGGTCTAGATGAAGAACAGAATTCAAGATCTGACAACCAATTAAAGAACAATATATTAAGGCTCTATTATCATCACAAAACAATGTAAAAGCTCACAAAACGTATAATAAGGCTCTATTATCATCACCAACCAATTAAAGAACAATATCCTTTGTTTCATCTAGAAGCAAAACAAAAAACAAAAACTTTATTATATTATTATTTCATACATCACCCCAAAATGAATAGAAATGGAACACAACAACCATCAAAATTCACTAAGCTTACGAAAAATCCCAATCACACCAGACAATTATTTGATTTATAAAAGAGCCGCAAGTTTTTCAGTCATGCATTCTTTTAAAACCCGACAATTATTGGATTTAAAAGTCTTATATTCAGAAATGATTGAATCATCTAGAGAGATCCCCAGAGTCAGAAGCTCTTCAAAACTCATGTGATTTTAAGTCAGAAGCTAGAGGGCATGAACCTTGTTCAGCCAATTTTATCAATTGTGACTGCTTCTGTTTATATAAAAAAAAATATGGCAATTTGCCAAAATGACCATGGTCCATTTATTTTATTATTTTTTTGGCCCTAGGTTGAAAATATTTGTCAAAATGGCCCTGTAGCTTCTCAGTCAGTAGTCACCCTGCTGACTCGGATTAAAAACGGCCTTTGAAAGGCCGATTAGCTCCAGAGAGGTTGGTTTGAGTTAATCGGCATTTGAAAGGCTGATTTGCTCCATACTCCATGAAAAAGAGCTCTATGGAGCTAATCAGCATTTGAAAGGCCAATTAGCTTCAAAGATGTCCTCTTCATGGGCTGTGTTGATCTAATCGGTATTTTAAAGGCCGATTAGCTCGAGAGCATCATCTTTGGAGCTGATTGGCATTTGAATGGCCGATTATTTTTATAAGAAATTTTTTATATTATTTTGCTATCCCAGTCAATAGTTTGGTTGCTGACTGGGCAATTCCAGTTCCATTTTGGCAAAAAAATTTGACCTATGGCCAAAAAAATAATAAAATAAATGAACCAGTGCCATTTTGGCAAATTGCCCAAAAAAATATATCCTAACTTTATTAGAATTAAAATTCTAATCTTAATAAATTTAAATCCATCATAATCTTGATCAAATCAGGATTTGATCAAATAAATAGATAGATAAAGACACAAATATGAGATTATCCCAAAGTGGCCAAGGAATCAAATCCCAAGGCAGGTTGAGGGTATAAATTCCATGATTGTCTGAGAACAAATATCGAGGCAATTTTGAACATTGAGATGGCCCGAGAACACACATCCCGAGGCAATCTCAAAATTCCAAATACACATCCCGAAGCCATAAAAAAAATTAATTAAATTAATAAATAAAAAAGGATTTTAAAAAAATTGATAAAAAGTGCAGGAGAGGGGTTGGAAAGGAGGGAGAGCTCCTGTGAGAGACGAAGTGAGAAAACAGTGACGAGATAGAGAGAAAGTAAAATATTCTGTAAAAAAGAAGAGGTGCCGATTCGCCGCCCGACACTGCCCTCCGACCGCCGCCGAAGCCCTCTGTGCCGTCGAGCCACCGAGCCCCGACAAGCATCGTCACCGGAGGAATAACTATATATTATACATATATTATCAATGAAGACGGAGTTCACTGCCCCTCCTTTACTACTGTCTCGTTGTCGAAGCCCAATGCTGCTACCGCCGAAGATGAAATCAAAAACCCAAGCCTTCTGCCGGACTTCAACCGCAGTCTGAGAAGGAGGCTTTATATTTATAAATATATTATATATGATAGTCTTCACCACTCTTCCCTGCTGCCGCCAGAGATGGAATCAATAGCCGCAAGCCCTCTGCCGGATCGCCGCCTGCAGCCACCGGAGAAGGAAGCAGAGAACCAGAAACCTGAAGCCTATGAAGCTCCTCCACCACCGCTGTCCAGATTCTAAACGAAGCCCGGATCACGTCCCAGTTCATACAAACCCATGCCCAGATCTTTTGGCCACCGATGACCTACAATGTTTTCAACGATCATCGCCGGAGGAAGCCGATATATGTATATTATACTATAAGTATGTCATATTCTCAAGAAACTACCATTTGGAAGCTCTGCGCCCTTCACTGAAGAGCTGCCGCCGCTGTCCAGCCAAACTCTATCGTTTCCGAGTCCCTAACAAACACTCTAGTGGAGACCAATATTATATATATATATATATATATATATATATATATATATATATATATATATATATATATTTGATAACATACGGTACCAGGATCATTTGCTCAAATCCGTACCCCATGTTATCAACCCTAGAGCATATTTGAAAGATTTTTTTAGTATGGATGGGAAGATCTGCTAAAAATAAGCTACCCTGTCAATTTTCATACAATTTGGTAACCGTTTGGTCCTCCCACTTAACGGTTGAAATTCTCGACCGTTCAGATTCTTATAAATTTTGATCCGTTAAGATGAAGACCCTACAAGTTCCCAAATTGTATGAAAATTGACAGGCTAACTTATTTTTCGATGATCTTCCCATCCATACGGTTAAAAATCCTTGAAACATGCTCCAGGGGGTCAAATCCGGCGCGACCGTAAATAAAATAAAATTTGCCGTAGGATGGCATCAAGATTATATATATATATAATGTTGATCACCACCAGCAGTGCTTGTCAGATATATATATATATATATATATATATATATATATATATATATATATATATATATATATATATATATTACATACTATGAAAAGGAAGAGATGAGGGCTCTGTTTCCTTCCCTTAGTCCACTGCCGAGTCTCTGACAAGCACTGCTGGTGGTGATCAACATTATATATATATATATATATATATATATATATATATATATATATATATATCAGTGATGATACAGTCAGGCCGGCCGCAAGTGCGACCAGCCTAAATGTATCACCAGTCTATATATATATATATATATATATATATATATATATATATATATATATATATATAGGCCTTATAAGGTTAGGCCTTGTAAGGTCAGGCTGGCTGGAACACTGTTTCGGTCAGGTCGCCTCCCATTTTGGCCCTTAGAGCATGTTTTAAGGATTTACAACCGTACGGATGGAAAGAACATCGAAAAATAAGCTAGCATGTCAATTTTAATACAATTTGAGAACTTATAGGGTCTTCATCTTAACGGATGAAAATTTATAGATATCCCAGTTTATATATATATATATATAGGCCTTATAAGGTTAGGCCTTGTAAGGTCAGGCTGGCTGGAACACTGTTTCGGTCAGGTCGCCTCCCATTTTGGCCCTTGGAGCATGTTTTAAGGATTTCCAACCGTACGGATGGAAAGAACATCGAAAAATAAGCTAGCTTGTTAATTTTAATACAATTTGGGAACTTGTAGGGTCTTCATCTTAACGGATGAAAATTTATAGAAATCCTATCGATTCAGAATTTCACCCGTTAATATGAAGACCCTACAAGTTCCCAAATTGTATGAAAATTGACATGTTAGCTTATTTTTCGATGTTCTTTCCATCCATACGGTTGGATTTTCTCAAAATACTATACAAATTGGTCAAATGGAGGTGATCTGACCGGAACAGTGTTCCGGCTGGCCTGACCTTATCAGGCCTGTATATATATTATGAAGACGAAAGATGCGTCAGTCCTTTTCAAGTGCCAGAAAAATGATGCTATTGATGAAGAGGCTGCTCAACAACCACAAGGTTAAATGGAGCAAGGTTATGATAATTAATACCTCATGCTGCTTCATGGTTCAAGTGGTACGATCATCTACTTAAAGGGATGATTTTGACTATAAGGATGAAGATGAGCTTTTGGAGCAAGATGATGATGAAGAAATCCAAAGAATTCAGTTGCTGAAGTTGCCAAAAATGAGGAAAATGTTGGAAACAATGAGGAATAGAAAAATGAAGTGATCTCTGTAAATTTTGGTGAAATATATATTCCGAATGTGTGTTAATTCTCCAGTCATGAAAAGCGCCTATGAGTTGTTGGACGAAATGCTTGAGAGGTTTGGTTTATGATCAATAGCAATTTTGTAAGAGGTTGCTACAGTAATAAAAGAGGAGCTCATGTTGCAGAAATTATGACACTCACCGAGATAAATTCATGGCATATCTTTGTAAAAAGGACAGGAAATCTTCAATGGTGTGAATTGTTCAGTGAAAGGGTTATCATGCACATAACCCGTTTGACAAAATGCATCAGTGAACTAGGATAGCATTATAGAAGCAAATGCTGTATATGGGTGCTGGTAAAACTTGTGGTGGTAATGTCTGAAGTTGCCTAAACTAAACTTCGTCCTGGAAAACTTTCCCATATTTTAGACTTGTGGAACCAAACATTTGAAATGGCGTCAGCAGGTTCAATACCACTGGTCTATTAATCAATTCATTTCATTTGAAATTTTGAAGAATTGAAACGACAAGGCATGTATATAATAAGGCAACCATATTTAGCAAGGAGTGTTGGGTAGTAGAGGAGATTATATATCAATAGCCACTTTCAAAACCCTGCTGTACATTCAAGATTATGTGCTCCTTCAAACTAATAATACTTACCAGTGTAAAGAAAGGGAGGGAGGGCCCTATCTTTGACACTTACAAGAGCATCAGCATGTATAAGCCTCACTAAATGGTTAATATAATTGTGGGCATTATTGCCTTTGCTATCCTGGCAATAATCTATGTTATTGTTTCATTTATCTAGAATACTCAGAAGAGTGGTTTCAAGGAAAACAGGGCAATGACAGGAGTTTGAAATTACTAGTATGTTGCTAATCAATCTTGGTGAATGGTGACTCACCTTTATTTATAATATTGAAGTCATTAATGCCAAAGAGAGAGATAGATGAATGAAGAATACATACGCTTCTGCCCATTGATGGGAGTATTTTGAATATTTTATGTAAATGGCTTGATGTGACTAATAGTTTGATGTTGATTTGGCTATCATGGTGGAAAGTCAAATAAGCATTTTGAAGTTTATAATGGCTCAGTTCTAGGCAACAACAATCTCAAGAATAAATTAATTAATTAAAAAAAACAATATATTCCAAAGGCAATAAAAGACGTAGAAATTTCGAGATGATCAGTAAAAATAATAATAATAAAACTCGAAGCCATTCATGAGTGGCCAGGAGTTCATCAAATTCAAGTCCGCGCCAGTAAGAGACTACAATCAAAGGGGGGATGCTGGTTTAAATAAGAGCATATATGAAATATTGCCTTAGTTGGCTATATTGAGGTGGGATGGGCTCCATCACTTTTAAGAGGTTTAGATAATGAAAATGTCATTATTTTAGTTGCATAGAATGCCCTCAATTAAAAGGTGGGTTTTTTGGATTCAAGTGACGAAGGCCGTGCTAGAAAAAAAATATTATTTAAAAAAAACATTTATGGAAAATAAATATCAATTGATAAGGAGAACCATCTCTTTGTGATTATAGAAGGTTCCATAAGCTGATACGAATCTTGAGGTGATTGATGAAATTTATATCTCAAACTAGCGTGCATCTTTCTTTTTTTCTTTTTTTTTTTGGAAAATTAAAGAGCTATAATAGCTAAGTCTTACACAAGGTTCCTAAATTTCACAACAAAATCACACACAATGTGTGGCATATCTTCCAATTTGTCAAAAGCCCAGTTCCTATTTGTTCTTCTTGCCAGTTTGCATAGTTCGTCTGCACCTTCATTTTGTTCCCTCGGGACCTAGCGTGCATCTTGATGCAGCAATGGAACACTCACCTTGAGGCGGTGATGAAATATTCATCTCGAGGCGGTTAATAAAAACATAAATTTCAAAGAGGCACATATCTCGGGACGGAGATGAAACACTCATCTCGAAATGGCCAATATAAATCAAAATCCTGAATAACGCGAATCTCAAGGTGGCGATGAAACACTCATTTCGAGGCATCGATAAAGCACAAATCTCAAAGTGACACAATCTTGAGGTGGCAATGAAGTACTCGTCTAAAGGTGGTCAATGAAATATGAATCTTAAATGGAACGCATCTCGATACAGTGATAGAACACGTGTCTTGAGGCAGATAATGAAATACAAATTTCAAAGTGGCACGCATCTCGACATGGCAATGAAACACACATTTCGAGGCAGCTATATAATGTAATCACAAAGCGACATGGACTTCGAGATGATGATAGAGCACTTATCTCAAGGCAGCTGATACGAATCTCGGGGTGGCAGTAAAGCACTCATCTCGAAGCATTCAATGAAATATAAATTTCAAAATGACACACATTTCGAGACGACGATGAAACACTCATCTCTAGAAGGTCAATATGAACCTAAATCCAAAAGCGGCGCAAATCTCAAGGCGGCGATGAAGCATGCATTTGAGGCAACCAAGGCAGCACAAATTCCAAAGTGGTGAAGCATACGTCCCAAGGTGGGAGACGGCGTCATTTAAATAAATAAATAAATAAATAATATGTATAAACATCCCATGATAATATTTATGTAATAAATATTATCATATGTAATAATGAATTATGCAAGGTTGTCAG
This sequence comes from Dioscorea zingiberensis, assembly GCA_026586065.1. NCBI lineage: Eukaryota > Viridiplantae > Streptophyta > Magnoliopsida > Dioscoreales > Dioscoreaceae > Dioscorea > Dioscorea zingiberensis. The sequence goes on along the minus strand of CM048821.1, from coordinate 50,905,562 downwards.
ACCCGACCCTGGGCATTGACCCGGCCAAGCCCAGGGGTCAGGGGTCAAGGGTTCAACCGGGGTTCAACTGGGGTTTAAGGGTGCAAATGTCAGATTTGGTAGGTGGGTGTCAGGAAGGTATTTTAGATCCCATAGCTTCTACTCAATATTTACCTCCATGAAGTTGCTTTTTATATATATATTTAATATTATTACCATATTTTATAATAAAGTGTTGTTGTAGTCTAGTGGTTTAAATTTGATATTGTGGTTGTAGAGACTTGGGTTCAAATCCCAATAGCCATAATTTGTTTTTTTTTTTTAAATTAGTACTGATATCACTTATAGAATTTAAATTTTTCTAATATATTTCCAATAAATCTTTTTCTTTTCACCTAGTATCTCAGCGATTTCTTTTTTTTATTTGAACTTAATTCTAATAACATAAATTTTTATTTATTATGATTTCTATGTTTTTTATAGACATTCCTCGGATAAAACATGGATAGAATTAGATCTGTACTCAAAAAATTAATAAGAAAATAAATTTTGTTATTTTTTAAAACAGAAGTATTAGTATAAACAAATAATCTTAAGTTTGAATTAATATAATTTATTTTTAATATTTATAATTTTTTTAAGTTGAAATCAACACCCCTTAAATATTGATAAAATCTGACTTAAGAATTTGGTGAGAGTCTGAATATGGGTAAACAGCTCAAATCCACTTTGCCTATCATCTAAAAAAAACAAATTGAAACAAGAAATAAAAAAGAATCCACACATTCCACTGTACTTCAATTGAAGAAGGAGAAGGAGGAAAGGAGGAAACTTCCTCACCACAGAGTCGCTTTGGTAAGGACGCGTGGTGAAGACGGTATGAGAGGGCGCGGCCGATGGCGGTATGTGGCGACGTGCCTGACGACGGTGGAGGTTGGCTAGTGGAAGACTGCATTGGTGGAGGTCGGGTTAGAGCTAAGGTAATGAAAGAGAGGGGGCAGGCAAAATGGGCAATAATAGTTGGTAATCCAGATAGACACCTCTCTTGGGGGCTGTTTGGTTGGGGGTAATGTTTTCACATTCCCGGGAATGAGGGGGTAATGTGAAAACATTACTGCGTTTGGCTACTATAGCAATGAGAATAAGTTGGTATTTCACATTATCATCAAAGTAGTAATATAGAATACCACCAAGAGAGGTGGATTACCAAGTTGTTGGTAATGTGGATTACCAACTTATTCCACTACTATAGTAGCTAAACATGGTAATATTTTTATATTACCGCCTCATTTCCCGGAATGTGAAATATTATCCCCAACCAAACAGCCGCTAATGTCATTTCTTTCAAACAAGTAGTGGGTGCAGTGTGACATACAAAACGGTAACACCGTAAGAGGGACCTTTTTTTTGCAGTGTAAATAGTATTATTTTTAGGGGGCTTAAGCTAAATTTCAGGTATTGCCTATAAATTCTTCGTTCTTGCCACGCTTTTCATCGATCCTCTCTCTCTCTCCGCCTAGCTCCGCTACCCTCACCCCATGGGATCTCAAGGGCAGCAGCTTAGGATGAAGGACCGCCTCGATCTCATCAACGCCATTCTCCCTGACGAACTGATAGCCGAGGTGTTCGGGTACCTGCAGGTAGGCTCCAAGGAGAGCTGCGACGCGTGCGCGCTCGTGTGTCGGCGGTGGCTCAGAATCGAGCGCGCGTGCCGCCGCTTTGTTCGGATCGGAGCGAACGGGGACGCCGATCTGGTCATCGAGGCAGTTGTTCGGCGCTTCTCTGGATTGCACAGCATCTGCATCGATGAGCGCCTCCCTGTCTCCTTACCTCTCCCGCTGGTACCTCGAAATTCTTCGGTATCTCTCTCTCTCGAATTATCTATCTATATATTTATTATATAATATTCGGGGCATTACGAATGCGAACTTGAAGAGGTTTATGGGTATTTCATTCTGGAGGTCGTGTAAATCGCGCCATTTTTGGGGAATATAATTGCGGAAGAGGGAAGATAGTTCTCGAATAGGATGCATTTTAAGTTTTTTCTTTTTTCTTTTTTCTCTCTATGTAATTCGAAAGGCTTTTGTTCTACTTTGAGGTTTAAAGGCATTTCGATGCGACTTGTTGTTTACATTGGACTGAATTTGTGATTGTGATAGTAGAACAAGGACGGATAGTTACGAGTTGAGAGAAAGGTATATTCTTGTAACTCTTTTCCATATTTATGTACCAAAAGCTGCACAGTTGAAGAGGTTTCAAGGCATTTGGATTCTTGCCTTTTATTTAGAAGCAGTGGATAAATGGTGCAGCAGAATTTGTGGTATTGGAAATGTTTGGTCTTGGTAATGCCTTTATTTTGGTAATGAGATTGCTATTTTTACAGCTTTTGTGCTTATTATTTCTTTTTGGTGTCCTCCAAATTGATAGTGGTGATTTGAACTGATCACTAGCTTACCCTGATGAGTATTTTAAACATATGTTCCACATTTGGAGGTATGTTGGAGATCTGTTCTAAAGTTGGGAAATTTGATAACTTCTGATGGACCTTGTGACATGAGAGTTCTGAGCTGGGGTAGGAATTTGTTAAATTCATGACTACTAATATAAGTGGATGTGAAGCCTATGTACGACAAATATCTGCGACTTAGAAACCTCTGTGTGAGGCCTATGTACGACAAATATCTGACATTTAGAAAGCTTTACCTATTGACACACATTCCAGTATTTGTTGGTTCCTGGATCTGAAGTATAGGACAATGTATTTTTCAGTTCAGTATGTCCTGCAGTTGCTTTAACTGAACGCTCCTTTATTTATTTTTTCAATTGCATCAAAAACTTCCACTCGTGTGTTTCTAGAAATTGAGGGATACCATTTTCTGGAGCATATACGTCCAACATCAAATATGATTTTTGTGTTTCACTGGTGCAATAACGTATTTGGACCGCCTATCAGAACTATTGGTCACTTAGTGCGAAAAGAAAACATCTTTTTGGGTAATTTTTTGCTTGAAGTGCAAAATTATGTACTTTTAGTTGCTCGTAGAAAAGTTGGCTACTTTTCATGTGGAGTGTTTATCAATGATAATAATGTTTGGAAGGAAAATGAATGATCAAAATATTGCCTCATTTGTTAACTTCAAACTCTTAACTTGTGATTCAGCGAAAGAGGCGAGCAAACCGGCCCACTGAAGCTAGATCTACCGTGGAGAACAATGAATTTGGGGAACATGAAGTGGGACAGAGTGTTTCTGATGCTGGTCTAGCTGCTATTGCAAACGGCTGCAAAGAACTTCAAAGCCTAAACTTAATCTGGTGTTCTAGCATAACATCTGCAGGGTTGTGCTCTATCGCAGAGAGCTGCAAGCACTTGCTTTTCTTGGATCTGCAGGTGCATTTTCTTCTGTAATTTTAGTACTCTTAGTCTCTTAGCTATCACTTAAATTTGTGTTGTTAATTTTCAGCCATACATGCTATGATTTAATGTAATGAAATGGAAAGGGTTGATTGATACTAATTCGATACATGCTAGGCTCAAATTCTGATCAAATTGGAAGCACATGGTCTGAAATGTTTTTAAGTTTTGGAGTTAGTAATGCTATATTTTTTGCATATTACAGAAGTTTGATGTGATTTCATGTGCTAACTATTTGCATGAAACCATTATCAATGCATGGAGTCACATTCTTCTTCTCTGATGATTGTTCAGCTACTCCACTTGTTTTACTAGTAAGAGGGTGTGTGCTGTTGCATCTTACTATACATATAATTCAAATGATTTTTTTAGTATTATTGTTTAATGCACTGTAATTATTTGTGAAGATGAGATAAATCATCTTTTATTCATTGTAGGGAACAAGATTTTGTGTATATGGTTAAAATGATTCCCTCCAAAACTTAAAATCAATTTTTATAAAAAAATTCTTTGCTATAATTACCTATACTATTAATGAGACCAATACTTGATTCCATTCTTATGATGCGATTCTCCAAGATCAGTACCTGCTGACATGGAAGAGACAACTATATGTTAGCATGTTATGGAGTGAGGACAAACATCAAAACATATGGAGTAACTAAATGTGTAAATTCAAATCACAACAGGTGACTGTATCATGGTAACTTGATCATTACAATAGGAACAAGAGTGCTTGTCAATGATGCATAATATACTTTTATCCTGCAAACCTCCATGTTTTTAAGGTAACAAACACACAATTTCAGTGAATTTATTGCTTTGCATGATTGATAGTTAGCCTTTATGGTTTTCCATATTGAATCTATATCACTTGTTCTCTTGGAGTCTGAATATTAATTTTTTTTTTCATCAAATTGAGCCATACAGGGCTGCTATATTGGTGATCAAGGTCTTATTGCAGTAGGAGAGTCTTGTGAGCAACTTCAAGACTTGAATTTGCGTTTTTGTGAGGGGCTCACTGACAAGGGTTTGGTTGGATTTGCAAAGGGTCGTGGAAAGACATTAAAATGTCTTGGTATTGCTGCTTGTGCTTGGATTACAGATAACTCTTTGAAAGCTGTGGCCAATCACTGCCCAAGTCTTGAAAGCTTGTCATTGGACTCTGAATTCATAAAGGATGAAGGTGTGATTGCAATTGCTGAAGGTTGCAGATCATTGACGGTTTTGAAGCTACTATGCAGAAATGTTACCGATGAAGGTCTACGAGCTGTTGGCTCCTTCTGTTCCTCATTGGAAATGTTGGCTTTGTTCAGTGTCCTGAGATTTACTGACAGGTATGCATATTCTTTATAATCCTGTCACTCAATCTTGTACTTGCAGAAACAACCTATGACTTTCTATTAATATACTTCATCTTTGTTGGCACTCTAAAATGGTATATTTTGCTTGTGGAATGCTTAATAAATTGTTCTCAATCAGATATTGGTGCTTTTTACAAATGGACTGCGGACTTTCAACCACATCTAATCAATCTCTGTGTTTACATATTCTTCCATTAAATGGTTAAGAATTTGCCACCACCTTTTCAGGCACTTTGGAGAATCATTTTGTTGAAAAACTTCTAGCATGCTTGCCAGTTGCTTCGTTTTGCTGAAAAGTAGTAGGCCGATTGAATAACTCATTCTTGTCGTACTGATTTTTAGCCATTTAAATGTTTCCTGTATTTTGTAGAAGTCTTGATGCTATTGGAAAAGGATGCAAGAAGCTTAGCAATCTCACTCTTAATGACTGCTATTTCTTGAGTGATAAGAGTCTTGAAACTGTTGCTGCTGGCTGCACTGCATTGACGTACTTGGAGATTAATGGTTGCCACAATATTGGAACGTCAGGACTGGAATCTATTGGACGATCTTGCCCGTGTGAGTTCTTTCCATGTCATTTCTATTCTGTGAAGGCATATAGATAATGTTCTCTATCATTTGCCATCTGCATTAGTTGTTAATATATTTCTTTCTTGGCGAAAAGCCATTTTGGTCCCTGTATTATGGTATATTGTTCATTTTGGTCATTGTACAATGAAAATATTCAATACGGTCCTTATACTTGGGGGGTTTTTGGCAATTACAGCCCCTAGGGTTGACGTGGTACCCAGCTGGCATACAGTTTGAATACAACCATTTTTATTATGACGTGGTATGCGATGGTAGCATGCCACATCATAATGCTGATGTGTCATGCCATATGAAAAAAAAAATCTAAAAAATCCAGAAAAAAGCTGGGGTTTTGGCATTGCCTATTTACACAAGATTTTGTACCTTAATTCTAACAATCAACCCGGACAATTGCTAAAAAATGTGTTTTTTATTTTTTACAATGAAAATGGATATTCTTATCACAATATTATTGATTTTGTAAGGTGGTCGCATGACATTATGTTTTTAATAAAAATATAAATCTTGTCACATTATTAACCACACCATGTGATTAAGGTATAAAGTCTAGTATAAAAAGGCAATGCCAAGGGCCCATAATTTTTTTTTGGATTTTTTCAGATTTTTAAAATTTTTTGCCATATGGCATGGCATGCTGCGGTGGTATGCCACATCATCATTAAAAAATAAATATATTGAAAGTCCAGTTATCATACCACGTCAGCATGCTACGTAAGTTGTCACGTCAAAATAAAAAATGGATATATTCAATCCGTATGTTAGTTGGCTGCCATGTCAGCCCTAGGGACCGTAATTGCCAAAACCCCCCAAGTACACAAACCGTATTGAACAATTTCATTATACAGGGTCCAAAATAAACAAAATACCATAGTCCAGGGAGCAAAAATGGCTTTTCGCCTTCTTTCTTTAATGGTTTGTTGTGTGATAGATTTGCCCATTTGCTTTTAAATTTTTTATGAGAAAACCAATCAGTCTACCAACGTCGTGTGTGCATATTGAATGTATATTTGCTTAGCTTAACATTTGGGTGAAAAAGATCCATCAAGCAGGTGAAATCTTTTCTGCAGATTATTTCCGTTACATGAATAAAGTTGCAATCCGCTAAAGTTCTTTGACTTATTCAACTTTCCTTTATATTTTGTTTTAAAGATCAGATATATTTCTAAGCGAAATGCAGAAAGTGAATGACAGGGATTTAGTTTCAGGAAAATATAATCATTCATTTTGGCTTGTTTCATTCCTTGTACTGTTCTTATCCCTCTTTAAAAAGTTACTCACTTCTTATTTCTACTTTGTGTGACAGTCATTTAAGATATACATAGATTAATTCTAAGCATATTCTTCTCCAACCTTTATTGAATATCCAAGAGCAACTTTAGTGTTACAGATTTTTTCTGTGTTAAGTCAATTGGGTGGTCATCCAGACATCGTGTTTTGGCCATCCAGTTTCACCCTTCCATTGCTTAAAATGTTCCATACATTATATTGATTCGCTAAATAAGTATCTTTGATAAACTTTATATTGAATTACAGAAGGCTCACAGAGCTGGCTTTATTATACTGCCAAAGGATCAAGAATAGTGCTCTTGTTGAAATTGGCAGAGGCTGTGCACTGCTGCAAGGTATTCATTTAGTAGACTGTTTGAGTATAGATGACGATGCATTATGTGCATTAGCACGAGGTTGCAGGAAGTTGAAGAAACTCCATATTTGTCGATGTTATGAGGTAAAAAGATGTTTTAGTGTAGTTTATTACTAGGTAAATAATTCTTTTTGTCTTTATGGATTATTTTTTTGAAGTTTCAAAATTTATTATGGTATTTAATATTTATTTATCATGTGAGATCCTCCATTATACAATTTTAAGTCAATTCTGTCCAAGTTTGGCTTTCATGGCTTTAGTATTTGAAAGCAGCAAGCAAGGGATGGAAGCAGGTTTAACATGTGAGGTTTTATTGGGAATTAGAATATAAGAAAGAAAGAACACACAACTGATAGCTTCATTCAATCTGAAGGCACATTCGTTTTGCACCTTAGAAAGTTAGTGATGGACCTAGTGGTCATCCTTTAAAGGAACAATGACCAAACTCAAATGTGGAAAGAAAATGTGGCATTGAAAATCTGGTAAAGAACTTTACCACCCTAGTTTGATAATTTGGGCCTCAGGATTCAGAGCTAGAGTTTTCATGTTTAAGACTCTAGAGTCCAATACATATGCCGGGTGCTACTACTACTGCTTGGAGTGCTGCTTAAGCACAGCATGAATGAATGTGAAACACATTTGTATCATCCCTAAAAGATGCTGAAATTTGCATTTATATTTTACATCAATCTAGATTGGTTTCAGGTTGTTGCCCATGTTGCTTTGAATTACAATATACTAAATATAGGAGGATTAAGTTGAACAAGAATACTCTCTGTAAGTTTCTAAAAGTTAAAGGATACATAATGATATTAGTGACTTTAATCAGCAATTCAATTGCCCAATACTTTAGAGACTTCCTCATACTGTAGTTTTATATGGTTCTGACTGGCCATCTTTTACTTTGGATTTTGTTTTCGAACACCACGGCTCAACCAAGCATAGCTTCAGAGATAGCTATCGGACTCATGTTTTCCTATTGGCAGATAGGAGACCGGGGAGTAATTGCTATTGCCCAAAATTGCAAGTTCCTTCAAGACTTGGGTCTTCGATACTGTGACAGGTGAATATCACTGACCATATTTTATTATTTATTTATTTATTTATTTTATTGGTAGAAGTTCATGCAGTTTCTTGTGTGATTTTCTTTCCCTTGGGGAAAATTTTACTCCTGATGTTGGGATTATACAGTACCTAATACTTGGGTTTGTATTTTGTGAAAATTTAGTTTGCCATTAATGACTTTGTGAAAATTTAATATTAGTTGCTATCTTCCTTTTATATATATTACAATTTTCATTTTATTTTTTTGTTTCTTCTTTTAGTAATAGTATGAAAGTAACGCATGACAGGGGAATGTTTGTATTAAATGATATTAGTGATGTAAGGTTATCACTTGGAATGTGATAATGTTTCGAAAACATGCAACTACTTGAAGTTCAGAGTGGTGATTGCTTCTTTGTTTAGTTTGCATATCTGACAAATACCCACAAGTGATTCATTTTAAAAGCCTGGGATGTTATTTTAACTTGAGTCAAGCCAGACAAATTTGTTTTTAAATTTTTTAGTATATTGACAAGTGATTCATTTTAAAAGCCTGGGATGTTATTTTAACTTGAGTCAAACCAGACAAATTTGTTTTTAATTTTTTTAGTATATTGACTTGTAAACTTTAGAATAAGCTTATCAGAACTTCTTTTTCAACTATTTGATCTCTTTAGGAATTATGCGTACTTCTACTTTTTAGTACATAATTTTTTTGTGGGAAGCATAATCATAGTTGTATCACACTGAATATTTGTATGCATTAGGATGTAAATATTCAAACCTAAAAATACCTATTAAGCTATGTGTGTAGGTTATGTCCGCATTCAACTTGTAATCAGAAAAGATAACATTATACATTGTCTAAAGTCAAGGTTGTGAACTCAAAACAGAGTGAGGCACCACATACTGTTAGGAAAACATCTCTCGTGTTTTTTTTTCTTGATGAGTTATCCCTTATAAGTCTATTATGCTCTTAGTTTTTGATGTTTGCTACCCTGTAAATTCAACTACGACTTGTTGATTACTTGCAAAAAAATGCGATAAAAAGGTTCGCATTTCTCTGTTCAAGCATCTGGCAAAATGTCAATCTGCAGCATTTATGTTGTCTGAGCTAATTCCTCCAACACTAAAAGTAATGAGTTAGTATCTTATACATGAGCCACTCATGAATATTTAAAAACACTTGGACATATGTAGATCTACGCAGATATCTTTACTGAACTAATATGCTTCCTTGTGAGAAAAAAACTCACACTTGAAGTAATGTGCTTAAGTCTTGCATTGCCGTGTAGCGGCAAATTTTTTTTTGATGTGTCCAACTTCTAATGCTCAAAATCATGTTATTTTACCTATCCTTGTAATACTTATATATTGCTTACTTCTTTGCTCTAGGATTGGTGATGAGGCACTTGTTGCCCTTGGTCAGGGTTGTCCCCTTCAACATTTGAATGTTAGTGGGTGCCATCGAATCACTGATGTTGGTATCACGGCAATTGCAAGAGGTTGCCATGAACTCGTTGGCCTGGATGTCTGTGTTCTTGAGGTCCTTTACTTGCCCCTCATTCATAAAACAGCTTTGATAAAATATAGAATGTAGTGTTCAAACATTATTGTGGGTAGAAAATAGAATTTATCATCATTTTAGGCCCCTACATACATCAAGGGTAACAATAATACATCTTCATAACAATTACTAATGAACTTAATATGACCATCTAGAGTTACCTATGTTGGCATATTAAAGCAAAGATTATGAGAATGTTTGATGTTAAGCAACTTAGGTATAAACTTGATGGGGATTTGTTTTAGCCGTCTAACTTTTGTTGGTTTCTTTAGAGAACACCGTGACTTTCAGTGATAGTCTTGTACAGGTGAAAAGCATATGATTTTCAGAAATGATATTAAAGGAGTTTCAAATTCTTATGACTCCCATCTGCTTCTTTGAGTCCACGATCAGCTAACTTGACTTCTCACATCTCAAATATGCCCACCTCTGTGTAATGGTTGCTCTATTCTTTTTCCCTCTATGCAGAAGTTAAGTGATATGGCACTGGCCGAATTAGGTGAAGGTTGCCCTATGTTGAAGGATATACTGATGTCCCACTGTCCTCAAATATCAGATGCTGGATTATCCCACCTTGTCAGGGGATGTACCCAGATACAAACCATCCAAATGGTTTATTGCCCATTAGTAACATCTGCTGGTATAGCTACTGTCATCTCAAGCTGTCCGCACATGAAGAAGGTTCAGATAGAGAAGTGGAAGGTCAGTGAAAGAACTATACGGAGATCAGCTTCAATCCTCTCTTTCCTTTGTGTGGAGCTCTAACTAGTGAGTAGCTCTGCACCGTACTGCGACCAGTGCTTAGCAGGATAACTATCAACCAGACTAAAGACATCATTATCATTTTCTTCGTATTTTGTTTTTTATGGATCTTCAGTAAGTTGACTTAATCTTCTGACAGCACAACATGGAGGTCTTGACCGCAAGTTCAAGATCTGTGATAGAAACTGGCAGCAAATTGCTTGTCAGATGTCAAGACTCTAGTTTGTGTGTTGTAATTTGTTGCATCTATTTTTTTTTTTTTTTTTCAAGAAAAAGGAGCATGAAAACTTCTGTAAACCAGCAACAGCAACTGTAAAGCCAGGATGCAATCACTGGCCAACTTGTGTTCTCAGGTTTCTTAGAAACTTTGAGCAATGTATGTTTTTCAGTTTCCTATTTGTGTACAGTTGTCTCAGAAGGTATGCAAAATGTTGTGCTAAAATCCTTTGTACATTTAACAGTGGTAGAACATGCAAACAGTTTGATTTATTATACTGTTATCCTTCATTTGACTCTTGATTATTTTGTCTTGCTATTGGATTTTATCTATTTATCTGCTAATCTCAATAATCTTCAAAATTTTAGTTGTGACTCAAAATTAGGATGAATATTATTTATAATTTGAAATTCGTAACTCAGCAATAACGATTTCAATTTTTTTTAATTAATGAGGATAAATTTATCATTTCTTTTAATTTGAATATATTAAACTTTTGAGGAAAGTTCTAAAAAAGACCCTAGGAATTTTGTAACTCCTCAATAAACCCTTGATACTTTTCATATCCTTGAAAGACCGCTCCTTTTTTACCAAATGTCATGTCAGTTTGGGAGTTAACTGACTATGTTAAAAACCCTTGGAAATTATGAGAATCCCCACACAGTTGTTCTTCTCCCCAACTTCACGAGTTAGTCTCCCGAAAATCCTCTTCATCCTCGTCGCCATCTTCTTGCTCGATCAAATGGGTGGCCGGCCTCTATTTCTCATCGGCACGGGTGGTATGGTTCTCTCTCTTGCATGTCTCAGCTTCGGCCTCACTATCATCGACCACCACCATGGCAACCACCAGAGAGTACATAGGTATAGAAATTGGAAACACGGGGAGAAAGTTATGCTAAGTGCTGCAAACGATGCCACCTTGGAATGAGAGCTTTGAATTACTATAAATGCATGCCGATATGCCACTTGCTAGTCTTCTACCATGTTATGTTTGAATACTAAGTTGTGTTCCTGCTAAAAAGACCAAACATTTTGATTGATCTTAAGACTGAATCCAAACTCATACATTTATACTATCTTTTATCTTATTTTTTAGGAGTAAAGTGTAAATTGTTTGAAAATTCTTATTTTATCTTTTAGAAGTAAAGTTAGTTTGTGAGTTGTAACAATGTCTTTTGTAGAAGTTATAAGTTGATTTCATTGGATTTATAACAAGCATTAGTAAGTTTTTCTGCTCTTTATTTTCTCCTTTATTTTGCAAAGAAAAGGACATGCTATGGGAAGTAAAAATATATACTTACCCCCAAAAAATAATGCAAACCCCATAATATACACGCTTATCCAAAACTAAAGTACATGCTTACCCCCCAAAAATACAAGATTATCACCTAAAAAATAAACGCAAAACCCAAAAAATATAAATGCAAACCCAAAAAAATGCACGCTTACAAAACAAAAAGGATAAACTACACTAATGGTCCCTATATTTTGACCCAATATTCATTTTCGTCCTTGTATTATAAAAATCTTCGTTACGGTCCATGTATTAGGGTGTATTTGATCGAATAGGTCCCTGGTGCTAACGTGGCAGCCACCTGAAGAATATATTTTATTATGACGTGGCAATTGACGTGGCGTGCTGATGTGGCATAGAAATCAAAATTTTTTAATATGCTAATAAATTAATATTGACGTGACATGCCATGTCAACATGCTGGTGTGGCATGTTGACGTGGCATGCCACGTGGAAGAAAAAAATTGAAAAAACTCAGAAAAAAGTAAGAAAAAAATAAAAAATATATGAAAAAATTCAGAAAAAGTCAGGAAAAAAATAAAAAATAAAAATAAAAAATAAGAAAAAATAGGGAAAAAATATGAAAAAAATCAGGGAAAAACCATTGCCATTTTACACAAATTTACTCTATTAATCATTTAACAAAATTTTACTTAATTAATTATATAACAAAACTTCACTTCATAATCTATTAATCGGGAAACTTTACTTAATTTATTATATAAAAAAATATGAAAAAAATTTAGAAAAAATAAAGGAAAAAATATGAAAAAATTCAGAAAAATTCAGGAAAAAATAAACTTGCCTTTTTACACAACATTATATAATATAATATAATTTTTCATTCCATGTTGATTGTTGTTGTTTAGGTAAAAAATGTTGTCTAAAAAGCAAGGTTATTTTTTTTCATTATTTTTTTTCTGAAATTTTTTTAATTTTTATTTTTTCCTGATTTTTTTTAAATTTTTTATATAATTAATAAAGTTTCTTGATTAATAGATTAATAAAGTAAAGTTTTTTTTTATATAATTAATATAGTAAAGTTTTGTTAAATGATTAATAGAGTAAATGTGTGTAAAAAGGCAAGGTTTTCCCCTAATTTTTTCTTTTTTTCCTTATTTTTTATTCATTTTTTTTCAAATTTTTTCTGAATTTTTCATTTTTTTTATTTATTTTTTTTCAATTTTTTCTGATTTTTGTCTTATTTTTTTATTTTTTTCTTCCACGTGGCATGCCACGTCAGCATGCTGACATGGCATGCCACATCAGCATTAATTTATTAGCATATTATAAATTTTGATTTCTGTGCCACGTCAGCTGCCACATCATAATAAAATATATTAGTATTTAGAGCGTATATCAGGTGGCTGCCACGTCAGCACCAGGGACCTATTCGATCAAATACACCATAATACAGGGACCGTAACGAAGATTTTTATAATACAAGTACGAAAATAAACATTGGGTCAAAATATAGGGGCCATTAGTGTAGTTTATCCAAACAAAAACTCCCTTCCTTGGTATGTATAAAACCCAACATGGAATAAGAAATGAACAAAGGAAAAGCTCTCATAGAAGAAAAGAATATAAAGAAAAAGCTTTCATGGAAGACCTACCGAGCTTCTGAGACCATCTGGCCGAGCCAAGCTTCCATGGTGCCGAGATGAATTCTGAGACGATCTAGTCCAGCTCCGAGCTGTGTCGAGGTACCGACCTTGCCGAGGAGCCAAGCTCCGAAATGACCTACCGAGCTGGCCGAGCCGAGCTCTGAGATGACGTACCAAGCTTCCGAGATGATCTGGCCGAGCCGAGCTTCCATGGTGCCGAGATAAGGCAGCCGAGCCGAGCTTTTTAGGTTCCAAGATGATCTGGTCAAGCTCCGAGTTGTGCCAAGGAGCCGAGCTCCGAAACGACCTTTGAGCTGGCCGAGTTGAGCTTTAAGATGATCTGCCAAGCTTCCGAGATGATCTAGTTGAGCCGAGCTTCCTTTGGCCGAGTGGCTTCAAGAACAGCGACAAGGGCAACTACGTTGGAGTAGACATAGGAGATGGGATCGGAGAGGTAGTAGTGGACGCCGGCCTGGGTAACGAGATAGAGGACGTGGGTGAAGGGTACGATGTCGAAGAGCTTGCAGAGGAGATCGAGATCAATGATGTCTCCCTCAACAACGAAGACGCCCACACACTCGAGGAGGGCTTGGTGGGCGTGGTTTAGCAAGGTATCAAAGTAGTCGTTGAAATTATCAAGGCTGAGGACACCAACTCCTCGACGATTGAGGGTGAGGGATGCATGGTTGCCTACAAAACTGCCAGCGCCGGTGACAAGGACGGAGATGGAGTGGCGGGGGGAGGAAGGTGGACCTTAGGGGAGACGGAGGTACAAATGTGCTTCTCCTAGGCGAGGCCGCCCTAGGGGGCGTGGCCGGAGGTGGAGAGGTGGCACCGGGAAGAGGTTAAAGAGGAAGGGGGTAAAATTGGTATATTTCAAGAAAACATAACAGTCCACTGACAGGAGGGACTGGTGGCGAAGAATCCTAAAAAGCAAGGACTGATAAGGAATCTGAAAAGTTAAAGGGGTTGTCTAGGAAGTCAGAAGAAATATGTTGGGGACTGTACAGTAATTTTTCCTATATTTTTTTTATATAAATATCTCTATATTTTATAAGAATATTCTATAGTAGAATACATGTAAAATGCCAGCCACGTAACATATAAAAGTATACTCCCCCCTATTACCTGATTTCTTTTCTTCTTTTTTTTCCTTTTTTTTTGATAAAATGGATAAACCACATTCAATAATATTGAAAATAGTGAAGGTAGAATCATTTAGTCGGACTGAGTTATAAAAGGCCCACCCTTTGTCGGGATTGGGTGTTGGTTACACAAAGAGATAGTGGGGAGATAAGGGGTGTGACGGCGAAGACACGATCTCCTTTCTTCACTCCTGTTCTCGTAGTACCTCGTCCTCAAAATCGGCCTCATTGTATGGTGGTAGTTGTTGATCGTCCTCTTGGGTGAGTTCCATGCTCCTTTTGACTAGGGACTCCAGCGGTAGTAAGTTCAGCTTTTTATTTGTATGAGTGGCGTTGAACCATGAGAGTATCATAAAGTCAATGTTCCGAATCAGTTGTCTGTAAACACATTATTTAGCTTGGAAACATCTCCTGTTACGCTCTATCCATATACTCCATATTATTGCCATGACTACCATATTCCACCCCTTTTGTACTACCCTTGATACTCTTTTGGTTATTATGTCACGCCCTGACCCAAATCCCGAGCCTCAGGCACGTGGACAGATCGGTCGTACCTAAGTGGAGAAGAGCCCCACTGGGATAGAAGGCCTAGGTAATCATGAACATACAACTAATAAGCAGCGGAAAATCAAAATAAACATAATAAAATAATGGGTTAAAGTCATTTTTGGTCCCTGAAAATAGGGCCAATGTTCATTTTCATCCCAAAAGTTTAAAATTTGTTCAATACGGTTTACATCAGCATATACTGCCACTTATCACTCTACATCAGCAAAATAACAACCTAAACATAATAATAAAAAGATTATATGCATTTCATTGGTATTCCACATGACCGCCACGTCAGTAATAGGGACCAAAAATGCCAAAATACGGAATATATAGGGACCCAAAATGTCAAAATATGCAATACATAGGGACCATATTGAACAAATTTTGAATTTTGGGATGGAAATGAACATTGGTCCCGTTTTCAGGGACAAAAAATGGCTTTACCCCTAAAATAATTAGAGTCTACAACGAAAGATAAATCATAAGAGTACATGCACCCTACAAATGTCAAAGCCCTACAAGGGTCTTACAAATGTACTCTCACTCACAATAAAATAAGAGGTTTGCAAACCTCAGCAAATGGTCTCCCAACCCTCGCACAGCTCCCGAGTTCGAGTCTGCTACTCCTTAGGATCTGAAAAAGAATGAGAACAAGTGGATGAGCTTTCGAAAGGAAAGCTCAGTAAGCACCCCGCAGGGAATACAACAAGGTCATGTCCAAACAATAAGATAATACCAAGGAAAGCAATCAACCAAGCAACTTGACTAAATCAAACAAAACAAGGACCACACCCCATATCATCCAACAACTAGGAGTCTCAAACCTACCCCAAAGACTTTATCAACGGTAGGGACTCCTAATCTCATTTACAACCTCAAGCTCTGAAAGAGTGATCCAAAGAAGACTCTCAAACATCCCCCGGTCAGCAACATCAGCCTCAACTGGAAATCGCCCCTCCGGTCAGAAGTCGATAGCGCCACTTCTTGTACGTGTCGACACGGTCAACGTATTGTCCCATTGACAGGTTGGATGGCCAGAGTATCCTCTCCCTAGCATGGAACTATCAGAATGCTAGGGTGCCCTCATCCCTGAACGGTCAACAGGAGCCTCGCTCCCCTGTATTGGGCGGAAGAATTCATTAGAACATTTGACATATACCTATTCGGCCAGCGTAAAAGCTCTCGTGTTTCCATGGCCACGTGCCGGTCAACAGATAGGTAACTCAGCAAGCACAAGTATATATAAATGAACGCCAACATATCAACATGCATACACAATCATGGAAATAGAAATCCAACGAAGCATGAAAGCAAATATGTATGTATACAAACAAAGCAAGAATATGCCAAAGCATGGTAACAAAAAATCCAATAAATACTCAATCAAAGAGTGGGAACTAGGCAATAGTAGTTACCTGTATATCAAAGACGACCAGAACTAGTCGAGACTCCCTCCTGACGTGTCTCTACCCTCCACGTCGGTATCTGGTAATAGAGTCTATATCAATATGTGTATGTTGTCATAAGGTACATTTATTTCAACCTAGTAAGGTTTATTTACAACGTCTACTATTAAGTTCCAACTTAATTGTTATGTCCTGAACCAAACCCAAGCCCATGAAAACCTTGGGCCCATAAACAAGTCTAACCCACTCCAACTACTCTAGAAGACCCATGTAGCCTTTTAATTATCTTAGTGATTATTATCACCCTCTTTTATTTTCTAGAGCCTTTATTGGGCTCAATCACTCAAGGTCCAATGTGTTCCTTGAGAACCAGGCCCATTTCTAATTTGGTTGCAACCTCACTCATTCGATCCTCATTAACATATAGTTGATTAAGGTCCCCTAATCAAGTCCCGTTAATCAGAAAACTTATGAAAAGGGAAAATACAACTCTTATTACCAAGCATGCATTTATATATACACATATACATATATATCCCATACTCTCTCTCTCTCCATCCAAGTTCTAACTGTTAATTAGCTCTTTTAATATTGCCATCATCTCCTGGCCACTCTCACATACAAAATCAACCACACTTGAATGTCCTTGATGGCTTACAAGCTTCCCATTAATAGTGTGTTCATTCATGCATTTCAAACCCTATAAAGTCCGTTGTCACTGAACCATTACAAGCTCTACCCATGCTTGTTTAGTTCCTTACTAATAACTCTACACATAGGGCCCGTTTGGTTTGTGGGAAAGTAATAACTTTGCAGGGAAAGTAAAGGCTGTGAAACCTTTTCGCATGTTTGGTATTAAAATGAATCATGTAAAGTAATGGTTGACTTGTAATTACTTTTCTTTTGACCAGGGAAAGTGTTTCACATGGGTGGGGGGGTGTGAAAAGGATTACATAGTTGCTGTGAAAATATAAGATATGTAAAATTTCAATTTTGCCCATCTATTAACCAATTATTTCTTCTCTTGTCCTATCTTTCTTTTGAGAACCCTAAACCCGTGTACTTCTTCCTTTTTAGAAAATCAATGCAAGCTCTTCTTCCTCTCCAAAACCCTAGCGTTGAGCCCAACTATTTTTTTTCTTTCTTGAGAATATTTTCTTATTTGATGTTGTTTAATTTGATTCTAATTTCATTAAGAAAATCATTGAGACATGGATAAATATAATTTATAAAAAGAAGAGGGTATTTTTTATTATACTTCTCTTTTTAAATTTGTTTTATAAATTATTCAAAACTTTTGATTGAGAGAACTAACTCAAAGGGTGACAAGTAAAACAAAAATAAAAGAGGGGGGTTATGGGGTATTATGAAGAGGTGACAAGTGATTTGGTTATTTTTTCAGGGGGTGACAAGTAAAAAACTCTTATATAAAACCCTATGTTACTAACTAGAGTAATCAAGGGCAAAATTGATAATAAACATTACTTTGCATGGAAGCCTATTAATACCAAATGGATGGATTAACTTTACATGCATTTCAATTACAGTTTTTATTGGGCATAACAAACATTGTAATGTGAAAGTAATTACAGGGAAAGACTTTGCAGGGAAGATATTGCAGGGAAAGTCATTCCCTACAAAGCACCAAACGGGCCCATAGTGCTATACATGGGTTCATGTATACACTCCGGATTCATCATACTACATTCTTGCTAATCCGAGTACCTAACAGTCCCTTTAAACTTGTTAAAAACTATACAGGCATGCAATCTTAATAAACACAGGCCTTGGTTAACATCCATCCCAGCCTATAACTCAAGCATGTATGTTCAAGAGAAGGTCTAGATAATGGATTCTCTTCCCTCTCATTCTATCCTCTTAACCTTGCTAGATTATAACAGAAACAAAGAAGAATAGATACATGCATATCCCTGAACCACTCTAGCATGTCTGTATATTGAACCCAATCACAACTACAAGAAGTAGATCAAGGACCCACCTCTCTATACCCCTAACACACTCACATGTGATACTCATCCATGTGTCAAGGTCTGGAAGTGTTCATGGTGCTCTTTTATTCATACTAGCAATAACAGATAATCACAGACTCCACACATGCGCTTCACCCACCCTGAACACAAGCACAACTTCATTAACCACATCTATGCACATGTGAAAGTAGCTGAGATGAAAGCAACGGCGGTGTAAAAGTATAAAGCTCACCACACGGACGCATTCCCGGAGGAGAGTCCTGGCGACGCTGTTGCTCTACCATCCCTCCCATCTCATCCTTTCTTCCTCTCAATGGTGGTGGCGGCGCTAGGGTTTGGAGGCGAGTGGAGTTCTTATAGGTGCTCGCTGTTTGGAAAGTGGATGGGATGAGATCCCGTTGCTGGAGGAATCACGCAGGATCCGATCCTCTCTATAGCTGGCCGGTGCATGATCATCGGAAGAGATAGCATTGGTCACAGTGGCGCCTGAGATGAAGAAAAAGAAATTCACTAGTTTTCTCCTGTTAGGTTGCCACGTGTTGAGACCGCGACCGTCGAATGAGTTTATATTAATCTCAGCTTTTGATCTTGGTCGTCCAAAATGATTAAAAAGATTTTTATGCATGGTTTCTCGTAGCTTTTTAGTAAAGAGCCCTCCGGGTTCTTTTAATTAGAATGCAACTCTTATGGCTTTTTAGTAAAGAGTCCTCCGGGTTCTTTTAATTAGTATGCAACTCTCATGGCTTTTTAGTAAAGAGCCCTCGGGTTCTTTTAATTAGCATACAAGTCCTCTCTCACAAAGAGGTCTATTTTTCACCTAAGCCCACATTTTCCTGAAATTATCGATAGGTCCCTGATGACCCCATTTAACCCTAATTAAGAGATTAACCACTTTAATCCCCCATTTCCCATAAAATCCAATTAAATCCAAGTTTGGGGAATTTCATTAATTAAACAAATAATTTAGGGAACAATTAGGGAAAATAATTACATAAAATCCTTAGATTTTTCATATTATGTCACCTCCCCACAGATCTTGTATTTGGGCGGGGAGATGGTTAGTCTCGAAGAGATTGCAGAAGTGGCTCTAGATTTGCCATGAGTAGGGGCATTGTATGAGAAGATGAAGTGTAGTTTCCTCCTCTTCATCATAGAGGTAGAAATTCGTTTATTCCCCTCACTATTGTCTCTTGGATAGGTTTTGAAGCGTGCAGATCTTGTCATCCCATGCCAACCAGGCGAAGAGTTTAATCTTGTTGGGGTACCCTTTAGTAAGAAATTTAGGATCTCACAAACAAAGATGAAATATCAGTTCTAGGGTCTTCTAGAAGGAACTTGGCAATGGGCGTCTTAGTCTCCTATCTACCTTGAAGTGGTATAGTGATTGAACGTTGAATTGTCCATTTGAGGAGAGTGGCCATCTTCTGGTGTTTTTCCCTCAGGTGTTGTTTTGTTGTAGGCATTACCATATCTGACTAACTTGCTCCTTTATTTGGGTTGACAATGGCTCTGGTCTTAGGAGGGCGTGCCCTCTTTCCACCCGCTGTCGTGCTTCTGCTACCGTGAGGTCGTCCCTGACTATTATTTTCTTTAGTTCTGGAAAGAGGTTGTGTGGCACCATGTCATCCATCCAATTCTCATACCACCAATTTGTGGATTGCCTATTTCCTACGTCGACTTTCATAATGGCATTGGTTACATCTCCCTTCTCAAGGACTCCTTTCCAGAAGCATGATGATTTCCTCGGGAGGCGTATTTGCGTCTTGATCAACTCATTTTGGAAGTAGTTTTGTACGATGATTTTTCTACAAATGCCTGCCTCTCCTTGTATTAATCTCCACCATCACTTGCCAATGAGTGCCTTATTAAAACATCGAAGATTAAGAATTCCCTAGCCACCTTGCTCCCGAGGTCGACAGAGTCTGTCCCAATTCACCAGGCGGTATGCGTTTGGTGATTGGTTTGCACCCTTCCACATTAAGTCTCTTCGGGTCCTCTCAATGTCCTGGATTACCCACTCCAGGAGCTTGTATATCGCCATCTAATAGTTTGGGATGACGGAAAGTATTGAGTTTAGGAGTGTGATCCGCCTCCCAGTTGATAGCAATCGCCCCTTCCATTTTCTTTAACTTTCCTTTTATCTTGTCTGTTAGGCTCTTCCATTCTTCTCTTTTTGGCTTGGACCTTGATATGGTCATGCCCAGATACTTCATTGGGAGTGAGACCGATGCACAGCTCATCATCTGAGCGATCGCTTAGGGGTCCTGGTTCCTTGGCTTAATGTGATGATGGCACTCTTATCGTAGTTGATTTTGAGGCCAGTGAGGCCCTTTTAGAGATAGAAAATGAGCTTTAATATATTGGACTGGGTTTGTTCCCTGGTACAAAACACCAATAGATCATCCGCATATTGTAGGGATGTGATTTCATCCTCCCTGTCTGGCCACAAGGGACTCCTTTGAAGTGGTTTGCCTTTGTCGCTTTAGATAACATAGCTAAAAAAACATCTGTAACTAGGAAAAAAGGAGTGGGGAGAACGTGTCACCTTGCCTAAGCCCTCTCCTATATCTGATATATCTTGTGGGGATCCATTTAGCAACAAGAATACTTTTGAGGATTGGAGGATCTCTTTTATCTATCCTATCCATCGTGGGCAGAAACCACAGGCTTGGAGCATCTCTAAGAGGAAATTCCAATCCATGTTATCGAATGCCTTTTCAAAATATACTTTCATTAGCATCCCCTTTCCTCTTCCTTGTTTTATGTGGTGTATTAGTTCCTTTGCTGAAACGATAGTCTTGTATGCACGACCATTGATAAATGCAGTTTGACTTTCATATACCAAACTGGCAATGACTCTCCGTAGTCTGTTGGCCAGCACTTTGGTTATGATTTTCATGGAATAGTTGAGTAAACTAATTGACCTATAATCGCCGATACCCGCCGGTGTCCCTTTCTTCGAGATAAGAGCTATATGGGCCTTGTTTATCTGTTCTAGATTCACCCTTCCTTGGTGAAGGTCCTGGAATATTTTTTGGAGGTCCTCCTTGATGATGTTCCACCCTTGTTGGTAGAAGGTCATCGGGAAGCCATCCGACCCTAGGTCTTTGTCTTCATTAAGCTCTATGATGGCCAAATGTATTTCTTCCTCGGAAAACTGTTATTCCATATAAGCCGGATCTACACGTTCCCTATCTCGGTATAGCTATGTCTAGTTTGTGGTCAGCCTGTGAGGGCGTGTAGATCCGAACAAGGAGTGAAAATGGTCCCGTATTGCTTCTGAGGTCTCCATTGGCTCAGTTAACAACCTCTCTTGGAGTTATAATTGGTTGATCCAATTTTTGCTCTAGCGCTGGTTTGTGACCGCATGGAAAAACTTTATGTTTTGATCCCCCTCCTTTAACCATGTTATTCTGGATCTTCGTCTCCATAAGGCTTCTTCCACTATGATGATTTCCTCATACTACCTTTTTTTTTCGAATTGTAGAGTTGTTCCTCCTAGTTGGTCATAGGTCGATCATCTGAGGTGATATTTGCCGCCTCGATTCTCGTTAGTAGCTCTTGTTTTCTCACAGATTGCCTTTCATATACTTCTCTGCCCCATTTCCTTAACCTGCCCCTGATTAAAGCTAGTTTTTGGATATGATGTTGACCCCGTGCCCCTGGAAGTCACATCCCATCCACCATTGATTTATTTGATCCCAAAAGCCTTCGATCCTTGTTTATGCCCTATTGAAACAGAAAGGGAAGCGCTTCTCCTCTTGTACACCTCATTCCAAGCTGATTGGAGCATAGTCAGATCATATGTGTGGTAGCGGTTTCTACCAAATTCTCGTGTATTCGATTGCCCATTCCATAAAGAGGAGGAATAGGTTTAGTCATGCAAAGTTTGAGGCTTCCCTGCCATTTGTCTATGTAAATTGTCTTCCCCTGAGTGGTGGGACTATCAATTATAGCTCCCCTACATGAGTGCATTGAAATCCCGTTGGTCCCTTCGATCATAGAGGTTTGTGCTCCTTTCCTCCCTTGTGCGCGTTGAATTGAAGTCATCTCCCAGTATCCAGGGTCCCTCCTATATGTTGTGGAAGAATCGTATGTCCTCCCAAAATAATTTTTTATGGGCTCTATCACAGGGCCCATAGGTTGTTGTGCGCATCCATTCCTTGTTAGTTGCTTTCATCTTGAATATTGTTGTGATTGTGAAGGCTCCTATATAGTTGTTGATTTGGTTTATCTTAGAGTCCCCCCACCCTATACAAGAACCGCCTCTTGTGTTAGAGGTCGGTAATGTCAGCTGTCCATGGTGGGTTGTTCCCCCGATCAAGTTCCATATCTTGTTATCAACTATGTCCAGTTTGGTTTCCCAGAGGCAAAACACGTCTACTTTTTGTGGTTGTATGAAGTCCCTGACTAGGAAACGTTTCTTATGTTTCCTTAGTCCTCGCACATTCCAAGTGATGAGCTTCATAGGGAAACCAATGTATAGCCCAGTATTTTGGGTGGGTGGCTTAGTTGCCCCCTGCCTCCCTTTGGGTGCGCTTGCTTTCCTCCACCCTTATGTATTTAAGGAAGGGGACGACATTCTCTTGTTGGTTTTCATGGTTGACCCCCACTTTGAGGGCAGTTGATATGAGCTCCCTGTTTGGTTACTCAACAAGTGATATGGGATACTAGAGAGAAAGGAGTGTGTACCTTCTGCTTCACTGTAGGCGTCCTTCCTATTTGGAGAGGCTTTCTTCTCCTGAACTAGAGTATCTTCCGGGGTTTGTGCTTTCGTGGCCTACCCCTTAGCCCTTGAGTTGTGGTAGAGGAACTTAAGGCTTTGCCAATTTGTGGTGCTTGAGGCCTAGGTTCCTTAGTAATATATAGCTGGAGCAGGGGGTGCTATTGTTCATTGGGATCAGTGTCTCTGTTATAGGTTTGATTGGGCTTGTATATGGCTGCTATTAGTCGCCATGCATCATCTTATATTAGATTCCAAGAGCCTTTAATATATCTGTGAGCTATTCTGTTCATGTCCAAGCCAAGGTATGCTCCTAGGCTTAGCGTGTTTCGTTCAATTTGAGACAAGTTGTAATCATCAAACTGCCTTGGTGGGCTTTGATTTTCATTTAAATCATAGTGCACAAGGTTCAACTGATTTGTTGTGTTAGTTGGTTCCAGGTTTGGTGGTTTATGTTGGGAGTGAGAGCAAGCAACAGATTACTGGAGCCGGGCTCTACAGTAACTCTCTGATTCCCACTTACGCAGAAGGGATCGGTGGAGAGGACTAACCAAACAACCAACAACCTGCATAAAATCAAGCGATCACAATGACACACAGTATCTTTAATGTGGTTCATCAACGTGCCTATGTCCACGACACACCCTTTTCTATATTCAGAGATTCTCAAGGAAGAGTAAGATGCAAGGAGAAAAAAAAACTGTCTCACTCTAATGCATACACACTCACTGCTTCAGTATCTCTCGAGGAAGATGACAGTTCAATACTTTTATATTCCTTTACTGGTGTGCTTTCTAAGACACCTTTTCCTTGTATGATACTTACCTATCACTTCGTCTACATTGTCGGACGTTATGTTCCCAAGATCCAGCGCCATACTCACAAGATTCAACGTCTTGGGATTAGCGTTGTGAACTTTCCCAAATCTTGTACTCAGTTGACCAAGTCAATATATGCATCTTGGCAAGCTTGAACTCTCGCCAACATGCTCGATCACTCGGCCAACACTCCATCTCGGTCTCTCGCTTCAGCCAGCACCTCGGTTGATCGCCCGACCTTTTTCATCTCGGTCAAAATACTCGGCTCCTCCTTGGTAAGGTCGAATAAGTTCTGTTGTTCAACCATGAGCTCAACTCTGATGCTCGGCAATGAAGCTCGATAGGCTCCATTCCTCACAGTTTTCTTGGTTTAATTGCTTCAAGGTTTACATGAGAATTGGGTTCCTTAAGTGTTACTGGTCCGGTTTCTTGATGGGTTGGTTCCATCTGAGCAGCTGTTATGGCCTTATCGGGCCTGTGCAGGCTTTTTGTGTAACACCCCAATTTTTCCTTGTAATTATCATTTAATTTTCAAATAATATATCGGGGTTTGTTAACAAATAAGTGAATAGTTCAAATAGAATTATGGGTATTGATGATAAAATTATCTTACATTAGAAGGGTCAAGTAGCAAAATAACCTTCATTTTATTAGAACAAACTTTGTCTAGAGCTATATTGAAATATCACGAGATCAATCTAGGCCTTGGTGTGGAAATAGGAGACATACATTTTGATAGTGAACTTGGAATAGAGTAGATGTATAATTTCTATGGCCCAAGGTTGAACACTTATCCCCCTTTGCTAATTCCTTTTCTTTGCTTGAGGACAAGCAAACCTTTAAGTGTGGAGATATTTGATAAGTGTTCAATTGAGCATAATTTTATACCATGTTTGTGTATACTTTATATGTTGTTTTGGGGAACTTATAGCCCGCAAGTACTTAAAAAGTGTTATTCTTAATAAACATGGCAAAAATATCGAGCACGGGGAGAAAGAAAGCATTTCAAGGGAAATTGAGACCAATAAAGACTATTTCTGGAGAAAGCACCAAGGTATACGGGCCTTCATATGGCCTGTATGGACCTAGAGAATCAAGGGTCTCTATAGTCAATCTCCCAAGGCCGTTCACTACCCCGTATGAGGCTATACGAGATTATATACGACCTATTGTACGGCCGCATAAGTCAAACCTGGAGTCCATATGGGCCCATATATGGCCCATATGAAGACCCATATATCGTAAGTTTTCAGCAGTCTGCGGACCCAAGCAGGGGCAGAATGGTAAAACGTACTCTAAAACCCTAGAGAGGGATACATAAGCCGACTAATTAGGGTTTACAGAGGGAGAGCAGCTTGGGGGAAAAGAAATCTTGATTAGAGGCTTAGAAATTTTCATCACCAAGCCATTGGAGGAAGAGAAGGGCAAGACATTGGAGAGGAATCAAGGAATCCACCAACGGTGTATGTAATAGCATTTTCTATTATGAACTCTTTGATTTCTTTTATCTTTGCATTGGATTGTTGCTCTCCTCTCATGGAGAGCTAATTTTGTAGATACTTGGGTGTTGATGAACCCTTGGATATGGTTTAATTGATGATTATTCTTTATGTATGAATGCTTAGTTGAATCTATGTGTCTATTGGATATTTTAATGCATGTTAATCCCTTTACATTGCGAGAGCTCGGAGGGATTTTCATAGTCCATATGGGGGAAGAAGCGAGCGCCTCCCCATGTGTAGACCATCTCCAATAGAGGGGATTGTGAGTATACCGGGAGCCCGGGTACTAAGAAAAGCGAGTCCTTCAGATATATTATGCCCATAATCCCTCTAAGAATTAGGTTCCCTAGAACATCATCGGTAATGGCACTAGGATTAGTAATTCACCTCGAGAGAGGGAGTGAAAGCACCTTAGGAACCCTTGGCCAAGAATTCACCAAGTATCAACATAGAGAGTCTCATCCATCTTTTAGAAATCCAAGGGGGATTCAATCATCCAAGTATCCCCTTTTCATGATTGATTGGCATCAAGAGCAATTTGATCCTATAGCTTTTGTTTTCAATTTCTTTATTTTAGAATTAGGTTACAACCACTCATCTTTGATCGACTAGATAATAGACAATTAGTGGGTATTAATACTTCCTTCTCCCTGAGGATCGATAACTCGACTTCTAACTCCACTTTTATTACTTGTCACAACCCGTACACTTGCGCTTTCATGGCATCACCCTCTGACAGAAAAGGGAATGGGCCCAAGCCTGACAGAAAGAACCCGCGCCTAGCCCAACCAAGACCTATAAAAGACTAGGAAGCATAACACCAGACGGGTAAGATAAAAAGGAGAAGACTATTCTTTCCACTCCCACAAGCTAACTTGACTCTTGGAGCTAAATTTGGGCACAAGGCCCACTCTAACCGCCTCCTCTCCTTCGTGCAGGTATCCCGATGGCTGGAAAGATATTCGTACCTTGCTCCAGTGTCCTAACGACATGAACAGATGCCCGCGCATCCCTCCAGCTACCATCAGCGTCCACACAAAAGATATAAATCTCAACCGTTAAGCTGGGATTGATTCGGATCTCGAGGAAGAACCATTTCTAGCCTTAACATAGAAAATGGATAGACTTGAAACACGTTGATGAACGCTTTCCTAAAAGTGTTATTTGCCCCTTCTCCTCTTGAGACTTTTGTAGGGATTAAATGCAAATAGCTTTAATGGATATGACAAGCATTCGATTTTCTGCACCCAACACTAGTGAAAAGAAACCTGAATTGAGTAAAAGAAATTTTGTGTTTTTGATCTCTCTGTTTTTCGGTTGTTTTGTTATCTATATGAAAACAAAGATTTCGTTCCTATTTATAATTCGGAAAAGAATGTGTTTTTTCAAAAACCACAACTATTCAAATATCTTATCCATTGCACATGAATAGATGTGATTATTTTAAATATTTAATCCAAATAGATGTGATTATTTGAAAGTTATAGCCTTTAGAAACCATAACGTTATCTTAAAGAGAAATTCATATTTAAACAATAAATTAATAACAATTATTATTATACACTTAGTGGAGGCCGATTTGAGCAATAAGGGAGAAGAGCTTAGCACCTGTATGTTGGGGTGATATAACTGCAATTGTAGTTCTGACCAAGTTTTAGAGGTGATTCTTTAGTGCTTTTGTAGAAGATAACAGAGATAAGTAGCCTTAATTTGTATCAATTTATGTCTTGATTTGGAGAAGTGTTTGTTAGGTTTAACCATGGTTTTTCGGTCTGTTAGAAGAGAGGATTCTATTCACAGGTTGCTCTCTCTCTGCCCAATGGTGCATGTGGCCAACCGATTTGTTACAACTGGCTGAAGTTATAGATGAACTTTGATTTTATAATAGAAGGAAGTTGGAGCTTAGGGTGTTGTGAGGTAGAATCAATAAGAGGTACAGTATGAGTTTGTTCCTAGTAAGCTCCTTAGTTTTTAAGTATAGCATTGTACATATAGTCTTATGCTTTAAAACATATTATGAAGGTATTGAGTCAAACCCATTTCTTATAATAAATCATTAATAATATAAGGGTGTATAATATTTTAAATAATTACAATCTAGTCTAAATAAATACAATGATTTAAATAGCGGTATTCCTTATCCTTGATTAGGACGAGGGAAACAAGTGAATGAAAACACGAGAGGATCTAGTCAAACTTAAATATCGTACCGCAGGACATCAGGTGAGTAACAATCACTATATTTGAATATTATGATCGGGTTTTATCGCCAGTTTTATTTACATGATTTTATATGAGCTTTGATCAAGAGGATTGTGCTCTAATGCTGGTTTTATATTCATTATATTACTAGCTGATTTGTTATTCTGTTATGTAATGTGATTTCCAAAACATGTGGAAAAATGGAATAAGTATAAAAACAGGAAAATAGATAAATTGGAATATCGATGCACCTACACTGCACCTACACCTACACCTTCACCTTCAGTGATGGAGCCAGAGAGGTACGATACTAGTTAGGGAAGGGATTTTATGAACTTTGATTTTTCATTCCCAAACTTTCTGTTTTCAAAACGTCCGTTTTCTAAAACAAAACCCCTTCCCATACTGACAGGGTGCTTGGTAAATGTATATACTATATTAGCCTTACAGTTCTTGATTGGTCTGACCGAAGGCTAGGGCATTGATTGGTCCACCCAAGATATTTATTCATATATGTTATTATTCTGACGTATTGAAGTAGGGGTGTATACGAGATCGTTATAAGGCTTGTATTATGTTCATGACATACATGATACAATACTTTACTGTCTTACGGTTGTTGATTGGTCTGACCGAAGACTAGGTCGTTGATTGGTCCACCCAAAATATTTATTCATAGTATCGTTCATGTTGCTTTCATGTTATGACATTATGGATATTTGTTATTGGATTTATCTAGATTTTTATTAATGCTTGGTATGCCTAATAGAATTGAAGATAATGCATATGATTAGCATTTCTACGAGATTTCTTATATTCATCATTACAGTTATATATGTGTTTTCCAGTATTAGTGATTGTCGCTCAATGAAATATTTGGCACAGGTGAGCGGGAGTGAGTCCTCCATAGTTGGCTTTAACATATTGTAGTGGGTAGAGAGTTGTATTTTATGCCCTGTACCAGTGGTAGTGTTTTCCAGACACTGGGTGTTTATATTTTGGATTTTGGATGCTTACTCTAAACTTGTTAGTTTTTATGTGTTAATAAATAGGTTGTTTATTCATTAGAATTATTATCATATTTTGGATGTTCAGTTGAACAACCATAGGGTTGGGTTAATTTCTGGCCTGGCTGGTATCGCATCTGCCTTGATTAGGAGGCGGGTGTTATATTGTGCCCTACCCTGTGTATGCTCGGCCCTTTCCACTCTTCCC
The DNA here is from genome assembly GCA_026586065.1 of Dioscorea zingiberensis. Classification (NCBI taxonomy): domain Eukaryota; kingdom Viridiplantae; phylum Streptophyta; class Magnoliopsida; order Dioscoreales; family Dioscoreaceae; genus Dioscorea; species Dioscorea zingiberensis. The sequence goes on along the minus strand of CM048821.1, from coordinate 50,876,526 downwards.
TGGGTCCCTCTAGGTCCATCCGTCAGTTCCTGATTGTGACGTGTGGAGTGGGTCCACACTGCTTGAGTTGGACCGGGTGAGATTGAATGGACTTCTACTTGGCCACTTGTTCGCCCTCCATTCGTTGAGTCCTTATCTTTGCCTGCCACCTTAGTGGTCGGTTTGCCCCTAGGGCTTGGGACCCTCATCCAAGCCGCTTCGAGGAAGCCGCCAATATCCTGCCAAGTTTCCACGTCCTCATCCAACTGGCAACTCCCTCGAAAAGAAATGCATCCCTATATTCTCGTACGACCATGCCAGCGAGTGCAACAGCCGTACGCTGCGACTGGTCACCCTAATCTTTTCGCAGCCCCTCCGACGCCTTTGTACAACGGTCCGGAGGGAGTGTCTCCTTGTTTGACCTGTAGCAGGACTGGTTGACTGTCGGTTTGTCATTCTTCTCTTTTGGCTCCGGGAAATAAATGCCCAATTTTTGCTTTCCAGTAGGTCTCGCTGGAGCCACCCCTTCTTCCAGGATGATGCCCTTTTCTTTGTCCGCAATCGTTTCTCTCGGTTGGTCTCTGTCCCTTGGCTGAGGGGGTTTATCGAGGATCACTTTCCTTGTGAGCTGCTTCATCTTCCTTTTCCCTCCCTGCTTCCTGAGGGTCCACGAGAGCTCCGTCTACCCCTGCTCCATGGTCCCTTGGATGAGATGTTGCCGGCTTCCGATAATACATTTATTGAGTAGGGCAGAGTTCTGCTCTTCCACACCCGGAGAAAAACTTAGAGGTCTTTTACAAACTGTCCACCACTGGTATCAATATGCAGTAGCTCTCCAATTGGTTTGAGTATCAGGGCTACTATCTCTTGGTATCAGTAGAATAGCGGCAGGCGTCTAATCAGCACCCACCTGATGGCTCCATCAGCTTTTTCCGACAACCACAGATTAGGGGTCTACGGCGAGCAACGATTGGAAAATTCCTATAGCTCTATTTCTCCAAACGCCTCTATCTGTCTCGCCTTCATTGGAGTGGGACATGCAACTATGTAAAGACCGTCTAGAATTCCTTTGACATATATTTCCAGTCGGCACCCTTGATCAGTACCAAAGTCTCTGCTGACCGCCGTCCGTCGATCACCCTATTACAGATTTTTGTAATTGTCACGATTGTATGTCGTCGGAGCTCCTACTTGCTCCGGAGCATCTCACTATCAATCGCAAGTGAGAGGAAGTGATGTTCTTCTTCATTTTCTTTGGCTTCCGGTAGCTTCTCCGGTGAGCACCATTGAATGGTAGGTTCCGACTGTCGATTTGGGGGTGTTTTCAGTCCGTTAGCATCCCCTTCTCCACATGAAGCTCTTGGTCGATCTCATTGTGTTTCCAGTGCCCTGCACTAGTGGTATGACCCTCCTCACTGGTAGTCGAGTTTTCGGTGTCCGACCTTTCCACATCCACGACAAGTGAAGACGCTTATGTAATCAGCTGCTTTGTGACCTCCTTGCAAGCATTTTCCACAGACTTCCCTCCTCACTAAGCCCGTGAGGACTATTGGAGGGGATCACCAGTAATGTTTCGGGTTCCAGCGAGGTTGAAAGCCTACTATTCTTTCTTCTCCACTTATAGTGCACCTCGGTTCAGTCTCTTTCGTTTGAGGGAGTTTGTACTTCCAAGTTCTTTGTCAGGGCCCTAACGTAGGTCACCCCTAGCCGTCGGGTACTCATCGTCGATATGATCAGTGGTCGATCTTCCCCTGTCTCCAGTACAACGGTGTTGGGCACTCGGGAAGGAGCTTGGGTTCTCCTCCCTGCCCTTATCGGTGTGGAAAACCTTCTCCTGCCTCGAGCTATGCTCCTAATACCTAATTTCTTGCAAATGTGCAGGAAACTGCCTTAATATTCTAAAAATAATTTTTTTAACATTAAATTAATTTTTCTTCCAAAAATACTCTTATATTTAAAAATTATTATTTTTTTATTTCTATGTACAATGGAGGCTGAAATTGTCTCTGGGCATGCGTAAATCATGATAAATTAGGAGGTTTGTGAAATCACTTGTAAAACCTGACTACTATAACCCTAAAACAAAACAAAACAAAACAAAAAAACAATTACCTTTAAATGAGGTTATTTTTGCAATTTTTTTATATTTTTTTTTGTGAGGGCTTTTCAAAAATTAACTTGACGTAAATATCTTAAATTAAGGAGGGTTTGTATAAAAATTCCTTCACTATTTCACTCTATAGTTGACAATTCAGCGCTCGAAGGGACGGAAGAAGAGATGTCAGGATGCAGCATCAGGGCGCTGTGGATCCTCAGCCCCCAAGACACCGTCGTCTTCTCACGGTAATATCATCAAACACCTTGAGGTCGTGAAATTTCTCCGTGGATCCAAACTTAGGTCTTTTTACTCTTCGATGCCGATTTCGTTTCACCAGGAGATTCCCGGTTGTGGAGAAGCGTTGGCTTGTGGCCTGCGAGCGTGAGCGCGCCGCCGCGGAGGACCTCGAACATTCCCGTCAGACTTCTCTCCCCAGCGATCCCGAGCTTGCCTCTGCCTTTGCCGAGAGGAAGAGAAGGTCTGCCCTGATGCTTGAATCGATGATGAATCGGTTTATTGAATGCACTTTCTTATCGATGCAGGGAAGGGTCTGCCCGTGGTTTCGGCATTCGTGTTGCTCAGTCGTCCAGCGGCTCGGATTCCTGGATCGATGACCCGATCACTCGGCACATTATTAGCCTCCATATTCATAGGGAAGCGGAAGATGAGTTTTTGTTATGGCCTTTGGTCTTGCATGTCAAAGGGAGTTATTGCATTCTTGTTCTACCGCTGGTTGAGCCTCAGCAATTTCAAGCGTATGAAAGAAAGTGTCAAAGACCTGGTTGCGGAGATTCTGTTGGAGAGGAAGATAGCTTGTCTTCTCTGTTACTTAGTCTTCCATGCATCACAGGGTATGGTGAGTTTCTTGCAATTTGTCTGGAATTGGATACCCCTATTGTTATGTGAAGCACTAGAAAAATTGGATGGACATAGTTCTTAGTGTGGAACAAACAAGTTCACAAGGTCATGCATCTGTGAATGTCATTTATATTTGACTTTTTATTGGCCATTGATGTGTTATTTATTGCCCCTCTAATTAGCTTGTTGATTGCCTGTGAGAGCATTAGATAATGCATGTAAATGTTCAATAAATTGGTAGAGTCTGAAGGTATATCCATTGACATTGTTGCTGAAGCTGCTTAGTCTACTAGGGTTAAATATTGAACTATTTGGAAAATCTTGACAACAATTTAACTGCATGTATTGTATTTTTGGTAAAGTTGTTGTCATGTGACCTGGAGGTCACGGGTTCGACTTGTGGAAACAACCTCTTGCAAAAAAAACAAAAAAACAAAAAAAACAAACAGGGTAAGGCTGCATACAATAGACCCAAGTGGTCCGACCCTTCCCCGGACCCCGCGCCACATGCGTGAGCTTTGTAGCAACGGGCTGCCCTTTTTTATTGTGTGATCATATGGTTCCTACAGTTTAGCTCCGATGCCAAAGCCAAAAAGCTTGTTCAGATGATAGCTCTGGAATTAGTTGCTCATCTTCATTTGATTATTGCTGAGTACTGTAATCTTATTTTAATCTTATTTTTCCATTTTATCATGTTATTATAACTCCACATGATTCTATTTATGTTGAGTCTTTGAACTAAATCTTCCAATTTATCTGCTGAAAATGGCATTTTAATGGTATGTTATATCAACTAATGTAACTAGGCCTTACATCTTGGGATTAGTTAGATCCTAAAGTAGAGCATTTTGAACTGTGACTATCTTTGTGATTTTGCATTTTGAATTTGGCTGAGATTTTATTGTGCTGCTTGAATTTCAAATTTCAGGGCATTTATGGTGGCACACACTGTGGGAGACATAATTGCTGGAGATACGGTTGAGCCTGAGGTGATTGTGGGTTCAACTCCATCTGTAGGAGGATTGTTGGATTCACTAACTGGCAGCATAGGTATATCAGGGATTTCTGCCAGGGCAAAACCTGTCTCAGCACCAGTTGTTGCTTCTACTGCATCTGGTGCTTCTTCTGTCGGGGCTGTTATATCAGACATCCCTAAAAGTACTACTAGGCCAATTGATAAAGATGCTCTGCGGACATTTATAAGTAGTGCAATGCCCTTCGGTTGGTAGTTCTCTGTTGTTTTTATTTCTCATTTCATATTTCTTGCTAGATTGTGCTATGCTAATAGTTTTTTCACTTTGCATGCCTCCTCAGGAACACCACTAGACCTCAATTTTTCCAATATATCAGCTATAAAGGCAAATGGATTTTCTGCTTCAGATATGCCACCTGCCGATCTCAAACAGCCTGCATGGAAGCCATATTTGTTTAAAGGAAAGCAGAGAGTACTTTTCACAGTTTATGAGACAATTTATGCGGCTATGTATGATAGGGACGAAATTCCAGATGTCATAACGATTTCAGGTCAAGTGAACTGTAGAGCAGAATTGGAAGGGTTGCCGGATGTGTCCCTACCCCTTACCAGGCTGAGTTCTGCTCATGTTGATGTTTTATCATTCCATCCTTGTGTTCAAGTGTCAGAGCAAGGTTTAGATAAACAATCAATGATGTTTTCTCCACCACTGGGAAATTTTACTTTGATGCGTTACCAGGCCTTCTCAGGCCTTGATCCTCCAGTGAAAGGCTTCTATCAGCTATCAATGGTCTCAGAAGATGAAGGTGCATTTCTATTCAAGTTACGTTTGATGGAAGGTTACAAGGCTCCATTATCCATGGAATTTTGTACTGTGGCCATGCCCTTTCCTCGGAGGCGAGTTGCATCCTTTGACGGAAATCCTTCCACTGGAACTGTCTCAATGACAGAACATTCTGTTGAATGGAAAATAATTGCAACTGGACGAGGTATTACTGGGAAAAGTGTTGAGGCAACTTTTTCTGGAACAATTAGATTTTTGCCACGGACTGGTCAAAGAATTCCTTCCATGTCTAGGTCAGTTACAGGAAGTGTTGTTGAAGAAGATAGTGATATTGAACAAGAAAGTACAAACAATATTGTCAACATTGATGAATACTTGATGGAAAAAATGAACAAAGACTTGCAAGCAGTGGATTTGGAAGAGCCGTTTTGTTGGCAGGCATATAATTATGCAAAAGTAAGTTTCTATTGCTTTTAGTATTGGCCAATTTATTAGCCATCCTTGAAATGTACATAGTTTCAAATTAGGATGCTGAATTGAATATGTGATTGCTTGTTTTTTGTTGACATTTTGATTAACAGCATCAGGGTTTATTAGTATGAATTTTTTGAAGTTTCTGTGTAGCGGTTTATTTTCAATTCTTTTTTATGGTCTGATAACTTTTAGTAGTTCCTTACTCTGTATTTCTTATTATAGTTGCTACTATTTGCTCTTTGTAGGTGTCATTCAAGATTGTTGGGGGAGTGCTATCTGGAATGTCAATTGATCCAAAATCTGTAAGTGGATAGTTGTTTACTCACAATATCCTAGTACTTAGATGGTTTGGTTAGATCGTGTTTAACATACACGATCATCAAAAGTTTCATGAGTTAGTTGTGAAGTTGATGTTACCCTCAGGAATGATTCATGCTTTAAAAGCAAATATTGCAAATCCTTGGATAAAAATTACATCAATTTATGACAAAAGGCACTAATATAGAAAATAAATGTCTTCTGAGTCACTTCTTCCCACCTAGTGTGGCTCACTTGCTTCAATAGTCAACATTTTCTCCTTCAATTTTGGCATATAAGAGGCTTGTGTGCCAAAGGGCTTTATGAGTAAACATGTTAGCATTTACCTTGTATTGAAATAGTAATGCGTCATAGTTTCAGACAGTGAGACTAGCGCCTGTAGCCAAGAATGTAAGTGACAAAACTATCATTAAGGGTTGAGGTTTGTCACAGTTAGTATGAGAGGACGAGACACAATGAGCTGAGGATGGTTGTCTGGACTCTGGAACTTACAAGCTTAGAATTTTTTGACCTGAAATAAACAGCTCTTATATCTCTTACCTTTCACTGCAATTTTGCAAAAACTTACGAGTTTTCTGATTTTGCAGGTAAGCATTTATCCATCTGTTAAAGCTCCTGTGGAGTTCTCTATGCAGGTAAATCCATCAAAGATGTATCGTCTTTTGATTGCAAATTTGCAAGCAGAGAGCTTGTTATATTTATTTATAGTATATTTATATAAATAGCTTCTTGGCCCATTATTTTCTCGTAATAATCTTTTTTTTTTTCTTTTTTATCCTTCAAGGTTACATCTTCCCTTCAAGCTTCATGACTTTTAGTGTCAAAAAGAAATGCACACTAGTGATTAAGTGTTGAGACATAGAAACAAATTTTGTATTCATACAGTTGTACAAGTGGTTCTTTTCTTCTCACTTTAATTCTTCAATTTGGTAACCTTGGGAAAGATGTTTAGAAAATTAGGAGCATGGCATTGCCAAAGTCTTTGATCGACTCTTATGTTTTTCTTTTCTATGGTTGTCTTTCAAATGGTAATGCATGTACCATCTTAAAGCAGGCTTTATCTGGAGATTATATTCTGTGGAATACTTTGGGAACATGCCCATTTGCTGTGTCTCCTGAAATTAAACGATAATGTCAACCTTTTCATCCAAGGTTAGTGCAGGATTAATATACATTGATTTTCTGCTATTGAAAAACTGATGAGTCTGCTTCCCAGTAACACTGTTATATACAATAACCTGATCTTTTCTTGCTGATATTTGTTGCAGCCAAGTTAAGGTGCTCTTCATACCAAGAATTGTGATTGAAGACCACTGATTCCTGAAGCTTTAAAGTTTTAACCAAAAGACAACATTCAGTCATCCATTGGTTCATCTCTCTTAAATGCATTGGACTCCTTGTTCGGTGTGTAAGACCAAGCTAATTCTCTTCGCTTGCTGTGCATGTCACTTGGGTGATTGAATTTTATATCTTTGCTTTGTGAAGATCAGACACAACAAAACTTGCTCAGGTTTGGAGAAGCAACCATGAATTCTTTGCAATCAACCGTTTTTCTGCTAAGATCATCAGATTTTTTTGTTTTTCAGGGTATGAAGCTGGATATGAATGCCTATTTATGAACTTCATGTAATGCTTATCATCATTTGTCTGTTCCTTGTGTCAAAAGACTTCACTTGAATGTCAGGAATCCATTGCAATTCTCCACGACTTTTTTTCTTTCACCTTTTATCTTTTATGCATATTTTTAACCGATGACTCTTCAGAGCTTGCAGAGGGCATCTATATTTCTCGCTAGAAAACAAACGTGGGTCCATACTTGGCTGTTGCGTTTTACAGTACCGTTGGATTTTTCCCACGGTCTCATACCATTGGGTTCCAATCTATTATTATTGGGTTCCAAGTTTTACTCATTGGGTTCAAAGTTACTGTTTATTACTGTTCACAAAATGATGGTGACACAGTTGCTTTGACTTGTTGAAATTTGAGAAGGAAGAAGGAAGATGGAAGAAGAAAGATGAAGAGAAAAATAACTCAAAATATCAGATATTTTATTCCATAGAAATTCATCCAAGTAACCTACTTATATAGGCTTACAAAGTTCATTCAAAAATATATAGATAAGATCAGATAAGATCTCCCTAATTAATAAACTAAATAACAAATTAACTAATAGATAAAATTCTACTAAAAGATAAAATTTTAAAAACTAAATCTAGTTTTGAATTAATCTCCAACATGACTCATTCCGAACCCAAAAACCAAATATTAGAACCTACCACGGTAATATTACTGTAGCATATTGTGGGAATAGTACCCACGGTATCCTAGAATTCCCCATACTTGGCTATATATGGTTATATTGGCTATCAAGAGGATATGCATTCAACTTTCAGTTTGCTGGCTCCTACAATGAAAGAATCTTGTATTGCAGCCATTCTAGTCAGTCAGTTTTTTATTGCTTAATCTCTCCAATTATAAATGTTATACGCTTAAACAAATTGTACAGTGCATCCGTTCAACTCTAGGCAATGAATTTTTATGACCTTCAATTGAGCCAATCTGAAAATAAATTATATGAGTGAGGTTAATAACCGATTTGTTCTAACATTATGATTTTCTTGAAAACAAATATAAGACAGTAGCTCTTAGCACTACTAATATAAACAAGAGCAGGGGAGGATACAATATATTATGTTGATGCGATGATCGGTCCTTCCTAGAAATCTAGACTGGTCACAATAAACAGTTGAGATGAGGTGGTTCTCGATTGAACTGATGAATGAGAAAAGATCCTCCTTGGCTGCAAGTGGCTTTTTCTCAAGTAACGTTCTGCTCTAGGAGACAGATTGTCCAAGGTTGCTCATCGTCCGGGGTAGAACTTGAAGATTCAGTGAGTAGGGGGGCAGACTTTGTGCCCTGGGATATATAGCTCCGACGCTCAAGTCAATGAGGGAAGGAACTTGAGGAAGAAGGCAGAGGAATTTCATCCCTTTGGCGGAGTGGTCCTTCGTTCCTTCTATAGCCCTAGGGGAGGTTGGCGCTGATTGCGGCCATTACCGCGTGATGGGGGACAGTGACCTCGATCATTACCTCGATATTCGCCATTGAAGCTGAATTGTAACCTCGACTATCACCGCGACATGCCAGGGATTGGTGACCTCGTGATCGCCCATGATCTGCTTGGACGTCCAAGATGGCGCTACATGTGAGTTGGAGATTTTACCGTGTATCATAAGATCTTTCCGATAATAAATTTTCTAAATAAGCAGGTAATTCATAAGTTACAATCACCTAACATAACTAAAATTCAGAAAATATTCTAACATTAATGACAAGCCAGCAGAATGGATCAGAAGAAAGAAGGATGACTTGATCCGTAACTTTCTGCATGAAAATGGTTTAGGGGTTTGAATTATGCAATGCACAGTGGCTCAGAGTAAACACTAAACACATTGAATAAAGCAACAAGCTGACTGTAGGGCTGTGCATAAAAACCGGTTAAACCGGAAACCGGACCGGACCGATTTTTTTAAACCGCCGGTCCGGTTCCAACCGGTTTTTTCTTTAACCGTCCGTCCGTTTCGAATCTGCCTGCATCGTCCGTCCGTTCCAGCTTTTCCAATCAAGGGTCCAAACCGGACCGACCGTTCATTTTTAAATCCCTAAAAATATTTTTTAGGGTTATTAGAAAAATTAATTTTTTTAGGTTCCGTAACAAAAAATTCAATCCAATCTATCCACTTCCATACCCGCCGCCTCGCTCGCCTCTCTCCCACCGGCTCCCGCCTCGCATTCCCCTGATCCTCTTGGCGGTTCATCTCCCATTCTCCCTCTCTTTCACTTGTTAGCTTCGTATGCCTTGAAGCCGCTGCTTAGTTTGAGTAGTCTCTACCTCTCTTGCTCTCCCTTCATCGCGTTGAAGAATCTGATAGAAAGGTACTTCTCAATCGCTTCTCTTCGCATATCTTCATTTGTGTGATGGGGTCACTCCAAAGCATTGTATTATGATTTCTTATGGAAAAGTCTTTTTTTTTCTTTTTTTGTTAGATTAGGTCCGCTGCACCCTCCCCTGCTCAAGGCTATCAGGCTTCACTTGGGCAATGTACGCATTTTTAAGTGCCTATCTCGTAGTTGTATATATAATTTTTTCATTTTTCCTCGAATTAATGTATCATGATTCATTCATTTTCTTCCTCTTTGGGGGCATGGGATTCATTGATTCATAATGGTTGTTCTTTTTCTTTTCCAGATTTTGATTTACCAATACATCAAACATAATATAGACAAATGTTTGCACAAATTAACATATCAACAACTATTAATTATTAAACTTTTGATCCAATGGCTCTAAACTAAGAAAACTGACAAATTCCATTATATACAATGAAGGAACTTCATACCCATGCTTGCTCCTCCTAATTTATCTAGCTTTTTAACATTTTGGGCAACCCAAACAACTCCTAAAACCAATATATACAGAACTATTATTTACAAGAACCTGCTTCTATGAACAAGAGGTTAACACTTATCAAGAGACTAATAAATTATTCATTTCATTGCATTTGACACTTGGTCCTTTTGAGTTATGAGGATGTTTCAATTAATTATCTACAATTTATTTTGGTTGACTACAGGAGGTTGTAGGAGAAGTCTTTCTTTAATTTCATTTTGCATGATTTAATTTGGTATTAGTTAAGAAATCCAACTATGGTTATGAACGTTGCATACATGTAAGATGAATTGTATGTGGAGTTTCTTCAATTCATTTGTTTTATTTACATAGTGATAGAATTGATAATATGATACAATCATTGGTTGCCTTGAGTAGCTATTTGGTTTCAAAATACAAGCCCTGCATAATGTCAAGATGTTCCATGTCTCTCATCATATTACTCCTGTTGCAACTGATACTAGTGATTCACTGATTTGAGCTAATTTTATATTATAATTTTATAATTAGTTTTTTTTTGTGTTTACTGTTTTTTTCCAAATTCTCAGCTTGCTTTTCATTTTTTAGTATCTATTGATTTTATTCTATTCATACATGATGGACATGGTAACTTCATTGTTTTTTTTTTGGTTTAGCAAATTTAATGGGGGAAGAAAATCAAGATACATATAGAAATGTGGCGGAGACAGCTTCAAGTGTTGTTTCAAGAAAGAGGAAATCCTCTTTGCGGTCTGATGTTTGGGAAGATTTCAAAGAAATAGAGGGACCTGAGTAGGGTTGAATGTAAGCATTGTGGGAAGAATTATATGTGATAAGAGCAAAATGGCACTAGTACTCAAGGTAAGCATCTAGGAAAGTGCCCCAAGAACCCAAATAATGATGGTAAAAGACAAAAACTCTTGCCTTTGAAAAGGTAGATGGAGTCAAGATGGAAAGTTGGTGACCGTGGAATTTTGATCAAAAAGTTTGCAAAATAGCTTGTGCCGAAAGTACATAGTTTATGGGAGTCAGCCGCTTAGGCATGTTGAAAATGTGGCATTCAAGACATTTTGTTTCAAGTTACAAACCAAAGTTTAAGCCACCATCTCTACAATCGTGGCTAGAGATTGCTATCAACCTGACTTGGACATGAAGAAAAAATTAAGTAAGAGTATGAAGAAGTACGTAGTTTCCTTGACCACGCATAATTTGGAGATCCATTCGTAACATTAACTACATGTGTGTCACAAAGACATTTTATTGACAAGGGTTGGGTTTTGTATAAGAGAATCATCAACTTCTTTCAAGTTCAATCACAAGGGGAGACCATTAGTAGAGAGCTTGAGGCATGCATGCTAGAATGGAACATCAAAAACTATGCACCATCATTAGCTTGATAATGCATCATCTAATGATGCACTCAAAATGCTTGAAGAGGAAATTAAGTTCTCGTCCGTGTTCTATTATTTTAGAACCAAAATTTCTACACTTAAGATGCGGTGCTCACATTATCAATTTGATTGTGAAATTTAGTTGGGTTTGAAGGAGATCGAGATCGCCCTCGTGGAAAGAATCGTGACTTTGCTTGCAAATATGTGCTGTCTTCAACAAAGGAGGCAACAATCATTTGAAGAATGTTGTGAAAGAGAAGGAATTGAAACAAAGGCCTTATTGTGTTTAGATGTGACCACTAGGTGGAATTCCACCTATCTTATGTTGATACACAAAGAATAAGATTCCAAAAGGCATTTGATGGGATGGTTGGTATGGAAATTATGATAACTATTTCATAGAAGATGATCAACAACCGCCTACTTATGATAATTGGGAGCAAGCAAGGGAATATACAGAGTTTCTGAAGACATTTTATATGGCCACTAAGAAGTTTAGTGGGTCATCATATGCAACATCAAATTTGTTTCTTCCAGAAATATTTGATATATCCCAAAAGTTGGATAAGATGATAAATCAAACCGGGGATGGGAATCCCAATAATACTGTGCATGATGGCTATTAGAATGAAGAATAAATTTGATAAGTAATCGGGATGCAGAGAAGATTAATGATGTGTTGTTTGTGGTCGCTTGTTCTTGATCCAAGGTTCAAGTTCAAAACTACTTAGACATTTCTATGCAAATGCCGAAGCCACAAGATTACATTGAAGGTGTGTGCCGTGAAAGTTGAGAAGTTGCTTAAGGATTTGTTCAGTGTATGACAAAGAAAATCCACAAATTCTCAAAATGATAAGCAAAGCACACCTAAGCTGCCAAGTACCGGTTGAGGAACAAGAATCAGATCTTTTTGCTGAATATGCAGATCCTGATGACTCTTCATCAAGTAAGCATGAAGTTGACAAATACTTGAATGATAGTTGTGAACCATACTCTCGACAATTGGATATTCTCTGTTGGTGGAGGTTGAATGGTCACAAGTACCCAATCTTGTCACACATAGCTCGAGAGATATTAAGCGTTCAAGTTTCTACAGTTTCTTCCGAATCTGCTTTTCCGTGGTGGTAGAATTCTTTGATTCATTTAGGAGTTCTTTGCATCCGAGGATGGTTGAGGCGCTGATGTGCTCACGCGGATTGGTTGCTTGCCAATCGCTCTTTCAACTATTATGGATGAAGAATGCAAGTAGAAGAGTTGGACAACTTATCGCATTCTCAATCAATTTTAAGTGTGTTATCTTTAAACCTTATTCTTTATTTATTTCATAATATTGATTACTAAACTTTCATCACTTTGTTTATTCTTTCTTCTTTACTACTTTTTCGTAAATGGAAACAATGTCAACCGGTTCACATTCATTTGGAGAACAATTACCTTCCACAATCTCTGAGGAGGATGATAGTGAAGGAGACTCAGATTGATATTGTTCAAGACTTTTGTTCAAGACTTTACCTTTACTTTTTTCCAGTTCTTTTGTTTAAGACTTGACCTTTGCTTTCTGAATTTTTCTAGTTATTATTGGATTCTCCTGGATTGTCTTCCAAGTATGTATGGGATTTGACTGTTTGATGCTTTGAGGTTGAGCTTTTCTTTTACTTGCTTGATTATATGCTTTCAGAAACTAACAATGACAGGGCAATATTCAATACAATTGGCAATTGACTGATTTCTTTTCTGATTTCTGATTTCTAGTTTCAGTTAAGCATGTTAACTGATAGGGAAAATGAAATATTTTGCGGTGGAACTGCAGGAGTGCAGGGCAATATTCAATCCAATTGAGTCATTGACTGATTTATGATTTATGATTTATGATTTCTGATTTATAATTTTGCAGGGAACTGCAGGAGTGCAAGGAACTGCATGAAACTGTAAGAGTGAACTGCAAGAGTACAGGGAATTTTGTAATTTGTGATTTGTGATTTTTGATTTCTGATTTATAATTTTGTTTTGTGATTTGTTGTGTTTCAGCATGGAGAATATGTATTTTAACAATGGATAATTGCCAAGTTGATATCAATCTCTCATTTCATTTCCTGGGAATTGAATTCTGGTTGATTATTATTGTGTTTTTGATCTTGCAGTACTATTCTTGAGTTTGATGTCTCACAGAAAGTGGAATACTTCTCAGAGAATAATTGCACAATAAAAGGTATAAAGTATAAACAACTTGTCTGTCATTTAGTTTTCTTGTTGCTTAAAATTAGTTTGCTTAAAATCGAATTTTGCATTTGTTGTTGGTCAGGACAAGGGTGGAGTTGGTCAGGACAAGGGTGGAGTTTTGTGCTTCACCTGGAACAAAAGCTTGTCGGGAGAAAATGAGAAGGGACAAACTCATTGATAGGTTTGCAATTGCATACACACACCATACTATCTCTACTACTTCACATGTATATGCACCTGAATTGATGTTTTGAGTCTTGTCAGGTTTGCAGATTTGTGCTCCATCTTGGACCTGTGAAGGCCCCCAAAAGCCAAAGGCGCATAAAGGAGCCATTCTCGACACAACAAATCGGGTTTCCTCAACTAGCTACATCTTGAAGCTCAAAAAGCCTAAAGAATCAAATGAAGCACCTAAGTCTCCATAAAGAATCTCAAGGTGAATTTTTCTAGTGTTCATCCCTCTCAATGCTCTCTTTGCTCCCTCGCTTTTATTCATTCATTCATTGTTTTCACTTTACAAAATGAAAGTAGAACTCGAGAGATGAGAAGATGAAAGTCAAAGCTAAGGAGGGGATGGAGAAGTTAACAGAGGCATGTAATCAGAATCCTTTCAAAGGCTTGTGTTATGTCCTTTGGAAATTCCTCCTGAATGTAAATCAGAATAAATGTAATCTAAAGTGTAAAGAATCCGTGCAGTGTGATTGTGTGGACTTGTAACTTTTTAGACTTTTAGTCTTTTTAACTCAGAATGTAACTATTTTTTTTTTCTTTGCAAGATTATGTGGTCTATTTTTTATTTTTATGACATTTATCATTTATGTAATGAAGTGAAGTGTGAAGAAATGTAGAATCAATCCAAAGGAGAATTGTAGTGTTTCAAGACTTGTTATTTTGTTTGATCTCTTTATTTTTAATTTTTATACAATTGTAGTGTATTTACTATTTAGACTATTTTATAAAAATTAAGAATGGATGAATCACATTTTTTTATTTTGTAATTTTTGTTTTTGATCACATGTATGTATTATTTGCCTTCTCAAATTGTTGTATTGGAAATTGAAAATAAAAAAAATCAGTATTTTTATTTAATATTTATATTTATGAGAAATGAGTCTAATAATTATATATTAATTTCAATTTCAATTCATAAAAACCGGGACCGGACCGGACCGGTCCAAAACGGTCCAAACCGAATCGACTGACCGACCGGTCCAAAACGGTATGGACCGGTCCGGATTTTCATATTATTTGGTCCGGTCCGGTCCAAGTAATATGGAAACCGGTTAAACCGGTCCGGTCCGGTTTTGGACCGGTCCGGTCCGGTTCTGAACCGTGCACAGCCCTAGCTGACTGCATGCCTTCTAATTAAGTAGACTGATTAATTAGCAAGTGTTGGATGACATCCAGAGTTCCCCCAAACACTTCACTAAGATTTAGACAATTCCACAATGTCAAGTGAAGTGCTTGAAGGGAACTCCACAGGACAACCAACTTGAAGAATGTATAATCTATTAATCTTCAGTTCAAAGACGTACAATGCACATATAAATATATATAGTAATGTTGAATGCCACCCGGAGTTCCCCCAAACACTTCAGTGGAGCTTGGGAATCAAGAACTCAAGTACTGAAGTAGTTTGAGGGAACTCTAGATGAAATCCAACTGTTGAAGGACATGCAACTCCATTGCTTCCTATTTATAGAGCTCTGGCTTCTACTTCACTTCACAGTACTATTGAACTAGTGTTTCCTGTGTTCATTCAATGCCTATCTTCTTCTTGTGCACGCACATTCATTGAATGTGGCCACATTCAGGGATGAGTGGATGAGAGGAATACAACATGGTCTGCCTTGCCTTCCATCAAGATCCCTCCCGAGATTCTAGTCATGGGCATTCCTTTCGTCGGATGAAATGTTGGTTTAGGTGATCTGCAGCGAAACAAGCAAAGGCGAAGAATATATCGCTTACGTGTCAATCATCGGCGAGGTGATATATCTATGTAAGAGTGTACCATCTTCACGTGTTATATATTTCTGGTACAAGTTAAGATAACAAAGCTTGGCACTACTCTGTAGGAGTGGGATATGGCAATGGCATCTTTTAAATGTTGCGGTACAAAGGAGTTTAACCTTTAAAGTTGGCAGTGACCACTATGGCAGAAAGCTGACTAGGTTCAATGAATCATGAATGTAACTGATAATGTTGAGAAGTTCAACTTCACAACTCTCTCTCTCTCTCTCTCTCTCTCTCTCTCTCTCTCTCTCAGGATAAGCAGCAAAATGAACTGAGTTATTACACTATAAATATAGAGTAATGGTAGTGCTTAATTACTAGAGAGCAAGCAAGGAGTACTTGTGAGTACATGAGTTGGGTGTCTTCTAGAGTTCCCTCCAAACACTTCTTAAAGGGTTGTTATGAATCCTCAATGAAGTGTTTGGGGGAACTCTGGTTGCCACTCAACACCTCAGAGATCAGGTTGGGAGATCGAGCATGAAAGCAGTGGCCGAGTTATATATATATTTTTTAGTATTATATATCTCTTCAGGTGGTCTTCTATTCTATGAAAATCCATCCTCATGCACAAAAGTCAAGGTGATAACCTTTTGTGCCGCCGTGGGCTGGCACGAATGGGCCATGCTTAAGCACAGCCCGGCACTATAGCAGCTGGGCCGTATTTAGGCATGGCACATATCCTGGCTCGTGCTTGGCCGGTCCCGCACGACCCAGGCAAATGGGTCGGCACGGCTCGACATGTCTGGGGCTGTTGTAGGTCGTGCCTGGCACGGTCCGCAATGACTTTTTTAAAAAAATTTGTTTAACGTTGTAAATTCTTTCTTAAAGCCCTAAAAGTCATTTTTATCTTTTTTTAAAAGCTATAAAACAACTATTTTTAAGGGTATTTGTGTCTTTTTGGTAAAATGACATTTGTAACCTCCCTAACAATTATAAACGATTAGTTTATGAGGGTATTCTGAGTATTAAAAATTTAAGAAAAATCTATAAATACCCCTCTAATTTTTCTCATTTTCCTCATACCAACAATTCAATCGCTTCTTAATTCACTTATTCAGGTAATTCTTAACTTAAGAATTCAAGCAATCAAGACATCAAGACTTCAAGATCAAATTATTTCTAAGTTCAAGCCTTCAAGTGATCAAGTCCTCATTCCTTGATTGCATTTCAAGGAGACCGATTGGGTATACAATTGTCCAGTATAAGTGAGGGTCTATTTTTGGTAAAGCCATCTCAAACTAGTTGGGAGTCAACATAGGATTAAGTTTGATTCAAAAGTGGATAATGACTCCTATTCAAACTAAGGTTCAAATCCTACTCTACTTAAGATTAGAGATAGGGTTGGTTGTAGAGATAGAGTTCAAATCCTACTCTATGTTTAAGTCCTATTCATATCAGAATAGGGGTTATCTCTAGAGGGCTATAAATAGGTCTTGGTCTATTCAATTGTTAAAAGACGTAGATACTTTGCCGAATTCCACATATATCTTTGTGTTTGTGGTTTGTGAGGTTTTCCTCTATCTCTTGTCCTAGTCTTGCATGTGTTTGGAGATTGATCTTTGACAGGTCGTTAGAACATTGTTAGTGTGTGATTGTGCTTCCGTGGAAGGGTGAATTGTAGTGTTCTACCCCAACATCCAGCTTTCTTCAAATCTTCTACAAGCAGTTATGGTAATTCTTAACTTATATTTTTAATTGCATAATGGACGGTTCTTCGAAATTCACAAATGATAATTCTCCTTTTTATCTTTTTGAAAACATTGCCTTGAGTGTCGATAAATTTGATGCCGACAACAATACTGGACCATCTCCTGGTACAAGTGCCAGTGCAGACAATAGAAAGGGAACCTCAGGGGTTTGGAAATTTTTTGACATTGTTGAAATTGCAAATAAAGGCCCCAATCTATTTGCAAAAAATGTAAAAAAATATTTTTCATGCTAAACTACCGGTGGCGCTGACCACCTTAAACATGCTGACAAGAATGTTTTGACCGAACATGATCTTCCTCAAATCCAAATAACTAATCTTTGTACTTCCCCTCCTGGTAATTTTTATTTTTCCAACAAAAATGTAAGAAAAATTATAGCTAAATTTATTGTTCATGATGAACAACTTTTTAATCTTTTTGAAAATCCTAAGTTTGAAAAAATGATTTATCACGTTTTTTATCCCCAACATTAAAAAGTTTCTTGAAATACTATGAGAAAAATAGTATTTTCAATTTATAATGAATATAAGGAAAAATTAATTTGTGATTTAAACATATTTCTTCAAAAATTTGTATTACTTCGGATATTTGGACTTCCTAGTATCATGCATGTTATATTTGTATTACCAGACACTATATTTATAATAATTGGAATGTACAATAACGTATGTTGAGTTTTAATGAATTAGAATATAGGCACGCTAGTAGTGCTATTGTCGAGTGTATTACGAACACAATTTTTTAATTATCAAATTGAAAATTATATATATTTTTTTCTGTTACTTTTGATAATGCTTCTAGTAATACTGGTGCAATTGAACTTTTAATAAAACCTATATTTTTTGGAAGAATATTTCATATTAGATGTGCATGCTATATTTTGAACTGATGTGTGCAAGATGGTCTAAAAATAATTGAATCTCACATACAAAAAATTAGAAGCTGTATTTTATTTATTAGAAATTCTTTAAATAGAAGAAAAAATTTAAAAGATTTGTATTCAATATTGTAAAAAATATTAAAAATTTTATTATTTATGTCGAGCATAGGTGAAATTCTACCTATTCCATGTTAGAATGTGTTTATGAATATAAGGACATTATCACCATATTTTGTAATGAACATTTTAGAGAAAATCAAATGACCAAATTTGATTGGGAAGTAGGAAACATGATTAGAGAATTTTGAGAAATTTTTATAATGCAACAAATGTTTTTTCTGGTGTTTATTATCCTACTTCTTTTTCAACCATAGCCCTTTGTATTTTATTACTGACATTTTTGCTAAATATAGATATAATGATGGTTTTTCTCATATTGTTGCTTTTATTACAGAAAAATATAAAAAATATTTTGGAATAATTGAATCAACTTATATTTTATCTTACATATGATAGATCATAGATTTAAAATTGAACGTGTTTTTTTTAATTATTCTAGACTCATATGATTAAAATATGGGTGTAGAACACAGTTCTTTAAAAGAGGAATATAAATCCATGTTTTTATTAAATGTATAATATTTATAATCAAAATTATGGTAATAGAAGAATATCCCCATTATGTGATGTGGAAAATAGTTCACAAGCAAAATCTAAATTAAAACTCGTTTAGAATTAATAAATATGTTGTGAAAAAAAATATATAGTGTGTTCGTTCAAAAATTAGGAGAAACCCTAATTTCTCACAAACCGTTGAATTTATTTGGATTGCAGGACTAGATCATTGAGAAAAGGAATTAAATCAAACAAAAGAAGAACAGAACACCAATTTTACGTGGAAAACCCTTGAATCAAGGAAAAACCACAAGCTCTTGGAGTAAGAGCAAATTCACTATATAGAGTTGGGTTACAGTGATGTAGAACTGAAAGAGAAGGGGAGACAGTGGGAATTTTGAGGGAAAGGAAAATCGCTAGAGAGGCTGGGTTTTGGTGCTTCAGAGTTGGAATCCTCTAAATGGCACTTCTCCATTTCCTTTTATAGGCTTATATAACTTGGTGCCCAAGTTTCCAAGCTATTTGCCCACGTGTTTGACAGGTAAGGGCCAGCTTGGTTCCAGCTCGGTGCCAGCCAGGCTGCCAGTTGGGCCCCAGCTACGTTTATAGCCATGCGCCAGCTGTGGATGTTCTAGAAGGTCTGCCAAGCTTCTGGGGCCTTCTTGAAGTTCTTCCCTAGTATGAAGCTGAGTAGAGGATGAGCTGAGTTTCTAGGAGGCTAGTATTAGATGAGTGGCTAAAGGCTCTCTGCGGTTCTTTATGTATACAGAGTCGAGTATCGGATTGATGATGGAACTAGGCGGAGCCGACTGTCGGGTTGATGATGGAACTAGGTATTGGCCGAGCATCGGTTTGACTGGCCTTGGATCCAAGTAGGAAACGTTTCTCAGTTCTTCCATGTGGTTGGCTAGATGAAGGCCACGTGTCTTCCCACTTTCACCCCTATCATCAGTCCTTCCCCAAGTATGCTTGCCTTGAGTCCGAGTGATTAGCTAGTAATCCTCGGTTATTGGTCGGATTGAGGAAGCTAAGCATATGATTAGCTAAGCGAGTTGTTTTGAGCATTAAGCTATACCTCAACTCTCGAGGGGTTCGGGGGTCAACTAGTGATGAAGTGTCATCTGGTGATGAAGCATAGCAAGTGTGTCATATCTGTGGGGCCTTATCTTTAATCTTTGTAGCTTCATATTCGGTCGAATGTCTCTCTTGTTGATCGGGCATTTTTGACCGAGCATCAATATAGTTGGTTTTGCTTTAATGAGACAAATTGAATAATAGTTTTGCTGAGGATTTGGGTGAGTAGATAAGCAATATGCCCGCAATCCATGGTATATGTAGGGTGGCCAGACTCTGAATACTTGTACCGTAAATTTCGTCTGGCTAGAGTTGTCCTTTCTACTGTAGATGGTCAAGACGTAAGTTTTTGAGGCTATAAGCATTAAATTCTTAATGCCCTTTTGTCTCATGATACGGTTCTCAAGGGGCGGTGTTTGGGTAAGGCGTGGCGTGGAGGGGTGTAATTGATGATCAATATATTTCCCCATGCTCCATGTGTCAAGCATCTGTTCAATTCTACATTGTAATCTGATCCGATCAATGTTCTTCAATCTCATACCGTTCTGTGGATAAAATCGGCCGTTGAAAATGGTTCTAGACTGTTCGATAACTGTGTACAAGATTTCTCCTTTGTTTCAAAAGGGATTTTTCCCCCCTTTTTACTTCATCTTCTTGTTTGAACGCAGAGTTCTTCACCTCCCTTCCTCGCGCTTCTACTTTCATTGTCTTATTCTCATCAAGGTATGGAATCTGGTCTCCATGTTTTTTCTTCTGTCATACCTTCGTCTAAGGCCCAACCTAAACCTTCAAAAAGACCTAAGCCTAGTTCCGATTTTTTCACCAATACTCTTACTGATGTTGAGATCGATTCCATAGCTAATAATTACAGGATTTCTAGTTCTTCCCGGTCTTATAGGGTACCTTTCCTTCCGAGCATGCTAGTGCTCCCACAAGGGAAAGGGAAATAGCCATATATTTTGATGCTTTGTTGGGAGGCCTTAGATTGCCCTTTCCTGGGATCTTCAGAGAGATTTTTGATCATTATGAACTATGCCCTTCCCAGTTATCTCCAAACTCCTAGAGATTTCTTTGCGAATTTGTAATGGTATCACTTTATTGTGGTGTTGTGCCGACTGTTCCTTTGTTTAGTCTCCTCTTTAGCCTAAACCAAGATTCAAATACCAATTGGTATTTCTTTGGTGCTCGGTTAAAGCGATAATTCCTTGGCCCAGTTCCCTCTTCTAACAAAAACTGGAAGAGGAAATTCTTTTTTTTGTTAAGTAGTGAAGATTTAGGAATCCAGATTAAATGGGATGTTCTTCGGACTCATGTTGCGAGCAGAGAGAGACTGTATCCCGAGGAAGACTATTTACTTGAAAGATTTTGTCTTTATTCAACCGTTCTGATCAACAAATGTCTAACTTCCTGAAGGCTTCAAGACTCTGGTCTATATTTAGCTTTGGGTAGGACTGCTTTGACTTTCTTTCATCGATTACTCGCCAATTGATTTTTTCTTTTAATTTTGCTCTTTTCCTTTGGTCTGCAAGTGAAGAAATGGATCCAAAGGATTCTGCTCGGGTCTTGTTGGTTGGATTAAGAGCTGCCAAGGAGAAGGAAAAAGTTTCCATGAAGGAAAAGAAGAAAGCTGCCATGAAGGAGAAGAAAAAATCAGGAAGCTCTTCTCAGTCGCAAGGTGAAGAGGCTCCTAGTGGAATTTAGAGGGCCAAGGAGGGTGTTGAGGAGACCCTTCAAATTGAAACTCCTCCTCGGAAGAGAGATAGGGAGCCCAACAAGCAGGAAGGCACTGAATCATCTCAGAAAATTCTAAAATGGGTAAAGAAAGCCATTTCAAGGACAAAAAGGAGCGAACAGGTGGTAGAGCTGAGCAACATTCCTGGGGCAATTGAGGAAGTTCTTGCCCACCTAGCCGGAAAGGAGGTTGCCCTCCTCGAGGAATGGATACCATCGGGAGACCTTCCCCCCTCAATCAAGCGAAGCAGAATATTAGTAAAAATGGAAAACATGCTAATTTCTGAGCCTACAATTGCATCTACAGTGGAGCCCTCTGCATAATCTCCTCAGTTCCCTGATGTCGAACCAAATTTTTCAGATGTTCCGCTTACTAGGCCAAGTTTTGAAATTGTTTTGCCCATCGTGAATGTGGGCTCCTTGGCGATGACTTTGCCTCAAACTGATAAGGAACCGGTAAGGAAGGAGCCGAAAAAGGGTACGGGGACCACAAGTGTTTCTCAGAGTCAACGTATGTCTTCCCTTGATGAGATGGAGCAAGCTTACACCAAGTTTCTTAAGAGGATAAACTCTGCTATTTTGCCTATATCGAGCAAAATTGGTACAAGGGTAGGGAAGGCAACACAACGTCTGAAGCGACAGACAGTGCTCGCGAAACAAGGGACCGATACGGGTCTGCCCAGTTGATAGAGTATTGTTCACTGACCTCACCATTGTTGCTACATCGTTGGACCATATTCGAACTAAAGAGATCAATTCTACTCTTCGTTGATTTGAGAGAGAGGAAGTTGCTACTTTCCTCCGTTTTATGCTCAGTATCTTCGAATTTCCTTTTGTTTGTTCAATTCTAACAGTCGTCCTTATACAGTCTATCATGTGGATGTATCGTGCGGCTCGTTTACTTGAAGGAGACGATCCCTGCTTTGCATTTATTAGCAAGTTAAGATCTGAGAATGATCAATTGCAGGCCGGCGTTAATCGGATGCCAACTAAGATAAAGAAGGTGACTAACGAGAGGGATCATGCCCTTTAGCAATGGGAGAAGACTACTGAGTCACTGAAGCTTTCTACCGATAAATGTGAGAAGCTTATTGACTTCAAGCATAAACTAGAGACAAAGGTTACTTCTCTTTCCAGGGATATTAAGAATCTCAAGGAGGAGAAGGTGGAGGCTTTGAAAGCCAAGGAGGTGAGTGAGGACAAGTGCACCATAGCTGAGAAGAAGCACTTGATCTTCAAGACTAGCTAATTCCTTTTCCTCAGTGAGGACAAGTGTCGAGAGGGGGGAGGGTGAAGATAAAGACTCCCAAGTCAACTTCAATAAGGGCTGCCATGAAGGCTTTAAGGTCTTTAGAGAACTCTACCTAAGGATCCAACCCTTGACTTTGGGAAGCTGGATTATGCAATGGGATTGAAGCTTTTCCTCGGGGAGGAGTCAGATGAAACCTCTTCTACAGGCGCCGAGGAAGGGGATCATGAAGCCCTCGAAGATGATAAATTCCTCTTATATGATGCCTTTTTCTTTCTCGTTGTTTGCGACCAATCATTCATACTTGCTATCTTGTGCACTGCAGGACTAGATGTTGATGCTCCTACTGAATTGATAACTTCAGTGGTTGTTGCTGAGGAGCTAATTTCTATGGTTGGTGCTGAGGAACCAATTTCCATGGATGTTGTTAAGAAACCAATTTCTGTGGATGCTACCGAGGAGCTAATTTCTGTAGATGTTGCTAAGGAAACTGCCCCTGTGATAATCTTAGATGAGGAGGTACTATCTTTTGTTAGGGATTCCTCTGCTCCACTTTTGATTACTGACGGCACAGTTGTTTCTCTTGAAGAGAATCAGATCGAATTGACCTAGAATTGATCGGTCTTATTGTAATCTTAATTTTGTTAGAATTTTAGATGCGTAGCGCAAACCATGTTCCTTTGAGCCTTTGTTTTGTATTCTCGCATCATCTTCTTCCTTTAAAAGAAAATACTTTAACTCCTTGGCAATGTGTACACTGAATGTCTGCTTTTAATTCTCAATGCTTTTCTATCTACGTCTTTGTCGAAACTGCAAGATTGTGTATTCGGGCAGATCTCAAGACTCTTAAATCATCTTGGATGTTTGAATATGCACCATGAATCTACATGCGGCCGATTCATTTGAATAGCTTCCGAGAAGGATTATAGCAAGCTTGGATGCTCGACCTTTAAAAAGGACTTTTTGTGAACGTAAACGCTTGGTCTTTGAGAAGTACTTTGTGCAAGCATGAACGCTTGGCCTTTAAGAGGGGCTTAGTGTAAACATTGATGTTCGGCCTTTAAGAAGGGCTTTTTGCGAGCAAGGTCGCTCGGCCTTTAAGAAGGACTTAGTACACGAATGAACGCTTGGCCTTTAAGAAGGGATTTTTCAAGTATCCAACCTTAGGGCAGTGAACCGCGCTTAGGCGCTGTGATCACGCTTGCAGGTGGGTAGCACCCAACCCCGTGTATGAGCAAGTGGCTAACATTATCCTACTTAGAAGCAATGAACTTAGTCTTCAAAATAGACTTCTGATTATGCTTGTAAGTGGATAGCATCCATCCTTGGGTATAGGTGGATGGCACCCGACCCCGAATGTGGGTGAGTGGCTAACCTACATCCATCCTCGAGTAGGTGGATGGCATCTAGCCCCTAGCATGGTAGGAAGACTTAGCCTTGAAGCGACTAGCCATTCCTTTGAAATGGGATTTCAGTTGTACTTGCTGAATGGGTATCCATCTTGGGAATAATGGGTCGGATCTATAGTGGGGACGTTTGGCCATGTTCATGAGTGGATGAA
Source organism: Dioscorea zingiberensis (assembly GCA_026586065.1). Lineage (NCBI taxonomy): Eukaryota > Viridiplantae > Streptophyta > Magnoliopsida > Dioscoreales > Dioscoreaceae > Dioscorea > Dioscorea zingiberensis. The sequence continues at coordinate 50,852,170 of CM048821.1, read as the reverse complement.
TACAATATCTCGCATGTATGCCGATAATCGACATGCTGAAAAGTTGAATTAAAATTAGTATAATGGAAAAGAAAGAGTCGGTTTTTTTTATAATATTGTCTCAAATGCTCGGCATGGTTAAGTTTTCGCCCATCCATTTTGGTGAGCCAATAGGTACCGAGTCTTAGAACTTCCTTTATGATGTAAGGTCGTTCGCAATTTGTATTTAGTTTCCCTGTTCGGCTTTTGTTGCCCTGGAATTTGTTTTCCCACAGGACCAAATCGCCGGGTTGGAAGGTTACCACTTTCACTTTTGAGTTGTAGAACTTCTTGACCTTTTAACGATATGTTGTTGCTCCGACATTAGCACAGTCTCTCTTTTCTTCTAAGAGGTCAAGTTTTGCCCTAAGCCGTTCTTCGTTGGTCGACGGATCAAACACTTGTGTCTGGGGGTGGGAATTCTGATTTTTGCTGGTTGTACCTCTTCAACACCAAAGGAAAGGGCAAAAGGGGTTTCCCCAGTTAGTATTCGACTAGTTGTTCGGGAGGCGCATAAAGCTCCTGGGACTTCGTCTGCCCAACTGGACCCATTCCGTAGAACTCGAGTCTTCAAACTGTGGAGGAGAGTTCTATTAGTTGCCTCAAGAGAGCGAAAGGTCTTGTGCTCACAATGGGGATAAGCGGAGCTGCAGAGGGCCGTTGTTCGAATGATGTTGACACGCGTCACACTTCCGAATGAACTCCATGGTGTCCTCAGCTAAAGTGGGCCAGTAATAGCCCTGTTGGAGAACCTTGTGACTAAGGGCCTTTCCTCCTAGATAGTCTCCCGCAATTCCCTCATGGACTTCACGAAGAACATAGTTCGACTCGAAGGGCCAAAAGCATTTCAAGATGGGTAGAGTATAGGACCTTTTATAAAGTTGACTATCTAGGAGACTGTAAGGAGAAGATCTGGTTATAATTCAACGAGCTTGCTTTGGATTGGAAGAGCACTATCTCGGAGATAATTCAAGATTGGGTCAATCCAACTTGGCTCGTTCTCAATGTCCAGAAGTTCTTCGTCCGATCGGCATTCAATAGTTTTTACTGGTAGATACTGTCTATTAATAGGTTGCTTGATATCAACATTTGATGAGGCAAGTTTTGAGAGGAAGTCGGTCTCTTGGTTCTCGGCCCTGGGAATTTTTGAGATGTGGAACTTCTAAAAACTTGAGATAAGTTTTGTCACTATGGCTTTATAATTCGCCGTGTTCTCCTCCCTCGCCTCAAATTCTTCTGTTAGATGTTCGACTACTAGTTGTGAATCGGTATTTGCCTATAAGTTGTGTACTCTATGACCACGGGCCAATTGCAGACTAGCAATTATAGCTTCATATTCCGCCTAGTTGTTAGTCACCTAGAAATCAAACTTCAGGGCAGTGGAAGTATTCCACCCGGATGGCGAGCGTAGAATGAGTCCTGCCCCAAACTATCACCCGTCACTGACCATCCCTATTTAAGACCTACTGAGAGGGAGAGGGATCTCCTACTTCGGCTAGTTCTGCATTTGGAACTTCTCCATTATTTGTCACGTTAAGTTCAACAATAAAGTCGGCGAGTGCTTGTGCCTTGATAGTTGTTCTCGTTTCATAGTTTATATCATAGTTCCCTAACTCGATCATCCATCTAGTTAATCGACCTAGTTCTTCTGGTCGGTGAAGGATTTGTCTCAAAGGTTTATCAGTGAGTACTTTGATTTTATGAGCTTGGAAATATGGTCGAAGTCGCTGAGCTGAGATAATCAAGGCAAACGCCAATTTCTCCAGTAGAAGATATCTCAATTCAATATCAGTGAGGACTTTGCCTATATAATAGATGGGTTTTTGAATTTTGTCTTCTTTCTTCAGGAGTATCGAGCTAACAACCATGTCTGTCACAGCTAGATAGACATAGAGTTCCTCTCCAATCTTGGGCTTGGCGAGCAAGGTTAGCGATTGGAGATATTCCTTCAACTGTGTAAGGGCCTTCTCATATTCTTCTGTCCACTCGACCTTCAGTGCCTTTCACAAAGCTCAGAAGAACGGGAGATTCTTCTCTCTGGATTTTGAAATAAATTTTCCGAGGGTTGCTAGCTGACCATTGAGTTTTTGTATTTCCTTGATAGTTCTCGGTGATCTCACTTCTAGGATAGCTTTGATCTTCTTTGGATTGGCTTCGATACCTCACTGAGTACGCATAAGACCGAGGAACTTTCCAGACCTAACATTGAAGGCACATTTATTTGGATTGAGACTCATTCCATGGGCTTGGAGAGCTTTGAATGTCTCTTGAAAGTTGGTTGTATGGTGCTTGGCTTTGTCGCTCTTAACAAGGATGTCATCCACGTAAGCTTTAGCATTCCTCCCAATCTGATTTTTAAAGACTTTATTCACCAACCTTTGAAAGGTTGCGCTAGCATTTTTTAATCCAAAGGGCATAACTTTGTAACAATACGTCCCCCTACCTGTGATGAAAGAAGTCTTCTCTTTATTTGATTCAACCATTCGTACTTGGTTATATCTCAAGAATGCATAAAAGAAACTGAGCATCTCATAACCTGAAGTTGAGTCAACTAAGTTATCTATCAAAGGCAGGGGGCAGAAATGTTTGGGACAAGCTTTATTCAGATCAGTGAAATCTACGCACATTCTCCACTTTCTAGTGAATTTTTTACAAGGACAACATTAGACAGCCAGTCGGGATATTATACTTCTCTAATGATGTCCGCTTTCAGTAGTTTGTCTACTTCCTCCTCGGCCGCCTTCAAACGCTCAGGGGCTAAGCTCCTTTGCTTCAGGATCACTGGCCTATATGTTGGGTCCGCATTGAGCTGATGCTCTATGATATTCCGTGGAACACCTGGAATTTCTTCGGTCGTCCAAGCGAATGCATCAGAATTGTCCTTTAATAAAGTCATCAGCTCCTATTGTTGTATAGGACTAAGTTTAGCCCCGAGCTGCATTGTTCACTCTAGTTGATTTTCATTCAGGGATAGAGCCTTTAATTCTTCTATAGGTGTTGGTCGGCGCGCTTCCCTTTCCTCATCTTCTTCTTGTAACTCTTCGATAGTCAGGGTTTCTGAGGCTCTTCTGCACCCTTCTCCTCTGTTCCCGAGGAGGGTGGCATAGCATTGTCGAGAAGCGAGTTGGTCATTTTCACCTCTCTACAACCATTTTTCGTCGGAAATTTCATCATCATATGATAGGTAGATAGAACTGCCCGAAGCATGTTAATGGACGACCTTCCTATGATGACATTATATCTCGAAGGGAACGGACTATTAGAAAGTTGATGGGGGCGGTCGTTGTACAAGGAAGACTGTCGAGGGTCAGAGGGAGGGAGATTATCCCTTCTAGCTACAGTGGACTACCATTGAACCCCACTAGTGGGATTTCACCGGTTTCAAATTTCCATCACTGAGCTTCATTTAGTCCAAGGCATTTAAAAAAATAATGTCTACCGAACTCCCGGTATCAACCAACACCCGCCAAACTTCGAAGACTCCAATCTTCACAGTGACGACTAAAGCGTCGTCATGTGGGTGATAAACTCCTATGAGATCATCATCGGAAAAGAAGATCAGAGGGGATGGTCGAAATCTCTTCAAGGATGATACATTTTGGACTAAACCGACCATCCACACGTAGTTCTTCCTTGATGTTGAGCTTTCTCCTCCGCATCCTGGTCCTCTCGCGATGAAGTTAATAAGAGTCTCATCTGGTAGTTTCGGTGTGGGGGAGGAGGTGCTTTTGTTCTCCCAGTTTTTTTTTTCAAATATTGTCTGAGTTTGCCTCCTCGGATGAGGTCTTCTATGACATCCTTTAATTGGATGCATTCCTCAGTAGTATGCCCTCGGTCTTGGTGAAAATCATAGAATTTCTTGTTGCATTTCCTTACTGGGGAATCTCTCATTGGAGGGGGCTATTTTAGGATCTTTTGGACCTGGATCTGTAGTAGGATGTTTTTATAGGAAGTGTTAAGAACAAAGTAGTTGTCGTACCTCGTCGACGTCCTCTCGAGACATCTTCATTGCTGAGGCTGGAGCCTCAGTTCATTTGATTAAGGTGGTTTATCTCTATTCCTATCGGCTTCCTATTGAAACTTTTCTTTTCTAGGTTGCTCCTTGCAAGATTCTTTGTACTCGTTTCGCTAGGGTTCTTCCTAGTGGATTTTCCTTACCTTCTGCAAGGCTTCTTCTCTCCAGCTTGCCTTGATATCTTCTGAACTAATATACTCATCCGCAAGGGTGAGGAGTTCGGACAAGTCTTCACGGATTTTCTTAGAAAGGGCATCTTGAAATGGACAATCCCTGAGGCCTTCCATCACGGCAACTAATCACGCAGGCACTCGCCCTCTTTCTGTTTGCATCTCAGGAGAGAAACCATATTCTTCTTTTATCTTCGGCTGCTGGCAAAATGGCTGAGGAAAAGATCAGCAAGTTACATGAAAGTCGCCACTGTGCCGAGTGGTAAACTTTTAAACCACTCTTGGGTGATTCCTATGAGGGTTCGAGGGAATGCTCGGTATATAATGACCTCGATGGTTCTGTTAATCAACATCTCCATGTTGTATGCCTCCAGGTGATCACGTGGGTCCAAGGAACCGTTATATTGCCGAATGATCGAGGGATTGAAACTGTTTAAGAAAGGCGATTCTCAAATCTCTTGGATAAAGAGGGAGAGCAGCTGAAGTACGTACCCCATGATCCTCTCCTTGTCAGTAATGGGACATGGAGGGTAACCTTCTTTAGGTAGTATGTGGCAACGAGGTGAATATGGCTCTGGTGAACGGTGTCGCAATGAATAATGTCACGGTAAATAGTATCATGGCGAGCGATGTCACTGTGAGTAGTGTCGCGGAGAGCAGTATTACCTGCGTAGTGAGGTGAGGCCGAACTATTGAATGGAGATAAGGATGTTCTCCTTCCTCTTCTGGTTCTTGGCTTTGGCCGACGGTGGCATCCTCGCCATGAACCAGGTGAATCAGAACTGCTAGCGGAGGGCACTAGGCTTCCGCTCCTCGCCCAAGACTGAGCTCGGCACCTAGGGGAGCGGACTGTTGACCTCCCGCGGTTCTCCAAAGGTGGTGGGGTGACATTTGAGACAGTCGTCGAAGAAACATGGCTCTCTACTGCCCTGAATCGATCATCAGAAATTCCTTTGTTCTGGTGGTGTGCAGGTGATACATCCTTGGCGGTTAGGGGGTTCTCCATTATGGTAGGAAGGACCTATCCAACCACCGGAGAAATAGTTGGTGCAGCTTCTTTTTCTTCCTGAGCTTGATTCCTTTTTTATCTCCTCACGGTAGCCATTTGATTTTCGTGTTCAGTCCCCACGGACAACTCCAAATTGTTGGTTCAAAAATTAGGAGAAACCCTAATTTCTCACTAACCGTTGGATTTATTTGAATTGACAGACTAGAACAGTGAAGAAAAGGAATTGAAATCAAACAAAAGAAGAACAGGATACCAATTTTACATAGAAAACCCTTGAATCAAAGAAAAGCCATGAGCTCTTGGAGTAAGATCAAATTCATTGAATAAAGTTGGCTTTCAATGATGTAGAACTGAAAGAGAAGGAGAGAGAAAGTTGGAATTTTGAGGAAAAGGAAAATAGCCAGAGAGGCAAGGTTTTGGTACTTCAAAGTTGGAATGCTCTAATTAAATAGCTCTTATCTCTCTCTTTTTATAGGCTACGATAACTTGGTGACCAGGTTTCCTATTTGCCTATGTATTTGACAGGTAGGCGCCAGCTAGGTTCCAGCTCGATGCCAGCGAGGCTGCCAGTAGGGCGCCAGCTATGTCTCTGGCCATATGTCAGCTGTGGATGTTCTATAAGGTCCGCCAAGCTTCTGGGGCCTTCTTGAAGTTCTTCCCTAGTGTGAAGCTGAGTAGAGGATGAGATGAGTTTTTAGGGGCCAAGTATCAGATGACTGGTTGAAGGCTCTCTAGGGTTCTTTCTTTATACGGAGATGAGTATCGTATTGATGATGGGAACTAGGCCAAGCCGAGTGTCGAGTTGATGACGGAACTAGGTATTGGCCGAGCATTGGTTCGACTGGCCTTGGATCCGAGTAGGAAACATTTCTCGGTTCTTCCACGTGGTTGGCTATATGAAGGCCACATGTCTTCCCACTTTCACCCCTATCATAGTGCTTCATCTTCTTCCTCCTCCTCTTCTGCTATTTATTTGCATGAATTAAACCTTTATTTAATAAATAATTTAAACGATTACCTCACTTCGGAGAAAATCATTAATTTTAATATCTTATTATGGTGGAAAGCACAAGAGCATAATTATCTTGTGCTATCTGCCATGGCACTTGATCTACTAACTCCACCATTGTCCACAATAGTGTCAGAGTCATGTTTTAGTCCGGTGGAAATAGAGTATTAGATGACAAAAGGCCAGGTTGACCAAACTTCTTCAGAGATGTACAAACGCTTGGAGGATTGGTTGGATGCAAAAGATAGACTACAAGACAAGATCAAGGAGGACATGGCACAAGTTGCGACATTGGAGAATACACAACAATAACTAAAAGATTTCAGACAGGGAATAAAGTTACATTAAGACTTGAAGACTTGAACTTCAAGATTTTTAGTTTTGTGGGGGTGGGGGTGTTGAAGTTATTTTTTTTTTCCTGATTTTTTTAATTTGCAGAATTTTATATTTTTCCCTTTTTTTTAGTAAATTTATGTTTTTTTCCCTCTTTTTATGGTTTTTTATGAATTATATATATATAGGAGTGATATTATAAGGCCGACCAGATTACTGTGCAAATAAGGTCACTCCCATTTGGCCATTTGCACAGTATTTTAAGGATTTCCAACCATATGGATGGAAAGAACATCGAAAAATAAGCTAGCAAGTTAATTTTCATACAATTTGGGAACTTGTAGGGTCTTCATCTTAATGGGTGAAAATTTATAGAAATCTTACAGGTTTAAAATTTCACCCTTTAAGATGAAGACCCTACAAGTTCCCAAATTGTATGAAAATTGACATGCTAGCTTATTTTTCGATGTTCTTTCCATCCATACTGTTGGATTTCCTCAAAACACTGTGCAAGTGGGTCAAAACGAGGTGACCGTACTTGCACAGTGATAAGGCCGGCCGCATAGTATATGCCCCGTATATATATATATATATATATATATATATATATATATATATATATATATATATATATATATATATATAAAGTTTTTAAATTATTTTTAAAAAAATTGGGTCGGCTCGTAGGTCGACCCGACATTCGAGCCCGGTGGTGCCTGCGTCTTGCCAACCCCTTTGGGGTCATGGGTCTTCTTAGATGCAGTGCACAAGCGATTACCGACCACGAGCCAATACTAAATCATGCCGTATCGGACCAGCCCATTTGACACCTTAACATAAATATTTCACCAACTTTCAATATAAAGAAATTGTAACTTTAATACTATACATACCTATTTAATCTGTAGTAACTATTCATTTGTTTTTGTTTAGGTTTGTCTTGAGCAGGACCCCTTTATAACTTTATTGTTCATGGTCCTCTAGCTAACCTTCTCTCTTATAGGTTTCATTGAAGGGCCCTTATGAAGAAGAAGATACATGATGAGATCATGTTGTGCATGTGACTTGAAGTCTGTAGTCGGATATTTGACAAGATTGCGCTACAAAAGGTTGTCCAGAGTCGAGCTGCCAAGTCAGCTCGTTGTGGGCGCAGGAAGCAGCCTGCCTACACCGAGCATGGCAGACCTTGGTAAAAACATTTATTTTTATCTTTTTAATACCGGGTTACTTGCTTGCTATGTAATTTGTGCATTGGGGAGGACAATTTTGTTTTTCTTTTTGATCATATTTTTATACCATCCATGTATTTTTAGTGTTACAATTTTAGTCTGGCGGTTATAAGAGAATTTGGGTAGGCGGATTCTCTCAGTTTGACCTCCGTGTTGCTTGGAAGAGAATCTAGCGATCGTTCGGCCAAAGACTTGACGATTTGGGCAACTTGATGCTCGAGGTTTTGGAATGGCGCTTGATAGTTCCTCATGAGTTCTTCGTTCTTTTTTAGGCGATCGTCATTGGCATGAATGTATTGTGCAATAATATTTTCCAAACTTGAACCTCTCTTCTTTTGTGCTTGTTGTTGGAAACAGGGATATTGACTTGGCCTCGGCTGCCCCTGACTGCCCCGATGTGCTCCATGAAAAATTAGGGTGATTCGTCCATGCAGGGTTGTATTTAGAGTTTACGGGTTATTCTGAAATTTGCTTTGGATGCCCATGAAATCAACCTGCCAGACGGGTCTGGTGTTGGCTTTTGAGGATGGACACATAGAACTCAGCTAACTCTTATATGTCCAACTACAAATAACAGATGCCTGTTACTGAAAAGCCATGCCATATAAGCTCTTGCTGATTGCTTCAACTTGGGTTGCCAAGGTTGATAATGCATCCACTTCGTAAATTCCTACAGCTCGGCTAGGTTTGTTCCTCTAAGAACTCTACTAATATCCATTAGTTGTCATCTCTTCAATTTGTAATTTGGCCGCTTCAGTATACTTGTTGCGAAGGGAACCACCAGTTGTCGCATCTAGCATCTTTTTGTTGACCACATTCAATCCATTATAGAAGATCTAGACTTGCATCCAATCCTCTATTCCGTGCTGTAGACATTTCCTGAGAAACTCCTTTTTCCTCTCCCATGTGTTATAAAGTGTCTCCGACTCTAACTGTCTATAAGAAAAGATATCACTCCGAAGCTTTGTGACCTTGGTCAATGGAAAGTATCTTATCAGGAATTTCTCAGCCAACTATGGTCATGTGGTGATGGAACCTTGAGGTAACAAGTTCAACCACTACCTGGCCCGACCTCTGACTGAAAACGGGAATAATTTAAGGTGAATCGCATCCTCTGGTACTTCGCCCACTTTAATGGTGTCACTGAATTCCAAGAAACTCGTCAAATGTGCATACGGATCCTCATCTTGGAAACCATTAACTTGGCATGATTGTTGGACCATCTAAATGAAGTTGAGCTTCAACTCGAAATTGTTTGTCATGATTGAAGATGGGTTAATGCTTGATCGGACACCATCCATATTCGGCCTAGCAAAATCAGAAATAGACTGCATTGGTACCGACATTGCTTTCAGTTGATCAATCTCCATACTAGTCTCCATTTTTTAGGTCTTTTTAAGAAGAGCTCCCTTCATTCTCCGATGAAATGTACATTCAAAGTCTGGATCTAGCACAACTAATAGATATGAGGGTTCTCATCTGGTCATGCACCGGTACCTTCAACAAAGTAAAGCAAGATCATACCGAAAATTAGAAAAATAAAACTAAAATTAAAACTAAAGTTGTAACACCCATCTCCTTTTCAGGGGACACGTGTCACACCAGCCAAGTCAAGGGAATGAACCCTAAACCTAAGGCTGAAAAACTGTTAATCAACTGTAAATCAAATAACTTGCGGAAGCTAATTAAAGCAAACTGAACATATTATAAACTCAAACTTCAAATACGGTTTAGTACATCACCAAATAAATATTGTCTTAAGCTTAAAGGTCTCAAATACACTCATAATCAAACATAAGATAATAACTAAGACACGGGAGTCAGAGCCAGCTACAGGATATCTCCAGTAGACTCGCGATCAGACAAATACTCTATACGGTCTTCTATCTATCACCTGCAATCACAATGTCAAGAGAAAAGGGACTGAGCTACTAGAGCTCAGTGAATTGGTAACAGAACTGTCGGGTGTAAACTGTACCCATATAATAAAGTGAAAACTGTAAATCAGAAGTATAAAATATGTATATTAAATAACTGAAATTAAATATTGAAATCTAAAATAAATACTGAGCAAATACATGTTGGTCAATGTATTATCTTCAATCTGATTTAATCATGTCAAATGCATAAAAATCTCATGTATGCATATCTAATTCTCTGTCCTGTGAATAATTTCTGAAACCGACATTTCCCTCAGTAATCTGTACCAGTAACCTCCACAGTCGAGTTATACTCAATCACCAGAAGGCAGAAAATACGGAATCATCTGATAATCACAAGACTATAATCTCTAACTACACATCTACTTCAATACTACAGGACCAGCGACCAACGGGTAGAACTATCCTCGCTACACAGGGTAAGATTATATACTTATACTATGCACTCCAAGAGTATGGAAAGGGGGTTTTAATTTTATAAAAAGGAATGTTTTAAAAACAGATAGTTCGGTAATGAAACTCAGAGATTTAAATCACCCCTCTCCTAACCTAATGTCGTACGCTCTGGCTCTATACGAGCCACCACTGGTACCGGCAAATACATCAATAGAGTGTAGTCTCTATATTTTTGTATATGTTTCTCTATTTTGTTACTGATTACTGTGCATGAATGATTTTCTAAAACTATAAAAGTTTTCAAGAAAATTCTAATTCATGCTTTCAAACTGAAATCAAATCTGAAATAAAATGAAAATATGATGAAAGCTTGTACTGTATAGCTAGTTCCCTCACTTGAGTTTGGTCCGAGCTTAGGTCTGGCTCAGTCCTTCGGCAACTGCTGACTTGCCTTTGCCCTTTCTTTTCCCTGATAATCGAAATATGAAATTGTGAATATGGAGACCGTATTGTTGACTCGTACTCTAATTTAAACTTCATAGAATATGATAAAAATACGCAGACTATCACATGTCCGTATTTCTCTATACTTCTAACTATTCTTTACTTATACTTAATTATCACTTTCCTAAACTTAATAACTAGCATATAAAGCAAGGAATGAAGATAATTAATTAACTAAACATGGAAGCATGAACTAAATCTCTAATAAACTCGTAACTTCTATAGATTTTCAAGAAAAATCGGGTAGCACCTCCTCTATTTGTAGGGCTCCGGATCAATACAATCATTCACACAATAACAATTTAATTAACATCATAATATACATGGCAAAATCTAATATCTCACAACCCTACGCATGTACATCATCATCCATCTTCAAAACCCTAAATTCATGAGTTCAATTAGGGCTTTCCTGCAATTTAATCTTTCAATTAACTAGTTAATAGTAAGGTTATCCCCAAGGAGCTCACTATAGAGGAGTAAGGATCGTGGTTGAACTGAGGCGGCGCGGCGAGCTACGCGGCACAACAAGATGAAGAGGAACCGGGGAAACCGATTACTGGCCGGAGGGGCGCCGCATGCGGCCGACACCGCAGCTGCCGCCGGCCGCTTTGGTGGCGCTGATGGAGCCGAGGGGCACCGCCGGCGCGAGGGTCGCGGCGCGCAATCGTCTCGACGGAGAGTAACTCCGGCGGCGGAGATGCGAGGCGCAGGAGGCGGACTAGGTGCTGGTGCGGCTGGGCTCGCCGGTGATCAACGATGGGCGGCCGAGCTGGTCGAGGGCACAAGTACGGACAGGGAGAGAAAAAGAAGGGAGAGGGCTTCGTGACTTTGAGGATTGAGAGAGAGGGATTGAGAGATTTCTCTCTCTCCCTCCCTCTCACTTACTTATAAAAGATTTAATCATATATTTTATTTTTTATTATAATTTAATAATAAAATCAATTACTTTAACTTATCTATTAAAGTTAATTTTGATTAATTTATAATATCTTCTAAAATATCTCCTACTAAAGGCTGAACAACTTTTTGTTGATCTTATCTTGTTACTGTGCCGTCACGAGGGCGACTAATGATATTATCCGGCTCGTCTCTATCTCCGACCAGATCCGGGAATCCCGGTCATACGACCCCAGTGACACGGGATGACTGTAGCATCACGGGTCATCTTTTCTCCCGACCCAGATCCGTGTTTCTCGGCTTTTGACTAGGCCAGATCTACTTTATCGGGACTCTAACTTTTGTCTGATATCTTCCACTTAATTAATCTGGATTAATTAATTCTTAATTAATTTCTCATTTAATATATCTAACTCTGCCGACTATCCACCTCCAACTATTCTATATAACTTTGGCTTGGCCCAATAAGGCCTTCTCTCGGCCATATAATTGCAAGGCTGGATTTCGGGTCCATTAAGTTCTGATTTTCTTTAACTTTGAGGTTAAAATAATTAATCTAAGTTATGAGCTAATTAACCTCATTTAAAATTTGAAAATTTACTGAAATTTATTTAGAAAAATTCGGGATGTTACAAAAGTGGCTAGAATAACGGAATCCTAATAATCCTAGAATGCTAGTCCCCGACAACGGCGCCAAAAACTTGATGTGTTGTATCTCTCTTGCAAGTGCACGGGGTTGATCAAGTAGTATACTACCCCGAGGGTATGGTAGTCGAATCCACAGGAACCAGTGCTCCTATTACTAATTTGCCTTCTATTATCTAGCCTAAAAATATGGATGATAGTTTAATCATAACTAAGAAATCTAAAGAAGAACTAAGTTGAGCGATTGGCAAATCTAGGGTAAATCAGTTTAGAGAACACGGCACCCTGGATATCTATCCAATTGGGACTTCCTTGCTCAACTTATTTCCTAATATTGGTTATCTAATTGATATGTTCTTGCACTGTGAGGAATCCTAATTAGTTCAACCATGCATTAGGTTTTGTGATTCCCACTATTAGGTTTTACCCTAATCTGGAGAGTGTGACACCATACACCCAATCTCTCGGCGTGCTCTCACCCCCTACAACTTATGTCCAGATCTTGCATGATCGAGATCTCTCTACAAATCAAGCGATTCAGATATGCAAATTGGGGCTCTTGCACTAGAAATTTGCAAGCATTAAGTACACATAGATGGTTCACAAAAACAAATCAAAAACCAATATAATAAAAATTAAAATAGTCACAAGTTCATCCTAGGGTTCTAGATACCAAGCCACCACTAAAGGCTTAGCCTCTCATATGATAGAGTTCCATCACTAAAATCCTAAGAGACAAACATTAATAATAGTGCTAATAAACCCAAGGAAGTCTCCCTAGATGATGAACTCCTCACCTCGACACGACCTTTTATCTCTCCCCAAAGAAGTCAATGGAAGAATTGCCAAAAGTCACCTGATAAGTTGCATCTGAAGGCCTTTTATAAACATGAATTTATGAAGCACAACCGTGTTTACGCCGTATTTATATTTGGAATCTTCGGGAATCATTTCAAAGTGTTTTCCAGAAATCTCGATATCAGCACGGCTTGAGCCAGGCAAAATACACCCGTGCTCTTTGGAAGCACGCTCATGCTCAATGCAGGCTGAACGTACTCTGTGAAATATTCAAAAATCTGAGTCCTAGAATAAGCATGCCTAGAGCATGCCCGTGCTTGGGCCGTGCTCTTCTCTGGAATATGCCTTTTCAGCTCTTTTTGCTTGGACTTGATTCTATTTTTGCTTCTTTTATCCCGGGAGCCTATTCACTTGTTCAAAAATGACAAAATACACAACAGAGCACAAAAGTTGAAGTATCTATGTAAAAGGACAAGTAAAGTACATGTAAATATAGTATAAAAATGTGTATGATAATGTACTCATCAAATACCTCCACACTTAAGCTTTTTCTTGTGTCTGATCTTAAAACAGTTGGGAATCTCTCCGGTGTCTAGGAAAACAAAGTGTTAAGTGATATGAAGATTTTTAAGAAAAATATGTTTCACCTTAAACTCATACTTCCTATGTGTATGTGTGTAACGCCTCTTATGGTGTCCCTTACCAACTCAAGTTTGGCCAAGCTAAGTTAAACCTTATTCACTAGACTAAACTTTGCTAACTCTCTTATTTGGATAGTAGCTGCATACACCAATGAGGTAACCATTTCCCTCAATAGGTCATCAAGTGAACATTTGTGATGCCCATTATCCAACTACTCAAGAGCGGCTTTCACTCTTTAAAGGTGATAACTATTTCTACCATCTTTTCTATTTACATTCTCCAGGTAGGGCATTCCTCATGGATCTGACTTTCCGGTTTTATTTTGAGAGTTTCTCCATATTTTTCTCTTCTTTTGGTAGGGCATCCCTAATGGATCCGACTTGCCGTTTCTTTTTTTGTGAAAAAACAAATCAAACTAATGGTCAACCTATCTAGACTCCAAACCTAAGTTAACAAGTGATACCAAAGTTATGTTTTGTGGTCAAAGTTTAGGAGATGTCGAGTAAAGGCGAGACTTATACGTTATATATATATAACTATCATAGATCATCATAAATCAACACTCATCATAGACAGTATAATTGACAACTAACCCCTCACCCACACTTGAATTACACATTGTCCCCATTATACACAATGTATGCAAAATAAGAGAAAATGACATGTAAAACAAAGAAAACGGAAAAATATTTGTGGGACTTTACTAAATATATGTGGGGGGGATGTATATGTTATTGTCACGTGGTTCCCTGTCCAAGTTTTGAAATTATAAAATTCCAATTTATCCTGGGAACATCGAAGGCACACAAGTGAAGCTCAAAAACCAGTAACACAACTAAATTTGGGTTGTAACATATGAACTACCAAAATAAAACAAAAGTACAAAAGTGGTAAAAGAAAAGGTCGGTAATGATGATCATGGGTCGAAGTCCTCGCCATCATCTTCTTCCGAGAAATCATAGGCCTCCACCACCATGTCCCTCGTGGAACGCGCGGAAGATGATGGCGAGGGTAGAACCTGGATCCCGAGCTGGTCGTTGATCCAAACAAGCACTATCGCCACCCAGTCCTCAAAGGCAGCAAGGTCAGCTGGGGCTAGGGTCGTGGCCAGATGTTGTGGTGGTGGAGCGGTACTAGGCCTTGTTGCTACTATTGAGTCCTAGTGCTCATCAAGGGTTGCAGCTCTGTATATAGTCCTACGTGTCGTCCTCATAGCTCACAGCATCCCCATGGACTGTAGGGTCTCAAAAGTGAATGGGGTCGAACCCCCAACCATTGTCATCCTAGCAACCCCTGATAAGAGGCCCATCCCACGAGCGAGCCGTTTGATGTATGGACTTGCAAAGAGGACTCTCATCTTGGGATCCGTCGCCTAATGAAGCAGGAACTGTGCGATGACCCATCCCAAGTGGAATGGAAATCCGTCGACCATGCTTAGCAAGAATAGGAAGTCCCTAGAACTGATCACTCTAATGTTGTCACCCCACCCTATCATCAAATTGTTGAGTATAGTATGTATGCACTTAAGGGCGGGGGAGCAGAATGTCGAAGCCTTCGACCGCCATGGGTCAAAGATGAGATCTGCGCTGAGTCGTCGCCAACATGTCTCCTATGCCTCTCACCAAGTGGTCCACTAATATCAAGCATGTTGTATTCAGGGGTCCTAGTGAACTCCTTATAGTAAAGACCGAGATTCATGGTGAACTGTGTGTAGCTCATCCGTTGGAGGATGCCACCTAGCTGGAAATGTATCTGATCCGCCCGATGCGGAAGACTGCCCCCTTGACCACTGTGAATATGCATAGGACTTCCAAGGTGAGCTTCCTGTATGCCATCTCGTCGATCGACAGTAGGAGCTACCATGCCCCCACTGCAAGGACCCGTGGGACCTCGTCGGTGAGACCCACATCCTGGAGGATGTCCCAATCGATGATGCAAGCCTTGCTGAACCTTCGACAGTTCAGACGATCAAACCGGTCCTGGTGAGCCGGTACACTGAGCTCTACCTCCGGTGGGGCGAGCCAGGATCTCCCCTCGCCTCGTTGGCGCTTTGGCGGCTTCTTTGCTAGCCTCTTCAATTGGTTCATGGTGTTGGCCGGTGAAGGAGGGTTCAAGAAGCTTGATGAAATATCGATGAAATCTGAGTGAGATCGCACTAATATGCTCAGGGAAGGGGGGGGGCTAGAGTGAGAGTGCAGAGGAGAAAGGGCTACATTTGATTGGCGGCAGCCGTGAAAACATAATTAAAAAACCCCTAGATTTCTATTCGTCAGGAAGAGCACGTGCTACACGTGCTAAGCAGGGGCGTTCTTAGACAGTGATCTGGGAGGACGGGGGTGTGTTGCGACTGTGTTCAGCCCGTGCTTCTTATGGTTTGGGTGAATTCGTACTCAGAAAAAGAGCACCCTCGTGCTCTAGGCTCTGTGACTGTGCTTATGGAAGCACGCCCAGAACACGACCGTTCTTAGGCAGTGTTCTCTCTGCCCTGTGTATTCTTACTTTCCCAAGAATAGCAGGGCTAGGAACACGGCCGTGCTTACTTCTGAGACTTCCCTAACCCTAATTTTTGCTCTATGGGCACCTAAATGTGTGTTATGTATTCCTAAGATGAAAATTTGATCAATAAGTTCTTGGAAAAACACGTGAACACTGAGAAATCATGCAAGAAGATTGAAATCATCACCAACTCACTACTCTAAACTCTAAGACACTAAACTGCGATGAAACTATGAACTAACTATAAAACTAACTAGAAAGCTAACTAGAAAGCTTGGGTTGCCTCCCACGAAGCGCTTGTTTTACGTCACTAGCTTGACGTACCTTTCATGCTCATGAAGGCTCAAATAAATGAAATCTTTCAGCACCCATGCTCGAAGGAACACTGCTCACCACCTACGTACTCAAATAAGAATTAAACTCATACTCACCAATTTGGCTCTTGGGTGAACCAATAGTGAAGTCGCGGGTAAGAGGGAACCATTCCTTTTCTTTGGCTTCAGATTCTTCCATCACTTCTTCCTCTTCTTTGTGGAAGCCTGCTTTGCTTGCTCGAGGCGTTTCACCTATTCATTGTCCTCCAACAGTTGCGGTTCATTCTCAAAGAGGTCCTCCAATTGGTCCTTCAACAGTTCATCCTGCACAAAATCAGCAATGCAGTTATCAACATGATCAACATAATAGCAGGAATCATCAAAATTTGTAGAGTGTCGCATGGCCACTTGAAGTCTAACAACGAATTCCTCCTTTCCAACCCTCAAGGTCATCCGGTCATCCTTGATGTTGAACAGTGCATGTATTGTTTTCAAAAATGGTCTCCCAAGGAAGAGAGGTACCTCCACTTGGTCATCCAAGTCCAAGATAATGAAGTCCACCAAAAAGGTAAACATGTTCACCTTCACTAGCACGTCATCAATGATTCCTCGAGGGTGGCAAATTGATCTATTGACCATTTGAACAATCACCTTGGCCGACTTTGGCTCTCCAAGCCCTAACTTTTGGAGGATCTTGTATGGCATGAGGTTGATACTTGCTCTAATATTGTCTAATGTTTTCTCGTCCACCAACCCTCGAATGGTGCAAAGAATTATGAAACTCCTCAGATCCTTCTCCTTCTTTAGGAGCTTGTTGGTGAGAACGGTCGAACATTCCTCGCTTAGTGTCGTCGTGGACACCTCTTCCAACTTCCACTTGTTTATGAGCAAATCATTCAAAAATTTGGCGTACCGTGACATTTGTGAAACTGTTTCAACAATTGGGACATTTATGTGCAACGCCTTTAACATCTACAAGAACTTCCTGAATTGCTCATCTTGTTGAACTTTTCTAACCTTGGTCGGGTAAGATAGTTTCGGTTGGTACTCGAGCATCTTTGACGTTTATTTCTCCTCACCCTTGGCTGAGTTTTTTGCAATATCTGAATTCTCTTCCCCTGAGGATTTACTCTCCTTCTTTTCAGCAGAAACATTTTCTAGAACTTTGGCTTTAGGCGTAGGCAACTCTGTCCCACTCCTGAGAGTGTTCGCCTTGACAGATTCTCTTAGGCTGACCTCCGTGTTGCTTGGAAGAGTTCCTAGCAGTCGTTCGACCAAAGACATGACGATTTGGTCCACTTGATACTCGAAGTTTTGCAATGACGCTTGATGGTTCCTTATGAGTTCTTTATGCTTTTTTAGGCGATCGTCATTGGCATGAATGTATTATGGAATAATATTCTCCAAACTTGAACCTCTCTTCTCTTGTGTCGGTTGTTGGAAACCCAGAGGCTGACTTGGCCTCAACTGCCCCAGACTTTGTCCCATGGTGCTCCAAATTAGGGTTATTCGTACACCCGGGGTTGTATGTGGAGGTGTACGGGTTGTTCTGAAATCTGCTTTAGCTGCCCACAAAATCAACCTGCTCGACAAAACCTATGTTGGCTTCTAAGGACGGCCACAAAGAAATTGGTTGACTCCCACATGTCCCGCTACTCATCACAAGTGCCTGTTGTTGAAAAGCTATGCCATCTAAGCGCTTGTTGATTGCCTCAGCTTGGGCTATCATGGTCGATAATGTATCCACTTCATAAATTCCTACAACTCAACTAGGTTTGTTCCTCTTAGAACTCCACTGATATCCATTGGTTTCCATCTCTTCAATCAGTACTTGGGTAGCTTCGGGATGCTTGTTGCAAAGGGAACCACCAGCTGCTGCATCTAGAATCTGTTTGGTGGCCACATTCAGTCCATGATAGAAGATCTGGATATGCATCCAATCCTCTATTCTGTGTTGTAGACATTTCTTAAGCAACTCCTTATACCTCTCCCATGTGTTATAAAGTATCTCTGACTCCAAATGCCTATAGGAAGAGATATCACTCCAAAGCTTTATGATCTTGGCCGATGGAAAGTATCTCATCAGGAATTTCTAGGCCAACTATGGCCATGTATTGATGGAACCTTGAGGTAACGAGTTCAACCACTTCTTGATCTGACC
Source organism: Dioscorea zingiberensis (assembly GCA_026586065.1). Taxonomy (NCBI): domain Eukaryota; kingdom Viridiplantae; phylum Streptophyta; class Magnoliopsida; order Dioscoreales; family Dioscoreaceae; genus Dioscorea; species Dioscorea zingiberensis. Next base: position 50,833,591 of record CM048821.1, on the reverse strand, counting down.
TCTGACAGAAAACATGAATAATTTGAGGTGAGGTGAATCGCGTCCTTAGGTACTCCGCCCGATTTAATGGTGTCACTGATTTCCAAGAAACTCGTCAGATGTGCATAAGGATCATCATCTGGGAACCGTCAACTTGGCATGATTGTTGGACCATCTGAATGAAGTTGGGCTTCAACTCGAAACTGTTTGCCATGATCGGAGGTGGGTTAATGCTTGATCTGACACAATCCATATTCGGCCTGGAAAAATCAGAAATAGACTGCATTGGTACTGCCATTGCTACTGGTTGATCAACCTCCACACTAGTCTATGTTTCTATGGTCTTTTTAAGAAGAGCTTCCCTCAATCCCCGACGAAATGTACGTTCAAAGTTTGGAATCTGGTACAACTAATGGATATGAGGGGTCTCCTCTGGTCATACACTGGCACCTTCAACAAAGTAAAGCAAGATCATACCTAAAATTAGAAAAATAAAACTAAAATTAAAACTAAAGTGGCTAGAATAACGGAATCCTAATAATCCTAGAATGCTAGTCCTCGACAACGGCGCCAAAAACTTGATGTGTTGTATCTCTCTTGCAAGTGCACGGGGTCGATCAAGTAGTATACTACCCCGAGGCTATAGTAGTCGAATCCACAGGAACCGACGCTCCTAGTACTAATTTGCCCTTTATTATCTAGACTAAAAATAAAGGTTTTAGCTTAATCATAACTAAGAAATCTAAAGAAGAACTAAGGTGAGCAATTGGCAAATCTAGGGTAAATCAGTCTAGAGAACATGGCACGCAGGATCTCTGTCCAATTGGGACTCCCTTGCTCAACTTATTTCCTAATATTGGTTATCTAATTGATATGTTCTTGGACTGTAAGGAATCCTAATTAGTTCAACCCCGATCTCTCGACGGCCAAACCCTAATCCCATACGACGACACCAGTCGCCCTACGATTGCATTAGGTTCTATGATTCCCACTATTAGGTTTTACCCTAATTCGGAGAGTGTGACACCATACACCCGATCTCTAGGTGTGTACTCACCCCCTACCATCTATGCCCAGATCAAGCATTATCGAGATCTCTCTACAAATCAAGAAATTCACATATGCAAATTGGGACTCTCGCACTAGTAATTTGCAAGTATTAAGTACACATAGATGGTTCACAAAAACAAATCAAAAACCAATATAGTAAAAAGGAAAATAGTCACAAGTTCATCCTAGGGTTTCAAAATCCGAGGCACCACTTAAGGCTTAGCCTCTCATACTATAGAGTTCCATCACAAAAATCCAAAGAGTCATACATTAATAATAGTACTAATAAACCCAAAGAAGTTTGCCTGGATAATGAACTCCTCGCCTCGACGCGGCCAAAATTCTAGCATTCAATGGAAGAATCGCCAAAAATCACCGGATAAGTTGCATTTGACGGCCTTTTATAGATATGAATTTTATGAAGCACTAGCATGTTTAGGGCGTGTTTAGCCCGTGCTTATCTCTAGAATCTTTGGGAATCGTTTCAGAGTGTTTTGTAGAAATCTTGAGAAGCACGACTTGAGCACGGGCAAAACACACCCATACTCAAGGCAGGCTGAGCGTGCTTTGTGAAATCATCAAAAATCTAGGTCCTGGAATTAGCACGCCTAGAGCACGCCAGTGCGCTTAGATCGTGCTCTTCTCTATAATATGTCATTTAAGCTCTTTTTGCTCTGAATTGATTCAATTTTTGCTTCTTTTATCCCGGGAGCCTATTTACCTATTCAAAAATGACAAAATACACAACAAAGCACAAAAGTAGAGAAATATATGCAAAAGGACAAGTAAAGTGCATGTAAATATAGTATGAAAATATTTATTAAAGTGTTTCAAGTTAGATAATAGAATAAAGTACAAGTCTATAGAGTTTGTTGAATATTGTAAAAATGAAGGTAGTCTAAGATATTACAACAGTCTAGGAACCCCACAATAGAATGGAGTAACAGAGAGGATGAACCGAACATTATTGGAGTGAGCCAGATGCATGCAGTTAAATGCAGGCTTGGATATATGCTTTTGGGCAGAAGCAATAAACATGGTGTACTTTATTGTCAATCGCTCTCCATCCACTGCGATTAAATTTAAGACGCCTGAAGAAGTCTGGATTGGAAAGGTGGTAGATTATTCATATTTGATAATTTTTTGGTGTCCTGCATATGTTCATATCCAAAGCATCCATAGGTGTAAATTTGACCAAACAACAAGGAAGTGCATCTTTCTGGGATATGAAAAAGGTGTGAAGGGTTACAAGTTATGGAATCCAATTGCACAAAAGGTTATCATTAGTAGAGATTTTGTGTTTGATGAGGCATATATTCAGAAACTCAATGGGGATGATAATAAGAAGTTGCAGGAAGAAAGCGATATAATTCATGTGGAGCTAGATGAGGCAGAAATTCAGGAGATAGGAGAAGATGAGCAATAGTCTTTCCAACCACAAACAACTAGCAACGAGTAAGAATCTCAAATTCTATACACCATTGACAAAGGAAGAACAAAATGACCTCAAAAGGTGCCAAAGAGGTACGAGTTTGAGGATATGGTTTTTTTGCACTAGTTACTGGAACAAGTGATCCATCATCTTATCAGGAGTCTATGAACATAAAGGAAAATGGTAGATGGATGTAGTCCATGATAGAGGAGATGGAATCCTTGCAGAAGAACAATACTTGGGAGTTGGTAGAACTCCCCAAAGGCAAGAAGGCTATTGGTTGCAAGTTGGTTAACAAAAAAAATGAGGCATCATCAAAGAAAGAACCTGGACGGTTCAAGTCACAGTTAGTAGCCAAGGGTTATGAAAAGAAAGAAGGTGTGGATTTCAATGAAATTTTCTCTCCAGTGGTGAAGCACAGTTTCTATTCAGATTTTATTGGTTATGGTTGCATATTTTGACTTGGAGCTTGAACAACTTGATGTGAATATGACTTTTCTTCATGGAGATCTGGAAGAGAAAATATATATGGAGCAGTCCGAGGTTTCAAGGAACTTGGAAAGAAGAACCATGTTTGCAGGTTGAAAAGATCACTATATGGACTAAAACAATCACCAAGACAGTGGTACAAGAGGTTTGTTTCTTTCATAATGAAGAGCGGATATACTCGTTGTCCGTATGATTGTTGTGTTTATTTTCAAGTTATTCATGATGGTTAATATATATGTGCTACTTTATGTGGATGACATGTTGATTGCTGCCAACAATATGTCAGATATTGACTTGTTAAACTCGAGGTTGGGTGATGAATTTGACATAAAGGATCTGGGTGCTGCAAAATGGATCCTTAGCATGGAAATTTAACGAGATAGAAGGTCCAAAAAGCTATGGTTATCTCAAAGAAAATATATTGAAAATGTATTGTAAAGGCTTATCATGGATAGTCTAAACCAATGAGCACACCTTTAGCCGCACAATCTAAACTTAATTCAGAGATATGTCCTACTAAAGATGAGGAGATCTAAAAGATGTCAGTTGTTCCTTATGCTAGTGCAGTTAGTTGTCTTATGTATGCTATGGTGTGTACACGCTCTGACATAGCATATGAAGATAGTGTGGTTAGCAGGTATATGGCTAAACCTGGTAGAGAGCATTGGAATTAGGTGAAGTGGATTCTCATATACTTGAATGGAATTAATGATTTAGGTCTTGTGTTTGAAAAGGGAGATGCTTCACTACATGTAGCAAGATATGTTGATTTAGATTTTGCTGGAGATCTAGACAACAAAAAGTCCACTACGGGTTATGTATTCACACTTGGACGAGGTGCATTGAGTTGGAATTCAACACTTCAAGCAGTCATTGCATTGTCATCTACCGAGGCTGAACACATAGCAACTTTAGAAGCAGATAAGGAGACAATATAGGTAAAAGGTCTTGTGAGTGAGATAGGAGTGGAGGAAGAGCATGTTCCTATTCTATATATGTGATAGTGAGAGCACAATATATTTGGCAAAGAATCAAGTATATCATGCAAGGACGAAGCACATCACAGTCAGATATCACAAGATAAGAGAATACATATCAGAGTAAGAGATTCATCTTCAAAAGATGAGCACGAAGGAGAATGCAGCTAATATGTTGGCCAAGCCAACCCACAGAGAAGTTCAAGAATTGGTTGAACTTGAAGTACCTTAGCGGTTGTTGAGGTGAGCTTACATGCATAGGTCCACATAATTGGCATTATATTGGCATATTGGCTATCAAGAGGATATGCATTCAACCTTCAGTTTGTTGGTTCCTACATTGAAAGAATCTTATATTGTAGCCATTATAGTTACTGTCAGTTTTTGATTGCTTAATCTCTCCAATTATAAATTTTATTTGCATGAACAAAATTGTACAGTGCATCCCTCCAACTCTGAGCGATGAATTTTTATGACCTTCAATTGCATGCGCCAATCTGAAAATAAATAATATGAGTGAGATCAATAACTGATTTATACTAACAATATGATTTTCTTGAAAACAAATATAAGACGGTAGTTCTTAATTACGACAACTAATATAAAGAAGAGCAAAGGGAGGAGACAATATATTAAAATAAACCAAATAAGATATTCCCAATAATAATTTTTCTAAATAAGCAGGTAATTCATAAATAACAATCACCAAACATATCTAAAATTCAGAACATATTCTAACATTGATGACAAGCCAGCAGAATGGAGAAGAAAGAAGAATCACTTTATCAATTACTTTCTGCAGGAAAATGGTTTAGTGTTTGAATAATGCTATGCACACTGGCTGCAGAATAAAGACTTACTTTGAATAAAGCAACAAGGAGCTTTAGGGTTTTCACTGACTGCATGTCTTCTAATTAAGTATACTGATTAATTAACAAGTGTTGGATGACATCAAGAGTTCCCCCAAACACTTCACTAAAATTTAGACAACTCCACAATGTCAAGTGAAGTGCCTGAAGGGAACTCCAAAGGGCAACCAACTTGAAGAATATATAATCTCTATATATTAATCTTCAGTTCAAAGACGTACAATGCACATATAAATATATATAGTAACGTTGAATGCCACCCAGAGTTCCCCCAAACACTTCAGTGGAGCTTGGGAATCAAGAACTCAAGTACTGAAGTAGTTTGAGGGAACTCTAGATGAAATCCAACTGTTCATGATGGACATGCAACTCCATTGCTTCCTATTTATAGAGCTCTGGCTTCTACTTCACTTCACAGTACTATTGAACTAGTGTTTCCTGTGTTCATTCAATGCCTATCTTCTTCTTGTGCGCGCACATTCATTGAATGTAGCCACATTCAGAGATGAGTGGATGAGAGGAATACAACATGGTCTCCCTTGCCTTCCATCAAGATCCCTCCCGAGATTCTAGTCATGAACATTCCTTTCGTCCGATGAAATGTTGGTTTAGGTGATCTGCAGTGAAACAAGCAAAGGCTAAGAATATATCGATTACGTGTCAATCATCGGTGAGGTGATATATCTATGCAAGAGTGTATCATCTTCACATGTTACATATTTCTGGTACAAATTAAGATAACAAAGCTTAGCACTACTCTGTAGGAGTGGGATATGGCAATGGCATCTTTTAAATGTTGCGGTACAAAGGAGTTTAACCTTTAAAGTTGGCAGTGACCACTATGGGAGAAAGCTGACTAGGTTCAATGAATCATGAATGTAACTGATAATGTTGAGAAGTTCAACTTCACAACTCTCTCTCTCTCTCTCTCTCTCTCTCTCTCTCTCTCTCTCTCAGGATAAGCAGCAAAATGAACTGAGTTATTACACTATAAATATAGAGTAATGGTAGTGCTTAATTACTAGAGAGCAAGCAAGGAGTACTTGTGAGTACATGAGTTGGGTGTCTTCTAGAGTTCCCTCCAAACACTTCTTAAAGGGTTGTTATGAATCCTCAATGAAGTGTTTGGGGGAACTCTGGTTGCCACTCAACACCTCAGAGATCAGGTTGGGAGATCGAGCATGAAAGCAGTGGCCGAGTTATATATATATTTTTTAGTATTATATATCTCTTCAGGTGGTCTTCTATTCTATGAAAATCCATCCTCATGCACGAAAGTTTCACCAAATCTCAACATAAAGATTGTTAATTTGTGTTTGCTTAGATTGGTCTTGAGTAGCACCTCATTATCATGATATATATATCTTAGTTTTAAAACTATGTTTTATTTTTTGAGTTCTTAAACACTATTGTTTATCTTCTTTTCCTTTTATTGAGAGAGCACTACCTACAGAGAGGAGGAGAAGAAAACTATACACACACACACACACACACACACACACACACACACACACACACACACACACACACACACATTCTTTCTTAGAAATCATTGATATGCTCTTAATTTCACAAAAATCTATATGTTCCATGTCTCTTCAATGATGTTTGTTATACTTTGATTTGTTTTTGAGTAAGGACCCTTAATGTTTCATTGAAGGCACTTTTTGAAGGAGGAGAAAACTTCAGTGATCCTCCATTTCACAAGTAAAACTATGCTTCATTTGTTGAGATCTAAAACACTAATGTTTATGTTCTTTTTCTCTTAGTATATTTAGAATTCATTAAGGCCCATTTACAAGATTTTATTGAAGATCTAAAACACTAATGTTTATGTTCTTTTTCTTTTACTATTCTTCATTTGTTCAAATCTATGTTTGCTATACTTGGATTTGTTCTTAAGGCCTCTTGGTAAAATTTCTTCTCTTTTGAAGGAGGAGGAGGAGGCAACTTGAGTTATATATCCTCTCTTTCACAAGTAAACACTAATATTTATCTTATTATATGTCAATATTTTGCTCCTCTTGTAATCTCTTATGTTTAGAATGATTCAATTATTAGCTGTTGATTTCTCAAGTTTTGACACATCACAACAAGTTCAGATTTGGTTATATAACAAAACTCTAGCCTAATTAAGACATGTTCGAATCTAGCAAGTACTATGTGTTAAGAAAAGTATTAGAATTAACGGATCCGGGTTAGCGATAACGGATCCGGGTTATATGAATGTATATATATAAAGGATTAGGGTTTGTAAAAATTAATGAAATTAAGGAGTTGTTTGGAGCCGCCATAGAGGCCTCAAGGTTCTTCATCTTCCATCTATCTCCTGGCCCATCACGCAGAATTACTTTCTTCATGGTATCAAAGCCGCTTGCGGATTTGTGAGCTGCGCATGTGCAGGCGGCGCCTCTTCATCTCCCGCTGGCCGAAGCGTGCTGGGATCCGCTAGTTCCGGCCGAAAGCAGCCGATCTGGTTGACGCGCGAAAGCGTGCCGATCCGTTGTTTGTCGCCGACTGACTTTCGCGGTGTTGCGCGGCGCGGCGTGCATTCTCCAGCCGCTGAGGCGTTGCCGACCGCTGCTCGCGGGCGAGGTGTTGCTGATCTTGCAGCGATCCGTGAAGGGAACCGCTGGATCCAGCCGCCGCCATCAAGGTCGGGTGAGGCTATGCGCTACCGCACGTGAGTCGCGGCGTTGACCGGCTGGAGCCTGGAAGTGTGCTTTGACCGGCTGGAGGTGGCACTTTGGTGATGAGGTGCTGACCGTGTTATCGTAACCGCCAGCGCGTGCGTTATGTGTGTCGTAGCCGTAAGATGTGTGAAGTGTGACGTGTGGGCTCTTAAAACAAACCGCTTGTCGCTGTGATCACTTTTATGATCGCTTCTGCGGTGCTTGTTGTGTGAATTGTGGTGATGGCGACTCCAGTCACAACTCAAGATATGAAGGATATTCTTGGAGAACTTGCATGAATGTTCTACCTAAGAATGAGTGACGCCTCATCTAATCTGGAGATTGCGACACACCGAGACGGCGCAGATCGGAGTCGATGCCAAAATGATGTGAAACTAGAAGGGACAAAAGAATTATCCGGAAGTTGGTCTCTGGGAGGCTGGCCGACTGAGTACAAAGTGGGCTTGAGCATTATGCAAGAGACCCGTGAGCCCGCAGACAAGGGGAGCACCGAGCGTGGAGGACCCTCGGAACACCACTAATTCTCCTCAAAGCGGTGGTACTGGATGATGAGTTCTGATGTCTCCCACCATTGCCGGATGGTGGAGGCAATCCGTAATGCTGGCCGATATGTAAAGATGCTGGCAAGATGTATTCCTGAGCCGGAATGCGATGCTTATGGTTGAGGTTCTCGCATAAAATTCGATAATCAAGTGGGGAGAAGAGAGCCTGCTCGGAGTCAGCAAAGACCTTTGGTCCTGACTTGACCACATGATCCCTTGGCATTTCCAGATACTACGCGCAGCCTTTGGGCAAGAGACGGATCGAAATGTAGGAGGGGTGACCATTTTTCAAGGGTCCAATGCAGAGTTCGAGCACAGAGAGCCACAACGCGGTCACCAATCCTCTCTTCCCACTCACGTGGAGGAAGCTATTGTCACATGACCCAAGAGGAGGTTAGATTAAAGCGCATGATCGCGGTGATACATCATCCCCCTGGCTCGTGCATTGTAGTTCCTTCTCCGCTATCGGCGATAGAGAGTGCTACAATTGTGGGAGAAAGGGCATCTCAACATTGTCCACAACCACGTAATCCCCGGTCGCTGGCCATACCGGGGCGGAGGCGTAGGGCCTATAGAGGCACGCTGAGGAGGCCGTGGTCGAGGTCGTGTTGGTACTAAAGCCAACTTAGCAAATCATCACGCAGGTTCGGTTGCCGTTTGAGATATCCCAGCCGACGCTTGGAAGAGTTGCGACAGTTGAAGCTGAGGACTGAGAGCTCCAAGGGCAAGGGCCAGGCCACACAAGATCTTGCCAATTAATGCCGCTGCAGCTAACTATGCCTACGCGCACATGTGTATTCGTGCTCGTGCACTTGCATCTACAAAGAAATCGCATGTAGAATTTGATGTAGACTCGTGAGCATCTAGGCATATTACCTAAGTACATGAGTGAAGTTTCAGATCATATTCACCATATAGGCATATTCATAATGAGACCGTCCAAATCACCGATGGGACCTCTCTCACCCATTAGAGGAATTGGTCACCAAATGCACTTCATCAATCACACTCTCATCCTGCCTTGCATGTTCCCTCATTCCCCGCTAACTTCTTTTCCAAATTTCTATTATTGATCAATTAGACTGCCAAGTTCTTTTCGACCGTGAATCATGTTTTTCCGTGAGAAGCGAACCGGGAGGAGGTTTGGGACCCACCAGCGTGATGGACTTTGGTACTTGGATCGTGGGAGTGTTGATGCCGCTCTTGTGCCGGCCGTGGAGGAGTAGAGGTCGGGCAGCCGCTACTCCAACATTGTCGCCCTGGGTCACTTATCTTTGATAGCTTAAGTCGGCTGCAAACCGTAATTAAATTTGACAAAGTAGATAGAGTAAACTTGTGTGATGCCTTAAGTTTGGCATACACGCCTACTTATTCTAGTATTGGTCTTCAGTGTGGAACCATTTGCCTTATTCATTCTGGGATGTACGGGACCTTGTCCGGCTCTTTCTTCAGCTGGATTCAAGCTGGTTTGTAGACTTTCATCATCGTTATTCTCAGATGACTTGGATTTATTTGATGAACACAAGAGAGTGGTTAGGTGTTTTCAAGACTTCGCGCTCGCTAAGACTCCGCCCAACGAAGGTTCGATCTATCAGACCGATAATGAACTCAGTATGTTAATAAGGAATTTGCATCCTTCTTTGCCAACTCGTGGGATTTTCAGACGTATCTTCGTGTATACCGCCCTAAAATAAGCCGAGCTGCAAGAATAGACATCTCCGGAGGTAGCACGCTTGTCACGCCACGATGAATGTGCCAAAGATCCTATGTATACGATACCGCTTATCTCATCAATCGCATGAGCGCAAGTAGAATGAAGACACCACGCGAGATGCCTCCCGGGCGGAACAAGTTTATCATCCCTCCTAAGGCGTTTGGTTGTACTTGCTGTCGTGAGACCATCTACCACAAAGTTGGACCCTCAGTCAGAAGTGTATATTTGGGTACCTTCTAGCCGTAGGCGGTTATAAATGTTGGAGCCTCGACCGAAAGGCCGCTATTTGTGAGTACGGACTGACCTTCGCGAGCCTCCGGAGCCTTTCTATGCGCAGCGCATCGGACTTGACATCCCTCTCTTGAGGATTCCTCTCCTAGTACAAAGGCTACCGGGTCTAGAGGGGAGAATCGAGATGTGGTCATGGGCTCATACCGCGGTCCCCGTGAATGATACGGATCGTGGGACGGTCAAGACGGGCGGCCAAGATGAAAATGTTGACAATGTTGATAGTAACCCGACGCGAGGACAAGGAGAATTAAAGGTGTACAAAAGGAGGCGCATATGTCGCCATGGGGAGCATGAGAGCTAGGACAAGGAGAATTGAAGGTGTACGTAGGAGGACATAAGTGCCCGTGGAGAAGCATGAAAAGCGCCAACAAAGATACTCCACAACAGATCCCGCGACTCCCTACAATTGATGATCAGCCCACCACGCACGCCACGCCCCAAGCTTCCTCAGCCTTCTTCCTCGTGATCTTCCCCGCCTCCCTCCGAGTCAAAGCGGTAATGTCTCTATCTCTTAATTTACCTATCGCCCATCGAGAGAACCTCGGTTACCGCCGGAAAACCTCCTCGCTAGGGTTTGGCTTTGAGAATGATATATTGCTAACTTCGCTCTTATTCTTCATTATCTCCTCGATACAAAACTTTCATCAGATCATTACACATACAATACCGAGCGACCGGAGTGCAAAGGTGATCCTAAGGCAAGCTATGTATTTAGGAACTCCAAGCCTTGGAGAAGAATGAGACATACGGAACTTTGTACCTCTCCCAACCGGGAAAAAGACAGCTTGGTTGTAAGTGGGCGGGCGACAATCGCCAAGCAAACTCCTAAGGGAAGATTGATAGGTACAAGGCAAGGCTACTGCAAGGGTATAGCCAAACTTACGGGATCGACTATGATGAAACCTTTGCTCCAAAGAGCAAAGATGAGCACGTGAGGACTTTAATTTCATGTGTGCAAATAACTTTGGTTGGCCGTTACATCGACGGACGCCAAAAAATGCCTTCGTATTGGAGATCTACAAGAGGAGGTGTATATGGAGATTCCTCCCGGCTTTACTACTCCACGCATACGAAGGCGCAGTAGGTCAAGAAGTCCTTATATGGGTCAAGCAATCACCGTGGCATGGTTCGGCTGTTGACGCCAATAATGTGGTATAGGCTATATGCAAAGTAAAGCGGGATCACATCGTTTTTACAAACACTCCAAATCCTATGCCACAATTTTACTGGCCGCCTATGTGGATGACATTGTTATTACAGTGAGATGATTTGAGGAGATCTCTCAACTAAACGGCTACCGGGTAAAGAGTTTGAAGTTAAGGATCCGGGCCAACTAAGATATTTTGGTATTGAAATCGTACGATCTTCAAGGAATAGTGCCTCGTAGGTAGCGTATGTTCCGACTTACTATCAAACAGAATGCTAGGAGTAGCTTCTACTCCATTGGGAGCGTAATCACAAGTTGTGCCCTAATCGTAACTCAAATGAACAAGGAGCGCTTATCAAAGACTTGTTGGTCGCCTTTATCTACTTATGTCACACGAGACCTAATATTGCATAAGGCTGAGCGTGGTGAAAGTGCGCATGATCCCAAGGGTCAGCATATGGAGTGATACGTGGATTCTCGAGATATTTGAAGGGAAGCCTGTGGAAAGGCCTTTGGTTCGTAAGTCATGGACACTTGATGTGGAGGGATATTGCGCCGATTGGGCGAATCGCTTGGATGATAGGAGATCCACCTCGTGTTACCGCGGTTCATTGGGTAACCTTGTGTCTTGGCGTAGCAAGAAACAAGAGGCTGTTGCCCGACCTACAACCGAGGTCAGTACGTGGCTACGACGGCTAGTCTTTGTGCGAAGATGTTGACGCTGAGTTTGTTGTCGAATCACACTATTTAGAGGTGCATCAAGCTTTGGTGTGACAACAAATCGGCAATTAATATTAAGCAATAATCCCGACATAAAGATGATCGCTATCAAAGCATGTCGAGATTGATCGCATTAAGGAGAGATTGACGACGGACTTTGAAGTTTCAATCATGTTCATTCTCAGTGAACAACTAGCCAAATTGCTTAACTAAAGGATTAGGTCCTCAAGAGTGTGTTAAAGCATGTAACAAGATGGGGATGATTGATATCTATCGCCCATCTTGAGGGGGAGTGTTAAGAAAAGTATTAGAATTAACGGATCCGGGTTAGCGATAACGGATCCGGGTTATATGAATGTATATATATAAAGGATTAGGGTTTGTAAAAATTAATGAAATTAAGGAGTTGTTTGGAGCCGCCATAGAGGCCTCAAGGTTCTTCATCTTCCATCTATCTCCGTCCATCGCCGGTAATGACTCCTTTCTTCACTATGGAACAAAATTCATTATAAATAGATAGATAATGGAGAGCCATAAATCATTGAAAGTCCTCTAATTTGTTTGCTCGATATTCCTTAATTTTAATATGCTTTGTATTATTTCAATTCTTAATGCATAGGATCTTGAGGTTGAAGTATGGTGGAATAGAAGGAATGGAGCATGAAGGAGAAAAAGGAACAAGAAAGGACCTCAAATTTCATGAATACATTATGAAATATTAAGTGTTATACTTCAAAGGAAAAAAAATTTTGTTAATGGAAATCAATTGATGCATAATTGCTATCAAGATCAAAAGAACTTATGTAATTCTGAATTCCAAGATTTAACAAGTGATCATGTGATATTACTGCAACCTTATCCAATCTGCAGGCTGTACAGGTTTTTCTTCTTCTTTTTTTCTGATAAATTTGATATATAGCTAGTTGCATGCATGACAAGTGATAAAAGATCATATAAAACTTTATTAGCATAGAACTATTACAAACTCTGGCAACAAATTGCCATATTCTGAAAAACATTGTTCATTCTTGATCTGGTAATACTCAAAGTCTGTTTTAAACTTATTGTTTTGACTGGATCTTAATTTTTCTGAGAACATTTATATGAAGAGAAAAAGAAAAAGTTAAATGGAAGTAATATATCAAGTATCTCTCATCTTATATTGTTGTATGAATTAAGTTTGTAATGTAATTTTTTTTTTTTTTTTTTGATAAAAGTGGATAAACCACATTCTTTTATTTAGATAAAGTAGCGGTTACATAAGTGGATCCATAGTTGGATCCGATACATATTTCGTGAAAAGTAGTGCCCCATGATCCCATGCTCTCACATTTCTTCCCCCTCCGTGTGATGTGAGTAGCCCTTCAATCTATCTGAGTGTCCTCGAAATCACCCCCCGGCGGCAGTTGTGGTTCGTCATCCCGATTGAATGCAAGGCTCCTTTTCACTATAGTCTCCATCGCGACCAACTTCGGCTTCTTTGACGCGTGAACTGCATCAAACCAAGACAGTGTTAGGAAGTCAATATCGCGGATCGTTTTCATGCAAACACGACGTTTATCATGAAAACATCGCCTATTGCGTTCCATCCACAAAGTCCATAGTGTGGCCATAGTGAGTAGGTTCCAACCCAGGCATTCATTTTTGGGAAGTGAGTCGGCAATCGCAGTTCTCCCCCACAGATCTTGTATCCGTGAGGGGACTACGTTCAGTTGAAGCAGGTGTGTGAAGTGCTACCAAACCCTCATGGAGTATGGGCAGAGAAGAAACAAGTGTTGTACCGTTTCCTCGCTATCTTCACACAAGTAGCAATTGAAGCGTGTCCCGTTCCAACATTTCGCCCTTAGATTGTCTAGGGTGAGGATTTTGTTATCCAGTACAAGCCAGGTAAAAGCCTTGATTTCGCCCTTAATTTGTAAAGTAATGACTTACTGAAGCTTTTGTCCATTTTGTAGAGGTCCCAATATATATATATATATATATATATATATATATATATATATATATATATATATATATATATATATATATATATATATATTCATTTTCATTCTTGTTGCTTACATACCAGCTAACTGTCATATGACTTGAAATACAGTTAATTTTTTATTTGGTTTCATTTCTTGTGTGACAATGTTAGTAAATGTGGTGACACATGTGGCGATACATGCACTTGGATACTGATGAGGACATGACATGTCAGCAATTTTATTATTTTTGAAATTTTTGTTGTCATGATGTGTATTATCATGTTGACATGGTATTTTTGTTTTTTGTCACGGCAGCGAAGCTTTCCTCATGTTGGTTGTTAATGTCGCATTTTTTTGCCAAATAAGAGCTTCTCTTAGGTTTTGTTTGGCAAGAGTGAAAAGTGGGGGTAAAGGCATGACACGGGTTCCTATGTGGTACTAAGGCGCCAACAACTAAAGCATGATGATTTGAGGGCTTAATGGTCATTTATTGGGCTATTTAATTGCTTCTGAAATTGTTGACAGCAAGACCCACCCCTCCATGGAAATGACATTATTGCCCCGATATGGAAAGTTATGTTTATTGGTAGAGTATAACCCTGAGCCTTGATTTAGGTCTAATATCTCTATCTTTAATATTGAATTATTTTTCTAATCATCTTGATCTAACCATGGCTACTTGCTGTAAAATGGAAAAAGTCACGATCTTCCTCTTGGCCAGCCTGCAGGCTTCTCCCAACTTTCCCATTTTACTCCACATCGTATTAACCAATCCTCCTGCCAAATTCAACCTCACGAAGTGGTTTTCCGAAAGTGCAGCCCGGAGGAGACCAGATCTGTTGAGCCATAAATAGAAAAGAAGGTCAGTAGCTTTGGCCCTAGCAATTTGTTTACCTTGATCGAGGCATTGAGTGGTAGGTAGGGGAAATAGTTTGTAATTTCTGGATCTCTCCAAGAGGGTTGAGGGAGAGTGAAGGTAAGTTGAGTATTTTTGCTTGTATTCGCTCTGAAATTTGTAGATCTATGTATTATGCTTTGTGGTTGTGATTTGTTTGGTTGTCATGCTGAAAATGGACTTGTGTCTCGGGTGTAAGGTGAGAAGATCAACATGTCTTCGTGGGTTGGCGCAGACCAATTCTAGTCTAACGCGTCCGCAGCCGCTAGTGACACATCCAAGTCTCGAGGTGCACAGCGACATCACCGCAGACAGAAGTGGGGCCTTGATGGCGACGAGATTCTTGTAACTTTGCTAAAAGAAGAGTATGCGACCACCAGTTGCCAAGCCAGTTCATTCAAGTGTGAAGTTTGGTCCCGAATCGCCACTGCCTTTTCAGAAAAAGCCAAGGAAAGTGTGACTGGTATGCAACTGAAGAATAGATGGAAGTACATTATAAAACTTTACAGGCTTTACGCTAGCCTCGTCAACAAGAGCGGATGGACATGGGATTATGCTCAGCATCATCCAACACCGGACAGCATTGAAGTGTGGGATGATGTTATAAAGGTGAAACAATGTTCTTCATTTCTTTGCATATGTAAGATGAAACTGATTCTTATTTTATTTTTTCAAGTTTAATAAGGAGTACAAGACCGCAAGGGATCGAAGTTTCCCTCTCTACTGGCTTGTGCACGAGCTCGCAGGTGCATCTAGTGTAACAGGACGGTTTGCAGTGGGCTCAACAGAGGAGAGGACAGTTGTCGACGTCGAAGGATCAGGATCCTCTGCCACTGCCAGCCCTGTAGAGTAGGATTTTGATGGGAATGGAGATGCACATATGGGTGGGAGAGATGAATCTGACGTTTATAGATCCGGGACCAAGAGGAAGAAACCGGCTTCGGATAATCCCCGTGCAGGTAAAAAATCTGGAGATGCTACTGCTGCAGCCCTCGAAAAGTTGGTGGAACTCAGCGCCGGAAGAAGCAAGATCGTTGAGCAGTACGACTCTGAGGAGAATTACTCATACAAACTATGCATGGACAAACTCACTGTGATGCCAGGTATCACTGCCGAAGAAATCTTTGTCGGAGGCCAGGCGTTCAAGCAGCGGGACGAACGTATGTTCTTTCTCAGTATCCCACCCATGGCCGTCTTGTTCTGGCTCGAGGAGCGTGTCAGCGAGTTTCGACAAGACAACAACGACAGCAGGTACGGTGGTTGCATTTACTTGTTCAGTAAACATGATTGGCTAAATTGAATACGTATTATTTACATGTGCCAAAATACGTTCATGCAGGGCCCGCATTAATCGTTTGGCGGATAGTGCTTTGCGGTCTTAAAACAAGGGAGGATGTCGAACACCACACTACTACATCTCATTTGTTATGTTATGTTGTGTAATGGATCTAGTTTGTATGAATTCCTAAACTTGTGTTGTGTCAAGTATGGAAATGTTATTTTTGTTTGCAGCCAGGACCAGTTTGAAGTTGTTGTGAATGTTATGTAAATTACGTGCACATTATAATATGCAGTAACTTGCTATGTATGGCAAAATAATGGGAAGCGTTTCAATTGACGCACAAATTCTAGTGTAATGACAGTTCCAGTGCATTACCTTGACGTGTTACAACATTTGTTTATATTTAAATTGGACCATCATAATGTATGTTGGTTGCATGGGTCCTTCTGTCCTTTTTCAGTGGTCTTCGCCTATGCATTTTTTATTTATGTTTATATTTATGGAGAGTTTTAATACATGAAATGTTAATATTATTATCATGCA
This sequence comes from Dioscorea zingiberensis, assembly GCA_026586065.1. Lineage (NCBI taxonomy): Eukaryota > Viridiplantae > Streptophyta > Magnoliopsida > Dioscoreales > Dioscoreaceae > Dioscorea > Dioscorea zingiberensis. The sequence continues at coordinate 50,816,998 of CM048821.1, read as the reverse complement.
CTGGTTTGCTTCAATCTCATTTATTATCATGCACTCTTTTATATAGATATCAGTTGTTTCAATATGTTACCAGTACCCCTTCTGATGTTTTAGATATTTATCTGTAACCATTCCTCTTAACTCTACCTCACAGGTCTCATAATCATGATGTAACTCCCATCCTTACAAAGTGTAAACAACACTAGACATCACAGATAACAAATCCCCATGATGGCATCCCCATGAATACGAAGTACAAATGCATTGACTTCTTGTCACCTCATGCCACTTCATGCATAGTATTGTATGCAGAGATGAAGATATGAGAACATTTCCATGTTCTAGCCTATGTATAGTAATAAGTTGAAAATTGGATTGCCTTTGTACAAAAGGCAGATATGGTCATAAATCAAGTTGAGAGTTAAGTGTTATGCAATCGTAACTTAATCTTCAACTTGGGTGCTTTAACCATTGTATCAAATCCAGTTAACAGTCAAAAGATATGTGATGTAACCAATGTCTTCAACCTATATATGCCATTCTTTAGCTCAACTATAGAATGTTCCAAACAAATTTCCAACACACTACATTGAGCCCCATGGAGGTAAATTGGCGAGAGATTTTTGCGGAGGATGAACTAGAGCTAGAGCTAGTAATACGGCTAATGCGGGAGTATCTGCTTGCGCGTTGACATGCACCGGCCAAACGTGACCAACATACCCGTCCCTTCTCCGGTGCACAATTGGTGAGAGATATACTTGAAGGCCATCCTAGACGAGGTCATTCCCTATTTCTAATGGAGCCTAGTATATTCATGAACCTATCCAATAACCTCGCTGCATGTGGCCTGTTAAAATCCAGCAGGTTTGTCAACGTTCACGAACAACCTATCATATTCATGATTATCGTATGTCATGCTACACCAATCAGATTTCTTTGCGAGCAATTGCAACATAGTTCGGAAACCATTAGTAGGTATTTCCATGTAGTGTTGAACGCCATCCTCCCGTTGAAGAGTGAGTACATTAAAATGCCGACTGGTGAGGAGGACGTACATCCTTTAGTACGCAACACTACCGGATGCTTTCCCGCCTTCAAGGTACGTTGTACTCGACACTGAAAGAAAAGGTTTTGGTTTGTGAACTCGACACATGATTGAGCTTTGCCGATATTTCACAGGACGCCATCGGGGCTATTGATGGCACGCACGTCCCTATCATCGTACCCAAGGAAGACCAAGATTGCTTCCGTAACCGCCACGGGTTTACAAGTCAGAATGTAATGGGCGTCGTAGGGTTTGACATGCAGTTCCAGTTTGTATGCACTGGATGGGAAGGATCGGCTGCCGACATGCGTGTATTATCTCATTGTCTTGAAAAGGGAATTTTCTCTGTGCCCGCGGGGAAGTATTATCTTGTTGACAGTGGGTATAGTAACACCGCCAACTTCATTGCGCCATATCGCGGCGAGAGGTACCATCTTGGACAGTTTCGAGGTAGAGGTGGAGGATACCATGGCACGAAGGACAAATTCAACCATATGCATGCCCGACTGCGCAACATAGTCGAGAGGGCGTTCGGATTGTTGAAGAGCCGATTTAAGATTCTCCGAATAGCCTCAAAATTCTCCGTCGAGACCCAACGAGACATCGTCATTGCATGCGTTGTATTGCATAACTACATTGGCTCACATTCCGCGCATAACCAGCCCTCTACTTCACGTTATCCTAACGTTGAATTGGAAGATGGTTTCAACGAGAACTTGAATGGTGTGTGGGTTGAGGACAGTGTGGTGAATCCAAGTGGACAGGTTTTGCGGGATTCAATAGCAATGTCACTTTGACTTGGTAATCCATTGGTCGGGATCGCCCGGACTATGTACGCAAATTAATTTCACATGTATTATTTGAAACATTTTCGCGGCATCCATAACTGTCTGTATCGCCTTGATATGTGGTTGTCATATCCATCCGCAAACAAATTTCGGTAACAATGCCTTTCCTTTAAAAGAATGAGTGGTATGCGTTGTCTAAGTGGACTGCGAGTGCGTTCAACACCCTGATAACTGAGTCAATTTTTAAATATCTAAATTCACGCGATGGAGTAAATATTAATAAGTTTATAGTGTTAATTTAGCGCGTCTTCTCATTTGGCGCCTTAATTTAGCACTGTCCAGTCAAGCCTTCATCTGTACGTTGTACACTGCTGCTGAATTGAGGCAATTCATAAAAATCAAGGAGAAAGAAAGAGACAACTAACAATGATGATAAAATAAATCTGAACGTTTACAAACACCAACCTGCAGAATAGACATTGCCTTTATAACAACATATATATTTATAGATAAAGTTTTTCAATCAAAAAGATAGTGAGTTGTGCATATCTAAACAAAAATAATATCATGCTCAACCATAGAAGATAACACAGTTTACAATTCCCAGAAACTCCTAGTCAGTCCGATGAGTCACTTTGCCTCGATGCTCTCCTATCAGAATACTTGGAAGGCATGCTGGCGTTCCTCTTCCGACAGCGGCCGGAGGCATTTGGTGGCAGTGGTGCTGGGCGCAGAATTTCAGGTTCTTCCTGGAGGTCCACAACATGCGCGACAACATCATAGTGGCGCCACAATTCCTCAAAATCTGTGAATACCTCTAGTGGAATGCTCCCTGCAGCTTCATGTTTACGGCGCAAACGACCAACATGATTTGCTAAACTAACCTACAGACAACGAAAAGAGTGATAATTTGTGTAAGTGTAACATGGAATTTAACAAAGAAAAATATATATATTCGGACTCACCAATGCCCGTTCCACAGCTAGCCACGGATTGTACTTGTCACCAATGTTGTTATAAGCTTTCGGCGATATATATCGATGGGTTACTGTCCAATACCAACTTCGGTACTCTCTCAACCATTGTTCATTGAGGGCAGAAATTCCTTTGACTTGGTAGGCGATACATGTGTGCCTTTCTTCCCACTCACCAATAAGAACGGCACGTACCTCCAACCATTTAACAATTTTCCGCCCTCTCCTGAAATAATTATCATACACGGGCATTGGAGGAGGTATGTGCTGCAACCTGTTGAACTGCCGCATAACCCTGTACGGACAATGTGGCTCCGCGATGTGCATGCTCAGTAGCGGTGTGCAGGTACGCCATATTTTCTTCCCCCTCCAGCATGGGGTAGGCAATCTCTGAAGAATATCCTTCGTGTAAGGGGTCCAAAGAGGACTCGCAATAAAGATACATAAGTTGGCTGAAATTATTAAGCGTCTTTCATGTAAAAAAAGTGATGTGCAGTGCCATGGGGGAATTTTTATTGAGTGATGTTTAATACCCAGGCCTTCCTTCACCTCTATAATATTTACACCTAAGTTTTTCACAATAAATCTTTAATATAAAAGAACTAAATAAACCCATAACTGATTGATGGAATTATGATTTAATCATCATTCAAACAGGCTTGGACACTGCACAGGAATTCAAAGCATGAAAATAGCAACATATTATAAATAACTAAAGCAATTACTGAAAAAGATAATGACATCGTATGTTCTTCATTATTAGGTTGCTTGTAGAGATCAAATATGAATAACGGAGTCAGTTGTTAAAGATTAAGTACCCCGGATTCATCGAGGAGATCAAGATCCTTCCTATAAATGCGCACGTTGGACATGCGTAGACGATCTATGTAGGTCAATGCCCTGCCCCAGCTGTCATTGTCGAAAAACCAATTGTTAAGCATTTAAATAAGCAATCTCAAGGGAAAGAATGGTAAGCACATACCGGGCTCCATAACTCATGGTATCGCCAAAATCAAATTCTGGGAACGGGTCATCCACGTCTGGCCGGAACGACGAAAAGCGTTCCCATATCCATAACTACATCAGGGTAACATGCATGAAAAACATGAAGTTAGCATTGTTACCAAAGATATGAATTGCTAAACACACTTCCAGATGAATAAAGTCATACCTGGAGCAGCGTATAACATGCAGATGTGGTACTACAATGCCTCCCTGAAGCCCTACGCATCTCGTGGTATAGATGTGCAAGTACGGCAGCCCCCCATGCGAACTCACCGCAAGCTTCAAAATCAGCAACAAACATCAACCACTTGAGATGAACGAGATTGCCAGATGAATACGGCATCAATCCGGTACCAATCAAGTACAGAATGTAGGCTCGGGCTACATGATCCTCGTTCTTGTATTGTTCGGACACAACACTGAATGTCGAATACAGCCAACTGATCGGCACCATACCTTTAACTATCTCTTCGGGAACTTCACCGAGCAGCTCTTCGCACAAATTCTCCCAATCTTCGTACATATTGGCGACCACCGCCCGACTGTCAACCCTCAATCCCGTCAATACCTCCACATCCTGAAGCGTGATGGTCATTTCTCCCACGGGCATATGAAATGTATTTGTCTCGCCCCGCCATCTCTCAATAAACGATGTCAGTAATGCGTGGTCCAATCTGATATACCGTATGGAGGAGATGATATCAAAACCTGCTTCCTTCACCCTTCCCTTCACACTCTCACTTGTCAAATCCCATTCGAAGCCTCGGTGGTCCACGTATCTTATTTTGGTCTCCTGTACAATAAGGTATTAGGTGTAACGCCAAAGGTACTAAATACAACCAAATATGCACAATTAGGATATTAAGAAAAAAATGTAAACTAGACAAGTATGAATACCTCCCCTGTCCAAACAGCCTCCGAACGGTGGTTTCGCTGGTCGGTAAGTACATAGGGTTCCACTCGGCCTGGAACCTCGAATGCAGAAGTCATCGTACTGCAAAATGAGAGCCAAAGTTGCTTCATTATGGCTAAGGAATATGATTGTCTTGCAAGTTATGTAAGCTAAGTATATAACTTCACTTCATACTAAAGATTCATTAGTAGAGCCCTGAATTCATTCATCAGATTCATTAATGTCTAATTACTCCATCAAGTCATGTCTGCTGACTAGATACACATTATTTCAACCTAGTAAGCATCAGATATATATATATGGCTAAGGAATATGATTGTCTTGCAAGTTATGTAAGCTAAGTATATAACTTCACTTATGGGTTTGTTTAGGATGATCAAATACACATTCAGAATCAAGATTCATTAGTAGAGCCCTGAATGCATTCTCAACATTCATTTAGTGTCTAATTACTTCATAAATTTTAATTATTTCAACTGAACAAGCATCATATATATTTATATAATTAAATATTTGTATTCAGTCATTAATTAGCAAGTGTTACTTAAGAACAAGTCGAAAGCTCCCCCGAAGATTCAGCTTCTAGGTATCTCCAAGTTGCATATTAGTAACAAATGCATGTGAGTTTATTCTTTCTAGATTTTCCATACTTGTCTTATATTAGGCACCTTTGTTCAGACTTATGTAGCTTTTCTTTTGGCACTACTGTGCACTAACACTCTGACCAAGTTTTAGCTGAACTGTTAATTATGTTCAAATTAACAGTATGTACACAAACCTTACAATGGTTGCATAATCATCTCAAGTATGTGTTCTGATCAAAGGAACACTATTTTAAATAATGCATGACAGTGGGTTGGTACAGGAGATAGAGCTTCCATGTATGTTACTTTCACCAAAAGCAGAAGACATGGTGGAGAATATGATGAAGAATATCAAAGTGCACTGTAGTTTGAACTTGGAAGGGATAAGGATTGAAAGAGATATGTCGTTCAGTGATGAGTAGGACCATGTTTTGAATTTTTTGATTATAAATTGATGCTACTCACAGAAGGAAAGAAAGAAGATAAGATGAGAGTGCATTTGTCATAATAAAGACTATAACTGCAGATAGAGGGGCAAAAGAAATCCATCATACTAAGAACATGCAAATGAAAGCAATAGAGGGGCAAATTATATAACTGATTGTTTGTAAAGTCCAAAGAGAGCATAAAAAATATGCAAGTAGAACTCCCACTGCATATAACACAAAGTATGCACAACAAAATTGTAGCCAAGTAAAATAATTTATTAAATTCTTTTTTTTCTCACCATATTTCTTCAATGCTTTGTTTTTCTCAGGAGGATGGTCAAGTCAAGAGTCCAGCTACTAAAATATTTAATAATGGTAAACAAGTTGAGTTCACAAGGAAAAAAAAACAATATCAAAGAAAAGAAAGGCACAAGCTTGTTTGTGGTTAAGATAAATGAATGTGAACAAATTATATGAACCCATAAAAATATAGCCTTAAAGCTCTACAGATAAAGAAAACTCCATGTTGGCCCTCCTATAATAAAGCAACTGAAGATTAATCTAGCTTGTGATTCTGTCTACTAATCTTCCCATTCTCAACCCCTGAGCCATATTTCTATAGATAGCCAAAAGGAGTGGTTAGGAGCTTGCTTTCTAGTTTGGACAACAAGAACAATAATAAGGGCAACATTATTCAACCATTTGAGGATAAAGAAGTTCAAAGATACCCAACATAGTGTCATTTTTGTAGATCAAGTAATAACAAAAATAAAAAACATAAAAAAGAATGTGGTTGTCCTAAGGCATAGAAATATTAACATTTTTTCAGTGATTAAGACCAGCACTGACAATTGGTGATTCACCCCATGTAGAATTCCATAACAGGTCAACAATAGGTACATCAATATATATGATGTGGTCAGAAATTTCTAAACGATAAATTACAAAAGTTAATTCATTCATGAGCTAAAATTGACCCTAATGTGTATCATTTCCAAATCCCAATTTGTAAGGTGAAATTAAGTACCCTAACCCATTCATAGTGAACACAGTCCACAATTATTAAACATCCATTGTTAGCATCAATATGAAATAGAACAAACCCTGTAAATTCATCCATGCATGCCTGTTAACAAAATCCTCATTCAGGGGAAAGTGTTTACGAATAAGCCAGCAAAGATGGATACAATTGAAAAAAAGATTAGATATGTACCTCTAACAGGGGAGAATAGGCCGCCTCAACTCGCACCGGTGAAGCTTTAGGCGGAGGTCGAGATGGAGAACCCTGTTTCGTGTAGGCGTGGGGAACGATCAGTCGGAGCGATGGCCGTTGAAGCTCGTAATGAAGAGGACTGTAAAAACAAAAATCTGGGAAAGTTACCTCGGTGGTGATTTTTTAGAAGAGGACGATAAATATTATTAATTATTATAAAGGCGCCAATAATAATTGTGGGAGTTAGTTTGTAATTTTTTGTTATAAATATTTAGATATGTTTGTTATATTTAAATTATATGTCTTATCTTTTCAGATAAATAATAGTGTTTTATCTTTCTAGATTTCTATCTTGCCAGATTTTATTTGTAAAGTTTTTATATAATTAAATATTTGTAACATGTTAAATATAAAATTAAATATGTTAACTATTAACTAACTTGGCTAATAGTTATAAATATGTTATCATGATTATGTGTAACATGTTATATATAAATATTTAATATTTTTCCACAATAATATTTGTTTATAACATATTCATAGACAATAATTTAATTTAAATTTGTTTGGCATATGTATATCACAATAAATATATTTAAATTAAATAATTTAAATTGAGATTTCTTGCATTGGGGTACGTTGGTAATTTCACACCCCTCAATGTGCATGATGAATTCCCAACTAATATTAACAACATTCATAAGCATCATTTTTTACTTGTTTCCCTCCACAATTTTAAAAAAATTTGAAATTTTTTACCCTTGATGCCTTAAACCCCCACTTTTCACCCTCTTGCCAAACAAAACCTTAGGGTGCGTTTGGACAAAGGGAATGGAAAGGAAAGGAGTGAGCAAGGGAATGGAAAGGAGAAGGGAATGGAAAGGAAAGAAAATGGGAGGGGAATGAGTACCTTGTTTGGATGGGAGGTAATGGGAAGGTAATGTATTGGGAATAAGAAAAGTAAAAAAATTGATTGTGATACAATTACTTTAATACCCTTGTAGAAAAAAATAAAATTTTTGCATGAATTAAATACTTTGATTATACTCCGATTTAATTATTATGATTAAGATTTATAATTAAATATAAATTATATGAGTTAACCATTTTCCAATTTAATTATTATGCCTAATTATGGAAAAATTATGCATTATAGAGTCATAATTAATTTAATTTATTTCTAAATACATTTGATATAAAAAATAATTTTATTTATTGGTGCGAAACATCCGTCCATTAGAAAACCGGATCTAAATCATCAATCCACAACAACAAATCCATTCAATCCCTTTGCAATTTTTATTTATCTATTAACAACCAATAGAAATTCCACTATGCATCAATAACTTCAAAAGAAAAATCAAAGTAATCATTATCGCTCCCCAACACCCCTGGCCTCTTCCTCCACCTCCGCCTCGCGCTCCTCCAACAACGACGTCGACGTGATCCCTCTCCTCTTCAGCTCCTTCATAAACAGCGACTCCGGCCTCTCCTCCCCTACAACCAAACACCATCCCAGAAATGATAAAAAAAAAGGAATCAATCAAACATAACAAAAATCATAGAAAACCTCAGTACCATTAGATTCAATATCGGAGTCCTAAAATCGGGAACGGAGGAGCAGCGAAGAACCGCGCTGCCGTGGAGGCGCAGGGCGGAGGCGGAGGAGGGCCGGGGAGGAGATGCCCGATCGAGAGATGTGGAAGCAAGCCATTAGAGTTGAGAAGTAGAAGTCTCCGGTGACGAGAAGCTTCTTGGAGAAATCGCGGCGAAGAAATCCACAGGGCTCGAAGGAGAAATCGTGGCAACGAAGGGGATGATGCATTATGTTAGAAGGGTAGCAGTGTCATTTTCATTGGGGGGAATGGCCCAGTCCGTCCAATTTAGGGGGAATGGCCATTCCCCCCAAGAGGGGATTGGGTTTCCCCTTTCTAGGGTAATCATTTTGGTCAAGTTTGATAGGGGAATATCCCACTTGGGATTAGGAATAACTTTTGAAAAGTTTTGAATTTTTTGGGGGGGGATTTTAACGTAAAGATATTAATGATAAGATAGTTATGTGGCTTCCATGCATTGGTGGATGAGTTATTATTATATTCTTAAACTTAAATTAAAGTTTTTGGCGGGAAAAATTTTCATTGGGGAATGTGTTGGGGATATCCCACTTGGGGATATCCCCCTATCAAATATGAGCTTTGGGTATCCATCTTTGGGGGGAATGATTACCCTTTGTAAGGGAATCAATACCCCAATCCAAACACAGCCTTAAGGTTTACATAAGTAATGTTTTAGGGAACTAATGTGGCATGCCAGTCCATGTCAACTGCCAAATATGTCATCATATCTGCCTACATTACCACATATGTAATGTATGCCAACTAGCCACCACACCAGTGACAGAAATGAAAATGGACGAAAAAAATAAACAAACAAACAACAATGTGCAAGGTTGTAACTAATAATTTCACTGTACACAGATAGAAATGAACATGTTAAAAATATAGGAATGATTAATGATTTTAATTTTTAATAGTATTATTATTATAATAAAATAAAAATATGACCTAAGTTAGTTAATGTTACATCTACATATTGGGAATACATAGAAGAAAGAGAATAATGACGTTGTTATTATATTGATATGGGACTATATAAAGTAACAATTGAACATATAAAGCTAGCATAATATAATAAAGAAATACAAAACACTATCCTGATATGTTTAACAAATAATAATAATCAAATAATTCAATACAAAGAAAAAAAAATCCATGAAAGAGATGAGAAAGAAAAAAGAATTGAACCTAAAAATAACTTTAGAAAAAAACAAACATGGAAATAAAATGAAAATAATAATAATAATAATAGTAGTAAAATTTTGTTGTTCTCATGTCCTATAAAAGCATTATGACAACAGGCCTCCTAGCCTAGCAGTAATCTCGGATTCCATGTGTTAGGTAATTCTTTCGGGCGATCTCGAGATCGAGTTCCCACCTCCTTAATGTAGGAAGCAACCAGCATAAAGCATGCTCCAACTGTTGTATGTGCATGGTGAAGGGGTCAGAGGTGCTTGTCACCTAGGACCACATCCCTGACAACTTCCACAAGGGGGTGCTTGTTGCCCACATCAAAAAAAAAAAAGTATTATCAAATCTAGAAATCAAGAATATAATATATTTTTAAAAAAACATTAGAAACCCCTCAATAATTAATTACTTGTTTAATTAAGGTATAATCCTCAAAATAGTCCCTCTATTTTAACCAGGTGGCCCTTTTAGTCTCTCTGATATAATTTGAGCCTTTTATCTCCTTTTATTTTTTGAGTTCAGTCCATTTAGTCCCTCTGTCAAATAGAAGTTAAATTTTCTGTTAATTTATACTGATGTGGCTTTTTATAATATTAAAATATTATTTTTAAAAAACAAAAAAAATAATAAAATGGGTACCGGGTTCGGATCCGGATGATGATAACGGATCCAAACCCTCATTTTATTACCACGCAAAGTGTTCAGTAACTGGTTTGGATCCATTATCATCATCCGGATCCGGTATTCATTTTATTATTATTATTATTATTATTTTATAAAAAAAAATTAATATTATAAAAAGCTATGTCAGTATAAGAGCACTTACATCCCTCCCCCTCGATTGTCCCGGCAATTCTTGCCCGGGCAAGAATTGCCATGGCAATCCACTTGTCCAAAAAAAAATTTACACCCCAAACCTTCAATTGCCCGGGCAATTACTATTCATAAATACCTTTTTATATTTTTAATTGGTTAAATGTTAGTTTTTATTTGTAATACATTTAATTAAAACAAATGACATTGATTAAAACAAAGTAATACGTTAATTAAAATAAAAAACTTACATTAATTAAAATTTAAAGAAAGTACATTAATTAAACATGATAATCTAAACAAGTAGGAAGACATCTAATCAAACCAATTTGTTGATGTATGATCTTCATCCACATTGCTAGGGGTGGCTTCATTCATGTTACTAGGGGTGGCTTCATTAAAAAGGCTTCTTCTCCTCATAATTTCCATACGTTCTGCTTTCCAAAAATTTTTCCTATCAGGAGAAAATGCTGAGCAATCCATGGCCATAACCTCTCGATCCCTTAGATCTTGTTGTAGTTGACGGGCGTATTCTTTATCCTTTTGGAGTGTCTCAAATCTATATCTTTCAAATGCATCTTTTTCTTTATTTCTTTCAAGATTGAGTTTACCCGTTGTGGCTAATTCCTCAAGATACTTAGCCGTGTACGGATTATATGAACCGGCGGCTTGCTTTGACTTCTTTCTTCCTGCCGGTCTAGCCACTCCACCGGATTGTGACGCCCTCCTACGTACTGGTGGTGATGTTGTAGCAGCATCAGTTGGTGTCCCCTCATCACTAGGGGAATTAAATGTTGTTGGCTCTTGGGATGTTGGCGCCCATTCAGTCGGTGTCACATGTTCAGACTGAAATTCCTGGATAATCAAGAATCTTGGATAGCTCTTAACAACTTCCCAACATTGAAAATGCACGAATTCCTTTTTTGTCGTAGCATTGTACCAACGTTGTGCTTGAATTTGCTAATACAAATAAGTAAATTAAGTTAGTATATAAAATAAAAAAATGAAGTTACAATTTTAAAAAATAAAGTATGTTAAAAAAAATGTAAAATACCTCGTCCCCAAGATTGGTGCCACTTTGATAATTTTCCAACGCCTTTTTCAAAGCATCCCTCCAAAATCCTAGCGATTTATTCAACATTTTCCATCTACTAGAAAGACTCATTTCCGTGCGTGGAGAATTCGGTGCATTCGATATGAAGCTTTCATGAATGAGATTCCACAATTTTGCATTCTTCATCTCATTCCCCGTCACCAGATTATGAGCAACTTCGCCCCAATACTGACACAACAATACATTTTCGGTGGTGGACCACGAGCTACCCGAAGACGCCATCGAAAAAACTATATGTTTCTCGGATATAAAGAAAAAATGAGAATGAGAGTGTAAGATGAGTTTTTTGTTGATATGAATGTGTGGGAAGTTATGAAGTGGTGTGGGATATTTATAGATAAAAAAATTCTGAATTACTATTATTTTATTTTTAAAAAATTAACCATTCAAGATATATCCGTTGGCTTTATTATTAAAAAAGAAAATATCCGTTGAGAAATTTAAATTATGAGTGTAACCATTGAGATTTGTGCATTTAAAAAAACATTAAAAAAAAACGAAACGTGGGCCCCACCCACCTGCCCGGTTAAGCGCCCGGGCAAAGGTTGCTCGGGCGCTTAACCGGGCGAGTGGGACCCACGCCTTGCCCGGGTGATTCTTTGCGCGGTGTGATGTTTTAATTCTGGCAACGGGCCAGAATCGCCCATTGCTCGCACTTCCACCCACGCTAAGTTAACGGGAAATTTAATTTCTATTTGGTGGAAGGACTAAATAGACCAAAATAAAAAAAATATAGAAGGAGATAAAAAATTCAAATTATATTTTTAAAGGGACTAAAAGGACCACTTGGTTAAAATAGAAAGACTATTTTGAGGATTATACCTTTAATTAATTAAGGTTCTAATGGCACTTTCACTGGTGAAGGGGGGGTTTTGGAGCACCTAAAACAAAGAGACAAGAAGCGAAGTTATGGACTTTGCTTGCTGTTCCGCATCTCCCCCCCTGGCCAATCACCGTCGCCATCGCTTCCCCTTCGTGCCCACGCTCTCCCACCATCGCAATCCCATCTCTATCCTATTCCTCCCTCTAACCTCCCAATCCCACACCAAAACCATGGCCTTGGATATCTCTTCCTCTGATTCTCAAACCTCCCGCAGGGAGGAGATCGATCTCTCCCCTTCTGCCTTCCTTCCCGATTTGGTCAGCGAGGCTCTCGTCTGGAGTTCTCTTCATGGGCTTGTCGTCGGGGACAAGAGCGTCCAGGTAATCAATCATCCATGTATGCTATTCATGATTTGATGTTTTTTTTGTTGTGTTCTTTTGGTATTGAGAAGTTTTGATTGTTGTTTCAGAGATCGGGGACTGTTCCCGGGGTTGGTCTCGTCCATGCACCGTTTGCTCTTCTGCCTGTGTCGTTCCCGAAAGGTCTGTGGAGGCAGGCGTGTGAATTGGCTCCCATTTTCAATGAGCTCGTTGATCGTGTCAGCTTGGATGGCCAGTTCTTGCAGGATTCTTTGTCCAGGTTGTTCCTTTTACAGATTTTTCGTTCGGGATAGAATTGTATTACTTTTATTATTCTGGTAGCACAAAATTATGTTATATGTGCAGTATATATCCAATTATGATTTTGTTCTGATGGTTATGTGAGTGCTTGAAAAGGCTCACTGCTTCTTTTTGCTTTTCTTAATGATGTAGAACAATGAAGGTTGATGCATTCACTGGCAGACTCTTAGACATTCATTCAAAGATGCTCGAAATGAATAAAACAGAGGTGATTTGGGATCTGCTTTTGATTTTTGTTGTCCCCTTTTCAATTAACTAGTCATTTGAAATAATTATGGGAAGGAAAAGTAGAATAATTGCTAGTTATTTCTTTTATTTAAAAATTTTCTTTTTTATCACATTGTAGCATTACAAATTTACTATATACTTCTGTGGCTGCATCAGGAGATCCGTTTGGGCTTGCATCGGTCTGATTATATGCTGGATTCTGAAACTGGTCTACTTTACCAAATAGAGCTCAACACTATTTCGTCTTCATTTCCTGGGCTCAGCTGTCTTGTTGGTGATCTTCATAGGTAATTTTATTAATAATTTGTTTGATTCTTTTTGTTGATTGCCAATTTTTTCAAGGTGTTTTGCCTGTTATGGTATATTTACTTCATAGTTTTTGTACTTAAACTGGATACATTGAATGTTTTCTGTGCACCTGTTGTTTGTTTGTTTCCTCATCCATGATTTACCTGTTAAGTCTACTTAAAAGGAAAAGCAAAATGAGAGTGCAAAAACATAAACATGCATTTGAGTTAGGTGCTTTTTTACTGGCTCCTTCTAAAGAGCAGTTAGTTTTATGTAGACCCTGATCAATGGGTCTTTCTCTGGTAGTAAGGTGATAATTTGGCTTTATTAGTCTATTCTATTTGTTGTTTTTGTTAAATGACAAAAACCTTCATCATGTTATACAAAAACCTTCATCATGTTATACAAAAACCTTCATCATGGTATAAGAGCAGGTTCAATGACTTCAAACAAAGAGAGCATTGAGTTTTTGGAGGTTGGGTTAGGCAGGGTATAGGACAACATAGAGAAGATGGATATGGCTCTATCTGACAGACTTCATCGTCTAGAGGAGACTATTAACAAACTGTCCAATGCGGTGTTGTTCGACAAAGAGTTGTCAAACAAAGAAGGATCTAGCCATCATAACAATGACATAGATGGGTATTCTCGCACCAACAGAGATGAGACGGCAGAGGCCAACAAGTTTTTCCATCAAAAATGGCTAAGCTTGAGTTTCCACGATATTCCGGCGACGATCCTACAGAGTGGTTTAACTGAGTCGATCAATTCTTTAAGTATCAAGGCATTATAGAAGAGCAAAAAGTTTCATTAGCGTCATTCCATCTCGAAGGTGAAGCCAACCAATGGTGGAAATGGTTGCACCGGACTTACAAGGAAGAGGGGTGAGTGGTGACATGGGCAATCTTCGATGAAGAACTGTGGGCTCGTTTCAGACCTACGGAATGTGAAAACTTTGATGAAGTACTATCACGAGTTAGACACATGGGATTCTTGCGGGACTACCAACAAGAGTTTGAGAGATTGGGTAATCGAGTCCACGGGTGGACACAGACGATACTGGTAGGAACCTTTGTGAGAGTTCTCAAGCCTGAAATATCATAGGGCATCCGGATGTTCAAGCCAAAATCATTGAAGGAAGTTATCAATCTTGCACGCATGAGAGATGACTAACTCCTTCGCCAACGGAAGTTCACACGACCATCGCAATTACCCCCAACCGCAGCTGGTCCTACCTGCTCCAACGCGATCTACCCAAGTATTGCCGGTGAAGTGTCTGACACGGGAGGAAATGCGAAAAAGGCGTGCTCAAGGTCTTTGCTTTAATTGCAATAACAAGTTCACTATGGGTCATAAATGTCGAGGACACAACTCTTGTTGCTTGAGGAGACACTAGCGCCAATAATATAAAATATGATGAGATTCATGACAAAGTGGCGGAGAAGCCCAAAACCAATCTTTAGCTCAATTCAGGGATTTCGTTGCATGCCTTGACGGGGTGGTTGACCTCCATAACCATGCGAGTCACAGTCAAAGTCGGGCATTATGAAGTTGTTGTGCTCATTGAGAGTGGTTCCACTTATAATTTTATTGGTGAAAAGATGGCCAATTCGCTTCACTTACCAGCTGTTCCAACCGCCCATTCACTGTGCGAGTTGCTAACGGAAATTGACTCCAAGGCCAAGGGAAGTTTAAGCACGTGCATGTCCTTTAGGGTATTGCTTTTTTCCTTACCCTTTATTCATTACCACTAACTAGCTTGGACTTGGTATTGGGAATTCAATGGTTGAAGCAATTGGGGTCGTTGTCTACAATTGGAAAGGGTTGATAATGGAGTTCCTGTGGGAAAATCAAGTTCGAAGATTGCAAGGCGTGGACACAAACGACATTTAATCTTCATCCTTGAAGGCGGTCTCTAAAGAATTAAGACAAGGAAGCTCCATGTTTGTGCTTTGCATGCAATCATCGAAAGAAGTACCACACTAAGGCATTCACAAGGATATGCAACAACTTTTGGAGGCCTACGCTGAGATTTTTCAAGAGCCTAAGCAGTTACCCCCAACTAGAGAGGTGGACCATTGTATTCCTCTTAAAGAAGGAACTGAGCCGGTTAATGTGCGACCCTACAGATATGCCTATTTTCAAAAAGCTGAGATTGAAAAACAAGTTCATGACATGTTAAAATTGGGGCTTATAAGACCAAGTACTAGACCTTTTTCATCCCTTGTTCTGTTGGTTAAAAAGAAAGATGGTATGTGACAATTTTTGTACTAATTATCTGGCCCTTAATGTGGTCACTATTAAAGACCGGTTCTCCATTCTCATGGTTGATGACATGCTAGATGAACTTCATGGGGCATCTTACTTTACAAAATTAGATCTAAGGGTTTGGATACCATCAAGTACGAGTACATTCACCAGATATTTCTAAAACTGCTTTTTGTACTCATAATGGCCGTTATGAATATTTAGTTATGCCCTTTGGGCTTTGCAATGCACCATCTACTTTTCAGACCATTATGAATTCCATATTCTGCCCTTTTCTTCGTAAATTTGTATTAGTCTTTTTTTATGATATTTTGATCTATAGACCTAATTGGACAATGCATCTTGAACATGTTCGACAAGCTTTTGAAATTTTAAGGCATCACCAATTTTTTATTAAGATCAACAAGTTTGCTTTCAGTCAACAAGAATTGGAATATTTTCCGCATATTATTACTCCTCAAGGAGTAAGGTGGACTAAGGGAAAATTAAGACAATGATAAATTGGCCTAGACCTACTAATATTTTAGAATTGTGTGGTTTCTTAGGCCTTACATGCTACTACAGGAAATTTGTTCATAATTATGGGATATTGGCTCGACCACTCACCAATCTTTTGAAGAAAGGGCAATTTAGGTGGACAGATGAAACCGAGGTCGCGTTCACTTCTCTCAAACTGGCTATGACTTCCACTCCGACTCTTGCTATGCCTAACTTTAATGAGCGCTTTATTATTGAATCTGATGCTTTAGAGGATGGAATTGGTACAGTTGTAACTCGACAAAGTAAACCAATTATCTTTATGAGTCGAGCCTTAGGAGTCTTAAAACTATCATGGTCTACATATGCCAAGGAGATGCTAGCAATTATTGAAGCCATACGCACGAACTTGGCGTCCATACTTGCTTGATCGGAAGTTCTATATCCAAACCGACCAATGTAGCCTCAAATATTTATTGGAGCAACGCATGGTCACGTCGGAGCAACAAAAGTGAGTCGCAAAGTTGTTGGGTTATGACTATGAATCATGCTATAAACCGGGCCGAGAAAATGCTGCAGCTGACGCACTTTCAAGGGTGGCTAACGGCCCAATTCTTAATACTTTGTCTATTTTGCATGCTCACTTTTGGGAAGAGATTAAATCAGCAGCTGTAGGACAACCTTACATGGAGGGAATTGGTAAGTTGGCCACAGAAAAGCCAGGAGTTCCTTACTCATGGCGAAATGGATTAGTTTGCTACGAAAATAGAGTTCTGGTAGCTCCCAACTTTTCCATAGTTGACCATCTTTTACGAGAATTCCATGATTCCCAACTTGGTGGCCATTCGGGTGTGTTGAGGACGTTTCGATGACTTGGCTCAACAATTTTATTGGTCATCTGTGTATAAAAGGGTGTACGACTCTGTCGCCTCATGCGATGTTTTCTGCAAACGGACTAAGGCGGAAACACTATCACCGGCATGTCTTCTCCAGCCACTGCCCATTCTGTGTCAAGTACACCATTCTATTGAAGGACTTCCTCCATCTAGTGACTACTGCCACTGCCACTGCTACTATACTACTACTACTATAACTACTACAAACAAATTTAACAGTTGGTTAGAAATTAGGGTTTTCCTGATTTTTAAGCTAACAGTTTACATTAAAATATTCTGTCTAATCAAGTCTGAGTTCTGATCTTTATTAAGCCGAACCCATTAATCATATTGAATACACCTTGCAAGCCCCAGTTTTCCACCCTCTACTGATGTCTGATAATTTTTAATAGTTGTAAAACTGCTACTGCCACTGCTACTATACTACTACTACTATAACTACTACAAACAAATTTAACAATTGGTGAGAAATTAGGGTTTTCCTGATTTTTAAGCTAACAGTTTACATTAAAATATTCTGTCTAATCAAGTCTGAGTTCTGATCTTTATTAAGCCGAACCCATTAATCATATTGAATGCACCTTGCAAGCCCCAGTTTTCCACCCTCTACTGATGTCTGATAATTTTTAATAGTTGTAAAACCTAACCACCAAAGGAACGCTTTATTTATTTATTTATTTTGTCCAAACTGGTTAACTCTTATTCAATACTGTATAAATGTTGCTTCTTAATGATACTCTGATAAATAATGTACTATAATTCTTTAGGAATTCCTCTAGAAGATGTTGCGTTGTTGTGAGCCATTTTTATTTTATAGTGTTAGTGCAGAACACTTTAGGTGGTTCTATCTTGAGGAAGCACATTATTTGTTTGTGTAGGAATTTACTTAACCACTATGGGAAGCACCTAGGGTTAGATTCAAGAAGAGTTCCTGGAAACACAGCTGTCAGTCGATATGCAGAGGCCTTGGCTAAAGCTTGGAATGAGTACAATAATCCTAGGTTTGCACATCATACGTTTTTTATTTGTGGATCTTATGCAGATAATATGAACATCCAAATAACTATTTTTCTTTTGTTTTTTCAGTGCTGTAGTTTTGGTGGTTGTTCAACCAGAAGAACGTAATATGTACGACCAACATTGGCTGTGCACTGTACTGAGGGAGATATATCCTTCATTGTAGATAATTCATTTTCTTTTGTTCATCCACTTTCTCAATGACAATAAATCCAGCAATTAGAAGGGGAAAAAAATGAAAAAAAGTATGGCACTTGTAATTTGGACCTAGCTTCTTACAAATGCCGTGCATGTTAATGCAAAAACATAGAATGTGCGGAGGCTAATTAATGATTCTATCAGGCTCACCCTATAGATAGACCCATAGTCTCTCTACTTCTGGCATATATTGAAAAAGGAAATAGTGCAAGAGGCTTGGCATATTACCATAGGAGGGTAACTTTAACAGATCCCTAACCCCAATCTCAATCAGCCCCTTAGCTCTCGCTCTTTTCCTATTAGTCCTCATTCCGTAGTACACCTGTTTAACATTCTTGTAGTTAAGCTCCTTGATATTCTTTTTCGGTTTGGATTTCCATGTGGTAGATCAGTTTTTTGGCTGATTCAAAACCATTTGCAGCTTATATAAACTGTTGTTAGGTCAGTGGAATCCATACAATTCTTTGAAACATAAGTAGTCTGGTGGTATCCATGTTAATTTCTTAACTTCCTAGCACGCATAATGTGGCAACCATTCGCAAAACTTTGTCAGAGATTGATGCAGAAGGGCAAGTTCTTCCTGATGGATCACTCGTCATGTATGTAGCTTTGTTCTTCGTAATGGTTTCTCTATAATCTGTTCATTAGGAATTGAATTAACATTTATTGTTGGTATTTTCTCACTAGCAATTAAAATTCGATAGACATTAGGGTACTGATATTTCCTCTCTAACAAATACTTTTTAGAGGCTTATACATGCAGAGGTGGCCAAACAGTTGCAGTTGTCTATTTCCGAGCTGGTTATTCACCAAATGATTATCCTTCAGAAACAGTATGAAATTGCCATCCTCCTGTCCTCTGTAATGTCATTCTTTATAGTTACAAATTAACAACCAGGCTTTTTCATGATATTGGCATTCATATTTAACTAGGAATGGAGAGCAAGGCTTATGATGGAACAATCTGCAGCAATCAAGTGCCCCTCTATATCCTACCATTTAGTGGGCACAAAGAAGATCCAGCAAGAGTTAGCAAAACCCAATGTCCTTGAAAGGTAACAAATATCCTTCACCCTTGTTTTGTGTTTGTTTTTCTGTTCTTTTTTAATGGTGCAAGAAAACTATTTGTTCTGCTGACTATTCAGGTTTCTTGAAAATAAAGATGATATTGCAAAGCTGCGGAAATGCTTCGCTGGTTTGTGGAGTCTGGACAACTCAGATATTGTTAAGAGTGCCATGGAGAGACCTGAGTTGTATGTTCTCAAACCCCAACGAGAAGGAGGAGGTTATTTTTGTTCAATCTCTTTGTGATTATCTTCCTTTTCTTCCTCTCTTGCATATTGCTCAATGACTATGATCACCTTCTTCAGGGAACAATATTTATGGTGATGATGTGCGGAAAACTTTGATTAAACTACAAAATGAAGGGGGAGATGAACTTGCTGCTTACATTCTGATGCAACGGATTTTTCCCACAGCTTCTCATGCTTTTCTAGTTCGAGATGGCATTTGTCATGAAGACGATGCAATTTCTGAACTTGGGATATATGGAGCTTATCTTAGGTAAATTTTCTTGGCCAAAATTTGTAACGCCAGCGTCTCTAGATTGTAGATAAAGCTAAGCGTGAATTTCCTCACAGGAAGAAAGATAATGTTATCCTGAACGATCAGTGTGGTTACTTGATGCGAACCAAAGTTTCGTCATCCAATGAGGGTGGTGTTGCAGCAGGCTTTGCGGTTCTCGACAGTATTTATCTAACTTAAGGGTGCATTTTTCGTTCCCGGAGGTAACCTTGAACTTATTTTCTATCTTCAAAGTATTAAGATATGGGTAGCCAGTGTTTTCCAAGTGGAATTGATTGATAAATCAAATCAAATTGTGATTTGCAGAAATAACAGAACATGTATATGTAAAAATGATATATTATTTGGGGGAGTAAAGTAGTATTTCATTGCTACAAATATTTATTCTTGAAGTAGTATGTCTGCAAATCAATGATGGGAAAAAAGAATGGTAAGAGAGCATTTCTATTAGTATAATTCCCTCCATTATTGACTTACAAAATGAAACAAACCACAAACCAACCCTAAGGACAACAAAAGAATCAAGACCTGAATTCTTTTTTCATCACACTACTTAGCTCCTTAATTTCTTTTTTTTTTTAATATTTCCTGTTTCTTGTTTGTTTGTGGTTTGTTTTTGTTTTTTTTTAATTTTTTTTTTTATGCTTTATCTCCTTTCAATCAAGTCCAAGAGGATGTATATCAGTAGTTTATATCCTCAGCTCCCTTAGCTCAGTCCTGATTGAAAGTCAGTAGTAGTATCTTTCCCCCTCCTCTCACCTTAACAATGTCAACAACAGCTACATGGGGGCATCTAGATAAGCACAAACACCACCATTTTCTCTCTGATTTGATTCTCTTCATTCCATATCTCTCTCTCTCTCTCTCTCTCTCTCTCTCTCTCTCTCTCTCACTCACTTACCTCCCTCCCAGATGAAGGACCTGGTGCCCTATAGCCTTACAGTACTCTCACGCACAAATCATCCTTCAAGGAACAAGGATGAAGACTTGTAGAGATCATAAGGTGCCCATAGATGGTCAACAGCACAAGGTTTCCTAGAGTCCAACCTTAGCCATGGCTTCCCTTTCCCACTCCAATGGAGAAGACTTATAGGGCCAGGATGGAGGCTCCTGCACCTCCCTTCCATGTTATCCCCTCCAAGCCCATGTTGGTTCCATCTATGATCAACGGCCTTGATATCTCCGGCGAGGACCAAAAGGAAAGGTGGCAAGGATCCAAGGTGGTATATCCTCTTATGCTTTTGCACCACCATCCACTCCTCCATCCTCTTCGTATATTCCCCGTCTCTCCACTTCTCCACGTCCATCACCATCACTCCGGTGTTGAAATAGCATGGCCGCCTCCCCTTGAACGTTCCGGCAAGCACCGGGTCCGACCAGAAGGTCTCTGTGAAGTACTTGGTGAAGTTAGCGTGGCAGTACTCCGGCGCCGCCACCACCTTGTCCCCGAGCTCCACTTCCCAGAGCTGGCGCACGTCGTCGACCACGATCACGTCCGAGTCCAAGTAGATCACGCGGCGCACGTCCGGTGGCAGCATGTCGGCCAAGTAGATGCGCGCGTAGTTGAGCGGCTGGTCGAGAGCTTGCCGGATGGAGCGCGAGATCTTGCCGCGCACGCGACGTGACTCGAAGCGGTGCACCCTGAAGTCCAAGTACGGGAACGTGGAGCGGATGCTGCCGAGGATCTCGGGCTCCGGCCGCGCGGCGAGGAAGTGGAACCGGACGCTCTCCGGGCAGGACGTGTGCTGGAGCATGGAGAGCACGGCGGCCATTGTGCCGCGGAGGTAGTTGGCGTCGAGTGTCATGACGATGTCGACGCGGCCTCCAGGCGGGCAGTCGTCGGCGTTGCGGAACGCCGGGGCTTCGCGGAACTTGGGGACGGCCGCGGCGGAGGGCTTGCGGATGACATCGACGCGGATGGCGGAGACGAAGAAGATGAAGGAGAAGAAGGTCAGGAGGCCAAAAGGAGAGGATGGGGAGGAGGCCATCCTACCTTAATGGAAGGGGGGAAGAGGGTGGTGTCTAGGGATGAAGGAGAAGGGAAGCCATTAGAGGACTGGTTGGGAGGAGGTTTAGGAGACGTTTGTAGGGAGGAGAGAGGGAGCTGCATGGCCAACTTTGGTGGCTGGTACCCTTCTGAGGGAGGGATTGAAACTCGGAGAGAACCCTTTCTTTCTTTGGATTCTCTGGTTGTAGCTTAATTTCTACGTAATTTGACCTTTGACCCTTTGTTAATTAATTAATTTTTTTTCTTTATTTTTTATGTTCTTGTGAGAGAGCAAAAAAGAAAAAACTATTAAAAGAAAAAAAAAGAATTTTTATTATGCATGGTTCTCCAATTTAGGAGCTGCTATGTTTTAAGTATGTTACGTGCATGGGAAATCCATGCATGTATATATCCTAGCTCCCTCCTAATTATCCACGTGGCACTAGTTTATATTTATGTAATATATTTTTATAAATGGTAAAAAAAAAATGTTCGTATATAATTATTTACTAATTACTTGGACAGGTATCTGGCGATTTGGCACTAATATATCAGAGTGTAGTCATGACCCATCCAACTTACATTGTTGTTGGGGCACTAAAGAATCAGATGATCTTAAATCTCTCTCTCCATGTGGTTTATAGTTTTGCAGATAGTGGCCAAGTGACTGATGTGTTTTTTCCAGTCACTTCTGATGATATATCTCCCCACACACTGTGACACAGTGCCCCACTCACCAAGGAAGTTAAAAAGTGCCAAACGGGAAAGTGGTAGGAAAAAGGTTGGAGAGAGAGGAGAGAGAGGAGAGAGAGACAGGGTACTCCTGTCCTGTCCTGTGCAAACGAGGTTATAAAAGAAATTAAGACGAACCAAAACTATCAAGTGAAAACCAAAAAGTTCCACTTCTTTTGTTTTGTTTTTTTTTCCTTCAGAAATAAGAAAAAGAGCTGAAAAGAAAGAGAATGGAACATTCAAATTTCAACTCCCCACCTCCATGCAAAGTATCCATCAGGCGTGACAAACCTAAGTGGAAAGTGGAGTGCTAGATTTATCATGGTGCTCCCACCCATCCATGTCCTCCTTCTCCTCCCCCTTCTCCTCTTCCTCATCTTCATTCTCACTTTCTATTTCAACTATATCCATCCATCTAAATGCATTCCACCATCCTTTTAATGTTCCCTCAATGCATGGCAAGCAATGCTCCATGATGGCCCAGTACTCTACTTCCGGCGAGCTACGAATGTCTGGTAACTCACCGTCCCAACTCCCGGAAACCCCTCCGCCGCCCTACTCCGGCAACCCAGCCCAAGCGGCTTCAGTGCGTCAGCGACTGCCGTCCATACCCCGTCATTCTCCGACTGCATGCACACTGAAACCGAGATAGTTCCCGGACGGAACACGCGCGCCGCCCTCCGTATCACGTCGGTGATCTCCTCCTGCGCGGCGGCGGCGCGCACGACGCACTCGAAGCTGGCGTAGCTATACCCATCCTCCGGCGTGACATGGATCGTGGAGTAGCGGTCGCGGTCCAGGCCGTTCATGGAGTAACCACAAGGCTCGAAAGCAAAGTCACAGATGAGGGCTCTAGGGTTTATGGCATCTATCCCTGATGACTCGGTCATCTCCTTCCCTGCTTCATGGCCGGTGGAGTCACAGTCTGCTTTCCGTCGATAAAACCGCCTGGCCAACACCCTGTCGAGCTCGGTCATGCAGACCTCAACAGTGATAACTCCTGCAGGAGGCGCCACCGTCATGCAGAGATCAGTGGCGGTGTAAACATGCCAGGAATGTGAAGTCTTGGAAGGGAGAACACGAGCCTTTCGATAACAAAGGCTGGCCGGCAAGCTCTCCTCCAAGAAGAGGACTTCATCAGTGAAGCTCGTGTGAGGGAATGGCTGCGCAGAGGGGAAGATGAAGCTACCGCGCGTGTAACGGCAGCGGCGGAGCTGGAGATTCATGAAAGCGGTGTGGCTGAGAAGACAAGTGATTGATTTGAGGAGCTGGGTGGTGCCACAAGTCTTGATAATGATCTTATAAGGATACACAAAGAGACTGGACTCAGAGAGGACGTAGGAGTCGAAGTGGCGGTTGGCGGCGGCGGAGACGATGCTACACTGGACGGCGTCGAGCACTTGCTGGATTGCGTCGATGGAGAGGCGACGAAGACCTAGTGGGTCGTTGCCGGAGAACTGGAGCTCCAGGCGTTTTTCAAAGCCTTCAAACCCAGACATAGCCATTTATGTATGTATATATATATATATAGGAGTACTGTGTTAATTTCTACGTAAATAAGGAGTGAAGAAGGGTAGGATACTGGGAAAGGGTGGGAAGGAGTGGGGATGGGAGGGGAATTTATAGGTGTGAGTGAGAGTGTGATCAGTTTGTGAGATGGAGATTGGAGGATAAGATAGAGAGATGGATGGAGAGAAGTGGCATGGCATGCGTGT
Organism: Dioscorea zingiberensis; assembly: GCA_026586065.1. Lineage (NCBI taxonomy): Eukaryota > Viridiplantae > Streptophyta > Magnoliopsida > Dioscoreales > Dioscoreaceae > Dioscorea > Dioscorea zingiberensis. The sequence continues at coordinate 50,792,442 of CM048821.1, read as the reverse complement.
GAGTTAACCAAGAATAATGATTGTAGGCATAATGAGATAAATGGTGATTTCTTTGGATGGAGAGAGGCCAGGATCTGGGTGAGTTGGGGGGACAGTAAGAGAGAGAGATGAGGGAATAAGGCCACGCGCAGGGGAATAGCTAGAGAGTGGGAGGGGAGAGAATTAAAGAGAGAGAGAGAGAGAGAGAGGAACAAGATATATTCTGATATATATTCTCCACAGCAAAACCAGATGATAGGATTAGATGGGATTCGGGAACAGGTGGTCTGATGGAATTAGATTGTGTTTCAGTATCCAACCTGGACAGCAGAAGTACTACTACTGGGTGGGTGTCATTTGGTTTCTTCTATGCCATGGTAATTAATAGAGATTTATTATTAATTCAAAAAAAAAAATTAAAGTGATTAATTTATGGAAATTTATAATTAGCACATGTGTTATATAGGTCACTCTTGCTTGCTGTCACCTCAAGTCTTTTGAAGGTTGAACAAGAAAATTTCAACTCTTTTTAGTTTTTCTCAAGGGAATTAAGGGAAACAGAAACTAGGTAGGAAAGAAAGAAGTTGAATGAAGAAGAGGAGGGATGGATGGCCTGACTGACTGCCAATCAGAAAGAGTACTGGGGAGTGGGGACAGGGTTTTACACCTGTCGGACTATGATGGGCCATGATCAGATGGACCAGAATGGAGTACACCTGCATGAGGACCCACCTTCCATTAATGGTATTTAAATAACCTAGATAGATTCTCTCAAAGCCATTTTTAAGTATGGTGCTTCTTTTTGTAAGACTGGAGCAATGAGCATATCCAAATCTGAATCAAAAAAGTCTCAATGCATCAATTGAATCCATATGTCTTTGTTCATCACTTGAATTATACACACCATCCACACCCTCTAATATTAATCATGACTTAAGTAGATGAGTTGATCACATGGTTGAGTTCAACCAAGAAATGGAGTTGGGGGGGCTGGGGTCCACTGACCGGGTTCAAACCCGGCAAGGCGAGCACACCATTCATTGTGTGGTGCCCTGAGGGGATAACACATGCCGGGAAGGGGGCTCAGATGCCGGATAAGGGGAGTGGGCCCGGCCCAATAGCACTTGAAAGAAACGGCATTGAGCCGCCACACAACAAGCCACAGCGAGCACGCGCGCACTGAGGCATCGGAGCACAACGCGAGCACTAGCGCGCACTGAAGTGCGCGCGCATGGGAACGAGCGCGCACACGCCGTGGGGCCCTGGGGCGAGAGCCCTCACGGATGTACGAGCCTGTACATCGACTGGCCTCGCTGTACTTTAGGGCTCAGCCAGTGCTGGCCGCGCACGCGTGTGCGATTTCGGAGATGTTAGTCGTATAGTAGTAGCTTCCTTCTTCGACTCCTACTGGCTATACAGCCTATACTGCTTCTTAGTTCTATTTCTATTACTACAGCTTGGAAAAAAAAAAAAAAAAAAAGTAGCTAGAGAGATGAAAGTGTTCATCATGACATGACTGTAAAAATTTGGTGACAAGTACACTGAACTGCCGGATGTGTGCCCCTCCTGTGTTTGATGCTTCTTGTTCTTCCTTCTGGTTAATTGTGATTAAGAAAGATTATGTGGGTGTGGGTGTGCATGCATGTGTGAGATTTGTGATGAATAATAGCGAGACTAGGACACCGAAATCACAATGGCTCTCATCATTTGATGGTCCTGGCATCTTTCAAGGATTTAGAAAGACAGGGTGAGAATCATCCTCTGGGAGCACACCCCATCATATCCCGTGCGACCAGATCTCTCGGTGCCCACGCGAGCCCGGACACGGACCGAGAACAAACGAGCGGGCGAGGGCTAAGCCCGGCACTGTACCCCGGGCGCATCATTTCGCATGTGCGCGAGCCCGGTCGAGATCGATATCGCCTCATGATGCGCATCACTGCCCGAGCACGCATCAAGTCACGAATTCGGATCATGATTGGGCGAGCGCCGAGCAGGGAGGAACCCACGGCTCTCATGTGTCTTCATTGCTTGACACCTAGCTCACTAGCACGGGCCAATCATCATCATTTGGGTCGCACCAACCAACCAACCAAACAAACTCTCATTGGCTCACCTTCAAATCAAATTTAAGAGATACAATTACAAAATACCTGTGTGTGCGTGTTATATATAATATCACACAACACAACATTCATACACCCAACCTTGCAAATTGATTTTATTAATTTCCCAAGGCATGTGATTTCATGGATGGAGATGGATTCCAAAATTAATGATCAGAAAACCAAGGCATTCATGTGATAGATGGGTCCATGCATTAAGGCCTGTTTTAGACTTCCAAGAGATTGTCCTTATTTCCTCCACTTTGTGATGCCTTGGTACTGTCAGGCGTGGATATCTGTAAGCATGGATGCCATCATGTTTCCCCTTCTCCAGACTCAAAGCCTGGGTTTGTTTAAGCAAAGACCCTTTCTGCTGTTTTTAGTCCCCACATCATCTTTCCTTTCCTTTCCTGTCCTGATCTAGGTTCTGTTTTAGGCTTTATCTGGCTAGGAAAAGACCATACGCTACAACAAGGAATGACTTCTGACATCATGGAATATATATATCTTGAACCTCGATCTCCTTAAGTTCATTTGCATCACACTGCTGATCATTCATTCCAGTTGGTTAATAACTTCAGACAGTAATTGCTTAGAATTGCAGATTAATCATCATGATTCATGTGGATGCTTGCTGCTTCTTTTTAAATCATCAGATTTCCTTTTTCTTTAGACGTTTATCTTAACCATCTCCTTTTCTTAAGACCTACTTCCACGTTCTTGGCTGAAAAAGATGCAAATTTGATTGAAATAACAAAAATTGATTTATTTGGTCAAATAATCATTAGAAACCACAATAATATATTTAATATCATTGTGATCCGCAACAGATTGTTGAAAGTCAGCTTCAAACATCTTTGAACAGCTAAAATCTAACACAACTTTGAAAAAAAATATATATATATTATTACAACAAATGGCTTCAATAAAATGTGCGGTATATGATTCATGCTACTTAAATTCATCCTCCGATGAAGAATCCTTCATGTCGTCAAAGAACCCACTGAGGCAACAAGCACAATCATCGTTCCAGCTTCCCCTCTCGGAGGTGGCACGCCATTGCTGATCAGCGATCATCTCCGGAGAGAGCCCCCACTGCACAAGCTCCTCTGTTGTGTGGTGGATGGCAAGGCTATAATCACCACTGGGGCCAAGTTGCATCACCCGGAACTCACAATTTCCTGGGTTGTTCAACCTCTCGAATTGGTCCACTGTCCACTTGAACCACTTCATGAGGAAAACCCGCATGGTCAGCCCATGAGATACGATCACAAGGTTGATGTCACAGCTATCATCCTGACCCAGCCTCTTCAAGTCTATGTCCCTCCACAAGGACTCCATGAAGCCTAAAATTCAAAATAATTGTCGATTATTCTCGCTATAAAAAACAATCAGGAAGACTTTTTTGACTCCAGGACAAGGATTTTCTTGTGCTCATGCCTAAAGTTTAAAAGATGGTTGCGGTGTTTGCCAGGAGAAGCTGGTAGCTCAAACATTAAGAGCAAAGTAAAATACAAGTTCGCATGCATGCTTTAGAAACTCATAATTTAGATAAATAACACAAAATTGTGATTCATGCTTGTGTTCTTCTATGAAAGAGATATAGAGAGGGGAAGAGAGAGTTATTACTTGCAACACGGTCAAAGACATCAGCTGCAGACTCGCCTTCAGGAAAGCGGAAGAAGAAGCGGCCGAAACGCTCCCTAGTCTCCTTGATCACCACCATCCTCTCCTCTTCCTGGAAGTTGCCAAAATCCTGTTCCCTGACTCTGCACTCTTCTCGCACCCCAATGATCCTCTTCTTAGTGAACGCTCGCCCAATCTCCCTCAATGTGGATCTTGTCCGTTCATATGGTGATACATAGAAGTACATCTTCCAGTCATCTAGTAGCCCACCTTTTGAAACTACTTCCTTGATGTGTTGCCCAGCGGCACAAGCCTGCTCGAGACCAAGTGGGGTGAGCGGAATCCGGTGGTCAGGGGTGTGGGTATATGCAGACATGTTGAGGTTCCCCTGGCTCTCTCCATGCCTCACTAAGATAATCCTCTTGGGGAGCCTCCTATGGAGCACCTGCTGCCTGCTCATTTCTTCCTCCCACTTCCGCTCCATTGCATTGGTTTGCTATCCTTCCTGCCTATGCTTATCTTTCCTTTATCTTGAGCTGTAAGAATGAGGATTTCTTCTATTTGAAGAGATGCATCTATTTCCTCTTTATAGGAGTTGTACAACAAGTTGATAATGTTTGAAAAACAGGCCACTCATGTGGCACTATGAATGGCATCTTTTTTAGCGTACCTTGACCATTGAGCATTCACACATGTAAACAAGATTAACAACTTGCAAACCCACTTCCAGGCCTATTCAACCTTTCTAGATTGCTTTCTTTGCTGGCTAGGCCTAACAAAGGGAAAGATGGAATCAAAGATTGTCCACACACATACAACAAAAAGAGAGAAAAGTAGATGAAATAAATGTATTTAGAACCCAGAAAAAGAAGGATTTCCCAGGAGATGATCAAAGGAAACACACGAGGAATGCATGTGGAATCTAAAAAACAAAAACTAAAAAAATAAAAAAAGAAAGCAAGAAAGAGGGAACTTCATCAAGATGGAAAACAAACATATAAATGAATAGTTCTTTCCATAAGTAACAGTGTGAGCATCACCAATCCTTATACTGGAACTAATAAGGAACCTTTCAGATGATATTGAACAACTGGATCATGACCCTTGGTATTATTTGTTCTAAATGTCCCAGTATATACATTAAGCATGATGAAGGATGGGGAGTCCCATGATACAGGCAGCCTGTTCAAACAGTATATTGCCAGAGGTCAGAAACTACTGTTTAAAAAGCACAGATAGACAGAGTTGAGGACCCAAAACAAGTCATGCAGATCTAATTATCCAGAGATCTAATTCTTCTCCAAAATAAGACACTTGATTTCAAAGGTGAAATAAACCTTTGCCAGGTCAAAGTTGGCTTATCTATTAGGAATAGCTTAAAACACAATTTGTTCTCATTTTCCTTCATAGCATGCAGGGTAGATCAAGCAGACGGCTCAGGAAACCTTTTGGACTTCTAAGTAAAAACTACACAGTAACTAACTAACATGAATCATGACTGGTGTGGTATGGTTTGCAGTTTTAAGATCATAACCGATAAGTAGGATCGGTATGGAATCAATGATCAATAGAGATTAGGGATGATAACTCTTCTAAAAGCAAGCTAAGCCCTTGAAATATTTGCTTTTCATGGGAAATACTGATGTCCACTTGTCTTTGAAGTGATAGAAAGAACCTGAGCTGGACTCAGATTGCAAAAGCACATATGAAACATCTCCGTATGAGACTTAAAAATCTAATTAATGTTCCAAATAGAGAAAGATTGACAGGAATGCAGTGGATTTAGAAGTGTTCAAAAGAACAAATATAAGTTCAAGTAACCATTCATGTAAAACAAAGGAGGAATTCTATCTTGGTTCAAAAAAAAAAAATTTAAGGGAAATCCTTGCCAAAAAGGTCACAACTAATAAGAAGATTGTATCTGTTAATTAGGAAAGCTAGAATCTAAGCCTCCAACCAGCACTTAGTTACTAATCTATATAGCATGTGTAGAAATAAGATTCAAATGGTGATGTTATCATAAGTTGCTCAGTCACTGAGAGCTAATAAAATGGTGAAGCATCATATTTCCCAAAAGTTAGGATGAATGGAAGTGTTGCCATTCCATCATACTATTCTTCCCAGTGGAACGTACAGCATTACATCCCCTCAAAATCAAGCCAACAAAATTCCTCCTCATATGTGAAAGATGAGTCACTTCACAATAGCAATGATAGAAACCATCCATGAGAAAGCAAAACAAGAAATCTTAGTCCATTCATTTCATTTTTTAGGTGCATCCAATCTACAAACTAAACAAATCTCAACTTTTGGTTTGAAACCCTAGTCTATGAATTACATTTTTAGGCGCACTGAATCAACAAACCGTAAAAATCTTAACTTTATGAATGGAATTTTCTTCTTTTTTCTTCTACATCGAGACAGAAGTAAGATCGTACTCCATTAATTGCATTCTTTAAGCAGACCAGAGATTCACGGTTGGTGAAACGAATGAATCGACTCTCAAAAACAACAACAATATAGTTCAAATCATAAACAAACAAAGAAACAAACGGAGTAGATAGCAGATATGTCAATTGCTTCAAGACAAAAGGAACATTGGAGAGCCATACCAATCAAGCAGGAAATCCTCCAATACTCCAAGAGCGAGATGAGAGAGAGAGAAAGAGGGAGCGATTGCTTCAGTGTTTTGGTTAAGAAATGGGAGAGTTCCACCGCTGGTTTCCAGTCACGCTTTGAATCTCACTAATCAACTTCATCAACAGCCGTCCAAATTGAATATTTAGTTATTTATTTATTTTAAACGGAAAATTGAAAATATACCCCATAAAATGTATATATCTTTTGAATCTAGGGTTGGATTTTTTGTCAGTCCGGCTCGGGCCTGGCATTCTACATGCCGCCCATATTTATGAAAAATATTTAAAAAAATTATTAAAATTATATATAAATATATTTGGGTCAATTGTCAATATAACTTTTTTAAAAATATTTTATTAATCCATAGCCATTTTATTTGTCAAAATAACCATTGGCTGCCTAGTCAACATCCACAATGCTAACTGGAATTAAAAATAATTATATAAAATTTTTAAGGGATTAAATGAAAAAATATAATATTTTATAACTAATCCTTTGTGATAGTTTTCCTAGAGCTAGACGGCCTTTGGAAGACTGTTTAACTCCAACTCGAGCTGATTGAGGTTTGCTAAAGAGGTTGTTTAGTTCTAGAGCTAGAGATGATTTTAATACTCTTTGTCTTTGGAGCTAAATGGTGTTCTGCATACCATTTAGCTCCAAAGACAAGGCTTTTGGAGCTAAATGGTATTGGAAATGTTGTTTAGCTCCAAAAGGCTGATTTTAATACTCTCTGGAGCTTAAACAATGTTCCACAAACTATTTAGCCTAGGAGATATGGCATCTAGAGCTAAACGACTAGAGAGATATTTTAGTGGTCTTTAGAGTTAAACGATGTTCCGCAGACTTAAATTGTATGTACTCATTGGATGCGACATTTACCCATTAATCGATCAAAAATTGGCTTTTTAAAGGCAATTTAACTCCAAGGGCACTTTCTCTCGGGCTAAATGATTTACAAAACACCGTTTAGCTCTAAAGAATGTTAAAATCACCTCTCTAGAGCTAAAGGTTTTTTAGAAGACCGATTAGCCCCAAGGGCCTTATCTTTGGGCTTAAACTGTTTGTGGAACACCGTTTAGCTCCAAAAAGCACTAAAATTAGCTCTCTAGAGCTAAATGACCTTTGACCTATCTCCCGGGTCGTTTAGCTCCAAGGTCCTATCTTTGGGGCTAAACGATTTACAGAACACTGTTTAGCTCCAAAGAGCACTAAAATCAACTCTATGGAGCTAAAAGACTTTTCAAAAGTCGTTCAGCTCTAAGGGCCCTATCTCTAGAGCTAAATGGTCTGCAGAACACCGTTTAGCTCCAAAAACCTCTTAAATCAGCTCCCTTGAGCTAAACAACCTTGAGAGGAAAACTATCACGAGAGATAGTTATAAAATGTTATGTTTTTCATTTAAACCCTTAAAAATTTTATGTAATTATTTTTAATCCTAGTAAGCATTGTGGATGATAACTAGGCAACCCCAGTGCCATTTTCACAAATAAAATGGTCATGGGGCTAAAAAATAATAAAATATTTTCAGAAAAGCTATATTGGCAAATAACCCATATATACTTATGGGTTGATCTGGCCCATTTCATAATGCCTCGAGTAGCCCACTCCTAGCCCAACATAAGAGGATGGGCCCTGCCGACAAGACCCATCATAGACGTGCCAAAAATACCTAAAACCCAATACCATCTAGACATAGCAAAGGAGTCCAATATCTGCGGGAGTACTAGAAATGTCAGTTAGACCGTGCCCGGCACTGTGTGTGCATGGGTTGGCACTGTCTGTGAAAAATTGGTGGTCGGTTCGGCAGGAGACACTATGTCATGCTTGATGTGTCCCATGAAATTTTAAAATTTTTTAAAATAATCCTAGAAAATTTCCCCAGAAAATGTCATTTATATATAAGACATAAATACTCTACAAACTAATTGTCTTATAGTTGTTATAAGAGGTTTTTTTTAATATTTTAGGGTTTAAAAATGAGAGGAAAAAAACAATTTGATGAGTCGTGCCATTCAGACCCCAGCCCAGCATGCCTGTTTGATACCCTTAGGGAGTATCCTTTATCTAGTGGGTACCAGGCCATAACAGGCAGATACGAGATAGAGGGTTTATTCACCTGTAATATTACGAGTAAAACTGGTACGTATAAATCATCTCCCAAAATTACTATCAAAATTGTCCTATCAGACCCCTCAGCGCCCTCTAGGAGAACCTCCTTTTGTTGGAAGGGTGTCTTGGATGAGCGGGTTATAGTCATTGCCAATATAGCCATAGAGCTAGGTGAAGGGCGGTCCACCAATTAGTGGCATGAAAGTTGGATGGAAGGCAAGGCACCTCACAATTTATGCTCGGACCTACATGAGATGATAATTAGCGAAGACCTTACGGTTGCGGAGGTAAGACAGATGCTGTCGAGGGACAACTCTTTATTCCGGACAAGATTGTTGTCCACACAAATGGAGGAAACTGCTAGATACATATATAAATCAACAATTACTAAATAGTGACAACCGGCGGCCAGACTTATGCCAGGCGAGGTAGTGATTAACCCATAGGCTCGCCGGAACAAAGGGGATCGCAAGGAAGACGACAAAGAAACTAGGAAGAACCAGAGAATACCTCTGAAGTTCAAGCAAATTTCATTCAAACAACAACTCCAAAAAACCAAAGCTAGTCCACAAGCCACTAAATAGCTTGAAACCCTAGAATCCAACTATTTTGGAAATTTCGCCAAAAAGACAAAAGTCCAAAAATTATTCAAAATAAAAATTCTAAATAATAAAAGCTCTAAATAAGATAACTAATCAACCACAAATCTGGACAAAATCATATTCAAATCACTTCATAATTTGACAAACAATTTATTACTAAAATTAGCAAAAAATATCTAAACGGCGATCTGGCGGAAAAACAATGTTATTTGAATTTTAATACGACATCCACCGAGCCTACCTTGGTGACTATGGTGTGTGCGCCGAAAAGAGCTTTCCAGATTGGGGTCATATGCTCTATTTCGACACCCGTAGCCAAAGTTATGGCCAAATGATTGAAATACATCATCTGGCTCAAATCCTCCCGCATCAGTCACCCCAGGTTGGAAAGAAATTGCCCTCGAGTTCACAATAGTGTCTTCAAAATCCATGAAACAAGGACTCACCGGATCCAATCTTCCAATCCTTGAACTTATTATACTCGCTAACAAGAAACAACCAAGAGTTAGTATAACCCAAACAAGATCATTAACATTAAAAAATACCTACTCAAATCCATGCCATGTTACCTTATTATAGAGATTCATGCTAGATAAACAATCGTCTGCTTTCTCCTTCCACTTGGCCCAACCATAAGTAATATACCACTGAGATATATCACCGTCAGGCTTGGCAGCTGCCTTGGACCTCTTGCTCTTAGATTTATTACGTGGAACTATACTGTCATTTTCAACATTGGTCTCCTCAACAACTTTTGCGGTAGTTTCATCCTCAGTTGATGGAAATATTAGTGAATTTCCATAATTTTTGGATCTCTCTGGTGAGATTGTCAGCTGATGCTTTGATGGGCATCCCAGTGGAATGGAAAGCAAAAGATAGGAGTACCTTGCTAGCCCCATCATCGTCATAGATGGGCTTGACAATCTCCTCCTCGGGCTCGCCAATTTCCTCCCCGTAGTCGTCATATATAGATGGGAGAGATCTCCTTATCATAATCGTTGTAGATGGGCGGGATCTCTTCATCGTAATTGTCATAGATGGGAGAGATCTCCTCCTTTTCATCATCATCGAAGATGGGCAAGATCTCATCCTCCTCATCATCGTCATAGATGAGCGAGATCTCCTCATCATCATCATTATCGTAGATGTGCGAGATCTTCTCCTCCTCTTCATCATCGTTGTAGATGGACGAGATCTCCTCATTATCATCATCGTCATAGATGGGCAAGATCAGAGAGGATTTGAGATGGAGGCTCACAACAAATGGAACATTCATCGTCTTCCTTACGATCCCCTTGGATTCGGCTAGCTGCGGGATAATCCCTACCTCGTAGATGGGTGTCAGTTGGTATCCAACTATTTTGATCATTATGGAGGCTCACAAATCCTCAAGAACATGGAGGGTCACAACAAATGGAATGTTCAATGTTGAGTTCCCCTATCAATTCAAGATCGATGGGGGACTAAGAAGCCCTTTGCCAAATGCCTTCTGGAAAGCACCTTGTCCCACTAAGGTTAAGCTTTTCGTCTGGCTGGCGTGGGATGACAAGATCCTCACGCTTCAAAACCTGAACAAGAGGAATTGGAAAGGGGAACGTATATTTTGATACCTAGGTGATGTAGAGGTTGAAACCATGTCTCATCCCCTCCAACAATAGCCCTACTTGCGGTAGATATGGGACCACTATTGTAGCCTCTTCGCGATTAGTCACCCCTTCACTCAGATACAACATCTATAGGGAATCAACCCGATAGCCAATCAAAGGACACGTGAAGCATAACAAGGATGGAACCTATTGATCATGGTTGTTGCTTGGAGTATATGGCTCGAGCGCAATCAGAGATGCTTTCAAGCTAAACAACGTGTTTACATACAGCTTATCTGGCATATCGACTTCCTCTTACTCTCTTGGTTTAATACAACCCATGAATCCCAGAAGCCGAAGTTGAGGATGATAAAGGCCTTCGTCAAAAGGAGCCTAGAGCTCACCCATGATGAGGTGCGATAGAGAACATCGAATGGCAACTCCAACTTTGAAGATGAGACGACATAGTAGACAGGTTAGAAGAGGATGTGGCTCTAATCACCTAGTCAACTTCTATCAATTAATATTGTAAAGGCCACCCGACTCGATTAAGGCTGGGTACCCTATAATAGGGCCCTCAAAGAACCATTTATGAAATTTCAATGAATATGATTATCCATTTTTTCAAGAGAGAGAGAGAGAGAGAGAGAGAGAGAGAGAGAGAGAGAGAACTATATAACTACCTGCAGGTTTTATTGATAAAATTGTATTTTTCAAAACTGTATGATACACAAACGATTTATCCGACCACCTGTCGCAATTATACCTACTCTACAGTCTACATGAATTTACAAGGTGCCGCCATACTTTCCTAGGAGAGGGCAAATGTAATACCCATCTCCAAATAGGGGACAAGTGTCACACCAGCCAGGTCAAGGAGTGAATCCTAGGCCTAAGGCTGTAATAATCTAATAAACTTAACTCATAAGCAAACTCTAATGTCATAAATACTCAAAATGTTAAAGTATAATACCAAAATACATAGAGTTATACAAACAAAAATCATATAAGGAGTTTACAACTGTCCTAAGTCAAATACAACAGTTCAAATAACAACATAGCAACGGGATGGTCAGAGCCAACTAAAGGTGGACAGGACTCTCTCCTCGACTTTAGAAACGATCAAGTACCTGTCTATCTCCTGCAAAATACACATAGAGGGATGAGCTACTCGAGCTCAGTGAGGAAAACAGTACTGTCAGGTAATACTATACCTGTGTGAAATCAATAAAAATACTCTGAAATAATTTCTTAAAATGTACAAGAAATGTAAATATGAAGAAATAATGCATTTCAAAATAATGCCAGCCAATCTATGCATTATCTTCAATCAGATATAATCATGCTAGATTTCACAAAATCTTAAGTAAAATAACATGCATGATCATCTTATTCATTTCATCATCGATACTATATATGATTCTTTAATTTCCCTTGGTGGATAAATATCGACACCAATAGCCACCACAGTCCGAATATGGCTCCTGTGAGGTGGGATATACAGGAACATGCATCATATCTCAATAGTATCAATTACACCTACACCTTTACTTCAATAATTGTGGAACCATTGTGTAATCAGGATAAACCCGTACGGTCCTCTATGGCTTCCGTCGGGGTACCATCTCTGCCCTCACGGTTATATTATGGCTCCCGTGAGGTGACTATCTCTAGGATAGGATATACGCGTACCAGGTACTCTACAAGTATGGGAAGGGGGTTTTATTTTTTGAAAACGGGAGTTTTAAAACAGATAGTTTGGACTTTAAGACATGCAGAGTTTAACAAATCACCCCTTCCCTACCTAGTACCGTACTATCTGGCTCTATCAAAGTGCTACCACTGGTGCAAGCAAGTATGATAGTACGGTGTAGAGAATTAATACTTATAATTATTCTCTTTCTATTTCATATTTCTTTAACTGAAATATTTTTCATGAATATCTCAAAATTCATTTTCAAAACATAAATCTATCAATCAATATAATACGGTTTCCAAACTTAGGAAGTCTCATATAAAACTCCATTTTATGCTTTTTAAAATAGAAGCAGATACTTCGTAGATAATACAGTGGAAATACGAAAATGTCCAGTTTCGTTCCCTCACCTGAGTCTAGTAGAAGCTTAGGACTGGCGCGGTCCTTCGGCAGCGGCTGACTTGCCTTTGCCTTTCCTTTTTCCTTTCCTGATAATCGAAATACGAAAATTTAGGAATATGATAACCGTATTCTTAACTTATACTCTAATTTAGATTCGTTAGAGTATGATAAATATTAAGTTAAATAGAGCATGCTTTCTCTTAACATGAACTTCACGTTTCTAAAAAGATGAAAAAATACGGAATTGCTCAAATAAAGGACTTAACTCCCTTAGCTTAATTTAAAGGCTTCTAACATGCTCCTTAAAAGTGATTAAATACTAAACATAATCATGGAAGATTAATCAAGTATTAATACTTAAAATTTTCTACGAAAATTCAGCAACACCTCCTCTATTTAGAGGGCCACGAAATTATACAAACATTCATCCAAATCAAATTAAAACTCATTCATACAATTCTTTGTTTCCATTTATCATTTATTAGAGCCTTGCGACTCTTAATACTAAGATTAAATTTAACGATCCCCATCCATTGAGTTTAAAACTTTATTAATAAGGTCTCCCACCTTAAATCAGTTCGTCCGACCCTGAATTTGTGTTTCCTACAATCAATTAGGGAATTAGTACCAATTCAAACACCAATCCCCTTTGTTCCAAGGATTAAAGCTTACCAACAACTAGCTTAGCTTGGATCCGAACTTGGTGTGCTCGCGGGGCTGCTGTGGCCTAATCTAATGTCGAGACAGCAGGAAGGCAGCGGCACGGCGCGTGGGGCTGGGCCGCGACGGAGGAAGTGTTGTCGCCGAAGGAGGAGAAGCGGCCTAACGGCGAAGCTCAGGCGGATAGCAACTGGTTCGGCCACCAGGGAAGAGCATGCGCTGCTCTTTGGGAGAAGGGATGGCCGGCTAGGACTGCGTATAGGGACGGAGCAGGCTGACAGGAGGGCGGCTGCAGAGGGGCGACGGAGCTCATCATATCTCCATCCGTCGCTAGGCTCGCCGAAGTCCCACGGAGCTCGCTGGAACTAAGAAGAGGGGAGGCGCTCGGGAGCGGCCGGCCGCGTGTAGGCGCGCGTGTGCACAGGTGAAGGACAGAAGTCAGCCAGGCTGTGGTCGGGCGTGGGCGAGGCTCGCCGGCTGGCGGAGAGTGGGGCACGGGTAGGGCACCAGTGAGATCGAGAGTAGGGGATGGTGGTCGTGGAGGATAGAGATGAGAACGGGAGAGAGATCAAGGGCTTTCATCTCTCTCTCTCTCTCTCATTCCATTTTAAGGCATATAGTGATTTAAAAATAATATTATTTTAATCAAAATAATATTCTAATTAAACACTATAGGATGACGGGTGATAATTTTAACCCGACCAGATCCGTTTTCTTCAGATCTATATTATTACGAGTTATTATTTTATTTATTTATTAGTCAATTCATTCTTTACTTCCTATCAGTGAGTCATGGACACACTGTAACTTCACGGGCCGTATTTACTAGCCCAATAGAGATCCATATTTTTCGGCTTTTGACTCGGCCTAATCTACTTTATCGGGAGTCTAACTTTTGTTTGGTATATCCCGCTTAATTAATCTAGATTAATTAACACTTAATAGCTTTCTCAATTTATTGTCCGGGATTATCCTTTCCATCCCCCTCCAACTATTTCAAGTCTAAATAGCCTGGCCCAACATGGCCTTCTCTGGCCCAAATAGTTGCAAGGCTGGATTTTAGATCCATTAATTCTCGATTTTCCTTTAATTGAGTTTTAAAGTAATTAATTCATTTTTTGTGCCAATTAATCTCGTTGAAATTTTCAAAAAAATTTTGATTATTTATTTAAAAATTTCGGGGTGTTACAACAAAGCTACCCTAGGGTTGAGGAAAGGTGCACCTAGGATCTCATCATGATCAGCAAAAGGTGACACAAATCCCAAGAGAGAAAGAGAAAGAGATATAAGGAAGAAAGACACCAGACAAAGTGGGTAAGCAACCATCCAACCAAAAAATCTCCTCCCTTCTAGTCCTTCTTCTCCAATCAGTCTGCTAACTTGACCGTCGGAGTGGGCACATGCCACAGAGCCCTACCCTCTCTCAAATTTCTTATGTTATGTCCCCTTTATAAGTGAACTCAGAGCGAGCGCACCTACAGTTAGGTCTTTTTTTATGGAAGACCATTAGTTAGCTGGATGTACATATGAGGAGTCCAGCTTATCGGCTAACATTGTACTTTTCAAAAAGTTATGTTGACTTTTGATTATGGAGGTATTTATATAAATATCATTTTTTATGGAAGTATTAGAGCTAATAAGAACCATCGTTGCCAACTTGGAATGGGAAATGTCATGCGTTGTTGACTGACCAAAATTCTTATCTTATAAATATTTTTTTTCTCCCATATTTTCAATTTCAATCAACTTTAATTCTAAAATATAAATTTCGTTGCTTGAACGGAGCCAGTGAAGATGACAGAAAAGAATAATTTAATAATTAATAGTATAAGTCTTGTAACATTCTATCAATTATAAAAAAAAACAATGTTATCAGTAGAGCTTATGTTATTATTTTCTTTTATTGACTTGTATTTTGGAAGTTCAGTGTGTTGAGATAAAAGCATAATAAAAGAAAGCGTGCAAACGTTTAAAAAAAGTTATAAAAACAATTTACATGAGTTTTCTATTTCCCATGAGATGTTGATAATAATAAGGGGAATGACCCGGATTAAACACAATCATTAAGGCCCCATTTGCCAATGGGCGCCCATATGTTAATGGGGATTTAAGAGGTTAAAATCATAGTTTTCAGATCCGGTCTTGATATTGACCTGATTGAGGCTTTGGGTCTAGAGTCAACCGGTTTAACCGTCGGGTTATTTGAGTCAATGTTAGGTTAATAAAAATATTTTTAATATTATTTTTAAAATTATAAATTATTTTTTAAAATATAATAATTATCAAATAAATAACTTGAAGAAAAAAAAGCAAGCCTAACATAACTTAAAAGTTAAAAACAATATATAACAAAACTTCAAAATTCAATCTCCACATCAAACTAATCCACAATAAAAATTTAAATTTAACTTCAAACCAAAATCAATCCAATATAATATCTGTCATAAGAGACGAGATTTAGTCATTTAGGGATGAGATTTAATTTTCTTTAATATTAAAATTGCATATTTGCCCCTTAATATATAAAAAAATTAAAAAACTTGAGGATGGAAAATTTATTTCAAAAAAAAAAAACATTAACCTGATCGGGTCACCAAGTTTGGCCGATTCAAACCGGGTCAAGGCAAATCACTTGCATAACTGGGTTAATTAGTAACCCAGACCGGTTTAAGCACCGGGTCACCGAGTTCACCGGTAGGACCGCCGAGGACCATCAGGCCGGTCCGGGTTTAAAAACTATGGTTAAAATACATGTCATATGGGTTATATAATAGTGGAATTGATGTGCCACCCACCTTTATATATGACCAAAATGCCCCTATTTGAATGGTTTGTATGAGTGGTCACGTCATCCCGTTATTTGGCAAACCTAATTAAATGATCTAAGATAACCCAGTTGTAAAATCCGAGGATTTTATGGAGTAAATTTTTTCTTGTTTTAGTCAATTTAAAGGAAGGTTCCCAAACTCGGATTTGTTTGGGTATTTTGAAAAATTAAAGTATATTAATTGCTCTTTAAACAATTAGTTGATTAAGATATGAATTTGGTTTAAAAATTTTCTTTAATTAATTTCTTAATTAAGGAAAATTCCCTAGCCTTTGAAGTGGTTGACTTAGGTGGTTTAAGTTGTTTAATTAAGTGTAAAAAAGGGAATTAAAATAAATAAAACCCTAATTAGGGTTAGTTTGGGTCGTTAGGGACCTAGTTATAGTTCCCAAAAGTGTTGAGGACCTGATTGAAATTGTCCTCTCTTACAGGAGGGGGACTTAAGTGTAACCTAACAAAGTTTAGGGACTTCTGGATAATTTTCCGGATCAAAACCCTTATACGAATGGTTCAACATTCAGGATTAAAAGATCATGAGTTAGGATCGATCGCGATGCATTATAAAGGCAATCGTGAGGCCACATGGCAAGCCCAGAGTAGATCCATCTGATTGTATGCTGGATCCAAGGCACCGAGGGAGAGGGCGATAAGAGTGACCTCACGGTGCGGGTTGACGAGGACCGCTCATCTTGAGATGGACTCAAGATCGAGACAGGATGGGTTAATCTGGCCGTTGATCACGATGTAATCGTGGCCGTTTGTTCAAGTAGAAAGCGTGATACGAAGCAACTGGATGATTATCTGGCCATTGGATTTGATCTAACGATCTTCACCGTTCATCAACGAGAGCTCATCCCGAGGCACGGTCGCCTCTCTCAGCAACGGCCGCGCCCTCTTCGGAAACAACAGCCGGCGCCGCCGCTTGTTCCTCCCCCTTCTCCAGCCGTTGCGGGCGAGAAGGCCAACGATCACCCGTTCTTCCGTTTCCCTTAAGCTCTATAAGACCAGCCCCGTCGTTGAGCAAAGGGGAAGAAGACACACTCCGAGAACACGAAGCTCGTCGGAGAGGGTGATCGGAGAAGAGGATTTTTGCCTCGGAGGGACAATCTCCGTAGCTTGCGCCACCAGGAGTTCGGAACCAAGGTAACAAGGCTTTCCCTGTTAAAAGTTTTAGAATATGTACAAGAATTGATGCCGATTCGAGCTCGCCGGAGAGGAGGGTTTGGCCGGTGGTTGCCGAGCCCCGAGGAAGGGAACTGATGGTCGCCGGTGGGCGCAAAGAGATGCCCCGGCCGAGACAAAGCTTGGAGAATGGAGCTCCGGCGGAGAAAGGTCCACGTGACAGAGCCGAAGCTTTTCCTATAGCCTTCTTCTTGGTAGGCACGGCCGGGAGAGAAAGAGGAAAAAAAAGCTAATTAATCATTTTAATTAATTATTTTAATCACAGGTTAGTGTTAATTAATCAACCAGATTAGTTTAATGATTTTAATAAACTGTGACAATTAATGAGGTATTGATTAAATGGCATAGTTTGATTTATTTACGTGTGACATTATTTTTATTTGATTAATCAAGTATAGTGTAGTTAGGATAATCAATTTAATCGTTTAATTGTAAGATTACTAAATTAAATTGGGTGAGACTAAACTAGGCTGATTAATTGGTAGGATTAATCATCTTGATGGGTTGGGCTTAACTAAAAGGTTGAGTTTGATCAATTAACTATTTGAACCAATTAGAAATTGAGACAAGTTGATTTGGGATAACCAAATGGGCTTAGATCAAGTCTAACTAAACCGGTTTGACCTAGGTTCACAATAAAGTTAATTGGTCAATTAAAAATGGTTTGGACTAAGTGATTAAGTTTATTCGATTCGATTATTAACTTGATTAAAGTAATGGGCTAAGTTTTGATGGTTGAGTTCAATCAAGTCAATGAATTGAATAAATAAAAAGGACCAAGGTTTAGACCTAAGTTGGAGAGAGTCAATTTAATCAATTTGGTTGGATGAAAAGGGTTCATGGTTGAGTCCCAATGGGCCGGGCTCAAAATAAAGGATCAAGTTAGATTCTAAATAAATAAATAAAAAAAGAAGGTAAGGGAGAAAAAGGTTGTGGGAGGAGGGATTCGAACTCAACCCCCTCAAACATCATTATAATACTTTAACCAATGGGACATGGCTAGCCACATAGTAAAGAATTGGTGCTTTTAAAAGTTAAGGTTAAGCCTATCAAGTCCAATGGGTAGGTGGACCCATTTAGATGGGCCCAATTGGATTGAAGTATTTAAACTCAATGAAAATAGTCGTTAAGTTGACCATCAAACCTAGGTTGACCAAGTTAAAAGTTGAGGTTCAACTAGAGACAAGAAATTTTGGGAAATGGTCAGCAACCAAATATAAGGTCCCCGGGACCCGATATAAAAAAAAAACTAAAACCTAAGGAGAGAGAGGGAATAATGCATGTGCATTTAGAAAAGTAGAGTTTTATTAGGATTTGACACTAATAGAAACTCTATTACCAGATAACGACATAGTAAACCATTTGGTAATGGATTTGAATTCTGAATATAAGTAGAGTTGGCTAGATGAGCCAACTCAGGGATGGGCATTATTTTAGGTGGATCAAATTGGTCAAACCCAAATGATTTATTTTCTATCCATGGTGGTTTTGAGAAGAGTAATGGAATATGAAATAATGCCATGGGGGTTATAAAGTTGAAAGGTTGGAATTAATTGGATGTTGTCTTGAGGTTTATGAGGGAGGTTTATAATGGGAAGGGTTGTAGAAGTTACACTTGTAAGGCCTATATAAGGCATGTAATCTTGAATCTTGGCATAGAACAATAACAAGTTTGAGAAAGTTTATGAGCCTGCAGTCTGGCTGTCCCCTTCGAGGGACATCTGGGCAGCCTATGATTACCCGATAGACATGTATAATATACCGTTGGAAAGATGAGGAAAATATCTTTCCAACGAGCCTTATATCAACTCGATCGGACATCTGGGTCAAAAGTTATGGGTAATTCTTTGGGACTGCGCATTAACTTCAGGAATTCTACATTGATATTATTATTAATATTATTAGACCATTTTGTTTTGGTGATGGTACTAAGTCTTAGTGGTCGTCACCAGATATCAAAGTAGAGCACTGAGCTGCGTCAGGAGGGACACAGGTTAGTCGGTTGTTTTATCTGTTGAGGTAAGTACTTTTGCCTCTTCCCTTGGATAATTGTTTCCTTGTTGATTATGCGTATGCATGCTTATTGGATTCCTTGGATATTTATTTCATTGATCTCATGATTATGCACATTTATTGATTCATGTAAGTACTTCGGCCTAGTACCTCTATTTCTTGGTTGGTTACGTTCATGACTAAATGTTTGTGCATGTAAGTGACTCTTGCCTTGTTTCCACCCATCTTGGGGTTTCTTGAGTTTGATACTGCTATTTGTTAGCATGCTTGCTTGAATCATGAGGATATGTTGTTGATTTCATACACATACCTGTTTCTTTGTACATTTCCTTCTTTATGTATGTGTATGGTTGATGAGCTAGAGGTAGTGTTGACGGAACACAATCATCCATTGATCGGCACGTGGCCGCGGAAACACGTGAGCCTGTGCTCCGTTCGGATAGGAGTGTGTAGTTCCACTATCTTTTTGTTGAATACTCGCTGAGCATACCAACCTATGATCGAGGCGATGCTGTGGAGATTCGTGGTGCTTGTGCGCTGGCGGGGAAAGTATGTGTCAGTGGAGTGAGCAGGCTCGCTGAGCATAGCCTCATGTTGTTCGGCACTTGACCATGGAGACACGCGGTACTTGTGTTGGTCGGGTAGGTGTGTGTAGGTTGAGTTTCGTTCTTCCGCCCGGATCAGTGGAGCGTGGGGGCTCCGGTTTGTAGGAAGTACGGGGACGAGGACACCCCGGCGTTCTGGCATCCCGTACCAGAGTGGCAGTGAAACTCTGGTTGTCCACCCGTCAGTGGGATTATACGCTGATCATGTACATACATGTAGGAGCGCTACCTGACTTGAGTGTCACGATGTGACTAAGATTGATGATCGGCTGAGGCTGATTGTTGCTGACCGGGGGATTGCTTGTTGAGTTTTTCTTGGAATTCTCTTTCAGAGCCCCATGGTTGGTTTTGGGCAAGAGTCGTTACCATTGCTGTTGTTTGTGGTAAACTCCTAGGGATTTGGATTGTGTGAGGTGTGTCCCATCTGTTGACAGATGATTGATGATATTTTGACATATCTTTTATCATTGTGTTTGGTTCATTGTGATCCCGCAGGGTACTTACTGAGCTTTCCTTTCGAAAGCTCATGCACTTGCTTTCCCTTCTTTCTTTTCAGGTCCTGAAGGGTAGGTGACTCGGACTCGGGAGCTGAGTGAAGGGCTGGGCTGTTTTTGTAGAGATGCGAGGACCTCAATTTTTCTTGAGTGTGAGGATGTATTATTGTAGGACCCTTATAGGGCCTCGACCATATATAGGGCATATAAACCCTTATTGATTTTATTTTTCGTTGTGACTCTGATATTATCTGATTATTAAATTTGAGTTATTTGTTATCTGCTATGATTTCCTTAGGCCTTGTATCTGAGTGAGGTGCGTCTCTACTTGGGTACGGCCGGTCTGTGCGCGTGCCCGAGGTCCCTGGATTCGGGTCGGGGTGTGACACCAGTGTTGTAAAGGAGAAAGCAGATGCCACAATATAACTAATTAAACTGATTAATGCTAATCAGTGTTGATGTAAAATATTGGGAGTCTTTTGAAAGTCAATCCCTGGCAATGAGACCCAGCTTTCCCATTCAGCTGTTGTTCTTTCCTGAAGCTTCATCGCGGCCATGCCTCCGACTCCAACGGGCAGCCATTGATCTGCTACACCATGACCAAGCAGGGAAGTTCATAGAATATATCGAAATCACGACGGTGTGTAGGCTAGCAAGCAACAACTCGAGGATCGACCGAGCTTGATCATAATACGAAGAGGCAGGGAACCGAAGCTCATTAAAGGACTTTGGTTCACTGGGTGTAAAAATAAATCGAGAGGTAAAGGTATGTATTCTTCTACATCACCAACTTAAAATGCTTGTTGATTGTATATTGTGAGAGATCTGCATTCTGATAGTGGTGTTGGTGGTTACCTACTAAAGTAGGGCTCACTTGTCTATGTATGTTTGTAGTTTTTGTTTCCCCCTCCTCCATGTCTACGCATTAGTTTGATTGGTGCATTTTTCTAAGATTTTTCCCCTTTCTCCCCACTGTATATACCTTCTGCAATTGGATATACCATTGAGCTTGTAAGGTACATCCTCCACCATGTCAACTTGGGCTGGCGCAGAATCAGTTCGAGCAGGTGGCTCCACCGCAATTAATAAAACAATGAACCTGCGAAAGGGGTCACGATTTCCCCAAAAGCAAATGGGGACTCGACGACGATGAATGTCTTGTCATGCTTTTACAGGAGGAACATTCAGCCTGCAATAGCCTTGCAAGCTTCTTCAATAATGAGGTATGGACTCGAGTATAGTCTGCGTATGAATAGAAGACCCAAGAGGATGTCACTATCTCTCAACTGAAGAATAGATAGAAGTTGTTGAAGAAAAATTATAGGTTTTATTCCAACCTTCTCAACAAAAGTGGGTGGGCATGGGATTACATCAAACACCGTCCAACACCGAACAGACCGGAAGTTTGGGGTGACGTTCTCAAGGTGATTAGGATACATTATTTTTCTTCCCCTGTAATTGGCATTGTTTGATTCATCACTATATTCTTCGGGTTAATAAAGAATACAAGATAGCAAGGGAATGCAACTTCCCTCTTCATTGGGCAGTCCACGAACTTTCCAGTACATCTACTCCAACAGGTCGGTATACGTTGGGTTCAACGGATGAGAGGACGGTCATAGACATTGTTGAAGGCTCTAGTTCGACAACCTCGAAACACAACAGCCATTGGACGTAAGGAATTAAGAAATTAAGAAGGTTGGAGTAAACACAACAGCGGAAAGGAATTAAGAAGGATGATGTCAAAGTCCTCATGGTAGGGAGGAAGAGAAAAAAATACCCCAGTAGCTAGTACCCAATTAGGCAAAAAGTCTGCGGAGCATAGCTGGAGGAGCTGGAACAGCTTGTGGAGCTCAATGATCGGAGAAACAAAATTGTTGAGCAATACAAATATAAGGATGAGAGCTTCTCGTACGTGCTATGCATGGAGAGACTAATCGCATTTCCAGATGTTAATGATGAGGAGATATTTCTTGGTGGACAGGCGTTCAAGCAATGGAAGGAGAGCATTTTCTTCCTCACCATCCCAGCAATGGCAATATAGTTCTGGCTTAGGCAGTGCATCCGTGAGTTCCGAAGTCAGGTATGTATGTATACTAACGGTTGCATGATTCAAGTTAGTAATATGTCCACCCTTCAATGATTCATTTCAAATTTATTCCGGTGTCCTGCAGGGGCAAGAATAAAACGTTAAGGTGGACCAATGGGGGGTTGCAAAATTTCATCGTCGAAACTTTAGTTCTTGCATTATGTTGTTGAAGCTATGCTACATTGCATATTTTTACACTCAACTTTTATGTATGCGAATTGTGAAACCTGGAACTGTATGTGGTCTAGTTTGTATGTGACTATTATATCTTGTGATTGCAATAATATATGTATCATGTGTGTCACAAATCTGCTAGTAAAATTTCCATTTTTCAACTATGTACTAATGGGAAACAATTCTAACAATTCCACAAATCTATAACATATAGTCTATATGGACACCAATTGGATTGGCACATAAATTGTGATTCTCAAATTTTTGCAAGGCAGTGGGTGCCATAACTGGGGTTACATTAGGCACCTTGTAATAAATGTGGCCAAACTGGGTTGGCACATGGACTGAGAACATCTTCTTGATGGATATGATCTTATGTAAAAATAGCAATGCTTTACAAGTACATAAATAGGTGGATGACTTAATGGCTATTACACCAAAATTGGCCTGGTGGGTGATACTTGTCCTAATCTTCAACCTTATTTGTAAAATAGCATTTTGACATGGGATCAGTGGAAACCAAGCCGGACTTGGAAGATCTATACACTAATAGAAGAATGGTGACATGAAATCTTTGCGGGGGATGAAGAAGAGTTCGGTGTAGTGTTAGTCTACTGTGAGTGTAACGCCCTAGAATTTTTATGATTAAATAAATTATTTCTGGAGAAAATTACTGAGATTAATTCGCACCTAAAAGAAATTAATTACTTTAACAACTCAATTAAGGAAAAATCGGGAATTTAATTGATTAAAAGTTCAACCGTGCAACTATTGGGCCCAGAGAAGGCCATATTGGGCCGGGGTCATTTTCACTTGAATAGTTGAAGGTGGCTTGAAGAGAGAGAGATCCCGGATTATAAATTAGAATAATTAGTAGTGTTAAATAATCTCAATCATTTAGATGGGGGAACGGGACAAAATGTAAGTCCCGATAAGGCACGACTGGCAGAGTCAAAAGCCGAAAAATAGGGATCTCGGTCGGGCGCGTAATTGCGACCCGTGAAGTTACAGTAAGTTCGTGACCACTGAAAGGACGTAAAGAATAAATTAACTAAGAAAATAATAAAATATTAAGTTAATTATGTAGATCCACGATAAGCCGATCTGGTCGGACTTTGATTCTTCGCCCGTGATCATACAGTGAGAAAACATAAAGTAATCCAATTAAAAATTATTACTTTATTGAAAGTAACTTTACTTTCTCTTTAAGACACCGTGAGAGAGAAAGAGAGAGATTCTCATCTCTTCCCCCTCCCCCTCTTACGATCTCTTTCTCTCGCTTGCGATCGGCCGAGCATACCCACGCCCGCGATCTTCATCGGTGAGAGCCACCTCCGATCAGCCGCCCTTCCTTCACCTCTCCTCTCTCTCGCCTCCCTGCATCAGCAGCCGCCATCTCCTTCGCTGGCAGAACGAAGCCGACCCCAACGAAGCCGCACTGCCCAACGCCACCCACCCGGCTCGGATCCGCTCAAGACCGCCATAGTTTAGTCCCGGCGCCGCTTTGCGACGCCACCAATTTCCCCTCGCGCACCTCAGATTGGCCTGCGCATATCTCCGGTCAGACCAGCCTGGCAGCCACGACTGGTGCACCCCTTCTCCGACAGTGATCCGAAGACGTGTGAAATCGGTGAGCTTAGAATTGGGGAGTTATTGACTATGGTTGAATGAATTGAAATTGATTTGAGGAAAGGGATCTGAAAATCAGTGAGATGATTAAGGCGAGTATTATTAGTTGATAAATGGGTGTAGGGATGCATGGATGAAGATATCTAGTCACTTGATTAAATTCATATTGTTAAATGCGAATGATTGTATTTATTTCGGGGCCCTCCAAATAGAGGAGGTGCTGCCGAATTTTTGTGAAGATTTAAGTAAATTAGAGCCGATTAAAGCTTCATGATCATACTAAACTGTTAATCATGGTTAAATGGGCATATTAGAAGCTGAATGATAGTCACGATAATTAAAGTTTAATTCTTTCAATTATGGGCAAGATCGTATTAAAATTCTGTAGAAATACGGAGTTCATGCTAGTAGAGATCATGCTTTATTTAATTGATGGAATTATCGTGCTCTAATGAGATAGAATGAGAATGCCTTAAGGATACAGTTTTCGTATTCCTGAAAAAATTCATATTTTTATTTTAAGGACAACGAAAGGGCAAGGGCAAGGCTGTTGTTGCTGAAGAACCTAGCCAGCCGTAAGAACTACACAGACTAAGGTGAGGGAACACAACTGTAAATTATCGTATTCCTTCTGTATTTTTATCATATCGATTTCTGGAGAATTCATGTTATGAAATTATTATTTTTCATGAAATGCTTCAAGCTTTCAAGCATGACTCGTTGATTTATTTCGGAGTTGAAATTGTGTTTATGAAAAGCATGTGAAAACACATACATATTTTAGAAATTGAAATGATAGACATATTAGTGCACTGCACCGTACTCACATACATGCCTGTGCCAGAGGTGGCTCTACGATAGAGCCAGAGAGTACGATACTAGGTAGGGAAGGGGTGGTTTTCTGTAACTCTATTTTTACTAGCTCAACTATCTGTTTTCAAACCCTCCTGATTTCAAGAAATAAAACCCCCTTTTCATACCCGTCGGGTGCTTAGTATACGTATATACACTTATTGCTCACGGTCGTTGAGTTGATCCGACCGGAGAGCTATCGAGTGTTGAGTTGGTCCACTCTGGTTCCGCTGTATGGAAGTAGAGGTGTAGATGACACTAATATGATAGATGACGAGGATTTGTTTTCATAGCTTTTCACCTCCACGGTTGTTGAGTTGGTCCAACCGGGAAGGCTACTGGCTTTGATACGGTCAGCCAGGACATATGTGGAAATCATCTCCCGTTCTGATGATAAAAGATTAAAGAAATGCATATGAGCATATCATTTGATTTAATTGGATATTGCTATGATTCCTATTATGATCAACATGTTGTTTTTTATGTTTTAAAAATATCGTCCAGTCTTTGTATTTTACTTTTCGATATTTTATTATTTACAATTGAAGGCAAACAGGTATGTTAAACCTGACAGTAGTGTTAGTACCTCACTGAGCTCCTGTAGCTCACCTTGTTGGTGAATGCTCTTTCGCAGGTAGTAAGCAGGGTCATGGCTCTGCTTAGAATGGAAGATAGGGACTTGATTACCTTAGTTGGCTCTGACCACCTGGCCCACGTCGTGTATTTCATTTCGCGTTTTATGATTTGAGGAGTATTGTTAACTCCTATCTAGACTTGTGTGTATTTTAAGACATTATGGCTTGTATCAGTATTGTATTTGACTTTATGTTTTCCTAATATTAGCGTTGATTATGAGTAAATGTTTATTTTATACAGCCTTAGGCCGGGGTTCATTCCCTGACCTGGCTGGTGTGACACCTGAGTCCGGAAAAGGATAAGGGTGTTACAGTGAGATTCTTTGGTCGGAAACCATAATGTCACTCACCGCAATCTGCACACTCGGCCTTTCACCGGGCATACATTGGTAAGGGACGTGCTCCATGGTCATTCTAAGCGTGTACATAGCTTATTGCAGATTGAGCCAAATGTTTTTATGAACCTAAGCGGTCTCCTCGTGGCACATGGCCTGCTAAGGAACACCAGGTTTATCGATGTACACAAGTAGTTGGGTATCTTTATGACCATCATCTCCCATGCGGCACCAACAAGTAATTTCAACAAAACTCAGAAACCATAAGTAGGTACTTTCATGTCATCTTGGATGCGATTCTCGCATTGAAGGGTGAGTTTATCCATATACTGACCTATCGAGAAGATGTCCATTCAATAATGCACAACATGCCCAGTTGTTATCCCGCATTCAAGGTTGGTATTCATCGTCACAAGTAATACCATACATTTTTTGAGCTTCAGGTTTGTTTCAGAGTTGTAATTGATGTTGCAGGATGCTATCAGAGCTATTGATGGGGCTCATATCCCCGTAATCGTTCCCATGAAGTCGTAAGATAGCTTCCGAAACTGGCACGGGTGGACCAATCAGAATTTAATGGGTGTACTATCTTTCGACATGTAATTTCAATTTATGTGTGCTAATTGGGATGGATCTGTGGCCGACATAGGTGAGAGAGAACGACAACTCCCCAAGCTATCTGTCTACATATGCGAAAGTCATAAATGAAAGAGAACCACTTTAAATGCACCAAATACTCTGAAGAATATGGCAGCAATCGTGTTCCGATCGGGTATACGATGTATGCACGCACAACATGATCCTCACGGTTCGGCGGCATCGGATCTTCAGTAATGGTTGAATACATCCAGTTTAGGGATACCATGCCACTTCTGACATCTTCAGGCTATTCAGTGAGCATTTGTACACATAGTTCTTGAAAATCTTGGTTCATATCTGCAATGATAGGCAGACCCGTCTACGTACAGGCTAGTGAGGACTTCTATATCCTACAATGTGATCGTCATCTCACCTACTAGCATATTGAATGTGTTAGTTTCACCCCGTCAGCGTTCCAGAAGGGCTATCAACAAGGAGTGGTCTAGACGGACGAAACGTATGGAGACAAGAGGTGGAATCCAGAAGCCTTCATCCTCGCAAGGACACGTTCATTCTTGAGATCTCACTTGAATCCCCGATGGTCAACATACCTGGGTTTGGTTTCCTAAAGTATAACAGACGTAAACATTAGTAGTATTCTTTAGCAAAGCACATGCAGCTTTCAATATGTAGAAAAAAAAATAAACAAAGAAACCCACATGTCCATTCCATAATGCCTCTGACCGATGATTTGCCGGGTATGTATGCTTAGATGGGTCTATAGGTCCAGGGGTTTCCATAATATGCTACTCAATATCCGACAACGTTTACGCTGTCAGGCCAAAACTTGAAACCTTTTTTGGTAAAATTTACAACCAATCCATCAGGTGGGGACCCCTTCCCTCCCAACACAAAAAAACAATGAAAAAAAAGGAATGCAACATTGCATGGAGACAAGACAACATACATACGACAATAGTAAATCTTCACATACAACCATGACACTAAACACACATGGGGACATACCTTGATGCAAATCAAAGCAAACATGCATGACAAATAGAAGACATTGAAAAAGAGAAATACATAAAGCAACCACCATAAACCGCTAATCGAAAAAGAGTGCTTAATATCCCCTAGCCCTAAACTCCAGAAAGAAATAAATACCCCAATCCCTAAAATCGGGATAACACAAAGTTTTGAGCCCTAAAATGACAATCATCTAAAAGGGGGGTATTTTGGTAATTATACAACCAAAGTGTTTAACAAATAAAAGGAGATTAATTGCTCATTAATATGGTCGGTTTAACGGTTCCCTAAAAACTTAAATTAAAAAAATTTCAAACTCAATTCCATTTGTTGCCCAATTCGAGGTTGGTTATTCCATTTCCAAATGAGGCCTAGCCTTGGTTGGATGAAGATTTTCCAAGGTTTTGTAAGGTAAGGTTTTCCCCAAACCCATGTTTGGATCCAAGGGTTTAGGGAGGGTAAGGTTTATTGTAACATCCCAGAATTTTCTAAGCCGATTTCAGTAAATTTTTGAAATTTTAAATAAGGTTAATTAACTCAAATCAGATTAATTATTATTAACCTCAAAGTTAAAGAAAATAAGAGTTTAATGGACTGAAATCCAGCCTCGCAACTATAAGGCCGAGAGAAGGCCTTGCTGGGCCAGGCCAGAGTTACATAGAATAGTTTGAGGTGGATGGTCGGCAGTATTAGATTAATTAAACCAGAGATTAATTAAATATTAATTAATCCAGATTAGTTAAGTAGGAATATCGGACAAAAGGTAGAGTCCCGATAAAGTAGATCTGGCCGAGTCAAAAGCCAAGAAAAATGGATCTGGGTCGGGAGAGAAGACAACCCGTGATGTTACAGTACGCTCGTACGTGTCGTTGGGGTCGTCTGGCCCGGGATTCCCGGATCTGGGTCGAAGAATTATTGATAATTATTAATAAGATAATATTATTAAATAGTGATGTGACATAAAGTTAAAAGATTATATTATTTATTAAATTCTTTTTATAAAATAAATAAATTAATTGAGTTAAAGATAGATTAATTAAAGGATTAGAATAATATATTATATAATATATTATTAACTTTTAATATATAATACTTTATATATATATCAGATGTGAGAAGAGGGAGATTGAGAATTTTTCAATCTCTCTCTCTCTTGTGCTCAGAAGAACGCACTTGCCTTTTATTATTTTTCTTTCTTTTCAAATTTTCTCTTGATTTGGGTTTTCAGCTGAGCCTTCCTCTCCTTTTCTTTCTTCTCCTCTCTTATCCACACCCACACCCTACTTGTGCCCTCCGCCCCTCACCGCAAGACCGACCGACTAGAACGCCAACCCGGAGCAGTTCCTCTTCACATAGGCCAAGGCCTCTAGCTCCGCCGTCCACCGACGTCGCCCCCATCGTCGGTGCTCCACACCAGCCAGCAACTAGCTCCGCCGGTCAGCCTCCTCACTGCGCCGACGAGCAACGGCCCGTTTCCGGCCTGCAGCCCTACGCCGAAGAACCATCATCTTCGTCAAGTAAATCCCTAAATTAGCAATTTGGGAACCCCTAAATGAATTTCTGATTTAGGGCTTAAGATTTGGAGGGGTGTATGAGTTTAACATTATAAGTTTAGGGGTTAATTATATGTGGTTTGATGGAAGAGTTAGAGGCTGTGGAATGCCTTTAGGTAGGGATTTAAATTGATGAAATGATAATGTTATGAAGCCATGTATATCATGAGATTAATTGAGTGTGCAATTGTGTATGTTTGTATTAATTCGGGAGCCCTACAAATAGAGGAGGTGCTGCCCGATTTTTCTTGAAAATCTATAGGAGCTAGGAGTTTATTTGAGATTCAGTTAATGCTTCCATGCTTAGTAATTAATTATCTTCATTCCTTGCTTGATATGCTAGTTATTAAGTTTAGGATAGTGATAATTAAGTAAGTATAAGTGAAGATTAGTTAGAAGTTATGGAGAAATACGAGTATAATTCGTAATTCATATCTTAGAAGCATATATTAGTTGTGAAATAAGAACACATGCTTAGATAGATTAATATCATTACCGTATTCTATTTAGTTTAAATTAGAGTACGATTCAAGAATACAGACTCCGTATTTATAGATTTCGTATTTCGATTATCAGGTAAAGGAAAGGGCAAAGGCGAGTCCGCCGCTGCCGAAGGACTGAGCCAGACTTAAGCTCGGACCAGATTCAGGTGAGGGGAACTTGCTGTACAGTTCGCTTATTCTACTATATTTTTATACAGTATAGATTTGTAACACCCTTATCCTTTTCAGGACCCAGGTGTCACACCAGCCAGATCTAGAGAATGAACCCCAGACCTAAGGCTGTAGACTGCTATTAAACTATGAAATTAATAACTCACGGAAGGTAAATAAGCAAACTGAATAAATTAAAACACCAACTCAATCTGGTTTAATACAACACCAAATGAAAATATTGTCTCAAACTTAAAGTCTCACAACACTCATAAATAAAATAATAGGACTTGTAGACGCGGAGTCAGAGCCAGCTACAGTACATCTCCACTAACTCATGGTCAGACGACCCTCTATATGTCTCATGTCTAATATCCTGCAAACACAGTGTCAAGAAGAGGGCCGAAGCTTCGGAGCTCAAAATGAAGGAACAAATCACCGGGTGTAACTGCATTCGTGATAATAAGTAAAACTGTAAAGGAAATCTGACGTATAATAAAAACACGAATAGAAAATACTGAAAACTGAACTGAATACTGAGCAAGTAAGTGTTGATTAATGTATTCTCTTTTAAATGCATATCTGAGTTTCTGTTTCTCTGTCTTGTGAATTAGATATGAAACCGACATTCCCCCTGGGTAATCTGTACCTGTGCCCTCTCTCTCTCTGAGATGAGTTGTATCTCTAGAAGGCGAGGAATGCGACGTCATCTGATAAACACAAGACCAATTCTCTGACTACACATCTACTTCAATACTGTATGGCCAGCAACCAACAAGTATATCTGATACAAATGGTCGACAATATATACGTACACTAAGCATCCAAAGGGATGGAAAGGGGGTTTTGATTTTTATAAAAATGGAAGTATTTTCAAAACAGATAGTTCGGACTTAAATCAGAATTTAAATCACCCCTCTCCTAACTCTGTGTCGTACTCTCTGGCTCTACACGAGCCACGACTGGTCTATACAAGTATATCGATAGAATGTAATCTATCTGTATCTGTATCTGTTTCTCTTTTCTGTTACTGAATACTAAGCATGAAATGGGTTTACAAAACTCTAGAAACTTTCATAAACTCCTAGTTCATGCTTTTCAAACTGAAAACTGTATCGTATAAAAATACGGTAAAACACATGAACTGTACAGGTAGATTCCCCTCACCTTAATCTGGTTCGAGCTTAGATCTGGCTCGGTCCTTCGGCGACGGACTTGCCTTTGCCCTTACCTGATAATTGAAATAAGAAATCTATAAATACGGAGTCCGTATTCTTGACTCGTACTCTAATATAAACTAATTAGAATACGATGAGACTACGAAATTAACTTTTCTCACCAATCATTCTCATTTCATCACTAACATAATTTGCTAAACTAAGTATGTATTTCATGAAAATTATAGGGCCTCTAGCATGCTTTCCTTGAGGTAATGTCTTGCTAGAATGTCATGAATAATCTAAGGAAATCGCCGAAATTTCGGCAGCACCTCCTCTAATTGAAGGGCTCCGAAAACATACAAACATACACACATTTCACATCAATTACTCCATTATCATACCACATTCTCATCTCCTGTTAATAGCCCATAAATTTAGTTTAATCATACATTTAGTTGGGCCTTTCCCCAAATTCAATTAGGGCTCACTGTCGGTGCTTGTAATGGGCTGGTTGTGGGGCGATGTCGTGGCGGCGCTGCTCGTCGGAGCCGTGGGGAGCTGGAGGTGCCGTCGACGCCGCGTGAGGCGCGAGGCGGCTAGGTGGCGCCGCTTGGGGTTGAAGCGCGTGGCTCGGCTGGCGTGGAGAGAGCTGCCACGGGCCGAAGCGCGCAAGGGAGGCGGCGGCGCGGAGGAGGCTAAGCCGCCGGGGCGAGGAGGCGGTGGACGGCGGGCGGCTGGCTCGCCGCTCATGGGGCACGGGAGAGAGGCAGATGCCCTCTGATAAGAACGAAAGAGGGAAAGAGAGAGAGAGAGAGTAAAATTCTTTTCTCTCTCTCTTTCTCTCATCTCTGACTTATAAAGAGTAAAATCTTTAATTTAATTTATTATTTTTATTAATTCAAATCAATATAATAACTTATCTAATATAAAGTATTTCATTTAATTAACTTATCTTCACAAATATCTTCACTATAAGCCAACCGACTTTTCGTCGATCCTATCTTCTTACTATGCCATCACGAGGGCGACTAATGATATTCTCTGGCTTGTCTCTATCTCAGATCAGATCTGGGAATCCCGGTTCAGACGACCCCAGTGACACGGGATGATCAGAGCATCACAGTCGCCTCTTCTCCCGACCTGCATCCTCAATCTCGGTTTTGACTCCTACTGCATCTACTTTATCGGGACTCTAATTCTTATCCGATATTCCTACTTAATTAATCTGGATTAATTAATATTTAATTAATTTCTGGTTTAATTAATCTAACTCGGCCGACTATCCATCTCCAACTATTCCATATAACTCGGTCCATTTTATTCTAATTTTCCTTGACTTTGAGGTTAATAATAATTAATCCGATTTAAGTTAATTAACCTCATTTAAAATTTCAAAAATTTACTGAATTTTACTTAGGAAATTTTGGGATGTTACAAGATTTCAGTTTTGAAAAGCATGAACTAGGAATTTTATGAAAAATTCTAGAGTTTTATAAAACCATTTCATGTACAGTAACCAGTAACAGAAAAGTGAAACAGATACAGAAACAAATAGATTACACTTTATTGATATGCTTGTACGGACCAGTGGTGGCTCGTGTAGAGCTAGAGAGTATGGCACTAGGTTAGGAGAGGGATGACTTAAATCTCTGTTTTTGATACCGAACTATCTGTTTTTTTTAAAAACACTTTCATTTTATAAAATCAAAACCCCACTTTTCCATCCTTTCGGATGCTTAGTGTATGTATATAGATGACCTCGTGTATCTGATATACTTGTTGGTCGCTGGTCATACAGTATTGAAGTAGATGTGTAGTCAGAGATTTTAGTCTTGTGATTATCAGATGATTGCACATTCCTCGCCTTCTAGAGATTGAGGTTATCTCGGAGAGAGGAGGCACATGTACAGATTACTTAGGGGGAATGTCGGTTTCATAAATAATTCACAAGACATAGAAATAGAAAATCAAATTTGCATATTAGAGAGAATATGATTAACAGATGATTCCGCATTCCTTGCCTCCTAGAGATTGAGTTTATCTCGGAGAGAGAGGAGGCACAGGTACAGATTACCCAGAGGGAATGTCGGTTTCATAAATAATTCACAAGATAGAGAAACATGAAAACAAATTTTCATATTAAAGAGATTACATTGACCAGCATATATATTTGCTCAGTATTAATTCAGATTTCAGTATTTAAATTCAGTTATTTCCTATACATGTTTTATACTTCAGATTTATTGTTTTTACTTTATTATACAGGTACAGTTTACACCCGACAGACATGTTCCCAACTCACTAAGCTCCAGTAGCTCAACTTCTTTTTTCTTGACATTGTGATTGCAGGCGATAAACAGAAGACCGTATAGAGGGTTATCTGATTGCTAGTCTAGTGGCGACGTTTTGTAGCTGGCTCTGGCTCCCGTGTCTAGATATTATGTTATTTTGATTATAAGTATTTGTGAGACTTTAAGTTTAAGACAATATTTATATAGTGTTGTATTAAACCAGATTGAAGTTTGAGTTTTTAATATATTCAGTTTGCTTTACATAGCTTCCGCATGTTATTAATTTTACAGTTAATTAGCAGTTTACAGCCTTAGGTTTAGGGTTCGTCCCCTAGACCTGGCTGGTGTGACACGTGTCTCCTGAAAAAGAGATGGGTGTTACATTTATGGAGGTAAAATGAAGGTTTGAAAACCTCAAACTTCATTTTACCTCCACTTCTCAACCCTTCAAATCGAGGGGTTGAGAAAGTTTTGATTTATAAGTTTACCAAAATACCCTTAAGAGCTTCTATTTTAAACTCATTTTAAAATAATAAATAAATCTAATTAGAAAATTAATAAAACTTATTTTGAAAGTAAAAGATATTTTTCCATAATAAATAAATAAATAAATAAATAATCCATGTATTAGATTTTACTTGAGTGTTTAATTGAATATATAACATTGAATATTAATTGAATATTAGTATATAACATTAAATAAATAAATCTATTAGTATATGATAGGGGTAAAAATGGGAAGATACGTGGCCTTCATCCGAATAGCACGTGTCTGAATCATAGGACCTTTAGTGGTTTGACAACCTTCAGATTCTAGAAGATCATCCATTCTTCGGCCTTCCACAACCCGTCCGTTACAATCTATCCGTTCTTCGGTCCGAAACACTCCGCCGTTCTTCGGCCCAAGATAGTTCATTCATTCTTTGGACATGAACAACTGGTCT
Source organism: Dioscorea zingiberensis (assembly GCA_026586065.1). Classification (NCBI taxonomy): domain Eukaryota; kingdom Viridiplantae; phylum Streptophyta; class Magnoliopsida; order Dioscoreales; family Dioscoreaceae; genus Dioscorea; species Dioscorea zingiberensis. Next base: position 50,757,993 of record CM048821.1, on the reverse strand, counting down.
CGGACTCGTTTACTCAAAACCCTACCAATTACTCGTTGCTCTATAGAGAGAGGATTCCGAAGAACCTCCGAATGCTCGTCTTCTAGAAGACTTCCAACTGTTATCCGGCTTGCCATCTAGAAGAACTTCCAACTGTTGATCGGCTGGTGGCAGCTGACTGCTTAGCTGGCGTCGAGCTGGAGCATAGTTGGAACCAGCCTGTCTGACACGTGGAGAAATACAAGACTTGCGCTCCAAGCTACCGAAGCCTATAAAAGGCAAGGGAGAGAGGTCATTTGAACATTCCAACTTGAAGCGGCGAAGCCCTGCCACTCTAAAGACTCGAGTTCTTCTCTCTTTCCATTTGAGATTTCTACATTTCTCTCTACCCTAGTTGTTGTCAATCTTTGTAAACATGATCATGACTAGTGGATCTCTTCTCTCCTGTGGTTTTTCCCCCGATTTTGAGGGGGTTTTTCCACATAAATATGGCCTTATTTGCTCTTTCTTTTGATTTCTACTTGATTTCCTCCTGATCTAGCCCAAGCACAAACAAACAAATTCAACCGTTGGATTGGAATTGGGATCAAAACCATTTTCTAAACCAACAATATATAACATTGAATATTAATTGAATATTAGTATATAACATTAAATAAATTCAAACTCCAATAAATATTAAATTATTTCTTCAAAGAGTATTTTGGTATTATTAGCATATAACCTTACCTCTCATTATGTTCAAACCAAACACTACATGGTTTAAAAATCTCATTTTACTTTACCTTTGTCCCAAACAAGGTATGGTTTAAAACCTCCTTTTACCTTACTTCATCTTACTTTATTTTCCCTTATGAACCCTTCCTTCACCTCATCCAAGCAAGGAAGGAAAAAAAATGAAAAGAAAAAGTATCAGAAGTAATGGTTGGTACATTAAAACCGAATATTAAAAAAAAAAAATTAGCTCTTACTCCCTGTTTCTCTCCGGTTACAAGGGTTGTAGACTAACATATGAAAAATATATATATTTTTTCTAGTCTTATTTAAGCAATTCTCTTGTAATTACTAACTTATGCAGTTTTTCATAAATGAAAAAATGTCTTGTATTTTGTTTTTTGATTAAAGCCATTTTTGGTCCATGTACTTTGACCGAATGTTCATTTTTCATTCTTGTACATTAAAAATCTTCAATATGGTCCCTGCACTTTGGGGTTTTTGTGTAAATACGTCCTTGGTGTTGACATGGCAGCACAGATGGCATACGAACTGAATACGGTTAATTTTTTATTCCAGGTGGCATGTCATGCCATCATTTAAAAAATTAGTTTATTCGAAATCTATTTTGCCATGCCATGTCAGCATGGCACATCATCCTAACCTTGCCACGTAAGCCGCCACATCAGAAATACTAGTCACATATGCTACCACGTCAGCATTAAGGATGTATTCGAACAAAAACCCCAAAGTACATGGACCGTATCAAAGATTTTTAAAGTATAAGGATGAAAATGAACATTGGGTCAAAGTATAGTGACCAAAACTGGGGTTTATCTTTTGTTTTCTTAACTTTAAAAGCGCTTCTTCTGGAAAGGAATATGTCTAGGGCCCGTTTGGTACTTTGCATGTAAAGTCTTTGTATGCAAAATCTTTCCATGCAATCACTTTCCCTGTAATCACTTTCCCATTGCAATGTTTGTTATGCCCAATAAAAAAGTATAATTAAAATGCATGCAAAGTGATTCATTTGTTTGGTATTAATAGGTTTACCATGTAAAGTAATGTTCATTCCCAATTTTGCCCTTGATTAATTTATTAATAAAATTGGGTTTTATATAAGAACTTTTTACTTACCATCCCTTGAAAAATAGCCAAATCACTTGTCACCTCTTCGTTTTTCAATAATACCCCATAACCCCATATTTTATTTTATTTTCACTTGTCACCCATTGAGTTAGTTCTCTCAATCAAAAATTTTGAATAATTTATAAAACAATGTAATCGGAGAAGTATAACACAAAAATACCCTTTTTTAATTATATTTATCTATGCCTAATAAATAATTAAGAAATTCTAAAATTATAAGTAAATTATGATTTTATTACTCTACTTAGTAAAATTGAAAAAGAGGGCAAGAGAAGAAATAACTAGTTAATAGATGGGCAAATTTGACACTTTACCTCTTCTATACTTTCCCACCAACCTTGTAATCCTTTTCACACCTCCCCCCATGTGAAACACTTTCCCTGGTCAAAGGGAAAGTAATTACAAGTCAAACTTTACTTTACATGGTTCATTTTATAACCAAACGTGTGAAAGTGATTCCCGGCCTTTACTTTCCCTGCAAAGTTCTTACTTTCCCTCATACCAAACGAGCCCCTAGAGGGGCCAGTAACCCTAGCAAATTAAACATAACAGTAGGATAGGAAGTTCCACAAACCTTTGGAGAGTGGTTGGAGGGGGATTCACCAAGCAACAAACACTCTGGGTTGTAACCACGTACTAACCCTAAAAAACTCCCTCAACATCTAAGAGACAAGGGATAAGCTCCAAAGAGGCAAACCACTTCTCAAGCCGGGGCCCCTATCATAGGAAGACAATGAAGGCTTAAGCGCTCTAGTGTAGGCCCTTATGGGTATCAGAACCAGTACCCAGGCACCAGATATAAGAGAATGAAAACTCATGCCAACCAAGGTATTTATAGTTAAATCCCTCTACATCTTTAGAATTGGTAGTGGGACCAGGAGTGATCTACGAAAGAGCTTTTGGAAGCAACCATGTCTCCTCAAAATCAAACTATTTGCATGGCTGGCAAAGGAGGACACGATCCTTATACTGGACAATCTACACAAGAAGGAGTAGTGAGGGGATCGCACAAAATGCTATCTATGTGATTCCAATGATGAATCAGTGATACACTTACTCATCTCATACCCACATGTGACTAATATATGGAGCCATTTCCATCACATTTTTGGTGTATGAATAAGCATAGACAATATGCAAAACATTATGGAATGGTCATTTTCTCATGTTTTTTTTTATATATTTTTTTTTATTAATCTTTGACCATAAACTCAGCCTATGTGAGCGTATGCGAGCATAGCCGGTCCCAAGCCCGAACAAAGGAGGAGGGTTGCGGTAGGTTGACAGCCAGCATAAAACTTTGTTAAACACCTAATATGAATTTTCTGCACAAATATAACGTTGGGACGTGCCCACCTAGGCACGCGGTATATCGGCACCCGGCTGTAGTGTTAAATGAGCAAGGGGTTCCATCACATAGCCACCTGAGTGTAAAGGAGTATAGGCAAGGTTTCCCACATCATGGATGGGTGTGGGTAAAGAAGCTAGTCCCGCCACATCAGCGCCCGGATGTAGGCAAGGGTCCTCGCATCTTAATGGACGGGTGTGAGTAAAGAAGTTAGTCTATGAGAGTAGGATTAGGATAGGTTGTTGGAATATAGGGTCTTTGATAGGAAAGTCTATGGAGTTAGTAGACACTCTAAAAAGGAGGAGGTTAGATATATTATGTTTGCAAGAGACTAGATGGATAGGAAACAAGGTTAGAGAGATCGGTAACACATACTATAAATTATAGTATTGTGGAGGAGATAAATATAGGAATGGTATAGGAATTATTTTGGAACCAAAAATTAAGGACAAAGTGGTTTAAGTGAAAAAGGGTAGGAGCTTAGATTTTACATTTGAGGCTAGTATTGGGGAAAGCGACAATCAACATAGTGAGTGTGTATGCTCCTCAAGTAGGTTTAGGAAGAAGTTAAGGCTAAGTTCTGGAAAAGTTTATATGAGGTAATTTTAGGATTCCCAAGTGAGCAAGAACTTTTTATCGGGGGAGATCTTAATGGGCCATGTGGGTAGACTCATTTGATGGATGAGCAAGTCTATGGAGGTCATGGGTATGACAATAGGAATGAGGAAGGAAAAACTATTTTAGATTTTGCTTTGGCTCATGATTTGGTATTTGATTAACACTTGCTTTAAGAAAAGGGAATCACATTTGATTACCTTTAAAAGTAGGGGTAATAATAGCCAGATAGACTTCCTTCTTACAAGGAGAAGGGATAGGTCTATATGTAAAGACTGCAAGGTTATATCTGGTGAAATACTAACTACTCAGCATAAGTTAGTGGTGTTGGATGTGAAGAAAAAGGGTATAGTGAAACAAGAAAGGAGGGTTGGGCAACATAGGATTAGATGATGGGCTTTAAAAGGGAATAATCAATTAATATTTATGAATAAAATATGGGAAGGGGAGTTGGAAATATAGAAGATGATGCAAACATCTTATGGAAGGAGATGGCGAATCTTATTGAGAAGGTAGGGAGCGAGGTCCTAGGGGTTTCTAAGGGACTAGGACCTTGACCACAGGAATCATGGTGGTGGAATGAAGAGGTACAAAAGACTATTAAAAAGAAAAGATATTGGTACAAAGAGTTACCCACGATTGAGGATAGGGAAGCCTTCGAAAAATATAAGAAGGCAAAAAAACCAAGAAAGTGGTTAGTAAGGCCCGATGTAAATCTTTAGCCGATTTGTATCAAAAGTTGGGGACTCGAGGAGGGAAAAAGAAATGTACAAGATTGTACGACTAAGAGATAAGAAGGGGAAGGACCTGAACCAAGTCAAGTGCATTAAGAATGAGTCTCAATAGGTCTTGATAGGAGATAAGGGAATTAAGGAGAGATGAAGAAGCTATTTTGATCAGCTATTTAATGCAAGTCATGAGAATAATTTTGTAGATCTTTATGCATCAATAGTGCAGGGGATCCTTAGCTATATACACAGAATCAGGCCTAGGTGCCCCGGTTCGAAAATGTGATAGTTTGGTAATAAAAGGTAAAAAGAGGGGTAGAGGTAGACCAGGGATTACATGAAAAGAGATAGTGTCTAAGGACCTACGTTTATTAGATGTTGATCTAGATCTTGTTTTTGACAGAGCTACATGGAGACAGAGAATTCATATAACCGACCCCATCTAGTATGGGATTAAGGCTTAGTTGTTGTTGTTGTATTAATCACAGACCATAGGGGTATATTTAGAAGAGATAATTGCTTGCATGCCCTTGCAAAAAATCAAAATTGCTTATTTACCCTTACAAAAGTGATAATTGCTTGCATACCCCTATAAAACAACAATAATTGCTTATATGCCCCTACTTTACTCATTGTTAGTCACTGTTAGTGGTTTTGTAGGGGTATGCAAGCAATTATAAGGGGCATATAAGCAATTATTGTTATTTCGTAGGGATATGCAAGCAATTATCACTTTTGTAAGGGTAAATAAGCAATTTTGATGTTTTGTGGGGCATGCAAGCAAAAAACCCTATTTACAATTAGGGTTAAAGCCATTTTTGGTCCCTGGAAAGAGGTCCAATGTTCATTTCCATCCTAAATTTCAAAAGTTGTTCAATATAGTCCCTGTATTTTGAGTATTCTGTCACATTTGGTCTCTGACGCTGATGTGGTGCTGACGTGGCATACAAATGAAATACATGGTATTTTTGTATTTTTTTTATTTTACAAGTGGTCGTATTTTGATGACGTGGGGGGCTAGATGGACTGTGGATGTGGCATGCCACGTGGCAAATTTTTTTTAATTATTTTTATTTTTTTAATTTTATTATTATTTTATTATTTTATTATTTTTAAATCATTTTTTATTTTTTATTTTAATATTTTTGTATATATTTTTATTTTATTTTTTTATTTATTCAAAAAATTAAAAAAATTAAAAATTATAAGATAAAAAATTTAAAAATAAAAAATAAAATAAAAATAATTAAAAAACATTGCCACGTGGCATGCCACGTCAGCCGTCCAGCTGTCCCGCCACGTCATCAAAATACGGCCACCTGTAAAATAAAAAAACAAATAAATAATATGTATTTCAGGGACCAAATGTGACAGAATACTCAAAATACAGGGACTGTATTGAACAATTTTTTAAATTTATGATGGAAATGAACATCAGATCTCTTTCCAGGGACCAAAAATGGCTTTAACCCTTACAATTATTGGTGTTTTGTTGTGGGGAGGGTGAATAAAATTTTTATAGGAAAATACATTTGTAATTATTGTTGGTATTTTAAAAGGTTTTAAAAAAGAAAAACTCAAAAATTAAATTGGTTATTCATTGTTCTTATTTACATTGATCGTTTTGTTTTCATTATATTTGTTTTATTAGGAGATAATGGTTTTCATATTTGTGAAAACCATTGATCTCCCAAAATGGCTAGAATTTGTTATATATGGTATGGACGGATATGGGTTTCGAGATGACCAAGTGAGAAAACCCTAGCCGCCTCTCCGAAAAGCTTGAAAGAGTTTTCATCGTCTTCTACACCTTGCTTCTCAATTTTGGTTTTCATTGGTACCGCCACGAAACGCTCCATCACCTCGCTCCAAGTCGTGCTCTTAGGAGGGACTACACTAGTTGAATCCTTGGGGAGTATTTCCCAGCAAAACCTTATACGAAAGGGGAAATACGCCTTAGGATAGGGATAACATCGCGCTTCCGGTGTTTATATTTAATATATTTATTCATAAATTACATTTGTTCTTCTTACTTGTTTTTGTAGGAAAAGAGTCAAAGAAACAAGTTTGTAAGTTCATTTGTTGTTAATTTTTATGCTCATTTATTTACTTGATAATTATAATCGATTTATATATAGTGTATGAATATTTGTTCTAACAATTACATATATTTTTTTTATTGAGGAGTATATATATATAGATGAGTTTATAAATAAATAAATAAATAATAAATTGAGCAAATTATTTATAGGTCCCTCCACTGTTTGCCAAGTCCCTACCAAACACACTATCAGCTGCACCCCCAACACCTACCCCAGGGACTATAGGTAAAGTGACACTGTTTCAGGGATGGATTGTTCATTATCCATAATAAATTTCATATTAACATACAATTTCCTATGGCTGAACCTCGTAACTTCTATTGAAACCATGTGTGAAACATGCTGCAGCAACACCAATGTCATTGCAGCCATTGTTGAAACCACCAGCCATTACATCCATTGTGAAACATGCTGCAACAACACCAATGTCATTGCAGCCATTGTTGAAACTATGTGTGAAAATAGGCTAGAACACAAAGTATTTCACACCACTTCACCAACCTTGTTCAGTTCTATATATACCTTGTAAAAAATCAGATTGTAGATAAGAAGAAAAGCCCCATCTAGAGCTTGTTTTGCTCTCTTGTTGCATCCCTATCTTTCCTCTATTTGCTTTCTTTACTCTCAAAGTTTTCCTCTTTGTTTTTCTTTCATTTGCTTTCCATGATTAATTTTAACATGGTATCAGAGCTATAAGGTCCTTGCTCTATCAATCTTGTTTCATCATCATCTTTCGAAGCCAAACCAAATATCAAAACACCATCCATTTTCATTTTTTTTCCAATCTTAACTTTGGCAAACTCATCATACCTGAATCTATTTCATAGCCAAAACTATCTCACCCGACTAGCCTCTTAGCCGCAGTATGACAATTGAAATTGTGACACCTCCCAAGATCAATCCAACTATGGATCCATCAAGTCCATATTTCATTCATCATTCAGATCAACCTGGCCACATGCTTGTTCCAATGAAGCTGAATGGAGCCAATTATTCATCATGGAGCAAATCTGTCATTCATGCTCTCACAGCCAAAAACAAAATTGGCTTCATCGATGGCTCTATTGAGTCACCATCACCAAACCCATCCAATCAAGTTTGCTCAATGTAATCAATACAATAGCATGATCTTATCATGGTTCATCCACTCAGTGGAAATCTACCTGGCCAAAGGAGTTGCCCATGCCAAGACTGCTCAACAAGTGTGGGAAGATCTCAGGGACCAGTTCGCGCAAAAGAATGCACCAGTGATTTATCACATTCATAAGTCACTAGCTTCCACTTCACAAGGCACTATGACTGTCACAGCTTACTTCACCAAATTGAAAGATCTCTGGGATGAATTGGACAATTATGAAAGCATCCCAACCTGTAACCAGATGAAGGCGCATGACGAGCAAAAACAGGAATTTCGAATGATGCAATTTCTCATAGGTCTCAATGACACCTACAACACCGTTCGCACTAATATCCTCATGATGTCACCGCTGCCCAATGTATGACAAGCCTATTCTTTGGTCATCCAAGATGAGACACAGAGAAAGATGACGCAAGAGCTAACCGAAAACTTCTCCATTGCTGCTACATTGCAAAGTCGCCAACAAAACTCATTCAACAAGCCCCGATACAACCGATGTGAGCACTGTAACAGAGAAGGACATACAATCGATAACTGTCGAACTCTGAAATTTCATTGCAAGTATTGTGATAAACGAGAGCATACTGAAGACTGTTGTAGACTGAAAAATGGCCCCAACAGGTCAAAAAACTCAGGGAAATCTACAGAATCAACCTCAACGCAACTCTCACACCACCAATGCCTTGGAGCCAAAGAATCAAGTTCATCCCAACTCTCATGTTGCCAATACATCAGATTCTTCCAAGATGACTCAAGATCACATGTCAAACGCCACAATTGGATTTTCTACTGATCAGCTTCAGCAGCTCGCCCGTGCCTTATCCATGATTAACCAAACCTCTGGTAATGACAATCATTTCGTGAATACTGCAGGTTTGTTTGAATTTTCTGCTGCTTCAATTAATTCTGTATTTGCTAAGCCTTGGATCTTGGATAGCGGAGCTACAGACCAAATCTCCTCAGAATCCACATTTTTCACTCATACAAAATCCACCCCAATTTCTACTGTTAATCTACCCACTGGTTCTTCCGCACCTATCACTTCCATTGGCGCTATACCATTCAACCAAGACATCACCTTAAATGATGTTTTATGTGTTCCCTCTTTCCAATTAAATTTGATGTCCGTAAGCAAACTTACGACTGCACTAAACTGTTGTGTACTTTTGTTTCCAACCTTTTGTCTTTTACAGGACTTGGTGACAGGGAAGATGATTGGCTCGGGTAAGCAACATGGCGGTCTTTATTACATGTCACCACTTCAAAAGCCTGCCTCTCATTAAGTTTCTCATTCGTCCAATTTATGGCACATGCGCCTTGGACATCCATCGTCACTTCGTTTTAAGTTAGTTTCTCCTTTATTACCTATCAAGAATGTTTCATTTGACAATCGTTGTCCTATTTGTCCTATGGCCAAGCAAACTAGACTTCCATTTCCTTCAAGTCATTTGTCAACTCATGCTCCTTTTGAATTATTACATTGTGATATTTGGGGTCCACACAAAGTTCCAACACATTTAGGGACACGTTTTTTTTCTTACAATAGTAGATGATTTCACCAAATGTACTTGGGTATTTCTTATGCACCATAAATCCGAAACTCAGAATTTGTTACGAACCTTTATTGCATATACCCATAGACAATTTCAAGCCTCAGTTAAAACTATTAGGGTAGACAATGGTGTAGAGTTTTTATCCTTAAAAACTTTTTTTCAAACTCATGGCATCGAATACCAACGTACTTGCGTTTACACTCCACAACAAAATGGAGTAGTTGAACGTAAGCATCGTCATCTCCTGATGGTTACACGAGGATTATTATTTCAATCTCACTTGCCTCTTAAATTTTGGGGTGAATGTGTCCTCACTGCTGCCTATCTGATAAACCGACTGCCTTCACCACTTTTATCCACTAAATCACCTTTTGAATTATTATACAAACGACCACCATCGCTTGACCATTTGAAGGTTTTTGGTTGTCTTTGTTATGGCACCATTGTTCATCCTACACACAAGTTCGATCCCCGTGCTAAACGTTGTCTTTTTGTTGGTTACCCCATTGGTCAAAAAGGCTACAAACTTTACGATCTAGAAACTTGTTCTTTTTTTGTTAGTCGTGATGTCAAATTTCATGAAACTACTTTTCCTTCACTCTCATCCACTGACAATCCTGTATCACTTCCTTCTCCTCCACAACAAAATTGGGATTACACTTTGCCATCTCCTTTTTTTTTTTACTCCAGATCCACCAAACGCATCTCCTTCCAAGTCTCCTCCATCAACCTCTCCTCTTCCAGACCCAGATGATCATCCTCCATTATCCTCAAATGGATCACCCCCGTTTGACACTTCCAATCCTTCATCATCTCCTTCACAACCCATAAGACAATCCACTCACCCGAAGAAACCTCCGACATGGCATAAAGACTACATACTTGCACAAGCCAATCGATCAACCTTGCTATCTAGTTCTACATCAGGTACTCGATACCCTCTTTCCAAGTTTCTCTCATACTCTCTTATTTTTTCTGCCCATTGTTCCTTTTTAGCTAACATTACAGTTCACACTGAGCCTCAATCATATGCTTAAGCTATCCTTGATCCCCATTGGCAACAAGCAATGCATACAGAATTAGAAGCATTACAACAAAACAACACCTGGAGTTTGGTTCCTCTCCCTGCTGGCCATAAACCCATCGGTTGCAAATGGGTTTATAAGATCAAATACAAATCTGATGGCACTATCGAGCGATACAAAGCACGCCTTGTCGCTAAAGGCTACACTCAAGTTGAAGGTGTTGACTATACCGAGACTTTTTCTCCAACAGCGAAATTAACCACACTGAGATGCCTCCTTACCTTTGCTGCTTCCCATCATTGGCACATTCATCAGCTTGATGTGTAAAATGCTTTCCTCCACGGCGACCTGAATGAATTTGTCTACATGACACCACTTCCCGGTCTTCACCGACAGGGGGAGAATACTGTATGTCGGCTCAACAAATCTCTTTACGGTCTCAAACAAGCTTCGAGGAATTGGTTTTCCACTTTTTCAGATACCATTCAGCAAGCTGGTTACCAATAGTCCAAAGCAGATTATTCTCTTTTTACCAAAATTCTAGGTAGTTCATTCACTGCTATTCTCATCTATGTTGATGACATACTTCTCACAGGAAACGATTTGCAAAAAATGGAACACCTCAAAAGATTTCTCCTCAAAAGATTCCATATCAAAGATCTTGGAAACTTGAAATATTTTTTAGGCATTGAATTCTCTCGTTCCAAGAAAGGTATTTTCATGTCTCAAAGAAAATATGCCCTAGACATCTTAGAAGACTCGGGACTTCTCGGCGCACGTCCAGTAAAATTTCCAATGGAACAAAATTTAAAACTTACCACCACAGAAGGCGAATTGCTGAACGATCCAACAAAATACAGAAGATTGCTTGGCAGGTTGATTTACCTCACTGTCACAAGGCCCGACATTGCCTACTCTATTCGAACATTGAGCCAGTTCATGCACAAACCTCGAATTCCTCATTGGCATGCTGCACTTCGAGTTCTCAGATACATCAAAGGAACTCCTGGTCAAGGTCTATTCTTTTCTTCCAATAACAATCTTGTTTTGAAAGCTTACTGTGATTCAGATTGGGCAGGATGTATTACCACAAGAAGATCAGTTTCAAGGTATTCTATCATTCTTGGTGATTCTATCATATCATGGAAATCTAAGAAACAAACCAATGTTTCTAGATCATCTGCAGAAGCCGAGTATCGAGCCAAAGCAAACACGTGTTTGGAACTAACTTGGTTGCGCTACGTATTACAAGATTTAAAAGTTCCACAAAATGTTCCGACACCACTATTTTGTGATAATCAAGTGGCATTGTACATTTCAGCAAATAAGGTCTTTCATGAACATACAAAGCACATTGAAATTGATTGTCATATTGTACGAGAGAAATTGCAAGCTGGAATGATTCGTCCTTCATATGTTTCCACTCGCTCACAATTAACAGATGTGTTTACAAAGGCACTGGGCAAAGATCAATTTGTAACATTACGTTCCAAGTTGGGAGTTCATGACATCCACTCTCCAATTTGAGGGGGAGTGTTGAAACCATGTGTGAAACATGCTGCAGCAACACCAATGTCATTGCAGCCATTGTTGAAACCAACAACCATTGTAGCCATTGTGAAACATGCTGCAGCAACACCAATGTCATTGCAGCCATTGTTGAAACTATGTGTGAAAATAGGCTAGAACACAAAGTATTTCACACCACTTCACCAACCTTGTTCAGTTCTATATATACCTTGTAAAAAATCAGATTGTAGATGAGAAGAAAAGCCCCATCTAGAGCTTGTTTTGCTCTCTTGTTTCATCCCTATCTTTCCTCCATTTGCTTTCTTTACTCTCAAAGTTTTCCTCTTTGTTTTTCTTTCATTTACTTTCCATGATTAATTTTAACAAATTCCTAAAAATAGCTGATATTAATATCCATATAAAGACAATTTCACAACGTTTAAAAATCAATCGGTAAATTATTTAAACTATAATCAAGAACTTTACCGTTTAACAAATAATTAAAAAACAGGCCGTAAAACGTTTTTTCTTATTATTTTTTTGACGGTGGGGAATAATTAAAAAATCAAGATAAAATCAAAATACTTATTTCAACTTAAGCTACACGCGAATATATAAAACCACGTGGCATTCATTGGGCCATATAACGGCCCAGTAAAGAAGTCAATTAACCAATGAGGAAGACTGATATGCCGTGTGCGGAGGAGCGGATCTCGACGAACCCAAATTGATGTTCCGCGGATTAGCGTACCGCTTCCTTCACAACGGAGCCAGCCCGCTCTCCCTCCCTCTCAGACTCCTGTCTGTCTGTCTATTTTTGGGTCATTATCAATCAAAGAAAAAAAAAAAAAAAGGAAGGACGAAGAAAGAGCCAGCAGCCCTGACGCTTTCCATCGATCCGATCGATCCCGAGAAATTCGAGAACGCGAGATCCCGATTGTCGATCTCCTCCTCGCTGGCGTCTCCGAATCCAGCGCAAGGGATCTGTGTTCTTTCTCTTGTTCTTGGATTTTCATCCCGATTCTTGATGTTTTCTCGAGATGGGTTTTGGTTTTCCGAGCGGGAGTAGGGTTTTTGCATGCCAATTTTGGGTTCTTTGAGGAAAAGAAGAGCTGAGACGACGGAGAATGGGGTCTTTTATTGTCCGGTTCGTGCTGCCCCTACTGCTTTTGGCAGGTACTCTCCTCGCTCTCTCCGGGGCTTTTCTTGAATATTGAAAGGTTTTGTTACCAAATGAAACAATTTCTTTCTTTGTTATAGAATCAATATGGAACTTTTTGTTAGTTTCCATTGAATGTTCGATGCTTAGACTCAATGACATGCTTTCTTTTTTGCACGGAATCTCTAGAACATCGGGTTCAGGTTATGTTTCTAGTGTTATAGCTTTTCTTGAATGAGAATTCGATATGTCATGCTAGCAGAGATAGGCAGGTATTTGTTGTTAGGTCACATTACATAATGAGTGTATATGTATCACATTGGTGATAATTGCATATGGTCTGTAAGGTTAGACATGCTCCATTGGAAGTCATGATAGGGAGCTGATTAAACTCAGAATCCAAGTTATATACATCCAATTTATGGATCAAACTCTTATTTTTATGTTTTTAACTACACAAATTCATCATTTTTGAGGGAAGTTTACAACCAGGGTTTTGTATAATTTTCTTTATGATGATTCATGCATTAATTTGATTCTTATTCTGCAGCTTCTTTGCATGGATGGAGTTTGATTTCTCTTGTCGATATATTGATGTTTATTGCATTTCAATTTACTTCTGCAAAACAAGGTATGCTCTTTTCATCTGGAAAGCTTTTGTGCATTTTTCTTGAGAAGAAATTTGCTTTTAATTGATGGATGGTGATTATACTCAGGATGCTTATTCTTAATATCGGTGCCATAAATTTACTCCTTTCTATCACTATGCACTTTTTGTTAGATTATCATGTCAAAGTTAGAAGGCAGACATGACAAATGGTTAACTTATTACTTGTATGTTTTTAGAAAATTTTCAGACTTCCTTGTCTTTGTTGTTTTATCATAACGGCAAAATGCAAACAAGTCAATTTAATTTTGCTCACATGGTTATTATGCCTCTCTTGTTGCTTATACAATTTTTAGTTTGTCTGATATTTGAAAGTCAGAAATAGCTGTATAAATTGTTTCTTCTATTATATATTTATATCTGGTATTAGTTCTGGAGAAAAAGTTTGATATTGCTGTACTTTCACAAAATCAACTAAAGAAACTCGGAACTATAGTCCTCTCTTTCTATGATACTTGCGGGTTTGTTTAGAAACTCACTTTTCTTTCTAGTTTCAAGATGTTTCTCCAGTGGAGCGGTTTCAAACGATACCAAAATACCGCTATAAGGCTTATTTGTATTTGTGGTGTTAAAGTTTGATTTTGGTTCTTTGCAGAATTCCATTTTTGGAGGCTATATCTATTGTCTTGGGCTACTGTTATTTTCTCTCTGCTTTCTATATTAGCACAGATCATATTTCAGATTTTATGGTGTATTGAGGGTGAAGGATGGAGTCTGGCCAATGCTTGGTGGGCAAAACTCATTGGTTTTGTCAGGTAATGATTATTTGCAGGTCCTTCTTCCAATTTTGATCTACTTTCTAATCTTATCTATTTTTTAAAAAGATTGTGCCAATGGTTGCTTCCTCTTATTTAAAATTTCTTAGTTATCTAACAAATTTCCATCAGAAAATTTCTGTAGTCTTTAGCCTTTAATTTAGAAAATTTGGGATTGACATTACAATTTTTTTAAGGTTATATTATTTCTCTATCTACAATTTTAAAAGCCTATAATGTAAAATTACTTGAACACTATCATGTAAAATATTTCTAAGGTTTCTTAATATAAGTTGGTAGCATGTAAAGATCCTAGTTGGGAAATTTAGCTCAATTTTCAAAGGTTATATTACTCAAAATCTAGGGATAGCTTATGGATAGATGGTTGTCGTAGATGGAATTTGCCTTTAGGCAACTAGTTACTATTTACTGTATTAAATAATTGAATATCTATTGATATATGCATATGTAAAGAGTCAAAAAATGTAGAATTGGATATCCAACTTGTGAAGTTGGCTCAATTTATAAACCATACATTGTGTAAACACAAGGATACTCATAATTAGGTAAATATGGGAGCTAGAATGTGTTTTCCGGCAAGTTGTCACTTATTTTAAATAGCTGAATTTCCTTGTAGTTTTGGACAGTAAAATTCATATAGATACATTAAAATAAATTTAACTTAATCCTACCTAAATGATGACATTTAGACATGCTAAATCCTGCATTTTGGATTTAATGAAAAGATCACTTTTATATTTTAGCAATCTCAAACAAAGAAGGTTTTTCTTATGTGTATCTCTAAGATCTACCGTCTTTTTGTTCCGAAGCATTAAAAGAATTAGAAATCAAAGATCTTTATGATGGAGTATAGAAGTATTGAAAGTCAAATAACATTCTTTCTTGTGAAGAACATCTCTTTGCTTTTATTCCCATTTTTTGAACTAACGTGAAATCTACACACAACATTTCTCTTTTCCTATATGGTAAATTTTGTTGGATAAAGGGTGCAAAATTAATTATTGGTCTTGGTGACTCCATTAATGTAGATTAGAAAATTAGAGGGATTATAACGTTGATTTTTTTTATTAGGACTTTTTTTTGGTTTACATCTTTTAAATTTTTGCATGTTATATTATGACTTTGGGGTGTTGAGTACTGTAACTAGCTTCATCTGGCCAATTCTTCTTTTCATGGTGGCCTACATGGGATGAAGATAATTTTCCAAGTCTGCACTATTCTTGGTTACCACAATGTAGTTGCTCAACATTTTGATATATGATTATATAGATGTACCTTTTTTTTTTTGCAGAGTACAACCATGGGGATCAACATCTGTTATTTACTTTGTGATCATACAACTAGCAGTTGCTCTGGTTTCTCTTGCTGAGGCCCTTAGAAGTAACCTCCATCGAGATTCTTGTTGGTTGAACTTTTCAACAGCCTTTGATCACATAGGTTTTTATACACAAAAGTGTCTTCCTCATATTTCCATTTTCTTCTTGTTTTCCATGTCATATTATTTCTTACTTTGTTTGAGAAACCATGCAAACTAAAATCCTATCCCAGTTTTGTAGATTATATGACAAACATGGCACGAACCTCTCTATCATATTTATTTTCTTTTATGTGCCACAATCCTTTGTTCAACTCTTATTAAAGCTTCCAAATCTAGTCAATAATCACATTAAATACTTGGAATAGTAGAATTTTATATTGAGTTTTTCATATGGTTGTTTTTCTGAGTATTATAGACTATATAGCAACCTTAAGGATCATGTCTGGAAGTAGGATATAACATAGCCAAATTTTCAATTTATACTTGAAGTGATTTACGATGAAATGGGTGTCTCCCTTAATCCAGGGTGTTATAACCTATTATTGGTAACATAAAAAACTTGGAACTATTAGTTCAATGTTTATCATGTCATGATTAAAGTACAAATAATACTTTTTTGGAGATTGACATTTCTATTATTTAATGGTCCTTAGATATGTCTTTTTGTAGTCAAATAATATATTGTTAAGTAATTTATTTATTTATTTTTGGTGGGAGTTCTAATAATCATTTCCATATTTGTACATCAAGTATGCTTTTTCTTATTTTGCATGTTAGTCATTGATAAGATCATTTTTGTCAGATGAGTTAGGAAAGTTAGTTCCTATCGTATAGGGATTAGTTTTGGTCTTATCTTAGTTTGTTTCCATAATAACGAAGATTAGGACCAGATTTGATTTGAAACTCAAAATTTCCTTTCATTTTTTTTATCATAGGATTCAATAACAGTTTTGTTGCCATGCTTCCATATATATGTTAGTGTACTTTTCTCTAATAATAATATAGAAGAATACATATTTTTATTCTAAACTTACATGGTACCAAAGCTTAGTGTCACATGGCGGATCTTTTCCTACCATCCTCGTACCACACTTAGTATACTCTCAGTTAGAGAACTAAGTCAACCTAAACTCCTTGATCACTCAAAGATGAAAAAGTGGGCTAAGAAGCGGGGAGGTTTAAAGTAGAAGAACTCACAAGGCAATTAGAACGAAAAATAAAGCTTTGTCATGAAGAGAGCTTGCAAGGGTTTTAAGGATACTTACCTCAACTTCTTGTCCCTAAATAAAGGAATTCTCCTCCTATTTATAGACCCCTTAGAACTCTCTAAACTTCTCAAGATTTATGGAGTTCCATGGAGAGGTTCTCGAAGCTTCTAGAATCTCCTACACCTTTCTAGCACACTTTAGATTTCTAGAACTTTGTATATAATTCTAGCTAGGCCTTTCTATACACTTCTAGCTTATTCTAGGTACTTCAAAAGAATCCTAAAGAACCCTAGAAGAAATCGGAGACCTCTAGAGAAAATGGTGATGTGTGACATCCGTCTCCACCTATGGCCGTGGCACCCTCAGCGCGTTCATATGGAAGTCTTGTAGCATGTCTTTGAATTGCCACAACGAGTCTTCCATTTCCTAGCTCGCTTCTGCGTTCGGTAGGTTTGACTATTTAACCAAATACTCCTGATAGGGTGGGACTCTCCGCCTTCTGATCTCTTTATCGGTAAGGATGTGCTCGGCTTCCTTATTAAAAGAAGTAACCACTCCTGTTGGTGTGTGCCTTGACTTTCTTCGTATTGGATCCTCCCGGTCTTCATGTTGTCTTAGTATGTTTGCGTGAAAGATAGGGCGAATCTTGAGTTTGGGCGGTAACTCCAAGTGGTAGGACGTTTATCTACCTTTTTAATCACCTAGAAAAGGCCTTTGTAGCATCGTAGTAATCCTTTGTGGACCTTCCTTAAGGTTTTGAATTGTTAGGGTAGTAGCTTTGCTATGGCCAAATCTCATTCTCGAAACTCTAGTGGTCTTCTTTTCTGATTTGCGCATCTTTTCATCTTCTTTGTTGCTTTGTCGAGGTGTGCTCAAGCAACATCATATTTTTCGCGCCATTCCTTGGGATGTGTGAAGGCTTCAGGGCTTCATCCTGTATAGTGGGTTGTAAGAGTGGTGGGGTGAGTGGTTGTTGCCCTGTGGCAGCTCGAAGGGACTTTTTCTCGTAGACCCGCTTCAGTGCAAGTTGTATGAGAACTGGGCTACATCCAACAACTTTGCCTATTCCTTCAGATTGACACTTATATAGTGCTTTAAGTATAACTCTAGTAATGCGTTTACCCTCTTGTTCTGATCATCCATATGGGGTGGAAGTTGGTTGAGACATTTTGTCCAAAATTTGCTTGAACAGTCTGACTCTAAGAGTTTGAACAATTTTGTCCAAAATTTTCATGGGAATCGGGGGTCCCAATCACTGATGATCATCCTTGGCATTCCCTAGTACGTCACGATATGCTTTAGGAATAGTTGAGCCATTTCTTCTGCTGTGTAATTTGTTAGTGCTGAGATGAAGGTTCCATACTTGGTGAAACGGTCCATGACGACCAATATAGATTTGCATTCCTCGGACTTTGGAAGGACGCTGATGAAGTCCATTGTGATGCTCTTCTATTGTCTTTTTGGATTGGGTAGTGGCTTAACAATCTTCCTGCCTGTTGTTATTCCATCTTGTTCTACTGGTAGACTAGACAGGTTCGCATATAGGACTCTATGTCATCTCGTTGCTTGGGCCAATAGTAGGCTTAGTCAACTTAGGCCAGAGTGCGTGTCATGCTCGGATGACCAACCCAAAGCGAGTCATGACACTCTCAGATAATCTCCCTCCGTAGGTTTCTCTACTTCGGCATAAAGATTCTATCTCCTTTGGTGAAGAGTAAATCTTCCTTCACTCAGAACTTTCGTGTCTTGCCTTCCTTAGCCAACTCCATTATCCTTGAAGCAAAAAGGTCTTGTGTCATACCTTGTTTAATGTGTTCCAGCATAGGATTCTCGACCTGGTTGATGGCGCCAAGTTCGGTCTTCCGGCTTAACACATCGGCCACTTAATTAGCTTTCCCTATCTTGTACTTCATATGGTAGTCAAACTCAACTAGAAGGTCTTGCCATCATACTTGCTTTAGGTTAAGCTTCCTCTAGGTTTGGAAATAACTCGATAATGAAGTGGGAACTAAGGAAGTAATGTCTTCATGTGCCAAGGCAATGGATTATCGTGGGCATTTCCTTCTCTTGTATCATATAGCGCTTATCAATATCGATGAGTTTCCGGTTCTCAAATGCAATCAGATGTCTTTGTTACATCAGTACCCCTCTGATGGCAAAGTTAGAGGCATCATTGTGTACCTTGAAAGGTTTACTATAATCTGGCAACTTCAATATTGGCTCCTCGGTGATAGTTTTCTTCAGCTTCTTGAACGCCTCTTGGTATTTCTCTGTCCAATCTCACACTTTCCCTTTTTAAGCAAGTTTGTGAGAGACTTAGCTATTTGCGAGTACCTTTTTATGAATCGTAGATAGTAATTGGCTAAACCCAGAAAGATCTTAGTGAGGTACTGTAGTCGGCGGATCTTAGTCAAGAATGACCCTCACTTTCTCTCCGTCCATTCTTAAATCTCTTGATAGAAATTAAGAAACAATTTTTTATGAAAAAATTTTCTGCTGTCTCATTGAAAAATACATACATAATGACTATATTATATTATAAACCGTAGAATAATCTTTATCCTCTTTCTGTGACCTGTATATCATATTATCTCAAATGCCTAGGAATTTAACCCCTAAACCTAAGGCCGTGAATCAAGCTAATTAACTCCAAAAATAACAACAAATGTTTGGCCAAATCTGACATAAACTAGGATAAATTAAAAACACTCAACTCAATCAATTAATACAACACAAAAATAAATAAATGTTCTTAAACTTAATGTCTCTACAACACTTGAAAAACAAATAAACATAAACTAGACACTCTTGAGTCGCAGCCTAGCCTACGGACATCATCATTAACTCGCGGGCCGCATCGCTCGCCTCTAGTATACCTTCCTCGCCTAACGACCTCGCTAAAACGCGGTCGGGTTAGAGGGCTTTGGCCGAAAGCTATCGGAGCCCAAATGCGAAAGCGTGAAACAACCCGGCTTGGTATAATCGCATTCTGCATGAGCAAAATAATAAAGCCGTAGAGTAAAAACTCGGGCTGTAAAACAATGGCCATAAAATAATCAATTAAAAATACTCGAAAACTGCTTCCAATATCACAAGAAGTAAACGGTTGATCGCATATTCCTTCTTAAAAATGCATATCCGGAAGCTTCTGCTTCTCTGCATTCTCAGGA
The DNA here is from genome assembly GCA_026586065.1 of Dioscorea zingiberensis. Lineage (NCBI taxonomy): Eukaryota > Viridiplantae > Streptophyta > Magnoliopsida > Dioscoreales > Dioscoreaceae > Dioscorea > Dioscorea zingiberensis. Next base: position 50,737,835 of record CM048821.1, on the reverse strand, counting down.
ATTAAAATATGAAACCGGCGATTCCCCTAGGTAATCCTCAGCACTGGGCCTCTCCTCCGCCAGATGACGCCTTCCCATCTCTAGAAGCGCGCAGGAACGCTGCATCATCTAATACATTAAGACTATTCTTCCCTTCGACTACACATCTACTTCTCAATACTCCAAAAGATGGCCAAAGAACCAACCAGTATATCCGACACTCCAGGTCGAGTATATATAATGCGATACCTGAAAGCATCCCAGCCTAATGGATGTTGAATGGGTTTTGATTTTATAAAAGAAGTAGCAAACAATTTATAGTTCGCTATTTTCGAAAAGAGAATTAAATCACCCTCCTTTACAACTCAACGTCAGACTTCTCTCGGCTTCCCCTTCACGCAGCCACTCGTCTATACAAGTATTTTCTAATAACGTAGTCTTTCTGACTCAGTGAATCGCGTTTTCTTTCTCAAGTACCGACATTGGCAAGTACTTAAACGGGTTATAAAACTCTATAAACTTTTACATGTAGTCCCTAAAAGTTCACGCTTTTAAATCAAAAACCGTGGCTCGTGATAAAAAATACGGCAGTAAAACTAGCAAACTGCATATGCAGATTTCCTCAATTTTTAGTCCGGGTTTCGGAAGCTAGATCTCGCCCTTCGGCCCTTCACAGCCAGACGCCTTTGCCTTTTCCTTTCTCCCCTTTCCTTCCCCCTCGCTAATCAAATACTAATCTATAAATACGGAGTCCGTATTCCTTGTCTCGTTTCTCTAATTTAAAACTAAATGTAATACTCTGTAAATTTATGTGGATTCCATCTAAGCATGTTTTCTTATCTTATAACTACTACATGCTTCTATGGTAATTTAAAAGTACGTAATTATACTCGTATTTCTCCATACTTCATACTCCTTCGGACATTATACTCTTGATTATTACTTCCTAACTTACACTCAATTAGCATATCAAGCAAAAGATTGAAGCTTACTCATGAACTAAAACATGGAAGTATATACACTCAAATCTCAATTAAAAAATTTTAACCCCTATAGATTTCCCCAAGAAAAAACTCCAAGCAGCACTTCCTCTATTTCTGTGGCTTAGGAATGAATACGCAAACACCATTCACAATTACTTATAATCTCATACATACATATCTAAATTAACACTCACATACATCTACTCCTTCCTCAATCTCCTCTACAACTCCCCACTCAATCCTTCAAGAATTCTGCAATACACATTACCTATGTAATTAACAACCTCGGGATTTCATTATACCTTTTCTCCGCAAACCTTCACTAGTCACAATAATGTATGCCTCGGGATCAGCCGGTGAAGCCGCTTCCCTGGGATACGGATGTGTCTCGGGGAGACCGCGCAGCCAAAGCGCGCAGGAAGAGGCCGCCTTGAGCCGGAAAGTGCGCAGCAGGTGTTGGCCGGGCTAAGGCCAGCGAAGCGCCGGCCGTCACATGCAGGTCACCGGGCTTGCTGAAATGCCGCGGAGACCAAGAGGCCGGGGCTGCTGCTTCGGAGACCTCGGCAGGGCCTGGTATGGCGAACCGCAATGGCCAGGGAAATCTAGCAAGCAAGGTATCACGGCTGGGCGAGATCAAGCGCAGAGGCTCGAAAGTGCACCTACTGAAAGGCGGACGACCCAGGCCGGACGGTCGATTTTATAGCTGTCAGCAACGAGTACTCATTGTTTAAGTATGGGTTTCGAAGCATAAATATACCAACAGACGATACGTAGCCTCGAGTTAATTTCACAAGTAGCCTTTCGAGAATCGTAGAAATAGACGGTATATATAGAGATTTGATTTCTCCTCTTCTTTTCTTCTCATCATCGCCTTTAAAGACGTAGAGATCCCTTTTATTTTTTTATTTTTTATTTTTTAACTTTTATTATTATTGTTGGTTTGTATTCTAATAACCTTTTACTTTTATTAATATATTATAATACTTTTATCTTTTTTTTAAAGATTTAATAATTAACATTACTATCTTTTAAATATTCTTTATCTTTTTTTAAAAAGTATTATCTTTTAAAATATTTTATAATACTTTATCTTTTCCCTTTTACGCCACCTCACTATTAGCAAGAAAATATTTGTCCTTTTATTAATCAATTATCAATAATTCTTCCTGACCTGTGATCCGGAATCCCTACCGACGACTAAAGTGATACCTAGTCGACTCGTAGAAGATCACCTGATCGCCCTTTTCATTCAATCTGTGCATCCGGCTTAATCTCTGGGCTTTGACTAAGCCAGTCGACTTTTACTTCCGACTCTAACTTTGTCCGATATTCCTACTCTAATTAACTGGATTACTAATATTTAAATAATCTTTGATTTACTTAATCAACTCCTACCGACCATCCATCTCCAACTATTCTATATATACTCCTCAAGCCCGCCCTTATTCTAAGTTGGATTTCACCCATTTTATTCTAATTTTCTTTAACTTGAGATTAATACTAATTAATCTATTTTAAGTTAATTAAACTCATTTAAATTTTCAAAATTTTACTGAATGGACTTATGAAATTCTGGGATGTTACAATAACCCTAGCAATAATAACAACTAGGCTATTATATCCCATGATTTAGAGAATATTCTAACAGAATAGGAAACTAACCAAATTAGCCTAATTCTTAAGATACACGCTATTACAAAATCTCCTAAAATACTAGATGTACAATAATCATGTTTTCTCGTATTCAAGCTGGTGAATAGATGTTTTCCATTCCCATCTTGGATACAATACTCTGAAACACTGAGCTACTTAACCCTTTAGTAAGTACATCCGTAAGTTGGCCATGTGTAGACACGTAAGGGGTACAAATTAACCCGCTGCCCAGTTTCTCCTTGATGAAGTGTGTCAGTTTCCATGTGCTTCGTTCGATCATGTTGTACTGAGTTGTGAGCTATGCTAATTATAGACTTATTATCACGATAAAGTCTCGTTGGGCCATTCCACTTGATCTTCAACTAAAGTAGTTCACACACACCTTGAGCCATTGCTCGGAATTCTGCCTTTGTACTAAACCATGCTACTACATGTCTCTTGCTCCTTCACATCACGAGGTTATTGCCAAGAAAGGTGCAATATCCTGTGGTTGACCTCTTATCGACCATTGACCCAGTATAATCAACATCTATACATGCCTTAAGCACGAAACCTCCGTTTCTTTTGAATAGAATACCCTTTCTCGGTGTCCCTTTGAGATACTGTAACACTTGGTGAGCTGCTTGCAGATGAACTTCCTTTGGACTATGTATGAACTGGCTAATCACACTCACTGCATATGCTATGTTCGGTCGTGAATATGCTATGCCTAGCTGTGTATGAGATAGATAAATAAGTTTTCCGACCAGTTGCTGATACATTTCCTTATCTACTACAACATTTTTCTCTGCCATTCCAAGTCTAAGATTTGGGTTTATTGAGATACTTGTTGGTTTGCTGTATTGCCTGTTTCTTTAAGGAAATTCGTAACATACTTTTGTTGGGAGATAAAAATGCCTTGCTTAGAGCGAGCAACCTCAATCTCAAGAAACTCCTTAGCTAAACGCTTACTTAGAAGCTGTCTCTCCTTATCATCATTCCCCGTCACTATTATATCATCAACATACACTAAGAGTGTTGTGACTTTCCCTAAGATGAGTGTTTAATGAACAATGGGTGGATCTCCTTGGCTTTGTCTATATCCTATGGCAAACAATAACCCTCGCAAATCGACAAAACCATGCCCATGGTGATTACAGCTTGAGTATCCAAATTCTTCCCATAACCTGGTGGGACCTCTATATAAGAATGCAAAAATGCATTCTTGACATCAAACTGCTGTAATTCCCATCCATAATTAGCTGCTTTGATAACAAGATTCTAATAATATTCATTTTCGCAACCGGAGAAAAAGTCTCTAGGTAGTCAATCCTATACGCTTGAGTATAGTCCTTGACTACTAACCTTGCCTTATACTTCTCTATTGACCTATCTGCTCTATATTTTACTGTATAGACCCATTTGCACCTGACGGGTTTATTTCCTATGGGCAATTTCACCGACTCCTATGTTTTGTTCTTTTCTAATACCTCAATTTCTACATTCATGACTTGTTTCCATTGATAAGGTGATACGGATGACAATGGTGTTCAGGTTAATTAGGGAGGCTCTATATGATTGTGAAAAATGTTCAAAGGACAGGAAGTGTGCAAGAGGATGTAAAGGTCGTTTTGTGCACTCTCTAGTTCCTTTCCTAATAGCCATAGGAAGGTCTTGGTCATCATCGCCTACATAAGATTTAGTTTCAACTTATAATGAAGAATTAGAAATTGTTACCTTATTCTCAGGATCTGGGTTGAATTCTTGGACTTATACTGATTCAGAGACAACCGTCTTCTTCCTCGAGTACATCTTGCCTATTCTTACATCTCAATGGCAGAGTTGGGATTTATTGAAATTTCAGGCACGGGTTTAGACACAAGATTTGGCATGGGTTCATGATCTCTCCCTGACAACCTCGTACCAACCTTGGCTCTGATAACACTTGTCACAAGGGGAATCTTTTCTTACCACCCTTGTGCGGCACGTAGTATACTCTCAACCCGGTGATAGAACTAAGCTAGCCTAAACCCCTTGATCACAAGATGAGTAGATAAAGTGGGCTAAGAAGTGAGAAGGTTTAGAGGAGAAGACCGCACAAGGCAACTGGAAAGAAAGAAGAAAGCTTTGTTGATGGAAAGAGCTTACAAGGGTTCTGACACTCACCTTAACTTTTGATCCCTAAATGGAGGGGGTCCCCTCCTATTTATTGACCTCTTGGAATTCTTTAGACTTCTCAAGATTTATGGAGTTCTATGGAGAGGTTCTAAAAGCTTCTAGAACCTCTTACACCCTTCTAGCCTACTTTAGATTTCTAAAACTTTATATATAATTCTAACTAGGTCCTTTTATACATTTCTAGCTCATTCTAGGTTCTTCAAGAGAAGCCTAGAGAATCCTAGAAGAAACCGGAGATCTCTAGAGAAAGTGGCGATATGTGACATTAGGCCCTTGATCCATTTTTAATCGCTTAAACAACCATGGTCGGGACTAGAAGAACCTCTGATTTATTGGAAGCAACTACTGAAGGTTCCTCGTCAAGGATTATCATGTCAAAGAATGGAACAAACTATTTTTCCAAAAATCCTTTATTCCATTTAACTTCTCACAAGTTAAATGGAAAAAACTACTTAGAATGTGCTTAATCCGTCAATTTGTCAATTGATGGTAGGGAAAACTTGAACATTTGATGGGCGAAGTAAAGCAACTGGAGGCGGGAAATCTAAATATGAGTACATGGAGTCAGAGAACTAATCAGTCACAACCTTGCTGACCAATTCAATGAAGCAGGCCATAGATAAACCCTATCTCTTCCTTCCAATCGTAGAAAGATGTGTGGGAGGCCGTAAGAGAGACCTATTCTAACTTAGAAAACTCATCTTAGATCTTTGATTTGAAAACAAAATTGTGGCAATCAAACCAAGGAAAGAGGGAGGTCATAATATACTATGATGAGATGTTTCATTATGGCAAGAATTGGATGAGTGCTACAACAATGAATGGGACTGCCCTACTGATAGTGTAAAATTATAAAGAAAGAGGAGAATGATTGTGTGTATCTATTCTTGGCTGGCCTTAATCGTGATTTGGATGAAGTTAGGGGTTAGATCCTTAGAAAGAAACCTCTGCCATTCCTCCGAGAATGATTTTCTGAGATTAAAAGAGAAGAAACCAAAAGGAAGATGATGTTAACCAACCAGGAACAAAAACTTGTGGTGGAAATTGATAATTCTATCTTTGTTTCTAGAAATGTTAATTCCAGTGGTGAGAGAGGGAAGAAACCCTGGTGTGAACACCGCAAGAAGCCATGACACACAAAGGAAACTTGTTGGAAACTCTATGGAAAGCCTCCAAACTGGAAAAAGAAACCACAAAATGACAACCGGGCATTCCAAACCTCACATGAAGGGAAATGCGGGCAACAAGTCACTTCAGAAGCATCTCTATTCATAAAGGGACAGCTAGAGCACATGTTGCCAAATTGAATTCTATTAGAGTACATTAAGGGATGTGAAGAATACATTCCTTAATGGACACTTAAGGAAGAATTCTGCATGAACCCACCATCGGGCTTTGATAGGAAGTTTGGGTCGATAATATGCAAACTAAAGAAATCCTTGTATGGATTAAAACAATTACCAAGAGCCTGGTTTAAGAGGTTTACTCAGTTTGTAAAAGGTCAGAAATATGTTTAGGGGTAAACATATCATACCATGTTCACAAAACACAACTTATAGGAGTAGCCATTCTTATAGTATATGTGGACAACATTATATTGTCCGGGGATGATACAATTGAGATGGAACAATTGAAAATGTGTCTTGCATCTAAGTTTGAAATTAAGGCCTTGGGACTATTGAGATATTTTCTTGAAATGGAGATTGCTTGGTCAAAGAAAGGAATTGTTGTCTCACAAAGGAATTGTGTCCTTGATTTTCTCAATGAAACAAGAATGAGTTGTTGTCGTCTTGTAGAAACTCCTATTGATCCCAACAAAATGCTTGAAAATAACAAAGATGATCCTGGGGACACATCTCGATACTAGAGGTTGGTTGGGAAGCTCATTTACTCATTCCACACACGTCTTGATATTGCGTTTGCAGAAACCTTGTGAGTTAGTTCATGCATTCCCCTCGTGAAGAGCATCTTGAAGCTGTGTATCTAATTTTGAGGTACTTGAAGAGTTCTCTAGGAAAAAAGGTTATTTTTTTTTTTAAATAAACAATGGAGTATTGATGCGTACACAGGTGCAAATTGGGCAGTTTCAGTCATTAATAGGAAATCAATATCATGATATTATACGTTTGTGTGGGAAACTTAGTGACGTAGAGAAGTAAGAAACAAAGTGTGGTTGCTAGGAGTAGGTGCAGAAGTAGAATACAGATCGATGGCTTATGGAGTTTGCTAGATTATATGGTTGAAACAAGTTTTGGAAGAGCTAAAGAGAATTGTGGCCATGCACATGAAGTTGTATTGCTATAACAAGGTAGCTATCAGTATTGCACATAATCCGGTTCAACATGACAAAACAAAACCCGTTGAGGTTGACAGACATTTTATGAAGGAGAAAATTGAAGCAGTAGATATTTGTTTGCCATTTGTTCCAACTGCACAACATATAGCTGTTATTCTTACAAAGGGATTTTTTAGACCTAAGTATTTCTCATCAACAAGTTGGGCATGATAGACATCTATGCTCCAACTTGAGGGGGAATGTTGGATAAATTAGGCAGTTTTGATCTTATCTTAGTTTGTTTCCATAAATAATGGAGATTGGATCATATTTGATTTGAATTTTAAATCCTCCTTTTGTTTTTTTTTATCATAGGATTCAATGAAAATTTTATTGCCATGCTTCCCTATATATATTAGTTACTTTTCTCTAATAAAAATATAGAAGAATACATATTTTTCACCTAAACTTGAAATTTCCATCATTGATATTACTATTATTCTATCTTGATTATGTTTTCATTGTTTATTTTCACTAAATATCCCTTAACCATAAGGTTTTCGTTAATGATAATTGTGGCATGATATCATTTCCTTTTTCCATGCTGCAGGTTCCCATCTCAAGGTTGCCTGTTGTTTGCTTTTGCCTGCTATGCAGTTGGTTGTGGGGATTAGCCATCCCTCTTGGATTTCTTTGCCATTTTTCATTTGTAGCTGCGTTGGGCTTGTGGATTGGTCTCTAACAAGCAATTTTCTTGGTCTTTTCCGGTAATTATGCAAATTTAATCTCTTTAGTTTATGATATGTGGATCCATTTGAACTTCTTTTGATGTATCCATGACAATAATATTGTGGATGAATATTTGATTTGCATAATGCTCATTTGATTCTGAAGGTGGTGGAGGCCTTTGCTATCATATGCGTGTTTCAGCATCCTTCTCCTTCATGTCTATCAGCTTCCAGTACAATTTCCAAGTGCAGTCTTGATAATTGCTGACTTCATTGGTTTATTTAAAGTAACTAAAATGTCAGAGTGGCCGGAACTTTTTTCTGGCATTTCTCTATTGATGTTCTTTTTCATGGTAAGCATCTGAATGTAATTAGGTCATTGTCAGTGCAATGTTTGTTTGATAAAAAAAAATGATGATGAATAGCATGTGTATCAATAGAATAATGCTAATCATGATATTGATCCAGAATTCTTATCTCCATCTAATTAATTCATCAGGACTTTTTGAACCTTGGAATTGCCTTTTCTATTTGATTTTGTGAGGTTGTTTCATGATATAATCATCACAACTGAAAAGTTTCTCCAACTTTCGCATCAACACCAATTCTAGTGTACTTTGGTTTTTATTGGATTAAGGTGTCTAATCTCATTTGACTTAGTTTTTAGACTGAAATAACTTGGGGGTTGTTAATCAACTTTTTGCTTAGTTCACTAGTTTGATTAAATTTGTTTTTTCTGAACTTTGTTTCTTTGTTGGATTAAATTTTCTAAACTCGATTGGTTTAAACCTATACACTTATTGGGCTGTTGAACTCCTAGATGACTTCATAATAGGCCTTTATGCTTTAGTTGCTAGTTATGATTTGCTCTCCAATTATTGGTTCTTTTTACTCTTATTTCAGTGGTAGGTTGTAAGACCCTTTATTCTGACCTTACCACGCTGATTTTATTCCTTCTTTTTATTGCTACAGTTGTCCTCTGTCAGAAGTGATTTGGAAGAAATGGATTCTATCATTTCCATGCAAGACAATACTTTGACTGAGCGACTTATTCCACCAAAACATTCATTTTTCATTCGTGAATCTCGGTAATGTGACTCTAGATGCATTAAGGAAAAGGTTATATTATCTTCATTTATTTTCTTTTAGGGTGTTGAATTTCCTATTCTCTTTCATATTTACATATCCAACATCATCTCTTGTGCCAGAAAAAATCTTTTAAATGATAGCTGAAATATTTCTGTGCAGATTATGGCATATACCGTCTAACTATTATCTCAAATGGATCAGAATCCTTTGAGTCAGAAAAATTGTCCAATTTATGTCAAAGTATTGGCTGAAATGTGTTCTCTTTACTCTGAGAATTGTAGCATGTCAGCACATGTACAATTCAAACCAGTCTTCTGAAGAGTGTGTTGTTCCAGTGGAACTCTCAGTTTAAAGCTGATATTTATTCTTTCACAGATAACTAATAGAATGAATGTATAAATTTTTATCTAAATGAATGTTTACTTGTCTTAAGTAACTCATACAATTAGTCTTACATTTTTGTTTGAGTGTTTTTGAATTTTAGAAATTAACATATTTGAATTTTCCCCTCTTATTCCTGGAGAAAGATTCTTGTGCTTTGAGAAGATTTTGGGAGATACACCGCTTATAATATGTTCATATAGTGGAACCTTTCACCCCTTTTAGGGGAATCTTGCTAAGTTGGGCATGTCAATCTTTTTTTGTTGTTGGATTTACTCTTCTTATTGTGATTCACTGTAAGTTTTATGGGCCGTTTCCCTTTCACAGGACATGTGTAATCTTGGTCTTCATTATTAGGCTTAGCCTTCAAATGTCTTTGGAATTCATGTTTTTATGATAATCATGTAAGAATGGCATGATCCTCATGGCTATTTCTTCCCTTTTTCTCCATAAGGTCTTCACCCTTTAGGAAACTCTCATGAGTATCAGTGATTGGAGATAAAAGAATGGGAGGTTACGCATAATTGTATTGTTGGAAGCATGACTCCCTTGGACTGTTTTAAAAGTAGTCATCTCAGTACAGGCATCTTTCATGTGCTTGTAGTTTATCCCTCTTGTTGCTAAATTTAATTGCTGGAAAAATTCTTTCAATAAACATATAAATGGCTTGTTACATCTAAGTTTTTAATGAAATTTTGAAGACAAGACTGGACATGCCTTCAGAAAATAATATCTTTTAGTCAGACTCTGAACATTTCTATCTTCCGTGCTTTGCAATCTAATCATTTTGCATGAATGTGTGGTTGTTTAACTTTTTTGTTTCTCTAGATTTTCTATCTTTATCAGTCAACTCATGCTACCTTTCTATATTATTAAGGCAAAGTAGAGATAATTGAATAGAAGGAAAAGGTCAGAAATGGGGCAAGCTGTGTGATGGAAGTGGTTGTGGCGGTTTTTGGATTACATGAACAAGACATATTATGGAGTATTAGTCATTATTATTGTTGTTGTCTCATTAAAATTTGCTTAATTTAGGATTTAATCCCATGCTGATGAGATAAATATGTATATATATTGTGAGATTCGGATATACATGTCCTTGTGCCGCTGCAGGGCAATAATTGTGCAAATTCAGTCAAATAACTGGGGTATCTTGCCTTTATATGCTTCCGCATATTCCTTGTTTGTGCATGACAGATATTTTAGAGCTGTGTGGTACATTAATACTTAATTCTTTAGTGGGACTGGAGATAACAAGAGTGATTTCCCCTCATATCTTTTGAAAATCTGTGATATTCTTGCAAGTATTTTTTTTTATTATTATTTTTATCTAGGGTCTAATTTTTTTTCCCACTATACTTATCCTATAATACAATTATTGGATAGGATGGATGAGACTGTTAAGTTAGAACTCCTTTAGAAATAATATGATGAGGTTCCTTTTTCCACCTTTAATTTTTTTTGTCCTTAACTAGCAATTCCATAATATGCGCCTGCTTTCTAGTATATGTGTGCATGGTTTAACTAATTGTTCACTCATGTCCAGGTCGGGTGTTAGACACACTAATGTGCTAATAAGAGGATCAGTTTTCAGAACTTTCAGCATTAACTTTTTCACTTATGGTTTTCCGGTAAGCATTTGCTTATGAGGATCCCCAGCTTTCTTTTCTGAATCAGGTTATAAGCTTTTTGTTGTCTTTCTTGAAATCTGTTGATCTCCCAGCTAGAATTATGGGCATATTCTTTAAGTCATGATGCTAAACATTTGTCCTTTTTTATTTTGATCTCCATTGTTTTCTTTGGAAATTTATGTTTTTTATATAAGGCACCTTTGCTTTTGGATTGTATGTTCTGTGACATGGATAATTGCAACTTTGATTCATTCATCAAAAGCCTATTTACAAGTAACCATTGATGGCATGCAATGTACAATTTTAACTACCTGTTCTATAACTTCACTTATTAGAGCTACAAAGCTGAATTTGCTCATATATCTTCCAAATTTTTTTTGACTTCTCTCATGAATCATCTTTCAAATTAATTTTTCTGGATATGATAGGGTGATTGGTATTGGATGTCTAGTACTTTCAGTGCTGACAATGACAGGTCTAATACTTATTTCATTGTCTATTTTATGTGTTGTTATAGAATAAACACTTTATATTTGCAATTCCAATCACCCTTTCAATAATGGGCTTATCTATAAATCTTTTAGTTGTGACTATGACAGGTTTTGTTGTTCGCACTTTCGTTTTGGAGCTTCACTTTTGCCAGTATATGCGCTTTTGGATTACTTGCTTACGTTGGCTATATTTTGTATGCTTTTCCCTCCTTGTTCCGATTGCATCGTTTGAACGGGTTGCTGCTTATTTTTATTCTCCTTTGGGCTGCTAGCACATATGTGTTCAATGTGGCATTCACATTCCTGAACAAAAAACTCCGCAAGGTACCCGATTTTCTAATATGCTGTAGCTATCTTGTTGACTTGTAAATTATATGTTGGCTGGTTCTCATTTTAATGCAGTTCTCTGGCATTCACAGAGTTTTATCAGAGTTTTCTTATCATATTTGCAGGACATGGAGATTTGGGAAACGATTGGTTTTTGGCACTATCCTATTCCTGGTTTTTTCTTACTCGCACAGTTTGGCCTAGGAGTTCTTGTGGCCGTTGGTAATCTTGTGAACAACTCTGTATTTCTGTACTTTTCTGATGAAGATGGACAAGTCACACGTGATGATCATATGGTTGAAGGTGATAGTAAATCCATGGTGCAGTTTTTTCATAGTTGGATTATTTTATGTTTTTGTAGACAGGTTTATTCATCTGAGTTTTTTTTTTCTTTTTCTTTTTAATGTTTTGTGAGATCAGCTTGACAATAGCTTCAAAACTAGATTAATAAACCTCCATAAAAGGAGTTTTTATTACTCCCATTTAGATAACAGGTGTGGGGCACAATTCTACTTGTTTAGAAGGTTTGGATAAAAAAAAGGTGTCATGGTACATGTAGTTCAGCCTCGTTCGAATCTGAACTACTCTCATTGGTTATATAAGATCGGGTTGGATGAATGCATGTGACTAGAAGAATGATTTTAATGTAATGAACAATTTATTTCTCCTAATTATCAAGAAGACTCCTGATGATTGATATCTTGTGATATTAAGTTCTCTGATTTTGTTATTTTTGTCTCTATAGTTCCTATATATCTTCATATAGGATGTAAGTATTGATGAGGTGGTTTTCATGTATAACTAAATGGAAATTATTGGAGAAATTCAAAATGCTACTATTGAGGTATTATGATGTGTAACTGTTGCACTTCCGCTTGATTTGATTGCAGTCCCTTTTGCATTGAATCCTTGTAGGGGCGCGATTTCATATCATTTTACCTCTTGTTTAAATTTTTTTGAATTTTCATAGCTAAGGAAATTTTATTGGGGTTTCCTCATAAAATGCAAGCTAGTGGAACTGACTAGATAGTTTTTAGATTTTAAAACAACCTGTTTGGAACTTTCGTAGGAGTCCATTATGTACTTACGAAATACTGATAAAGCTAATCTTCAAGAAACTAAACATACAATGTCTTCAAGAAACTAAACATACAATGTCTTCTCTAGAGGCTTTTTGGTTCAAGTTAAGCATCACAATCTAAGTGTTTGGGATAAATTCTGAGCTGAGATGCCGAGCAAGGTTGTCCATGGAATTTCTTTTTAACTTCTGCTGTTTGGATTTTGTTTTTTGTGGCTCAACTTAGTTTCCTAACATAACCATTACTCTTTCTTCTTCTGCTTATCATCTTTATCAAGTCTAGGAGAATTTGCTTGGATATGTTAATAATTTGCTTAAATTTCATAATTAATGATGAGCTTCACTTGATGGCTTTTCACTTGTGCAAAGTGCTGTACTGAAATTCCTAGAAAGCGTTCTCTTTTGAAAGGGCTTTTGCATTTTGCAGTTCTTATTCTTTATTTTTTCAGTTGTTTATTTACTGTGTAACATTCATCGTGGTATTTTTCTCTCAGAGAAAGAAGATACAAAGGTGTTGGTTGTGGCTACCATAGCATGGGGGTTGCGCAAATGTTCTCGCGCTATTACTCTTGCTTTAATTTTCCTTCTAGCAATGAAGCCTGGCTTTATTCATGCAGTTTATAGTATGGTGAAATATCCTTCTTTTCTTTTGTCTCTGATTTCCATTTAATTTCTGTTAACCCATAAATGAAAAACTTCACATCAACTTATTTGCTCATTATGAATTTAGACATTCCCCCTTGATTGTTCCCATTGTTTTAGCTGGAAATTGTGTGACAATTCTATTGTTTCTTGCTTCAATATGAGCTCAAACATTCATAATTTTAGAGAGCTCAGAGAATCTGTTTGAAACTGTTGAGGAAGATCACCTCCTAATCAACAATAAGTTCACACCCCATCTGCTGATTAATGTGTTTCTTTGCCAAGAATACTTCACTAGTAATGTTGAGGCTCAATTTTGCTGTTTTTGGGGACACTGATGGTAGCATGGCAGTGAGATCTGGGCGGGAGGTGTTTAGGGTGTTGGTCTGTATACAAGGCTATGGTCTTGAGACTTTGTGATTTGGAAGTATCACTTCTATGTATAATGGTGTTACTTTTTGCTGCTGTATTGCAAAGAAAAATTACCAAAGACAATATAGACTAAGAGGAGGAATAAGAAGGCTTTGTATCTGGAAATGGAATGCAAACACTTTTATCTTACATTTTTACATAGTGGTTTGATATGGGGCTGCTTAGATTGACTTATCAAACTATGACTTTTTTAAGTTTTATTTGAGTGTGTCTCTCGTAAGTCCTTTCCCAAGTTAAGAAGTTTTCTGTTTGGATGGATCACTGTAGAAGCACTTACGAGGACATTTTTTGTCCGGAAAAATGAGTCTACTTTTATCCAAAGAGAATAATATTAGGTGCCTTTTTTGAGCTTAGAAGTGCTTATCTCATGAACACCTGCCTAGCGGTTTATGACCCCCGAAAAAAGCCAATCCAAATAGGCCCATTATCTTCATAATGTACTTGGTACGTAAATTTGCTACTGGAAAGTAGTTTTAATATTCTGAAATAGTGAAATAAATATCAAAGTAAAGATATAATTCATAAATCCATCTGCAATTTTTCTTCCCTAGCCCGAGGACTATACTTTTAGCTTTGAAAAACTTTCTAGTATGAAAACTCCAATGTCACTCTTATATGTACTTGTTCTTTTTTTTTTTTGATAAATGTGGACACTCCACTTTGCCATGCTTGAGGCATGGATTGAACCCTCAACCTCTCAATTTCTAGAGAGGAGGTGTGGTAGCCAACTTTCTTATGAAAGTTGGTGTTATATGTACATATTCATCCAAGCATTCTTATCTTTTCCACACATGCTCAGGCAATGTGTTATCTTTTTCCTCTTCCTTAATAACTTAATATTGTGAAGCATAAAACATAGCAGGTTTAAGTAATCCTATAGAATTTATTGATCAATCAAGGGATTCTATGGTGCCATAAACCTTAACTAACACTTTTCCACTGCATCAAATCATCCTTAATTCGATGGGCTACATTTTATCCAAGGTCATCATCTTTTTGAATATTTTGACCCAAGGTATCTTAGACAATGACTTGTTATCACCAAAGACCAATATATGGTAAAGATGTAGGTTTTAAATAAGTTTGACAATCATAACCAGCTAGGAAGAAGTGTTGGGCAAGGCAAATGGTGGTTTCCTGATGATTTGAGAATATAAATTGGATGTAAAGACTTCTAACATATGGTTTTAAATCTAAAAGTTTCAATAGACTAAATTAAACTACACAATCAAGAATCAAAACCTCTCGTGCTAGCAGTGGAGTTTGAACTATCTCAAACTCTAAGTTAGTCATGATATATTACTAACCATGATGGTTTAAACCTAAGCTCATTATTATCATTAGTTGGACTTAAAAAGTTAAAGCAAGTGAACTATGGTGCATTGTTGTATTAGATTCCATTATTTGGGATCAAAAGTGCATATCATTTATTTAGCACAACATTCTGTAAATTCTGGCAACATGGTTGGGTCTTGTAGACCTTTAAGCATTTTCCCATGCATATATCCTAAATTTTTTTTTTTTTTACCACTTGAGGGGTAATTTAATAGCTTTATATATTTATTTATTTATTTTGAGATTGCGCAACTTCGAAAGACCCAAAACACATTAATGTTAGTTGTTTGGGATTTCAAATTTTTTGTTATTTGTTTGTTTTACAGGTTAGGAATAAATTCTCCTTTCACTTTTTGATTTTGTCTATTAACCACCAAACTGCTATCAAAATTTCCTTGAATAGCGTAAATATATACATTTTGAAGATCAGGACTATCACTTAACTCTAGCTAAGAGAATATGCACTTCATCACCTTCTAGAGTTACGAGTCTCCTTTCTAAAAAAAACTCCTTTTGAATCCTATTTTAATGGATTGTAAGCCTTTGGCATTAAGAGCATTCCTATTTTGCAGAAGTATACATTTTGAAGATAACAACTATCACTTAATGCTAGTGAAATGAATATGCACTTCAGCATCTTTTAGAGGTTACAAGTTTCCATTCTGTAAAGATCTCCTTTTGGATTACTATTTTAATGGCTTTTACTTACATATCCTTGACCATGAAGAGCATTTTAGGTTGTATGAAACATTAGCATAACTTTATAGTATCCTTGGATATATGTCTTTAATATTTTGCATTATCTGGATATACTAATTGATGCCAAATCTTTCTATTGTATCAGTGTGCTTCTTTTTGATCTTTCTGCTAAGCTCTTCTATCAGCAGAAAAATGCGGCAAGCATTGATTCTATTCTGTGAGGCACATTTCTCAATTTTGTATGTTCTTCAGCTCAACCTTTTCACAAAGATTTTGGGGCACAGTGGTTCCTTAACTATGGAAATTCTGTCACAATTAGGTATGCACTTTTTCAAAGAAACTAAAGTACAATTGTAACCATTGATTGAATGCATGTATTTTTCATAAGAAACTATATTTCATTGTATTGGTAATACTCATGTATCTTAGTATCTGGCTTCGACAAAAAACAATAAATTTGCTTGACCTGTGCCTTTGGAAGAACACTTATATTGATTTCTAATGTTTATATTGTATCCTCAATTGATTTTTCATGCTTTCTTTTAAACTTTTTCCTGTTGAATTCAACTTGCAGTATAATATTTTCTTTCTTTGATGAACTGACCAAAATTTTTCACTGATGTACCTAATTTGGAAGCTGTAACTTTTTGCTACTAATATTCCTTACTAAATCCTATTGGATGTGCGAAGGTAATTTTTGCAACTTGCAATTAGATGCATGTAGAACAAATATATTTTGTTGGTGCTAGCATGGGCTCTAATGTTCATTTAGTTGCAAACTAACATATGTAAATCATTATCTTCAAAAATTATATAATATAGCTTAATATAAAATTAATTAATTTAATAATTAATAATGGATGAGGGGTTTCACTAGAGTGGATAACAATCCACCGGATGTGGCCATCCGGCCAATTTGGTTGGATATGGGCATCCAATAATTTTGGATGACCACATTCACATCCAGGGATGAGGAAACCAACCAAACAAGTAAAAAGTGCTGGATGGGAACTTTCCCATCCCTGGATGTAACTCCCCATCCAGCTAATCAAACACTACCTAAGTGTTGCAACCTATTATTGTATTTGGTCTTTTTAAAATGGTGCACTCTAATACTCACTTTACACCGTTATGGAATTCTGTTGTGTACTAAGAATATACATAGGATGCATAGCTTCTTCAGAATGGTTACCCAAGTGTTGCAACCTATTGTAAACCTGGTTAGCAAAATTTGGTGATATCATTACCGTGCTTCGTTGCAGTATATTGGTTGCATAGCTTCTTCAATAGCTGATAATTTTTCTATTATTTCTAAGTTGCTTGCATCTTTTAATGCCAACTGGCCACTTGGTTGTGGTGTACGGCTTCTAAATCTGCTGGGATTGATCTTCAATAACATTTGCTGTGTGGGGTTTGCAGGGCTCTCAAGTAGTGCTACTTCTGGGAGCTTCCTGGAAATTGGTGTACTCTTGTGCTTCTGTGCGGTTCAGAACCATGGGTTTAAGATGCTGTTTGCTTTTTCTGCTATTATACAGCATACTCCTTATCCGCCGTTTGGGTTTAGCATACTAAAAGCTGGCTTGAACAAATCTGTTCTGCTCTCAGTTTATGCATCAGCAAGTTCCAGGAGCAGTCGGACCAGCAAGTCTTCACATGGTAAATCACTTTATATATATATATATATATATATATATATATATATACTATCTGTGTGCATGCTCACATATTTGCTTTAGGTGTCTTTAGCTCTCTCGGTAAAGTTGTCGCCATGTGACCTGAAGGTCATGGGTTCGAGTCGTGGAAATAGCCTTTTGCGAAAAAAGCAGGGTAAGGCTGCGTACAATAGACCCAAGTGGTCCAACCCTTCCCCGGACCCCGCACATAGCGGGAGCTTTGTAGCACCGGGCTGTCCTTTGTCTTTAGCTCCCTTCTTTTTGTTTTCATTTCTTCAAAATCAGGTCAAATTTGTGGCTTGACAGCGATATCAGTGGCCCTAATTGATAGAATTCATATTTGTTTCTTCTTTCTCAGAGAAATTAATTGCAACATATCTTGGCAAAGTAGGCCAGAAGTTTTTATCTACATACCGGTCATATGGGACATATATTGCATTTGTGACTATTCTTCTTACAGTTTACCTGGTGGTTCCTAATTATATATCATTTGGATATCTTTTCTTCCTCATGTTCTGGATAATTGGAAGGCAACTTGTGGAGCAGACTAGAAGGAGACTCTGGTTTCCTTTAAAAGTATACACAACCATAGTTTTCATTTTCACCTATAGCTTGAGCATTTCTTCCAGTTTTGAGATGGGGTTGTCCAAAATTATTAACCTTTATCCTGATTTGGGATTCAATCCTGAAGCCTCTTTGCTGGAGAATGTTTGGCAGTCCTTAGCTGTTCTGATTGTAATGCAACTTTACAGCTATGAACGGTCACAAAGTAGGCACAGCAGAACAGTTGATTCTTCTGATGCATCAGAGCTTGGGGTTTTGGGGTTTATCAGAAGGTTCCTTATCTGGCACAGTGATAAAATTTTGTCTGCTGCGGTTTTTTATGCTTCTATGTCATCCATAAGTGCTTTTGGATTTCTTTATCTTTTGGGTCTCATTATCTGTTCTACTTTACCTAAAGCTTCTAGGGTGCCTTCGAAATTCTTCCTCGTCTACACTGGACTTCTTGTCGCTTGTGAATATCTGTTTCAAATGTGGGGTAAACTGGCATACATGTTTCCTGGTCAAAAGTTTTATGGTTTGTCACTTTTTCTTGGCTTGAAGTGTTTTGATTCAGGATTTTGGGGTCTTGAGTCAGGCTTGAGGGGGAAAGTACTGGTGATTGTTGCATGTACCCTTCAATATAATGTTTTCCATTGGCTTGAAAGGATGCCAGATTATCTGGTAAATGAGGGAAAGTGGGAAGAACCTTGCCAGTTGTTTGTCTCAACAGATTATATCTCGGCACGTACAAGAGGAAATGCACCACCAGTAGATTCTGCTGTAGTGCCTTCCAGACAAAGAGGCACCACCTCCAATTCATGGCCATCATTTAGCTCTCTTGCCTTTGAAGTATCAGATTCAATGGCTAGTGTGGCAAGAGGTGCTGGGAGTAGCACTAGTAAATACTCGTTTGACTATATATGGGGCAGTTCTAAGGAGAGTCACAAGTGGAATAAGAAACACATCATTGCTTTGAGAAAGGAGAGGTTTGAAATGCAGAAAACTACGCTGAAAATCTATATGAGATTCTGGATAGAAAATCTGTTCAAACTTCGAGGTCTTGAGATTAACATGATTGCTTTACTGGTGGCAAGTTTTTCAGTGCTAAATGTTATCTCAATGATTTACATAATGTGCTTAATTGCATGCATCCTTCTGAATCGGCAAGTTATCCGGAGATTGTGGCCTATATTTGTTTTCACATTTGCTGTCATCCTTGTACTAGAGTACTTTGCCAATTGGAAAAATCTGATTTCTTGGTTTCATGATCCTAGTGAGATGAATAGCCACTGCCATGATTGCTGGAGTAGCTCAAGTCTTCACTTCAAATATTGCATGAAATGCTGGCTGGGTAATTTTTGTCATTATTAGATGTGCTGATATTTTCATTTCATTCTGTTACCTCTGCTAGTATTATTTTTTTCTAGTTTAAGCGATTACTTACAAATTAAATCTTTCCTTTTAAGCAGGAGTAATCGTTGATGATCCACGTATGCTTGTCAGTTACTATCTGGTTTTTATTTTCTCTTCCTTTAAACTTCGCTCTGATCATCTTGATGGTTTCTCTGACACACATACATACCGGCAGATGATGTCTCAAAGGAGAAATGCACAAGTTTGGAGAGATCTCTCCTTTGAAACGAAAAGCATGTGGACCTTTCTAGATTATTTGAGGCTATATTCTTATTGTCATCTTTTAGACATTGTTCTTGCATTAATTTTGATAACTGGAACACTAGAATATGATGTCCTTCACCTTGGTTACCTTGGTTTTGCACTGGTTTTCTTTCGGATGAGGCTTGAGATATTGAAAAAGAAGAACCAAATTTTTAAATTTTTGCGACTATATAATTTTGTGGTCATTGTTCTTTCTCTAGCATATCAATGCCCTTATCTTGGGGACTATAGCTCGGGCAAGTGTGGGATGACTGACTACATTTATGAGATCATTGGTTTTTATAAGTATGATTATGGATTCCGGATTACATCAAGGTCTGCATTGGTTGAAATTATCATCTTTCTGTTGGTATCAATGCAGTCGTACATATTTTGCTCCAGAGAATTTGACTATGTGGCAAGATATCTTGAGGCTGAGCAGATTGGTGCCATGGTACATGAACAAGAGAAGAGGGCAGCATGGAAAACTGCACAATTGCAGCACATTCGCAAATCAGAAGAACAAAAACGACAACGCAACTTGCAAGTGGAGAAAATGAAATCTGAGATGCTAAATTTGCAAATTCAACTAAATAGCATGAATGCGGTTACAAATATTGGTAGCACTTCTCCACAAAACAGAGGCCTTCGAAGAAGAAAGAACCCCTCACAACTCAATGTCGAAACTAGCAAGTTACAAGGAAATGAAGTTGGCTTAGTTTCAGAGGAGGGCCGGGATTTGAATACAGATTCATTTAATTCATCTGGTTTTGGTGTACCCGATACACAGTTAAGGGAATCATTATCACACATATCATCCGACCTACCACAATCTCCTAAGAGTGCTAAAAGTGAAAGCTCATTAACAATGGAATACATGAAGCATTCCTTGGACTCTCTTTGTGAGATAAGTGAGTTAGGAGAAAGAGATGGTACCACTTACCAGACTGTAGTCAAAGATTGGAAAGAAAAGGGTAAGGGTAAAGAAAACCCTCTAAAATCAGCTGTTCAATTGATAGGTGATGGTGTTTCTCAAGTACAGTCCCTTGGAAATCAGGCGGTTACTAACATTGTGAGTTTCTTGAACATTGAACATGGGGAATCTGATTTAAATGGTCATTCTTCCGCAGAGGATGGGGTTTATGATGAAATTGAGAGTCAGAACAAAATAGGGCATGGGCATTTTGATCAGACATTGTCAGTTCGTTCGGGTAGTGGAACCATGATGCCTGCGGCCAGCCTTCAAATGGGAAGAATCTTTCGTTTCATTTGGTCACAGATGCGGTCTAATAATGATGTTGTTTGTTACGGGTGCTTTATTCTAGTTTTCCTCTGGAATTTTAGCTTGCTTTCCATGGTCTACCTTGGAGCTCTTTTTCTGTATGCTCTTTGTGTGAATTCTGGTCCTAGTTATTTATTCTGGATTATTATTCTAATCTACACTGAGGGCAATATTTTACTTCAGTATTTGTATCAGATTATTATCCAGCACTGTGGATTGAGTATTAATCTTATAATATTGCAGAGGTTGGGGTTTCCTGATCACAAGATAACAGCATCATTTGTTGTTAGTACCCTTCCTCTCTTTCTTGTGTACATATCGACCCTTCTGCAGAGTTCTATAACTGCTAAAGATGGTGAATGGGCGCCTGTAACAGAATTTAAAATATTTGGTTTAAGATATCCTAACCAGGATGATCATACTGTGAACTATGGTTGGAGAATGAGGGTATGGCGATTCCTCTCTCCAGTGATGGACGTAATAAAGAAAATATCAAGAGGTTTCACTCGGTATTGGATGTCACTGACACAAGGATCTGAAGCTCCGCCACATTTTGTTCAGCTGTCGATGAAAGTTGATGAGTGGCCGGATGATGGGATCCAACCAGAGAGGATTGAATCTAGAATAAACCAGTTGCTCAGAGTCGTACATGAAGAAAGGTGTGAAGCAAAAATTCCAAATTCATGCCATTCCGTCAGTAAAGTTCGAATCCAGAGCATTGAAAAAAGTCAAGAAAGTTCTGATGTAGCTCTTGCTGTTCTTGAAGTTGTTTATGCTTCTCCTTCAGTAGGATGCCCAGCAGTAGAATGGTACAGATCTCTGACTCCAGCTGCTGATGTAGCAAGCGAGATTCTTAAAGCAAAAAACATAGGTCTTATTGAAGAAATAGACTTTCCATACCCGATAATATCTGTGATTGGAGGTGGTAAAAGAGAAATTGACCTATATGCTTATATATTTGGTGCGGACTTGGCCGTTTTCTTTTTAGTTGCCATGTTTTACCAATCTGTCATAAAGAACAACAGCAAATTTCTAGATGTTTATCAGCTAGAAGATCAGTTCCCCAAGGAGTTTGTATTTATCTTAATGGTGAGTTTGTGTTCTTCGAAGATTTAGGCTAACCTATGTTATAAAGTATATTAATATTGTAGTATATTTATTTTCTGAAGTCTAGTGTGTTATAATGGTTTATTCAAGTCAACTTTGGGTTGCTCTTTTCTTTGCAGATTCTGTTTTTCTTGATTGTGCTAGATCGGATCATATATCTTTGTTCCTTCGCCACAGGCAAACTCATTTTCTATGTTTTCAACCTGATCCTATTTACATATTCAGTCACGGAGTATGCTTGGTATATGGAGCCATCTCACCAACGTGTAGGAGGATTTGCTCTTCGTGCTATCTATTTAACAAAATCAGTTTCCTTAGCTCTGCAAGCATTGCAAATTCAACATGGAATTCCTAATAAAAGTACATTATATCGTCAATTTTTGACTAGCAAAGTTACGCAAGTCAACTATTTGGGTTTTCGACTTTACCGTGCTTTGCCTTTCCTGTATGAGCTGCGATGTGTGCTTGACTGGTCCTGTACCACTACTTCGCTGACAATGTATGACTGGCTAAAGGTAAGGTGTTTTAAGCATTTTTATTTTGTTGTGTTATGTGAATAATATTTCACAAAATGCTTTAGTACGTATGAACTAAGACTCACTGAAAGCATTATTGTTAGTGAAATCAACTCTATTTATATAGCTTTCTCTGAATTCATGGACAGGATTCTGAAAAGTGTAGGCCATGAATTATGTCTCCTGTGCTATTAATATTTCTGGTTTGCTTTGTCATGGATACATATGCAAAGATATCATCATTTCTACCCTTAAGTTTTGCAGTTCAAATCCACTTGGTTGATCGCTGTACATTTATGAAATCATGTTAGTCATAATGCTTACATGTGGAAGCTTATGTTTGCTATGACAAAAGTCTTGCTTCTACGAATGGGTCATGGCAAGCCACTTGAAGTAATTGTTCCTTGAGTTTGAATTTGCCATTCTATAGAGCATTCACTGAAATAGATCAAAACTGAGTCTATAAGTTAGCTGAAACTATTGTCTCATAATATGCATAATGCTAATTGTTTTAGTTAAGCCTGCAGCTATATTTGGCAATGGGGCATTGCTCATGTAGCCTGTGTTCTTATCAAGGATAAACAAAATCTAACTTCGATATGCATATAACTTATTGGAATCTAAAGGGGCTGATTCTCTCAATTTTATTTGTTCATTAACTTTACCTTTGACGTTGGAGGTCTTACCAACCCAACAACCCATGACAGCCTTGCACCGAATAATTTCTTTGTAAAGATTGTTTTTTATATATAATATATTCATGCAGAACCAAAGCCATTTTCTACTTTACTTTAACCGATGTCCTCCAATATGGTTAATGCAGAAGACACTCGTTCTACTTCATAACATTTGATAACACTCACATTACTTAGTGAAGGAGGTCATGATATTGAATCAGTTATTTGTTTTCTGTTAATGTGTAGCACGTCTATTGAGTAGTTTTCTTTATTTTCTTAATCTTATACTTATTTTTATTGTGCAGTTGGAGGACATCAATTCAAGCTTATTTCTTGTAAAATGTGATGCTGTTTTGAATAGAGCAAGACATAAGCAAGGAGAGAAGCAAACAAAAACCACCAAATTCTGTAGTGGCATTTGTTTATTTTTTATATTGATTTGTGTCATTTGGGCTCCTATGCTGGTAAGTATTGTAGCTCTAATTATTCTTCAGTTTTATATCAATATTAAATGTAGGAAAGTTTGCTTGGTTTTGACTTAAGGTTCATGATTGCATGAAATTGAAAGCTAGCAGACTTCAAAACCAAATAAATGGTTGTGCCATCTGTATTTTTACTGTTAAATGATTTTTCTGTAGAGGTTCCTGTTGATGCATTTGGTTGTTCCTTTCTATTATTTTGTATTTGTTTGGTTCTGGATAGGATTATACATTTGAGACTAGCGTTGGGGAAAAAAAACAATTAACATAGTGTTGGGAAAAGAAACAATCAACATAGTGAGTGTGTATGCTCCTCAAGTAGGTTTAAAGGAAGAAGTTAAGGCTAAGTTATGGGAAGATTTGGATGGGGTAATTTTAGGGATTCCAAGTGAGCAAGAACTTTTTATCGGGGGAGATCTTAATGGGCATGTGGGTAGACTTAGTGATGGCTATAAGCAAGTCCATGGGGGTTATGAGTATGACAACATGAATGAGGAAGGAAAAACTATTTTAGATTTTGATTTGGCTTATGATTTGGTATTAACCAAGACTTGCTTTAAGAAAAGGGAATCACATTTGATTACCCTTTAAGAATGGGGATAACCATAGCCAGATGGACTTCCTCCTTACAAGAAGAAGGGATAGATTTATATGTAAAGATTGCAAGGTTATACTTGACGAAGCACTAACTACCCAGCATAGGTTACTGGTGTTGGATGTGAAGAAAAATGGTATAATGAAACAAGAAAGGAGGGTTAGGCAACATAGGATTAGATGTGGGCTTTAAAAGGGAATAACCAATTAACATTTATAAATAAAATACGGGAAGAGACAGCTGGAAATATAGAAGATGATGCAAACATTTTATGGAAGGAGATGTCGAATCGTATTGAGAAGGTAAGGAGTGAGGTTCTAGGGGTCTCTAAGGGACTAAGGCCTCGACCACAGGAATCATGATGGTGGAATGAAGAGGTACAAAAGGCTATTAAAGAGAAACGATATTGGTACAAGAAGTTCCCCACGGCTGAGGATAAGGAAGCATTCGAAAAATATAAGAAAACAAAAAAAGAGGCCAAGAAAGTGGTTAGTGAGGCCTATGTAAATTTTTAGCCGATTTGTATCAAAAGTTGGGAACGAGAGAAGGAGAAAAAGAAATGTATAAAATAGCACGGCTAAGAGATAAGAAGGGGAAGGACTTGAACCAAGTAAAGTGTATTAAGGATGAGTCTCAACAGATGTTGATAGGAGATAAGGAAATTAAGGAGAGATGGAGAAGCTATTTTGATCACCTATTTAATGCAAGTCATGATGATAACTTTGTAGATCTTTATGCATCAGTAGTGGAGAGGAACCTTAGCTATATACGTAGAATCAGACCTAGTGAGGTCAAAGAGACTAAAAAAGATGAAGGTTGGGAAAGCTTGTGGCCCGGATGGTGTTCCGATTGAAGTTTGGAAGTGTCTTGGTGAAGTGGGGGTATTATGGTTAACCAAACTTTTCAACTCTATATTAAAAGGGGGAAAGATGCTAAACGATCGGAGAAAGAGCATTCTGGTCCCTATATATAAAAATAAGGGGGATATTCAAAATTGCTCAACTACTGTGGTATTAAGTTAATGAGCCACACGATGAAACTCTGGGAGAGGGTAATAGAGCATCGACTCAGGGATGTTACGAAGGTATTAGAGAACCAATTTGGCTTTATGTCTGGTAGATCTACAACAGAAGCCATTCATTTGTTAAGGAGTTTGATGGAGATCTACAGAGAGAAGAAGAAAGATCTCCATATGATTTTCATTGATCTAGAGAAAACATATGATAGGGTACCAAGACAAGTTTTTTGGTGGCCGTTGGAGAAGAAAAACATTCATGTTAAATATATAAATGTTATTAAGGATATGTACGAAGGGGCAGTTGCTAGTGTGAGAACAGTTGGAGGAGATACAGAGAAGTTTTATATAACAGTGGGTCTACATTAGGGATCGGTCTTGAGCCCATACTTGTTTACTCAAGTAATAGATGAGTTAAGTAGTTATATCCAAGATGACATCCCATGATGCATGTTATTCGTAGATAATATTGTCCTAGTTGATGAGATTAGAGATGAAATTAATCAGAAGTTAGAATTATGGAGGAACATCCTTGAGAGTAGAGGCTTTAGGTTTAGTAGAAGTAAAACAGAATATATATATTGTAATTTTAGTCAAAGTAAGAGGGAGGAATGGGAAGTGATATTAGGTGGGAGAGTAGTGCCTAAATGTTACCATTTTAAGTATCTAGGTTCCATTTGTCAGGAAGATGGGATGATAGATGAAGATGTATCCTATAAAATTAGAACATGATGACTGAAATGGAGAAGTGCTACGGGTGTGTTATGTGATAAAAAGATGCCTAACAAAGTGAATGGAAAGTTTTATAGAACAATAGTTAGATCAACTATATTATATGGGAGCGAGTGTTGGGCAACTAAAGTTCAATATATTTATCAGATGAATGTGGTAGCAATAAGGATGTTAAGGTGGATGTGTGGTCATACAAGATTGGATAAGATTAGAAATGAACACATCCGGCAGAAGGTGCATGTTGCACCAATTGAAGATAAAATAAGAGAAGAGCGTTTAAGATGGTTTGGACACGTGCGTCGTAAACCCCAAAGTGCCCTGGTTCGAAAATGTGATAGTTTGGTAATAGAAGGTAAAAAGAGGGGTAGAGGTTGGCCAAGAATTACTTGGAAAAAGGTAGTGTCTAAGGACTTACGTTTATTAGATGTTGATCTGGATCTTGTTTTTGACAGAGCTACATGGAGACAGAGAATTCATATAGCCAATCCCATCTAGTATGGGATTAAGGCTTAGTTGTTGTTGTTGTTGTTGTTGTTGTTGTTGTTGTTGTTGTTTGGTTCTAGATAGATTCTGATATACTTGGTCATACTGGTCCATGCATTTATCTTTCCTTTTTGTTCAAGATGCATGTTTACATTAGGATTAGTACTTTTATATACCACTTAAATATGTAACTTATTATATTCTTAAAGTGGGTCATCTAGCATGGTGATAAATAACTAACACATTCTAACTTAACTTATCTAATGGCCATTGAGGAAGCCTGTTAGTAGTCATATTAAAGTTTAGTGAAAAATCAGTTTTGATTATTGCTCAATAACTTTCTGTTACCACCCTAAATCAATTATACCTGTATTTTAACATTTCATTTATGATCAACTTTTTGCTTCTGGCCAAATTTTTAAGACTATGCCACCTAAGTAATCCCTTATTTGGTGTACTTTTTTGTGGTTTAACTTGTGCACTTTGATCCAAGTCTCCATTAGCTTGGCAGTGTGTTGCGCACCTTACATTTACCATTGGTTAAGCATGTATCCACACCCACAAAGTAAACGAATAATTTATAGATAAAAGCATAAGAGTTTCTTTCATCTGTGTTCTCATCATCAATCTCTTATTTGAAGACTTACTGATAGAGCTGAGAAGCACAAGGTTCGAATGGAAACTACTTCATATAGGAGACTTGTTTTTCTTCCAACAAGTGGATGTTACCCTAACATCACTGTTCTAATAATATAAGACAGATTTTTCACTTTGGCAGCTCTAGGCAAGAGGGTGACATTCCATAGAATCCAAAAGAGTCTGGTTACCAGAAGCTCTTAAGACAACTTGGAACAACTCTCTACAATTCATTTAAATTCCTTAAGGGTCTAGGCATTGAAAGATGGCAATCTTGATATAGGGAATATCGTTTATCTTTGAGCTAATGATCTAACCCTTGAAAATAGGTCTAAGTGGTCGACTGGACCTCAACTTTTTGTCATTCATACTTTTTACTTTATGTGGGAAGGAATTGGTGCATGGAAAATAAGGTATGGGGCTGTTGGCTCATTCAATTTAGGGGTGTTTAGTTGTGGAATAATTTGGGTTAAACTAGTTTTCTCTAGGTATTGCAACCCCTTCAACCAAATACCTTCTAAGGAATAACTTGGAATATAAATATATTTTTTATCTACAAAATTTAGTTAATTAAATATATAATAATTAATTTATTGTTAAAATTATGAAATATTAATAAACATGAATCATTAATTGGAATAGTAAAAATTTAATTAAAAATATTTTATTTTATTTAATGTTGATCAAGTCAAAGCTGTGTCAATTTAGTTTAAAAGTTTCTCTCCGAACCAAATTTAAACTTCAAAAACCCTAACCCAATTTATGCCATGTTATTCCAATTCCAACCAAACACCCCCTTAATCTTCATCTTTTGGCAAAGTCTGGACTTGTTTCGCGTCATTTATATTTGGTTTTCACTATACTATGTGCGACCTTGTAGTGTTATGTTTTATTTTTTTTTATATGCTTGTATTTTCTTCTCCAATTTGCATAAGGATCTTTTGCATTTGAGTTGGCTATTAATTCAATTTGACTACAGCTTGAACTTGATATAAAATCCTATGTGTTCCCTGTACAGATGTATAGCAGTGGCAACCCAACAAACATTGCCAACCCTATTATAGATGTGAGTGTTCATATAGATATCAAAGCTGCTGGTGGAAGGCTTACTCTTTTTCAAACCACCCTGTGTGAAAGATTTTCATGGGAAAAGCTCGGCTTCCATGTAGTTCTTGACCCTGAGCATTATCTGGATACATATAATGTGAATGATATTCAACTGATCTGCTGTCAAGCTGATGCCAGTACAATGTGGCTGGTCCCTCCTCTGGTTAAGAATAGGTTTATAAAATCACTTGATGATGGCATGGATATAATTTTTACATGGTTATTTACCAGGGAGAGGCCAAAAGGGAAGGAGGTTGTGAAATATGAGATAACTGTTGAAGATGAGCCCAGTGTATCTACAGTTAAACAAGTGCTTAATGGGACTGCTAAAGGTTTTGCAATATATAATGTATATCCTAGGTACTTCAGGGTTACTGGCTCAGGTGAAGTGCGGCGCCTTGAGCAAACAGTATGCAACCACTAACTCTTTCTTCTTACCAGATTGTTGGCCATTATGCAATTGCAACTTCAACTTTATATGTTCATCATCTGATGTTCGTATGGCATTACAAGAGCTTAAACTGTTTTTGTCATTTTTCAATAAGCTTAGTTTTGCCTCTGCAGGTAAGTTCAGTCAGTGGCGAGCTTGTCTTGAATCAAGGGAGTCTTTCATGGTGGTCCTTCTATGATATCAATGCCTCGGATGTGGTGGGTTGCAATGAGTTGACTGGACCTATGGCTATTATTGTTTCTGAGGAGACCCCACGTGAGTTTATAATACCTGTGATAATGTTGTCTAGTGCTCTTGGGTTTTATTTCAGTGCCTTAATTTTCCTTCCGTTTCAAGAATTACTTTTAAATCGACTCTGAAGAATATTCATGGAATAAACATGTGGCCAAATCAAAGGCAAGTGCATTTGCATTTCATATCTTCATCATCATCATCTAAGATTTCTTGCAGTGCCACTGCTTCGGCTATAGAGCTCTACTTGATAATACTTCCCTGTATCTTTTATTCCAAATTATCTCATTACATCTATCAACTAATGAGAAGTACTAGAATTTCAAGTCACAAACACATGTTTGAGTTGTTATGAAGTCCATTTGATACTTCTCCTTTAAAAGAACTTAAGTTTCATGCATGGTTACTTATGTACATAACTGTTCTCATGATACATTAATGCAACTATTTGCAATAAGAACTGGCAACTCTGTAGTCTTAGAGAACCAACATGCTAGAAATTTTCCTGGAAATATGACTGCAATGTCTCACACAAACAATGGTCAGTCTGATTCTGGAAAAGGTTTATGGTATAGATAAATATCCCACCTATTTTATGGTATTTCACAACATTTAGGTGTTGATATGGTAAAGATGCAGTGTGGGGCACAATGTCCAGTGCTCCAACAATGTTGCTTTTGATCACATGACATCATGTAGGTTGATTTCAAATCATATGAGATCCATGGATAGATTTGCTAACAAGGAATGTGGATTGGTTGAAGTGTCGAACCACACTCGGGCATTGTTGTCCCTTAGCTGGCTATTTCTCCCTTTTTCTACTCAAAACAATTCACTGACTAGAAGTGTATGACAAGGGACTTTTTCATGATACATATGATACACACAATGATTACAATTTTGCATAATACATATGATACAAGGGACTTTTTCATGATACATATGATACACACAATGTTTACCCTTTTATTACATGCCATACTAAATCCGTTTTGCATTTGTAAGGTTTAGTTGTGTACAAAAACTTAATGTTTTTGAAAATAGGAAGCATATATATTTTTTTATTTCTATCATTTTTTCTAATATAATCACTCTTCCTGTTAGAGGGAATTCTAGGAGAAACTTTAAGCAAGTTCAGCATATGGAGTCTCTACCTAACTTTTGTGCTCGCTGTTGGTCGGTTTATTAGACTTCAATGTTCTGATCTGAGAATGAGAATACCTTTTGAGAATCTTCCTTCATGTGACAGGTACGCTTGGTCTTTGTTTACTCTCTTAACACTGCATTTTGAGTAAGAACTGTTTAGTTTTCCATGTTATTTTTATTAATAGCAAATTATTGTTTTCTTCAGAAATTGCTGCCTATTGCATTAACTTGAGTTGTTTTTGACTCCTGTGCTAGATTTTCTTTGTTATGATTTGTTTTAGATCACTTGAGGCTAATGTGCACCTTACACTTAACACATATATATATATACCAAACAAGACTTAAACTAGGTAATAAAACAAGATTCCTAACTTACAATGTGGGACTAAATAATAAAACAAGGCTTAGACTAAGTAAAGCTATACAATACAATCTTATAGTCATCACTCCTTAAGCTGGTGCATATTAGTCATATGTACCAAGCTTGTTATAAATGTATTTATCGAGAACGTCTAACATATTTCGCAAAGATGTCTGCTACTTGATCATTTGAATTGATGATTCTAGTAGCAATACATCCTGACAAGATCTTCTCTCTAATAAAATGACAATCCACTTCTATGTGTATGGTCATTTCATGGAAAATTGGATTAGATGCAATATATAAAGCTGCTTGAGTATCACATATTAGTTTTATACTTCCATCATCTTCGAATTTCAACTCATGGAGTAGTTGTTTCAGCCAAATAAATTCACATGTTGCTACAACTATGGGTCGGTACTCGGCTTC
Source organism: Dioscorea zingiberensis (assembly GCA_026586065.1). Classification (NCBI taxonomy): domain Eukaryota; kingdom Viridiplantae; phylum Streptophyta; class Magnoliopsida; order Dioscoreales; family Dioscoreaceae; genus Dioscorea; species Dioscorea zingiberensis. The sequence continues at coordinate 50,706,837 of CM048821.1, read as the reverse complement.
ACTTGATCTGGTAGTAACATCTTGTTTCTTGCTTTTCCAAGATACCAAGTTACCTTCAACAAAAACACAATACCCTGAGATAGAATACCTGTTTGAAGGAAAACCAGCCCAGTAGGCATCTGTTTACCCAATAACTTGAGTATGACCTTTATCTTCATATAATATGCCTTGATCTGGTGCTCCTTTAATATATCGAAGAATGTGAACGACAACATCCCAATGATTATCACGTGGTGACCGTAGGAATTGACTAACTATACTCACAACTAGGGCTGTCAAATGATCAAGCTGTTAGTGAGCAACTTAAGATCGACTTGGTAAAAGCTCGAGCTCGATTGAGCTCAGCTTGAAAGCTTGAAATTTAATATTAATATATATTAATATATAATATAAATATTAATAAATATTAATTTATAATATAATATATGAATAAAATATTTAATATTTAGTATTAATATATAATATATAATATAAAAAATTAATTTATAAATAAGTTTTAAATTTCCAGCTAAATCGAGCTGAGCTCGAGATTTCAAAATTATAATTAAGTTCTTAATTTCGAGCTAAATTGAGCCGAGCTTGAGTTTTCGAAATTAAAATCGAGTCGAGCTTGAGTAAACTTATTCGAGCTCGAGCTAGGCTATTTCGAGCCGAATTCGAGCTGGGCCCTGCTCGATCAAGCTCGGTCCGTTTACAACCTTATTCACAACAAAAGAGATATATGGTCGAGTGATAGTAAGATAATTTTATTTACCCACAAGTCTTCGATATCTTCTGGAGTCTGCTATAGGCTTCTCCTATCCTAGTATAAGCTTAGCATTCGGGTCTCTGAGTGTGTCTATGGGCTTACAATTTAACATGTGAGTTTCTTCCAATATATCTAAAGTATATTTTGTCTGAAATGACAATACTTGCACTAGATTAAGCTATCTTAATTCCCATAAAATACTTAGCTTTCTCAGGCCTTTACTAAGTGATGGAAGAGATGTTTAAGTTTCTGAATGGTATCCTAATCATTGCTTGTTATGACAATGTCCTCCACGTAGACCACTAAATATATACACCAACCTGAAGAGTTGTGCTACTAGAAAACAAAATGATCTGCTTCACTTCAAAGCATTCCGAATTCCTGATTAAACCATCCAAACCATGTTCGAGGAGATTGTTTTAAGTTGTATAGAGAACGACACAATTTGCAAACTAAAACAAACTCTCCTTGAACAACAAAAGCTAAGCGGTTGCTCAATATAAACGTCCTCTTCTAGATCACCATGAAAGAAAATATTCTTAGTATCTAGTAGCTAAAACGGCCAATACTGCATAACAATGATGGAGAGGCTTAATCAAACAAAAGTAATCTTAGCAACCGGGGAGAATGCGTCACCATAGTCGTATACAAAGTAGTCATTTCATCTACTATGCCCTATTGTCATCCAGGATGTGAAAGAGCCTCATTGTTGCTTTTAGGAGCATAAATAAAGGACAAGGAGGAATGCATAATAGGGTGAAGATAATCGATAGTAACTCAAGAAATTATAAATTGGATAAAGATAACGAGTAGATCAATTACCTTTTCAAAGAGAAATAGGTAAGTTGTCAACAGGAGGTGGGGTTAAGGTAGGTGTAGCTGGTGGGACAGAAGTGCATCACTAGGGACTTCATTAGAACCTACAACAATGAGGCCAACAATGATAAACTTAAAAAGGATGAGAGATAACATCTGTGCGTGTGAATATGTAGGAAGGAGGAAAAACTCCAGAAATGGAGAGGCTCAACATTGAATGAAAAGAATAGTGATTGCTAAGAAAAAGTTACATATGCTGAGGGAAAATACCGATTAGTATCAGGAGAATAACAACGATGCCCCTTTTGAAGCTTGGAATATCCTAAGAAGTTGCATTTTTTGGCCTTTGAGGAAAGTTTATCCTTGCCAAGTGCGCGGTTATATACAAAACAAGTACATCCAAAAACAAGAGGATGAAAAAGATGAAGTTATGTGGGAAAGAGAGTAGAATGGGGAATTTGATCATGCATTTTGGAAGAAGGTATACGATTAATCTAGTAGCAAGTAGTGAGAAGAACATCTCGCCCCCTTCCCCCACCCACCCCCAGAAATGAAAAAGAACATAACTCTGAAGAAGTGTAAGCTGAGTTGTCTTAATAAGGTGACAATTTTTACGTTTTACTACATTTTGTTCATCTTCCCAATCGCATTCCACAGCCTAAGGAGAGATGCTTTGACGATTTCGAACGGTGGAGCTTTGCCAAATAGCTTCCCGAACAAGGAATTTTGGAATCTCATTCGAGCTCTTTTCCTGCTATCTTCATCCACACGGACAGCGTCCTTGATCGTTGTCTTGAGTTTTTCCAGCACGGTGGCGTCAATCAGCAGTGGGGACGCAGTTTGTCGGTTTCCATCACCAACAACTTTAGCCCAGGAGGGGCCTGGGGGAACGGGAAGGGGCTCTCCGCCCAGAGAGGCCTTCATCAATTAACCAGATTGGGACGGAAAATCAGTTGAACGGATTCCTCCTAATCCAGTGCGAAACAGAGGAAGTCAAGGATCATCTCCTTTTTGCTGGCCCTTGGGCAGTCCACGGAATCACCCTCCAGCTCTCGCCATGGCAGCCAGGCTTTGAACCCGCATTCACGAGGTTGACGAAGTCTATGATCTGGGTGCAGCTCCACAACCTCCCTGTGGATTATTGGGACGGTGAATCTCTGGAGACATACACTGCATCCATCGGACGACTGGTTAAGGCAGATGAGTATACTACCTCATTATCCCGAACAAGGTTTGCAAGGGTATGCCTTGAGATTGACCTGTTCGTCCCTCTGAAACGAGGATTCTGGCTCGAAGATGAAGATCGGCGAATTTTCGTGATGGTTCTGTATGAAAGAATGCCGATCCTCTGCTATGGATGTGGAATGGTGGGTCACGGAGCCACCTCTTGTCCCAGCCGACGAGATCATCCTTCGGAGCAATCCCCTGCAGCCGGTCCGACTAGTGGTGGCGATGGAGGGTCTTTACAAGGTTTGGCTAAGCAAGGAACTTCGGCGCCTAGCAGAGAGGTTGGTCCTCAACCCCAAACTCCTCTTGCGGAGGCGGATCAAACAGAGGAACAAGGTTGGAGATGGACGCAGGTACCCCGCCGACGAGGGCGCAGTCGTGGCCGCGGTGGAGTTGGGTACATGGCCTCACGTGCTGCGCACCCGCTACCAGAAGCTCCTCGTGGACGCCAGCAAGCTACTGATATGGACGTTTGCCACGCGGCGGGCGTGGATCGTGATCGGCAGGCTTGGGTGCCGGATAATCGCCACGTGGAGCGTGGGAGTTGTGAGGTGATGACGCGTGGTCGAGGCGGGTGTCACGGTCGTGGTGGGTCTTCTCATCAGCTGACCCGAGCCCCCCATTCCGGCCATCCCGTCCCCTCCAACCCATGCGACCAAGTGAAGATAGCTGGCAAAGGTCCCATCGGGCCTCACCTCCGCCCTCCCCGCCAGTTCACGCAATACCAACGACGAGGAGGGCACGGATCCCATTCTCCCCTCTAATTCTCGTGTTCGTGATCTGGTCGGGGCCGTTGGATCTACAAGTATGGATGTGGATATCAAAGGAAAGGGTAAGCGTAAGTCGTGTTCATCACTCCCCCTGCTCTTGATGTCGTCTTCGGACCAGAAGGCAGAGAGCTCCAACGATGCGCACCGGTTGCTTGTTGACAGGGTTGAGCAGGCTCTCCGAGCAAACATGGCATCCTCAGAACCTCAGAGTGATTCGGATAGCTTGGAGGATGACTCGGGTTTGGAGGACTCGGCAGATGAGCGGACCCTCTGGGAACTCCAAAAAAGCTTGCAGAAAGGATCCCGAGCTCGCAAAGGGGTGCAAATCCTATCTGCAGTCCAGAAGAAGAAAGGCAAAGTCATGGCCGGAGGGAAGGGGTCTTGATTGTTATGCCCCTGCTGGTCTCAGTGAAGTCTACAGAACTCTGGTTGCTCTGCTTTATTATGCTCTGTTTTCTAGCTTTGAATGCTTCTGACTATCCGATGATGGTGTAAGTTTTTTTAACTTTTTAATATACAGCCACTATGTGGCTCTTCTTCTCTCAAAAAAGAAAAGAAAAAAACTACATTTTGTTGAGGACTGTGGACATATAATGGCTGTTGAATTTCTTGTTGAGACATAAAGTAAAAGGTGTAGAAAAATATTCTCGTACATTATTACTACATAAAACACGGATAACAATATTAAATTGAGTTTGAATTTTAAATAATTCAGATTGATTCTACGTAAGGAATAACCAAGCGGATTGAGAATAATCATCAATAAAGGTTATGAAATACTGGAACTCCAAAGTAGTTCTAGTATGACTAGAACCCCAAATATCAATATGGATAAGTTCAAAATGGGATGTAACCCGATTATTGAGACGCTTTGGAATTGAAACACGAGTATGTTTTCCAAGTTGACAAGACTCACGCCCAAGACATGACAAAGTAGAAGTAGAAAAATGTGGGACTATATTTTTTTGAAATTTAGAGTGTCTAGGATGACCCAAACAACTATGAATAAAAATAGGAGAGTTAGTAGGGATGTAAGTTGTCGGAGCTGCAGATAATGTGAGATGATAAAGGCCTTGAGACTCAGACCTTGTACTAATCATTTTCCCCGTTCCTCAGTCTTGCAAGATCAAAGATTTATTGAAAAAGTAATCAAGAAATTAAGGTTGCCGGTTAATATATTTATGGAAATAAGATTAAACGGGCACTTAGAACATAGAGTCGGAGGTGAGAGAGAGTAAGAAGGATATGAGCCAAACTAATGTCTTTAGCTACAGTTTTGGAACTATCGGCTTAAGTGGTACTAGGTAAAGTAAAACTAATAAGAGAAGCGAAAATGTGTTTGTTACCAATCATGCGATCATAAACTTTAGAGTCTTGGATCTATAAGCTAATAGAAGAAGATTGAGTAAAACAAATAGGGGTATTACCAGTTTGAGCAACAGCGGAAACGAAAGATGATTTGACTGCCTGATACTAGAGATACGCATTAGCCATTACTTGCCAAGGTAATACTATGATATGTGAAGTCCTTAGATGAGTCATGTGACTGGGTGTCAGATGATTGGGCGATGTTAATAGCATGAGGTCGCTTATGCAGTTGGTAATATCGATCCCGAGTGTGATCAATCTTATTTTAGTATGTGCATTGAGGACGCCCTCGATTAGAACCACCACCACGACCACCTTAAGTGTTTACTTGAGAGGCCAAAACTGAGGAATCTGGAGGGTCATCAAATGTAACTGTCTGAGTAGATGAGATACTCCTTTGGATCAAAGGGAGCTCAAGAAAGCGAGCGGTTAAGGCTAGAGTGACGTCTGCCGGCGGCAACGCTTCTAGGAAAAAGACAAATCAATAGCCTTTGGCTCAGATTATGGGGTGACTGGTTGGAAAAGAGGTTGTCAGAAGTTTGTCGGAAGAGTTACCGGTGGCGGCAAAATGGTGGTTGACGATCAGAGGATGTTGGAGATGATGATAAGGTAACCAGTGAAGAACCACAAGCCCCTGAGGGTTCGCCGGAATTAAGACACCACTGAACCAAAAAAAGGAAAAAGGAAGTTATATAATTAAGGAAGAACGAAAGGAATATGGTAATAAGATGTAAGACGATTAAGATCATTTCACCCCAAAGAGCGGATGATATATTTCTAGAAAGTAATAATAATCTGGTGGTTTTCACAATGTGGTGGTGTTTATGTTTGGTAACTTCCTTTTATTCATGAGTCCAAGGTTAAAGGATTTGATTAATAGTTTCTTTAGAATCCAAGAATAAAATAATTTAGGAAACAAATATTTCCCTTCATAGTCAAAATGAAAATACATAATGGACTTATCAAAGTTTATACAAACAATCACAAAATAAAGTGACATAAATTGGAGAAGTCATAGCACTTATTTGTCAAATAAATCCATACATAAGGTGTGTGGTCATCAATGAAAGACTCGTACTACTGTGGACCTCTTTTTGCATTTATAGATGCAAGTATCTAAATGTTTGAATGAACCAAATCAAAAGAAAAACAATGGAAATTGTACTAAATGTAAAGCAAAGAGTTTGGATGATTTAAATGCATGACAGTTTGAGATTATGATTAAAAGTAACTTTTCTAACAAACCTGTAGAGATCAAATATTGCATTCTGGCCTTGAAAACCATAGTTTGACTTATAGTAATGGCATAGATAGATAACGCCTTTTTTTTTCTTTTAAATTTTTCATACCCTTGAAAATATATCTAATTATGTATTTGACCTCCAATACTTTCTATTTACATATACACCTTGAAATCTTTGTTATTTAGTCTAGAAGCCCTTTTGTTTATTCCCTATTATTAATCGTAGGTTTTCTTTACTTAACCATGTTAGGACCTAGCTATACCAGTCCGACATACCAGAAAACCCTCTTCATCCTATCTTTCCAATCCGAAGACTCCTAAACTAACCTCTCAATAAATCAAATCCTCCATCTTCATGGTTTTTTTTCCCGTATCCTTTTCTTCTTTTTCTTAATCTACACCTCACATTTCTTCATCATTATGAGGAGAAACTCTCTTTGATCTCATCTCCATCACTTTTACTAATCGTAGGTTTTCTTTACTTAACCATGATCCATGCCAATCTATAACAGTCCAAAATACCAAAAAACCCTCCGCCCTCTCTTTCTAATCCAAACCCTCCTAAACTAAGCTCTCAACAAATCAAACCCTCCATCTTTGTGGTTTTTTCTCCCTTATCCTTTTCTCCTTTTTTCTTAATCTACACATCATTTCTCTCCATCATGTGAGGAGAAACTTTGTTTATGACCTCATCTCCATTCGCAAACATGAATGTTAGGTGAAGTTCTTTCTAGTTTTCCTTGATCTTTCTTTCTTCTCTATTTTTTCTTTATTGATCTTCAATATTGATTAGTATCACATATTATGAAACCTTCTTCTTTGGCACGCTTATTACGATTAATCAAACTTGGGAACCTTCTTACTTCTTCTCCCTTTCTTTTTCTTTTCCTTCTCATTCTTTTTACACTTTTTGAGTTATTGATTAATGGATTTCCAATGGTGTAATTACAGAATAATTGTATGGATTAATTTTTGATGAAATAATTATAAATGATGTAATTGGAGCATAATTGAATTGTCAAATTGTTGACTAGTCTAGTGGGATGCAAATCATTTATACAATTTTTTTTCTGTATTTTGTAGAGGTTTATTTGAAAAATATCCAAAAATATATAATTCTTAGGATTTATTTGCAAAATAACCATTGTTGTAATTGTATATATGTTGATGTAATTTAAAGAGGTTTATTATTAAATATAAAAATTTAACTCTCTTAGATTAATTTCCAAAATATCAGTTGTTATATTTATATATATGTTAATTTATTTAGAGGGGTTATTTGTGAAATACCTAAAAATATGTTATTTGTAGGGGTGCATTTGAAATATCAACTCTTGTATGTGTACTCGTATTGGTGTAATTTTTAAGGCGTTTTTGCAAAATATTAAAAAATTTGTAGTTCTTGGCCATTGCTCTATTTAAACATGTGATGATTTCAATTACAAACAAGGTTCTGTTTAAAAAATATACAAAATTTTGTAATTCTCAAGAATTTACTTGCAAATAACCGTCACCGTGTTTTTTGGAAATCTATTTGCAAAAATTTCTGTGATATGTAATTTTTAATAGTTATCTACATGAAAGCCATGCCAATAGATTTATTGCAGACATGGAAGGGTCTTTTAGCAAAATCTAATGCAATTCTTTTAATTAAAAATTGTTGTGACTGAGTACAAATAAAATATAACGATTTTACGGGTTTATGTACAGAATTAGAAGTAAATAGAAATAACTAACTTTTAATTGTAACTTCAGGGCTATACAAAAAAAAAAATTATATGTAGAGAGTATTTTAGGCATTTTAATGTTTTCTATTAAATTTGGGCGGCTAGTAACCAAAGACTTGAGCAAAGGTATATAGGCTAACTAGTGGAGAATCTAGGGGTATAGGAATAAATAAAAGCTTTTTGAGACCAGATAAAAAAATAAGCCTATTTATAGAGGTATATAGCCACACACACACACACACACACACACACACACACACACAAAAAAAAAAGGGAAAAAAAAGAAACAACTATAGAATAATGAAGACTGAGAATTTACCTCAAAAGATTACAAGGAAATGCCTTAGAAGCAACAATCACATGTCGGATTTGAAAATGATCCAACTCATAAAAACCAAAAAAACTTATGAACTGTTCCAATCTCCAAACCTATCTATGAGTCTTGCACAACCCAAGTAGTAGTAAAAGTGATATGATATCCTGAATCAGCTGACCCACATACAATAAACTAATTGTGAATTTAGGGGCATATAAGATATGGTCGATAGTAAGGTGAGGTAAGTTGACAATATAAATCCTCCTAAGGGATATAGTAGAACTGTTTTCAATATCGATAGGTTTTAGCATTATCAAGAGCAGAATTATAATTGGATTGGGGAAGATTTAGAGAAGTCATTTTATTTGTAGCACTTAATTTATTAACCAAATGGTAGGAGCATTACTTAAGGATGAGGAATAGTCAACGTAGTACTTTGCTTAAATTGAAAAGGATGCAAACCAACCAATCTTCACAAGGAAAGCTGACAACTCATTCCTCTCACAAAGAGATGGTGACGGGTTCAAATCACATCTATGGCATGGTTCTAGTGGTTTGTCCACATTTATTAAAAAAAAAAAATGCAAACATTTAGCCAACTAGAATTGATAGAATTGGTTAGACAAAAATGATTGGATTTCTTGTTCAAAGACCACCCTAATGTGAGAAACAAACATTGGATGAATAATAGATATATCAAATGGAACGATGACTATAAACTTTGTTTTTCTCCATGTCGCTGTGATTGTTCAATAGTAGATTGTAACTAAGAGTTATGTGGAACAATAGTAGATATATCAAATGGAACAATGATTGCTTTACTTTCATCATTAAAACCCATTGCCAAATTCTTAACTGAGATGATACAGTCAACATATTGCCACCATAGTGCTGAATAGAGATGCGCAGTTCTACTTAGTGCCACTATAGTGCCAAATAGTCTCCAAGACCAAGAAAAGATTTCTTTCCCCAAAAAAACCAAAAGGATGCTCTTGCCATTGTAAAATGCAAACCAAACCAAGCACCAGATGAAAGAAAAAGAAGTAGAAATCATTGATATAACAAGAACCAAAATCATTCTTCAAATCATAAAATATAGAGTACCATACTCTCATAAGGAGAAGAAAAAGATAAGAGTCATCAATATAACCCAAAAGGCATTATTACTCTTTCAAACTAAACTAAGGCAAACACATAATAAGTAATAAGGTATGAATAACCCTGAATTATTTTGATACTACTTTAACAAGTAGAAAAAAGCTCCAATACTTTAATACAATGATAATTTATTACTTTTTTCGCTGAGTATTTCAAACCATATTTAGCCAATGCTCTAGATTACTAGAAACAAAGAAAAAGAAGGAACTGAAATTCCAACTAAAAATGGAGCTAATTTCTAAGACTTTCAAAGGTGTTGGCAGAGAGAGAAAATCCTGAATCAAACACGCCTCCTTTGCATTGTTAAGTGATGTTAAACTTAAAGTGATAAAGTTTTAAATAACCCTATGTAATTTCAAATAAAAATAAGCATAAAAGTCCCTACAAAAATAAGAAAAATTACGAAATTTGACTTGCAAATGCAAATAAGACTCATAATTAAGCAAATAACTCCAGTAAGTAAACTTCAACACTATCAGGATCAAATTAAGGTTTCCAACCTTGAATAAACCTTGAACTGTTTAGAATGATCCAATGTCTTCTCAGATTTAGATTTTTCATGAGAAGTATTAATGTGTGATCCACCATTATTAGGTCTTTTCTATGCTTTTTTTAACTGCAATAGCTGAGTCCCCTTAATCATCTTGTTAGGTTTGCAATATAAATGGGCAACCATTTTAACTGGCTGTCTAATTTTCAATTGGAAGTAGTTCTATTTTATGACAAATTATCTTCATTCTTTCTGTGTGCGTGTGTTTGTACATTGGTATGGATCCAAGTGTCTCATTCTTGCTATGCTCATTTCATGGAATTTGCTTTTTAACCCCATCTGAACTCCTATCCCTTGGCCCTGAGGTGTTAAGTGTTCAGTTTTCTCTTCACTGCCTTTGGATATTATTTCTAAGAAAAAATTTTTGAAAAGGGGGAAAAAACCATAATGATACGTCCTGACTCAAATACCAGATCAAAATATTACACCTTCACTCCAATCTTTGGATTTTTGCCCCTTGTCCACTATTTGGTTCATAGCTATTTAGGCCCCATTAGGATTGACTTATGAAAAAAAGGGTTTTTTTTCAGTTTGATAGGACTTTTGTAAAAAGGGCTTATCAGGGTAAGTTAAGTGCTTTTGTTATTTTTATGTTTGGATATTTTAATTCAGAAGTATGTTTTGGTAATTGACACTTTCCAAAATAGTTTTAAAAAGGCTTGAGAAGGGTGTTTTGGTAATTGATACTTTCCAAAATAGCTTCTCCAGAACGGCTTTTTCTAGAAGCTACAAACCAGTAGCTTCTGAAAAAAAAAAAGTGTTTTTCAGCCTTTTTTTTGTGCCAGAAGTGCTTAACTTATAAAAAAGTGCTTATGGGAAAAAAAAGTTGATCCAAACAGCCCCTTAGTCCTCCATTTTGGTTTAGGGTTTAGGGTTTAGGTACTAATGGGTTTTTTTTTGGTCCAGAAGTGCTTAACTTATAAAAAAGTGCTTATGGGAAAAGAAAAAAGCTGATCCAAACAGCCCCTTAGTCTTCCATTTTGGTTCATAGTCATTTAATCCTCCTTTTAAACCGTGTTGGTATTACCAGAAACAAAATGATGATTTTTTTTTTAATTTCAAATATTATTGTGAATCTCCTCATTCAAGGTGCGTGACATGCGTCAACTTGCTCATTGATAATTCTTGCTCTGCTTGTGCGGAACATTTCGTTTTCTAGTAAATGGTGAAAAAACCCATGCTTGCTCTGTTGTTTTCTGTTTCTATTTCAAGAATGAATATCAAGCTCTTACTCCTTGCAGGCTTATTGCTATCTGTGAAGACATCTATGCTGCACGCGCAGAGGGTGAGTTGGAGGTCGAAGAAGTCCTTTACTGGACACTGGTCAAAATTTACAGGTCCCCACACATGCTCCTAGAGTACACCAAGCCTGACTAATGTATTGTTGGAATTGAAGTTGACTTACCATTTTCATGAGGGTTTGGCTCTTATGAGAAAATGCTCATTCTGGACCAAAGTGTGAAGTGAAAGGAACAATTGCTGATTGATCTAATGAAAGTATGAAACCATCTGATTTCATAAATTCAAGGACAGTGGTTCAATGAGGCTTTTTGGAAAATTTGTTCTTGTTAGCAATTGAACAAGGACAGTGGTTCAATGAGCTGGGATTATTTGTTGTAAATTATGATAGTTTGACCCCCAACCTTTAACTGCTGCTGATCTTGGCAAAGTGAAGTTGTATTATATTGCCCATCTTCTGTATTAGATGTATATAAATTGTGTACAAGGATTGAAATTTATTGTCTTCTGGCAAATAAAATGAAAGTTTTGTCAACCTTTTTTCTTTCGATTCATTTTGCACAGAGATGGTAGATTGTAGTCTTTGAAAGCCTGACCAACCAAGGAGATCAAAGCTAGCCATCAACTGCTAACCATTTTAACTCCTAATCATTGTTAGATCTTTTTCAGGCATGTTGCTGCAGTGTGTGATAGCTCAAAACAATTTCTTTTACTCATCCAGTGAATATTATTTTGGAGAAATTTCAAAAAACTATCCTGTGGTTTACCGCTTTTTCAATTCGGTCCTTGTGGTTCAAAATTGAACCACAAAGGCTAATAGTTTCTTGTTAATCACTTTACTTGTAATCTTGTGTGCATTCGTAGTGGCGTCTCGTGTAGTCTGGAGCATATTTGAAGGATTTCCAACCGTATGAATGAGAAGATCATCGAAAAATAAGTTAGTCTGTTAATTTTCATACAATTTAAGAACTTGTAGGGTCTTCGTTTTAACGGTTCTTATTTTATAGGAATCTGAACGGTCCAGAATTTCAATCGTTAAGTGGGAGGACCAAACGGTTACCAAATTATATGAAAATTGACAGGTTAGCTTATTTTTTGATGATCTTCCCATCGATACGGTTGGAAATCCTTCAAACATGCTCCAGGGGGCCAAACAGGACGCGACCGAACGACAACATTTAAGTGCAGACTAAAGTGATTAATCCAAGAAACCACAGGGTCTTTGTGGTTCAATTTTGAACAACAAGGACCGAATTGAGAAAGTGACAAACCACATGGTAGTTTTTTGAAATTTCCCCTATTATTTTTGTTGTTTTTGGGAGCTTGGAGACTTCATTTGCACTATAATACCTATCTTCTCTAACTTGATATCAATTCCTTATGGTGAGGTTTGGTAAAAGGTTTCCCCATGCTGGAATGAGGCAGCAGTGGGTTAAGTTTTGAATTTTTCTGAAATGGTTTTGGATGGAACTAATAAAACTTGGTTGTTAAGATATTATTCCTTTGATAATCAGCGTTCATTGTGTTGCAGGAGTTACTAAGATGCTCTTCTCCCAATTAAAACACACCAGTCCTGCTACCTCCTCAAAGAACTTCTGCCACCTCATTAAGGGCGTGTTTGGTTGCTAGAAGTCTAGATATGACACTTCCATGGAAATAAGAGTTCTATTTGGAAGTTGGAGTTTGAGGTGTTTGGTTGGCGGAAGTGAAGAGCCACTTCTGTACACTTCCGTTGTTTGGTTTACGGAAGTAAGGGTATGGAAGTTTGAGTTCCACACTTCTGGGTGTTTGGTTGACGGAAATGTTGGTTTATGGTTACCACGGAAAGAGTGGTGAGGTTACCCTGTTATATTTTTTATGAGTAAATTAGTTAATATAATTTGAAATAATAAATACTTATAAGTAAGAATGAAATATTCCTATAATTAGGTTCTATAATTGAACTATTTTTTTGAAATGATATAGTTTAAGTTAATCCCATTTATTTTAAACTAAATAATGGAGTATTTTAATTTAAACTAATTTAAACAATGATCATTATATAGGTTAAATGTTCATTATATATAGGAGTTAACTAAGTCCTATTATAGAGTTTATGAATCTCATGAATGTGTGCTAGATGTGAAGAAACCTGAATCTATTATCTCAGATAAATTAATACACACTAAAAACTTCACAAATTTTCAATACCGAAATCAAAGAGAATTCAGTAAAATATATGTTTTATTTATTTAAGAAATGTTTCAATCACAAGAGTACAAATGGGAACAACCCATGTACTTGTGAAAATTCAAGCTCTATTTTGATATTCACCTACAAGAAAAATGTGCATTTGGCACAAAAAACCGAGGCCACCAATGGTAAAATTGTTTGTTTCCTATACAAATGAAATCTACAGACACAGATCATCTCTTGGTTAAAACTTATAACAAGAAGCTCTGAACTCTGAAGTCTGAAGTTATCATCGGTGCTTTCATTGGCAAGGAATACAGTGGCATGAAAATCAGAATCTGTTTCTCAATTAAAATTTTGATCCACTAGCTTGAAGAATACTGTGGCATGAAATCAGAATCTATTTCCTTAACATCAATGGGATTTTGATCCACCAGCTTGAAGAATCTGTTGCTCTATCTGCAGGTCATCCAATTAAATTGCAAACAAGTGTCAATCAATATAAATTATTGACAAATCTGTGGCAAAATTAACAACAGGAATACTGTGGCATGAAATAACAATAAGATATTTGTTCGAGCAAAAGCTTATGGAGATTAGTAAATTTGTTCAAGCAAAAGCATATGGAGAAATTTTAAGGCTGATTCTTGCCTCAAGTTTTTCCTCTCTTTTCTCTGGATGAACTGGTTTTAGCTCCAATAGGACCAATGTTGCCAATAGAGTATTTCCTTGACTCATCATCATCCAAAACTTGTGCATCTCTCGGAAAGCCATCGACTTGATCCTCTTTCATAATAATAGTTGTAACATGAGAAACAACAAGTTTAAATCAAACAATAATGTTTTCAAGTTGTAATGTAATCAGAACTGTTGAGAATGTATTAATTAAAATAATATTAAACAAGTTTGTGAAATCATTACCTGCAAATACAATTGCAAACAGAGCCAAGAAAATCCACTCTACAATAACTATGAAAGTTAAAATATTTCACTACTAAAGCATGCCTTAAACAACGCTGTGGGCAAACAAAGCCAGGAAAATACACTCTACAAGGAAAAATAAAATGCTAGAGTGTTATTTGTTGATGATTGGAGTAGGTACCTGTCAAAGTAAACCATATATATAGCATCACCTTAATCCAACACATTTCCTATCCGCAACTGAATAAATCCATGGCTCAGTTCAAACTGAGGTACTATCATTGGCATGAGTTTTCATAATATGCTTGCTTCCCTCAATTAAAACAATAAGTACAATGATTAAAATATTTTGCACCAATAGTACGAAAAACAAAAAAAAAATTGATATATATAGTAAAACACAGTAACACAAAAACAATCGAGAGACCGGAATAACATGTAGAAAACCACAACAAAACAGTGAAGTCATTAGAGGGAATGAACTGTGGTTGCCTAATGTGGCCTCCCAACTGCCTCGCCGCACTCCCTGAATGACAAAACTTATTTCAAAAACATACAATTAGGAAGGAAGGAAGCATGCAATAAAACAATGAAGTCATTAGAGGAAGTGGGCTGTAGTTGTTGCCTAATGTGGCCTCCCAACTGCCTCGCCGCACTCCCTGAATGACAAAACTTATTTGAAAAACATGCAAATAGGAAGGAAGGGAGCAAGCAATAAAAATATTATTGAATTCCTCACAACTGCATCCCAGGAAACTATGCCTCAATGTGCCCTCGTGAGCTTTCATCATAGCCATATAGGTCAACACCTGCAAGAAGACACTAGTAAGTCATACAAGGATTAAGCTCCAAATATAGTCTTACATACTAATAAGTTCCGGAGAAAATAACAGTGCACAAAAGTACGGTGAAACACTCACAAATGAAACAAGTAAACATGACGGTTCTGTAGAAAAAAGATAAGGAAAAAAAAAAAGCTAAGCAGTCCATGCAACCAAGAAAATAAAAAAGCAAGTCAATCCATTCAACAAACTAAATAAAGAGCAAAGCAATCCATGGTCTTCACTCCATCCTAGAAATGAACTCCTCCATCCATGCCTATCTCAGGTCCGTATCCTTGACCATGAACATCTTCCCTTCATTCTCGTGTATGAACAACCAATCAAACACTTTCACCTTCAACCGTTTATCGATGTCGTCCACCTTCATTACCTTATGATATAAGATGTCATACCACTAAGTTGGGTTCTTAATGGCGTGGGTCAGCTCCCCTACAACCCTAATCAAATTACCCATGTTTGCTTCATTTTGTCCCCCAGATCTCCTGCTTGAACGTTGGGGTGTGCTAGTGGATGACACATTAGGAGTATTAGCAATAGGTGGGGTTGTATTGGGGTTCCCATCTTCGTCATTATTCTCATTTGGGATTTCTTTTATGTTGTTAGTATTCATATCATCTGTGTCTATTCTACTGGCAAAGTCTGAATAAACTGAAGTCGCATAAGATCCAGTGGCCTAGTCTTCACCACAAATGATTCTAAGTTCTTTATAATTTTCTATTGGCTTGTTTATGAAGGGTTTTGCAGCGGAATGTGCCTACAAATTTATTAGATGATTATCAAGTTTATGAGTAAAAATACATGCTAGCAATGAAACCAAACAAAAACGAATAAAGATTAGAATAGACTTACATCTGCGTAAATCTTGAAACCATCGGGTTAAGGGTGATCATTTTGAGGTTATCATCCCATCCAACACCACTCAGTTCCCTCGCTTTTTTGATCTCTGCGTATCTTGTCTTTAAGGTTCAGTAATGATTTTCAACATTCTCAAGAGAATAATCAGTCTTGAACATATCATTAACTGTTGAAGCAGCCATGACGAATGTTGCTTTCTTGAAGGTTTTGTCACACTTCATCCCTATATTAGCTTGCTCAACCAACAGTGGTATTTAAAAGTTAGTATATGTCATAGGCCAAAGCTTGTTTTGGGTTCCAAGCTTTGTTCCAAATCTAGAAGTACTGCCACCCTTCATCGAGCTTCACATTAATCCATATATAAAACATCATGAAAAGGTTAAAAACTAGATGGCACATAAGCAATAGATAAGTAAGTTGTCCACAATGACAGTAATGCAAGGAAACAATAAACGACAAGCATGAGGTGGAGTACAAAATAACAATGCATAAAATAAAAAAATACTAATAAGAACCATTATAGGGGTGTTTGTTAGGATGGATTTGAGGGGATAAGGATTTACAAATACATCTACTTTTTAAATCCAATGTTTGTTTGGCAGGATTTAGAAAATCATTGGATTTTGAAATACCGTATGTGTGAGATTTGGTTTTACGGCTAATTCGGCGGTAAAACCAAATCCAGACTCCAAAATCCCTCACCTGCTTCTCACGTGAGGGATTTACGGGCTCAATGATCGGGATTCCCGAGAGGTCACCCGTCACTGCATCCGCATCCGGATTTGTTTTTCTTCTCGAGCGGGAGCGCTGCTACCTTCTTCTCCTCCCCTGCAAAGCCAGATCTCTTCTTCTTTGCCCCTGTGAAGCCAGATCTGTGCTTCGTTCGATGAGAGCGAGAGATCGAGTAGAAGCAAGTAGGTTTTCTTCTTCTCTTCTCCTTCTTCTCCTTCTTCTCCTTCTTCATCCGCTTCTTCTTCTTCTCCAGTCATCCAAAGGCAGCGTAGTGCTTAGATCTAGTGTTTCTTCAAGGTATTCATCTCCAAAGTAATTGTGGGCAGATCGATCGTTATTTTTTCAAGGTATTCATCTTCTCCTTCTTTGATTCCCAACGAAATAATTGTTCAATTTTTGTATGTAATTGCTGGCAGATCGATCGTTGTTTCCAAAAGATTACGAGTTTCTGTTCATTATTTTATTATTTTTGGGTTTTATGAAATCTATATTGATTTTGTGATTGTTTTAGTTGTTTGGTTGTTTGATTGTTTTCATGTGTACTAATTTTTGCTCTGATGGTTTCACAGAAGTTTTGGTTTCAGTTTCTTTTTACGTTGAATTTGGGAATTATTTGTATGATGAGATTGGTGTGCTGGTATTCCAATATAAAAAAGATGAAGAGAATGAGATGTACTCTATACTCCTTTGTTATCATTTTTTAGGAATGACAATGGGCTGATAACAATGGGCTGATGTGGGATGATCATTGAACCAGTTTTAATTTAATCTTTAAAAAGTAAAGTAGATGACAGAGATTGTTTTTTAACTAGAATTCAGGCCAAAAGACTAACAAAGTTTTAAAAGGACTAATGCTTCGTTGAAGTTCTACTCCTTGACTTTGAGAAAGTCCTGATTATTCCATGCATTACTTGTTAGTTACCTTATCAATCACATAACCTTCATGGTTCTTTATAGATTAATTACTTGTCAACCTTGTTCATATATTACTACTGCATTCAAGAACTGAAAACAAAAGGTTTTATTAGAGTGGTATCGACGCAATGACATTTTAATCATTTCTATTCATGTCCTTACAAAAAGAGGTCTGGACTTAATTTTATATATGATGAAATAAGAAGGAATATAGCATAATTGAATAATTGCAAACAGGAAGGTGCACAAAGAAGAGATCTGACTAAATCCTCTTCATTAAGAAATCATCTACAAAGTAATATGACTTCAGTGCCTTCCATTTGGTTACAATGATGACAAATCTAAGTTTTGTTTGTTAGTAGTTCAGTGTGAGTCAAGCTTTGCTCCAATCTGTGGTTAAAACTTAAAAGAATTGTTTCAAGTGGATTCCAAGCATTAAAAACACACTAATTAATACATTGGTTCTTATTTTTTTTCCAACGAACTTGAAAATAAAAAATATATATATATATATATATATATATATATATATATATATATTATAAACTAATAGAGTTACTTATTTATATAGAATTATTAAAAATATATAGTTCACAGTCTTTTTTTGTTTTTAATAAGATAGTTCTTAACGGTCTGAAAAAACCTAAAATATCAAAATCAGTCCAATCTTACCAAACTGAACTTAAATGCACTCAATATTATTTATCCCTGAAAGCTGGAGGTTTTAAGTATAATTTTGGTGTTTTTAGTATACTTTTAGTAATTGTTGCAGTTGAGATTGCAGAAAAAGCTGTTGACTTGTGAGTTTACTTGCAATACTTTAATCTGATAGTTATCTTCAAACGCCACTAAAAATGAATGCTTAATTCTTACAGGACTGTAGTTCAACCAAATCTAGTGGGATATTTAATTCTGATAACAAAAGCTAAGATACTGACATGTGCTCCAGTGGAAATCAATGCATTCATTTTCATCTTTGTCTCTCTCTTCATCACTAACAAAGGAGTATAGAGTACATACATTTGTGTTATTATAACTTTGTGAAAATATATGTACATATGCTATAAATATGTAATTTCTTTTTTTTTTAATCATTTTTTGGGTGTTTGGATATTACTTTCTGAAATCTATATATGTTGTATGTGTGCAAAATCAAAACATTTCTCAGATTTTAGAGGTGCATAGTTTTGTGAATAAAATGTTTTGTTCTTAATGCATCTTTTTTCTATAGTTTTGTGAATAAAATGATTAAGGTAGATTTACATTGTTTCCGATCCATTGGATTAATTTTTCATCTTTGTATTTTTTTAAAATGTGTAGATGGCTATGAATGACAGAAAGAATAAGTTGAGGGTTGCTCGAACTATACTTTTATTTGTGGCTTATGTTGTCATGTTACATCTACGAATTAAACGACGTAGAATCTATAGAGAATCCTCTTGTAGTCGGTTAGAAATAAGGGTACAATATTTGTCCAAGTTGTTGAATGGGAATGACACCACCAGTATCAATATGGTTCATATGAATAGATCCACGTTCTTCAATATTTGCCTTATAATGAGGCGAAAAGGTCTTATGAGAGATACGTTGCACGTTACCATCGAAGAACAACTGTTGATGTTCCTACACATTATAGGACATAACCAACGCAATCGTGTTATCGCACATAATTTTTTTAGGTCTGGAGAGACCAGTAGCAAGTACTTCAAGCATGTGCTTTATACAATTGGCCAGTTGCATGATGAGTACGTGGCCCACCTAGTACACATACCCTGGCATATATAGCATTTCGTGGCCGAAAACCATACCTTACACAAAATGTGCTCGCTGCCGTGGACTTTGACTTACGTTTTACCTATGTCCTTGCTGGTTGGGAAGGTTCAGCACATGATTCTCTTGTCTTACGTGATGCGCTTGAGAAGCCGAATGGCCTATCAGTCCCTGAAGGTATTCATTTTCTCAAGCTTGATTTGGGTTAACATATGGCAATAATCTAATCATTAGTATTTTCTTAACTATAATCCTCCTTATTTTTCCTAGGAAAATATTACTTGGTTGATACGGGGTACGCTACTAGACCAGGATTTATATCCCCTTATAGGGAGGGGTGTCAGATACCACCTTAAAGAGTTTGGTTCGCGGGCACCAGCAAACCATAGAGAAATTTTTAATCTTCGCTACTCATCGGCTCATACAACAATTGAACGTGTATTTGGTTCTCTCAAGGGTCGTTTCAAAATTCTCGCATCTAGACCGTTTTTTCCTTTCAAAACTCAAACTGAACTAGTCTTGGCTACATGTATTATACATAATTACATCTTAACTGGGGGTGAAGATGCGTTGATACCATCTGAGGAAGAATGGATTTCTCATCGGGCACCCTCACAAAGTAGCACGAGGGAGCTAAGAGAAGAGGCCCAAGAATGGGTGGCACGCCGAGAAGTTGTTGCAAGTAATATGTGGGCCAATAACTAGTACTTTTTTTACTATATGTAACAAAATACACTTTCTCTTGGAGCATCTATTGTACTACTTTCTTGATAATGACACAGAAAAATAGTTGTTTCTGAATTTTTATTTTTGTTGAGAAAATTCGATTGCTATTAAACTCATGTTTTGTCATTTATTTGAATCTTCATTTGTTGTGGTTCTAAGTGAGCATTGATCATATTTGGTTTCCCATCTTATGTTTAATTGAAATCAGTGTAATTTAATCAGTCTAAACCTTGTCTTCCATTCAAAGATTTTGCATTCATGAGCATTGAGCATATTTGGTTTCATGTATATTCATGAATGTTCATCAGATTGAATGTTTTGTTTGTACTAATGGGTGTTGATTAGAGTGAATATTTTTTTTCATGGATGTTTTAGAGTGGAAGTTTAAACTTGCTTTTGTTCTTGGTG
The DNA here is from genome assembly GCA_026586065.1 of Dioscorea zingiberensis. Lineage (NCBI taxonomy): Eukaryota > Viridiplantae > Streptophyta > Magnoliopsida > Dioscoreales > Dioscoreaceae > Dioscorea > Dioscorea zingiberensis. The sequence continues at coordinate 50,686,334 of CM048821.1, read as the reverse complement.
ATACTATAATTCATTGTTATTCATGAAGTGTTTTGTTTCCATGAAAAATACATTATAACGTTCTGTTCATGTACTTTGATATAAATTCCCTTTCTGAAAATTTCAATTATTAGGTAATAATTGACTACTATTTTTCTGATCTCAAGTTGTGTAGGGCTTTCTCTTTTACCAGCTAGCATAAGCATGCAAAACTGAAATTCAGAGCTATATACTATAATTTTTGTCTGCTAGTGGGTATAATCATTTATTTGAATCTTCATTTGCTTGGGTACGTAGTTGCAACATGATTATAAAAATTTCATTTTCTAATGATTCTAAAATAAGATTCATGTTATTTGATTGAGTAATTGGAACTTGATTATGAAAATGTGTAGGAATGGACAACGTAAGAGTTTCGGAGGATAGCCAAACATCAACAGTAAGAAGCCCTAACAAGAGAAGTAGTAACAATAAAAGATGGACCTCTACTGAAAGCCGTTACTTTATACGATTCATTGCTTCTCAAGTTGAACAAGGCTTCAAGGTCGATAAGGGCTTCAAACCACAATCACTCCATGCTGCAACTCTGGCAAAGAAAGAAAAGTTTGGCATCGTAGTTTCTGAAGCAAATGTGTCCAACCACCTAAGGACAATTAAAAGATGATGGGCACGAATCAGAAGACTGAAAGAGTTAAGTGGAATAGGTTGGGATGATAAGCAGAAGATGATAATCATGGGAGAATCAGAATATCAGGAATATATCAAGGTATTAATTTACTTGTTATCAATTTTTATTAATGGTTTCGTATTTTTTTATTTGAACCAGTTTTTGTTTAAACGCTCTACTAATTTGTTTCTGCATATTAGATCTATCCACAAGATGAACCATTCCTAAACAAGCCAATCGAAGATCATGACTTGCTGGAGATGATTTGTGAAAATGATCAGGCCACTGGACGGTGTGCTATTCATTTTGGAGATGAAATCGGAACGAATATGTATGATGATATCAACATCCGCCAATCACCTCAAATTGTTCTTGATGACATGTCTTTTGAGGAGACAGAGGTTCATGCAAATACATCAACACCAATTCATATGCAGTCAGAAAGCCCAGAACCAAGAAGAACAACTTCCACTCAAATAAGAAAAGGAAAAAGGAAAGAGGAAGTTGATATCCGAAGTTGAGGCCATACAAGAAATGAATAGCACGATTAAGGAGGTATTTGCAACAATGAATTCCTCAACTGAAAAGTCATCCTTTGCAAGTGAAAAGTTATCCATCACTCCAAATACATCTAACCAAACACTGGATTTGACTTTCCTGTATTTTCAAATACAGGGATTTACAACTACAATGTAACTCAAAATCCACTGAATTTGAAACTACCTCTAACCAAACGCCCCCTATAATGCATCCACATGTCGTTGGCAATCTTGTCCCTTATTTCTACCCATTGTCTATTTTCTCTCTCTTCGTTCTCTCTGGGATCTGGATTGGGATGTAGTTACGACCTCCTTATTTTGTGTCATATCATCTTGTATGATCTTATCATTCGAATAGACATGAGTAATGTAATTGTGAATAATACAAGCTGCTGGGACTAGACGAACTAGAGTCCTAAAAGGGATGAATAGTTGCGATGTAAGAATTTTGAAACGATTCTTAAGGATCCCAAATGCCCGCTCAACCTTAGACCGCAACATTGAGTGTCTTAAGTTGAACAACTCCTATGGGTTTGTTGATTCACGCTCACTATGTTCCTTCCAGTGGTATCTAACTCCCCGGTATAGAGCAATAGAACCGTTCAATATCGTGCAACAAGCATCTACCAGGTAATATTTACCTACAACAAACTATTACGATGAAGCATTTTTCTATGTTCAAAAATATGTATTTGCAAGGAGACGATGGAACTTGTATTACCTTCTATAAGTTTGAGACCTTCTGGATGTAGGCACGATAACACATCTCTTAATATAGTGAAGTCATTTGCTGAGCCTTCCCACTCGGTCAGCACATATGTGAATATTAAACTGGGGTTGACCACGGCCAAGACATTTTGCGTCGGACCTTTTCAGCCTCGGAAACGTGGTAACTGGTCTGGGGGAACAAATACAACAATATGAGTGTTATCTAATAGACTGATACAATCCTACATGTTTACCAAAGAAGGTAGACATTTTTATAACAAAAAATTACACTATTTAAACCCTAACGAATTGACGTCCGACTTACTTTGAAGAAAGGGTACTAATTAGGATAACTCTCAGTTTCATGGTGAAAAATAGATGTAGGAGGCTGCATAAAGTCATTGCGGACAGAGCAAATATCACATAGGACATTGTTGAAGTACCTACTAATAGTCTCACTGGACTAGAGAAACTCAAACCTCATTGTCCAATTCTTTGTGTTGTGCCCCACAATGTGTAGGAAAACAACCAACTGTTCTTCTATTGATACATGTCTAGTGTCACGCAATAGATGTCTATCACACATAATCATCGAAAGACGCATGAGGAGGCCTACATCCATCCTAAGATAGCTCACACAGTAGTCTCTTCCACTCCTGAGAATATGACTCATGTGTCTCTTCCTAGTTAGGTCTCGGAACATTGAAGGTTCAACACACCGTACCACCCTAGTATTACACATTTCTTTTATGAGAAATGTGACGATTAAGACTATTGTGGTGTACATTGCTGCCAAAGCCCTTCCACTATCATTTGTTGGCCAATTGTCAATGTCCATCTACAAACCAATAAAATATTTTAAAACTATTTTATGAAAAGCCAAGCATTAGTTAAAATTCCCTTTTCTAAAGCATAGAAGGATCAATTATTTATCTCAAGATCATCCTGCTCTTAATAGAGTTAAATCTGAAATATAATATCACAAGGAGTGAAATGTATGATAATTTACTTATCTCTAGTTATTAGACTAGTATATGTTGCAAAAAAAAAAAAAAAAACAAAAAAAAAAAAACAAAACAAAACGAAAACAGGTGTAGTCAATGATAAAATTCAGAATAAGATCAGAGAAAAGAGAAATTTTCCATAACCAAAACCTCATCCCTAAAGATCTACCTATAAAGCAGACTAATAAAGTGCTCCTTAAGCAGTTTGAGACAATATGATCTAAAAAGTCAAACATAACAAATCAGAAAAAAATTTCCAGCTTAAAACAACTCATGTAAAAAAAAAATTCAGATTAAAATATGTCATGTACAAAAAATCAAACACAATAAACATGTCATGAAACTATAAGAGAGTAAAATCTTATACCATGACAGTAAGAATTAGCAAACTTAAATTAGAAAAAGCATAAAGGTAAGCAATTTAAAAATCAGAAATCCAGACCAACATCAACAAGTGTAGACAATGATAAACTTCAATATTAGATTTTGAAGTTTGAATTTTTTCCATACCCAAAACCTCATCCCTAAAAGATATACTTATAAAGCAGACTAATAGAGTGTTCATTCAGCAGTTTGAGACAGTATGATCTAAAAAATCAAACACAACAATTCAAAAAAAATTTCTATCTTAAAACAACTCATGTAGAAAAAAAAAATCAGATTAAAATAATTTAGCTAGGAACATCATCAAACTAATGAAAAGTGATGCTCATTTGGTGAAGAAGCATGCAGTAGTACTGAACATCGTCAAACCAAATCAAGGCTCGGCTATTAAAGTTAATCCACCAGAGCAGTGGAAGCTACTAGCTATAGAATTGAATTTCCACATAAAAATAAATATTCAAAGTACTATGACATGACAGTTTGATTTATGAAAAACCCTCACCTAAAGATATTAGTATCTTGGATCTCAATTTCACAAAAAGACATGGAGATACAACAAACATAAGAAATAACGAATACCTGGCTTCTTTTATTGGAGGTGTCACAGTAACAAGCCAACAGATCAAACTTCTACCTCCTAGTGTGTTCTTGTTTAACTCTATAAATAGCCAAACATCACATTTAGAAAAAGAAAAGACAAATCAGAAACAAATTTTAGCTTCAAAACGGATTGGCAATAGTAATAAAAATAAAAATCAGAAATAAACCCCAACAACAAACATGCATGGATGCCCTAGAAGAGGGAAGAGGTCTCGATGGATGCCTTAGAATAGGGAAGAGGAAAATACTTGAGATATGGATATAGAAGAGGAAACTACTCACGATGGATGCCCTGGAAGAGAGAAGAGGTCGTGAGCTTGTGAGATCGACCAGAGATGGACGTTTACCGGAGCTTGATGTTGGAACAAGAAAGGTCGCAAGATCATGGAAACGATGGATGCCCTGGAAGAGAGAGGATGTCTCGAGTGAGTGAAATCGTCCGGAGCTCGCTGTTGAACGAGGGAGGCGGCGAGAAACTCACGGGATCGATGGATACCCTAGAAGAGACTAGAGAAATCGCAAGCCTCTCAAGTGGGGGACTTCGAGGGTGATGGCAACGCCTCCCCATATGGAGTCACATGAATGAAGTGGGCTTCGGTCACGTAAGCAAAAACTTCCAAAGTCCCACTTTGGAAGTTTTTTTTCGAAGTCAAATCGCTGAAGTGGAGCCATTCTGAAGTGGGACTTCCGACTTTTGGCCCCAATTCAACGAACCAAACACACCGAAGTGACGAAAGTGGGACCACTTCCGTCACTTCGGTCCTTACCACTGTCAACCAAACACATCCTGAATTGAGAGGCGAGCCATCAAATTAATATTGTCCACTACCCCAACAACACCAGAGCTGAGGTGCTTATCTTCTTTTGTAACAGATGAGGCAAGACCTCCGTCTCTTGCACACAAAAGTGGAAAGTTAGCTTGTGTCATTACTACGCAAAAGGAAAGATACCAATGAAAGGACGATCCTCTGTCTGCCAGTGTTGGCGCCGTAAGAAGACCGGGGTCCCCTTCCTCCAATCCGCTGTCAGACTCATCTCTCCTTCCCAACGGCCACCGGAAAGGTAACTCACCTCTCTCACCACAGATGTCACGCCCCGACCCGCATCCCGAGCCTCGAGCTCACGAGCAGATCGGCCGTACCCAAGTGGAGATGAGCCTCACTTGGACACAAGGCCTAAGTAAGTAGCAACAGATAACAAATAACAATATAAAATCTCAAGTATCATCAAATAATAATAACAGAGTCTCAACGAAAAGAAAATCATAAAGGGTCCTAATGCCCTATAGAATACCAGGCCTTATAAGGGTCCTATAACAAATGACTCTCTCACATAAAACAAAGACAAACGAAGTCTCCAGACCTCGGCAGACAGTCCCCGCCTCTCACACGACTCCTGAGACCAGGTCATCTACTCCTCAGGATCTGAAACAGATAGAAAAGAAACAAAGAGTGAGCTTTTGAATGGAAAGCCTAGTAAGTACCCCGAAGGGATCACAACAAACAAGATATGACAAAAAAAAACATATAAAAAATCAAGTCAACAAGCAAGTGGGGACCACGCCTCGTGTCACCAAACCCTCGGGATCTCGAACCTACCACAAAGACATAATCAACAATAGGGACCCCTAATCTATCAACAGCCCTCAAGCTCTCGAAAGAAAGATTGGCAAGCGTCCCCGGGTTAGCAATCAACAGCCTCGGCTGGAAAACGACCCTCCGGTCCTAAGTCGGTAGCGCCACCTCCCGTGCATGTCAACATGGTCAAAATACCAATCCCACTGACGGGCCAGACAATATGAATTTAACTCCCCCTCTAGCATGGGATGCCAGAACGCCGGGGTGTCCTCATCCCCGCACATCCTACAATCGGAGCCCCCACGCTCTACTGATCTGGGAGGAAGACTAACCATAAACTAGGGATGCCAACATCCTGAAAAATTCATACATGCTCAAGAATCCAAATCAACAAGGAAACAAATATGTATGCATGAAAAGCAATAATCCAAACATATTATCAAAACATGATAACAACAAGATTATGCAACAGTCAGACAGAAAAGAATCAAGGCCAATGATGCCCGAAGTCGGGTGGGAACTAGGCATGCTTACTTACTTCAACTGGTAAATCCAACCAACTGTCCCATGTCCCTCCTGATGTGGCTCAACGCTCTACGTCGATATCTGGTAATGATAACTATGACTCAGTACCATCACCAAAATAAAATAGTCTACTAATATTAATAACAATATTAAGGTAAAATTCTTGAATCTGTTGCGCAATCCCAAAGAACAGCTCACAACTTTTGATCCAAGAACCCGATCGAGTTGATCTAAGGCTCGTTGGAAAGATCTTTCCCTCATCTTTACAACGATATATTACACGATACGATCGAGTAAATACATACGACCCAGCGGTCCCTTGAAATGGATAGCCAGATAGCAATCCCTACCCAATTCTATCGTAATTAACCTATCTTAACTAATCCATTCTATTAAACCTAACTCCACTTAATCCATTGAATATTACCAATCCTTTAACAATTACCATAACTTCACACGAAACTATAGTTCCCAGCAATTACAACTACGTATAATCATCAACACCATACAACATCCAATCATAACCATATCTCCTTAGACTAACAACTATATCATCTAACTTTTATTGAAAGTCCCTTGGGAACAAACCAAGTCAATCACCACTCTCCATCCACTAGAACACACATAACCAAAGTCTACAAAGACTCACTTAATCCCACTCTCCATCAACTGATGTCCATAAGCACTAGTTTATCAACACACACATTCATTAAACTGGTATAAGAACTGAACCCCACTAGGCATGTTTGGATTTATTAACAATTTCATGCTAACCAAACCTCCTCCCTAAACCCAACAACAATTCAAAGCCTCATTCTCACAAACCTCATTGTAAAATCAACCCACTCATGCTCATCTACACTCTGGTCACAGAGGACAACTACAATCATGTACACCATAGCCATTATCTACTCTAACAATGCTTTAATCCAAGCATACATATAATCCAATGAAAGCCATCAACATGCCTTTAAACCTAATCACAAGTTGATACACTCCCTGACCACATGATACTAAGATGAGCAAATTAATTAACTGAACCCATGCAAATCCAAAACTATATCAATTACATACTCCCATTACTGAATCTAAACTAAAATAAATCAGTAACTCAACTATTCAGTGATCAAGCTAACATTATCAATTCCTCAACACATGCTCTCCAAGCCATCAACAGGACGTTAACATGAATTCACGCATTCATGTTCTCATCTCAGGCCCATTCCTATCCTTATGCATACAAATAACTACCTGTAAACTAGATTATAAGTGTCAGAAGTTTCACCTGAGCAGCAGCACCTCTTGTCATTTCCGGAAAGGATTCAACAACGCAGCAGTCCCCGGAGGACGTTAGGGTTTAGGAGAAGATTGAAGGAAGAGATCTGGTGAAGATTGATGGACAACGACGTTAGGGTTCAGGAGAAGGCTGGGTTTTATAAATCTCATGGAAGAGATCTCCACAAGATCAGTGCCATTGACAACGGGATCCTAACGAGATTTGAAACCTTTCCTATCCTTATCCGGTTGTTTCCAAACGCGGAGATAATCTCCACTTGTTGGTGCGCGCGCATTCTCCATCTCCAGCGCGCGGCCAGGAACCACAGTCCACACCGTCCCTTTTAGAACATTTCCCAACCATCAGATCCTATTTAAAATAAAGCCATCTACAATCTCAACCGTCCGTCTCCATCAACTAGCCTCACGTGTATGGATGCTCATGCACTTTTAATAAAGAGTCCCTATGTTTTCTCTTATTTGCACCCAGTTCATCCATTATGAGAGAAGGCATTTTGGCATTTAAATCCCGTTCCTTTCTAAAATCGCAATTACATCTCTGTCTGTTCAAACCTTGAGAGAGGATCACTTTTCCAGTTAGATTCTTAGGCTTCTTGAAATTACTAATAAATCCTTAATGATTTTAATTAACATTATTAAATCATAAATTCATTTGATCCTTCTTTTCCAACTTTAATCCATTCTTGGGGAAAATCCTTCTATTAATAAAATAAAAAAATAATTTAAACTCCTTTTATCCATGAAAATTCTTGGATTTTACAACAGAATTAGGGCCCAATTTCTTTTTTTTTCCTTCTTGTTGATTACCCCCTTTAGAAACCTGAACCAAAGATCCCATTATGCTCTAATCACTGGCTAGAGGAGATATTAAGTAACCCTTATGTGATTATTTTTTGTTCATTTTTGGGTATATTTGTATGAAATGTATGAACTAAGCTTTCGCTCGACCTATAGAATTCCATATCTTGTAGATACCAAAATTTGGGAATTTCCTTGTCTGTGGTATGTATCACATGTGGTTGCTCTGCTGTCTTTTTTGTACACATGTTAATTGAATATTTTGTTGGTACTTGTTTTTTTTTGATAAATAATTGGAAAAAATCCATTTTTGCTCCCTATACTATGGTATATTGTTCATTTTGGTCCCTATACTATGAAAATGTTCAATACACCCCCTGTACTTTCAGACTTTTGGCAATTACGGTACCTAGGGCTGATGTGGCAGCCAGCTAGCATACGGGCTGACTACATGAATTTTTTAACATGACGTGGCATCCTATGTGGCATGCTAACGTGGCAAAATATTAAACTCCCGAAACATTAATCATTTAATAATGATGTCGCATGCCAAGTGTCAAAAATTCTAAAAAATTCTAAAATATTCTAAAAAATATTCTAAAAATAAAAAAATAAAAGAAATTTGAAAAAATTCTAATAAATTCTAAAAAATCTAAAAAATTATAAAAAATAAACATGATTTTTTAAAAAATTCTAAAAAATCCGATTAGGATCCTAAAAAAATTCAAAAATTTTTTAAAAAATAAAGGTCTAATACCGATTAGTCGCTCTATTATATCTAACTGGCCCTTATAGTCTCCCTAGTATAAATTGAGCATTTTTGGTCATTATATTTTCACAATTGAGAAATGTCAGTTCCTCCCATAGGCCTTTTTGGTCGCTGTACATGTGCTTTTCAGGCCTTTTTGGATCCTGTACATATGTCTTTAGAGACTGGGTTTTTACAATCATGAAAGTAGAGGGACTAAAAAGGTTCAATTTATAATGGAGGGACTAAAAGGGCCGGTTCGGTATAATAGAGGGACTAAATTGGGTATTAGACCAAAAATAAACAGGATTTTTAAAAAAATTATGAAAAATCCACTTAGAATTCTAAAAAATTCTAAGAATTCTAAAAATTGAAAAAAATTCTAAAAAATTAACAAAAAATCTAAAAATTATAAAATATTCAAAAAATCTAAAAAAATTGTTAAAAATTATAAAAATTCTAGAAAAACTAAAAAATCTAAAATAATTCTAAAAATTTAAAATTAACAAAATTAAAAAATTATAAAGAATTATAAAAAATTCTGAAAAACATAAACAAGATTTTTTTAAAAATTCTAAAAAATCCGGTTAGAATTCCAAAAAATTCTATAAAAATGAAAATAAATTCTAAAAAGTTAATAAAAATATACAAATTCGAAAAATTCTAAAAAGAATTTCTTAAAAATTCTAAAAAATCTAAAATTCTAAAAAGTTCAAAAAAAAAAAAATATTAATCCATTTTTAGTCCAAGACATGCAGATGTGGCATCCCACATGTGCAAAAAATAAAAAAATTCTAAAAGATCTGGTTAGAATTCTAAAAAATTCTAAAAAAATTCTAATAAAATTGGGAAATTTAATTTTAGGTCCCTGAACGTTTCAAAACTTTCCAGACAGTCCCTTTGACATTTAACTTTCCCAGACAGTCCCTCCTTTATGCTAAAGTTATTTTTCTGTCCTTCCAGCTAACTCCATCAGTTAGTTTATCCTATATTGCACCTTAAGGGTCAGAACAACAAGGGTACCTGCAAAATAGGCCCCAATTTTCAAATGAGAATAAGTCTTATTTGGAGGAACTTCTCAAGAAATACATGTCTTAGACCGACGCCATGCTACAATCACACTCAACATCTTTGAAGAATTTGGAAGTCCAAGTTAGACAGCTGGTGGAGGCGATTAGAAATAGGCCAGTGAGATCCGTGCCATGTGATATTAATATAAACCCTCAAGGTAACGAGAGAGAGCACATGAAAGCATTGATACTGAGAAGCATAAGGAGGTTTGTTGAGTGCGTAGTCACACTCACGCAAGTGTATGTATAGTCAAAATAATAAAATTTATAACCGGTAAGACCGGGTCGGATCACAAGGAGTGGGATGCTAGCTAACTAAACTAACTGAAGAGTGACACTAAATCAGAGAATAAAGGTGGTTGTTGTTGACTGAAGGTCTAAAATTACAATAGTGACGAAGGGATGAATGATCGTGAAGATACTCAATGATGAAGATTCGGGGTTGTATGGTGTTTAGACATGATTAATGTGTTCTCCATTAACTAAAATGGGTTTACTTTGTATTGCGGTAAGGGTACCCTCAAAGTTAGTCTTTGGTGCTTAAGTGTGCTCGAGGCACATCATTCCTAATTCCTTATTCCTAAGGAATACACTTCAATTCATCCCCATATGCCTATGGTAGTGAGACAATGTGTTGTTAGACTTAGACTTAACTTTGACCGTGGAAGACCAATGCATATGCCTATGCTAATAGGGTCTACGGGCTGTCACCCAGACTTCCACCTTGTGCTATGCAATCAATCTACCCTAATCTATGATTAGTGAGGTTCAAGTTTGCTATTGTTCGCCGACTAACAGTTATAGGAGATTGTACCACAAACATACCAACAATAACTAGTTAAATGTTCAATTAATGCATAATAAAGTGTTCATGTCTTTCACCATACACCCCTAGAACAAACGTTCTAGCCTAGCAATATAGCATTCAAAGCAAAACAAACATTAAGTTCATAATACAAAGAATTCATGTTCATAACAAAGACAAAATCAAAGATAATCAATAAGGATGCGGATCTTTGTCCTTGATTCTCCCCTTTTCACAAAGTGCTCTAGCCCTCCCGATTAGCTCCCCCTAAATGTCCTTAAGTCGTCAAGTCTTCGTCACCAAAGTAGCTTTTAAAATCCGAGATCCCTCAAGTGGGAGAAAAACCTTAGTTTCTTTATATTGCCTCGACCCATGACGCATCATGCCTTAGGGTACGACTGGTCACCAAAACTCATCACCAGTTAGTCTTTCATAGCTGCGATGCATTGCCACTTGAGTTGCGTCACGTCGCAGCTCGCGACTTCCAGCATTTGTGCATTCGCGAAGCGTCATGTTGTAGAGTGAGACGCGTTGTCGAAACTCAACCTGCTCAGTCTTCACTTCGTAATGCGCAGTGCCTTGGGGCACATTGTGTTTTTGGTATCTGCTGAGTTTCTGCAATCTTAAACTTACTTACAATGTGGCTTTCTTGGGATGTTGCGGCTCATTTTCCTTTGCACTTGGGCTTCCTCCCACTTGTATAGCTCATAATGAAGGCCAAAGTTTGGCCTGTCTTGCAATTAACAACATTAAATAAAATTAGTGCCCAAATTCACTGAAACTATACTAATTCAATCAAGGTTGTACAATTTGAGTAAGTTGGACTCAACATGTATACATCATTCCATAATTGCACATATTTGGTCCTAAGAAATGCGCATATAGTCTCTAAAATATGGTCAGCTTAAGGCGCTAACACACCCCCAAACTCAATCCATTGCTTATCCTCAAGCAATGAAAGCATTAAATACTACAAGCAATAATTAAGTTTAGAACAATTGGTTTCTTCTCCATTTGCATGGAATACATATACTTGTGCAAAAGAGTGGAGGAACAACCTCTTCCATGCTAGTACTTGTCAGAATTAAAATTTCCTATACTTTTGTAATACAATGTTACAATTGATAACACATCCACAAGAATATTGTATACCATATGGATAGATGCATGCAAGGTGGAATAGAATTAGCAATATACACTTCCAAAGACTAATCTTTTGACACTTTTAACTAGTATCAGAGCTTAGGTACTTCCAGTACTGACAGATGTTTGTTATGACAGATATTTGTTAATATTAGTACCTGGGCTTGGCAGATTTTAAAGTTTAAATGAGATGATTCATGTACTCAGAGCCATAGGTTATAGAGTTCCAGTGGTGGTCAAAGATATAGGGATCAGAGAGTTCGCATTAGTAGATAAAATTATATTTATGACTTAAGAACTGTAATAATTGCATGCTAATTACTTTGTATTTACATAATTCCACCCAAGAGTGGATGGGGTAGGCCACCTCGGTACCTCGTGTCGAACTAGTTAAGGATCAAAACATAGTGCCCGCTGGGAATGGGGATGATGAAAGAGAAGTATCCCGACTCCTCCTATGTAGGGGTATGATCCAGAAATGCGACGTACACTGAAGCACCTGGCTCAGTCGCTGGAGGCCTTTCTACAGCACCAGCAACAGAGGCCGAGGGAGCAGGAACCTTACGTCAAAGATGAGCTCAGGACAATTATGACAGTTTTGAGTTGGGGGAATTATGGAAGTGTGGTGAAGTCTGCATTGAGAGTGGAGCGAAGTGTTCCGACACAGAAACTAAGGATTGAGCAGTTGAAGAAGAGGAACTTACCTAGTTTTCATATGGATCGAAGTGGACGACTAAGCAAGAAAAGCCACAATAGTAGTGGTGGATTCTCTTCAGAAGGTTTTGGACAGAGTATAGGCAGCCAGAGATCTACACAGCAACTGGAGTAGAGAAAAGGCAAGACACCAAGAAATGAAGGCCTAGGAAGGCCTAAATGTCAGAACTGTGGAAGCAACCACTATAGAGTCTATAAAGCATCTAAAGGAAATTATGTTTTCACTGTCAACAGGAAGTGTACTTCAAGAAAGTCTGTCAACGGAAATTGTGAAGTAGCTTCGCAAGTTAGAGGCAAAGAACCACACGGAGTACACTCATCTCGAACCTCCAGCACCATGTGATATATGACCCGAGAGATGGTAGGATCACATGCATTGCTAATGTTATGGTAATCAAGTCTATTACCAACAATTGTAAGGAGTAAACAGTAAATGTGCAATGTTTGCACCACTTCATAACTGCCATGAAAAGTGGATTTTAAATAGACTATGGGTTCCACATGCATGGCATCCTTATTTCATATGTGAGCATGAGTCTTTGAAATAATGAGTATGTCTTTAAATGGCCTATGGACATATTTGGTCCTAAGCAATGCGCGTATAGTCTCTAAAATATAGTTAGCTTAAGGCACTAACAAGGTTACAAGAACCAACTGAATATTTTGCTATGTCATGAAAAGATGTGGAGAAACAAAGCCATGAAGGGTAAAGAGAGGAGAGAAAGAGCAATTAGACCTTACTACCTGCTCCATTCCCTCAAAGGCATAGTGAACAGAAAATTGACAAGCAATTTGAGAGGTTCTTGGATGTACTAAAGAAGTTACACATCAATATTTCTTTTGCAGAGGTGTTAGAAAATATACCTAGCTATGTAAAATTAATAAAAAAATTCGGTCCAAAAAATGCAAGCTAAGTGAATTTGAGACCATGACACTTACGGAGGAGGGCAGTGCCATTATGCAAAGGAGAGTTCCGTCGAAGCTCAAGGATCCAGAGGGCTTCACTCTTCCTTATACGATTGGGCAGAAATTTTTATGAAGAGCTCTCTCTAACCTTGGAGAAATTGTCAACTTGATGTCTATGACAATCTATCACAAGCTTGGACTGGTAAAGATCAGGCCAACCTCAGTCATGCTTCAACTTGCTGATCGATCACTTGTACATCCCAGTGATATTGTTGAAAACATGCTGGTTAAGGTGGACAAATTTATCTATATAGCTGATTTCATTGTCCTAGATTTTGAAGAGGATAAGGAAGTGTCATAATTTTTGAGAGACCCTTTCTTGTGACGGGAAGAGAAACCATTCATCTTCAAAAAAAGGGAATTGACCATGAAGGTAGGGGATGAGTAGCTGACTTTCACCATATTACATCCCCCAATTGTTGGAACTGTTGCTGCCAGAGAAAATTGTTTTCTTTTGGGGCATTCTGAAGTGGTGAAACCAAATTAGGATTATTATTATTATTATTATTATTATTATTATTATTATTATTATTATTATTAAAAACTGGCCATACTGTTGTTGTTTTGAAATAGGATGTTGGTGTACTTTATGTTGTATGGAAGTAAGTTGAGAATTCATTGACGAAGACACCACCAAGGTGGAATAGATCTGGAGCACCAACATCTGGAAAAAGCAGATAGGACACGTCATATGCTCCATCATTCTAAGAATCGAGCAATGTCTAGCTAGAGACAATACATCAAATGCTTCTTGGGAGGCAACCCAAGTATAGAAACTAGGATTTCCTATTTTCATATTTAGATGCATTTCAATTTCTAGTTGAGTAGTTTTCATTTTTTCGTGTTAGAAATAATGGCCTACCTGCATTGCAGGCGAAGATTCAAGTTTTGGGGAGACTCTGTTAGTTGGAAGACCGTGAAACATAAGCCAAGCAAGAAATATTGTAACAAATGAATAAAAAATCTGGAAAATATTGGGTTATATTTACTGTTGCACTATAGGTTAGATAGTGTTGGTACTAATTTTTAATATTATCCAAGTTGATAGTAAAAAATCATTTTCAGGAACTTGGCGTCGCGACACCAAAGCATTGATATCGTGACACTAAGTCCCTAGTTGACTAATTTTATTTCCTGAGATTTCACATCATGAGCCAATCCATTGATGTTATGACCCCATATTACTGTCTGTCAGAAAATTTTCCTGAGGTTTTGTGTTGCAACGGCAGCCGTTTGGCATAGCTACGCCAACTCGAGCATGAACTTTTTAAAGTTGGCATCATGACGCCAACCCCTCGGCGTCGTGACGCGAAGTCAAATTAGGTTAAAATAAGGGGACAAGGACAAATATTTGATTTTGTTATGCTACCGTCGCCCGAGTTCTTATTCTCCAGTGTCTCTCCAGCCATTCCAAGTGCTCCATGCTCCTTGTATACATAGTACATCAACCGTACATCGATTGTAAGTATCCTAACCCTTTTTTCTTCGAATTTCATATGTGGAAATGTATGAAAATTTCTTTTTTGTGGGTCGGATGTAGTTTTTTCATTGAAATATGAATGTATGGGATGAATGTAAATGTACAAATGTGTTTTGGAATGTTTGTATCAATTCTAAACATCAATTTTACAAGGGGAGACTCCCAAAATTTTTAATTTTGCCCAATTCCCAAATTGAATTGCATTGTTTGATTTGATTAATTCTTATGCATTTATTCATTCTAAAATTCCGTGCAACATGGGGCGGCGAAGGCAACGACTCCAAGGCTGCACGGGCATCTGCAAGCGCGTGTACATCACATAAAAGTCAAAACACATGGGTCTGAATCATGCACGGCCGTACATCTCATTTACACATAAGTGCACTGCGAGGCGACGAAACCAAGAAGATGCACGGCCCTCTGCATACACGTGTGTGAGGCCTTGCACAAAGTAGTTTGGGTTTTTAAACCCTAAATCGCCCGACATCGACCCATTCACCTCCTTCTTATCCTCGCGGACGACAGCGCACCGCATCACCAGAGCTTCTTTCCCTCGCACACGGCCGTGCATCTCCATCTCCGGTGAGCCACCATCGTTTCTTCACCATGTCGCCGAAGAAAGTATCAAAGGAGCAGCCACTGAGGAAGAATCAGAAGGGAGAAGGGAGCTCCCAACCTCGCAAACCTTCATCTACCACCACCCCACAGGAGTTGACCTTTATAATACCAATGTTCATCGGCAGGCACTTTCGTCTGCGATAGTTGAGCTTTGGCGAGGCCCGCCACATCTACTAGGGCATTCTAGAGATAGTAGGCCTCAAAAATTCTGGGGTTCTAGCAAGCTATTGCTACGTCTATTTCATTGGGGATTGATGATCTGCCCCTCGATGACTTTGATCTTATCCTCGGCATCGACTTCCTGACAACTGCAAAAGCTGTCGTGATGCCACACTTAGGTGGGATGTTGATCATGGAGGAGTCTCACCCGCACTTTGTAGGTAGGATCTGGAAGGAAAGAAAGGCAAGGTGGTATTATTGTCAGCCATACAGGTGGAGCCAGACGTACAGAGATACCTTGATGTGTGATGATGGTGGTATCTCCTTGACATTTAGGAGACGATATATTGGGAGTTAACTCTGAAGGTGCTCTTGACATTTAAGATTGCCTGAGGTCTCATTACCTAGAACCGACCTGACTAGATCGAGTTCTGATTAGGTGGTGTTATGTTCCAGATGAGCTACACTAACTTCGCCATCCACCTAGGACTCTACAATAGAGAGTAAACCACAACGCCCACATACGAGGCATTGAGGATCGATTGGCTGACCGGAGAGACACGTGAGTATGTCTTAAGGATGCTCAGAAAGGATCCACACTACGACCCGCGGCTGTCGAAGGCATCGACTCTCCGTTCCCCAGCCCTTAGGTACATATATATGATTCTTAGTCACTCGATCACAGGGCGGGGACTGAGGATAGGAGTCGTGAGCACCAGAGACTTCTTGTACCTCTAGAGTATGATGGACGGATTCCCATTGCACCCGGGATGGATCATGGCCGAGCTCCTCATACATCATACGACACACACCAGGATATGAGCCATTTTTGTAGGGCCATCCATTACGAGATTGTCCCGAGGGATGGATCACATATCAAACACTGTGATCGGGCCGATAACGATCATAGGAAGCCCTATCCCAGTCACCATCGACACACTGAGGGCGATGGGTATGCTACAGGCCGCACAAATCTCTCAGGGTATCAGATACACAATTGCAACCCCCACTAAGCCCACGGCACCCATGGAGCGGCCCGAGCCACAGGATCTAAGAATTACAACTAGGCCTAGTGCATCATCTCTACCAGCACCAATGCTGACCTAGTCAGACAGGGACACTCTCCTCCTCTAGCTTATGCGCGTGTCCCAATTGTCATTAGAGCGCCAGGGTATCGAGTATCCAACCCCACCACTGCCTTTAGCACCACTTACGGGAGATACGGGGATGGCATCTCGAGATAGTGATGCTAGAGACGACGCCGATGGAGAGGATACCGGAGATGACTCCGACAACACCAAGGAGGAGGATGATTTCGGTATCTAAGCATCATCTTCATCTTTACCTTTTTTATTTACCACTCTTGTATTTTCTTTTTAGTTAAGTTAGTTTGTTAAAAAAAGGGTTTAGTGTTTCTATATGATATGGAGCTTCACCTTTTGTGCCTTCAATGTTCTCAAGAAAGGTTGAAATTCACTTGGTAGGAGACACAATAAAAGGAATAGACACATCATGATGCACACTGAGCTAAGTTCACTTTCTCTCTTACATCTTGTTTTCATATGTCATATTTTTTTTTAGTGCATATATTGTGTGCATTGGGGACAATGCACAATTTAAGTGTGGGCGAGGGATTAATTATCAAAAATTATATTGTTTATGATAAGTGCTAATCTAGGATGATCTATGAGCAAATTAATGGGATTCCTCTTTTGTGTCTTGGTCAACATTAGTGTTGGGGGCTAATTTTTTTCAAAAGTATATTATTTAGTTTTGGTTTTACTAGACACCTTATAAAATTTGAGAACAAATCCTAACTATGCTGTCACTTGTTTGCTTAGGTTTGGATTTTGCCTAGTTTATGACCACTAGTTTATGATGTTTATTGATTAAAAAAAGGGAAAGAGTATTTATCTTTAATACTGAATAAATCCAAAAAATTCCCACTTGCTGACCTATCGGGGGAAATGACTACCTCATTGGATGTATGTAGCTACTACCCAATTAGAAGAGTCAAAAAGAGTTTGCTTTAGGAAATAAGGTCTGTAACCAGTGGACCCATGCTTGAGTTCGTAAGGGGCACCATGGAAAAGGTCACACACACACACACACACACGTAGGGAGTTTTTTGAGTACAAGACAAAACCTATTTTCTATAAAAAACCATTTATAGATCTCAACAATGTATTTCCCCAGGCACCGGAGGGACTCCCAACTATTTTGAGATCGGAGATTTTGTACTTATCTACTTTCTTTATATGTTTGCTTTGCTTGAGGACAAGAAAAAGTTCAAGTGTGGGGGTATGATAAGGGCACAATTATACATATATTTGTATTATATTTGCATGCACATATCCCGTTGTTTTGCATCAAATCCTCTATTTTTGTGCTTATTTAGGTTTGTTTTGTGATTTAGCAGGTAAAATAGTGTGAAATCCAAGGATTTTAGGGGTTAAATTTTTTTTAGTTATCTACTTTAATTGAGGGGTTAATAAGGGAAGATTCCCAAATTGGACTTGTAGGATTTTCTATATGTTCTTTAAGCAATTATTATGGAATAAATGGTTATAATTATTCTTAATAATTGGTTAGTTGATTGAATAAATTCCCCACGTATGGGGTCTAAATTTATTATTGTACATTATATTGGATGGTAAATATATATGTGACATGCTATAGATTCTTGTATATGAATATATAAAATTATTTTATCTAACATTTAAAGATGGAATTAGATGATATATTCAAATAATAAGATTGGATATAAATGAATAAATGTGGATGATTGGGATAAGGGCTTGATTTGATGGATATTATATATATATATATATATATATATATATATATATATATATATATATATATTACGTTATATTATATTGATATGATTAATGTTTTAAAATCAAAAGAAAGAAATATATAATAATAATAATAATAATAATAATAATAATAATAATAATAATAATAATAATAATAACTTGCAATCACTTGATGAGAATGACTGAAGAATCTTTCATGTTTTTTGAAAGTTAAAGATAAGATTTTGGATTTAATAAAATGGGTAATATAGATCAATATATATATTTAAGATAACATCATGCACATGAAGGAATCCATGCATAAGATAATCGGAGATTAGCGGCCCAGATTTGATGTGATGTTATTCATTGAAATCCAACAGCCAACGTTAATGCACGAGAAAGCTTCTCTTTCACCAGCGGCCACCCCAAGCTTATCTCCTCCGTTTACCCCGTGTCCGCCAGCTATAGAAACGAATCGGATAGACGTATCTTGATCTTCAAATCCTATCTTATCCTCTTGAAGCCGTGAACCTATAGGAGGAGACCTCTGTAAATCCTAGTTGCCTCACTTTTCCTTGTGAGAGAAATGGAAGAAGAGAGGTGGTGGTCTGCTTGAGCCTTCACAACTGGCTGAGTAACGGGAGCACTAGAGGGCCGCCACTAGCCAATGAGCGTCACCGGGATTTCAAACCACCGAAAGTTAGAGCGAGAGAGAGATAGGAGCGGGAAGACGGAGAAGCTTAGCATCTCCGGTGATCAAGACTGTCTTGGCGTCGTTGACCACCGCAGCTGTCTGAGCGCGTAGTTCTTTTCTCTACCTCGACAGACGGAGAACTACGGTGAAACACCATCGTTTTGGCATTATATGGAAATCGAGAGCGTTCGGACCGGTGAAAGGAGACTCCATCGCCTCGCCGTGACAAAGAATAGGGTGGACGACCGGTCGGAGCCATCCTCTAGCCACTAGCGAGCACGTAAGCATCTTAAACCACTGTTAATAGTCTGAGTTCTTTTGCTAGACTTTGAATAAAACGTAAGCTTTGATAGAATGCATATATGGGCTGTTAGATGAGATGATAGAGTTGTGTATGCATGGGATAATTAATGGTGATATATGACTGGGTTATGGTTTCTCTGGACATGGTTTAGATGAGTTGGAATCTTGGATCTTTTGAAATTTGTCTAGAAATATAGGCTGTCAGATGGAGGTTCAAGGATTAGGAGGGCCTCCTGGGAATTTCGTATATTGATGGCAGGTATATGTATGTGGGTTCAGAGGGATTCTGATGCCCTTGTTGGATAGTAAGTAAGGCAGGGAAATTGATGATTTTCAATTATAATCATGGTGATCTAGGGTCTCACAATTGTTATTATACTCATCTGGGACAACTCAAGAGGCAACAGAGGTATTGATTGAGTGGATTGGTTAGAATGGTGGGTTCTCTATAATTAAAACTTGGGTATTCATAGCATACTCTATTATTTCTATTCTTGGAGAGTAATCATGAGTGCATGATTTTGTGGTACCAAGTATGGTTCTGGTGATTATTGTGGTATGATTTCTAGATGAGGTTCTAATATGGTATTATTATTGAGGTGATATTGATGCATAGTTTTGGTGATATTATGGTGGTGATATTGATGATATTATTTTTGAGCTTCTTGGGAATTATTATTTTAGTGATGTTGGGATTATGTTTTGATCAAGTGAGTTGGGCTGATTTGTTGGGCCTTTGGACCAGTTTGGAAAGTTGAGGATAAAGGGTTTATCCTATTTAATTAAGGAATTAAGATTAATTAAAGGTTTGGGTTGAATTCATGTCATGGGCCGGGCCCATTTTTATGGTTTTACTTTATAGATGTTATTATTTTTAGAAAAATAAATAATAATAATAATAAAGAGAAACACTCGAGCGTATATTGAGTTGGGACTCGTGGTTATCAGATATTGACGAGGAGCGCTGAGCTTCGTCGGGACGGATACGGTGCAGTTGTTGGATTGCGACTAGAGGTAAGTTACTCTTGCCTCGCTCCTACCCATTGTTTAGGTTTCTTGTTTTGATGAATGCTATTAGTTAGCATATCTTCTTTGTGGTCACTGTTTTTCTTCGAAGCATGCACATACATGTTTGTTTTGTTCTCTTTCCTTGTATGTGTATGATTGATGTGCTTGTGGTAGTGCTGTTACTACCTGTTTGTTTGGGATGCTCTGTTGGGCTTGCCCACCCGTGGACCGACACTTGGCTGTAGGCACTCGTGGTGCTTGTTTGCAGCTAGGTAGGTATGCGTCAGTGGAGTGAGCGGGCTCATTGAGCATAGCCTCCTATTGTCTAGCATGAGACCATAGAGATACGCAGTACTTGTGTGCTGGCCAGGTAGGTGTTCGCCAACTGAGTTTGTTCTTCCGCCCGGTTCAGTGGAGCGTGGGGGCTCCGGTTTGGGGAACGTTCAGGGACGGGACACCCTGGCGTTTCGGCTTGCCATGCCAGAGGGACGATATTCTGGTTGTCCTGCCTGTCAGCGGGATTAATACGCTGGCCGTGTCGACACGTGGAGAGGTGGCGCTACCGAGGAGGGACAGGTTGGTCGCTTGCAGCCCGAGGCTGTGTTGTTGTCCAGGGGATCGTTTGCTGAGCTACCTTTGGAATTCCTTTGTTTAAAGCCCTGAGGGCTATCGTTGGATAGGAATCGAACCGTTGCTGATGATTGTGGTAGACTCCTAGGATTGGTTGTGTGGGGTGTAACCCCTCTGCTTGATGTTCTCTTGGATTATTGATATCATGATTTGTCCTGTTGCTCACACTTCTTTGAGAACCTTGCAGGGGACTTACTGGGCTTTCCTTCTGAAAGCTCACTACATTTTTCTTCTCCCATTTCAGGTCTTAAGGAGTAGGTGACTCGAGTATTCGGAGACGTGCGAGAGTCGGGGTGTGGTACTTGCCGAGGTCGGAGGACCTCTTTTCAGTTCTTGTGTGAGATATTGGTCTATGACCCTGTAGGGCCTGGTGTTGTTTAGGGTATTGGACCCTTGTACTTTATTTTCCGCATTAGTACTCTGATTTGTTTTTTATATTATTGGATTAATAAACTTTTGTATTTATTTTGTTATCTGCTACTGTTTACTTAGGCCTTGTACTCGAGTGGGGCCCATCTCCACTTGGGTACGGCCGATCTGTTGACGTGCCTGAGGTCCCTGGATCCAGGTCGGGGCGTTACAAATAGGTACCTAGAGGGAAAGGAATGAGAAACGGGACAAACCAGGACAAAACAAGCTAAAAGAACCCTTCTCAGAGATGTGTACGGCTTTAGTGAAATTAAGCACGGCCATGCACACGCCCGTGCAACCCACTTATTTCAAAATGGGTAGAGATCGAGGCGTAGGAGCCTGCACGGGGGTGAGTTAGATGCGCACGCCCATGCCAAATCTGATAAACTTCTATATAAACCCGCTGAAGGCATAGATTTCGTGGACTTTGGCAGATTAGTCTTTGGCGGGTGTTCCAAGCGACGGCTAGGGTTTCAGAGAAGATCGAAGGCGAAGTAGGCATCGAGCAAGGGAGTCCCCATATTTTCAAGTATGTCTTTCTCCGGTATCTTTGTTAATGTTTCCATTAGCATGAGAGGCTAAACCCCTTCGGTGGTGCATCAGACACATGAATCCTAGGATTATTTGTTAATTGAATTCTTTTATTTATTGGCTTTCCTTTATTGATGATTCTTGTGAGTCTGTGCTTGATTTTTGTGATTGTATTTTGCATGAGCCATGGTCATATACCTCATTATATTCTAACAAGGCACATACGTGCTTAGGGTTTTGACTTGCTTGTCTCTTTGTGCATAGATCCATATCTCTCTTAGTTAGACTATAACTAGGCATAGGTAATGAGTTCGATCTGCATACCGAGAGATCGGATGTGGCATCTAGACGGTGTAATTATCGAACTCCCAATAATTAATCAATGGATAGCCAATACTTAGAATTCTATTATTAATAAAGGACTCCTAGGAGGATTGTGATATGAGGTGTTCATCTTTGACTGCTCACTATCTATCAATTGTTCACGTTAGTTTCTTTTTAGGATAATCAATCAAACACAACTTCTTTCATAGTTTTAGACTAGATATCAAGGATAGTTAGTACTAGTATTCCAGTCCCTGTGGATTCGATAACCCTACCTTTGGATACTTTACTACTTAATCGACCCCATACACTTGCGGGTAGTCATTGCGTACCATGTGCGTGTATCAATACCTTTCCTTTGTATTCCCTTAAGATACTGTAGTACTCTGTGAGCTGCTTGTAGATGAGCTTCCTTTAGGTTATGCATGAATTAACTAATCACACTCAGTGCATATGATATATCAGGTCGTGTTGAGACAACTAAATTAGTCTTCCTACAAGATGTTGATATGTCTCTCTATATTCCACATCATCCTCTTCTGATCTTCCAAGTTTAAGATTAGGATCTATGGGTGTACTTGTTGGTTTGCATGTTGTCTTGCTAGTTTCCCTTGTAAATCCATGACATACTTTTGTTGAGAGATAAAAGTTCAATGTCTAGAGTGAGCAACCTCAATCCCGAGAAAATATTTCAATCACCCTAGCACTTTTATTTCAAACTCCTTTGCCAAACACTGACTCAAAACTTATTTCTATGTATCATCATCTCGTGTTATGATTATATCATCAACCTACACTAGAAGCACTGTAACTCTCCCTAAAGGTGAATATTTAACAAACAATGTATGATTTCCTTGACTTTTTTTGCATCTTATAGTTAACATAGCTCTCTAAATCTCCCAAACCATACTTGTGGTGATTGTTTAAGGTCATACAATACCATTGTCAATCTACACATAGTATGAGATGATATCCAAATGGAAATTTCATATAAAGCTCTTCCTCTAACTCTCAATTTAAGAAGGCATTCTTGACATTAAATAGTTGCAACTCCCAACCATAATTAGCTAATATTAACAGTAATACTCTAACTATGTTCATTTTCACAATAGGGGAAAGCTTTGTAGATAATCAATGCTATAGGTCTGAGTATATCCCTTGGCCACCAAACGTGCCTTGTATCTTTTAATTGACCCATCTACTCTATACTATAATGTGTACACCCACTTACATCCTGCTGGTTTCTTACCTACCGGTAACTTCACCAATTCCCAAGTCTTGTTTGTTTCCAATGCCTTCATCTCTACATTCATTGCTTGTTTCCATTTTTCATTGGACAAAGCCTCGGATAAGGAAATAGTAATAGTGGTTATTTATATTTAATTGTGAAAGTTTTTTAAATGACAAGAAATGTGCAAGAATGTATAATGGTTTCTTTGTGCATTTCCTAGTTCCTTTCCTAATGAAAATTGGAAGATCCTGGTCATCGTTATCTTCATAAACTTCACTTTTATCTTACAATGGTGTTTAGGAACCATTGCCT
Source organism: Dioscorea zingiberensis (assembly GCA_026586065.1). Taxonomy (NCBI): domain Eukaryota; kingdom Viridiplantae; phylum Streptophyta; class Magnoliopsida; order Dioscoreales; family Dioscoreaceae; genus Dioscorea; species Dioscorea zingiberensis. Next base: position 50,662,309 of record CM048821.1, on the reverse strand, counting down.
CATTCAAAGGATTTGAGTTGGACTCTTGGACATACATTTGTTCAGGAGCATCCATCTTCCTCTTTATAAATACCTTGCCAAATCTCACATTTTTAGGAGCAGCAGAATCAGGCTCTTATGGCTTATTTGGTGTTTTAGTTACGGGTTCAGGTTTGGGTATAGGTGGTTCACGAGGTTCAAGCATAGGTTCTGTCATTGGTTCAGGTACAGGTTTGCTTATTAGTTCATGCACAAGTTCACAAGGACTCATAGGATCTGAGTTATAAGATATACGAATTGATAACAAGTTAAGCAAAAAATATGCCTTATCTTCCCTACTAAAGTTCTCCACATAAAGATAAGGATTAGGAAAATAAGACTTGTTCGTGAAATGTGACATCCATAGGGATATATATATATATATTTTTTTACAGAGGATGATACCTTTTATACCCTTTTTGAGTCGAGGAATAGCCTACAAAAGCACATTTTAGAGCCCTAGGAACAAGAACATGAACATGAACACTCGACACACACCCAAAGATTTGAGGAACAAGATTGTTTGTAGTGTTTAGGGTAAAACGTTGAGAGCATGTCTATAGGACTCTTAGAACCTAAGACTTTGATAGCAAAGGATTTATGAGGTGAATGCCTTTAAGAACTGCTTCCCCCAAAAGGACTTAGACACATTATTTGAAACAACAAGGCTCTTGTTTTTTTAGTAGATGGCAATTTTCTTTTCTGGGACCCCATTTTGCTGTGGGGTGTAAACACAAGAAGACTCCTGAACTATTCCTTCTTTCTAAACGGTTGATATTGACCTCGAATTGAGTTTTGATCAAGGAACAAAAATTTGGGAACACAGTACTAACATTTGACTTATGTTTAAGTAGAACAATCCATGTAACACATGTGCAATCATCATTGAAAGAAACAAACCATCTAGTTATAGAAACATTAGGAAAAATAGATGGACCCCAAATATCACTTTGAATATGATAGAAAGGGGTAGAGCTTTTTTTATAACTAATTGGAAAAAGTACACATTTGTGTTTAGCAAGTTCACATAACTCACACTTGAAAAGTTCAAAATTTAAATTTCTAAACAATGAAAGAAACAAAATTTTAATAACCCTAAATGATGGATGTTCGAGTCGGCAATGGTGAAGTAAATTTTTTCTTTATTGGATAAAAGTTGTATCATCGTGACTTTTTGACTTAATATAATTGATAATTAAATAAATTAAGCACAAGTTTAATGATGGGATTAGAGAGTGAAAGAATATATTAATATCTAAAAGAGAAAATCAAATTTTTATGAAAAAGTTTTAGACTTGTAATTATTCTTAAAATTGGGGCTAAATTGATAAGTTACAAAAACAAATATCTAAAACCACTTGGAATCTCTATTTTTCAAGTGAAGGTTCTACAAACCTTTGATTTATTTGAGATTTCATTTGAAATTTTTGTAATTCTACAACCCATTCTCTCATCGTTTTCAAGAGCTTTATCCCACTTTCTCATCTTTCTCTCTCTTGGATTGTTGGAGGATAGCTTGATTAGGTTTCTCCTCTTTGGTCGGTCAAGTAAGTGGCCTCTTAGGTTGAAGTGGAAGCTTATATTTCATATTTCCAAAATGTAGCAAAGTGTGAAATTAAGGATTTTATCAATCTTTAAGGTTTTGTATGTTGATTGTTGATTAATCAATAGGTTGATTTGTGAGGTTTGGTGAACTCTCCATCATGTAGTGGTTTTCTCATAGCTCCATAGGGGATTGAATCATCATGTTTTATGTGAGTTAATTCATAAGGCTTCCGGTCAACATGATTGCTTCAGTATGTTAGACAATTTTAGTAATTGAGTTTTTGTAGCACAGAGGTTCAAAACAAGACGTTCAGAGCTACAATAAAGATTGTAGTGATCATTATTGAAAAGTACTAATTACTCTAACATATAGGTGTTGTTGCATATAGTTACAGAAATCAATTTTGAATATTATGTGATGCTAAGGAATGATAAATTAATATGCCCGAGCTGGGATAATAAATAGTGCATAGTTGCACTACTGAGTTGAGTGGAATGCAAAGGAGCACCAAAGTTTTTCCTCTTTTACTCATGTTTATGATATGAGTGAGTTGATGAGTATTTTTAAATACTATTTTCAGTAATTATTATAAGATTGCCCTAGTTAAGGATGTTATTTGATCTCTATAGTATTTTTAATCGACTTTTTAGTACAATGCTTGTATTTGATTGTGATGAATATTTAGCAACCCTGGATGGAGGGTTAGCAATGCATGTGCATGATTTATGAGGTAGCAATCACCCTGGAATAAGGGTTGACCTGTTGGAAAATGAAATGTACAACTAATGTGTTGAACTTGAAATACAAGCTTGCATAGGTTGCATGATATTGATTATATGTTTGAGATGCACTCAGTTGAGTTGTTCTAGTGTTTACCATGGGCTCGGTGTATGAGCTTTATACAGGTCTTTGGGACCGCAGTCGGTATCACATTTGGGAGGGGTGATTTCAAAACCTAAAGAAGTTATTTCTTTTAAAACGCCCTACCCATACTCTTTGGGAGCATGGTACCGGTTGTATTACTCTTTGGGGGTGACTGTACACACGTGTCATATTACTATGTGCAGATTATTGCTTCATGCAGTGCTTTGTGCAGATTATTGCTTTATGTAGATTGTAGGACATAGGACATGAAGGTGGGTGAATACTAGGCATTGTTGTATTTTATACACATATATAGGATGATGTGTATAAAGTGATGTGATGCTGGTGTTGCTTATATGCAGTTTTCATTGTGTTTTCCCATTTGTTTAGCATTATATCTTGATTACAAGATATGGAAATAATCATCATTTAAATCTCGATTGTGTATGAATTGACCAATATTACATGATAATTATATGCATAGGACCAACATGTTTTCTTTGCATGTGCTATATTTATGAAATCTATATTTTCATTTGATAACACTTAAGGAGGATGTATTCTCTAATTGAGTTTGTGTAAGCTTATCCCTCTCATCTCATAGATCGTAAGTACAACCCGGACTAGAGGTCATGGACCTAAGGAGAGCCACGTACCAAATATACATAGACTTTGTGAGATTTACCAGGCTCTGAGCAGGAGAGGTTTTGATGTTGTGTAGTTTACACCTGAGACATGTCTAGGCTGTGCACTCTGAGTTTTTGTATTATGTGATACATGATGTTCATATAGACATGTGCTCTTGTGGTTATGTTATTATGTGATATGATGGTTTTATTATTGTAATATTATCCTGTCATATAGGATATGTTATCAGGAATAGAAAATTAAATAGCCTGACTGCGGATAGTGCCAGGGATCAGTCTCGTTGTTGTACAACCAGTAAGGGCCGTGGGACAAGTCTTGACAAAAGTGACTTTGAAATAAAAGATAAAGGTAATCGACCCTTGGTTATGTTTAACAGACTTGGTGTTTTAAGATAGTAGAGGGCATTCTTTTCTTTAGCATGTCCAATCATCCTCCCAGAATCCTTATCCTGAAATATACAATTCTTATCGTAAAAATCACATTGTAACAAAAATCTTATGTGAGTTTTTGTATAAAGACTAGATTTGTGGATAATTTAGGGTTGTCAAGGACATGTTTTAAGGTTACTGACGGGCTAATTTTGACATATAATAAACCTGCTACAGTAATCAAGGACACATAGACTATGACTATTGTTCTATTGCTTGGACATTTAGAATATGAGGAAAATTTTTTGGATGATTGGGTCATTTGATAGGTTGCTACTAAGTCTATGACCCATGAGTTAGTGAAGGCTGTATCCAAGATATTTAATCCAAAAGAAAATGGAGACTTACATGAATATGTCAAAGAACAACTACCTGGAGGTCCTTCAATTTTTCCTATACTATTTATAAGTGATCTAACTCTCTTAATTTCTTCTTGATTGTGGTTACTTGGCTCCTGTGTTGTCAATTCACCTTGAGGCACTACCGCAACATTGGCTTGTTCGTTGTTCTGTAACTGTCCACACTTTTGGCTCTATTCTCTGTTGGGGGGCATTTTATGAAGTTTCACGCATCTCTCACAAGTGTGACAAGGCTTCTTGAAGTAAGTGCACCGCATTACATCTCAGTTCTGAGCTTTCCGCCGGCCACCTTTTCCTCCTTCAATGGTTGTTCCTCTCTCCATGTTTGTTGTCGATTTTTTGTTCGCACAAGCCACCATAGTTGAATTTTCAATAGTTTGTGTTTCAAGCATTAATCCTTTTCCACTTTCTATACTCTGATTAGAGTTACCACCTTGTTAAAATATGGAACTTTTGGTTTCCCAAGAACCTGTATCCTTACTTGATCAAATTCTGTTTTAATTCCAACCAAAAAATCATAACCTTTATCTTGTTCAATAAATGCCTTTTAGGACGGCTGCATCTTTTAAGCATTTTGTCCTTATCACTCGATAATGGTCCAATTCCTGCCACAAGGATTTCAATTGATTTGCATATCCAATGACTATTTTATATCCTTGTTTTTCTCCCATAGTTTTCACTTTAACTTCATATACTTGAGCCGCATATCTAGCCTTGGAGTAGGTATGTTGAATTACATCCCATATCTCCTTGGAGGTAGCCAAAAACATGCACTTGTAACTTATTTATGGAATCATGGAATTCCACAACCATGCCATGATCATAAAATCTCCCTCATCCCATGCTTCAAACTTAGGGTCTCCTGATTTGGGTCATATACCTATGAGGTGGCTAATCTTCCCATTCCCTTTCAACATCGTGCAGATGAGTTGTAACATTTTTAAGGTAGTTCTTTCCATCTAATTTGTAGCCACCTTGAATGTTCTATAATTCTCCTACTTGTTGAGTTTGGATCACTTCTTCTGATTGGACTATAGGAGTGGTTTCCTCAACTTCTGACATCTTGAACACAAGGAGTCAGTCACATAATATGGCTGGAACAATTAAGATGGGGGTGAACGGTAGAACCATAAAACCAATAAGAAGGAAAAATTAGCAATAAAGGGCAATGAAAATATTCAAGGTTTGATGAAACAAGCTTTGTTTAGCAGAAGAAAAACAAAGGTGTTTGTGCTCTATTTTGCAGAAGAAAAATAGAGTATGTAATCAACAATAAAGACCAAAAACAAAGAATCCCATAAAAGAGCCTAATGCTCTGATACCATGTTGTGAATTGAATTATTAGATTACTTTTTTCAATCTAAACAATACAATATATATGCAACAACCCTAGCCACCAAAGATGGAATTTATCTAAGTAGAAATCCCATGAATCTTGGGATATCCAATATTGAATAACAAACTTAGTAATTATATGCCTAACTGTAACAAAACTTCCAAAATATCTAACAAATCTCTAACTGACTATATGGTTTTTCACACATATGGGGTAACTCAACAATTTCACATAAGGGCGACGGTCACAGATAATGGTAGTAAGAACACTCCAACAAGCATATACTACGACCTGTCATGATGGATAGGGGAGCTACCTACCTTTCTTTTAGTGTAAGGGATACTTTCCCAAGGATGGGAGTTAGATCTACAGCAAGTGAACTGTATTTGCCTCTTCTTCGTGTATGTAGCCCCTACAGTGGTTTATATGCCAATCAATCTACACTTCGCACTTCAATTGTAAATCTCATAATCTTTCCACCATAGAGGCAAAAAAGGTGTTTCGTTGTCTGTCTAGTGGGGTGGATATAGTTCAAGACTCCATTTGCTAGCTTTACAGATGAAGAGATTCTTATCTTTTGGATTATTAGGACAGGTAAAATCCTCACCTTCAAAGCTAAAGAGTTTTGAATTAGCCTTAGTAGAGAGCAATGGCAGAGATATATATGAGTTTAGCCTTAAACATTTTTTGGTATGAAAATCATTATTGTCAACAGCTAGGCCAATAGATCTTCTAGAGGAGGCGAAGCTTGTTGAGGAGGACATGGGATCAAGGCAAAGGGGCTAGGGATTGAGATGTGGAAAGGGGCTGCCCTCATTTGTGTTTGTTCAAATGTTTTAAATTTGTCTTTGTGATACATTACTAATTCAAGTGTTAATTAGTCAAAGCACCTATTCAGCTAAGTATTCACATAAGGTAATATGTTTAGACCAGCATCTAGGGGAGGTACACATTGATGGCCAATTTGGTGATTTCTAAGATTGGTGATTCTAAATCTCACCATTACTTGACTTGTCAAATGTTAGTTACATGTGTCATTAAAAAGTAAATGCTATTCTATTCGTGTTGCTGCTATTTAGATAAAAGTAAGTGTGGAAAAAGGTATATTTCTAGGATATCCCTTTACCAAACTCCACCTATATGGTGACCCCATACCATTGGGATTAATTATGATATGTGCTATGTGACCCTAGTCATAATTGAGATTAAATATATTGATATTAAGTATGTGACTTGTGTCATTATCTCTAAGTGTGATATGTTGTTATCTACTCCAATGGGTTAATTGTGATCATATTTGAATTGATAGAGATTTGTTGTTTTATATTTATTTGTGGTGCAGTAAAAGTTAAAAGGTGCAAGATATTTAATATTGTGATTCAAAATAAAATCATGATAAAAATTATTTGTAGATTAAAAAAAATTAAATTAGTTGTCGATTGAATAGCACACAATGGGTTGAATTGTTCAAATTAATTTCCCATTAAACATGAACACAAAAGAAATTTTATATAAATGACCATGTTATGATGGGAGAATATAAGTTTACTTGGATGATTAATGATTATGGATAATGAACTTTTAGTCCCTGAAACAGTGCTATTATCCCTATTGGTCCCTGAGGTATTTGTGGGTGGGGGTGTAGCAAATAGTGGGATGGGTAGGGACCTGGTTACTATTTCAGGGACTGTTAAATAATTTGCTCTAATGATTATTATTTTATAAAGTGGTAAGTGAAATATAAATATAGACACAAGATTTGCTCGATTACTCTGATTGGCTAAAATATAAACTCTTAAATTTGTACTTAATTTTCCCGAACAAGGTTTGACCCATATAAAATTTAATATATATTGCCAAACCCTTTGTTTGGAACAATCATATTTAACATCAACAATAACTATATTTGCATACGGATATTTTTATAATTGATAATAACTACATTTGACATCAACAATAACAATATTTCCTTAGCCTCACTTGATGTTAGGTTAGATCTAAGAAGTCATTCTTTAATTTGGATAAGGGCAATTTCATAATTAAAAAATCTCAAAACCCTTTTTTTTTCAGAAGCTTCAATCATTGAAGAAAAAAAGCCAATCCAAGCGGGCCCTATACGCCAAATCATTCAAGGTGTCAACTGGGTCGCTTGTCGGCGGTATGACCTGATATTGTAGACCTCGAGTTGTGCCCATGCTAGGCTAGCGCTCGCGTGACATGCAACCCGCTTGGGCTGTGGCGGGCAAGCACGTGGGCCGACACGACACGACCCATGTGTCCGCCCAGCACGGGCATGGTATGAAATGAGCCGTTGTAGGCCGTGCCAGCATGGCTGGCAACGGTCACCTGGCGAGCCAAGCTAGCTCGCCAGGATTCTTTTTTTAAAAAATTATTTTAAAGGCTTTTAATGCCCAAAAAAGATGAAAATACCCCCTTTTAACTACTATAAAATAACTATTTTTGAGAGTTTTTGTGTCTTTTGGGTAAAATGATATTTTTACCCTCCCCAACAAATATAAACGACTAGTTTATGAGGGTATTTTGGATATTAACAATCAAGGCTTTAAGATCAATTTATTCAATTATTTTAAGTTAAGTGATCAAGTCCTCAACTGTATTTCAAAGAGACCAACCGAGTATCAAATTGTCCGGCTTTCTTCAAGTCTCTTATAAATAGTTGAAGTAATTCTTAACTTTTATTTTCAATTGCATAATTACTAGTTTTTCAAATTTTCCTAACGATAATTCTTCTTTTTATTTGTTTAAAAACACTCTCCCGAGTATTGATGAATCCGATGCCGGTAAGATCATCTACAAGTGCCAGTGTCAGTGCCGACAATAGGAAGAGAATCTTGGGAGTTTGGGAATTTTATGACATTATTGATATTGTAAATAAAAGCCCGCGACCTATTTTTACAAAATGTAAGAAGGATTTTTTTATTAAACTACAGACAACATTGACCACCTTAAAAGACATGCCGACCGGGTATGCTATGGTTCAACATGATCAGGTTAATGGCCTCATCAGATTCAGACCAAAACCTAAATATGTTGAAATCCAAGTTAACGGGTACCGGGCGCCATTCGCACCCGACCCGCTAAAAAGTACCCATAAAAGAGATTTGGCTAGCAATGTTAGAGAGCCATCTAGAACAGCAGCCTCATCATCGGCCCCATCGCCTTCTCGTTGTTCTTCGATCCTCCATTGTTTCTTCGATTGATCCCTCGATCGAAAGCTTGAATCCGGTGAGCTCCAATCGATCTCACCGATTCTTTGGGCATCCTTAAGTTACATCGTCCGATCTCTATTTTGATGGAGTTCTTCGGCTTTGCATTCTTGTAATTTGGTTCGATAATCTGAAATTTTTGGGATGATCTTGTTGAGATGATCCATTTGCTGTGAAACGTTCGTGGTTTTCTCTGCTTTTCGTTCTGTGTGATTTTGATTGATTTTTCTCATGGGGGGTTATCGTTCGGGCTGTGAAAAGTTGACCTGTTTTCTGTTTTGATGAAGGATTTATGCATGTTTGATCATCGACTTACTGATCGTGTGTTATTTTTGTTGAAAATCGTCAGCCTGTTATTGTTAGATTTGTTCTAAATGCAATGGAATGGGGTTCTAGGAATCTTCTTCTTCTTCTTCTTCTTCTTCTTCTTGACTAAATTCACTGTTTTGATGCAGCAGTTGGGCTCATACATGTGTTCTGATTTGATAAACTGATAAGGTTTGATTTCTTGTGGTTCATTTCACATTTCTGTTTTGATTTTGCATTGGTGCTTAATGCATGCATTTGTGATCAGTAGAGATTGATCCTAGGATTTGCAATTAGAATGGTGGCCATGGTTGGTAGGGGAAGCAGTCCTCTTCCTTCATCTATTTCTATTCAAGAAAAGGGGAGCAGGAACAAGAGAAAGTTCCGAGCTGAACCACCTCATGCAGAGCTGAATATGCTTCCCCCAGTTCAATCTGACTGCGCCAGCTATGAATTATCTTCTGTAGAGAAAGCTCTGGACAATCTGAGCCTTGAACACCATCCAGGTGTATGTGATATGTGTAAATCTTTTGCATACAGCCATGACAGGGAATTGGAGGTGAATGAGTTCCAAGATGCTGATTGGGCTAATCCCACGGAGGCTCAGCTTGAAGACATGTTGTTGAATAATTTGGATGTGATCTTTAGGACCTCAATCAGGAAGGTTGCTTCTTATGGGTACTCCGAGGAGGTTGCGTCTAACGCTGTCTTGCACGCAGGCTTCTGCTATGGGTCCAAGGACTTTGGTTCCAACATTATAGACAAAGCGCTGGGATACTTAAAAAGTGGGCATGAGGTTGATTCTTCATTGGGAGAGAGTTTTAATGAGGATCTGCGTAAGTTGGAGAGGACTGTATTGGTGGACATGGTTAGCGTGCTTAGAGATGTCCAGCCATTCTTGAGCATTGGTGATGCTATGTGGTGCTTGCTTATTTGTGATATGGATGTCTCAAGCGCATGTTCAATGGAGGGTGAGCTTTTGAGCATTATGGGAAATGATAAGACCTCTGGTGGTTCTAGTGTACGCCAACAATCAGAATCAGAGAGCAATTCAAACAGTTCTGTTCCAATCCCTTCTGAATTTGATCGTCCTGGACCGAAAAAACGCAATGCACCATTAGCTTTTGCTCCTAGCACTCATCAACCAATTGCTCTTCCCTCCGCAGGTTTCTTGGCTTCTAGCAATTTGCATGGTACAATTTCAAATCTTAGTCCTTGGAAAGAAAATAAGATTGGTTCGCCTGCATTTGTGGTAGAGGAATCAACAACCCTGTCTGTGTCTCAACCATATGAAAGGTTCTCAGCCTTGAGTCACGTGCACAGCACTGTTAGAAAACTTAATCCAGGAAAGGAGAATCCAATGACTTCATCTGATCAAACTGCGGAGAACTTCTCCTCTTTAGCTTTACCTCAACCATCTTTCCCAGATCAGAAGCCTGCCAGTAGCAGAAGCAGTCATGTTAGTTCCAAGAGGGATTCTGTCCTTCGACAAAAGTCAACCCATGTTGAGAAGAACTATCGAGCTTTTGCTAAAGGAGCTGCGAGATCAGGAAAACATAGTAGTTTTGGCGGTCTCATGTTAGATAAGAAATGCAGGTCGCTTCCAGATTCAACAACTATTAATCTGAAGAGTGCCTCTTTGAAGATTAGTAAAGTGGTTGGTGCAAATAGAGCTCAAGTAGATGCCTTGCCTAGTCTTTCATTTAGTGCTGGATCATCTGCTAGTTTGTCATATAACATGGGAACTGTTAGTCATCCACCCCCATTAACTTTTGCAAATACTGAACTTTCCTTATCACTCCCATCTGCTGGAACTGTTGATTTGAATGCAAAATCTAATTGTTTTACTGAGGTTGCAAACTGCAGCAACCATGCCAGCATCACATCTGGTGGTATGTCTGAGCATTTGGTCCCTCAAGATAAGAAAGATGACGAGCTGCTAAAGTTAGTCCCATTTTTACATGAACTGGAGGCTCTGCTGCAGGAGTGGAGTGAATGGGCTCAGCAGAAGGTGATGCAGGCTACTCGTAGGCTTAGTAAAGACCGAGTTGAGCTTCAAACCTTGAGGCAAGAGAAAGAAGAAGTCGGTCGTCTGAGAAAAGAGAAGCAATCTTTGGAAGAGAACACAATGAAGAAGCTATCAGAGATGGAGAATGCATTATCCAAGGCAGGAGGCCAGGTTGACCGGGCTAATGATGCTATGCACAGACTTGAAGCAGAGAACTCTGCTCTGAGACAGCAGATGGAGGCTGCAAAGTTACGGGCTACACAGTCAGCAGCCAGTTGTCAAGATGTTTCCAGGAGGGAGATGGAGACTCATAAAAAAGTTCAGCTATGTGAGAAAGAGATGGCACTGTTACAAGAGGAGCTAGCTGGCGAAAAGCGTAGAATGTCTCAGCTGCGGCAGCACCTTGAACAGGAGAAGGATCGGCAGGATCAACTTGAGGTAATCGTTTGTGTTATTACTTTTCAAATATGGTTTGTTTTACTTAATATGCGTAGAAGATAGTGGATATGTGCCTCATCTTCCTGTATTTCAGGTGACTTTGTTTTCATTATTGGAATCCAGCTTAAACAACAGGATCACTCTGAATAATCCTTTTCTTTGGATGTTAATAGTTTTGAGATTGATTTACTTGTGCAGAAGTAAATTTACCATGTTGGTTTTAGATTATGTTGGACTGACGAAGTACCGGAAAGGTAACTGTGAAGCTGATTAGAAATAATACGAATGCAAAATTAGCTTAAAGAATAAGCATATACTAAATATATGGAGATACTATTATAATTAACCTTCCCCTTCCATCTCTAAGAATCTTGCTTCCATGATTCTGATCTAATTTTGTCATTTAAATAGAGTTCTTTTCCATGAAAAATCATGAGCTGGAGTACTAAAGGCTGTCCTTCACTTATGGACAATTACCGAAGAGTACGAATAATTTTCGTATAGATAAAGTTGCCATTGATCAAACTGTTTAGAAAATAATATGACGATTGATCTACATTCCTCACATTTTTGTTTTTAAATTTCTGGTTGAAGTTTGAGCTCCCATTAAGAACCTTCTAGAAGATTAAAAGCTTATATAGCAACCAGTAGTGTAATAGACTTGTGACCATTGGTGCCCTGCATCCGTGTGTCAAGAGGAATTGGATCTGCCAAAGTGCATAACATACAACATAAGGAAACATCTATATATATCTGACACGTGTCAAAGAATAAATTACTTATTGGACCACCTGTAGCATATGAGAAGTTACGCTCGAATGCATCTTCTCAAGGAACATTGTACATGAACAGTTATACCAATTTTATTGGACTGTAATGATTTTATGGTCATGTTCCCAGACCTTGAGCATTATGTTCTTTTGTCATTTCTTCAATTCCAGAAGTCATTAACCAGTCTCAGTAAATCATTTATGTATTATGGAGGTCATCTTTGAAACTATTGTGAAGCTATGTTCTTTTGTCCTTTGTTCGATTTGAGAAGTCATTTACTAACCTGAGCAAGTCATTTATGTACTATATATATGACCTCTCTAACCTTTTTTCTATAAAGGTCATGTTCAAAACCCTTCAGAAGTTATGTGCTTTGTCATTTATTCAATTCAACAAGTCCTCAACCCCTGCAAGTACTTTATGTGTTACAGATTATATGATTTATCTGACCATTTTGTACATATGTCATGTTCAAAACCCTTGAGAAGTTGTGTTTTTTGTGGTTTTCTCAATTCAAGATGTCATTAACCAATCTCTGGATGTCATTGATATATTACATACATATGATTTGTCTAATCTTTTTCTATATAGGCCGTGTTTGAAGCCCTTTAGAAGTTTTGTTCTTCTGTCATTTCTTTTATTCAAGTTTCAGCAAGTCATATGTCTTACATATATATGCTCTGATCTTTTTCTGTATTGGTCATGTTCAAAGCCCTTAAGAAGTTATGTTCTTTATCTTTTCTTTGATTCGAGAACTCATTAACCTATCTCAGCAAGTCATTTATGACTCTAATCTGTTTCTATGTAGGTCATGTTCAAAGCACTTGCGAAGTTATGTTCTTTGTCATTTCTTTGAAGTCACTAACCTATCCTCTGCAAGCAAGTGTCTTTTATATCATCTAATCTTTGTTTTCTCTATTTTTTGTGTTTCCTTGTAAAACGAAATTCACAGGCTAGATGGAAACAAGAAGAAAGAGTGAAACAAGAAGCTATCAAGCGGGCCAGTGCTCAAAGGAAAGAAAGGGAACAGCTTGAGGCTTCGGGCAAATCAAAGGACAATGAACTAAAACTGAAAGCAATAAATGATACACAAAAGTATAAAGATGATATTGGGAGACTTGAACAGCAGATTACGCAACTAAGGCTGATGACAGACTCTTCAAAGATTGCTGCACTGCGATGGGGTCCAGATGGTGATTATGCTTCTCGTGTTGTGGATGGAAAGGACAGAAATGTGCATCATCTCGCCAAGATTTTTGATTTTCTAATTGAAGATGAGGATATACAGCGGGAAAGAGAATGTGTCATGTGTCTGTCTGAAGAGAGATATGTTGTTTTCCTTCCCTGTGCTCACCAAGTTGTCTGCAAAGAATGCAACAGTCTCCATGAGAAGCAGGGAATGAAGGACTGTCCTTCATGTAGAACAGTAATTCAGGGGAGGATCATCGTTCGCTCTGCTGACTCTTAGCATATACTTCCCTAAAGTTTTCAGTCGGGACTTTCAAATGTTGTTGAATAATGCTTTCTGTAGCTTGAAACTGAATAAAGAATCTAGTGTTTCTGTTCTGTCAAAAATATGTAGCTCTATGACTGAGCTTTGTAAATCAAAGAAAAAAATATTTGGTTCTGTAGTTTGGCATCCATTTTCTTGTGCATTGTTTCTTCAAGTCCAGTGTTTGCCTGACTGAATTAGCAGCAGGGTTGTGATGCAAAATCAGTGTCTCATGAGTTCCAACTCTGCATCAAATTTCCAGATGCTCTACTTTATGAAATCTGTGAAAAAAATTTCAATTTTTGTAGTATATTTGGTTTCTATTGGAAATAATTTAGCCCAAAAAAAAGGTCCTATAAATTAAATTTTTTTCCATTTTCATCGTCATTTGTACTGTTCTTATAACTTTCCATAAATACTATCAAAATAACAAAGAACACTAAATCCGCCTATGCGAGCATACCCGGTCCCAAGCCCGGATAAAGGATGAGGGTTGCGGTAGGTTGACAGCCAGCGTAAAACTTTGTCACTCTTATGATATGGATTCTCCAATATATACCGTTGGGACGTGCTCACCCAGGCACGCGCTACATCGGCACCCGGATGTAGTGTTAAATGAGCAAGGGGTTTCATCACATCGCCGCCCGGGTGTGATGGAGTATAGGCAAGGGTTCCCACATCATGGACGGGTGTGGGTAAAGAAGTTAGTCCCGCCACATCGGCGCCAGGATGTGGTATTAAATGAGCAAGGGTTCTCGCATCTTAGTGGACGGGTGCGAGTAAAGAAGTTAGTCCATGAGAGTGAGAGTAGGATTAGGATTGGTAGTTGGAATATAGGATCTTTGACAGGAAAATCTATGGAGTTAGTTGACACTCTAAAAAGGAGAAGGATAGATATAGTATGTTTGCAAGAGACTAGGTGGATAGGAAACAAGGCTAGAGAGATTGGTAACACAGGTTATAAATTATGGTATTGTAGAGGGGATAAACATAGAAATGGTGTGAGTATAATTATGGAACCAAAAATAAAGGACAAAGTGGTTGAAGTGAAAAGAGTAGGAGACAGGATTATACATTTGAAGCTAGTGTTGGGAAAAGAAATAATTAACATAGTGAGTGTGTATGCCCCTCAAGTAGGCTTAGGAGAAGAAGATAAGGTCAAGTTTTAGGAAGATTTGGATATGGTAGTTCTAGGGATTCCAAGTGAACAAAAGCTTTTTATTGGGGGTGATCTTAATGGACATGTAGATAGATTTAGTGATGGCTACGAGCAAGTGCATGGAGGTTATGGATATGGCAACAGGAATGAGGAAGGAAAATCTATATTAGATTTTGCTTTGGCTCATGATTTGGTATTGACCAATACTTGCTTTAAGAAAAGGGAATCACACTTGATTACCTTTAAGAATGGTGGTAATTGTAGCCAAATTAACTTTCTTATTACAAGAAGAAGGGATAAATCTATTTGTAAAGATTGCAAGGTTATACCTGGAGAAGCATTAACCACACAACATAGGTTGGTGGTGTTGGATGTGAAGAAAAAGGGCATAGTAAAATCAGAAAGTAGGGTTAAGCAAAGTAGGATTAAATGGTGGGCGTTAAAAGGAACCAACCAATTAGCATTTAAGGATAAAATATGGGAAGAAGAGGCACAAATGTGAAAGATGATGCAAACACCTTATGGAAGGAGATGTCGAATCGTATTGAGAAAATAGGAAGTGAACTGCTAGGGGTCTCTAAGGGACTGGGACCTCAACTACAGGAATCATGGTGGTGGAATGAAGAGGTTCAAAAGGCTATTAAAGAGAAAGATATTGGTATAAGAAATTACCCATAGCTGAGGACGGAGAAGTCTTTAAAAGTATTAAAAGGCAAAAAAAGAGGCCAAGAAAGCGATTAGCGAGGCCCGAAGTAAATCCCTAGCTGATTTATACCAAAAGTTAGGGACACGAGAAGGGGAAAAGGAAGTATACAAGATAGCAAGGCTAAGAGATAAAAAAGGGAAAGACTTGAACCAAATCAAGTGCATTAAGGATGAGTCTCAACAGGTCTTGACAGGAGATAAGGAAATCAAGGAGAGATGGAGGAACTACTTTGATCACTTGTTCAATACAAGTCATGAGGATAACTTTATGGATTTTTATGCATCAACGATAGAAAGGAACTTTAGCTGTACACGTAAGATCTAGCCTAGCGAAGTCAAGGAGGCACTGGGAAAAATGAAGGCTGGAAAAGCTTGTGGCCTAGATGGTATCCCGATTGAAATTTCGAAGTGCCTTGGAGAAGTAGGGGTAGAGTGGTTAACTAAACTCTTCAACTCTATCCTAAAAGCGGGGAAAATGTCAAATGACTAGAGAAAGAGCATTTTGGTTCCTATTTATAAGGATAAGGGAGATATTCAAAATTGCACCAACTATCGTGGTATTAAGTTAATGAGTCATACGATGAAACTCTGGGAGAGGGTAATAGAGCATTGACTCAAGTATATCACGAAGGTGTCAGAGAACCAATTTGGTTTTATGCCAGATAGATCCACAACAGAAGCCATTTTCCTATTAAGAAACTTAATGGAGATCTACAGAGAAAAGAAGAAGGATCTCCATATGGTTTTTATTGACCTAGAGAAAGCATATGGTAGGATACCAAGACAAGTCCTTTGGTCGATATTGGAGAGGAAAAATATTTATGTAAAATATATAAATATTATTAAGGATATGTATGAGGGAGCGGTTACAAGTGTGAGAACAGTAGGAGGCGATACAGAGGAGTTTCCTATAACAGTGGGTCTACATCAGGGATCGGCCTTGTGCCCATACTTGTTTACCCTAGTAATGGATGAATTAACTAGTTATATCCAAGGTGACATCCCATGGTGTATATTGTTTGCGGATGATGTTGTCCTAGTGGATGAGACTAGAGATGGAGTAAATCAGAAGCTAAAATTATGGAGAAACACTTTAGAAAGTAAAGGCTTTAGGTTAAGTAGAAGTAAGATAGAATATATGCACTGTAATTTTAGTCTAAGTAGGAGAGATGAAGGAGAAGTGAAACTAGGGGGGATGGTAGTGCCTAAGGTTAAACATTTTAGGTATTTAGGTTCCATTTTCAAGGATGATGGGATAATAGATGAAGATGTAACCCATAGAATCAAAGCTGGATGGTTGAAATGGAGAAGTGCCACGGGGGTGTTATGTGACAAAAAGATGCCTAACAAAATAAAGAGAAAATTTTATAGGACGGCAGTTAGACCGGCCATGCTATACAGGAGCGAGTGTTGGGCAACTAAAGTTCAACATATGCATAAGAAGAATGTGGCTGAAATGAGGATGTTAAGATGGATGAGTGGTCATACAAGATTGGACAAGATTAGAAATGAACACATCCGACAGAAGGTGCATGTTGCACCAATTGAAGATAAAATACGAGAAGGGCGTTTAAGATGGTTTGGACACGTATGCCAGAGACCCCTAAGTGCTCCAGTTCGAAAATGTGATAGTTTAGTTGTAGAAGGTAAGAAGAAGGGTAGAGGTAGGCCTAGGATTACGTGGAGAGAGGTGGTGTCTAAGGATCTACGTATGTTAGATATTGAGCCGGATCTTGCTTTTGGCAAAGCGACATGGAGACAAAGAATTCATATAGCCGACCCCGCCTAGTATAGGATTACCGATAAGTCAGCTAAAAGGTTTTCCTTTATTAGCTTAGCTTTGTTTGTAGGGATACTGTTCTGCTTCTAACATCCGAATCTCTCATAGAAATTATCTGTTGTTATTATTATTTATTTATGTATTTTTGTTTTTTATTTTATTTCATTTTATTTCAGTTTATTTCATTTCTTTTTATTTTATTTTTATTTCATATTTGAGAGCAACATGAAAACAGAGAATCCATATAGCCGACCCCATCTAGTATGGGATTAAGGCTTAGTTGTTGTTGTTGTTGTTATTGTTGTTGTCTTTTTCTTTTTCTGCATATGCGGTTGGAAATTATTGAATAAGTTCCTTGTATTTTGTTTTAAATGTTGGCAAAAGTAGTTTTTATTAATTTAATAATTAAAGCTATAACTTATACTTTGACCTAATGTCTATTTCCGTGACTGTACAATAAAATTGTTCGTTAAGGCTCTTGTTTTAATTTTTTTTTTTCACTTTCATCACCATCGTTGATGTGGCTATCAGCTGTCATGATTCTAAATACGATTAATTCTTTATTTAGTTTTATTACTTGTGTGCCATAATGTATATAAATATTTTATAAATTATTTGATTTTGAAATAAAAAATAAAATATAATAAGAGATAAGATATAACTTTTTATCAAACTCTTTTATCTTTGATAAGAGAAGGTGAAAATGAATAAGTCATAAGAGGAAGAGAATCATATATACCATCGGATCTGAACTTCATAAAAAATCTCAAGAAATTCCAAGAAATTCAACCGCTTTCTTCCGTGATATGGTAACAAAGCCATCCTTGGGGAATGTTATAAAAGACACAAAAATAGAGCGACAAACAAAGAGCTAGAGGAGATATGGTGAATTCTAATATACCGTGTGCACTGTTCACACGGTATGAGACCATGGGGGTCCTGGGGTGATGGTTTTTTATGTTCTAATATGGTGTTTAGTGGGTTCCACATTGTTGAAGATTTACTCTTAATGTGGAGATTTGTTTGATTGATTGGAGATTTACTTCATTGGAGATTTGAAATATTACTTAATTTGGAGATTGTATAGTTTTTCATTTAAGTGAGTTCCTATAAATTGTAATATAATTCTCTCATGAGAGAATGAATGAAATATAGCAGAGTTTCCTGCTCATCATAATTGTTCAATTGTTCTCAACTTTTATCACCATTGCTCAATTACTCTCAATTTTTATCAGGGTATAAGAGCTATGGTGAATTCAAAGGTGGTACGTCGAGCAACTCTTGTTGGGAATTCTAAAGGTTCTGAAGATCCAGCCATGGTGACTCACAACCACTCAACTCAAAATCGGGAGAATCGGCAATGAGACTTCCATCCAAAGCGCACCAATGGTGTTGATAAGTCTGCATATAAATGCACCCATTGCCATTAGATTGGGCTAATCAAAGATTGATCCTTTAAACTGGTGGGATATCCAGAATGGTGAGATCATAGCCGTGCAGCCTCGAAGAAGAAGACTGGAACTGCTGCTACGGTTACAACATCGGTTGCAACAACTGCAAATAATGGTAATAAGGTTTTTAATATTTCTTCACATGTTTCTAATAGTGCATGGATAATTGATTCTGGTACTACAGATCATATGACATTTGATTCTAGACAAGTCAACATTCTTAAACCGTCCTTGCAGCAAATTGTTTCCACTGTCAATCGTAATACTACCCCAGTTATTGGGGAAGGATTCTTAACTCTCACTGATACTTTGAATCTTGATTCTGTTTTGGTTGTCCCATCTTTAGAATATAACCTATTATCAGTTTCTCAAACAACCACAATCTTATCTTGTGTTGTGATTTTTTGGTCTGACCATTGTGTTTTTAAGGACATCCAAACAAAGCAGACGATTGGTTGTGGTATTAGATGGGGCAAGCTGTACTACTTGGATTTGGAGTCAGGAATCTTAGACAAGGTACAACAAGTCCTCACAGTGAATAGCTCTGAGGGGGAGAAGAAGATGTTTGAAATTTGGCTATGGCATAGACACATGGGGCATGATTCATTTAGGTATCTAAGAAAGTTATTTCCCAGTTTATTTGCCAAAGTGAATGTTTCGAGTTTCCATTGTGATGTATTTGAAATGGCGAAAAGCCATCAAACTCCATTTCCATTGTGTTCAACATTGACTCCACTTCCTTTTATGGTGATACATAGTGACGTCTAGAGGCCATCTAAAGTCTCAACTTTGGGAGGAGCTTGTTGTTTTGTTACCTTTATTGATGATTGTACGAGGATGACTTGGTTATGTTTAATACAATCCAAGGGAGAAGTGAACTCATTATTTCAAAAGTTTCATAAAATGATTGAAACTCAGTATAATTCAAAAGTCAAGATTCTTCGGAGTAACAATGGCGAAGAATATCAAAGTTATGAACTTCAGCGTTTCTTGCAAGCTCATGGCACTATCCATCAAACTACTTTTTCTAATACACTACAACAGAATGGAGTTGCAGAGCGGAAAAATTGACATTTGTTGGAAGTTGTCTGTGCCTCCTTGATTGCAGCCCATATGCCATTATCCTATTGGGGAGAAGCTCTTACTTCTGCAACATATTTGATCAATAGAGTTCCCTCTAGCTCTATTGGCTTTCGGATACCACTCCAAGCTCTTACGGATGTTGTTGGTGCAACAAGTGCCCCAAATTTGCCCCCTCATGTCTTTGGTTATGTAGCTTTTGTCCATCTCTATAAAGATCAATGCAACAAGCTAGCTCCTCGAGCGTTACGATGTGTTTTTGTTGGATATGCTCTACAGCAAAAAGGGTACCGATGTTATCATCCTCCAACTCGACGCATGTTAATCACAACAGATGTGGTTTTTCTTGAAGATGAAATGTATTTCTCACCTGAGTCTCAACTTCAGGGGGAGCGCCAACAGGAAATTTAGACTCTCAATTATGATCCCTTACAATGTGAATATCATATCTCTAAAGAAACTCTTGCTAGAGATAATAGTACCAACGATGCTACAAGAGAAGTTACAAATGTAAATCGCAACACACACTACTGCACCGCAGTCTTTTGCAAGAGAAGACGCATATGTAAACTGCAATAGCGGCACCTACTGCAACAAAAGATTCTGTCACAGAAACTGTAGAACATATTACAGAACTGGATTTGAATGGTGATGAATAGCTAGAACTTAAAGGAGTAACACAATCAGATGGCTCCAGTCCATTACCATTCAAGTGCAAGCCCCTCATCAATATACCACACCAATCGTCTACTGAGGATGTGATGTAGGAGGCTCGAGTCAAATGTTGGTGCCGGGTTGGCGGGTCAACGTAAAGACGAGAAGTTATCGAGTCAATTCCAAGATTGGGTCGGTTTTGGGTGTGGTTCGGTATTTTGGCCATAACTTTGGCTACCGATATCAGAATCGGGCGTTCAACCCCAATTCGGAAAGCTCTTTGCGGCGCGCACGACATGGGGATGTCATATTAGAGAGAATTTTAGTTATTTTTTATTTTAAGAAATATTTAATCCACCGAATTAGGGTTTTAGGTCGTTTTTTTCTATTTTTGATAATATTTCATATGCCAAATTAAGATAGGATTTGAATCCGATTTGATTTCAGATTTTTAGGAGTTATTTGATTTATTTAGAGTTTTAAATTTAGATAGTTTTAGTTTTAAATAATAATTTGTCAATTTTAGCAAATTTAGATTAGATGATAAGGTTTCTAGGTTAATCTTTGAGCCTATTTAACCCGGCTTGTGGGTTAGTTTTTTATTATTGAATTCTGAATAATAATTTTACTTTTGGATTTTCAGAGATTTCTCTCTGTTTATTTTTCTCTTTGTCGTCCTCCTTGCGATCCCCTTTGGATCTGACTAGCCCGCAGGATAATCGCTACCCCGTCCGGCGTCAGGATGTTCCTAATAGAGTGTGTTAACCACAAATAAAACAACTGCCACATCGTCAAACCAGAGGTATTCCTAAACTCACATATGAACCTAGCCTTTCTAGTAAAGTTAAATATCCTATGAGTCATTTGGTGTCCTACCAAAATTGAAAGCAATTAAACAATGGTGATAAAAGTTGAGAACAATTGAACAATCATGATAAGCAAGAAACTCTGCTATATTTTATTCATTCTCTCTTAAGAGAATTAGATTACAATTTATAAGAACTTACTTAAATGAAAAACTATACAATCTCCAAGTTAAGTAATATTTCAAATCTCCAATCAAGTAAATCTCCAATCAATCAAGCAATACTCCACATTAAGAAGTGAATCTTCAACACTCCCCCTCAGGTTGGCGCGCAGATATCACACTGCCCAAATTTTCTACTAATTTTGAAAAGATTGGATTTGATAAAACTTTAGTAAGAAGATCTTCCAACTAATCCTCCAATCTGATCTTAGACAACTCCGATATACCGTCATCCAATTTCTCCTTAATAAAGAATATGTACACCTCTACATGCTTTGTACGATCATGTTGGACTGGGTTGTAGGTGATATCACATGTGGCTTTATTGTCACAGTACAATTGAATTGGTTGCCTAATTGAGTATCTGAAATCTTCCAAAAGAAGTTTCAGCCTTAATGTTTCACAATGTGCAAGTGTCATACCTCTAAATTCGGCTTCTGCACTTGAACGAGCAACAACATTTTGCTTCTTGCTTCTCCATGTAACAAGATTACCACCAACAAACGTAAAGTAACCAAAAGTCAAATGTCTATCATCTTTTGATCCAACCCAATCAGCATCAGTATAAGTATTAATGTTGCAACAATCTATGGTATCGATTTTACAATTGTCTATGCAACAGTGTGCATTTTTAGTGATCATAACTCCATTTCCAGGTGTAAATTTTAAATACCTCAAGATGTGCATCACTGCATTCAAATGTTGCTCTCCAGGATTATGTATAAATTGGCTAACAATACTCAATGCATAAGAAAGATTTGGTCTTGTGTGTGCCAAGTACATCAGTCTCCCAATAATTCTTTGGTATTTCCCTTTATCCATTGGAACTTTGTCTAGCTCAACACATAACTTCAAACCTTCTTCCACAAGTGTATCAGCTGGTTGACATGTTGACAAGCCAATTTCATGTAATAGATCCAAGGTATACTTTCTTAATGACATAAATATCCCTTTCTTGGATCTCGATACTTCGATCCCAAGAAAATACTTTAAGGGACCAAGGTCCTTCATTTCAAATTCTTTGGATAAGTATTCTTGTAGTGCCTTTCTTTCTTCTAGATCATTCCCTGTGATGATCATGTCATCTACATATATAATGAGTGCAGTGATCTTATCTTGTTGCCTTTTTAGAAACAATGTATGATCTAAATTGCTTTGATGATAGCCAAAGTCTTTCATGGCTTTTGTAAACCTTCGGAACCATGCCCTTGCGGACTGTTTCAATCTGTACAATGATTTCTTCAATCTGCACACCTTCTAAGTATGTTTTGCTGATGTCATGCAACCTGGTTGGAGATCCATATAAACTTCTTCAAATAATTCTCCATGTAGAAATGCATTTTTCACATCAAATTGTTGCAAAGGCCAATCTAGATTTGCAGCTAATAACAACAATACACAAATAGTGTTGATTTTAGGTACATGTGCAAATATCTCCATGTAGTCGATCCTATAGGTTTGGGTGTACCCTTTTGCCAAAAGTCTTGCTTTATAGCGTTCAACAATGCCATTTGTCTTGTACTTCACAGTGTAAATCCATCGACAAGCTCCTCAGTTTGCTGCTTTTGCAAGGCATTCATTTCTTCATTCATAGCAGCTTTCCATCTTGGGTCAGCTAAGGCTTCCTACCAACTGTTAGGAATAGTTACAGCAGATAAGTGATTTATATATGATCGATTTGATTAAGAAAAATTTTGGCAGGACACAAAATAAATCATAGGATATTTAACTTTACTCTAGTTTGACGATGTGGCAGTTGTTTTATTTATGGTTGACATACTCTATCAGGAACATCCTCAGTAGACGATTGGTGTGGTATATTGATGAAGGGATTACACTTGAATGGTGATGGAGTGGTACCTTCTGATTGTGTTACTCCTTCAGATTCTGGCCATCCACCACCATTCAAATCTAGTTCAATAATATGTTCTACAGTTTTTGTGACAGAATCTTCTATTGCAGCAGGTGCAGGTGTTGCAATTTCTGTTGCAATTTCTCTTGCAACATCATTGGTACTATTATCTCTAGTAGTAGTTTCTTCAGCGCTGCCATGTTGGTACAATAGCGTCGCCTTTTTGCTACAATAGACTCAAACCCAAGAGCTAAACCCTAGAACCCATAAGCTATAACCAAAAACCTAATGGCATAATACCACCCATGGCACTGTAGCACGCACCACAAGATAGAGAGAGCTAGAAGGGCAAAGAATATTCACATAAGGCACTTAGAAAGTAGCAACAAGAAAAAGAAGCCAACTGGGGAGAAAGGTATATTTCTTTTTCTTCTCAAATAATATTAAAAAAATTAAAAGATGTAGGGAATAAAACATATATGATAATACATCCAAATGAGATATTCTCCTTTATGGACGGGTTTTCAAGGTACAATCAAATTAAAATGTATCCAAATGATGAATAGCATACTGGCTTTCAGTCACCTAAGGGCATATAATGTTATAGGGTAATACTGTTTTGTTTGATCAATGAGGGGCAGCATATCAAAGAGCCATGGCCAAAATCTTTGATGGTCTATCTCACAAAGTCATTGAATGCTATATGGATGATCTTGTGGTCAAGATAAGCATCTTGAAGCCTCTATGAGTCTTATATGAGAAATTTATTTTCTTTATTGTAAGGCACCTGGGAATCCAAGATAAAAGCAATTCTGGAAATGCTGACTCTGAAGACATTAAAGTAGTTTTGGTTTTTCTAGTTCGTCTAGAATTTGTCAGAAGATTCATCTCTAACTTACCTAGAAGATGCAAGCCATTCTTCAGGTTGTTTAAGAAGAATATGGCCTTTATATGGGATGAAGAATGTTAGAAGAGTTTTGAAAATATTAAGCAATAGTTGTTGAATCCACTAGTATTGGGAGCCCTTATTCCTAGAAAGCTGCTAATTCTATATATTGTAACTGTGGAAGGATCGGGGCTATGTTGATAGGAGCTGAGAGTAAATATATACCAATTAAGAAGCACTACCTTGCTCTTGTATTTGCTGTCAAGAAACTAAGGTATTACTTGCACATAAGGTTATTCTTACATCAAAGATTGATCAAATCAAGTATGTTATAACAAGGCCTTTGCTTATAGGAATACTTGCAAAATGGGCCCTAATGGAGTTTGATATAACATATATACTTCACAAAAGGCTTTTAAGGGAGATATACTAGCAGATTTCCTAGCAGCACATCCTCTTTCAAACAATTTACCCCTTAATTATGATCCTCGTAATGAAGGAACACTTACAGTGAAAGAAGCGAATAACAATTATACTTTCGCGGAGCATCATCTATAAAGCCATCACTCAGCCCCAAGTTTCCTCAGATCAAAGCTGGGATATGGCTTGTATTCATTACACCGAAAGGGGGAATTCTGAGATATGCACTCTCCTTGACTGAGCCATACACAAACAATGAAGCAGAATATGAAGCTTCATAGCTTGTTTGCGATTGGTAATCAAGATGAAAATTCAAAATATACATATATTTGGAGATTCACAACTCATTATCAAATAGGTTGAAGGAGACTTATCTTAACATCTTAAGTATTGCAATAAGGTCAAAGAGTTGATGTAGAAAATCCCTCAAGTGCAGTTGAGAAGGGGTTTAAGGTCAAAAAAGGGAGATTTTGATTCTTTTGTGAGAGTAGCAAAAGAACTAGCAACCCAAATTGTAAGGAAATTCAAATTACCATAAGAAATAGAAGACCCATAAGTAAAATCCTCGATGATGTTGAAGTGGAAAGCATAGAACATAAAATGGATGTCTTCCTCAAGATACCAGACAAAAACAGGCGATGGTTGTTTATGGAATATCCAAAGTATGAGCAACTTCTAGAGGACAAGTCTAAAAGCCTTTAGATAAAGTGCAGAGCCCTAAGATTCACCCTCATAAATGAGGCACTATATCACGCAGGTCTTATGATCAACTACTTTTGCGATGTTATACATGTAAAGAAGCAAAAGATGTCATGCATGATTTGCACTTAGGGATATATGGTGCATGACCCAAGATGTGACTTAAGATTAAGCACAATCAAGAAACTAAGACAGTCTTTGCTGGCGTGCAAGGTAATTCTTATATCAAAGATTGATCCAATCAATTATCTCATGACAAAGCTATTGCTTATAGGAAGACGTGCAAAATGGGCTATGATTTTAATGAAGTTTGACATAACATACACTTTGTAGAAAGTCATTAAGGGACAAATTCTAGTAGATATTATAGCTGTCCACCCTCTTCTAGATGATTCATCCCTCAATTTTGATCTACCTGATGAAGAAATACTTACAATGAAGAAGCAGAATAACGATTATACTTTGATGAGGCATCTTCTATAAATCTAACACTCAGACATAAGATTTCTCGGGTTAGAGCTGGGATAGGGCTTATATTCATTACACTGAAAGGGGGGATACTTAGATATACACTCTTTTTTATCGAACCATGCACAAATAATGAAGCAGAATATAAAGCCCTCATAGTTCATTACAAATTGACAATCAAAATGGAAATTCAACATATACACATATTTGGGTAATCATGACTCATTATCAAACAAGTTGAAGAAGACTTCAAAATATACAAGCCTGAATTTCTTAAGTATTTCAAGAGGGTCAAATAGCTGATAAAGAATATCCCTTAAGTACAATTGAGAAGGGTTTTAAGATAAAAAAAATAGAGAAGTTGATTCTTTGGTGAGAGTACAAATGGAACTAGCAAACCAAAGCTTTGAAAAAAAAAATCAAATTATCATAAGAAATAGAAGACCAATAAGGACAATCCTCGATGAAGTTTAAGAGGAAAGTATGTGAAATGAAATTGAAGTCTTCACTCTCGAGATGCCAGAAGAAGACTAGAGACAACCATTTATGGAATAGCTAATATATGAAAAACTTCTAGAGGATAAGTCAAAAGGCTTTCAGATAAACTAAAGAGCCCTAAGATGCATCCACATAAATGACACACTATATCACATGTCGTAGGATTAACTACTCCTGCGATGTCTCTTATAAAAAAAATTGCAACCCGGTGCTACAAAGCTCTCGCTATGTGCGGGGTTCGGAGAAGGGTCGGGCCACTTGAGTCTATTGTACGCAACACCTTTTTTTTTTAGATGTCTTTTATATGAAAAAGCAAAAGAAGTCATGTATGATGTATTGTAACGGCCTAAATTTTTAAGAAATCTTAAACCCCTAATTATGGTACAGGTACAGTATTCGGAGTGGAATGAGTTAGGGACTCATCCATAGTTAAAGAGAAGAAATTTGATCCAAAGGTTTTAAAAAGAAATTAATGCATTAAAAAACCCCATAAAAATGGGTAAAATAAACAAATAAGTTAACATCTCCATATCAAACTATAAATATATATTTATATACATAAAAATTATTTTCAAATAAGTCTATATGTATGGGTTGGTTCGAATCTAATTCAAAAAATCCTATGCTTATATGTATGACTTGGACTTGAACATGTGATATGTTTTTTATAAAACAAAACCGTGAGCATGGTATGAGATTGGTCAAAGCGGACAATTCTTCATATAGGTTGGGATAAGGCGTTACACTTTCTTTTTTATATATGAACAATAATTTAGAAGACTTAAAAGAAAATTTAACAAAGGGAGAGAAACAATAAGAGGATTTTTACTTTCACACAACTATAGGCTTTATTTAATGAATCATCTCGGAGTTGAAGATCAAGAAGCAAGAGCATTATTCTTTATTCTCTTCAACAAAATACATATTAGGGAGTTTGCCTTGCCTGGTTCCAGAACCAGGCAACTTCCTGGTTCTGGCCAATCGACAATTGACACTTGGGGTAGTGGGTTTTGTTTTATTTTAATTATTGTGGGTTGTGGGTGGTTATTGGCCAGAACCTGGCAACTCTTTGGTTCTGGAACCAGGGAAGATGAGTCCCATATTAGGAGCTTCAAAAACGTTCATTGTTTTCTCAGACTTTTTTTGGTTAGAGTGTACTTTTGTCTTATAGAGATGGCTTACATTGTTAGTATTATATTTTTTATATTCTATCAAAAACTTTTAATTCAATTTATGTCACAAATTTATTTCGATATTCATTGAAGTACATTATTTATATTAGGATTTTATTGTTAAGGTTTGTGGTTTCTATAAATCATATAGATTATTTTAATATATTTATGCATTCTTTTTTTTTTCAGAGAAATGTATGACATATATATATGTGGGTGTAGGTAGGGTGTTGGGTTATATAATTTTGGGTACCGGGTTTCCCATGGCACCCATGCCTTCAAGGCACCATAGAAGGCACCAATAATATTTACTACCTTTTTTTTAAGGGCTTTTTGCAGGTGTATCCTTGAATAATATCAAAATTGTGTATTTACTCCTGAAAAATATAATTGCCTATATACCCAGATAACAGGTATAATTCCGTATATACCCCTGGAGTTAAAATCAGATGGTCAATAGTTAGTTAACAAATGGTAGTCATGTGAAATAACCATTTTACCCTTAGCATAAATACCTCCGAAATGTTCATTTTATTGTAAATTTATAAATATAACCCCTTTAAAAATCTGAAATTTAAAAAAGTAAAATATGTTATTTATTTATTATTATTGTATAAAAGAAATCACTATTTGTGATTCCAAATATACCCCAAAACTTTAATTTTTATAGAGCTTATTTATATATAAAAAAAACCAATCAAATAACCGGAACAAATTTTAATTTTTCACAAAAACTTAGATGATAAATACACCCTTGAATAAATTAAATCAACATGTATACATTCGCAATTATAAATTATTTTGCATAACACATACACCTGTAACATCACTATATCAACATATCACCATCAACCATCCAACTTAAATAAAAAAAATATAAATTAGTAAAGAAATCATTATTTGTGATTCCAAAATATACCCCCAAATTTTAATTTTTATAGAGCTTATTTATAAAAAATAAAACCAATAAAATAAACTGAACAAATTTTAATTTTCACAAAAACTTAGATGATAAATACACCCTTGAATAAATTGAATCAACATGTATACATTCGCAAGTATAAATTATTTTGCATAACATATACACTTGTAACATCACCATATCAACATATCGCCATTAACCATCCAATTGAAATAAAAAAAAAAAATCACATTACAGTTGTACCATATCTTATATGAAACATTCCATAATATCAACATCACAAAATGTTTACAAACACATCAACGTCAAATTGGAGTCTGTTACATGTCTACATGTTCACATCAACATGTTTACAACCACACAAATTTGTTTTTTGAAACATGCAATATTTACAAAACCTGTAGAATTATAACCTCTAAGCCAACCTGTATAATTCACAAAGCTCCAGAATTTGTATCCAAAACCTGCAGAATTTACAAAGATAGTTAGTTAGTGGTCATTCAATCAAATGAATTAAAATTTATTAAGCAAGAGTATCAAAAAAGTATATTGTACATTGCACTGAACTAATTTTCCTAATTAATTTCTTCATTTCTTGAACCTTATTATTGTGAAGAAGCAAACACATTATACAATTTCCGAAAACTCCAAACTATCTAACATGGATTCATACATACTGTACTCTAGACTTTCCCTTAGAAAAAATCAGATCAAAGTGATCCAATCTAGTTCCATGTACAAAGTAGTGAAAGAACAAAACTCATATTCCAAATAGCAAAAAAAAAAAAAAGGATTAATGAAAATTATCACATATCAAAACATAACTCCTCATATTGAACAACTATAATTACAAAACAATCTTTATGAATCCAATTTTATTTTTACGCATGATAGTAAACTTGATTCACACAAACATGAAGGTTTCCTTTCCTAGAAGCCAAAGTATTTTTCAAACTCCAGCATAAGAATCAAATCCAAAGATATCATACTCTATGAAATATACTAAACAACATAAACAGATTCGTAGGGGTTTATTCAACCCTAATCCAGAGGAAACCAAATCTTCAAATAAGAACTCACGGGGATTCGGTGGTGTCATCAGAGAGTCGGAACTTAGTGACAATAGGAAGCGCCTCCATCTGCATTGCTAGATACCAAAACAAGCAAAAAAGTTCAAGCAAAATTCAAGATTGACGATTCATAAACCCTAAGAGAGGATTCACGATATCATGGTTGGGGTGGTCCGGAGTTGAGGTTGTTGGGGTGCTCAAGAGGCCCAGTTGGGGTTGGCGATCAACAAAGAAAAGACTACAGTTCAAAGAAGTTAGGGTTCGAGAGAGGGCAGCGGTTTAGAGGAGTAAGGGTTTGACCTAAAGTGGATTAGAGCTTGGGCTTGATATATGCTCGGGGGTTTCCTGGGTGGTTAGGAGTCAGGGTCACTAAAGTACTCGCCTGCTTGGGAGTCTCAGTCGGGGCTGGGGATCAACAGGGAGAGAGCAATGGTTTAGAGGAGTTAGGGTTCAAGAGAAGGCAACGCTTTAGGAGTTAGGGTTCAGATGGATTTGTGTTAGGAATTGTAACTTTGGGGTGGGGGGCATTTTGTGTCTTTCCCTTGCCTAAACCCTAGATGAAACCATAGTTAACTAATTCTAGTTAACTCTTGTCAACAGAAACTAACAGCAAGGATATACATACGTAATTATACTTGTTACCTGGGGTATGCTGGTAATTATATTTTTCTCGGGGGTAAATACATAATTTTGATAGTTTTGAGTGGTATATAACCAATTCCCCCCTTTTTTTATTGCTTAAAATTTAACTATGTTTCACTGGCATTTTTTTTACCAATTATTTGGCAAGGCTACAAGCAACTCTTGAACATTCCTTCTATGGCTTCAAGTCTTTCATTGATCTACTAACCTTTTGGAGAAAATGCTTTATGTAGATATACGACAGAAAGAGACCACTTGAGGTCTTCCAATGTTTTTTCTCTGTGTCATGTTTGAAATTCTTCACTTGATGTTTAATACCATCAATTCAACACAATTTATGTTGTTGTCTAGTATGTGCTTCACATTAATTGGGGCGTCCATCCCCAGCCTACCTGGCTATCATTCCCAGGATGGGAATCGCGCGCCAGACCCAGCTACGATCAGACTGTTATAAGCTGCTATCAAATTCTCAAACAATGATAGAAATATAGAATCAAAACTCATCCCATCATATATACAAATCTACAGAAAAATATGTCTACAACATAGGTGATGCGATGCAACCACAAGTGTACGAGTCGTAATCAAGTAATAAAAGTGGACTCAAAAGTCAGGTTATCGATCCTCAGGGAGAAGGAAGTACTAGTACCCACTACTTATCTACTATCTAGTCAATCCAAAGGTGACTGATTATATTAAGTCTAAATTAAGAAATTGCTAACACAAAAGATGTGGTCAAATTATTGTTGATAACAAACAATCATGAAAATGTGATACTTGGGTGATTCAATCCCCCTTGGATTTCTAAAATGTGGATGAGACTCTCTATAATGATACTTGGTGAATTCTTGGCCAAGGGTTCCTAATGTGCTTGCATTCCCTCTCTCGAGGTGAATTACTAATCCTAGTGCCCTTACCGATTATGTTCTAGGGAACATAATTCTTGGAAGGATTAGGGGAACAATACATCTAAAAGACTCGCTCTCCTTAGTACCCGGGCTACTGGTATACTCATAATCCCCTCTATTGGAGATAGTCTACACATGGGTAGACGCTCGCTTCTTCCCCCACATGGACTATGAAAATCCCTCCAGACCCTCGCAACGTAGAGGAATTAACTCACATTAATAAAACATCAAATAAACACATAGATTCAACCAAGTATTCATACATAGAGAATAATCATCAACACCCATGTATCTACAAAATTAGCTCTCCATGAAAGGAGAGCAACAATCCAATGCAAAGATGAAAGAAATCAAAGAATTCATGATAGACAAGGATATTAGATACATCGTTTGTGGATTCCTTGATTCCTCTCCAAGCTTTTGCCCCCTTCCTCTTCCTTCTAGAGTTGGTGATGAAGATCTCCAAAACCCTAGTCAAGCTCTATTTTTCCCCAAAGCTCTCTTCCTCCAAGCTAGAACTCTCCTCTAAAACCCCCAATCTTCGGATTATATATCCCACTCTTAGGGTTTTAGAGCGTCATTTACATTTTTGCTCTCGCCTAGGTCCACAGATTTGCAGGAAACTTATGACATATGGACCCGTATACGGGCCCATATAGACTTCAGGTGGACCTATACAGGCATATATCAGACCGTATGAGAGCCTGTATGGCCTCATACGTGGTGGTGTACGGCCCCAGGAGATTGACTCCCTGATTCTCCAAGTCCATACGGGTCGTATAGAAGCCCGTATGCCTTGGTTCTTTATCCAGAAATGCTTCATTTCGGCATCAATTTCCCTTGAAAAGCTTCCTTTCTCCTGGGGTCTCGATATCTTGCCATGTTTATCAAAATAAACACATTTTAAGTATTGGTGGGCCAAAACTGCTCAAAATTATATGAAAATCATACAAGAATATGGTATAGAATTATGCTCAACTGAACACTTATCAATAGGTATATAATTATACATCATAGTGCAAAATATTCTTAACCATACAAACTGCTCAGAGCCTATTATAGTCCTAAACAAAAATATAAGAGTTGGTACACGCCTGACCTTGGGGTTCTCTTATTTCTATCTTTGGCTATACCTGTGAACTAATAGAGGAGAGTAGTAAGCTTTTTCAAGCTCAATATAAGAAAACATCCCCCTTAGGTTTATCATATGAAAATAGTATAATTTCATAATGAGGATATGCAACTAAATCATGTCAGGTTCCATGCATAGCATCACATCATAAGTATATACACAATCATGTGTATCAACACATCACCTATGCCTAGTATGCATCCAACCGCATCACTTAACTCATATCTCATATTAGCACGAAGCTCATAACAACACGAAACTTATAAATATATGTATATACAACACAAAGCTTATATCATCATTCATCTCACGTATATGCGGATGCCACTAAAGGGCAAGACACCCGGTAGCGTGCTTCCAAAGAGTATGGGTAGTGGGTTTTGTAGAAAAAAGCATTTTGGGTTTTGAAATACCCCATGTACATGATACCGAATGCAGTTCCAAAGACCTTACTAGCTCATACATCAAGCCCAGGTATAACTTAGTACATCTTGATGGGGTACATATATGACATATTCCCCAATACCCACTTTTGTATTTATATCACATGCATAACTTGTATTTCACATCATATTAATTTCAATCATGCAAGTCATTAAGTCAAGTCATCTCTCCATATAGGATGGTTTCAATCATAACAAGTTCAATACAAGGAATACATAAAACCCATAATGGGAAAATGCTATAACGGTTATGTATCAACCCTAATTATGGCCAATCATGTCATATATACTAAATGTACCAGCGAAAATCATCACACATTCTTAGAAGTCTTAAAACAGCAAGAAGGGAGAAAATACCTAAGGATCATCCATTTTCTACTCACTTCTATATCCTTGTTCACAACTATCTCTCCTTCCCTCCTGTAGAATCCTTGATGCCTTACCCGCATCCTAAACATGATTATTTATCATCTCTTAGCATTTCATCGCATTTAGAATAGAATATATTTTCTATTTGAACAATTCAAATGAACTCTAAAATATAGGCTTTCTAAATGTTATAATCGGCTCAATTGGTCGTCTTTCCCTTAAACCTCTAGATTCTTTCTTCCTTGAGGGTTACAATGCTATATCAACCATCTAGTTGAAAAAATCCATCATTTCTATCCTATGTGCTATAGTACTTTGCAACAATATATTGCTACAATATATGCTATAATACCTACTATATAGTTGACCTATATTCCCTTCAATCCTACCTCAATCTCTATTAGTAAAAACCGATCTGCTACAGTATAGGCCGACCTTACCCCTCTATAGATACTACAGTATCAACTTACTACAGTACTATTCTGACTTCAATTCTAGTCGGTTGGTACAATATCATCATGCTATAGTGCCAACTAACCACATTTCAAGTCGGCCTACTATATTACCGACTTTCTACAGTACTATCCCAACTTCAATTCTAGTTGGTTGGCACAGAACCGACATGTTATAGTACCCACTAACCTCATTTCAAGTTGGTTGCTACAGTACAGTCTGACTTCTTTTAAGGTCGGCTGCTACAATACTCGACCTACAGTGTTTGTGCTACAGTACGTATCGGTATGGTAACTACAACAATACTGTTGAAAACCCTTTTAACAGGGAGGTTAGAAAACCTCTCCATTCTACTCTACATTTGATCCAATACCTAACCCTCAATATATCTAATAAGTGTTTAAATTTGATAATTTAATATCATATTCATCTACACTTTGTATGCTATTTAAATGCAATTCAACCCACTTGAGCTTCATTAGTGAAAGTTTCAATGAGCACAGCATATTGAAGATGGTTCAAGAGAAAGAAGACTTTTAGAGGTGTTTTCGAGGGCCACAACATCAAAGATGAGAGATCAATAGGACCCACAAATGCCCGAGCAGCATTGGCAGAGTATCCCGACATTGACAAGATCATTTCAGGGATTCGAGAAGAGCATACGGGTGGCATACGGTCCCATGCGATCTATAATAGTATAGCTTTGACAGGCGAAGCATGCGCTCGTAGGCCCCCCCATACAGGTCGAGACACCAAAGATGTTGATTTTCATGAGAGCTATACGGGCAGGGTACACGCCCATATGGCCCCCGTTTACACCACTGTATGGCAGTTCTGACTTTTCCAGAGAAGCATACGGGCACACCATATGACCGTATAGCTCCCGTACAAAGCCCAGATTTGAATTTCGAATTTCCATATTTGGATAGACATTATTTCAAATCTAGCGGATATCTTTTCAAACTTTTCAGATTTGATGAATACCCTATAAATATGGACGTTTAAGGTTAAGAAGAGGATCAGGGACTACCAATCTTGGACGATTCTTGACTGTAAGACTTGAAGGAAGATTATCTACTATTCAAAAAAAGCTCCATCCTGGATCATCCTAAAGACTAACAGGGAGCTCTTCATGTTTATTTTAATGTTTTCACAAATTTGTTTTCTAGATTTGTGTTTCCCATCCGTGGGGAACTAATTTGTTAGGTATTCGTGCATGAAGAACCCTCAGATCGATTATTATTCTTGACTTTGATTTTAATAGTTAATTAGTTGCGTTAGTTTTTGAGATCTATTGAGGGTACTTTGTTGAATTGGTTTTCTACGTTACGACAACCCTGATTTCTAATATAATTCATCGGGGGAAGAAGCGAACGTCTCCCCGTGTGTAGATCTATCTCAATAGAGGGAGTTATGAATACGCCTAGAGATAGAATATTAAGGTAAGCGACTATTTCAAATGTCTTGTTCCTATAACTCTTCCAAGATTTAGGTTCCCTAGAATGTTAATGCAATGAAGGTAGTAGGTATTTGTCGCCTAGAGAGAGGGATTTAGTACACATTAGGAACCCTTGGTCCAAAATCTTGCAATTATTAACATTAACATCATAGTCTATAGCTTTATGGAAACCCTAGGGGATTCATTGCCCGGATACCCCTGCTTATGAAAGAGTTCTGACGAGAGAGAATCTCATCATTATTGAGTCCTATTATTTAGATTAGTATAGTTTTCTTTCTATCCACATACAAAGTTTCAGTTAGGCTAAATAATAGAACGATAGTCAGTACAAGTACTTCTTAGTCCCTGTGGGTTTGACATCCTATTCTCTACAATACACTTATTTATTACTTGACATGACCCGTACACTTGCGAGAATCACGCATCAAGTTTTTGGCGCCGTTGCCAGGGATTAAGGATATTAGGAGAGCTAGAAGTTTGTTAATTTAGCCATTAGTTTTAGGTTTTTATTTCGTTTGTTTGAGAATATAGTTCCTTTCTTCTAACCCTATGCTCTATTTTATTTTGCAAGGAAAATAAATTCATGGCTAGTGTGAAGACTATGTTTGCATTACATATGGAATCTTTGGATCAATGGATTGGAAACATACCGTTTGAATCATCCTATTATATCAATCGTGACTGTTCATATACGACCTACCAGTCTGAAGAATCAAATGTATCGTATGATGCTTATTTTTGGCAAGAGTATTGCTCTCTAGCACATGAAGCTCATATAATGACACAACAAGAATCGAGTTGGCAAGAGATTTTCAAAAATTTTGTGCAATGCAAAAATTTGTATTTTCAGGAGCTCAATAGTTTGCATAACGAGCAGCCCATTCCTGATGTTAAGAGTAGATTGGATTTCACTACTAACTCTATTGATGTGATACAAATATGAGTGATGAAGAAGCAAGATGCAAGAGAGATTTGAATTGTAAGGGTAGTTAGGAGTCAAAGATTGGTCAAAATTATCACTTTCTCAAAAAGAAGAATTTGTATGAGTAGTTAGGAGTCAAAGATTGACCACTATTTGGAGGATAATCAAATCCTAGTGATTAAAGAAGAATTTGAGGATATACTCAGGGAAAAGGAGAAAAAATTGAAACCTTCCATCGAAGAGCCCCCAGATATAGAATTGAAGAACCTTCCTAAGAACCTTGAGTATGCCTTCTTGGGTGAAGGTTCGAAGCTCCCTATCATAGATCAGCAGAAGGAAAATTTATTACAAGTGCTCAAGAATCACAAGAAGGCTATTGATAAGTTCATAATTATACATATATTTCTATCATATTTGCATGCACTTATCTCGTTGTTTTGCATCAATTCCTCTATTTTCATACTCCTCTGGGTTTGTTTTGTGATTGACTAGGTAAAATAGGTGCCTTGAGTGAAAAGAATGAGAAATGGGATAAATCAGGATGAAACACACTGAAAAAAAGCTTCGCAGAGGTGTGCACAATCAAAACGCTCTTGTGCAAGGGCGTGCACCTGCCCATGTACCTCTCTTATTTCAAACTTGTTAACCGCGTAGCGCGTGGACTTGCACAGGCGTGCGTTAGATCCACATACCCGTGCCAAATTGATTTGAAGCTTATATAAACCCACCGAAGGCACTGAATTTGGGGACTTTTGGAGATCACTCTTCGGCGGGGTTTCCGAGTGACGAGTAGGGTTTCAGAGAAGATCAAAGGCGGAGAAGGCATCGAGCAAGGGAGTCACCCATGTTTTCTATTATGTCTTCTCTAATATCATTGTTAGGGCTTCTTATAGTATGAGAGGTTAAAACCCTTTGTGGTGCCTCGGGCACATGAACCCTAGGATAAACTTGTTTTTGAATTTCTTTTATTAGTGGTTTGTCTTTTATTAATTCTTGTGAGTTATATTTGCATGCCTTTGCTTGATTTATGTGGATTTTTTTTTTTTTTTTGCATGAGCCCTGGTCATATACCTCATTTTATTGTAGCCAAGCACATAGGTGTTTATGGTTATGATATGTGTGTTTATTAGTGCATTATCCCATATCTCACCATGTTTATAACACAGCTAGGCATAGGTAACTGATTTTGATTCGCATACCGAGAGATCGGATGTGACATCTAGATGTTGCCATTATCTAATTCCCAAGAATTAGTAACGGATAACCAATAATAGGAAATCAAGCGTTAGAAAGGGATTCTTGAGTGGATTGTTATGCCAGGTACCGCGTTTCTTCTCTGATCACCCATAATCTACCAATTGTTTGTGTTAGTTTCTTTAATAGGTTAATTTGTAAAAACTCCAAAACAATTCCTATATTTCTTTTAGGCTAGATAGCATAAGATAGGTAGTACTAGTATACCAGTCTCTGTGGATTTGACTATCCTACCTTTGGGTACTTTACTACTTGATCAACCCTAAACACTTGCGGGAGTGTCGTCGCGCACCCTGTGCATGCATCAGCTATTACATGAAAAATTTAAGATATTAAGGGAATCAGCCCATCCTTTTACACACATAAGATCTTGATAGAAGAAAACTTTAAACCTGCAGTTCAGCTCCAAAGACGACTCAATCCAAACATGACGGAGGTGGTGAAGGCTGAAGTCACCAAGTTTGGGATGTTGGGGTTATCTATCCTATTTTTGAAAATGCTTGGGTGAGTCTAATGCAAGTGGTACCGAAAAAAAGGAGGATGACCATGGCGACCAACAAAAAGAATGAACTAATTCCCACGAGAACGGTCACTGGGTAGCATGTCTGATTGAATGATGCTATAAGAAATGACTACTTTCCATTACCATTCATGGATCAAATGCTCAAGCGGTTAGCCGGACACACATACTACTGTTTCCTCGATGGATTCTCAGGCTACTTTCTGATTCCCATCTCTCTCGCGGACCAAGAGAAAACCACTTTCACTTGTCCATATGCTACTTTGCCTATCACTGCATGCGCTTCGGATTGTGCAACGCCCCACCACCTTCTAACGGTGTATGGTAGCTATGTTTGAGGATTTTGTGGAGAACATCGTGGAAGTATTCATGGATGATTTTTCAGTCTTTGGACAGTCATTCAACTTATGTCTCAAGAATTTGGAGAAAGTGTTGGCTAGATGTGAGGAAACTAATTTGATGTTGAGCTGGGAAAAATATCACTTCACGGTCCAGGAGGGGATAGTCTTTGGACACAAAATTTCATTGAGAGGCATCAAAGTCACTAAGGCAAAGGTTGAAACCATTAAGAAATTGCCTCCATCTACTTCAGTAAAGAGTGTTAGGAGCTTTTTGGGGCATGCAGGATTCTACAGACGTTTCATAAAGGACTTCTCCAAAATAGCTAGACCATTAACTAAGCTACTTGAGAAGTATGCACCATTTGAGTTCAACGAAGAGTGTTTGATGGCTTTTAACATCTTGAAGAAAAAGCTCATCCGAGCCGCAATTATGATCACACCGGAGTGGAGACTGTACTATTTGAACTGACGTGCGATACAAGTGACTAAGTAGTTCGGGTAGTTCTTGGACAATGGAGAGATAAACACTTTCAGCCAATTTACTATGCGAGCAAAACCTTGAATGATGCACAAGAAAATTACATGACCATTTGAAAAAGAACTTCTCTCTATAGTCTTTGCTTTTGATATATTTCGCTCTTACTTAGTGTTATCTAAAGTCATCGTTTACACCTATCATTCTGTACTGCGTTATCTTTTAACTAAACCATATGCTAAACCATGACTAATTTGTTGGGTTTTATTACTGCTGGAATTTGATTTGGAAATTAAGGAAAAGAGAGGAGCACAGAATCTAGCTGTAGATCGCTTATCACGTTTGGAGGATTCAAACAGGGGCATTTTAAGGGAGATATATCAACGAGGTGTTCCTAGCAGAGTACTTATACAATATATAAGTGGTAAGTGAGGAAAAAGAACCCCTTGGTTTGCAGACTTTGCTAACTATTTGGTTGCAGGAATTCTTCCAAAAAATTACACCTACCAACAATAGAAGAAATTCTTTTTAGATCTAAAATACTACATTTGGGAGGATCCATATCTATTGCGAGTAGGTGCAGATCTATTGGTTAGGAGTTGCGTTTCACAGGGAGAAGGGTGGAGAATTTTAGAGCACTGCCATAGGACCAACAGGTGCGCATTATAATGCAAACAAGACAGCTAGGGAAATCCTCAATTAAGGCTTTTATTGGCAATTCTCTATTCTTCAAAGTCCACTTTCCTTATCAATAGAACTCCACCGGGCTATGTTCGGCACCAAAGAGGGCTGAGGCAAGGAGATTCCCTTTGGCCCCTGCTTTTCATCTTCATTGTGGATGTTTTCACTACAATGATCAAGCAAGCAGTGGGAAAAGGTCTTTTCAAGGGATTCACGATCTGTAACCGGGGGAGGAAAGGGGGGCAGCTGTCATCAATGTTGTATGCGGATGATCTTCTAGTCCTGATCTCAGGTGAAATACAAGACTTTGGAATCCTGAAGCTCATATTCTACCTTTTTGAAGGACTGTTGGGCTTAAGGATTAACTACAAAAAGAGTGCAAATGTACCCATTGGAATCATAGAAAGCAAAGTAGGAGAACTAGCCGAGACCATGGGATACTGCCTAAACCCCCTCCCTTTGTACTACCGCGGCATCCCTATATCCGGTAGCAAACCAAGAAAAGAAGATTAGGAAAAACTCATCCAGAAGGTACGAAACAAGTTAGGGGGATGGAAAAGAAAACTTCTGTCAATGGGAGGGCGAATCACGCTCCTTAATTCGGCCCTCTCAACGATCCCTAACTACTTGATGGCCATGTACTAGTTGCCACAATGGGTGTTGCGACATATAGAGAATATCATAAGCATTTTCTTATGGAGGGTAACCAACCCAGAGTTAATATCTTACCGCCTGGTGAGATGGAAAGAATTTCAAGGCCCAAGGAACAAGGCGGATGGGGGATTGATGCACACTCAGAGTGCGCGGCGACACTCCCATAAGTGTACAGGGAATCAAGTAGAAAAGTACTCAAAGGTAGGGAAGTCGAATCTACAATGACTGGTATACTAGTACTAACTATCTTATGCTATCTAGCTTAAGAAAATATAGGAAATAGTAGGAGAATTCACGGATTAACCTAACAAAGAAGGTAATGTGAACAATTGGTAGATTGTGGGTAATCAGGGATGAAGCATGGCACCTCGGATTACAATCCCCTAGGAATCCCTTGCTAATGCTTGATTTCCTAATTTTGGCTTTCTATTACTAATTCTTGGAGAGTTTGACAATTGCACCATCTAGATGCCACATCCAATCTCTCGGTATGCCAATTGGACTCAATTGTCTATGCCTAGCTTTGTTTTAACATAGTGAGATATGGGCTAATACACTATTAGACACACAAATCATAACCATAAACACCTATGTGCTTCGTTACAATATAACGAGATGTATGACTAAGGCTCATGCAAACATAACCACATAAATCAAGCAAAGGCATGCAAAAATAACTCACAAAAATTAATAAAAGAAAAGCTAATAATAAAAGAAATTAAAGAACAATTTATCCTAGGGTTCATCTGTCTGAGGCACCACAAGGGGTTTTAGCCTCTCATAATATAGAAAGCCATAATGAAGATATTGGAGAAGGACATAATTGAAAACATGGGTCACTTCCTTGCTCGATGTTTTCTCCGCCTTTGATCGTCTCCCAAAACCCTAGCCGTCGGTAAGAAACCCGTCGTAGATTGTCCACCAAAAGTCCCCTAATTCCATGCTTTCGGTGGGTTTATATAAAATTCAAATCGATTTGGCATGGGCATGGAGATCTAGTGCACACCCGTGCATCACTTCTGTGACGTGGTCTACGCGGTTTGAAATTAGAGGGGTACACAGGCAGATACACGCCCATGCACATATGTGTCTCTAGACCATGCACGTCTCTGTAACATCCTTTTTCAATGCGTTTCATCCTGATTTGCTCAGTTTCTCATTACTTTCACTTTGGGCACCTATTTTACTTGCTCAATCACAAAACAAACCAGAAGGAGTACAAAAATAGAGGAATTGATGCGATATGACAAGATAAGTGCATTTAAATACTATTGAAATATATGTACAGTTTTGCACTTATTAGGGATCACTAACCTAAAGGCTTTTAATGAGGCAATGCTGTGTAAGCGGTGGGGGAGACTCATGCGCAGAGAGGCCAATATTTGCGGAAGAGTTATCATACATGCTTACTTTAGGAACGCCTGGATGAACCTGTACTAGACGGCTCTGACATGGGCATCATATTTCAGGAATGGCGTTATGGAACAAACAGACCGCCTTGCCATGGACAACATGATCACAATTCTTGGAACAAGAGATACCATCAGACTCTGGTTTGACAACTGGCTTGACTAGCGGAGCCCATGCCGGGTTTATTGGAACTCCAAACCCTTCTAGTAAAGCTAGACCAAATTCAATTAAGGGAATAAACAAATTTCTAAAAAATTAACCAGCAGCATGGTCAATTGCTGTATCAAGGAATAAAAAATATGAAAATTCCCAACCAAATACTCCTGCTAGAACAAGAGTGGGGAAAAAAAGTTCTAGATATGTAAAATTTACCCATGAGGACATGAGATACAATTCAAGGAAAAAAACACAATAACATATATATAGATTAAAATACACAAATAGACAAGCAAAATGAGAAAGAAAAATAACTCTTACAAAACCAACAGATTAATAATTAATCAATTTCAACTAAGAGAGTATGCATATTAGTAAAACACAGGTTCAAGACAATTATAATTTTTCTAGAACATGAGGGCAGAAAATAGGATCAAGATATGTAAAATTTTGACATGAAGGGAAGAGGTAAAATTTGAATAAATAAGTAAATAATTACAAAAATATGCTTATGGGTTACAACACAAATATAGACATAAAGAAGGCAAATAAAAAAGAATTAAAACTCCTCAAAAACCAACAGGTTAATAATTAACTAATTTTGTTTAAGAGAGTAAACATATTACTAATTATTAACACCTAACAACATGCTAAATTACTATGATAGGACACTAAAAATAAAAGAGTGTGCCTATCCAATTATACTTCGACTAGAACAAGAGTGTCATGTCTAATAGTGACGCCGGGCAGGGTAGTGATTAACCTGCGGGCGGTGGTAAACAGGGGGGATATATTGATAGAAGAAAAAGAAAGGGGAGGACAAATAGAGAAGAAAAGTCTCTGAAACTTTAAAAGGAAAATATAACTCAATAATCAATGAATAAAATTCAACCCACAAGCTGGGTTTAAATAGCTAAAAAAAAAACTAACCTAAATAACCTAAAAATTCTATCTTCTTATCCAAATTTGCCCAAATCGCCAAATTTTGGTCCAATAGAAAAACTTATCTAATTCTAAAATAACTAAAAAAAAACAGATAACTCCTAAAAATCTGAGTTCAAATTACATTCATATCCTATCCTAAATTGCCATACGAAGTATTGCCAAAAATGGAAAAAAAAAATACCAAGAAATGAAGAAACGATGGGGAAATAGTGAAATTTAAGGATAAAGGAAAGGTCACCACGTACGCGTCGAGACGAGCTTTCCGAATTGGGGTTGAGCGCGCGAATCCGATATCGGTAGCCAAAGTTATGGCCAAAATACCGAAACGTGTCCAAAGTGCTCCCCAATTCCGGACTTGGCTCGATCACCTTCCGCCTTTACGTCGGTCCGCCAAGTCGTGGTATGCCAAAGCTCTAATGGTGCAATCAGACAGCTTGGCATCGTCTGACTTG
Source organism: Dioscorea zingiberensis (assembly GCA_026586065.1). Lineage (NCBI taxonomy): Eukaryota > Viridiplantae > Streptophyta > Magnoliopsida > Dioscoreales > Dioscoreaceae > Dioscorea > Dioscorea zingiberensis. Next base: position 50,619,809 of record CM048821.1, on the reverse strand, counting down.
GGCTCTCCCGCATCAAATAGGTTGTAAAGTCGCGTTGCTTACAACTTAATACATCCCCCTATTATCCCCTAATCATGCCGCATTGATTAATGTCCCTACTACGGATGCAAATTTTTTGATTTGAAGGGCATAATTAGAATTGAAATTTTTAAATTTATTTCAGAGTATTGGAGGTTTAAAGTGCAAAGTCAAACTCTTTTCTTATGTCAAAAAAAATAAGGGAACTTTATGGAAGCTTAAGAGGGTGTTATTACAAAAATGAACATGACTTATGCACAAGGGCCTTGTCACGTGATTTATACTATTGGAAAAAATATAAAGGAGTAACCAGGGCTGAGGTGAAAAAGCGTGTCATTGTACGTTTGTAACAAAGGCACATGGCCTTTAATCGAGATTAACCAGAAGGGAAGATGCGTGAAACCAGGAAAAGAATCCCAAAGGGAATTGTGTATTAATCATAAGAAGGAAACGCAACGCGATGAAAACAACGATGCCTGGGGTGACTGAAACGGATTCACCCCGGGGGAAATGGTTTCCGTTTCTTCTATTCCTATGAAGCGGACCATAAACCAAGGTTCATCCGAGTAGAGTCTCGTATCCGAGCCAGAGAACTAGATTTATCCTTTATTATTGCCACGTAGGGCTAATCCCCACCGTCCATTGAAAACGAAGACCAGATCCGAGGTAGCAATTGGCACCTCCTCTTTAGCCGCTGACTGTGAGTCAGAGAAGGCATTGCCGTGTGTACGGCGAAGCTTCACCAAATACAGTGTGCTTAGACAGAGGATGTGGGACAGTGAGTAGTCATGTTGCCCACCTACCACCTTAAACCCCGCAAGCCATCTCCTCGGTGCTTTAAGAAGCACGACCTTCCGTTGAGAAGCACCAAAACCGTGAGCTTCCTTGCAAGAGTGAGCCACCGGGAGGAGAGACGCCGAGAGTGAGAGGCGGTGGTGCCGGCCTACTCTGAACCATCGCAACCTCTCAAGAGTGCTTCTCAGGGATGTGCAGGACCACCGCACAAGGCGTGATAAACTCGAGGACGATCTTGGTTGCCGGACCATCGCCTTAGAGGCACTGTGAGTCGCTGCCTTTCAAGTAAGCATCTCTCACCTTTTGATAGACAGTAGTATGTTTTGGAGGTGTCCTGGAGCTCCATGAATGGCTATATAAATGATGGTACATATGCATGGTGGAGCTTGTGTAGGTTATCCTGCATGAATGGAAGTGATACAGTAGTTGATCACCTAGTTAAGGTATGGTTCTGACAAATGAACTTAGTTAAGAATGCATGTTAACTAAACCCCAGATTCACACGTTGGTAGCCCTAAAGGGCTTAAGTAGGTGACACAAGCATCTTGGTAAGTTTTAGATGTACATATTCACTGCACCATATGTGTTACAATGGGCCAGATCTGGTTGCAAGCTATGGTCCACTCATGGAAAGGGAGGGGAGAAGAATCTGGTTGTTGTGTTAATCTTGATAGGGTTGCTTAGTAATAAACATCTAACATTAAGGCCTCTGAGGGTATCATAACGGTTATTAATCAATTTGATGGGTTAAGTTGGATTAGAAATGATAGTAGGCCACGACCCATTTCAACAACATGATAGCATTGGGCTAGGGCTTGGTGTAAGGATAATGTGGGCTGAACCCAACCCAATAAGAGTTTATACATTGAGATAAATTAAACATTGGCGTAATTAAGGATAATTATGGAAATAATTATTCTTTATATATTCGTACAGACATTAAGTATGGGTTTTATTATTAGATACCAACGTAGGACAGGGTAAACCACGACGCGGGATCTAATACTATAACTACTAAGCCAGGTTGGCTCTCGCGCCGGTGTTGTGAGTATTTCTAACTCATAGCCCCTATTGATTCTTATTCTGCTCTGCTAGATGAATGTTGGAGTCCATCTTTTGCTTTCTGCGCTATTCTTCTGAGATTCTGTATATTTGTCATATGCTCGAAAATATTGATTTTCTTGACCTCCTTTATATGTTATACATTCTGTATTCTGTGCTTCATGCATCTCCTCTATCTGGCATGATACTTATTCTGGCTCATTGCCAGGGGGCTCATATCCTGGAACTATGCTAATCCCGCTAATGGGGCTGATATGCTGGCCATTTGCATATGCTTTATGTTGTTATTAGCCCTATCCAGCTCAGGCCGATGATGGTGTACTCTGCCTTGACCGGCGATAGTCGTGTTATGTTATACTAAGACTATATACTCTGCCTTGACCGGCAACGACCGCATCATGTTATGCCGTTGTATCATATATGCCTGTAAGATGTAGTACTTCTTGATTTTGCTTCACTTTTTTGAGATGTATTAATTTCTTTACGACGCTGTTCACTTGCTGATATTCTACTCTATTTTATATACCTCTATTATTGTTTATATTTGGTTGGTCATTCATCCTTAAATGTGTGTATACTTGTATTCTGATCCATTTCAGATACTGACTCGCTTTATGCTCTAATCATCTGCTTATGGTCTTCCACCACATTATTGTTTTCTTGCGATCCTACTGAGCCTTTCTTTTAGCTCATACACTTGGTTGATATTTTTCCAGGGGATGAGCAGGCTTAAGATAATGTACAAGCGGGGAGTCTCTAAGTAGCATTTTGCTACACTTTTTGAGGTCTGTGTATCTCCTATTTTGTTCTGTGAGAGTGAGATTTGGACTTGTATTATTATTTGTATTTGATACTGACTCGAGGGGTAACTATCTGGATCCTTGAATGGGTTGTGTAAACCCTCGAGATATTTTATTTATCTGTTGGAGTTGTGTAAACTCCTTGTTACTTTACTTATTATGTGTATTTGCTACTGATTTTAGGGGTATCTAGATCCTTGAATGGGTTGTGTAAACCATCGGGATATTTTATCTATCTGTTGGAGTTGTGTAAACTCCTTGTTACTTTACTTATTATCGTTCCGCTATTACTCTGATCTGTACCAAGATTCTGAGGCCTTGCATCCAGGAGGGGACTCATCCCCGTTTGGGTGCGGCCAGTCTGTCGACTAGCCTAGACCCGGGTTCGGGGAGTGATAGATTATGATAGTATCAGAGAGTACACTTAAAGTCACCGTAGTAGTCTTAGCAAATTAGAAGTCTAATTCTGATTTCATTCTGAGAGTGGGTCTGGTTAGAGTAGCCTGACATAAAAATCAGACTATATCTTTGTCTCTTAGTAATCATGCGCCGAGGTAGAGGACGACCTAGCACCAGGCCACTGAGCCCACCCTCGAAACCCATGCAGTGGGAGCAGGAGGCTTCTGCTGAGTCAAAGGACGATGGGCCACAAGAGAAGGTACCGGATGCTATAGAACAGTCTGATGCTAGAACCCTCATCAGGATTATGAGGGAGATGATGTTGCTCCTGCGCGACTAGCGTCGGCAGAATAGATAGACTCCAGAGGGCGGCTGGAGCTTACTAACCGAGTTTCGAAGGCACGCACCAGGAACTTTTTAGGGGACTAATGATCCGACAGTGACAGAGCACTAGATCAATGAGATAAAGGTGACCTTCTGAGTTATGTAGAGCTCGAAAGAAGACGAGGTCAGACTCGCCTCATACATGCTAAAGGGTCTTGCAGCGAATTGGTTCCAGATTAAAATGTGACTGAAGGGAGAAGAAGCCTTTTAGATCTTGGAGCAATTCAAGGCAGCGTTTTACGCCAAGTACTTCTCCAGGAGCAAACATGCACAAATGGCGCAATAGTTCATGAACCGGGAGTATGGAACTATGTCCGTGGAAGAGTATGAGGCTGAGTTTGATTGCCTGTCCCGGTTTGTTCGATTACTAGTGGCCGATGAGGAAAGCAGGGCCCGCCAGTTTGTTGGGGGCCTGCAGAACAACCTTCGATGCGCCATGACATCGTCCCAAAGACTACCCTTTTCTAAGATGGTGGACATAGCGAAGGACCTTGAGGTTTCTTAACAAGAGGCCCAGGAGCCGGGCAAACACGAGCAGCGACGGAGCAAAGGATAGAGCTCCAGGAAAAGTCAGTCTTCTAGGAGCAGCTTTGGACTCTCCATGGTTGAGCATCGATCCCAGCCCAATGGTAGACCCCTAAAATCATCATCGGGATCTGGAGGTAGGGGTTAGTCAGGCAGAGGCTCCCATCCGACCCGATGCCCTCTATGTGGAGCATACACCCCAGAGTAGTGCTAGCACACATCTGATATGTGCTTTCGATCTAGCAACACAGAGCATTTTTTGGCACAATGTGTGTGCCTTCCGATATAGCAACACAGAGCATTTTTTGGCATAGTATGCAAATAGTCCGCCACGGTCACCAAGGGGTTGCAGGACTCAGGAAGCACCAGGTTAACCACCGCAATCCTCTGCAGGATCTCGGCTCCCAGGCACCCGTGGACGAGGCCAACGTGGAGGCTCGGCAGACTGCAAGGGGAAGACATACATGTCAGATCTGCCTTCTTCTTCCAGCCGGCCAGTGGTACAGGGGTGAGTCTACAACCTGACCAAGGAGGATGCCGAGGCTTCACATGATGTAGTAGCAGGCACTATCTTTGTTTGTTCTCATTACGCATGCGCTTTATTTGATCTACGGGCGACGCATTCGTTTGTGTGTACATCCTTCGCCTGAAAGAATTCCTTGTATATTATTGAGTTATCGCATGATCTACGCATTGATACTCTGGTGGGAGCGATGAGGAAAGTGAGTAGAATAGTGCCTGGATGCTCGGTGGTGATTGAGGGCCACGAGCTCACCATGAATCTACTGTTGGAGAAGTGCTCTAAAGACAATTACCTTTGGCACTTTATGTACAAATTTATTTATTTAATAAAAGGCTTTTTCATTATTTAGATGTTCACTACTATGAATATGATATGAGATCTTAAATCTAATTAACGAAGTCGATGATACAACGCATAGCATGAAGGAAATTATGATAGAGATCATAATGTGGGATTCCTATCATGTGTAATTATGTACATATCTAAATATCCCTACTCGAAGGATCAATGAGACGGGACATCATTGATCCATCAAGACTAGCACATGTTATGCTCCTTGATCCGATCAAGCAGTTGTTCTCAGAAGCTGTAAGCATGAAGATGTTTTGAGTGAACATGTGGATGCTTGCTAAGGGTAGCAAGTTCATTGGATGACCAACCATGAGTCTTCACATGGTTATCCTGTTAAAATGTCAGTGAAGATCTCATTGCAGCTATGGTGTAAAAAACCTTAGACTTGAGGTACACAAGTTATCTTGGATATAGATCCTATGCTTTGACGTCATTCCTACGTTTCCCTTCAGGGGTTACTTACAGGGTGGTGATTGGGTACAGCTTTGAAGTATTCGAAGGTATTTGGCTAGCCAACAGAGGATTTACCACTCCTGATAGAAGGAGAGTATACCCATGGCCACTTGTCGGGTCATTACTCAGGAATCTCTAGCCAGTGTAACTTGTCATGAATATGGTCTTCGATGACATAAGTTTTGAGTAATGGATCCCATAGGACGAGGAACTAATACTTGGGCTAGGTGTGACATAGTCAGCTAGTGGGAGTTGACACATAGGCCATACTTCGAACCAAGTTGGTATAAGATGGTAAAGGACAAATTGCACACTACCATTGGTTGCTAAAAAGGTTCCAAGTCAAACCACTTGACTTTCCGGTCAATTGGGGGTCATGATGTATTGCTAGATGCCACTCATGATCTATTTGTAATCAATGGTTGATTATGAATGGCCAACATAAACGGAAACCTAATGGGCCACACGCATAGAAGATATCAATGAGGTATAAGACGGGTTTTTAGGAATAGATCCTCAAACGAGAGAATTAAAGGGAAGAGAAAGATTGTAAGTCAAATTTGATTATAAGTCAAATTTGATTATAAGTCAAATTTGAGTGTAAGTTGAATTTGATTATAACACAAGTTTGATTATATGCCGAATTTGATTATAAGTCAAATTTGCTTGGAAGTCGAATTTGATTATATATCAAATTTGATTAGATTGTAAGCCAAATTTAATTTGGGCTTCAATCAAAGTCCTAATCCGAAATAAACCCTAATCTGATTAGGGAGGTCTATAAATATATGATATTCTAGGCCATAAAGATATACAACTTCTTAATAATTGATAGAGATCAATAGCCTTTTCTCTTCTCTCTCAAATCCTCTCAAGAACTTCCACCATATCTAGCACCTTGCGTGGAAGATCACCCCGTCGCCTTTGAGGTTGTTTCCGCGGATCTTCGCCTGGATCACCGTTAGAGGCACTCCGTCTACGGACTGTTGTGGTTGATGCAACTTCTTATCCAACTTAGAGAAAGGAATTTGGTACAGTTTTCAAAAGGTACTTGCCCTTCAACTTTACTTGCTTGTGTTTTTGATAAACGTAGGGAGATCCGTTTGGGCTAGGGTTTAGAAAATTTTAATTTTTCCACTGTGTCATGTATATGATACATGCTTTTGATTTTCTACAAAACCCTACATCTACATCTGATGGATATATGAGACTACAACATCATCCTCAGCATGGATTGGCTCGCCTTAGCTTTTGTAGTGTTGGGCTGCAGTCGGAAGATAATGCACTTCCAATTCTCCGACTACGAGGAGTTTGTTTTCAATGGCAACAAGAGCTATGCCCTAGCTCAGGAGATATCTGCTCTTCAGGCCCAGAAGTTGATCGATAGTGGGTTCATAGGGTTTCTGGCCTCTAGTTTCGAGGTTAAGGGGAGGAATGACCTTACTATTGTAGATGTCTCAGTAGTGGATGGGTTTCCAAATGTGTTTCTTGAGGATCTACCAGGATTACCTCCCGAGCGAGAACTAGAGTTTGCTATTGACTTGGTTCCTAGTACAGCTCCGGTATCTAAGGCCCCATATAGGATTCCGCCCGCGAAACTAAAGTATTGATGTAAAATCAGGGTGAAACCCTAATTTCACCTCAGCAATTGAATTTGGTTGATTTGGGTCGCTAGATCAGGGAAAAATCAATCAGAGAACATAGGAAGAACAAATAGAGACAAATTTACGTGGAAAACCCCTCAGAAATGGGGAAAAAACCACGGGAGAGAAATTCTACTATGATCATCGTGTTTACAGACATCTGGATCGAAAAATGGAAAAAGGAAATGCTCAAGATTTCAGAAAAGGAAATGGTTGTGGGAACTTGAGTATCTAGAGAGGCAAATTCTTGATTTCTGAAGATTCGAATATCTTAAATGAGCTCCGTTTGTTACCTTTTATAGGTTTCGGAGGCTTGGAGCTCAAGCTTGGAATTCCTCCACGTTTTTAACATGTTTGCCAAGCTGGCTCTAGCTAAGCATCTAGCTCGACGCCAGCTAAGCAGCCAGCTAGAACCAGGTTGGCAATAGCTATAGTTCTTCTAGAATGTCTGAGTCAAAGAACAAGTGTAGACTTCTTTGGGTTGAAAAGCAAAAGACTCGCATTAAGTCTAAGAATTAACCAACTACTCAGTCTTGAAGGATCCGATGAATCGCCTCGCACTGAAAAATGAGTGTGTATTGAACTGAATCGGTAAATGATCAGACTGCATGAGATCGAAGAATGATCATAAGATTTCTAGTTGTGGAACGGATGGACCGTCTGTTACCATAGAATGGGTAAACTGTTTTGGACTGCTTGATATTGTAAAACTAGTGGATTGCTTTGGAACCGAAGAACGGATGGAATATTCTTGAACTGTAGAACAGACAAACTGCCTGACATCATAGAACGGGCAAGCTTTCTGGATCTTAGAACGGGTTGAGAGAGTCCAGATCAACATGTGGGAGATCACATGAGCTTAACACGTGGGTGTTCGGATGAGAGACACGTGTCCCTCCATTTTCACCCCTATCATCAGTACCCCTTCAAGTATGCTTGCGATGAGTCCAAAGAATGAGTGAATGATCATTATTCGGACTTGTAAAGCTAAGAATATGATTGATCAGGGTGGAATCGAGTTCTATTTCGATTCTTTGGGGGTTCTAGGGGTATTTATTGATGGAGTCTTACATACGTACTTTGGTTATTGGACTTTTTTCTCAATTTCACTGGTTTTTTGTTTATCAGTAATTTCATTACTTGGTTTAGCCAATTTGCAATGAACCCGTAGGGTAAGAAGTATGCGGAGTATTAGGATTTTATAATGCTAGGGTTGTAAGTTTCATCTAGGTAAATTTGTCTTTTCACTGTGAAAACTCATCATCTACTACCCTTTCGTATCCCGATGCGGTTTACAAAAAATGGCGTAAATGTGAAAAACGTCATGGGGGAGTCCATCTAATGATGAGCACATTATTCCATGCCGCCACATGTCAGCCATCTGTTCCATCAAACATCTCCCTTCACCTCAACCGTCGGATAATGGTCCAGGTGTTACCCTCTAATAAAATGCCTTTTCTTGAACCAATCTGAGTCGTTAAACATGATTTGGGACTGTTCAAAAACCACGCCAGGGTTTTTATTTGAAAACAAATCACAGACGGTGCTCCATTGTCACTTCGTCTTCTTGCTTTGTATACTAAGCTCTCTTTCTCTACTTCCACAACTCCTGATCTTGGTGCCATTCATTTGTTTAGGTATGGAATCTGCTCAAGTTTTAGGGCTTGAAGCTTCCCCCTCTGGCGTCGTTTCTCCGCCTAGGGTTAAATCAAAGAATCCCAAGAAACCCAAGCCTCGTTCCAATTCATTTGCCAATATTCTTTCGGATAATAGGATCAAGGCTCTTGCAGAAAAGTACATGCTTTCATCTTCTTATTTTTCTTATATAATACCTTCTTCTGATGAACATGCTTGTTTCCCCTCACAAGAAGGATTAGTAGTTTATCACGATGCTCTGCTAGGGGGCCTTAGGTTACCGTTTCCTGATATCTTCATTGATATTTTTCGCCATTACAATGTGTGTCCTTCGCAACTGTCTCCCAATTCTTGGCTGATCTTTGCGGATTCGTAATGGTATTGTCGCACCACAAGATTGAGCCTACTGTTCATCTTTTCAATCTTCTCTTCAGCTTGAACCAAGATAGAGATAAAGATTGGTATTATTTTTGTACTAGACAGAAAAAGCAATTCCATGGTCTGGTCCTTGATTTGAATAAGAACTGGAAAATTAAGTTCTTTTTCGTGTCTAGTAGTAAGGAATGGGATGTTCCGATTAAGGTGGGTATTCCTCGAACCCACGTAGCGAACAAAGAAAAATTGACTTCTGTCGAAGAAGGGTGGTTGGAAAAATTTAAGGAATTCCATCTCATGCCGATTAATAACTACTTATCTGATCAACGACTTCAGGACTGCGATCTGTATTTAGCCAAGGATAGGATTTTTATAACTTGTCTTTCCGATCAATAATCGATCAATTGCTCTTCTGTTTCTTTTTTCTTCTATCTATTTTGCAGGTGAAGCAATGCCTGCCAATGAGATTACCTCAAAACTATTCACCGATATACGGGCAGCTGAATGGAAAAAGAAGGCTGCCTCAAAGGGCCAGAAGAAGAACGCTGGAGCTGAGGATCCCTCTCAGAAAGAAATTGAGAAAATTTCCGATGAGGCAAAAAAGGTGAGGAAAGTATTCCATATATGGTTGTCCCTCAATCAAGAGATAAAGATTCTTCCGATCAAGGGAGCTCTCAGCCTATAAAGAAGATAGCATTGAACAGGAAAAAGTTGGTCTCGAGAAAGAGAAAGGAGCTTGCTCAGAAGTCGGATAATGGACCAAGTCATCCTCCTGAGGGAAACAAGGAAGCTGTACAAGAGGAGATTATCACTTCTTCGGTGGTGGAGGCCCCGATCATTGTGAAACTTCCTTGGTTGATCGGCGATGTTCCTTTTGTTATTAAGAAGGAAAAATTAACGAAGGTTGCCGATACATCGGATCCGTCACGACTGACCAACTTTCTATAGAGGCCTCTCCCCTAATCGGACTAGGGTCGATCAACGTGGATGTTTCATCTTCAAAAGGAGTTAAAGAAGCTATTTTGCCTGTTGTTCTTGGCGATTCTGAGACTCTTACACCCCAAAGGTTAAATGATAGAAGATTTTCAGAGAAGGGAAATTAAAAGGGGAAAGGAGTTGTTGGGGCTTCTCAAACCCAAGGTATGTGTTATTCTTTTGAGATGGATAGGATTTATGCTGAGTTTTTGGGAAAAAAGGATTATGTTGCTCTCCATTTATCAAGTATAGTGATTTCAGAAGGAAGGAGAACCAATCAAGTTCCTGAGGTAGATATTAGAGCTCAAGGGACCAGAGTGTTGAAATATGTCAATAGTAGAGATACGGCATTAAATGTTGAATTTCGTGATACCAGGGCCTTTTTGCTAGCACTTCGGAATAAGGGTGTCTCTTCTCATATGAACCAATCACTCATGACAAATCCGTTGTGCATCTCTTTTTGTCGCTTGCCACTATAAGTATCAATATATTGGTTATTAAAGAATTAAGATCACTCTTTGTTATTGGTCGTTCTTTTCCTTGCACTCTTTCATGTGGGCGGATTGTGTTGCTAAATTTGTAGAGAAGGATGAGCTGCGATTGGCATCCATTGATAAGCTAGAGGCTAAGAATAAGTGGTTGTCGGAGGCATTAACCAAGAAGGGTAAAGATATAAAGGTGTTAATCGATGAGAGGAATCGCTTCGCCGATCAATGGAAAAAGACCAAAGATTCGGGCGAGGGGGGGGGATCATAGCTGAGTGTTCGAGCCTTAATAACACTAACCACCGAATGGAGCAAAGAGTTAACGAGTTGAGTCAAGATCTCAATCTCCTCGAGGAAGAGATAGCAAAGTTTTTGCAAGATTTGAAGGATAAGGAGGCAACTGCTGGTGAGTGTGATGCATTTAAACAAAGTTGTTCAACGCTGAAGAGTTTGAATACCGACTTAATAGTCAAGCTTAAATCTGTCGAGGAATCTGTAAAGCTTTTGGAGAGTAAGAACAGAATCCTCTTTAAGGACTTAGAGATGAGGAGTAATTCTATTTAATGTGCAATCATTAATCATGATAAATTGAGGTGGCGAGAGATAAACTTTAACTGAATTGGTATCCTGTATAGAGGAACTTGAATAGTACGTGAAGAAAGTCGATGAACTGGAGACCTGTTCCAAGGTTTTGAAAGATAAATTGGATGAGAAAAATGAAGAGTCTGCGGAAGAGCTTCAGAAGACTGCAGCAGACATATTTGAAGTATTCCGTGAGCTTTACTTGAGAGATCCTACAACCAACTTTGGTCATTTGAGTTATGAGAAGGTCTTGAGGTTGTACTTCAAGAAGGGACATGTGGAATCTTCTTATCGGATTCTGAGGTGGAGGATCGAATAGCTATTGGAGGTGAAGTTTGCCTTTTCTTCCCCGTTTTGTTTTCTACTTCAATTATTGGCTAAGGAATTTTCTGAACTCTATTATCCTTCATGTTCAAGAACCAAACATTATCATTCCTAGAGAAAAGGAAATCTCTATCTCTGTTGCTGAGGAGCTAGCTATTGAGGAAACGGTTATCGGCGCAGTTATCAAGTGGTCGGGTTCGACAGTAGCTATTGATGAACGACCATCCGTTATTGCCAATGAGTCGGTTTCTGTTATTATGTCCGAAGAACCAGTTTCGATGGGTGTTAACGGATCGTTTCACACTACCTATGTTGCTGATCCCCATACGATAAGAGCTACTAAAAAGAAGGCAGGCATAACTATAGAAGAGTTATCCTCTACACTCAATGCCGAAGAGCCAAATTTATAAGTTCACATATCTTAAGAAGAATTAGAAGAAGCTGTCAAAGGTGATAACTTTCTCTTTTAGCGTCCTTTTTCTTTTCATAATTCATTACACGAGTCTTGATGTATTTTCTGTGCTATATAGACTTTACAATGGCGCTTTCTGGAGAAACGGTAACCAATCCAATTATTGAGGATAAAACATCAGAGGTAACTTCTCAAGAGAAGGCCCAGAATCTACAGGTGAGGACATATCTTGTCGGGAGCAAAATTGACTTTGCTTTTCTCGTTTAAGACTCTCACTCTCGAGATCTAAGAAGACAGCTTTACTTTCTTTTGTCGATACTGTCGATCTAATTCTCAGTAGTTTCAAATAAATGATGTTTGAATCCGCTCTTCGAGCGTTACCGACTAGAATTGCCAGGGGTAAGGATTCAGTTTCTTCTCTTTTATCATCTTTTTTCAGCTTTATTGAAACCACATGACATAACTTTTCTCTTTGATAATGCAGTAGAAGACGCCAAAGAGGCTCATGAAGAGGAAATTAAAGTGCTTAAGGCCGAACTATTGAAATAGGTTAATGAGATGGCCAAATTTCAAGGAATTGCCCAAGGGACTATGCCAGCTTTGACCCCCGAGTGTGAACCTTAGGCAACTCTCATCAAAGAAATTTGGGATGATGCTATTGTTGCTCCTAAGGGTGTTCTGAGGAAAGAAGGATAAATTGTTGTGTCAGAGGATAGTATAAGAATCTAATCAATACTTTTCTCTCTGATTGTAATTCGATTCTCATCCGAGTTTTTTGTCTGTAATTCAAAGTGATATTTCTTCTTATCTCTTCAATGATTATACCTTTCTTCTTTCATTTTTAATCTATTTGTTCCATCGCTTTTGAGGAGAATTGTTGAACAGAGACAGTTGTCCGTTCTTCAATGAGGGATTTTCGACGGATATCATAGTTTGATCCGTAATAAGGACTTTTCACGAACATGGTTGTTCGGCTTGTAGTAAGGACTTTTTCACGAACGTGATTGTTCGGCCTTTGAGAGAAACTATTTTGAGTATCCATCTTAAGAGCAATAGACCGCGTTAGGGCATCAAATTTAAGCTTTAATAAGATGGATAGCACCCTACCCCGAATATGGGTGAGTAGCTAACTTAATCCGATCAAGGAGTTTGAGCCCGTACTTCGGCACATGCGATCATGCTCTTAGGTGGATCGTGCCTTTTGAATTGACTTTATTGGTATCTATCTCGTGAGTATTCAAGACGCTATATTAGCGTTCACAGATAGATAGCACTCTACCTCGGATATTGGAGAGTAGCTGACCTTCCTGCATTCCCGATGGGGCATGTGTCGGTGAATGATATATTAAGAATTTAAGATTAAGAATAATAATGAAGAGAAAGCTATTGGCTTTATTGATAGTACCTTCTTAAGTGTTCAACATGGTATTGGCACTTGAGTTTCTTCCCATCTATCTTGGTAAGCCAATATGTACCAGGTTGTACAATCTCCTTTATTACATAGGGTCCTTCCTAATTAGTCTTCAATTTTCCTGTTCGACTTTTATTACCTTGGAATTTTTTCTCCCAAAGGATCAGGTCACCGATCTTGAAAGTTATTTCTTTTAATTTGATATTGTAGAACTTTTTGACCTTCTTATGGTATGCAGCTGCTCAAACATTTACACAATCTCTCTTTTCTTCCAAGAGATCGAGTTCTACCCTGAGCCGTTCTTCGTTATTCATCATATCAAAGGCTTGTGTCTGGAGAGTAGGTATTTCGATCTCCGCTGGAAGTATTGCTTCAATGCCAAAAGCGAGGGCAAAAGGTGTTTCTCCTATGGGTGTTCGGGCCATTGTTCGGTAAACCCATAATGCGCTTGGAACTTCCTCCACCCAACTAGACCCATTCCGAAGAACTCTAGTTTTTAGACTATGGAGGATGGTTCTATTAGTCACTTCCACTTGTCCATTCGCTTAGGGATGAGTGACTTAAGTGAGCCTTGATTCTATGCCAAGATCCGTACAAAAAGTTTTGAATGCTGGATTATCGTATTGGCGACCATTGTCAATAATGAACGCCACTGGAATTCTGAATCGGTAGACAACTGATTTCCACAAGAAGCTTTGGTAGGCTTTCTCGGTACTGGATGCTAGTGGTTCAGCTTCAACCCACTTAGTGAAATAATCAATTGCTTCAATCAGAAACTTCAACTATCGAACAGCCACTAGGAATGGACCAAGTATGTCTACTCCCCAAAGAGGGAACGGCCTAGTTCTCACAACAGGAGTGAATGGAGCTACCGGACGTCATTGGATGTTTGAATGGCGTTGGCATGCATCACACTTCTGGACAAAGTCTATTGCATATTTAAAGTAGGCCAATAGTACCCTTGTTAAAGAACTTTATGACTCAAAGCTTTTCTTCCTAGACAGTCTCCTACAATTCCTTCATGAGTTTCCCAAAGAACATAATTCGCTTCAGATGTGCCAAGGTATTTCAAGAGAGGCAGAGTATAGGATTTCTTGTAAAGTTGTCCATCCACTAGGCTATAGCGAGAAGATCTTGTAGTGATTCTACGGACTTCCTTGGGGTCTGAAGTAACGTTCCATCTCGGAGATAATTCAAGATAGGATCGATCCATCTTGGTTCTTTTTCAATATCCATGAGTTCTTCGGATGGTCTGCATTCAATGGTTTTAATGGCGAGGTATTACATATTGATATGTTGTTCAATAGTTGCATCCAATGAAGTGAGTTTTGAGAGTGAGTCGGCTTCTTGATTTTCCGCTCGGGGAATTTTAGAGATATGGAATTTTTGGAAACTGGAGACTAATTTCTTCACCATAGCTTTGTATTTGATCATATTTTCCTCTCTTGCCTCAAATTCTTCAGTTAATTGTCCTACTACTAGCTGTGAATCAGTATTTGCTAGTAAGTTTTGTATTCCAAGGCTACGGGCTAATTGTAAGCATGCGATCATAGCTTCATATTCAGCTTCCTTATTAGTTGCTTTGAAGCCGAATTTCAAAGCAGTAGAAGTATTCCATCCAGACAGTAATCATAGAACCAATCCTGCTCCTGAACTTTCACCAGTTGCGGAGCCATCTATGTGTAAGATCCATTGAGAAGAAGAAGTGTTTTTTGTTTCAGATAGTTCCACTGTTGGGGCTTCACCATTGTCCGTCACTATGAGTTCAGCAATAAAATTAGCAAGTACTTGGGCCTTGATAGTCATTCTTGGTTCATATCTGATATCATATTCCCCTAGTTTGATCGCCCATCTGGTTAATCGGCCAGATATTTCGGGTCAATGAAGAATTTGTCTTAAAGGTTGATCGGTAAGAACCCTGATCTTGTGGGATTGGAAGTATAGGCGAAGCCGTCGAGTTGAAATTACCAAGCGAAACACTAACTCCTCCAGAGGGAGATATCTCAATTCAGTATCAGTGAAGACTTTACTGATGTAATAAATGGGCTTCTGTAGACCATCTTCTTTTTTTACCAGTACTAAACTAACAACCATATCTGTGGCGGAAAAATAAATATAAAGTTATTCTCCGAGTCGGGGTTTAGCAAGTAAAGCCAGTAATTGCAAATATTCTTTCAACTGTACCAGAGCTCTTTCGCATTCATCGGTCCATTCCACCTTGGGGGCTTTCCTCAAAGCTCGAAAAAATAGGAAATTCTTTTCTCCTGATTCTGAGAGGAATCTTCCAAGTACGGCCAGTTGACCACTAAGTTTTTGTATTTCCTCAATGGTCCTTGGGGATCTCATCTCCAAGACAACCCGGATTTTTTCTGGATTTGCTTCAATACCTCACTGGTTGAGCATGAACCCTAGGAATTTTCCTGAGCAAACACCAAACGCACATTTATTTGGATTGAGGCTAATCCCATGTTTTCGAAGAGCAATAAATGTCTCTTGAAGATCGGCTGCAAGGCGTTCTACATTGTCTCTCTTGACCAGAATATCATCCACATAGACTTCCACATTTCTCCCAATTTGGTCTTTGAAGACTTTGTTTACCAGTCTTTGGAAGGTTGCGCCTGCATTTCTCAACTCGAAGGGCATAACTCTATAACAATATGTCCCTTTGCCAGTGATGAAAGAAGGTTTTTCTTTGTCGAATTCGGCCATCCAGACTTGATTTTATCCTGAGAATGCATCTAAGAAGCTTAATATTTGATATCCTGAGGTTGAATCGACTAAATTATCGATCAGAGGCAAGGGGTAGCATTTTTTGGGGAAAGCTTTATTAAGATCAATAAAGTCAACACACATATGCCACTTTCATATGGACTTTTTCACCAACACAATATTAGAAAGAAAATCGGGATAATATACTTCCCGAATGAAATCAGCTTTCAGCAGTTTATTGACTTCTTTTTCAGCAGCTTCCAACCGGTCAGGAGCAAAGTTCCTTCTCTTCTGCATGTCCGGTTTGTAGGATAGATCCACATTGAGGTGATGCTCCATGACTTCCCATGGAACTCCAGTTATTTCCTCAGCCGTCCAGGCAAACACGTCAGAATTGCCCTATAAGAGATTTAGAATCTCATCTCATTGTTTGGGACTTAATTCATCCCCAAGTTGAACGATTCGCTCTGGTCGTTCCTCATTTAAGGGTAACTCTCTTAATTCTTCAACAAGGGTTAGTCTATGTTACTCTCTTTCTTCATCTTCCTCTTGTAACTCCTCGATAGTAAGAGTTTCTGCTGCTAGACCACCCCGTGTTTTATGCTTCTTAAGTAGGGTAGCATAACATTGCCGAGAAGCAAGTTGATTACCCTTTACTTCTCCACAGCCATTCTCTGTTGGAAATTTCATCATCATATGGTAAGTTGATGGAATTGCTCCCAACAAGTTGAGAGACGGCCTCCCTATAATGACATTGTAACAAACTACCAGAAAATTGATAAGGGTAGTAGTTGTCCGAGGAGGAGTGCCAAGGGCCAGTGGGAGGGAAATTATTCCGTCTAGCTGTAATGGGCTGCCGTTGAATCCGACTTGAGGGGATTTCACCGGCTTCAGGTTCTTCGAAGTGAGCTTCATTCTGTCAAAGCCATCGGAGAAGATGATGTCGATCAACTACCAATATTGACTAGGACCCGCTCAACTGTAAAAATTCCAATTTTCACGGTAATAACCATAGTGTCATCGTGCAGGTGATGGACCTCTTTAAGATCTTCATCTGAGAAATAGATCTGATTCGATGAACATAACTACTCGGCACATAACTACTTCAGTAGTTTTATTTGTCATCATCTCCGAACAGTAATTCTCCATGTGCTCATAAGGGTCTGTGGATCCCTCGTTGCATCGGACATTTGGAGGCCTAAAGTGTTACGGTAATGGAGGCTCCCAAATTTCCCATATAAAAGGGGAAGTGAGTTGTGGAACAAACTATAACACCCTTTCTTTTTTAGAAATATAACATCGGGGAGAGTAACGATGTGGAGATTAATGTCGAGGAGAGTGATACCTTGGAGAATAACACCTCGGAGAACGGCACCTTGGAGAATAATGGTGCGGTGAATGGTGTCGAGGAGAGCGGTGCCTCGGAGAATGATGTCTCTGTGAACTATGTCACCTTCTTGGTTGTGGTAATTGCGAATAATGGTTCGAAGATAAGGAGATTCTTTTCCTTCTTCCAATTTTCCCATCAGGTCGGCGATCGCGATTCCGCTGAAGATTGGGTGGATCAGAACTGTCGGTTGAGGATTCTACACTCCTGTCCCTTGCCAAGGAATGAGTACAACGCCTTGGGGAGTAGGTTGCTGCTTGATGAGTAAAATCCGCAAGTGTACGGGTCGTATCAGGTAATAATAATGGACATGGAAGTCGGGTTGTCGATCCACAGGGAGAAAGAAGTACTAGTACCCACTAATTGTCTACTATCTAGTCAATCTGAGAAAGTGGTTGGCTATGCTAATTCTGAACTAATTAAATGAAAACACAAACAGGGGAATTGAATATTTCTTGGAGTTAAATGATCATGAAAAGGGGATGCCCGGACAATTGGATCCCCCTTGGACTTCTAAAATATAAATGCTCTTCTCTACCTCAATTGCTTGATTAATTGTTGGCCAAGGGTTCCTATCGTGCTTTCACTCACTCCCTAATCCCGAGATGAGCTACTAATCCTAGTGCCCTTACCGATTATGTTCTCGAACCTATGTCTTGGAAGGATTATGGGAATAATACGTCTAAAGGGCTCGCTTTCCTTAGTACCCGGGTTCCCGGTGTACTCACAATCCTCTCTATTGGAGATGATCTACACACGGGGAGGCGTTCGCTTCTTCCCCCGTATGGACTATGAAAATCCCTCCGGGCTCTCGCAACGTAGAGGGATTAACTTACATTAAAACATCCAATAGACTCAAGCAATGTAAACAAGCAATCAAAATAGAGAAGTAACATTGATTAAAACATGTCCAAGGGTTCACCAATCATCCAAGCATCTACAAAATTAGCCCTCCATGAAAGGGGGGCAACAATCCACAACAAAGGTAAAAGAAATCAAGAAAGACATAGAAAATAGAACTTGTGCAATCACTGTTGGTAGCTTCTTGATTCTCCTCCTTCGATCTCCCTTCTCTTTGCTCCGATGGCTTGAAGGAGATGATCCTCCAAGCTCTCTCCAAGGTTCCTTTCTTGCCCTCAGCAGCCAATCCCCTTAACCCCTCCTTTCCTCCGCTTTTTATACTCCTAGGGTTTAAAGGGTGAGATATACTAAATTGCCCCCCGACCAGGTCTTCAGATCGCCCAAATTTAACGATGTACGGGCCCATATACGGGCGTATGTCAGCCCGTATACAGGCCATCCACCTTTCTATGGGCCCGTATATAGGTCGTATACATGCCCGTATACGGGCTACTCATCAACCCAGTTGTTGTACGGGCTGTACGATGGCCCGTACCCTCTCCAGGGGCTAGTATACGGCCGTATATCAGCCCGTATGCTAGCCCGTATGGGTCCTTCTAGGTGCTTTGGGATCCCGGCTTCTCCCGAAATGCTTTCTTTCCTCCGGGGTCCTCGTATTATGGCCTGTTGATGAGAATAAATCAATTTTGAGTATCGGTGGGCAACAAATCTTCATAATCTCATGCCAAGTATACAAGAATATAGTATGGAATTATGCTCAAATGAACACTTATCACTGCTCTTCCCCTACTCTCCCTAAGTGGTGCAACGTCGTGTGGAGTGGTTGTCTGGGAGACATGGAGCAGATTTCACAAGACACGTTTGAGCTCTTCAATTTCTTGAGACATGGCTTGAAATCGGTCATCAAGAGTTTCAGTATTATGATGATTTGAAAAAGGTGTCCCGGCTCGCCAAAGAGCGATGGTGGTCTCTCTCATGGTACGAATAGCTTCTGTAGGTGGGATAGTTGGAGTTGCCCTCTTTTGCTCTTGCATCTGAACCCTTTTTTATTTTCTCAAAGTAGTCATGACCTTTTGTCCAAGGTCTCCACAAACGGCGCCAAACTGTTGATGCAAAATAAGGGTGAAACCCTAATTTCACCTCAACAATTGAATTTGTTTGATTTGGGTGACTAGATCAGAGAAAAATCAATCAGAGAATAGAGGAAGAACAAATAGAGACAGATTTACGTGGAAAACCCCCTTAGAAATGGAGAAAAATTCCATTATGATCATCATGTTTACAGACATCTGGATCAAAAATGTAAAAAGGAAATGCTCAAGATTTTAGAAAATAAAATGTGTGTGTGTGTGTGTGTGTGTGTGGGGGGGGGGGGACTTGAGTATCTAGAGAGGTAGAGTCTTAGTATCTGAAGATTTCGAAGGTCCTAAATGAGCTCCGTTTGTTGCCTTGTATAGGTTTCGGAGGCTTGGAGCGCAAGCTTGGAATTCCTCCATATTTTTAACATGTTTGCCAATTGGCTCTAGCTAAGCATCTAGCTCGACACCAGCTAAGCAACCAGCTGGAGTCAGGTTGGCAATAGCTATAGTTCTTCTAGAACGTTTGAGCTGAAGAACAAGTGTAGACTTCTTTGGGTTGAAGAGCGAAAGACTCGCATTGAGTCGAAGAATTAAGCAACTACTTAGTCTTGAGGGATTCGATGAATCGCCTTGGACTGAAAAATGAGTGTGTATTAAACTGAACCTAGGAATGATCAGACTGCATGAGATCGAAGAATGGTCATAATATCTCTAGCTGTGGAACGAATGGACTATCTGTTATCATAGAAAGGGTGAACTATTTTTGACTGTCTGATACCGTAGAACGGGTGTATTGCTTTGGAATCAGAGAACAGATAGAATATTCTGAAACCGGAGAACGAATAAACTGCCTGACGTCATAGAATGGGCAAGCTATTCTGGATCTTGGAACGGGTTGAGAGGAGTCCCGATCAGCACGTGGGTGTTCAGATGAGAGCCACGTGTCCCTCCATTTTAACCCCTATCATAAAGGAACTGAAGAAGCAATTTGAGGAGCTACTAGAGAAGGGTTTTATCCGTTCGAGCATATCACCTTGGGATCCCCAGTGTTGTTCGTCAAGAAGAAAGACAGGACATTGAGACTCTACAATTACTACATAGAGTTGAATAAGGTAACAATTAAGATCAAGTATCCTCTACCAAGGATTGACAATCTTCTGGACCAACTTTAGGTAGCGCATGTGTTCTCCAAGATTGAATTGAGATCTTATCACCATCTGGTACGGATCAGAGGGGAGGACATCCCGAAGAGTGCCTTTCGAACACACTATGATCACTATGAGTTTCTGGTAATGCCATTTGGGCTTACGAATGCGCCAGCAATATTCATGGATCTTATTAATCTGGTGTTCCGAGGATATTTGGACCGGTTCGTGGTCGTCTTCATTGATGACATTTTGATCTACTCACGCAGTCGCAAAAAATACATAAAACACTTGAGGATAGTGCTAGAGACGTTGAGACAGCGTCAGTTGTACGCAAAGTTCTCCAAGTACGAGTTTTGCCGGGATAGCTTTAGTTCTTATGGGATGCACAAGATGTTCTCTCTCCTTTTTTTTTTAGTTCCTCTCTTTCGGCTACGGCCTCTGATGGGGAGAAAATAAAAACCTCTAGATGACTAGGGTCTTCTCTTCTATTTATAACATTATGATAGTGATCAATTTGCATAAAACCCCTTGTAAGAATACACAATTATATTAAGGCTCTAAGTGGAGTGTTTGAAATTTCAGGGTCTTACAACAGCATAGATGAGAACAGGTTGAAACAAACCAAGAGAATGGAAATCAACAAATTAAATAAGCAAAGAAAGTTAGCTTAACTAAAAGACAACCTTTCATGTTTGAGATATAAGATTTTAGAATTTCAGGGTCTTACAACAACATAGATGAGAACAGGTTGAAACAAACCAAGAGAATGGAAATCAACAAATTAAATAAGTAAAGAAAGTTAGCTTAACTAAAAGACAACCTTTCATGTTTGAGATATAAGATTTTAGAATTGAGGAAATAATGGCTCCACCTTTTCCATTGATTGAAGAAGAGTATAAATAGGTTACAAATAAAATCATGAAACAATAATTTAAAATTGGAAACTAACTCTAATATAGGGAATTTAAAATACTGAGCTATACAAATCTAATTACAGTTGTACAATCATCAAAATAAGAAAACTATCTTTTAATATCTCTAATATCTCTGACATGCCCCCGAAAGTTGGAGCTCCGAGAGAAAAATCCAATCTTGAGTAGTAACTGATGAAAGCGTGTGCAGGGTAGAGGTTTAGTGAGAGCATCCGCTAACTGATCTGTAGAAGTGACATGGGTCACTCGAAGAACACCAGTCTGAACTTGTTCACGAATGAAATAATAGTCAAGTGCAATATGTTTCATACAGGAATGAAACACCTGATTAGAACATAAATTTGTGGCTCCCACATTATCACAGTAGATGACCGGTGTTTGAGAAGAAGAGAAACCAACATTTTATCTTTGTATGATGTTTACAACCTTTATTATTTAATAAATATGATTTATTCACTTTATATATATAAAAAAAACAAACACTAAAACAAAAAAAAAAACCGTACAATAGGACGTACAACAGAGCACATGCCCTAATTTCAAGTGAAATACAAAACCTTGAACAATAATCCAACCAAAATCATGTTAATACCACAGTACCACTAAAATTTCTTGCTTAAATCATACAAATCCTAGAAAGATCTATTCTTATAAACATAAATCATACATAACCCTTACAAATATCTATTTGGAGTAACATTAGTCAAAATTCCAATAACAATCCAACTCAATTGAAGCCAAACCCTAACTAGAAAACCATAAATGTTCTTTTTTAATTTATTTTAAAAATTTTAACCTTTTTTTTCAAAAATTAATACAAACCCCCTCAAATTATCTATTTTCATTATAATTGTCTTTTGTTAAGAAAATATTCTAAAAATAATTTTTTATTATAAATATTTTAAATATTTAAACCACCATTTGTTTCAACTAGAGAGTGAAGCAGGGATTATAAGTAAAATATGTTGGGATGTAAACATATTTAAATAGAATGTGAACATGTTTAAATAGAAAGGGGGCCCACCATGAAATACCTAAGTGTTTGGGTTTTATAAGTGATGGTTACCCTCATATTAAAATTCTCGACATGGTATCAGAGCTAGTAAGTCGCTTAACTACAAGATAATTAATCTTGGAGTGCGGCCCGGTATACTTGCAACAAGGCTGAAGCCAGCGCCCCGCTTGACCCGACCAAAAAAAAAGTTACAACTGGTTCACAAAACAAACAAAGAGCCCAGTTGAACTTGAGTGGGGATGTTGGGATGTAAATAATAGTACCACATCGGGAGTTTGAAAGAATGTGAACATGCTTAAATAGAAAGGGGGCCCACCATGAAATACCTAAGTGCTTGCGGCTTCAGTCTTGTTGCCGGCTTGCGGCTAACTGCGCCTAGGATTACTTGTGCGCGGTTAAGCGACTTACTAGCTCTGATATCATGTCGAGAATTTTAATATGAGGGTAACCACCACTTATAAAACCCAAGCACTTAAGTATTTCATGGTGGGCCCCCTTTCTATTTAAACATGTTCACATTCTTTCAAACTCCCGATGTTGTACTATTGTTTACATCCCAACAAAATAGATGTTAAAACATTCAAATATCTAAAAAAAATTTCAAAATCCGACCGATGTTGTACTATTGTTTACATCCCAACAAAATAGATGTTAAAACATTCAAATTTCTAAAAAAATTTCAAAATCCGAATATAGATTTTTTGGTTTTTTTAATTCAAATTATATGTAACCAATAGATTCTCCTAAATATATAGATAAATAGATATTTTTTAAAATGAAAAATACTCTTGCTTAGAATGTAGATAGATTTTTTAAAATTAAAATAATATGAAATTTAGATAAAATTTTAAAATCTCAATATAATTTTTTTTAATTTTTTTTAAAATTAAAATTATGATAAAATCCCATAAATGTATAGATAGATATTTTTTAAAATTAAAAATACTCCCATTTATAATAATATAAATAGATTTTAAAATTTTAAAAAATTTTCAAAAATTCTAAAATCTCAACTTAATTTTTTTTATTTTTTTAATTTTTTAAAAAATAAAAATTACACTCACATTTGCTTAGTAATATCGATAGAAGTTTTCATTGACACTATGTTTGTGTTTGATTGAGATTTTTCCCAAATGGGATATCCCCAACACATTTCTCAATGAAATTTTTGCCGCCAAAAATTTTATTTAAAGTTTAAAAATATAATAATGACCCACCCACTAATACATGAAAACCATTTAACTATCTTATCATTAATATCTTTATTTTAAAAAAAAATTTAAAAATTATTCTAAATCCCAAATGTGATATCCCAATCAAACACAAGCTATAGTCATATCTGAAATCTTGAGTTGATACCTCAGATGTTTTTATCAAATTTTAATAAAAATCACGATAAGGGAATGTACGAAACAACACATCTGCCCAATATTCTTTATAGGAAAGCCAGCATTCCAAAAATTTATTCAACTTCCAAAAGAGTTTGACTTTGAACAGAATCCCTGACATTCCCTCATGAAAATGATGGTGAACTTAAAGTTGCTTTTGGGCCCCCAAAATCAACCTACTTTTGAACACTGTCAACTTGAATCCTCTTCTTTATCCACCAAAAAAATTATAATGAAAATACAAAACAATCTCCATCCTCACTCCAAACTGAATCTCTCTTCTTCTTCCTTTCTCTCTCTCTCTCCTTTGCTTTTCATTTTTTTTCAAAATTAAATCTGAGAAAAAAATAAACTAAAACTCAAAACAGAAATCCATCTCATACCATCTCCTCTGTTCCTCATTTCTCAGGCAGTTGTCATATACCGGTGGTTATTACACCATAACACCGAGATCCGATCACCGCTCACAGCCTCCTGGCACCGCCTCAACCCCTCCCCCCTTCTCCCCCGCTCCCATTCCCCCCTCTTCTCCTCCCCCTCCCCCTCCCCCTCCTCCTCGGGATCCGGATCCGATCGCCTCGACATCTCCGCCTCCTCTGATCCACGATCCCACTCCGAGATCCTGAAAAGCCGGAGCCGCCCCGCCTCGCGCGATGCCAAGAAAACCCCCGGCCTCTCAACCCTCACCTCCGAGATCCTTAACCTTCCCCCCTCCCTCTCCGACCTCATGAACACGCTCCGCCGCCCGCCCGCGACCAACCAAGTCAATGGAGGGGGGAACCCCCTCTCCACCAGCCGCCACCGCGATGCCCTAATCTCCTCGGTTCTCCACCGCGGCCTCATCTCCTCCTCAATCGACTCCACCGCCGCTGCTTCCTCCGTGCTGCTCTCGAACCCGAGGCTCTCCGTGCAGAGCCCGATCGGATCGCCTTCGAAGTCCCGGAGGCCCCGCGACCCGGCGTCCATCAACGCCAGCGGCTGCGGCGCCGCGCCGGGATCCGGAAAACCTTGCGAGGTGTCTACGTCCATCGCTTTCGACTTATATAAGTGAGGAAAGAATTTATATAGCGGAGGGGCTTGGAAGTAATTATGTGCTAACTTGAGGGTGTTTTCGTCTTTTTCTGTCAATAAATATTTGATTATTTTTTGTGAAAAAAGGGATAAATATAGGAATAAAAAAGAGGTCGGCTTGGTAAGGGGCTGTGCCAGCGGAGCAGGTGAGGTGGATCCCTGATGGTTAGGGTGGTGGGCCCTTTACATTTCTGTGTGGGCCCACATATGCCACGTCAGCCTGCTCTCGTATCTCCTCGTTCTTATCCGCGTTGCAGCCTGGGCTTGCAGCCACCCAAGCTGTCAAGCTGTGAGTTGTCTGCGTGGTCCACACTCCAGCCAGCGCATGGATGCTCATCCCGAAACAGATCGGACGGCGGATGATGACAGGTAATTTCTACTGTTTTTTACTTTTTTATTTAGTTTTTTTTTTTTTTGGGGGGGAATTCTATGAATTTGGTATTTATTAATTTCATTCTGTTCCTGCTTAATTTTGTTATGTTTTCATTTATTATATATGGCTGGCTGAGGTAGACTTGGGCTTCGTCCTTGCTTGGCGTGGCACCGCATGAACATGGCTTGTTTTCATTTATTTAATATAATTGTTGAAGATGGTTAAAATGTAATTTTTAATAAATAAGAATTATTTTTTATTAAAATCTAAAGTGGGAAAAAAAAGCCCCAATGTGTCATTGGGCATAGATTGTTGTCCCTCAATCTAGCCTAATACGAAATGGACTAATTATTGTAACAAACGACTGTGGTAAGTACAGTACATGTCAGGTTGGGTCCGCACAGGGGCACGGGTTAACTACCGGCGGGCCCAACCCGCCGATTCCGGCCGCAAAATCGGGACCCGGAACCGCCTGCCATAGGGCCAACCCAGGGCGGGTTGGCCACGGATCGGGTCACGGGTCACCCGTAATTGGCCCGGGCCACAGTGTAGAACCGGCGGGCCGGGCCCAACCCACCGGTTTTTATTTTTTTTTAATTTTTTTTAAATATCTAAATGTAAATGAAAAAATAGCAAAAAAATTTTAAAAATATATAAAAAAACTATGATATTTTGATATAAAAATAGAATGAGAAAAAAATTTTAAAAATTAAAAACTATAAAATTCATTATCCTACACTCATTATTCAAATATTAAGAAAATTAAAAAAAATTATAAAATCAAAAAAGAGTATATAAATGGCAAGCTACTTAAAAATAAGAAAATAACCATAAAAATCTTCATCATTCACAACTAGAGAATGCAAAAATCTCTTTTGAAGGAAAAAATCAATCTATAAAATTCATTATCCTATACTAATTATTCAAACATTAACAATATCAAAAAATATAAAATTACAAAATCATATAAATAGCAAGCTACTTAAAATTAAAGAAATGACCATAAAAGGCCTTCATTATTGACAATCAAACATTGCAAAAATGTCATGAAAGAAAAAAAAAATTCAATCTATAAAATTCACTATCCTACATTAATTATTCAAACATTAAGAAATCCCAAAAAATTATAAAATCACAAAAAGTATATAAATAGTAAGCTATTTAAAAATAAAAAAATAACCATAAAAAATCTTTATTATTGATAATTAGATAATACAAAAATCTCTCTTGAAGTAAACAAAACACAAAATATAAAATTCATTGTCCTACACTAATTATTCAAACATTATAAAAACCAAAAAAATAATAAAATCATAAAAAATATATAAATGGCAAGCTATTTAAAATAAGGAAATAACAATGAAAAGCCACATTATTGGTAACCAAAGAATGCAAAAATCTCTCCTCAAGGAAAAAAAACTCAAATCTATAAAATTTATTACACTTTCCTAATTATTCAAACATTAAAAAATCAATTAAAAAATATATGATGTTTACATGAGTGCAAAAAATTAAAAAAAATTGAAAAATAAAAAATAAAAAACCCAACCCTTTTGGTTGACCCGGGTCAACCCGGCCCGGCCCGACGGGCCAACCCGCCGGGTCACGGGTTGGGCTTAGGTTGAACCGTAACCGGCCCGCCACTGTAGCGGGCCGGTTACGGTTTTCCGGCCCGGCCCGCCGGGTCAGCTGACCTGACAGGTTTTGCCGGGCCGGGCCAAAACCCGGCCCGTGCCCCCCTCTAGTCCGCACAACCCAAAACCCAACTTTAGAGGCTTTATTAGGATGAGATTACTGTTTTTTGAAAATCTCAATCTTAATTTCAATTATAGGGGAGATCATTATAGTTATATTAAATAATAATTATATGTTTCAGTTTTATTTTTATTATACAAGATTTTTTTATTAATCATGGACAATGCACTTATCAGAGATCACCATAAAAATTAGAAAAAGGACATCGGATATTTAATAGGAGTGTGACAAGGTCAAACTACTCCATATGATCATTATCTCGGTCTCCCTATTCATAAGTCTAACTAATTTTTCGGTGAAAGCACAATGTTTCTTCACGAGAGATTAACAAAACACTAGTTTATAGGGTTGAACCATTGAGCATAATGGATAGATTCTAGGGTGATTGAGCTGATCTAATTGGGAAATAAAGGTAACAGCAGGCTATTGAACTCCATATATATTCCATTTAGAAAATATGACATAGGTTGATGTTGAGATCAGTGCCTCATGGAGATTTGGACTAATCTTGATCAATGGGTTAGATGAACAAACTTCGGTTAAACTAAAAACTAGAAAAAGATTCTTCTTTGTTGTGAGAGTTTTCTTTTTCTCATGTGGCATTCTTCTCTCGGAGACTAGTTGTCAAAGGTCAATTTTCGTCTAGGATAGGATCTGCAGAGACCAGTAAGGTGGCGAGCCTCATACCTGGGGATAGCTTCGAATTTCATGTCAATGAGGGAAAAAGAGAGAGGAAGGATAAGATAGAGGAGCGTTTAGAGTGGATAGTTCCAAGCAAAAAGAATTCGATCATTTGGTGTAGCACTCCTTCATTCCTTCTATAGCCCCAAGGGAATGTTGGCACTAATTGCGGCCATTATACCACGAGATAAGGGGTGGTGACCTCGATCGTTACTGCGATGTTCACAATTGAAGTTGGACAGTAATTGCGGTTGTCACGGCCCGACTTGATCTCCAGGGCCTCGGTCACATGCACAGACCAGCCGTATCCAGATAGAGGCGCACCTCACTCGGATACAAGGCCTAGGTAATACAAGAACAGATAACAAAATCCAAATAATCTCAATAATATCTCAAAGTTTTACAGCGGAATGAAATCAAAATGGTACATTCACCCTACATAATCAAGGCCCTACGAGGGTTCTACAAGAGAAAGATACAATCTCACACAAGTAAATCTGAGATCCTCGAACCTCTACTAGGATATCTCGATCTCTCGCGCAGCTCCTGATCCCGAGTCACCTACTCCTCAAGACCTGAAACAAAAAAAAAGAAGCAAGTGGAATGAGCTTTCGAATGACAAGCTCAGTAAGTACCCCCACAAAGAATACAATGAGGTCAAGAAAAACAATCGTGAAACAGTGATTCCACACAAAACAAACATAATAAGAACAAGACTAAGTCCGAACACATGAGGACCACTTATCCAAAGAGCACAGACACACAGCAAGGAGTTCAATCAAATAAGAAGAACTATCGAGTCATCTCCCCTACAGTCATCGACCTCGGCCGATCTTCAATCTCATTCACGTCCAGACCCTCGAGTCCGGTAGTGCCCCTACATGTATGTATACGGCCAGCATATTATCCCACTGATAGGTGGACATCTAGAGTTTCCTCCCCCTGGTACGACTACAGGCCATCCAGAGTGTCCTCCCCCTGGACGCCCGCACCAAATCTGCACTAAGCGGGAGAATCCAAAATATTAGAAAAGCTGACACACTATCCCGGACGGAGCACGAGCTAACGTGTTTCCACGGCCACGTGCCAATCAACGGGAAGGCATAGTCAGCAAGAAGAAGCAGCTGACACACGCTTACCAGGACAGAGCATAAGCTCACGTGTTACCACGGTCACGTGCCGATCAACGGGAAGACATGTTCAGCGATCACAAGCATATTCAACAAAAGCTAGCACATCAACAAGCATACACTAACATGGGAATTCAACAAAGCAGGAGAACGAATACGTGTATACTGTTGACTAGAAACTTGAGTGCAAGAACTCAAGTCCTTGCACGCAAGAGTACGTGGTCGCAAGTAATAAACCGGTAAGTAAAGGGGCAGAACTGAGCTAGCTGGTGGCTCGCCGACGCGCTTAGGAGCAGGCAGGCGGGCTATCTGGCCGGAGTAGGGCATCTGAGCGGTGGCCGGGTGGAGCTCGCGGCGAAGCAGCTACTGTCCGGCGCGGGCTGTGCTCCAGGGCGGCAGCCGGCCAAGGGAGGGTAGAGGTCGGGTGGAAGACGACAACGCTGGGTCAGCACCGAGCGGCGGAGGAGTGAGGCGAGGGCCGACGCTCACACCGGTGGGCAGGCGATGGCGGCTCAGGCCCGCTACGGCCGTGGGTAAGGGAGGAAATGGAGCTCGCGTCTCTGAGAATCGAGAGAGAAGGATTGAGAGATTTCTCTCTCTCTCTCTCTCTCTCTCTCTCTCTCTCTCTCTCTCTCTCTCTTTACTTATAAAAGATTGTATCAGATATTTTATTTTTATTATAATTTAATAATTAAATCAATTATTTTAAACTTATATATTAAAGATAATTTTGATTAATTTATAATATCTTCTACAATATCTCCTACTAAAGGCCAAATGGCTTTATTTGATCTTATCTTGTTACCGTGCCGTCACGAGAGCGACTACTAATATTATCTGGCTCGTCTCTATCTTCAACCCAGATCCTGGAATCTTGGGTCAGACGACCCTAGTGACACGTGTTTACTATAACATCGCGGGTCGTCTCCCAACCCAAATCCGTGGTTCTCGACTTTTGACTCGACCAGATCTACTTTATCGGGACTCTAACTTTTGTTCGATATTTTCACTTAATTAATATTTAATTAATTTCTCATTTAATTAGTCTAATTCTATTTACTATCCACCTCCAACTATTCTATATAAATTTGGCTTGGCCCAATATGGCCTTCTCTCGGCCCTATATATAGTTACGAGGGTTGATTTCGTGTCCATTAATTCCCGATTTTTTTTTAACTTTGAGGTTAAAATAATTAATCTAATTTCTAAGCTAATTAACCTCGTTTAAAATTTAAAAATTTACTGAAAATTTATTTAGAAAAATTCGGGATGTTACAGCTCTGCTCCAATCTTAACAGTCCAATTTGGTTGGTCTCCAGTCAGGGGTACTATGACCAGATCCTCTACAAGTGTTGCTCTTTGGGATGACTTGTCCTTGATTTTTCCTTGGGTCTCAATCAACAAGGACTCCTACATCTTGTCGCGGAGTAGGGCGACATAACATTATCGAGCAGTCAGTTGATCTCCTCTTACTTCACCATACCCGTGCTCAATTAGTAACTTTATCAGGAGGTGATAGATCGAGACCACCATCCTTAGGGCATTGAGTGTCAGCCTGAAAATAATGACATTGTAACTTGAGGGGCATTTAATCACTACAAAGTTTACCATGATTGTGGATTGCAAGGGAAAACATCTTGTCGTGAAAGGGAGAATGACCATTCTTTCCTGTTGCATCTCTCTTGCGGTGAAGTAGACCCGGGGTGATTTCCCTGGCTTCAGCTTCTCTTTCTCAATGCCCATCTTCTCATATGCTTCCCAAAAGATGACATCAACTAAGCTTCCGTTGTCAATAAGGACTCGCCAAACCTAGAAGTTGGCAAACGTTATAATGACCACCAAGGCATCATCGTGGGGGTGATGGATCCCCTTGATCGCAATCAAGGAAGGTGAACGGCTTCTTGGCTTGTGGTCTTTCTTGGTTGTTCTCCTAGGGCATGGGCCTTGCTTTTGGATTCTGGGGCTTGCGTAGCCCAGCATCACCTACCTCCGATGAGGCCACCTTTGGGTTTCGATGGTGTGAGCTGAGATGCTTGTTGCTCCATGATCCAAAATGCTCACGTGAGTATTATAATCTTCTCTTCAAGAGAACTTCTCCTCTCTGGATTGTGACTTAATCCTAGCCAGATTTTCAACTTCTTGGACGTCATTATGTCCTATGGTGTTATCTTTAATCGGATTAGGGATTTGACTCCGCTTGCCTCTAGCCATGGTGGAGAGCTTCACAGCTTCTTGATCAAGATGATGATCGTATCCCATAGATGGTGCCAAACTATTGATGTAATGATCCACTCTTCATGGGCATCAGAGCATATCTTGATCAACGAGAGAGATTGATAAAAAATTGTAGGTGTTGGGAATGGGCGAACAAAGCCCACTTTAGTACCACATTGGAAGATGAGAGAAAGTGGAAGGGGCATATAAGTGGTTGAATACATTCCATTAGCAACGAGGCCTTTTGGGTTAAGCCCATTAACAAAACTGTGCGAGCTCCGGCCCAAAGCGGACAATATCGTTGCTAGTGTGGAATGTGGGGTGCCCCCAAACCTAATAGTAGGAATTCTTCTCAAGAGATTTTGATGGAGAGGTCGGTTACGATCAGTGATCCTTCTTCTTCTTCTTTACTCTGAGGGATCAAGGACTCCTCTAGGGATTGGTCTTCACAAATCGAACCCTTCTCTGAAAGAGAAGAGAAGTATAAGAGAGAAGAGATCCGAGCGTTAGTGCTTGGGGTGAGCCTCCAACAATCAAGTCAGGACTTCGAGAGAGATAGAACGAGATGGATTGGATGGGATTCCATAGAGAGATACCAGATGTCAGATTACCTTTCCAGTGTGTTAGCAACCTCCTTTTATACCTTGTTGGTCTGATCCGCCAAATCTTGGCACCCTTGAAAGTTCATTCTCCAACGTCAGAAGACTAGGCAATTGGGCATCTATCTTAGTGGTCCATATCATGCCACATGTGCACAATTATTTTGACCCCATAACAAATACTAATCTAGAAATTTTTTAAATTTAATTCTAATAATTAATCAGCTACTAAAAAATATTATGATTTGTAAAATTTGTTTGTGAAACTTTTGACTTTAATTTATTTGCACTTTAAGTTATTATAGACCAATAACTTGGGCCCAATGAAGTTCATCTATCAATATCAAACAGCTGGCTGATGCAACAATCTTTGGATACAATTTCCCAAGAAGAGAACCAGAACCACATGAGTTTCTTCCAAGATTGTGATCAGATTAGGGTACGTACATAATAAATTTGCGAACCACATGTCCAACTCAACTCCAGGTCTATCCTTAGAAATGTAAACAAAATTTAACTTTATCTCAAGATCCCATAAGAGTCTTCATCTTAGACCACAAGCATGAGAAATTAACAAACCTAGCTAACCTCTTGAAAGTTGAAACCTCGGCATGCAGTTCAGTCCTTGCTCAATTATGATCTGATGTGGCATCAGAATATCCAATCCCCTTCCTACATGTAGGAAATATCATGAAGACAAGTGCAGAGATGAATCCAGCCCCAAGTGGCAGGTTCACAAGCAACTCCTTAGCATCCCTTCCTACATTTGGGAAGAAGCAAGACTGTATATTTGCATCACTGAAAGTAATTGTGAATAACACCAACACTGAGAAAAATGCATGCACATAGTCCAGCTTCTTTATTCTCAGCTTCTTCAAGTTCTTGAACACTTTATCACGTTCCTCAATATCCTCTCCATCATAGTTTAAGACATAGAACCCCTTGAAGGTGGCCACACCGTAGTATAGCTTGCCGTCTTGTCCGATGAGGCTGTCTGTGAAGGAGAAGAAGATGCAGGAGAGAGTGCAGACAAGGATGAGTGTTGAGGTGAGGTACTTGTTAGATGGGTAGCAGTTTCCTTTGTTGGCAAAGGAGGGGGAGAGAGCTTCGAGAGCAAGGACCGTGCCACTTGGGAGGAGCTTCGCTAGGTTTGCGGTGCTTGATAAGGTCTTATCGATCATCCCCGACGAGCTTTTGGTGGTGACTGTGGTTGCTTCTATGGGTGTTGTTGAGTTTAATGGTGTCCGATTGAACTCTTTGAGTTCTGTGTTGATTGTTGGAGGGGTTTCTATATCAGATGAGACCGCTGCCATTGGAGGAGCTTAGATGGAGTTTGGATGAAGAGGAGGGAGAGGTTTTAAGTCTTTATAACTTATGAACTTGAAATAAATTTGGTGTACTTTTTTCTTTTTTTTTTAAGATTATAGGATTGAAAATGGACAGAAGAAAACTAAGAAACGTGGGAAAAGGAACAAATCTAATGGACCAACTTCATTGGTAGGACAAGCCCATGCTATCCTATGCTCAGCATGGAACAGGGAACACTTTGAACACGTACTGGATGAAACGAGCCTACTCCTCTGAATAAGATGAACAAGCCTATGGATTGGTTTGCTTTAATGTTTCCTGTACACTATGAATATATATAGTAGTTTAAAGGCCAATTTCTTACCTGAATATATATTATGCAGTAAGGTGTGGAATTGGATTATCTCAACCCTAGTTCTGGTATTGCATTCTTTGACTATGACTGGTATCCAATGTGGCACCAAACTACAAGATTGTAATAGGGATTAATTAGTTCTAAACCATAAAACTTAAGATAACATTTTGATTATAAATTAATTAGTGTAATTGTCATGGGTCCCCAGTATCACTTTCTTGGACCAAGTCCAAACTCCTGGTCTATTGGGAAGAAACTCATAAATAAATTAATTTGGTTTCATATATTGAATGGTAGATGCCATTCTCATCAATTGATCACTGATCAGAGACATTGAAATCCAAACACCGAGAAGTTTCTCATATGTTGACTAATTAGGGGCTGACCTGTATTCTGTATATTTCTGTCACTGTCATTATTATTATTATTATTATGAAGCTTTGAATCTTACAGTTGAGTGTGTTACTAAATTTATAAAGTTTTTTTTTATATGGGTAACAAACGCCCCCTAAAGGATCAGTCAAATAGGACATGGATTCGATTCACCCCGGATTTCACATAATACAGCTTATTTTACAACCCGAAAATTTCACGCTCTCATCTTGCTTTAACTGGGATTCGACCCTAGGACTTCCGTTGAATCCCTTATGCAAAAACCTTATGCCACTAGACCAAGAGATATTTGGCGTTAAATTTATAAAGGTATATTATTAAATATTTTATTTCAAATATTTAATGGGAATTCAGGTTTGGAAATTATATTTTTCACCAGTTCAAATTTGGGAATTCTATTTTTCACAGGTATTGGTGATATTCCCATTACTGTATAAGAGAAAAATTATAAAAAGTAGTAACTTGAGAATTTTATAGAGGTATTCATGTAAAAGATTCTTGTGCTAAACATCGGATAAAAGATAGATTATGGTAAAATAAAACAAAATGATAATTTGGAGAAAAACTTATATTGAAAATCAGGATAAAACTCATATGAGTTATTTTTATGTTTTATGTTTTTTGTCATGTAAATTATATAGAGTTTATTAAGGAATAACAAATGTTTTTTACTTAAATAACTATTTCCACACGTATCTACATTTTAAAAGATTGTATTTGACTAAGTTACTTTCTGATCATAACCTTGGATAATTTTAATTGGGAATGGCAAAATTATTTTGGAGATAAATATTAGCATAATCAATCAAGATCCACCGTATCAACTTCCATATCAGCCGAATTAATCAAAATCTATTAGCAGAATCAATCAAAATTCCCTATATCACACACGAAGTCAATGAAAATATCAAAAAAGTCATTTCTTTATTCTATTTTTCATATGTTATCTGAGCCTTGCTCTTGTTGTTCATTCTTCCTCTGTTAATGGCACCATCTACCAATGCTTCTCATTCTTCCCCATACATCCTCCATACTTTCTCTGTGATTGCAAATTTCCTAGGTAACTCCTCTACCATTCCTTTTGTTTTTTTGATCGCCAGAAGGTCATTAATGGTGATGCTAGTGACCATATGAGTGACTGCCAATCCTTTTTTTTTCCGAATCTTTGACAACCACCAATGCCTCAGACGATCCGATTACCCACAAGAGAAACAATTCCCATTGAAGGCATCAACTCCATGACTTTATCCAAAACTTTTATTCTATCAAATGTCTTATACATCCTTGCTTTTTGTTATAATCTCATTTCTATTCTTTAACTCACTAGTCATTTATCATGTGTAGTAGTGCTTTCATCTTCTAACTGTTTTTTTCTTGGACCTTCAATTGAAGAGACAAATCGGAGCCAGTGAAGCTTGCAATGGACTCTACCTTTCGTCATCCTCAGTCTGTCGCTTTCTCTGCTCACAATCTTGATAACAAGATCCTATAGCATCAATGTCTAGGTCATCCCTCCATCTTTACTATTCCCTCTATTTTTGCTAGTCCATGCACTCTTTCTCATTATGATTTTTGGGCCCGTTTTAATTAAGCACACATGCTTACCTTTTCCAAATCATAACTAGTAAAAGTACGATTCCATTTAATCAACTTTTTTGTGATATTTGGGATGGCTACTCTACCGCATCTATTTGTGGTGCACATTTTTTTTAACTATCGTTGATGATTTCTCACACACCACATGAGGATCTATTTAATGTGTTTCAAATTAGACACTTTTGGCCACTTAATTCATTTCTTTACTCTTATTAAAAACCAATTCAATTCCATGGTTAAAATTACCCGAACTAACAATGGTCAAGAATTTATATTCCAAAATCTCCAAACCTATTTTCATAATCATGGCATCATTCATGAGTGTACTTGTGTTGAAACTCCTCAACAAAATGGTGTTGCTGAGCATAAACATAGGCACATTTTGAATGCTACTTGAAGCCTTCGGATTCAGGCACATTTACCACTCAAATTTTGGTGCAAATATGTTCTCATTGTTGTTTATCTCATCAATAGGACTCCTAGTCGTTACCTCCAAAATCCAACTCCTTTTCAACTTCTTCTCCACACTTCACCTACCTACACGCACCTACGTGTATTTGGTTGTCTCTGCTATCCTCAAACATTCTCAACTAATTGAGATAATTCTTACCTAAAGCATCTCGTTGTGTCTTCCTCAGTTATCCTAGCAACTGTGAAGCTTATAAGTTATATAACCACAACACCAATATCGTTTTCTACTCTCGTGACATCATATTTCATGAAGATCAATTCTCTTTTCAATATGCTATCACTTCACATCCTAACAATTCCATTATTTTCCCATTACTTGTTCCAAAACATATTCCTCATTCCACGTCAGCCTTACCTCCTTAGTCTATGCCCACTACAACTATCCCTTCTAATGTTCATCATAACATTACTCAATCGGCATATCTTCTTTATTATGTTTGCCTGACCATACCCACAAAGGCCATTGCCTCTTCAATAGCTGCATAATCCTCAGGTGCTTCTCATCCCTTATTTACTTTTCTGTCATCCTCTTGTTTCTCACCCACTCATCATTCTTTTCTAATTGCTCTTAATGCATTTGTTGAGCCTACTTATTACTCTAAAGCCACTCGCCGCTCCCATTAATGGAATGAAGCTATAGCCTCTAAATTTCATGCTATTGAGAAAAACTTCACTTGGACACCTGAACATCTCCCTTTCGATAAAAAAAAAAACCATTGGTTGCAAATGGGTTTTCAATACCAAACTCCTCGCAGATAGCACCATTGAATGCTATATGTCCCGACTTGTAGCCAAAGGCCACATAAAGGAATAGACTATCATGAAAACTTTGCTCCAATAGTCAAGATGACAACAATCCATTGTGTTCTAGCTATTGTTGCCACCAAAAATTGGATCACTCACCAAACATTCTTGCATGGAGAACTAGATGACAAAGTATAAATTCAACCCCCACCAGGCTTCTGTCTTAAGGGGGAGACATGTGTCTGCCAACTCAGAAAGTCCCTCTATAGACTTAAGCAAGTATCGTGGAACTGGTTTTTTAAACTAACATCTATTCTTCTTAGTGCAGGTTTTGTCCAATACCAGGCCGATCACTCTCTATTTACCTTGATTACTAATACCAGCCTTACTATTAGCCCGGTATATGTTGATGACATCTTGGTAGTCGGTAATAATCTCTCTCAAGTCACTTTCTTCAAGACTATTATTTTCACTAACTTCAAAACCAAGGACCTTGAATCCCTCAAATATTTGAGGTCTTGAAGTTACTTGATCCCCTTCAAGCATTTTTCTAAATCAACAAAATATTTCATGGATATTTTTGCTGATAATGGGATCAGCTTGGCTCTCATTCTGCTCACTTTCCCATAGAACAGAGCCTGAAGCTCAATAACAATTATACTAATTTGCTTTATCGCCAAACCTGATATAGTCTTTGCCGTAAACATCCTCAGCCCCAGTTCATGCATGCTTCCAGAATTCCTCACATAATAGCTACCACTCGTGTCTTCCACTATATTAAAGCCACACTAGGCCAAGGCATCTTCTTTTCCTCGTCAAATGCCTTCACGTTCATGCTTACACAGATTCTAATTGAGTCAACTCCCTAACTACTAGATGTTCTACCACTGGATACTTCATCACTCTTGGCTCCAATACTATTTTCATATAAACCAAGAAATAAACTACAATTGCCCATTCCACTACCAGAGCAGAATACCGTGCCATGGCTATCATCACATGCAAACTAGTATGGTTATAACAACTTTTTCTTGATCTAAGCATCTCACACAAAAGTCCCATGACTCTCTACAGCGACAATCAATCTGTTCTCTACATTACTTGCAATCTTGTCTTCCATCAGCGCACCAAACACATAGAAATTGATTGCCACATTGTCCGTGATAAACTCCGCTTTGGTCTCCTCACCATTGCTCACCTAACCTCTTTCAAACAATTGGCCGACATCTTTACCAAAACCTTGGGTAATGATCCCTTTCATAATTTATCTCAAAAGTTGGGCATTATGAATCCCCATGCGCCATCTTGAGGGGTGAAGGGGAGTATTAGCAAAATCAATCAAGATCTACAATATTAGCAAAATCAATCAAGATCTATTAACCAAATCAATCAAAATTTACCATATCAATAGAATCAATCAAAATCAGCAATCCTATATATTTAGCCTATTAACTGTTGTACAGAAAATAGAATTTTGAAATTCCATATACATTCAAATCTATATATATTATACCTACACAAAGTTAATGAAAAATATCAAAAAAGTCATTCCTTCATTCTATTTTTTTCATAATACATGTTAAAAAGTTTCATCAATATTGCTCAATGATTTTAAAAATAGTTTAGTTATTTAAGTTATAAATTTTTTTTCATATATTTAATAAATAAATATGAAAAAGTTGTCATTATATAATGGGTTGGTTGATGCGAACCAGATTGTTTTTTGATTTGTAGTGTTATTTCGATAGATACAATATTTTGGAGATCAAAATAGATAATTCAAGATATTTACAAAGCTATATTGATTAAAAAAACCACAAATAAAAAATTAACTTTAAGAATAGATTGGTATTGCATATAGAAGAGTTTGGTTTGCCTGGCATGTATAAGAGCACTTACACAGGGCATCATATTGTCCGGGCAAAGTGCAATTCAAGCACTTTGAAGGGGAAAAAAAATCAACACCGGCCATTGAATTGTCCAGGTGAAACGTGGGTCCCGCTCGATCGGGAGCATGCCCATGTAACCTTTGCTCGGGTGTGCAAATAGGCAAATGCACATGGGACCTACTTTTTAATTTAAAAAAAAAATCATTGCAACCGATAAATAAGCAACTGGTTGATTTTTTTTAATAAAATAATGCAACGGATACATTAACGGTTATATTTTTATAAAATAAAATAAAAATAAAAAAATGAAAAAAATTTAAAAAAAATTTAGAAAATTTCTTATAAATACCTAATACCATTTCATAGTTTCTCACACATTCACATCAATAAAAACTCACTCTACACTCTCATTGTTCTTTTTGTCTTTATATTCAAAAAATATATATATTTTCTATGGCGTCTTCGGATAGCTCATAGTCCACCGCTGAAAAATATATAATTTTTCTATGGCGTCTTCGGATTCCTCATAGTTCACCGCTGAAGATGTGTTGTTGTGTCAATGTTGGGGTGAAGTTCTGTCGAAGGTGAATGAGATGAAAAATGCAAGAATGTGGAACCTCATCCATGTAAAATTCATATCCAATGCGCTGGATTA
Source organism: Dioscorea zingiberensis (assembly GCA_026586065.1). Lineage (NCBI taxonomy): Eukaryota > Viridiplantae > Streptophyta > Magnoliopsida > Dioscoreales > Dioscoreaceae > Dioscorea > Dioscorea zingiberensis. Next base: position 50,580,904 of record CM048821.1, on the reverse strand, counting down.
TCCTCACTCGGAAATGAGTCTTTCTAGTAAATGGAAAGTGTTGAATAAATCGCTAGGATATTGGAGGGATACTTCGGAAAAAACGTCAGAAAATTATCAAAGGGGCACCAATCTTGGGGACAAGGTAATTTTTTAATTGAATTAGTTTAATTAAATATTAAAAATTGTAACTTAATTTGTTTTAAATATATACTTATTTAATTTACTTATTTGTATTAGCAAATTCAAGCACAACGTTGGTACAATGCTAGCCAAAAAGGAATTCGCACATTTTCAATGTTGGGAAGTTGTTAAAAACTACCCAAGATTCATGATTATCCAAACAGGCCCTAAAAATTATAAAAAAATAAAAATCAGAAAATTTGGTTAAATGTGCAGACAATTCCAAGAAATTCCTAAAAAATCCACAAAATCCAATAAAAAAACTAAAAAAAAATCCTTTAAAATTGGAAAAAAAAATAGAAAATGCCAGAAATTCCCCAAAAAATCCAAAAAAATCTCAAAAAAAAACAGAGAAAATCCCTAAAACTTTCACAAAATTTCAGAAAATCTCTAAAAATTCCAAAAAATCCAAAAAAAATCCCAAAATCCTTAAAATCTTAACATAATTCATAAAATTCATGAGATTCAAATATATTAATTTTATAGCTGGTATAAATATTTTTTATTTAAATAAATTTTAAATTTAAAAAAAAAAATCTGACAAACCAAACAGACCCGCTGGGCCATGCCATGACGGCCCAAGGGCCGTGTTGGACTTGTCAAGCACAGGCCCCTGTCTGGGCCGTGATCTGTTGACACCTCTATCTACTGTATAGTGTAGTGCCCTAGTCCAACATTCAATCTCAACAATAGCGGGTTGGTAACATCAAAACCCAAAATTAAGCCCAAATGAATCCATGTGCAGGTTAAGCCTAGAATAACAATCCTTTGGATGGTTGAATCCATGTTTGCCTTAAATCTTATCTACATTATATCTTAGATCTTTTATATATATATATATATATATATATATATATATATAGTCATCTATCACTATTCAAGTATCAAGATTATATATATATATAAACAGAGATAAGGATCAATCAAGGTCAAACATGGTTGCGAATCTGCGATATAGATAATAGAGTAGGTGGCAGTGGATTGCATCATTTCAAAGTTACAGTTCTATATATATATTTTTTTAATATATATGTTTAAACTTCATTGGTTAAAGTGATTAAACCTCCAGTTCAAGGATTATTTAAATATGATAAATATTATTTTTATACAAGTTTTTTAGACAAAAGATTGATACATCAAAATTTCACAAGTATTTCACATAATTAATCACTGATTATTCCCAAAATATCCATGATTTAAGTAGAATTTTGCAGATTTGCTAAACTAATTACAAGTAAAATGAAAGATAAGAACAAGAGAAAAAGATCAACAACTTGAACACTAATTACTGCTTCACATTACACACCATTACCAACCCCTTTTCCAGCTTTCCCTTTTCTTTTTTCAGTTAACCCCTTCAACTCTCCTAAATTACCTAATCTACTTTTTCACGTCTTTCAAAAATAGACGGAAAATTCTGATTAGGTCCCTAGGAGAAAAGAAAACTTTCTTTTTCCTCTTCCTTTTAATTCATTCCAACCGGAGAAGTCGCCGGAGATCTCTGGTCGCCGTCTGGTCAACGGCCACATCGCTTCTTTTGAAGAAGTTAGGAAGGGGGAGAGCGCTCGGCGCCGGCGCGGACACAGAGAAACCGGATCCGGCGTAGACCTCTCCCGGCATCCGATCCTCCATCCGGATCTGCCTCGGGATCAGCTCCGGCTCCGGCTCCGGATCCGGCCTCAGCCGGCCGATCCCGTACACGACGTTGTCCGGCACACGGAACGCGTCTAGATGCTGCCCTCTCCGGAGGATAGTGACTTGCCCGGCGACGAGGCGGCTCGTAGCGGCGGACTTTTCGGGTTTCAGGGAACCCCCTCTCTGCTTCTTGGGTTCCGGGCGCGACGCCCATGAGGACTTCCGATAGGGCTTAGGGTTAGGGTTCCGGCGAGGGAAGAGGGCGGCCGTCGAGGTCGCCGGTGGCGGCAAGCAATCTCGAGGGCGAAGGATCTCGGTTCCCATTCGAACGGATCTGAGAAAATACGTGAAGTTATGGGAATCCGAAGGTCCGATTTATTTATATAACCAAGACGGTGCGGTTCCCATTTCCTCGAAAAATCCTCACGTCTGCCTCGTGATCTGTGTTACGATGCAATCGGACGATGATAATTAGGTGGGATTTGATTAAAGCCGCCAGGTTGGAATCGGACGGTCGTTCACGCGTTCGTTTGACGTAACGGAGACGGAACCTAACGGCGTTTGGTCGGTCGGATGTCGGTAAATTATTGATTGCTATGAACCTAAAAGGCTAGAAATAAGTGAAGGGCCTTTGATGTGTCCCCACGTGGAGTTATTTATCATTTATTATTTATTATATTATTATCTTTTAAGATTAGAATATCTTTTTTTATTATTATTTATTTTGTAACATCAAAGAATGAGTTACAACTTTGATTGTGAATGTTGGTTAAGATTAGAATATCTCTGTGTTTCTTTTTTGTTTGAAGTGCAGAGACAGCTTTGCTATTTTTTTAAAAAAAAAAAACTTTTATTTATTATTGAGATGAAAGAATAGAGTTATAATTACAAATGTTTAATTTGTAAATTGTTACAATTAAAGGCTTAGTTATGATTAAAGGTGGATGAGAAAAGAAAGGGTAGGTATGCATGAAGAAATGGACACATACTTGCTCCAAAGAAAAAGAAATGGATAAAAATAAAAAGTGTGATTCCCACTCAGAAAGCCAGTAGAGTAGAGGAGACCAATTCAATCAGACCTTTTTCTTTTCAGAAAAGTGGGTCCTTCAATTATTGTGCTTGAATTGACTCCTTCAAATATGAATTTAAGAATGGAAATATGATTAATTTACACAATTGCATGATATTTCTAATTAAGCAAAAGTCTTGATGATATTTGATTTTATTCATTTGCAATTTGGAGATCATCACAAAAATCAATACTGTTCCAACTGAAACTTGAATGATAGAATACAACAGAATCACAAGGGCGTGAAATAAATTACAGTAATCCTACATTACCTGCAGACAGGTAGGAATAAAAACAATCAACCCTAAGTGCCTCTCTCTGCTTTATTTGCACTAATTGGAGACATGAACTGACAAACCTTCTTAATCTTCATTTGTGGGAATTCATGGATGATTGAATCTCTTCCAGTGTTCGGCCTTTGGTTTCGGGCACGAACTTAGCCACAAATAAAACTGCTAATGCATTCATTATAGCATAGATGAAGAATGTACCTGAAAACAAAATCAGGACTATTCATTGGATTCTGTTTCCCAAATGTATAGATAGATCATAAGTTGCTTTGTGATACAATTTAGTGCATTTAGAATGATTATACATGTACATTACCTGCTGAATTCCAGTTCATGAGGAAGTTGAAGGAATACGAAACAAACCAGGATCCAAACCAATTCACCAATGTTACTAAACTTCCAGCAATTCCTTTTATGTTAATGGGGAAAATCTGCAAGCAATCCAATTTACTAAACATGAAACTTTTTCTCTTTGTATGAGAATATAAGGAGTGCTTTGTCGCACCTCTGACATTATGACCCATGGAACAGCTCCCATTCCAATGGAGAAGGATCCCAGAAAAGTCTGTGGAATAAGTAAATGAAGTTTTCATCAGAAGATTGATGAGTAATTTGTTCAATAAGTTAGGTACATGAATTCATTTTCCCATTCAAGTGATCAAATGTTTGACAATCTAATTGATATTTTTATATAAACCATTGGTAAACTATTGCTTACCAGCATGCCGGAGAGAGCCAATATTGGCACCCATTCACTGTACATTTGATGGTCCTGTTTTCAGAGGATTAGTCTTAGTGCTCAAAATATTAGAAAGTAAAAGTGCCTAGATAAAAGCAACTTTCACAAGGAAAGTTGTCTACCACACCCCTGTAAAGAAATTGAGAAGTTAAGGGTTTGAACCATGCATGGCAAAGTGGCTTGTCCACATTTATCGAAGAAAAAAAGAAAAGAACCTAGATAAATACCTGATAGAGGCCTGAAGCTTACCTTGAAATAGAATGATAAACCAGTCTGAAAGCTACCTAGAAATGTCCCAGATGCAGAAATCTGAAATATGGCATTCATGTTTTCAGAGAAGGTCCTCTCTAATTAAAATTTCAGATATTTAATAGTGTCCATTAGCACGAATACCATAAGAAGTGGTCTTCTTCCAGTCCTATCCATTAAAATAGCACCCACAATAGTAATAGGCACCTGTAAAATTGCAAAGCCATCGCTGGTAATTTCAGTCAAGTGAATCACCGAACTTCAGAATGGAATGGTAAGAAACCTGAATAAGGCCCAGCAAGACAGTCGCCAGTCTTCCCGAAGAAAACCCTGTGATGGCAGGACAACTGTGAGCATATAGAATACAGGTAGTAACTTAACAAGGACTTTTTCTCTTTTGGATAATACATTAGAAAGGAATGTCATTTCACCTGCAGCTACAAATGTTTCACTTGAATAGAATGCAATTCCATTGACCCCACCAAATTGCTGAAACACCATGAGACCAACTCCAACCTGCATTCCTTTAACTTCTTTGGTTTTAAGAATGTTGAGAAATTTGTCTTATTTAGTCGTAAGATGGGTGGCACTGCTCACAATGACTGCCTGTGTGTAATTCTTTTGAAAAAGATCTTGAACTCGGCCCTTCGGAAGACTGTCTAACTCTTCAATGTATTCCTGTGAACAGATAGAATCACTTTCTTATCACCTTTATGTTAACTTCATACATGGCACAAGTAAATTTGCTATTGTTCTTAGAGTTGAGTATATACTTGAATCTCCTGGACTTCTGCAGAAATATCTGCATCTTTTCCTCGCAGGATTTGACATGCATTCTCAAATTCTTTGCGGTGTCCTATCTTTGCCTAAAGTTTATTGGTTGAATTGAAGAGTTTAGCCATTCATTCTGGGTGCACTAATATGATGCTGAATTCCAGATTTACTAGCTTACCAGCCATCTAGGAGATTCTGGGATAAAAAGAAGCCCAACAAGTAGAATAATACATGGGACAAGTCCTAGACGAAGGAACTCATAGATCATCAGCTTAACAGTTACCAATAATTCATGCACCAAATTCAAACTCTAGATTAATTAAATGCAGTTCAAAATTACCAGATAAGGCTAATGTTTGCCAACTGACAAGTGCACCAACGATGTAAGCTACTGCTATTCCTGTACATATCATCAGCTGCAGAACAAAGAATGAAACCATAAATATGTCAACCATGAACTATCTATATAGTCAGTTTAGTTCCTGACCTGGTTCAAGGTTGTGAGGGCTCCACGGAGATTCTTCGGAGTAATTTCAGCAATGAATACTGGTACCTGTTCATGCAGATTTGAAAACAACACCAAATTTGCTCTTAAGTTCCAATTTTCGCATTAGAGATGGCTTTTCAGGGTTCATGCCATACCACATAGGAAAGAACTCCAATTCCAAATCCTGTGGCAAACCTCCCAAGATCAAGGACTACAGCACCCTATATAAGACAGAGCATCAGCACCATGGATCGATATCTACACTTATTATTTAAGATAGTCATATAAACTAGAACCTGGGCAAAGTATATAGCAAGCCACCCAATAATGCAAATAATAGCTGATGTTCTCATTGCCTGCATCCATATACCATTCCATGTCAAAAACACATACAGAGGTTATCCACGGTTTAGCAACTAGTTTCAACAATTAATTACCCCCTTACGACCAAGGAAATCTGCTGTAGGGCCACTAGCCACGGCACCAATCATCGCTCCAATATTCAGTAATGAGCCAAACAGCCCATACTGCAAAATCAAAACAGGACAAAATTACCAACAAGTTGTTAATCCATGCAATCCCGACCTACTGTTTCTCACAATGATCTGGACAACCATAAACAAACAAAGAGTAACATGTGGGATCTGGACATCCATGTCTTTAGCTCAGCAATAATGGTCCCTAGCTACTGTTCAATTGTCGAATCTAAACAATGGGTATTCATTTTCTGCATGCGGGTAAACACCATTGTCTATCAACAGAGCTAAGACAATGTTCCGGACATCACGGCACACCACATTTGACAGAATGAAAATTCATGCTCCAAAAAAAATCTCATCTTTTTGTCATGAAAACATCCAAACGATGAAATAAGAAGGAAAACGATGGATCACTTGGCTATGATATCAATCAAAGAGAGAAAGAAAGAGAGACCTCGGAGAGAGGCTCATTGACTTTCATTAGGGCTACACACCAAAAGACAGAATGTTAGACTAAAAATCAACTCTTTGTCAATGAAAACAGTGGAATCAGGCAAAAGGATGGAACCAATTACTACGAATTCAATCAAATATAGAAAGGGAGAGAAAGAGAAACACCTCGGCAAGGCTCAAATCCAAATCCTTCCTGAGATCCGCTTGCGCAGGGGCGGAGAACCCGATCTACACAAGAACACGAAACACATGAAATCAAACAACAAACAACTTCATCGATCTAAAAACACAAACAGATGCTTGCTTACACATGATCCGAACTCAAAGGAACCAGAGACAGCGACGAAGGTGCTGAGTAAAACCATGCAAATGGATTCCTTGCGGTTGCCGATGAGGGGCTCTTGAACACCGCCTCGCTTGGCGCTGATGATGCCATCCTCCATATCCTCCTTGCTGCTAGCCATTCTCTCCAATGGAGAAGAAGCGAGAGAAAGCGTCTTCGATCTCTCTCTCTGGAGATGGGAAATGGTGGCAAAATAAGCTCCACTCGCTCTAATGGCTTTTATAGGCAAGAGACAAGACCAGAGAGGGCGGGCTCTTGTCCTAAATCAAAGCGAAGGATAACACGGTAGCTGTTGCTATAACTGTTGCTATAGCGTGGTAGATGTTTGACAGGTGTCACATTCAATGGCTGACATTCAGAGTTGAATATCCAATGAGGATGTGATCATGCAAATTATTTATGAGATTTCTTTTTTTTTTTTTTTACTTTTTAAAAGGATTAGAAGGTAAAGATGGAATGTTTTAAACTTTTAATCTTGGGAGATTTTTTATAACTGGAAAAAAAAACTGTATGTTTTTATAACGGTTTTATTACTCTAAATTATAACTGTTAAAATTAGCTATCAAAATTTTAGAAACTTTAAAAACCTACCATGGAAGTTTGTGTTTTTGAAACTTGTGCTATCTGCTTCAGAGTAAATCATCATATAATAATTATTTATTAAAAATCTGATAATGAATGAGACAAGTTATCAAAATAACTAATATTTAGATTTTTTTTTTAATTTGCGGATATTATTTAGGGAAAATTACTGTAGAGTCCCTGACTGTTCACTTTCTGACTTTTCAGTCCCTCTGACCAAAAACTATACTATTCAGTCCCTCCTTTCTAAACTTCTGACTTTTTAGTCCCTGCCGTGAGACAACCCTGATACTTTAAGGAAAAAACCCGAAAATACCCCTCCCATTTCCCCCTAAAAACTACCTTTTGGCTGACATGACAGGGAGCAGGCAGCAGGCTTTTTGGTTTTCAGACCATGCTGTGTACTTTCATTCTTGCTGCAGAAGCAAGTCTGTCCTCTTCTTCTCCTTCTCTTCGTCTCCTTTCTCTTGTTCTTTTGCAGAAAGCTTGTATTTGGGTTTTAGTCTTGTAGAGAAGCTATGACATAGTGAGTCTGCGGCGGCAACAGGAGACTCTTTCAACGAGAAACTGCAAAGGTAATAGATTTCCCAGACGTGGTTTCATAGCGTGCGTAGTATAATTCTTTTGTTTTTGCAACGGCGTTCTTGTTGCAGGATTTTGATGGAAACCATTTTCGCCGTCGCGCAATATGGGGGAGAAGGTCTAGCCTTGGAGCTCACAGTGCTCACTTGTTGGGAGTCAGTAATAGGTGATATATGTGAACGGTGGGACCTTGACCCCTCTAGCGTGAGAGTGCATTATATAGCACCAGGCGATCGTTGAACAACTTGTCCAATTGACAATTCTCTGGACTTTGTGCGTATGTGCAACATTTTTCACTCGTTCAACAAAAATATGGTCGACCTTATTGTGGACACAGGTGAAGTGACTGTAGCCGACGACTGCGGGTCTTCGTTTCCAACGTAAGTTACTTTCTTTGTTAGTATGTGTTTATTATTTTCCCGTAACCGTGTTATACAAACACGTAGGACTTTACGAATTTCTTAAAGTCTTTAGAATTGATCTTATCTCTTTAGTATAGACTCAAACGCTTTAGTATTATGCTTATCCCTTTAGTATCCTCTGTAAGCGTTTAAAATCCGACTTAACTATTTAGTATTTTGTTCTTCTGTTTAGTACCATCTCACTTAGAGTCTCTTATCAATCAACAGGGATCCTCTAGCCGAGAGCATGTCCTTAAACATTGAGGGTTCTTCTCAAACTCACGAGATTGCAGTACTAGTGTCGGACAACGATTTCAGAACGTGGAACACTTCAGGAATGCGCTCCGTGACCTTGCTATCAAAAGGAAGTTTGATTTCACCTTCATAAAAAATGACAGAGAAAGGGTGACAGCCAGATGTGCCAAGGCGTATTTGCAATTAGAGGGTTCAGCTTCTCGAGAGGAAATATGCATACCTTTAGAATAAAGACATTACGACCCACACATGTGTGTGGTGGCGGTATCGGGGACGAGTTCCCACCGAAAGCATCCAAAAATGGGTTTTGCAATCGTGTGATCCAAAAGCTCAAGGATGCGTCCCTTGTATCGGCCGTGGACATTCAACGGGATATTCTGCGAGAGCACGGCGTTGGTCTTCCGTACAAGTAAGCATGGATGGGAAAAGAGGTTGCCCGAAGCGTTCTACACGGGAGTGAGGTACAAAGCTACGATTTGCTGTTATGGTACGTTGAAAAGGTGATGGAGACAAATCCCGACAGCGTTGCCACAATTGAAAGTGATGGCGGGAGATTCAAACGTGGTTATTTTTGTTTTCGTGCTTGTGTCGTTGGCTTCAAGTTGGGTTGCAGACCGCTGTTGTTCGTTGATGGAACACATTTGCTTGGGAAATACGGTGGCATCTTGTTAGAAGCGACGGGCAAAGACGGCAATGATGGATTCTTCCACGTCGCGTTCGCCATAGTGGACAATGAAACCGACGATAATTGGACCTGGTTCCTCACCGCTCTCAGGGATACAATATATGGCGATGAGGATTACGACAAGTGCATTACATTCATATTCGACAGATCAAAAGGTCTAGTTAATGCCATCGCAAGGGTGTTCCCTTTATCGTCTCACGCCTATTGTTTGCGACACCTAGAGGCGAACTTCATGAAGGAAAATACAAGTCTTGGGAAAGCATTGAAGGAGGAGTGTTGGGCCCTCTTTACCCGCATCGCATACGCATGTACTTCTAAAGAATTCGATGACGCGGTGAAGGATCTCCTGGCCGCATCGGAACAAGCGCACCGTTAGCTAATCCAAAAGTCTGATGTTGCCCATTGGTCGAATTATTTGTTTAAGGGGCAAAGGTGGTGCGAGATGTACTCGAACGTCGCAGAGTCATTCAATGCGTGGATCAAGGAAGCGCGCCACCTCCCGGTCACGGAAATGGTCGACTCAATCAGGTAATATTGACCCGCGACTAGATAGCTTTACTATTTTTGGGATACTCTTTAGTATCGTAGATAACTCTTTACTATCGGGCTTAACGCTTACTATCAGAAGGAACACTTTAGTATCCTGTATAACACTTTAGTATCGTAGCTAACGCTTTAGTATCCGAATAAAGTCTTTAATATTCTGCATAACTCTTTAGTATCCTGCTTAACGCTTTAGTATCCTGCATAACGCTTTAGTATCCTGCTTAACGCTTTAGTATCCTGCATAACTCTTCTCCACAAGCTTGATTATCTTTTACAATCGTTTACTGTTCGCAGGTACAAACTCATGAATATGATGTATGCCAGGCGTGAGCATTTCCGGCGCTAGGGAACACATCTTTGCCCAGCAATACATCGGAAGCTCGAAGACACAAACGAGTCAAGTCGCTTGCTCCGCGTTGGCCATTCGGATGGCGAACAATTCGAAGTTATTGACCAGTGCAGCTACGCGGTCAATTTGCGGACAAGGATATGCTCTTGCAGACGTTGGCAAGTCCATGGAATACCTTGCACGCATGCTTGCGCGGCAATCGTGACTTCAGAGGCAAGTGTACATCACTTCGTGGATGACTACTTCACTGTACAGATGTACGCCAATGCGTATGCAGACCATATTTCTCAAGTCCCCGGCCACGATAAGCCAACAGATGCATCCCGCGTCCTCCAGCTACGGCCACCTATTACGAAGAGACGGCACGGCGGTAGGAGGACAAGAATTGAGTCCCAGGCCTTAGACGTGAGAGAGTTGCGGTGCAGCCGCTGCAAAAACACTGGCCACAACCAGAGGACTTGCAACGCAGTAATAGCTGATTAATGAATGGTTGGGTGCTGAATATAAATATCTGTGATTGATGAATAGTTGGGCGTTGAATGTAAATATCTGTGATTCTAACCATTTTTTAAAGTAGAAAGTGTCACATATACATTTATAAAATGTTCACATGATTGATAATAAACACCTAGTCAAAATAGCAAGCACTCAAAATCCTAAAGACTTAGTCCAGATAATAAACACTTATAACAAGATATTAAAGTCTTACGCCAGTTAGTGAACAGTTAATCATGATAGTAAACACTTGGCCTATGATTGTAAAGACTTAGATATTCTTCGATGATGCTTCCTCAGTTTGTGGTCTCTCCCGTTTCCCTGGTGGAGTTGTTCGACTGAATCCGTCAGCAATTATGCGTGCGACATACTCCAGCCTTAGACGTGCAACCTCAGAGCGATTCAGGCGAAGATTTTCATCATTCAGTATTTGCTCCATGAACCGCATGACGTAAACCGGGCAGTCTACACTGTCCTCTCTCTGTTAAGGGCAATCCCGATCATATGAGAGTTCCAACTTGTCTATTCCGAAGCACTCCCCATACTCGATATTAAGTCCAGATTCAAAAAGTGCCCTCTGCGTTTTAAAAAATTATAGTTAGATGCGAAGGGGAGAATACGAAACATGAAAGTGAGTCACTTACCATTTCCATAGCAGCCTTGTCATATGTCCTGCTGTTGAGAGATGAGTAGTGAATATACTGTCGCTTTTCTTTATCTAAGACAAGGAGATGGAAATGCTTGTCCCGAATGATAGGCATAAGAACAACTTCCAATGAGTGAAAAGATTTGACAGCATCGGCCAGTAGTGCGAGGGACTCATTTGAGGTGTGGCGTTGTTTTGCGAGTATCAACGCAAAAGGCCTCGTGATGGATCCACACCTCTTGAATGGGGAAGGCGTCTTCTTGCTTCTTCCAAAGAATATGCGCATGAAGACGTCCATGATATCATCGGAGACAAGATTTCTACCCTCGACCAGTGGGTACAATGGGCGCGAGTAGTAAAAGCCCATTCATTCTTCCAAATAATTGTGCTACAAGAGAAATCAGAAGACACATTAAATAAACAGTTGGGTCAAATACTAAACAGTTATGTTAAATACTAAAGCCTTTCCGCTAATAGTAATGTCTTTAGTGTAATACTAAAGACTTCCGTCTAATACTAATGTCTTTAGTGTAATACTAAAGACTTCCATCTAATACTAATGTTTTTAGGGTAATGCTAAAGCCTTTGTGTTAAATAATAAACAGATCAACAAGTATGAACATTGTTCTCACCTGTCCATCAAGCAGTTAAGATAGAAACTGATGACTGCTTTTTCGCTTTGTCGAAATGCTTGAACCACTCATTGGCCGCTTGTTTTTAGGAATAAAATTTGTCGGCACCGGGCGCTTACATTTTCTCCAGTAGGCGGCCGTCTCGTGATCAACCACATTTTCATCGGCAGGGGGCCTCCTGCTGGACCGACTCCGGCAGCGGTATGATGGGTTCCGAGGATGGCGGTACATCTTTTCATCGGCAGGATACCTGCCGGCTTCAATGATAGCGGGCGAGGGTCCGCCTCGCTTCTTTGGTAACCACCACGCACTCGACCGCGGTGGGATGTGGGTCGCCAATGAGTGAATCTCTAATGGTCCATTGCTTACCACGGAGAGATTGTCGGCTTCTATAGTGACTGGTTTGGGGCCCTCTTCGGCTTTAATTGTGGCGGGAACCATACCCACAATAACGTGGGGGCCTTCTATGGGAGCTTAAATTGCCGCCAATGGGGATCAACGTCGTTGCATGAGTTCTTGGCGCTGTTCTTGATAGCGAAAAGATTCGATTATTTCATCGGCACTTTTAGTTGGTTCCTCGCCTTGGTTCTTCTTTATGTAGGCCGGGCTTCCCTCTTCTTGAGCCTGGTTCCGAGATTTCCTCTTCTTTCTCGACCGCGGTTTGCGGGCAATCGTTTCATCGGCGATATTCGCCAATGCATCCGGGATCGTGGGGAGCTTGCGTGCACCTTGAAGCGATTGCCTTTCTTCGCTTGGCCGGTGGGGCCTTTGTGGAGATTTTGTCGCTCCTTGCTCGGGCCATTTATTTGCTAAGCGGCAAGCAACATATCTACTTGCTCGCGCATTGTAGAGACCTCGCCGTGAGTATCGTCTGCGATGCAAGCGCATTACATTGTCGCTGCGTGGGGAAGGGCTCCTCCATTTGGAGCGAGATGGGACGAATGCAGTTAAGCGGCTCCACGGCCCTCCGGTCTTGGGATTTTTTCTCATTCCTCTGGCCGCTGTCGTCGATCATTTGCGGCCAGCGTGGACCAAGGCCGTACTAGTTTTCTCTTCCATGGTCGTGCCATGGAGTAGCTGAATGTTGGTGAGGGATGCCTCTTCTGCGTTCTCTGGGACGAGGTCCTGAAACTGTGAGACAATATTACAAAAACATTAGTAACACTAAAGCCTTTGTAGGAATACTGAACAATATTACAAAAGTAAAGTAAAATGCTAAAGGGTGTAGCCTTATACTAAAGACGTTAACGTAATACTAAAGCCTTTGTAGTAATACTGAAGACTTTAACATCATACGAAAGCGTTTGTACCAATACTAAATACTTTAACATAATACTAAACACTTAGTACGAATACTAAATACTTTAACGTAATACTAAAGACTTTGAAAAAAACTGAAGATTTTCGCATGCAACTAAAAACTTAAGAGTTGAAACGATGAAGTAAGCTTACCTCTTTCCCCTCGAATGATGCGATCAGTGTCTTTACAGCGGTGGTCTTCTTGCAGCTGGTTTCTCCGTAACATAGAATTCTTGGAGTCCGCCCGAACTCCAGCTTCTTTCCAGCACTGGTTACTTCATAGAACTAGATTATGAGGACGATCTAGCAGCTTCTGAGATAGCCCGTGTTCTTGGGCTTCTTCCCAGAACACCTTTCTACTACTCGAGCAGATATCAGTTGGATGTCGTCCATGAGAAATTTATGCACGGCTTGTGCCCATGCATATGTACCCAGCGCCTGAAGGTTGTTAGCATAATGTGCACTCCAACTTGGGGCCGTGCAGTTTGTGGTTGGAAAGAGGAAGACACCCATCAAATACACTACTAGCAATTTGATAAAATTTTCCTCCTCGCCTCTCCTATGAACAAGATCCAGCAGAGTGTTCTTCATGCAGTCCTGATTCCTAGAGTAGGCTTTGTCGAGGTATTCTGCCTCGAATGCGGATCGGGCTTTGGGCCGTTTGAAATCCACTTACATGCTCCATTGCAGTATGATCCAAGTATTATGGCGACGTCCTCTGGACGGAAAGTCACCAAGCTTTGCCCGATTTTAAATTTTTGAAGGCGAATGTCATAGGCCTTCATGAGTGCGTCCAGAACGACCCTTTCCTGTACTACCCGCTTTATTCCAAGCAGGGGCGCAAATGGAGTAGTGTTAATGAGTTGCCTGTGTTTTCGGTTCATAAGTCTGTTTAATTCAGTGAGGCAATCAACCATTGGACCCGTGTAACATCGTCCATTAACCAGCTTCTCAGACTTGGTGTGGTTATCTACAACGAAAACGCCAAAATACATACAAACAATTCAGTTATGTATATTGTTCTAAACAGAAACATAAGATTTTAAACACATAAGGCAAATACTAAACAGAATAGTGTGATTTTAAACACTTTGTTACTGATTTCTAAAACAACAACCCACAATGGAACACATTCAGTAAGGAACATGAGAAAGGATCAAGCCCCAAAACCCTAACCCGTAAATCTCCACAATTTGATTACAATACACATGCACAAATTGTATTCTGCTACAGATGATAAGAAAAAGGAAAGAATAAACTCAAAAAAAAGAAGCAAACATTAGAATCGAACACCGGCGGCGAATCCCTAATCTCCTCGTAGAAGAAGGTTTAGGGTTACATACAAACAATTCAGTTATGTGTATTGTTCTAAACAGAAACATAAGATTTTAAACACATAAGGCAAATACTAAACACATAAGGAAAATACTAAATGTAATAGTGTGATTTTAAACACTTTGTTACTGATTTCTAAAACAACAACCCACAATGGAACACATTCAAGAAGGAACATGAGAAAGGATCAAACCCCAAAACCCTAACCGTGAAATCTCCACAATTTGATTACAATACACATGCACAAATTGTATTATACTACTGAATGATAAGAAAAAGGAAAGAATAAACTAAAAAAAGAAGCAAACAATAGAATCAACACGTGGCCGAATCCCTAATCTCCTCGTAGAAGAAGGTTTAGGGTTGCGTTGCGGTTGATACCTTCTTCGCGAACTCCCGCAGAACTCATCGTATCGTGCTGGAAGAGAATATGAAGGAAATTCCGGCAGGGTTGACGGTGTTGTCTCAGTGTCTTCGCGTACTTCGTTTCCGTTTTAGGGCTTTTTTCTGAAAGATGGGGATACGAAGAAGAGAATAGGAAAATCGTTCAGGGGGGCAGACGCGTCATTTCACGCCATGACGCGACCTGTACGGGCGTAGCAGAAGGCGCCGAACAGCCCATTAACTCCCAGGGGCAGCAGCGTCTTTTCACAGGGTTTTTAACATCGTTTGATACTGTTTGGACTAGAAAATAAATCCCTGTATAAAGGAGGGACTAAAGAGGAATAAGCAAACTTACAGGGATTTTTTAGGGATTTCTCAAATTTGGGGGGACCTTTCATTACTTCCCCGTATTATTTATTTATTTATTTTGAAAAACAAGGATAAATCATGCTTTATTTAGAATTTGGATAATAGGTTATATGCCATTACAACAAATTTAGGAAAAAAATGAACTAAGCTCATTGCGCGTTCTTCCCAATTGTGCATGACATAAACAGACCTTATGCTTTTTGACCTGAGGGATTCTCTAACAGTTTAGTCACATATCAACTAATTAAAGAAGATGTAGTGCACATATATACGACGAATACCCTCCTCTTAATGGCTAGCTTTTAAGAGTGAGTTCTACCCACCACATGTGTGTTACAAATGGTGCTTTCATTGAGATTTGAACACAAGGTGAGGTGAAATCGAAATCAAATTCCATGGCTGAGAATACCTGGCTACCATGTTGGAAGAGAGTCAGGCACAAAATCAGGAGAACTAATTAAAGAAGATGTAGTGCACATATATGTGGTGGGCACCCTCCTCTTAATGGCTAGTTTTTAAGAGTGAGTTTTACCCATCACATGTGTGTTACAGATTCTTGGAATTGGTGGGATACTTTAGGATCCTCTGC
Source organism: Dioscorea zingiberensis (assembly GCA_026586065.1). Lineage (NCBI taxonomy): Eukaryota > Viridiplantae > Streptophyta > Magnoliopsida > Dioscoreales > Dioscoreaceae > Dioscorea > Dioscorea zingiberensis. Next base: position 50,565,075 of record CM048821.1, on the reverse strand, counting down.
CTTTGCACCTACATGAGGATGTTGGTCCAGGTATCATTGAGGGCGATGAAGTTCCAATATCTTATCGGTTCCTTTGCCTTGGGGCCTCTCAAGGTCGGGAGGAACCTCAGCCCTTTCCCAGTCTGGGGGGCGGTCTCGGGGGCTCCTTTGGCACCTTCCCCTCATTGGAAGGCATCTCCTTCTTGTTCTCCTTCCATCCCAACTGGATCTCTTTCGCATTGATATATTTTTCGGCGCGGGTGAGCAACTCAAAGAGGTCGTCTAGCTACCTCTTGGCCATGGAGAACTTGAACGGAGCCTCATGTAGTCCTTCTATGATCGTCGTGATGGTGATGGATTAGTTAAGGTTCGGTATGATATGGGTTTCTTAAGTGAAGCGTTGTATGTACCTGCTGAGGCTTTCTCCCTCCTACTGTTTGACGCTCATCAAGATAGCTGAGGTCTTCCTCCGCCTCTTGTTGCTAACAAAGTGATTGATAAAGAGGTCGGAAAGCTCGTCAAACGAGTCAACAGTGTCGGGAGGAAGGTGATAAGTGCATGATTATGCATATATTTCCGCCATATTTGCATGCACTTATACCATTTTCCTTGCATCGATTCTTCTATTTTTGTGTTCTTTGGGTATGTTTATGTGATTGAATAGGCAAATAGGTACATGGAATGAAAGGAACAGGAAACGGGACAATCCAAGGCGAAAGGAGTTAAAAAGGGCTCTTGTAGAGAAGTGCACAACCATGCATTCGATCTACACGGGCATGCTGAAGAGCCCAGGCATGCATCTGCCCGTGTAACTCTTTGGATTTTAAAAATGCGTGAAACAGCGTTGCGAGAAATCTGCACAAGTGTGCAACAGATCAACACGCTCGTGCTTCACAGAATTGAAACCTATAAATAGCAACCGAATTTACCCTAATTCACAACTTTTAGCAGATTAGTCTCAGGCGATCTTCGCATCGACGGCTAGGGTTTCAAGAGAAGATTGAAGGCAGAGGAGACATCGAGCAATGGAATTTTCTATGCTTCTATTTATGTCCTCCTCTTATATCCATGTTATGACTTTCCATAGTATGAGAGGCTAAACCTTCTGTGGTGCCTCGGATACATGAACCCTAAGATTAAGTTGTTATTGACTTTCTTTTATTGGTTCCCTCTTTATTGATAATTCTTGTTAATCATATTTATATGCTTATGTTTATGATTTCTGTGGTTACATGTGCAAGAGCCCCGGATTATACACCTTATTACGTTGCAACTCAATACGATAAGTATTATTATTGGTTATTTGTGCGATTACTATTGCTTTAGCCTAGATTTCATATCTTTTAAGGTCACAGTTAGGCACAGATGATAGGGTATGATTAGCACACCGAGAGATCGGGTATTGCACTAAATAGGTGTACTCCGTCATACCCTCCAAGAACTAGTCTCAAAATAACCAGTATTAGGAAGTCAATCATTAGCAAGGGATTCCTAGGGGATTATGATCTGAGGTGCCATGTTTCATCTCTGATTACCCACAATCTACCATCTGTTCGCATTAGTTACTTTTTTAGGTTAATTAGTTAAACTACCACAACACCATCCATATTTTAGGCTAGATAATAAAAGATAGTTAGTACTAGTGATCCAATCCCTGTAGATTCAACTATCTTACCTTAGGGTACTTTACTACTTGATTGACCCCATATACTTGTAAGTGAGATACCGCGTACCTTGTGCGTGCATCAGGACGCTACTGAACAATATTAGCGTCGCTTTTCGCAAAGTGGTCAGGAAGAGCCAGCACATTATGGGGTCGTCAGACTCGTGAATGAGCATCAATGTCTGGAAGGCCCCTACGTGGTCGTTCGGATTCGTGGCACTATCGTATATCTCCATGACGGGAGCCTTGAGGCTTTGAGGAAGACATACCTCCATGATTTCCCGCACAAAAGGAGATGACAAGAGACAACTACATTCGAGTCCTCTCTCCTCAAGCTTTCTCTTCTCGAGTCTTCTCTTCTCCCTCGGGAGAATATATCATGTCTCAAAAGTGACAAGGTCTTTGATGGCTGTTGAAGTGGTGGTGACCCGGAATTGCTCGCTTCTGGAATCGCTTTGCTCTTCTTCTTACCCGATCTCTGATTGGGCCACTCCATACGGGTGTCTGTTCTCTGCCTTCCTCCCTAAGAGTCTGAGGGATGGTTTTGAGTCGTTAAGGTCTGCAAGACCTGTCTCTTGATTCTCAGCAAGGCTTGCGTCAAGACCTCCATCTTCTTCTCCCGGGAAAGGTAGCTTTCCTCCTGGACGTCTGCTTCAGGGTAACAATTCTGGTTGAGGTTGACGTCGGGGTTTGCTAACTCATGAGCGCTGGGCTCCCCCACCAGCGCTTCACCAGTATCTTGCGCTAAACTGCGGTTTGTCCTCCTCATGATGTACTTAGCTTTTTGTTCAAGATCCCACAGACATCGCCAATCTATTAGCACAAAAATCGGTTTTCCTTGATGTTGACTCCGGTCAAGGCTAACATATGAAGTCTTCCACGGTTGAAAGTTGTGTCAAAGGTGTCTCCACCGAGAATCCACCTGAGAAAGGGACACAAACACGACCATGAGAAGGGGGAAGACCTGGATGCCCAAATCCCGCTTGGACAAACAAGTTAAACGAAAGGTCGCCAGAGAAAAAGAGAGGATCTTAAAGTGGAGAGATTTTGTCTAAAAGATAAGCTTACGCCTTGCTGTCGAGATCCTTCTTCCTTTGTGCTATTGGAGCGCCTTGGGATCCGAGCCCCGTTACATCACTCCTTGCCGTCTTGTCGGTAATCTTGACAGAGGATGTTCGAACAACCCTTTGGTCCTTAGGTGATGGAGACCTTACCCTGTTATGAGACGGTATAGCGGCTTTTGAGGATTTGTGTTGCATTCATGGAAAGAGTGTGGGTGTACCGACACTTATGTGGCGAGATTTTAACCCAACGTACAGATGGAAAGAACATCCAAAAATAAGCTAGCATGTCAATTTTGAGAAGGTGTAGGGTCTTCATCTTAAAAGGTGAAATTCTGGACCGGTAAGATTTCTATAAATTTTCACCCGTTAAGATGAAAACACCTTCCCAAATTGTATGAAAATTGACATACTAGCTTATTTTTCGATGTTCATTCATACGGTTGGAAATCCTTAAAACACTGTGTAAGTGGCCAAATGGGAGGCGACCTTAAATGAACAGTGTTCCCGGTCGGCCTTATCTTATAAGAATTATATTTATATATATATATATATATATATATATATATATATATAGGCGTGTTACTGTGCGACCGGCCGGAACATTGTTCCAGTCCGACCGCCTCCCATTTTGGCTCTTGGAGCATGTTTGAAGGATTTCCAACCATACGGATGGGAAGATCATCGAAAAATAAGCTAGCCTGTCAATTTTCATACAATTTGGTGACCGTTTGGTCCTCCCACTTAATGGTTGAAATTCTGAACCGTTAAAATTTCCCTAAAATAAAAACCGTTAAGTGGGAGGACCAAACAGTCACCAAATTATATGAAAATGGACATGCTAGCTTATTTTTCGATGATCTTCACATCCGTACGGTTGAAAATCCTTCAAACATGCTCCAGAGGCCAAAATGGGATGCAGTCGGATCAGCACAGTGATCCGACCGGCCTGACTGTATCAGTGGTATATATATATATATATATATATATATATATATATATATATATATATATATATGAAATATAAATTTTATTTATTGATAATATTATATAATTTTTTTATTATATCAAAGTATAAAAAATATCAAACTAGCTAAAGGTTATTATATAAAACTTTATAATTTGGGACATTATTATGTAATGCAAAACCTTATAATTTGGGGGATTATTGTGAAAAAACTTTAGAACTCCTCAATTTCACGGAACGAAACGGCACCCATTGTTCCTTGCGAAACAGAGAGTCACGTCCGGCGGAACATGCGTGTGTGGGTGCAACCTGTTGGATCTCTCTATTAAAGAGGGAAAGAGGTGAGTAAAAAGAGAACGACATCTTTTTCGTTTTCATCTGATCTTTTTGTTTTTGGGAAATCATGTTTTTTTATTTTGCTGCATCTACGCCGACCTTTGACCCCTTTTGTGACGTGCACCATCGGAGGAAGGAGAAGTATCTCCGTCGAAGTATCTACGCCGTGGAAGTCTTGCACCAGGTGGTGAATAGTTCTTCTGGGACAACGTTTTTGGGCGCTTCTCCATCTGTTCAGCATTGTGAGGCATCCAGGTAAGATTTATAATACCTTGATTTTTTTTAAAATTAATATGAAATAAATTAAAATGAGGATTAATGCTAATGTATACGATAAGTTGGGGGTTAAAGTGAGAAATTGGAGGAAAAAAATTTTAATTAATTAATTTTTTTAAAAAAAGACAGCTTCCACGAAGCCGCTGCCCTCTCCACCACCTCATTCCTCTGTAAATCAACCAAGCATCAGAAGATAGATAGAGAGAAAGGTAAAAAAGAAGTAAGAGGGAAAAGAATCAGAGAATAGAAAGAAAGGAAAGAGAAATAGAAAGAGAAGGAAAGAAGAGGAGGGAAGGTAGGTGGAGGGAGAAAAAAGAAAAGAAGGAGAGAGACGGTCAGGGAAGAAGAGAAGAAAAGAAGAAAAAGAAGAGAAAGAGAGAGAAGAGAAAGAGAGAGAGAGAGAAGCTATTTTCCACTGTTTTTCTTTCTCTCATTTCGAAGTTTTTTAAAGGGAGGTTCTGGCAAAATCAGGATTTGAGTCAAAGGTAAAATTACTGTTAATATCTTGATTTTTTTAAAAGTAATGGGAGTATATAGATATATATGTATAGATATCCGTATTTTGGTCGGTTATACATATAGAATATATCCACATATATGTGTAGATATTCGCCTTCATGGTCGGTTATATATATATAATAGTGTGCCATATAGGTTCTTAGTAGTGGGTTCTGAGACTAGAGAAATTGTTGTTAATTCAGTGATAGAGTCTCGGGATGCTTCATTTTTTGAGGCCGTCTTTCCTATGAAAGAAAAGACTATAATTCCTCATGATGGGCTACCACCCCTTATATTTTTCCCTGTAGAGGATGCTTCTGCGAGCTCTAAGCCCAAAAGAAGTAAGAGACAGAGGACCGCAAAGTCTTTTGGTGATGATTTTGTAATATACCTAGTAGATGACGTTTCTAGAAACCTTTCAGAGGCATATGCATCACCAAATGCAGAGTACTAGAAAGATCGATGCAGTCCATAACGAGATGGATTCCATCATCACCAATGGCACGTGGGAGATCACTGATCTTAGGTTTTAAGTGGATCTTCAAAAAGAAGTTACCAGCTGATGGAACTATTGACAAGTTCAAGGCCTGACTTGTGGCTAAGGGGTTCACACAAAAAGAAGGTGAGAACTATTTTGACACCTATTCTCCTGTGGCCAGAACCACTACATTCCGAGTGCTCGTTACACTGGTTGCTTCATACGGTCTCCTCATCAATTAGATGGATGTGAAAACAGATTTTCTTAATGGAGAGCTAGAGGAGGAGATCTATATGGAACAACTTGAGGGATTTGTGGGTCCCGAACATGAGAAGAAGGTGTGCAGACTACTAAAGTCCTTATTTGGTCTGAAACAAGCCCCAAAGCAATGACACGAGAAGTTCGACATAACTTTGACATATGTGGGTTTCTGTGTGAATGACGCTGACAAGTACGTATACTACAAATTCAATGGGATCGTAGGGGTGATGCTCTGTTTATATGTGGATGACATCTTATTGTTCGGGACTAACATTGAAGTAATAAATGACGTTAAGTCATTTTTGTCCAAGAACTTTGATATGAAGGATCTTGGAGAAGCGGATGTAATCCTGAACATCAAGCTCATCAAGGGTAAGAATAGGATTGCATTATCACAATCGCATTTTATGGAAAAGATCTTGACTCATTTTGGGCATCTAGAGAGCAGATCTGTATCCACACCCTATGATCTTGCTCTAAAGTTGTGAAAGAATACTGGAGCCGTAAAGGATCAAGTGAGATACTTTTAAGAACAACGTATATAAAAATTTTACCGTGTGAAAAAAGAAATTCAGGACCAGAAAATAAGAGAGTAAACAAAACCAAAAATACGGTGTAATTTATAAAAAAAGCTCTCAAACAAAATGACTTGGCAAAACTGATTAGCAACTTGAGAATCATATGGCTAACATAGAACATCTAGAAAGATACAAGTTTTTTTTTTAAAAAAAAATGAATAAATCATGTTCCTTTATTGAAATACTTATGTAAATATTACATAATAGATAGTAGACCTGGATACGATTTTACATGGTGTCTGTATTGGGCCGGAGGATTGTGGGGAATCACCGTCAAACATAGGACATCTAGAAAGAGACAAGTTTTCCAAGTCTCAACATTTTCCGCCAAAGCATTTGATTTTGATCGGTAAATCATAAATCTAATCAAGAAAAACAGAGTTCACAATAGTTGCCACAAATATAATAACCACAAACATTATAGTGACATGATTAAACATAAATCAAATAAATTCCAATATGCAAAGATAAAGATGGAATTTTGTTTGGTTTGTAGAACAGAAAATACACTTTGGCTTGTTGTCATGATCCATGGAAAAACCCTCCATTAATGAAGGAAAAACAAAACATCTACAGACATGCCTGATCATATAGAATTATGATCCCATGGTCTCGGTACCATGGAGTCATCCATGGTACCGAGACGTGGCATCATCTCGGCCGCAAAGGGCGGCTCGAGATATGTGCACATCACACATCCCGAGGCTTGCTTTATGGCATGCCTCGGGATGTGTAGACCGAGCAGCTTTTGCGGCCGAGATGATGCCACGTCTCGGTACCATGGATGACTCCATGGTACCGAGACCATGGGATCAACACTCGATCATATACATCCCAGCATTAAGCTTTTTAAGAAAAACATATTTTTCCACCAAAAAAATGCACAGTAGAAAACGACCATTACATCTAAAGTAGCCTGAAATCCATCAAATGTTTTAACATCAAAATACTATGAAACAATTTCATGAGATATTCGAAACATTTGACAAGAATCAATTAAATACTATAATAAAATTTTAAATATAATATAATTTTATTATATTTTTGGCTGAAATTTAAAGCAAGATATATACCACTTAAATAATTATAACCGATTATACATCTTAGATTGTTAGAACAATATTTTTCATGCACTATATATAAATTGATTATAATTATAAAAATAATTGAACATTAAATTAACAACAAATGTACTTACAAAGTTATATCTTTGACACTTTCCCTACAAAAACAAGTGAGAAGAACAAATATGATTTATGAATAAAAACAATAAATGTTAGTATTGGAAGCGCGATGTTATCATTGTTCTAAGGTGTATTTCCGTGTTTCGTGTAAGGGTTTGCCAAAAAAAATACTCCCCAAAGATTTGACTGGTATAATCCTTCCTAAGAACACAACTTGGAGAAAGGTGATGGAGCGTTTCGTGGAACAATACCAAAGTCGTAAGAAAACCAAAACATGAAAGGAGTACAAGATCCAAAAAGAAGAAACGATCAAAACTCTTTCAAACTTTTTCGAAGATGTGCTAGGGGTTTTTCTGACACTTAATCATCCAACCTTTCTATATAAAACCCAAAATTCTAGCTATTTTGGGAGAGCAATGGTCTCACTAATATAAAAAAATTTATGTCTTAATAAAACAAATATCATAAGAAGCAAAATGATCTAATAAATTAAATAATAAATAATTATTTTAATTTTTGAGTTTTCTATTTTAAAAAACCTTATAAAATTCCAACCCATACATAGAGTGATCATAGTGTTATATCCTTGATCAACTGGACGCTAAATGTTATTCCCTGACAGATTCCTTGGAATATTCCAAGTATGTTATAAGTTCATTGTGCTCCTTGACCAACATATCAACTTATTATTACCCCATTGAACCTCCTTTAAAGGATTGATTATCACAAATAATGGGTTCCTGCTGCAGGAAGGTCCATTATAGGCAAAACCCTATTCCCCTCGATGCATCTAGGATCTTAGTCTTAAACCTTTAGTAGTGAACCTTGATGATTCCATATTACTCAAATTTGAAGATCCGCACAAAATTCCAATTGGTCTACAATAGTCAAGTGCTTAAGAATAAGAATCATATACATTAGAGTTACCAATATACTATCAATAAAAACAAGATGTTCATAAAGTAAAGATCATATCCAAACAACATGAGCTATAAGCTCTATTCAACATCTATCCCCATTTCTAACAATATAAGCTCGTATTGAAACATTGTATTTTTATATAGGGAAGAGCAACATATATAAAAAATTTAAAAATGGCAGCCCAGTACTATAAATCTCCCGCATTGTGCAGGGTCCGAAAAAAGGTCAGACCACTTGTTTATTGTACGCAACCTTACCATACTTTTTAAAGCAAGAGGCTATTTTCATAATATATAAAAATTTTACCATGTGAAGAAAAAAATTCCGGACCAGAAAATAAAAGCTCTCAATCAAAACGACTTGGCAAAATTGATTGACAACTTGAGAATCACATAGCAAACATAGAACATCTAGAAAGATGCAAGTCTTCCCAGTCTCAACATTTTCCGCCCCAAGGGACTTTGATCAGTAAATCATAAATCTAATCAAGAAAAACAGAGTTCACAGTAGTTACCACAAACATTATAGTGACATGATAAAACACAAATCAAATAAATTCCAATATGCAAAGAGAAGGATGGAATTCTGTTTGTATTCTAGAACAGAAAAATATACTTTGGCTTGCTGTCATGATCCATGAAAAAAAAACCCTCCATTAATCAAGGAAAAATAACATCTACGGACATGCTTGATCATATACATCCAAGCATTAAACTTTTTAAGAAAAACACATTTTTGCACCTAAAAATGCACAGTAGAAAACGACCATTACATCAAGAGTGACATGAAATTCATCAAATGTTTTAACTAATAAAACATCAAAATACTATGAAACAATTCATGAGATATTTAAAACGTTTCGTGGAGAGAACTGATGTAGTCCCTCCTAAGAATTTGACTGGTGTAATCCCTCCTAAGAACACGACTTGGAGAGAACCATTACATCAAGAGTGACATGAAATTCATCAAATGTTTTAACTAATAAAACATCAAAATACTATGAAACAATTCATGAGATATTTAAAACGTTTCGTGGAGAGAACTGATGTAGTCCCTCCTAAGAATTTGACTGGTGTAATCCCTCCTAAGAACACGACTTGGAGAGAACTGATGGAGCATCTCGTGAAACGATACCAAAGTCGTAAGAAAACCAAAACATGAAAAAAGGAGTAGAAGATCCAAAAAGAAGAAACAATCAAACTCTTTCAAACTTTTTCGGACAGATACGGCTAAGTTTTTTTTCACACTTTATCATTCAAACCCATATCCAACCATTCCATATTTCCATAGAAACCCAAAATTCTAGCCGTTTTGGGAGAGCAATGGTCTCACTTATATGAAACTTTTAAGCTCCAATAAAACAAATATCATAAGAATTAAAACGGTCAAATAAATTAAATAATAAATAATTACTTTAATTTTTGAGTTTGCTATTTTAAAAAACCTTATAAAATTCCAACTCATATATAGAGTGATCATAGTGGAATCAAAACGGTCAAATAAATTAAATAATAAATAATTATTTTAATTTTTGAGTTTGCTATTTTAAAAAACCTTATAAAACTCCAACACATACATAGAGTGATCATAGTGGTATATCCTTGATCAAAACAGAAAGCTAAATGTTATTCCCCAGCAGATTCCTTGGAATATTTCTGTCCTTTCCTCGTCAAATTTTCCTCTTTTTTTTGTGAAATTTTTATCACTTGTTTGCAAATACTAAATCAAACTTAGCAGAATGCAGTCAATTTCAAGTATGAGGCAACTGTAACAGCTGAGTTTATCTCTAAGAAAACTTTCAAAAGATCCATAATAGGATTGCCATGACTATAATGCCGAGCATAGTCTTGAAATCTTGGAGATGTAGATGTAGGCATCCAAAGTAGAGATGACTGCACAGAACACATTCAATCCAAGAAATGCAACATACCATAATTTTTAGTCATAACAACACGAAATGTAAACTATCATGAACACAGAGCTTAAGCAGTCTGATTGGTCCAGCACAAGTAAAGAGACGACAAATACCTGAGAACGATATTAGTTCTTGAAGAAATCGATGAAAAGATTAAGTCAAATCAATGCCAAATCACTGCAATGAAAGTTGATAGCAGTAAAAGAACTTTGTTCCCTTCAGCAGAAAAAAAAATTGCCAACAGGAAAGAATGTGCAGAAAGTTATTTTTTTATTTAATTATAATAAAAAAAAAACTCCTATGAACCACAGGTCAACATAAAATGCCTGGCAAGTTCGAAGATTCAGCAGGTTAGTTTATACATCACCATGGAAAATTCGATGAAAATGAACTGGAAGGAGGATTACCATGACTGAATTTTACAGTTATTAGGGAGTTCTGGTATTCAAGTAACATAATTGCTGGAAATTTGGAGATGATTGTGAAAACAAAACATCATTAATCCAAGAAATGCAACATAACATAATTTGAAGTCGCAACAGCATGAATTCAATAAGTTTATACAACTACTTAGCATAAAAAGAATAGAGCTAAAGCACTCTGATTGAACTTCACTTTTTAGACCTCTTGGTTCAGCACAAAGTAAAGATATGGTAATACCTGAGAAAGATCTCTTGATGACATTAGTGAAAACCACAAGTAAAATCAATACCAAATCACTGAAATATTGAAATGAGAGTTTATGGCAGTAAAAGAAAACTGTGTCCCCTTTAGCAGCAAAAAACACTCACAGGAAAGAATGCCCAGTACAATAAATAAAATCCTTCTGTGAATCTCTTAGACATATACAAAAAAAACACACAAAGTTGGAGCAAGATCATCGAAGGTGGACACATTGCCAATTGTATACTGCAAAGTTCAGAATTCTAATGTAACAGATATTAGGGAGCTAGGCTCTCCTGAATACTTCTGGGGAATTTGGGGAGATGCAGAATAACTGTGTTTTTCACAGCAAAGCTTGATCCAATTTTAAGTATACTAAGCAGTAACACTTTGTGTGAAAAAGATGTACAGATTGGAATGCAGGAAAGATAATGAACATTTCAAATATGATTCATCAGACTTTTATCAAACAACAGGACAATGATTATCTGTAAAATCAAAGCCTGTCTGTACTGTCAATTTGAGATGATCTTCAGACAGCAAAATTAATTCTTCAAAAGTCAGTACTGGTGAAGTAAATCTACTCACAACAGAGTATACAATACAAAGAATGAATGTAAAAAAATTCAATCTTGTTTCTCATGCAAAATTTGAGAAAGCAGGGCATGCATACCAGATAAAATTCATCAGACCGACTCCAGACCATCAGAAGCATTGCCATCAGTAGCATTCCGATCATTCTCATTGGCAGACAAGAAAGGCTGGTAACCGGCGAAACTGGACAAGTGACCGGAGCCACTACTGCTCACCGATCTCTCGATATCATCCATATTAGCAATAAGCGAAATAGGTCGATCAGGAATGGTAGGCACAGCAACATCAGTTTCCAAAATCTTCACAATCTGATCCATGGTTGGTCTGGCATGCAACTGAGGATGAGAAGCAAGAACAGCAACAAGAACAAACTTCTCCATCACCTCCTCCGGGCCCAAATCCTCCATCCCTTCCTCAATGACATCCAAAGCTCTTCCTTTGCGAACCATAGACCAAGCCCAATCAGTCACCAATGCATTCTCCCCTTGACCTTTGGACACAAACGCCTTCTTGCCACTCAGAAGCTCAAGCAACACCACTCCAAAGCTATAAACATCACTCTTCTCTGTCAACTGGCCGTAGAGGGCGTACTCCGGCGCGACATAGCCAAGAGTGCCGGCGACTCTCGTGCTGACATGCGACATCCCCTCCGGCGCAAACTTGGCCAGCCCGAAATCTGCAACCATTGGTTCAAACATTTCGTCGAGCAGGATGTTGCTAGCTTTGATGTCTCTGTGGATGATGCTCGGCTGAGCGCCATAATGCAAGTAGGCTAATCCCCTCGCCGTCCCCACCGCAATCCTCTGTCGTAAGGGCCAGCTGAGCTTCACGCCGGTGCTGGAGAAGAGATGGTCGTGCAAGCTGCCGTTTTTCATCAAGTCGCAGACGATGATCCTCTGGTGGCCTTCGATCTGGGTCGTGGCCGTGCAGTAGCCTCTCAGAGCAACAAGATTCACATGCCGGACACTCGCGATGACCTCCACTTCGTGCGCGAAGCTCTCGTCTCCGGTGGCCGAGCAGTTCTTGAACCTCTTCAATGCAACCTCCGTCCCATCCCGCAACACGCCGCGGTAGACATTGCCGTAGCCGCCCCTTCCGATGATGTTATCTCTAGAGAAGTTCTTAGTCGCAGCCTTGATCTCTTCAAACTTGAACTTGATGAGCGTGGTGCTAGACTCAATAGCTTCCATCGCCTGACTCTTCTCCCCAACCCCAAGCCGCTTCCTTTTTCTTCGCCGACGCTCCCTCCGGCGGCGAAGAACAAACCAAGTCCCGAGCACGGCGAGGAGAAGCAAGACGAAGAGACCGGCAGCGAGGCCGAAGGCCCAGGAGTTGGAAGAGGAGGAAGACGGTGGGGAGGAGATGGTGGAGCTGAGGAGGAAGAGGCAGAGGGCGGTGTCGTCGTCGGTGGGGCCGAAGCGATTGACTACGCCGCCGGCGTAGATGATGGGGAGGTCGGCGCAGGTGGTAACGTTGCCGTACTCGCGGCCGGAGAGGTAGGTGGTCTTGACGCGGGTGACGCTGGTGGTGCAGGCGGTGCAGGAGGGGGTGGAGAGAAGGGACTGGTTGCAGTTGCGGTCGAGATCCCGGAGGCCGGAGACATTGACGTAGGACTCGAAGTCGGAGCGGGTGGTGATGTTCATGCAGGATGAGGAGAGGGATTGAGGGAGGAAACCACAAGAGGAGGTGAGATTGAAGGAAGGGGGGATGAGAGGGGAGATGAGAGAGTGGTAGGAGGACCAGCAGGAGAGGGAGGAAGATGGAGGAGGGATGAAGGTGGAGTTGGTGAGGAGGAACTGGGACTGGACGAGGTGGAGGCCCTGGAGGACGTAGGAGCAGAGAGTGGGGGTGTCAGTGGGGATGAAGGAAGGGGAAGACTGGGCGGCTTTGAGGAACTTGTTAAGGACTGTGAAGTCGAGTGGGCAGGTGGTGTTTTGGGAGAGGATGAGAGATGGTTGGATGGAGAGGAAGAAGAGGAGGAGAAGAAGGAGATGGAGATGGAGGTTTGGTTTCATTGTTGATGGATTGATTTGGCAGGAGGAGAAGAAGATACCCTCCTCCTTTGAGTTTGCAGTCAGAAGAGAAGGTACTACACTCTACCCCTCTTTGGCTCTTGGATAATTGGATTTGGATCGCACACAGTTGGGAGAGGGTTGGTTGATTGTTCGAAGTTACATTAGGTCCAGGTGAGTTGATAGGAGATGTCGTAAGGGTGTTGACTAATGACAATGGTTTTGTGAATGGATTTATTTGAACATTGTGCTCATAAATATTCATTAACTGCAGGCTTGGTGATGATCGATGATCAAAGGTAGGTGGTATTTTATTATATTATATTTTTAAAATAAAGTATTATTATATTATATTATATTTTATTTTATTGTAATTGTATTGTAGAGAGTTAATTCAAGTTTTTCACGTTGGTTTTGGGGGAGTTCTTGGCAAGTTCCAGGCCGCCACTTCGAGATTTTGAGTTAAGTTTCCGGGTCGTTAGATTAGTTAGAAAATGGAAGGAAACTACTTGCACCTTTTGAATTGAATCAAAAAGGGAAAAGAGAAGATTAAGTCATTGACTGAAGTAATATTAATTAAAATCAATGGAAACTAACTATTCTATAACTAAAGCTATTCTTTTCATTGATGATTGATATTAATTCTTCAATTAAGTGATTAAATTATATAATATTGATGGTGAGATTTGTCCCTCGTGAGCATCTCGACCTATCACAATTAACAGATGAGGTTGAATAGGTGTTTAGGAAAAGATCCGGACATCTTCTTCTTTTCAAATGACGATCTTCTCTTGAAATCAGGCCTTTGATGAAAACAAGATCCGCAAATATAGGAAAAAGGATCGGGTGCTTGTGCTCTCAAGTCAAAAAGAGTAGGAACGAAGTGGAGAAGAAGACCTAGGAGGTTAAGGGAGAACGTTTATGTATTGTATACTAGACGAGAGGATTTGGTCCTTTGCGTTGTTGCCTCTCTATCTCTTCTATAGCCACGAGGGAGTGGTAGCGATGACTTCGGCCACTATTGGGACATTCCTGGTCATTACTAAAATGTTCTCCACTGTTACCATGATATGCACAAGTCCCAAGATCTTCTTAAACGCTCAAAATCAAGCCCCATGTCACTCCACATTTTACCATGTAACATAAAGGGAACTTTTTTTTTGTTTCAAGTTATTATTACAAAAGTAGTGTTTTATAAAAGAGGTTAAAATAACTTGGAAGATGTGAAGTTGAGGTTTATATATATATATATATATATATATATATATATATATATATAAAGTGGATAAACCACATTTTATTTATGATAAGTGATAATAAAAGTAGGTTACAAGACACAATTCAATCAAGAAATACAAATACATCATTCATTTTAGCCTTTTTCCTGAACGAGATGGTGTCATTGCGCCCCGTTTCATGGCCTTTCTTGAATAGTTGGATCATCCTCGAAGGCGTCCCTACCCTTGTCATCTTGCCTTGGGGAGTCGGTTGTGAATTCCAGAGTGCGCTTGACTAGACTTGCTGCCTCCTCCAACTTCAGTCGCTTGGCAATTGGAGCTGCATCAAACCAAGAAAGTATGAGGAAAGAAATATTGCGGATAATTCTTAAATAAACCCGTTGTTTATCCTGGAAGCATCGCATATTCCTTTCACACCAAATACTCCATATAATTGCCATAACGATGAGGTCCCACCCCTCTCGTAGAGTTGGTTCCACCCTACAAGAGATGGCCCTAACCCCCCAGAGGACTCCTGATTCATTCACCTCTGTTCGTATCTCGAATACATTTTTATAATAGCTCCATATGGGTGATACATAAGGGCATGAGATGATCAGGTGTTGAACCGTTTCATCCTCATTTTCACATAGATAGTATCTGGTTCGGTCTCCTCGCCCTTGTCTTTTATGTAAGTTATAAAGTGTGAGAATCTGATCTTCCCTTACCAGCCATGCGAAAAGTTTAATTTTCAAAGGACACGGTTGTTTCCAGAATTTGCTCCCCAAATCACACCTAAGTCCCCCATCTGTTCTGAATTGATACAGAGTTTTAACAGAGAAGACTATGTTTGTTGTGAGGGTCCATTCCCTTGCATCCGGAGCATCCGAATTTGTGTTATTTAGAGATGATTTTATCAGTTCTAGACTTTCAGCATCTTTGATTGTTAGGGGCCCTAGTTTGATCAGCGACCGACCTCTTTGTAGTCTTCGTCTTGCTTCCTGGATGGTCAGGTGTCGTGGCATGGATAGCTCATACAGCCCAGGGAAGACACAACATGGCATGTGCCCGTCCCACCAGCGATCCAACCATAGATTTGTAGAATACCTTGCTCCAGGAATGGTTTGCATATTTGCAAGTGTCGGGGGGCTTCCCGACATATTTGCAAGTTTAGATTTTATTTGGGAATAAATTTTTATCACAATATATTAGTTTTGATTTAATTTTATATAAGATTTATTATTATTATTATTATTTTTTGGTTACTAATCAAATATTTGCATGATATTTTTCTGACAAAGACAACAAGCACCCTCTATGAGGAAAATCAAGGGCGGATAGTACAACACCCGTGCACGCATGCCCTCACCTTGTGATCGAGGGAGTTCGAATCTGAGATTATTCTAACCAACAAAACCCTATACAAGGGACCCACTACAAATAGATCAAGAAGTCGCTGGTAAATATTTGCATGATATTTTATTTCAGAAAAAAACTAGTTTGACATGTTTTATTTCAGAATAAGCTATTTATATGATATTTAACTCTTAGTTCAATAACAAATGGATCTTGCTCCTTATTTATTTTCTATCTGTCGTATCTAAAAACTTGTACTATACATTCTACCTTTCATGACGTCTATTCTCACAAGAATCCTCATACTGCAAAATTTGATTAGGAAAATGCATCAAATAATGTAGAGTTTTGGCCATTTCCCAATGGAACAGCATAATAATAAAGTAGTTTTATTAATTAAACAAGTGCCACCAAATCCATGAATAAATTAACAAAAAGTTCAGTGCCTCATGAAGCCCAGCGCACTGAGAATTAAGAAAGCATCTCCAGTCTGTCTCCATGGGTTTCTCCTTTTTTAAGGTCTTCATGTTTGTTGAAGCCCTGTTCCTCTTTGAAGAGAATTCAACCAACTTTTATGTGGGATTTTCAAGATCTAAATACAAAATTGATGTTAAACTCATCAATCAGAGATTGCTTGAATCTAAACACACAACATAAAACACAAACTGATGCTTCAAGTCTAAGTGGGCACATACATTTCATCTCAACTACTTTGCTTTGAAGAAACAAACATGAAAGATGAATATATATTAGTGTGCTACCTCTGCAGCTCAAGGTACCAAGTTATGGATTCCTCCAAAACCATGCTCTCACTCCTAGTCCTCTCCATGCTTCTCATGTCATGTGTGGCACTACTCCCTAGTGACTTCTCAATTGTTGGATATTCAGAGAATGATCTCAAGTCCCAGGAGAGCCTTATTGATCTCTTTGAGTCCTGGATGGCAAAACACAACAGGATATATGCAAGCATTGAGGAGAAGATCAAAAGGTTTGAGATATTCAAGGACAACCTCAAGCACATAGATGAGAAGAACAAGAAGATCAGCAGCTACTGGCTTGGGTTGAATGAGTTTGCAGACTTGAGCCATGAAGAGTTCAAGAACAAGTATCTTGGTTTGATGAAGACTAGTGTCCTGCCAAGGAAGAGGGATGCCACTTCCACTTTCATGTATGAAGATGCTGTCAACCTGCCCAAATCTGTGGATTGGAGAAAGAAGGGTGCAGTGACTCATGTCAAAAACCAAGGAGCTTGTGGTGCATATATATAAATACATACACACACACACTTTTTGAATTCACAAGATTATATATCAAATCATATGAACAATGTTAACTGATCATGATTTCAAATGTAGGTAGTTGTTGGGCATTTTCAAGTGTAGCAGCAGTGGAGGGAATAAACAAGATTGTGACTGGGAACCTAACATCTCTGTCTGAGCAGGAGCTGATTGACTGTGATAAACCAGACAACAATGGCTGCAATGGAGGGTTGATGGACTATGCCTTCTCCTTCATTGCCTCCAATGGTGGACTCCACACTGAGGAGGACTATCCTTATCTCATGGAAGAAGGCACTTGTGAGGAGAAGAAGGTAACTAAGTTAAGCTAAGCAAATAAACAGCATAACATTACATAGAGTTTGAAGTCATCCTTCTTCAGGGTGAGCTACAAGTAGTGACAATCAGTGGCTATGAAGATGTTCCTAAGAACAGTGAAGAGAGGCTATTGAAAGCACTGGCTCACCAGCCAGTCAGTGTTGCCATCGAGGCCTCTGGCAGAGACTTCCAGTTCTACAGAGGGGTAAGTGTGCTGCTGAGTTAAGGGAGAATGAATGCAATTCTGTTTATCTAAGTTGGAAACAAAATGCAGGGTGTTTTTGATGGACATTGTGGGAGTGAACTGGATCATGGAGTGACTGCAGTGGGATATGGATCAAACAAGGGCCATGACTACATCATTGTGAAGAACTCATGGGGGCCAAGCTGGGGAGAGAAGGGGTATATAAGAATGAAGAGAAACACTAGCAAAGCTGAAGGTCTCTGTGGTATAAACAAGATGGCTTCTTACCCTACAAAACAGAAGTGAGAGTTTAAGTACTAAGTAGTCAGCTTATTATTCTATATTGTTAACACTACAATAAGAAATTTGGGAAACATACACATAAACATAAACATAAACATAAACTACCCTTCTCATCTTCCCAAAACTTTTCAATAATGTGAGTTGTCCTCAGAGACTGAGAGTAAAGGACATATACTGTGCAGTGTCAGAAGAAGGCAGTGTGAGTTAGTTCATTTTACAGGAAAGAAACACTAAACATGATGGTGGTACCACTGAAGTAACCCCACATAAACCAAAGCCAACTACAAAACTAGAGCAATTTAGTTTAAGGGGGAATCCTCCAAGTCTACCATTCTTTGGATCCTCTCTATTGTCTCCTGCTAAAATAGAAAAAGGATGCATGCGTGGTGACCTCTTTGAAGACAATAATAAGATGCCAACCTTTCTTGCAACAAACTGGTCCCTCACTTGATCAAATCACCACCCCAACCTAAACCCTAAACCCTAAATTTACTTATCATTTGAGACCTTTTGGTAGGGTGGCTACTGCTTTCTGTCTCATCTCATCTGGCAAACATGTTGAGATTAATAACACACCTGGAAATTGTTGGCAATCTACCATTCAAGCTACACATAATTTCAATCAGAGAGTACTTCTCCAAAACCTGCATAAAAAATCACTCAAAATAAGATATTAATCGGCATCTTTGTTTGATTGAAGTGTGTACCACCTTCATAACGCATCACCCAGTACTGGTACTCATCCAGGCTTGACCCACAAGCCAAAATCATGAGAAGAGCACCACAAACTAATAGCGCAACACCATCGATGCAAGTATCAATCAAAGAGAAAAAGACACGCTCTCCAGGCTTCTTCCCCAAGACTCATCTTTTTTTTTTCTCCTTTTTTTTCCTTTTATATATCTCCCGCCATTAATCGCTTTCACGCACTTCCCACAATTTTACAGCTGTTCACAGTTCCCACATTCTCTTTTTCAAATACCCCCCAAACCAAACCTGAGAAGTTCTTGTTAGTTCTCCATGGCTTTCCTCCCTCCTCTCTTCTTCATTGCACTTAATTTCATTTCAGTCCTTGGAGTTCTCGACCCTGCCGATTTCCTTGCTCTCCAAGCAATCCGGAAATCTCTCTACGACCTCCCTGGCTCCCGCTTCTTCGCCACCTGGGACTTCACCGCCGACCCCTGCGCCTTCCCTGGCGTCACATGCCGCAATGCCCGCGTCTCCGGGCTGGCTCTCGGGGATTCTGGCGCGGGCGCCACACGTCTCGCCGGCCATCTTGATGCCGCTGCTCTCACCCGCCTCTCCGCCCTCTCCGAGCTCTCTCTCGTCCCCGGCCGCGTTTCCGGTCCTGTCCCTGCTACCCTTCCCCATTCCCTTCGCTTCCTCGCTCTCCCGCGCAATCTCCTCTCCGGCCCCATTCCCTCGTCTCTCTCCTCCCTCCCCTTCCTCCAAACCCTCGACCTCAGCTCCAACCTGCTCTCCGGCTCCATCCCCTCAACTCTTCCCCACATCCGAACCCTCTCCTACCTGAGCCTCCGCCATAACCGCCTCACCGGCCCGATTCCCTCCTTCCCTCCCGGATCCCTTCTCCTCCGGCTCGATCTCAAGCGCAATGCCCTCTCCGGCCCGATCCCGTCTCTCCCCTCCTCTCTCCACTACCTCTCTCTCTCCAACAACCTCCTCTCCGGCCGCGTCGACAAGGTCCTCCCGCGCCTCACCCGGCTGAACTACCTCGACCTCAGCTCGAACCGGCTCGCCGGACCTATCCCCGGCCGAGTCTTCTCCTTCCCGATCTCCAGCCTCCAGCTCCAGCGGAACTTCTTCTCCGGCCCCGTCCGGATGGCGGCGGGGATCGTCGGGATACCGTTCGTGGATTTGAGCCACAACCGACTAACGGGTCGGATCCCGGCGGCGTTAGCGGGTTCGGAAGTGTTGTATCTGAATGACAATAGGTTCACCGGAGTCGTCCCGGGGGAGTTCGTGAAGGCGATGGCCGGGGGCAGGCTAAGAGTGTTATACCTGCAGCGCAACTACCTGACCGGAATGGAAGGGGTGGGCCCCGCCCAGGGGGTGCCGGATAATGCTACATTGTGCCTCAAGTACAACTGCATGCTATCGCCGGCCGGGGCCAAGTGCCCGCGCCGCGGCGGCTGGAGGAAGATGAGGCCCAAAGACCAGTGCGCGCGATGGAGGGAGTCAGAGAGTGGCTGAATGAACTTCGAGATTCGCGGTGAACGATCACGAGGACAAACGGATGGAAAAAAAGAAAAAAGGAAAGGAAATAATTCAGGATTAATTCATTCCGTATTTATTTGTCAGAGAAAAACAGAAACTTATGTAATTATTTTTGAGGAAAAAAGTGAATATGATTCTGATAATTTCTTCTCTAATAGCAAGGCTATCGCATCACCACAGGCTTGCATTGAGATCATAATTGATTCAGATCACGATGCAAACCTACGGAAAAAGAGCAGCGATGTTCGGAACACGAGGAGAAAAGATAATAAATAGAGAAGAGGAATCGTGACCGTCCAATCACTTTGGATTTCGAAATTCAAACATTAGTGTTCCCCCTCTCTCTCTCTCTGCATCCATTTAAAAGAACCTCTCCTTTTCTATCATTCCCTTCCAACCAAACAAAACCCTAACCTAATCCGAATATCGCTACCATGGCCAAGAAGAAGAACGCTCACTCGACTGCGGCGCCGGCGGCGCCTTCGTCGAGGCCTCGGGAGCTTTCCGATGTGGTGAAGCCTAGGGATTCGTCGCAGGAGGAGCTGGAGAACCTGAAGACGCTGAACCATATGCTCCTCAAGGAGACTGTGGAGCGCCGCGGGCAGCTGGCTGACCTCCGGTCCAAGCTCGACGTCCTCTCCGAGGAACACGGCTTCATGTCTTCCATCGAGCACCAGGTATCCAGCATCTCCCTTTCTGCTCTCCTTCTGGACGCTTCATCCCGCTTGGATGCTGAGGCGCGGGAGAAGGGCGGCATCAAGAAATCACTCGATTTCAAGGAGATGAAGATCCAGCAACTTGAATCCAAGATAGTCTGCCTCGAGGAGCAGATGGAGGACATGGCGACGAAATATCAAGAAGCGGTGAACAGGGCTCGTTCAGGGCTTGGAGCTCTGGAGGTGGAGAAGGAGGAGGCAAAGCGTAGGCTGGCGGAGAAGGAGCATGTCATTGAGGAGTTGAAGGTTGGCAATAGTGCTCTCCAGAAGTCTCGGAAGGAAACGGAGAGTAAATTGAGCAGAGAGATCGATGTATTGAGGAGAAGAATGGCAGAGATGGCAAACGAGAAGGAGGAGATTGGTAGGAGGTTGGATGAGAGGGAGCATGACATCCAACTGTTGGAATGTGAAAAGAGTTTTCTTGAGAATGAGAAGAAGGGAATGGAGTTGAAATTGATGGCAGAGATCAGTGAGCTGGAACAAAGGATGTTGAACAATGAACTCTACTTCAAGTTGGTAGAAGATGAGAAAGGAGAAAGGGAGATAAAATTCGGGGAGGAGATTGATACTCTGAAGCTAAGAATGGAGGAGATGATGCATTACATCAAACAATTGGAGAGTGCAAAGCATGCTGCTGAGGAGGTGAAGAAAGAAATCGAGGTGAGTTTTGAATGGAAGATGCAGGGAATGATGGTGGAAGTTGATGGATTGAATGCGAGGATTGTGGAGATTGGTAGAGAAAGAGAAGCATTAGAGAGGAAGCTGGCTGAGAAGGAGGCTGATGTTTATCGGTTAACTCGGAATTTTGAGTCAGTGGTGGATAGCCTGAAGGGAAGGATTGGAGAGCTGGAACATTGTGTCAGGATATTGGAGGGTGAGAGAGATGGAGCTGAGGTTGAGAAGAGAAGAATGGAAACAGGATTTGAATTGAAGAAGCGGGAATTGGTGGCAGAGATGGATTCAATGAAGCAGAGGATTGTGGACCTTGGTAAAGATAGACAAGTGTTTGTGAGACAGCTTGCTGAGATGGATAGCCTGAGGGGGAGGGTCAAGGAGCTGGAGTTTCATGTCAATACATTGGAGGAATCTAGAGATGAAATGGAGGAAGAGAAGAGACGAATGGTATTGAGGTTCGAATCAAAGACACAAGTAATGGTTGCAGAGATGGATGGGTTGAAGAATAGAATTGTGGAGATTGCCAATGAGAGGAATGTGTTTGAAAGAAAGCTAGCTGACAAAGAGGATTATGTGAAACAATTGGAGAGGGATGGGGAGAAAATAGCTGATGGACTAAGAGTTCAAGTCATGGAGCTAAAGAAAAGCAAGAGTGAGACAGAAGAAGTGCTTGCCAAGCTTAAGGCGATGCTCGAAGTTCTGCAGTTTGACTATGATGCGGAAAAGAAGAATGTTGATGCCCTGATGGAGGATAAAAAATTGGTTGAGAACAAGCTGAAGGATGCTGAGTTGAAATCAGTGCGAGTGTTGGCAATGCTGAAGAGCACTGCAGGTGCAATGCAGTGTAGGGAGGAGGAAAAAGAGAATGTTGTTGACTATGAGATGGATGAAGATGATCGGGTGTTTGCTGCAGAGATGAATGCAATCAAGGATGCTTTTAAGTGTGGATTGGCAGAGGAGCGGGCCAAGAAGAAAGGTGGGCTATGGGGATGGTTGTACCCTGCTACTTCCACCATTGTTGCCGCAGTCTCCTTGGCTTATGCCGCAAAAGGACGCTAATTGTCCACAAAGGATGCCAATTGTTCACAAAGTCATTTAGCAATTGGAGGATTTCATCTTGTTCTGGTGAGCACTGAAGCTCTTTTTGTTACGGAAACAATAATTTCATTGTTTTTTTTATGAGCTTTTGATATGCAATGCAGGTATTTTTCAGATTATATAAAATGTAGTTAGTTGATTGCTTGAGCCTTGACACCTAAATTTAGAAGTAGGAGAGAAACATATCATGATCTGAAATATAAGGCATTCAACTCACTGTAATGTTGCCATAGCTCAAACAAACACTGATATGGTGCAGTAGAATAGGTCATTGTTTGCTAATGAAATGGATGCTAATTTCCGATGGACCGGACCTTTGTAATGTGAGTTTGACTAAACATTGATATGGTTACTTATGTCGTGCCTATGATCACATAAACAAGAAGTCTGGTATGGCATGTAGATTGATCTCAAGTTAGTTGCATTCTTAGCTACTATGAAATTAAAAAAAATACCATCCTTGCAATAAATTTACTTTTCTGACAAATTTAACACTAATAATGGAAGACATGGATTCATCACTAAACACAACAGAAATTGCATTGTAGTTCTTATAGTGTTTTATAAACATAAACAGACATTACTCAAAGTTGTATTTATAATATGAATGGCAGTTATCCAAATCGCTTGTGTATGAATGGGGTGTTATATATCCAGATGAAAAGAAAATGGCTATCAATTTGGTAAATGAATTTGTTACAAATAACATTATGCATTACTATAATCAGATGTGACTTGATACATCCATATTTTAGAGGCCAGACAATATTACGATTTTGATTTATTTAGACAGAAGCCCAGTAAACCATAGAAAAATATAAACCATGGGCTTTTAAGTATCCACAGCATCACGGAACAAAGAATAGCAGTTATTAATTTCATGGTTCCTTTTAGGAATGTGCACCTTCAAAATCTTGAAATTACATAGACTTTTATATGCATTTATTTGTTTATTTAACCTTAACTTATCTGAATAAAATATTATTATTATTATTACTATTATTATTATTATTTAACATTAACATTATAACCTTTATATATACAGTTCTAAACATTTAACATTTTATATATATAGGTTACATACTTTTTGACAAGACTATTTGTATTTCAAATGGTAATTATTTATAAAAATGAGCTTATATTTTAAAAATATATCATATTTTTATCTTTTGATATAAATATTTGAGAAATTAGGAATTCCAAAATATGTATGTGATGGGTGATATGATTTTGTTTTGTGCGTTGAGTAAATAAATTATTACATCGTTAGTTATTAGAGGGATAAATACTCATGAATCTCAATGTTTTCAAGGTATATATAGAAGAAAGCCCATTTCTCTTCTCACATTTATTTTTATTATATTGTTTTTTATAAGAGTAATGATATATAACCCAACCAAGTTTCACGAAGTAAGTGTGGTGTTGATGATCCCAAGGAAAATTAAATAAATATCATTGATTCGTGAAACCTGCTAATGAAACTGCTTGGTTTATATATTACTCCTCTTTTCTATAAATTAAGAAGTTTTTATTTGCCATCTCTCAAAAATACAAAAATTATTTGTCACCCTCTTATTTTTCAATAATACTTCAAACCTTTTTCTTTAGATCAAACTTTTATGTCTTAATTTGGGTTAAGTGTAAAACCTCATATTACAAGATATAAAAAATGATTTTTTTGGCCTTTTTACATAGGTTATTCCTTTATTTCATTTTTTAATGCATATCATTAAAAATTAAATTAAAAAAGCTTAATTTCATATTTGGGCTTTTTGCAGGTGTACCCCTGAATAATTTTAAAATTACATATTTATCCTGAATAAAACATAATTACATATATATCTTTGAATAATAAGTATAATTGCATATATATCCCCGAGGTTAAAATCATATGAAAAATTGTCAGTTAACAAATGGTAGACACAAGAGAGGATTTGGCAGCTAAAGGATTGGGACTTTCTCCTAGACATCTTGGCAGCTAAAGGATTTGGGCCTCGGTGGATCTCCTGGATTAAGGAAATTCTTCACAGTTCCAAGTCCACACTGCTCATCAACGGATAATCAAGCGGATACATCAGACACAAGAGAGGACTGAGACAAGGGGACCCACTCTCCCCCCTCCTCTTTGTCATCGCAGCAGATGCCCTCACAGCCATGATTGCTAGAGCAACCTGTGGAAATATATACAGGGGCATCCAACACGGGGATCGGCCGGAGGACGAAGTCACCTCACTACAATACTCATGACCTCCCCGGTCTTCTACTCCGGGCGAGGTGGAGCACATGAGAACCCCTCGGCTCATTTTCTACCTTTTTGAAGGGCTATCCTGCCCGCGATCAACTACTTTAAGAGCCACCTCATCCCCATCAAAATGAATGAGATCGAGCGAAGGCCCTAGCCAACACTATCAATCGCTAAATCGAGAACTCCCCATCAACTACCTAGGAATCCCAATCTCGGAAAAAAGCCTAGCGCTCTAATGGAATCAATTGATTAGCAAGATCGTGAGGAGGATTTGTTCATGGAAGGGTCGCTTCCTTTCTATGGCGGGAAGAATCACTTTAATCAACTTCGGTCCCCAACCGCTATACCAAACTATCGGCTAGCAATTTACAAACCATCGGCGGGTTACCGCTGCATTAACGCCCTCGTGAAGGGGAATTCCTTTGGCATGGGCCCGAGCTAAAGGGAAAGTCATATAGGTTGGTCAACCGCACAATGTGGTTATGTAGGCCAAAAAGAACTAGGGTTTGGGAAATCACAGACATTAGATGCTTAATGCAACCATGATTGGAAAGTGGTGGTGGAGGCTTCTCAACGGGCGTACTAACATCCGCCTACAAGATCATTATGAACAAGTACTTTCGAAATTCCTTCCTCAACCTACACAAGGGAGCGGCAAAGAAGAGCTTCCCATTTCCGAAAGGGGCGACCCGGTGGCGTATGTTGGAAATGGGCCTGGTCGTCAAAGCCGGAAAAGGAGACACAGTCAACCTTTGGCGTGATAAATGGATCCATGGACAAGCGCCGAGCAATATTTTTCCCTCACTCGCTGACTCCGCTGTGGATAAACATCTCTCGCTGGGAAGGGCAAGGGACAACTTAGCACAGAACTTACCATTGTTGAGGCAAGGCCCGCTGACTAGGGAGGGAGTATTGGAGTGGGACATGCTTATGGAGGCAATAGCCATGACCCAGGAGAGCCAGGAGGACACAAGAATCTGGAACTTGGGAAAGAACGGGGTGTTTTCGGTCAAATCACTCTATACTTTTATAAGTGCGGATGGAGGGGGTGCGAGCCCAATTCCCCAACTACCTATGGAAACTACCGTGTCCAACTAAGATCAAACTATTTGCATGGTTATCGCAGAGCAACAAGATCCTCAACCTTGACAACCCTCATTATTAATACAATGGGGAGGGAATCGCATGACATCGCGGCTACTTATGCAATGAATGTGATGAAACAACATAACACCGCCACAAGATGCCTCGGCGACCCAAATTTGGGAGCAACCATCACTGTTGTTCAACTCTTCCCCACCTACCCCCAATCGCTCAAGAACTCCGGGGCCACCATAGCACTGTGGTAGTCGCCAAAGGAAGCGCTACAGAATTGGAACCTCGCAGCGATTCTCACAATAACATGGAGTCTCCGGCCGAAAGGAATCAAAGATGCTTCTAATAAACGACGCCGGGCTTGTTCGATACTCATGCAGACGCTTCCTCCCCGCTATCTTGGATAGACCGAGCTGGCCACATGTAAAGCCGAAGCTTGGACCGCTGACATCAATTGCCCAAGCAGCCTCCACGCATCTACCCAAGCTAGCCCGCCACAAGTGCCAACCAACGGGGACGACTTTGAGGAAGAGTTCACACGGATGTCAATACGGGATGGGCCTTCCCACACCATGTAATTAGGGAATCTAGGGCCCCTAGGTGGGGAAGCAATTTGGAGGTAGAGCATCAATGTACCAATTTTACATAACTTCTGAATAAAGAAATGTGGTTTATCCACTTTAATTAAAAAAAAAAACAAACGGTAGACATGCAAAATCACCATTATACCCTTTGAATATATATTTTTGAAAAATTTGTTTGACTGTAGATTTAAAAATACCCCTTTAAAAATATAAATTTTAAAATAGTTAAAATATATAAAGAGTGGTATTTTGGACATTTTCCAACCTTTAACCTAGGTTGTAACCATGGTTAAGATTATTTGGTTAACTTTTGTCAATGGACCCTAACAGTAGGGGCATATCCGTAATTCAACCTATTTTTCAGGGGTATACAAGCAATTATGATTTTTTTAAAGATAAATATGTAATTATGAAACTTTTGAGGGGTATAAATCCAATTTTTCCTTCATATTTTTATTTATTTATAAATTAAATATAAATTTATTTGTAATCCTCCTAATAAAATAATAATTTCTTTATAACTTCTTCCAAAATATTTTTATTTTCTTATTTATTATTTAGTCATAAATAAATATCAACCATGAAAAATGGTATTTTTAATTTTACTTATTTTTGAATTAATTTTTAAAAACTATTTAGGACTTTTGATTGGAAAAAAAACTCGGGGTATAACAAGTAGAATAAAAATAAAATAAAAGATTATGAGCTATTTTTGAAAAATGAGATAGGTATCAAGTCATTTTCATATTTTTTCACAGATGGTAAATAAAAACATTTTAAAATAATTTTTTTAATAATAAAATAAGAAATCCAGATTTGCCAAACTCTCTTTACCATTCGGAAATAATATTAGCTAAGTATTGTCTAGGCACATCTAGTGGTTTGCGTGTGAGTTTTGTCAAAGATTAGTCTCATTTGCTGTCTTTCACATGGGAAGACAGGCGCCCACTGTTAAAGTCTTGGAAGATCATAAACTCTTATAATTTTGTTTAAGATATATATAAATTGAGAAAATAAAAATTTGAAAATAGCTAAGTGTGGTCAAAGGATTTTTGTCTTTGCGTTGTGTAAATGAGTTAATGTATGGTTGACCATGTGAGTGGTACAAATGTTTTCGATTTATCCAAGGCGTGTATGTATAGAGGGGAGCATGGGCCGAAATTTGGCCTGTAACCGGCCCTATAAAACCTATTGAATCAATTGACCCGATAGATCGGGCCGGCAATCCGTAACCAGCTTGTTACAATAGCGCATGA
Organism: Dioscorea zingiberensis; assembly: GCA_026586065.1. Classification (NCBI taxonomy): domain Eukaryota; kingdom Viridiplantae; phylum Streptophyta; class Magnoliopsida; order Dioscoreales; family Dioscoreaceae; genus Dioscorea; species Dioscorea zingiberensis. The sequence goes on along the minus strand of CM048821.1, from coordinate 50,537,130 downwards.
CTTGTCGGGTCTACCGGGTTGTTTTTTTGGGATCCCCATTGGGGAGAGACTCATCGGTGTTAGGATCAATGAGCTGCTATCATTGGACTTATTCTCTTCCACCTGGTTCTGAGCTTTAGTATCTCCCTTCGGTATCAGCTTGCTGCTCCTACTGCAACTCCTCATTGTTCCCCTCTTGGCTTTCTAATTGCGTTTGGCCTCAACCATCTTGATCTCGATCCCCATCCTCTTACTGCTATTACTGCTAATCCTGTGATTGCTCTTGGTTTTCACTTCCATCCCCTGCTTGCTCCTCCTCTCGCTGCTGCGGGCTTTGCTCTTTGGTTTTTTTTCTTTAATTTTTTTAAAATTTTATTATTTTTTTAAAATATATTTTATAATATATACATATAACCCAGGTTGCCAACCCATGAACCGACGGGTTACAACTCGACCTGCCGGTTCGGGGTGACCTGTAACTCGACAAGCCAGCCGGGTTCCCACTTTATATAGAGCTGGTTCCGGGTCGGCCGAAGCCCGCCGGGCCGATTAACTGGCCCGTGCCCCACTATACATGTATAATATTGAAGTTTTATTTGGTTTTCTATATATGAAAACCTATAATGTTATTCTGTTGATATATTTTATTTAGTCTAAAGTCAAAAGCACTCTATCCATCCTCATCACGAATAATTAAATAAAAAAAGTTTCACGTGTATCATACCCTGGTTATTATCTTATCTTAATCTCCTAATTAATAGAATTGTTAGGCAGTAGTTGACAAGTATACCCCAGTTGCGTTCCATGTGAGGTTTGTTGAACAGCAGTCTCTTTTTCTTTGTCTTGACATGCAAGGCTGCAAACGTTGACTGCCACCTTTTGTCCCCTTCCTCCTTTCTAGAAGGACATCTAAAGCTAGATGCTTCCTTAGGAGTTAGGACACGTCTCCTTCTTTCTGGGCTACTACGTGTCTCCCCTCTTTTAAGTAAACGTCCAAAACACTAACACCCTTAAAAAAGACTTAGAATACCCTTCGTCTCTTCTCAAAGATGGCTGGCTTCTCAGGGGCATGATTGTCATTTAGCTGCTCGCGAATCCGTTTCTCGACAGGACGCGTTTCCCTGTTTTCAGATAGGTTTATTTTGGATGTTTGTGAGACAAAAGTGATAAGAAGATGATGAATAAATCCAATTTCATGTATTATTTATCTAAAGTGGTTTGTTAGTCTGGTTACCATGGGAGTCACGTTTTTTGTTTGTCAACAAGTGAGTGTTTTTTTTTTTTTGACAAACGTGGCAAACAATGCCCTACATAAGGGATCCAGTTGTCACACCCCGAACCTAATCGGGACATCGGTAGACCAACTGCATAGCCTCATAACTTGTTTATGATTACTATATATACCTAGACAATACAATTCATATTGTTAATAATAAATGTTAATAATAAATGCTAATAATAAAGGTTCTACAAAATACTCTCAAGTTATTCCACATAACCAAATTCAAGTCCAAATAACAAAGGTAATAATAACTGATCAAGGACCTTGGTGCCCTATCTACCCTCAACTATCTACTCCTCGTGATCTAAAAAAAAAAAGGTCCAGAGATTAACGAGCTTGGGAGCTCAGTAAGCATCCACTAAAATAAAATTGAACCATGCATGATTTCTTAATAACATAAATAAAACTTAATACATGATAAAACAATAGAAGAAATCAACAACATATTATGTGTACTAAAATGATATAAAATCCAGACGGTACAGTTTCAGTAATAACATCGTCAGAAAATAAACACAAGGTCATAAAATTAGAAGATTTATTTTCGTACTCGAAAATAATATATCGTCTCCCAAACATGCTATGACCACTATTTACCCCGATGGTGCGGGTCAAAATTCCATTTATTATATGCCATCCTGATCATATTGGTGGCCCGAGTCAAAATCAAAAAGCTGTTATTATTACCGATAACACGAGTTGAACTAGTTTATAATCAAAACATGTCGACACTGTCAATGTTTAACCCCCATTGACAGCGTCAAAACATAGACACATTTGGAAACTTCACAAAAAAAATCTCAATAAATCTCACAAAAGTATAACATACCAACCAAGATAGTCAAGACTAAAAGAATTCAAGTAACAATTGGCTATGGCTCCGAACATAACATACCTGCATGGTTCGATTGTAGAGAAAATAGATCGCTTACATTTTCTTGAAATGTAACAAAAAGACATAAACAAGACTTGTGAAAATAGCTTTCATATATTTATATGAAAAATTGTGCTTAAGTTTAAGTGTGGAATGCTTATCTGACTAAAACAAATTTTCTAGTTTCCACGAGCATTTTAAGCTTCCTAAAACGAGAATAAATCTTATAAGATTCGGACATTCTAACTAAACATTTCTAAAATTTGAGAATTCTAACCACCCAACCCAAAGCACTAAAATTCAAAATACCAAAACCAAATAAATAACTAACGAATAATTTTAAAAACATAAATGAACGAATAATTAATTTATTATTAAAATAAAAAAATAAATAAACAACCAAAAGTAAATAATTCAGTAGATAAAAAGAAACAAGCAAATAAATAAATAAATATTTTGAAATAACTAAATGGGTAACTAAGTAAAATAACTATCCAAACATATTAGTTCAAAATAGTTGCATATTATATAATGTTATAATTCAAATTACAATATTTAAATCAATTTAAATACAAAACCATTATAATATACAAGTATCATGGAAATAATAGTTGAATTCAAGTGGCATGCTAAGAGATTTGAACCTGTGATCTTCTTTTCAATTTTCAAAACTTAAACAAATATGCTAGTAATAAAGTATTGATATATATAAATTCAAAACTTTCCACCGTATAACCAGATTTCGAAGTTCACAATATGATCAACAAATCAATATTTAATTTAAACATCTTTTCTGACATTTAATTTCAAAACACATAGATAATAGTAATTTAAACTCAAACAGAACATTATCTCATTCATAAAACAAAAACATCAAGAGATATCCAAGACACATAAAAACACCAAATCTTTTATGATAAATTAAAAAAATATGACAATTTAAAATACAGTGAAATCAAATTATGAACTAATTGAAATCAAACATAAATCAAAACCTAATAAATATATTCAAATATAAAAGAAAAACAACAACCATGTAAGAGTCCATTAAACCTTAATCAAATCCACCATAAATCCAAAACGAGAGAAACCTTAGATCTACCATTATAACCCTAAACTCTTAGATTTAACCTAGATATGGGAAAGATCATACATAACTTACCTCTAAAACCTAAATCCCAATAAATATTGTCCCCGTCGGCAACGTTCAGCTGATCCTGCTTCGAATTTGTCCAACGTGAGAAAAGTGACAGCGATGCAAAAGGAACTAGGGTTTTTAAAATAGGAAAATAGACTTTTTGCATAAAGACCCCCATGTAAACTAAAATTACATGAGGACCTTATAGCAAAGGTCTAAAATTCAAAATGGCAGGTTTTTACACTAGTACTAGTGATAACAAAGCCCTACACTAGTGATAACATGCCACCCGTGCGTGCGTGCCCTCATTTTGTGGTCGTGGGGGTTTACATCTAGAATTATCCCAACAAATGAAGCCCTACATAAGGGACCTAGTACTAATAGGCCAAGAGATTGTTGGTTGTCAACTAGTAATACTGTAATAATAAGCCGAGGTTTGTGTGATGATTTTAGAAATTTTAGGTTTTAACATGATAAAATGGCTTCTATATTAGAGTTTTTTACTTGTCATGACATGAAAAATAGTGAAATCATTTAGTACCCTCTTATTTTTTTAATAATATCTTATAATTTTTATTTTATTTTTAGTTTATTTGCTATCCTCATGAAACTTTTTTGTTTTTATTTAGGTTAGATAATTTGTAAAGTGAAAATTTTGACATTTTTTTATATAGTTTAATCTCTTATTTTAATTTTTTATTTTTTTATGTTTGTCATTGAAAGTTAAATTAAAAAAAGGATAATTCTATTTTTTTATTTATACATCAAACATAAATTTACTTGTAGCCCCTTTAATAAAATCATACTTACAGATAACACATTTCAGATTATTCTTGATAACTTCTTAGTCATAAATATCTACTATGAAAAAAGGAATATTTTTGTCTTTTGCTTGATTTAATTTTTTTTTAAAAAAATATTAAATCTCTTGGTTAGCATAACTAACTTAGAGGGTGACAAATAGAATAAAAACATAAAAAAATTTCACTAAACTACCATGTGGTTAGCCTCTATATCAATTTGGGGCTTGTGGTTTAACTTTTTACACTTTAGTACTTTGTAGTCTAATCCGTGAACAAAATGTGCCACAACGCTTAACCTGTTAATATTTGTTGACGTAGCATAAAAAATTCAGGAAAAATAAAAAAATGAGAAAAATTTATAAGAAACCCAGAAAATAGCACAAATTTCAAAATAAATAAATAAATAAAAATATTTAAAACACCCCAAAATTAGAAAAAATGCTGAAAAATCCATAATCCATGAAATTTGAAAGTAAAATAAAATAAAATAAACTTAGAAATTTCCCAAAATAAAAAACAAAAAACCTCACAAAGCTCTATTAAAAACAGAAATTTCTGGAAAATCTGTAAAAAGTGAAAAAAATGGCAAATAAATCTACAAAAACCCTTAAAAAAATAAAAAAGAAAACTAGAAAAATTTGTAAAATATTCAGAAAATTCACAAAAAAATAAAATAAAAAACTCAGATTTTACCCAAAATTCCAAAAAAATTCATAAATTTCTCAAAAATCCCAAAGAAATCCAAAGTTATAAAAAAATAAATAAATAAATTAGATTTATTTTTCTATATTTTGGGATTTTTTGGAAAATTTTGAAATTTTTGGCAAAATCTGAGATCTCAGATTTTTTTTTTTAATGTTTTGCGAGTTTTTTTTTGGATATTTTACAAATTCTTTCAAGGTTTTTTTAGTTTTTTTAGGGGATCTTGTGGATTTTTTCGGGATTTTCTGCACGTTTTACAAAATTTTTAGATTTTTGTGTTTTTTTAAAGACTTTTGTGGGTTTTTATTTTCGGAGGGGGATGGGGGAATTTCTAAGTTTATTTATTTATTTATTTATTTTGAATTTTATGGATTATGGATTTTTTTAGAAGTTTTTAAATTTTTTTTGGTGTTTTTAAAGGTTTTATTCTATTTGTTTATTTTATTATTTTGGAATTTAAGCGATTTTGGGAGGGTTTTATAAGTTTTTCTTTTTTTTTTTGGATTTTTAAAGATTTTGTGTTTTTTTGGTAATTTCATCAATTTATTTATGATGTTCTAATATATGGGAATTTCTATTTTTAGGAGTTTTTCCTTTTTTTCACTATTTCTAAGTGTTTCTATTTGTTAATTTTTTTTTTAGATTTTTTACACCACATCATCAAATATTAATGTGGTTAAGTGTTTTGGTAACTTTTTCTCACGGATTAGTGCACGTGGTACTAAAGTGTCACAAGTCAAATTACATGTCTCAAATTAATATAGAAGAAAACCTTATAGTAGTTTAGTAAAATTTCCCCTAAAAATGAAGGGTTGAAAAACTTTATACTATTATATAATAATATTAGTAATATTATGGTTTATCCGAAAAAAAAAATATAGTTAAGATGATTGATATACGTAGTTTTTTTTAATATATATATATATATATATATATATATATATATATATATATATATATATATATATATATAAGGTCGGCCGGAACACTATGCAAGTAAGGTCGTCTCCCATTTGACTACTTGCATAGTATTTTAATGATTTCCAACCGTATGGATGGAAATAACATAAAAAAATAAGCTAGCATATCAATTTTCATATAATTTGAGAACTTATAGGGTCTTCATTTTAACGGATGAAAATTTATAGAAATCTTACCCGTTCAGAATTTCACCCTTTAAGATGAAGACCCTACAAGTTCCCAAATTGTATGAAAATTGATATGCTAGCTTATTTTTCAATGTTCTTTCCATCCATAAAGTTGGATTTGGTTAAAACACTGTGCAAGTGGGCTAAAATGGGGTGACCGTACTTGCACAGTGTTCCGGCCAACCGCATAGTATATCATGACCATATATATATAATCATGATATAAGGTAAGGTCGGCCGGAAACACTGTTCATTTGCCGTCGCCTCCCATTTGGCTACTTGGAGCATGTTTGAAAGATTTTCAACCTTATAAATGTAAAGAACATCGAAAAATAAGCTAGCATGTCAATTTTCATACAATTTGGGATCTTGTAGGGTCTTTATCTTAACGGGTGAAATTTTTCACCTGTTAAGATGAAGACCCTATAAGTTCCCAAATTGTATAAAAATTGACATATTGGCTTATTTTTCGATGTTCTTTCCATCCATATGGTTGGATTTCCTCAAAACATTGTGCAAGTGGGCCAAAAAGAGATGATCAAGACTTAAGTGATAAGATCGCACCGCACTATATCACTATGACTATATATATATATATATATATATATATATATATATATATATATATATATATTAGATATTTTATATATAATATAAATATATATCTACAATTATGTATATATTATCTAAAATATATATACATATTTGTAATTATTATAGATATATGTATAGATAATATATAGATTCTCATAAGAAGATAATTTAATAATTACAAATATGTATATATATTATAGATAATATATACATAATTGTAGATATATATCTATAATATATATAAAATATCTCTATATATATAATATGTATTATTCGAGTATCATCTCCCTATATATATATATATATATATATATATATATATAAAATCCTATTTGAACATTTAACCTTTATTGTACTATGGGTTTTTACTCTTTAATATTCATCTAATTACTAATCTTTATCCAAGTATTATATCTTGTAAACATAACTGAGAGAGTTAAGAAAATTTGACTATATTTACGAATTTTGCAGTCAACATATAAATGTTGATTACAAAATAAATGGAATGGGCAGGTGGTTAAAGTCTGAGGCATGGCTCATTTCACCATACTTGTTCATCTTAATCTCTTAGATACTGACAAATTTGCTCAATAAAGCTGAACAACTTAGCCTCCTTATAGGTTTTAAAAAAGCATAATCAAAATCTATCAACCACATACTCTATGCTGATGACTTGTTTATATGTTGTAGAGCCATTAGAAGTAATGTCATGATTATACATCATTGTTCACAAATATACTCCTCATTGACCGGTAAAAATGACAAACCTGAAGAAATCTGAAGTGTTCTTTCCCTCATGGTTTAACAGGAAGGTTAGAAGATCCATCCTTAGATTTATGGCCATAAATCAGGGACAATTTTCCTTTAAATACCTAGGTGTGTTGGATTCCCCCAAAAAGACTACCGGTGAGCTATTTTAACCCATTAGTGCAATCAGTGGAAAGAAAATCGGCCCACTAGAGAAAAAGAAACTTATCCATAGCTGGGAGGCTTACTCTGGCCAATTCTACCGTTATTTCAATGCCTTTATATGGACTCATTACATATGTCATTCCTGACACTGTCTTGGAAAAAAATCTCTAGGCTAACCAGAGAATTCATTTGGGGCAGTAATAGGAACAATGGTGGGTTCCATCTCATTAGTTGGAGTACTGTTATCCAACCTAAAACTGAGGGAGGGTTGGGTGTTAAAGATTTGAAAAGAATGAAGTTCTCCCTCTTGGCCAAGCACACACTAGATCTAATTAACAGTGTAGATAAGAACTAGGTTAAGCTAATGACATACAAATATGGGAGGCTGAACCCCTGAGAATCTAAAAAAATCACTAAGGCATCCATTGCTTTCACAACAGTTCAAATGAATATGATTAAAAATGAGAAAGCATATCACATCCATTCAGACATTAACAACAGACTCCATCTTACTTGATATCTGGCTGTTTGATATTCCAATACAATTCAAACCTACTTTCTTGAACATGGATTTTGAGCTAACACAAATGCAGATCCATAATATCACAACAGAGTATAACTAGGATGAGAAGTAAATTCAAGAGCTATATCCTCCTTCTATATATCTCCCAGGTTATCATCGAAAACAAAAATATTGATTGGGAAACAGAGGAAAGGGAGTGGCTCTTGGCACACCATACAAGAGGAAGATCACTCATTGCAACCATCTATGAATCCAATGATAATTGTGAAAGAATTGACCCATAGAAAGGATAGAACATCCTTTGGAAGCTAGAAAAAACTCCAAGTGTTAAAATCTTTCTACAGAAATTCCTTCATAATTGTCTGCCAACAAGGTAAATGCTATACCTCAGAAATGTAGGGCCAAATGAGCCTTGCCCAATGTGTTTAATTGGAGAAGAGACTAGCTCCCATTTATTTCTAAATTGCAGGTGGACAATAATGATAGGGGAGGAAATCCATAAAGAAGGATTTTTCAAGAATTAGAATGTGCAAGCTGGTGGACTCGTTAAGGGAGAATGGCTGACAACGGGACTTCTTGGAAACCATCACCTATTCAAATTGGAGGGTTCTATATTGGCAAATGTATTATGGAAGGTTTGGAAGACCCGATATCATAAAATTTTTAGAGGAAGACAAATCAACCCACAGATGTGGTCTCGAAGAGCATATATGGAGTTGAGGAGTATATGCAGAGAGTGCTTCCAATTGAGGAAGTCAACAAGCTGAAACAAAGGAGATGGAGTCAGGAGCAACATGAACACTTACTCTTCATTGATGCATCATGGATAAACTAGGTGAGTAAAGCAAGTCTAGGTTACATGATATTGGCTAATAGGGGTAATGTTTGTAATGTAGGGGCCATAACAATAGAAGCCAACTCAAGCTTTGATGGGGATTTGAAAGCAGTAAAGGAACGATTGAAGAACCTATTAGCCCTGGGAAATGGACAAGCCTTGATACAGACATAAAACATAAGCTTAACAGAAATGCTACAACAAGGGAAGGAGGACACATATTAGACACAACCAGAGAATGCAGAAGACTCCTGCAACAACTCAATCATTGGGAAATCATATATATACTGAGAGAAGATAACTAGGCGGTGGATCAATTGGCAAAGCTTGGTAGAACTGTTGGAAGGAATTGGAAATATGAAGACATTAGAGAAATGTCAGTGTGGATACATAACCAAGTATTGAAACTAAAGGAGATGGTTATAATTAGTTAGCTTTTTAAGCTTTGTTTTAACCCCAAAAATAAAATAAATAGAAAGAATTAATCTGTTCTTATAATTGAGGATTGATTGAAAGACTTATAAATGGAAATAAATAATCTAATCCTATAATTAAGGGTTGATTGATGCATATATGGAAGGTGATAGATTAAGACAAAGGATCCTCAATAGGATCTTTAACACCTCATGCAAGGTGAGTGTCGTATTTGAATAGACATGGAGCTTGGATGAGAAAAATTGAAAGAGACATCTTGTCACACTTTTGGTGAAGATATCGACAACCTGTAAGTGAGAGGGCACATACTGTGTGCGAAGTTTGCCGACGAAAACAAGTTCGTGAAGAATTAAAGTGGTAGTCTAACTCAACATGCTTGGCCCGCTTGTGAGAAACAAGGTTGGAGCTCAAAAAAATTACACTTTTGTTGTCACATAATAAACGAGGGTGTTGTGGAAAAGAAACTTTGAGGGCATGAAGAAGATGTGAGTTAAAGAATTTCTGCAATAGTGAGAGCAAGAGCACACGATACTTATACTCACAGCTTGAACTAGAAACAGTAAGTTGCTTCTTCGGACTCATGGAAACCAAATTGTTGCTAAGGTAAATGGAATAACTAGGGTAGAGTGACGAGTGTCAGGACATCGTGCCCAATCAACGTCAGATTAAGCTACTAAAGCACAAGGAGCAACAAATGGATCAAAAGTGAGGCCAAAATATAATGTGCCCTTAACATTGAGAATAATGCATTTTACGACAAGTAAGTGATCTTCAATTGGAGAGTATAGAAATTGACTAACAGAGTTTACAATATGAGCAATGTCGAGACGTGTGATGGTTAAATACTGGAGAGCAATTACAAGAAATCTGTAAAGAGTGGGATTTTGAAATAAGAGGACCATCAGAAGAGAGCTGTTGGGAAACAACCATGAGTGTGAACAAGTTTTTTTGTCAAGTAATTGAGCTCGCTTAGGAATGTCTCGTGCATATTTCAGTTGACTGATAAAAAGACCATCAATTGTGGGTGTAGCTTCAAGGGCAAGAAAGTAAAAGAGAGAACCAAAATCCTTTGTAGTGAACTCAGAATTGAGCTTACAGGTAAAGCTATCTAGAAGAGATGAGTTGTTGCCTATAATAATGATGTCGTCAACATAAAGAAGTAAGTAAATAATATTTGACTGCTTATGAAAGATAAAGATTGATGTGCAACATGACTTCAATAAAAACCAAGGTGAATGAGGAAAGAGATGAATCGTTGAAAGCTGGCATGAGAAGCTTGTTTTAAGCCACAAAATATTTTCTTCAATTGACAAACATGATTAGGGAAGCGAGGGTCAATGTACCCAGGAGGTTGTTCCATATAAACATGTTTAGTAAGATGATCATTGAGAAATGCATTTTTGACATCAAGTTGGCTGAGAGACCATTTGTTGGTTGAAAAAAGATAAAGTATAACACAGATAGTGTTGATGACCTTGCTAAAAGTGTAGTTAAGACCAAATACATGTGTATAGCCCTTGGACCCAAGGCTAGCTTGGAGATACTCGGTAGATCTATTGGGCATGTATTTGGTATGAAACACCTATTTGGAAATCACAATGTTGGTGTTGGCAGGTCTAGGGACCAAAATCTAGGCATGATTATTTTGTAGACCTTGAACTTTTTCATCCATGGCGCCTAGCCATGAGGAATTTTTGGTGGCAGATTTGAATCATTTAGGCTCAGTAGATGTAAAGAGAGGAGAGAGAAGACCAGAGGAGCCCAAGAGAGCAAGATTCGTCAATGGCGAGTTTTGAAAATACTAATTTTGGCTCGTATGAGCATAGGATGAGACTCCATAGTCCATAGGAATAGTCATAGGAGAAGTAGTGGTAGGTAGCTTAATGGTGGGCTCAAGAGAAGCTAGGCTAGAAACTAAGTTTTGGAAAGATGGACCCGCAAGAGAATCATCGACATATAATGACTCATCCACTAGATAAGTACAAATAACACACAGGTTAGATTCGGATTGAGCTATATGCAAGGAATGTGGCGCATGGGAATATGGAAGCATTTCTGTGTGTGCCTTGGTTCCAGAAAATTTGAAAATTGAAGGGAGGATATAGGTTAAGCCTGAGAAGTAACTAAGGAAAGTGATTTTCATCAAATTGGGCATGTCTGGTGATCTATAGCCTAGATGTAGTTGAGTCAAGACAACCGAACCTTTTATAAGAGGAGCTGTAAACCCAAAAAAAAAAAAAAAATGCAAGGAATACCAAAAGGAGAGATTTGTTAGGCATATGATCACATAAACAACCAAAAGGATGAAAATTTTCATAATTTATAGAGGAGCTATATAAAAGCACAAAAGGAGACTTACCTCTAAGAAGTGGTGTAGGCAAACGGTTAATGATGTAAGTCGCAGTACTAAAGGTGTCACCCATAACTGAGGAGAAGTGTCAGAATGGAAAAGCATGGCTAAGCTGGTCTTATTTACATGACGGTGTTTTCTTTCAGCATGATTATTTTGGGCATGCAGGAGTATATGGACAAAGAGTTGATGATGAATGCCAAAGGTACGAAGGTGAGCTTTAAAGTAGTGGCTAATAAATTCTGTACCATCTCACTTTGAAAAATTTTGATACAGGAAGAATGTTGATTTTTCATAAGTTTTTAAAATTGAATAAATGTATCATAAAAGTTAAATTTCAATTTCAATGGATAAAGTCAAGTGAAACGAAAATAATTATCAATGAATAAACATAGAAGACAAAACCCAAATTTGATTTTACAGGTGAAGGGCCCAAAAGTCGCAATGAATAAGATCTAACATATTAGACGACCTATGTTCATTAGGAGAATAAGGAAAACGGTGATTCTTCGCAAGTTGGCATGTACTACATAAGGTAGGAGATGACAATAACGAGGTAAGAAATAGCTTTCCTTTTTTATTTAAAAAAGAGATAACGGAATGATTCACATGAAGGTCTTGAAGGCACGACCGTATGTAATGACTAGACCGGTGCCGCGCTTCATCAATTGGAGGTCATTTTTGAGGCGAAATTCACGGGCCTTGGAGTAGTGACTAAAGGTGATCTCCATGCAATCCAAAACTCATGGGATGTGGAAAGGTCAACGACTTCAGCCATTGCTTCCTCTATGAGGGAGGAGAACATAAGTCTAAGGAGACATTAGTCGGTTGCTTTCTACATCTGATGTTTGTCATTTGGCGTTTGGGAAGTGGGAGGGTCAAATAGAGGTGGTGGCGGAAGGGGGGCATCCACATGACCTAGCAAACATTGGCTTTCAAGAAGAGGAAGGAGTTGGCTCTTCTGTAAGAGGTAGTTGGAGGAGGAGAGCTTGATGGTAATCATGTGGATCATGGTGTTGAAAGGAGAAGGGTGGGAGAGGAACCAGAGGCCATTGAGGACCATGGATGCTAATCCAGGCAGGCCCTTGATACCATGAGAATATTTGAAAACCTCCACACTTTTTGTGGTGAGAGTTTTTATATTTATATTCATAATATAATGATTATATATAAATACTAATCACAAAATAAATGCAAAGAATTAATCTACTCATATAATTGAGGATTAATATATTGATGCACATATGAAAGACCCTATAAATGAAAGTAATTAATATGTTCCTATAATTAATGGTTGATTGATGCACATATAGAAGGCCTTAATCAGTTGTTGTCTCCCTTAACTATTGTCACTTTTGTTTGTCTAATAAATATTACTGATAATTACCCCAGCCCCTGCACTGTTTGTTTTTTACTTTTGGGTCCTTGGGGGGTGTAGGGTTTTAGTATAAATAGTATTTTGGGTGGGTAAGGTATAAAGGCAAGTAGGGAACATACAGTGCTAGGGATTTTTTGATAATTTTCCCTAAATATTATTCAAGAGCCTTGCCTTCTTTGCCATCTCTATACGAATCCACTACTAAGTAGTGTTGGAAATCTATATTTCTATGATGCACACATTTGAGCTTCTTCAACACTATTCTTAGGTAAACGTCCTTAAGGCAGAGCCTTATTACTTTATGTGTTTTAATTCTTATTTTAGATGTAAATGGGGGTAATGTTTGTTGATTTTTGTATAATTGCTAGGTCATATCGCTTCATCTTTTGGACATTCTCTACAAAAGGAAAAGTGTACTTAAAATTCTGTGTGTCTTTGTTAAACCTATTGTCCGAAACTTTTCATAACATGGTAAACATATCCTTTCCAAAAAAACATGTTAAACATATTATTCTTATTTATGTCCTCACTTATTATATCATTTAGAAATTGTCTTATTTGCACTCTTTTGTACAATTTTGCTAGCTGAGATACAAAGAAACTTATAATTGTCAAAAATATTATAAAAAAGATTAAGTAAAAAATGTACTTTTATTCCACAAACCATATCCGATATTCATTTCATCAGTAAATCAATGTGATTTTAAATCAAAACAAGTAAAAAAAAAAATACTAGTTTTATTTTTATCAACCTTTTAATTTTAAGGGTAAATTATCTTTTAATCTCTAATACTATTTGACACTATTTCCAACTCAAAACACACACACTCAAAGCACTATTAGACTAACCCCGAAGGGACTTAAAAGACAATTTGGACACTATTTAAAGGACTAAAAGTTAAATAACTATTAATTTAAAGACCATGAAATATTTGTTTTCTAAGATGTAAATGGATACACAAGTATATCACATAGACAAAATTTACAATTAATTATTTGATTGTATAAATAGAAAAATTTAAGAAAACTGTATTGTCTCCATTACTTTTTTTTTTACATAGGTCATAAAGAAGAGGATTTGTTTTGTGTGGAGCAGGTAAAGCTGGCATTTTTCACCTTGTTCATATATAGAGATAGGCTGAGCTTAACTTAATTTGTTCACCAAGTGAATTATTGGCCCTGCTTTTGCAGGCGGGAACTCAAATTTAGGAGCTTTTACCAACCAAATGAATTATCCAACACGAGACCTATGATACCGGCAGATGAATGGTCCTTTAGTTCCCTAATATTCCTTGTTGCCTTTTTTTTTCCCGGATCCCTCACATATACTTTTGTTTTTTTCGCAGTTTTGTCACAACTATCTCTGTCAAGGAGTACGTTTAGAACTAACTAGTCACTTAGTCCAATTCTTATTAAACTAAATTAAGATGTGGACAAATTTCAGGGCTCTAACAGTGAGATACACAATCTTTTTATATAGCTGACTGCTGACATAGTTATTACATATAAGGGCACTACTAGAATTCCATGTTTATTTAAAATCTAGAGTCAAACTTTAGATTAGGATCTTATCCAATTTAATAAATCTTTTAAGAAAAAGAAGCCTATTTGGTTAGTGTATTTAATTCTACAATGGATTCTTCATTTGGTCTTTCAGATGGGACATCACCTTCACAATTTCAGAGTAAGGAAACTCTCTCTTTTGTCATGTGTTCTTATAAATCTTTGCATTAAAAGTGCACAAATTCACTTTCCTTGTGGCAAGTGGGATGACAGAAAAACACAAACATGTCTTAATAAGTTGTTTGTGCAAAGATGATGCTGTCTAGAGTTGGTCACTCCTTTGCCAGACAATGAAAGATATGTTTAAAGCTAAACAAGAAAACAATGGAATTAGCATTTGAATTATCATTCAAAACCAAAAACATGCAGTTTTCCATTTACTAAAGAAAATATTAATATATGCAGTATGCACCACACATTTTCCATTCACGGGAGTAAGCTACAAAAGATTGAATGAGAGGCCAAGTTTGGAAGCTTTATGACTTGGATACTCCAAGACACCAGTCCATTCCTTCCCACTAACCTTTATAGTTACCTGAGAATTATTAAAAATATTATAAAAAATATTTTTTCAGTAAGCTTAATTTATACAAACCATCATCCCAAGAAGAAGAAGACAGCCTTGCTTTTGTACTGTTAGTAGCAACCAATGACCCAAAGGTCCGTTGGTATTCTCTTCTGGATAATCCAGGATCAAATTTTCATTTTTATAAAGTGAGGATCAAGTATGATATTATTCCCCTATGAACTGGGTCGAACTAGCCACACCTGCAGTAAAACACGACCCAAGAGTCTAATGATATTTGGGTCTCTTGTTAAGATGTGAGATTTTTCTGTGTATAATCGAAGATCGAATCCCCACTCTTACAAGATAATAGTCAGGTATATAGTGTTATTTTCTTATGAACTAACCCAAAGTCGATGTTTTTGTGGACCAATCCGGAATCGAGCAGTTAAGTCTGTACACATCTTTGACTTATCTTCCGGACAGTTGTTACATTTGTGAAAGAAGAAGAGAAAGGAAAAAAAAAAACACTGTTTGTTTATTCAATATCTAAATTCCATCAGCGTCTTGATCCTGAGAATTATCAGAAGAATTATCAGAAGAAACAAAGCTTTTAATCTCCTGCATGACTTGATGGCAATGATCATTGTTTGGAAGCAAGTAGAACCCAATGGTCGCTTTTTCCCGGAAAACAAGCTTCACTTCATGGCCGGCGTTCCGGAGACCTTCCACGTACTTCAACTGCCAGTCATGAATCAAGTCCAGTCCGGCCACCACCACCAGACTCTTCGGAAACGGAACCCCCTCCAACGTCATGCCCTCCGGCCCGAACGGATTGCACGCCGGGTGGTCACGGTCGGCGCCCTCCGGCAAGAACGCTTTCCAGTACCAGTCCCGGTCTTTCAAAGTGACGAAGTACTTGCCGTCCAGCCGGAGTTCGGACTCCGTCCGACTCTCCCCGCCGAACATCGGGTTCAGGAGGATGTTCCCGGCGAGACGGATGCCGGACGAGACGGCGCGGAGTGCCACGTGGTGGGCTATGTTACCCCCGGAGCTATCTCCGGCGAGGAAAACCTGGGGGTCGTTACAACTGAGCCAGGGCTCGCCGGAGACCCATTTGAGGGCGGCCCAGCCGTCTTCGTATGCGCAAGGGTGGCGGTGCTCCGGGGAACGGCGGTAGTCAACGGAGACGATGACGGCTGGCGCGCAGTGACGGAGGAGACGGCGACAGAGAGAGTCGTAGATGGCGGTGTTGACGGTGGAGTGGGCGAAGCTGCCGCCGTGAAAGAAGATGATGACGGGGAAACGGTCGGGGAGGTCGGTTGGACGGTAGATGCGGACGAGTAGTTTGGTTGAACGGTCGATGACGCGGTCGTAAGAGAAGACGCCGTCAACGGGGACAGTGCTCGCCGGTACCTTGCGGTCAAGATACTCGTGAAGGTGACGGTCGAAAGTTCCGTCCGGTCGCCGTTGCATGTTGTATGCCAACTTGAAGTTGGAGATCAGTACCCATGTGTTCAAAGGCACCACCTTCTAATAAATATACATAAATAAATAATTTTTATTTTTATTTATTTAATTAAATGAAGAGAAAAAAAAAGAGAGAGTGGGTACCCGGGAGTCGTTAGGGTTGAGGTCTTCGTTTCCGGGAGGCATGGCGAGGAGGAGGAGTAGGAGGAGGGGGAGGTGAAGATGGATTCGGGTGGGAAGGAGTAAAACCGTTAACGTGGGACCCGATAGGGCCGGGAAGTAGGGAAGGGGGAGTTCTTGGATGAAATAAATATATATAGAGGACTGGACTGGAGTCGAGTTGATGGATTTTTTTTTCCAATTAATTGATTAAGTTGGGAAAACGACAAAATAGGTCGGAGCGTGAGACGGACGCAAACACGCGCGCAAGACGACAAGAAAAAGACTAGGGACCTTTCTACTATCTGTAGTACTTATTTTCTTCTTTGACAAAACTTTTATTTATATAACCCCGTGCTTTGGTGTATTTACCAATCAATACATATATAAAAATAAATATTATTTCTAAAGAGAGAAAAAAGAATTAAAGAGGGTTAGGGTTTTAGATGGAGTCGTTGTGTCAGGTGGCTGGAGTCATGGCGGGTGGGAAAAGGAAAGAGGATTGCGTGCAAGACTTGGTCTGTGAGTGAGACTGGAAACAAAGGCAGTCACAGAGAGAGAGAGAGGCTTCTTGTAGTTTCTCTGGCAAATGAAATGAATCAATTCAAAGTTTAAGATTTATATTAAACTTTGTTATTATAGTCATTGGTGTTATGGTGGTGGTCCATTCAGAGTTCTACACCTCATTCATCCACAGAAGGGTACGTGGCAACATGAGAACCTCCTGCTATGTTAAGCGGTAAATACTAAATACTATATATATATATAGTCATGGATTTTAGTTTTAATGTTTTTTGTTATTGAAAATATTTCTTGTCTATGACTTGTTATCTATAAGAAAGTAGTATATTTAATGGATATTATTATAAAATATATTATGTTTTCAAATAGTAAATATATTGAGTAAGATTTGAATTTGAATTTTATTAGTGAGGGCAGCCTGAAGCTACAAAACACCAGTTATATGCGGGATTCGAAAAAATATTAGACCACTTGAATCTATTGTATATAGTCTTATCTTACTTTTTATTCATAATAGATAATTTTCAATGTGCCAAGGCTTCCTTTTATAACACATGACACACAATTTTATTGGTGAGAAATATTAATTTAAAAAATTAATATTAATAATAATAAATATAAATATTTTTTTATGTGTTTTTTTATAAATATAAAAACTCATTTTGTTTTTATCAAGGACAATTAGGCTTATTGATACCAGATTCCTTATTAAGCGGTTGGGATTCTCTCGGATTATCCGGGATCGAATTCCCCTCTTGTAAGATGGGGCTTAGGCGCATTGAGGCGGCTCCACGCCTGTTTATCCTCGATTTCTCTCAGTGACATGCGCTGTCAAAAATAAAAAATAAAAAATAAAACCATTTTTTTTTATTTGATAATGATGTGAAAAATACTTCCATTTCTCAATCTCAACCTACTGAACCCTACTGAGAGAATGTCTTCTTAACCACCACTCTTATGAAACTTGGTTTTTACTGTTTTTTTTTTTAAATAATAATTTGCTGTTCTCTTTTATAGAAACTCTAATGTAAGCTAAAGAATTATCAAAATCCACAATTTTTTAATTTATTAAAAGTTGATATTTATTGAAGTTTTACTTTCTTAACTGTGACTTGTCGGAAGAATTAAAGGCCACATGAAAGAACATATATAATACACACAAAACAATAATTGAAGATGAGTGCACCGCCAAGTTCCTCCAAAACAGAAATCACTATCAAACATACTACTCTAATAACCCGGTCCAATTAACAAGAAGAATTTTTCTTTTTATATATTCGGTATTATCTAGATTTTATTGAAATTAAATTTTTTTTTCTAGAAAACTTAAAAATTAAATTGATTATTCATTCATCTAATTTTTTTTACTGTTTTGATTTTTATAATATTTGTTTTATTGGAACATAATGGTTTCCATATTAATGAGACTATTGATTTTCCGAAACGGCTAGAATTTTAAATTTATATGGAAAGACTGGATATGGGTTCTGATGACCAAATAAGAAAAAACCCTAGCTGCCTTGTCTCTTTAGAAAAAATTCGAAAGAGTTTTCATCGTTTTTTCTTCTTAGATTTATACTCATTTCATCTTGTTTATTTTTCTTACGATTTGGACACCGTTCCATGAAACGCTTTATTAACTCTCTCCAAATCGTGTTTTTAGGAGAGACTACACCAGTCAAATCCTTGGATAGTATTCCCAAAACCCAATATCGATAACATCATGCTTCCGATACTAATATCTATTATTTTTATTCATAAATCATATTTGTTCTTCTCACATGTTTTTCAGGAAAAGTGTGGGTGAGAGATACAATTTTATAAGAACATTTATTGTTAATTTTATATTTAATTATTTTTTATAATATAATTAATTTTATATATAGCATGGAAAATATTGTGCTAACAGATTTACATTATTAACTATTTATATGTTTTGTTAATGTTGAAGCACCTTGTCGGCATCCTTTAACCCAATGCTTACATGGCATAAGAGGTCAAAGTAAGGTTGGAAAGTCAAAGCAAAGTGAGATGTCAACGCATGGCAAGACGCTAGGAATGGGAGATAGACATGAAGTCTTGAATTGGTGCTGAATTAGTGTCGGAGATTCCATACAGTCCACAGATTAAGAAGCTGATTGAAGATGTGATTAAAGGCCCAAACTTGGGTGATAGAAGAACCAAATTTAGAAAGAATTCGTGGAAACAATCTTGGAAGATTGTACAACCAAAACGTTGATTGAGGAGATCAAGGTTTGGAAGGAGAGCTCTCGCCTTAGAAAGGTGCAACTTTTGATGGACTGTGGACGTGGCAGAGAGGGGTCCAGTCAGTTGCCGTGATCGGGAGAATCCGACAGAGGTCGACTCAGACACAACCAGGAGGGTTGGAAAGTCTTGAGGTCATGGTGCAACGCAACGTTGCAACCTCACTCAGTTCAATAGTTGGGCCAAGTTGCAAGCTCGGTTGCAATAGAAATTGCAACGACTAAATTTGGAAGGCGTCTAATTTAGTAGCAACGGAGATTTTGGAGACATTAAAAGAGGAAGACGACATCTTAGGCTTGTAGAGCATCTACAGAAGACCTTGCTCTAAATGATTGATGAAAGACCACGGGAGAAAACCTTGAGGGAGAGGAAAAAGTGGCTATCGGTAATTAATTGGGAAATGGG
Organism: Dioscorea zingiberensis; assembly: GCA_026586065.1. Taxonomy (NCBI): domain Eukaryota; kingdom Viridiplantae; phylum Streptophyta; class Magnoliopsida; order Dioscoreales; family Dioscoreaceae; genus Dioscorea; species Dioscorea zingiberensis. The sequence continues at coordinate 50,517,288 of CM048821.1, read as the reverse complement.
GTGCTGATGTTGTTGTGAGTGAGTGAGTAACACTTGATTGTAATCATGTTTTTCACCCTTTTTTAGTGGATTTTCTATCTCTGGCTTGTCCCCCAAGCGTAGGCAGGGAAGCCGAATTGGGTTACCAAATATTGTGTGTTTTCTCTCATTTCTTGTTTGTTGTGTTTGTTTTGTGTATGTGTGAGCTTGTGTGTACTCTGAGAAAAAGAGTTACAACTGGTGTTACAACTACACCACACAATAGCCGCGACAAAACTAATATGTTTGAATCCGAATGATACATCTGTAAATACATAATCTTCTTTCTTATATGAAATATTGACTTTCTAATTTATTTTTCTCAAAACACTATCACAATATTAAAATGATTGAGAAACCATGACAAGTAAATGGAAATACCTCTTTTCCAAAGGTGCAATGAATTGTTGGAGATAACTTAAATGTTTTAGGATTATTATGCATTTAAAATATGATTTAATTTTTGTGTGTTTTTATCCATTTTTGAAGTTTAGGAAGATTTGAATTATTTGGGTTATAAACAACATTGTGCATACACCATTTAAAATATGATTTAATTTGTGTGAGAAGTTTTGCCAAGATTGAAGTAAATTTTTTTTTTTTTAAGCATTTGTGGCTTACAAATATATTATTGTTTTGGCATCTACTCTCGGCTTACTATTTCATACCTTTTTTCCAAGGAATGACATGAAAATTGATTAATCTAGAAAAGCTACAAAGACATGATAGCAATATATTCCAACCTAAGCATTTTATATTAAAAGATACTAAATTGATCTTTGGAGAATTAGATTAGAGTTGTTATTCCATTTACTAAGAGTTGTGAGATATTTTCCAACATGGGGCTACATATATGATGATGATCCAAAACACAAGACACTACTAAAGGAGAACAAAGATGCACAACAAAGTAATCCTCTGTTAGTTATTATAATGTAGCCAATACCAACCTTAAGGGTGTCAACCATGCATCCATGATGCATCTATGAAGACCAAGTAGCTTAAGTTATCCCTCATCCATTATCTGCTATTCTTCTCTTCCATATCTTCTATTGTAAGCTCCTGTTCTTGGTATTCTTTGGCCATGATGATCCCCTTCTTGACAATACTTTCAGGATCAAATAAGATTCTTTGAAAAACTAGATTACATCTGGCCTTCCAAATCTGCCACAAGGTATTCCCCACAACCACTGTTTCTTCTTTTAATTTTTCTCCCTTTGGTCTCCCATCTCCAATTATCCAATCACCACTCTTCAAATATCCATTTCTAATGGCATTTGGATTTAGATATCCTTATTTTGTAACCTCAATCCACACTTGTTATGCCATCCTACAATCAAAGAAAAGGTGATTAATATCTTCTCTGGGAAGGTTACATAGTAAGCAAGGACTGTCAGGTCCTATTCTCAGAAGTTTCCCATGGAGGAGTTTCCATAGGAAAAATTTCACTTTAGGAGCCATCTTTATCTTACATAGTCTCTTCCATCCCTACCAATGTTCATCTGTCTTAATTCTCAATATATCATAAATCCCTGCAGACAGGGATTTCCTTGTAGTCCCCTGATTCCACTGCCAGTTTTTCCTCTGTTGTTACTGCTCAACCTATTTACATACAAGAATATCTCTCATAACTTTTGGGGTAATGTCATTTTTAATATCCCTATCCCATTGATCATTCTCAGTTAATTGTCCAACCTTCACATGTGTTAAATCATAATCCATATTAATGAAAGTAGGTTTCATTTGAATAGGCATATCAAATATCCAATGATCAGATAAAACAGAATCGCAATGAAGAATATTGATTGGAGTTAGATGGTCCCTAATCTCACCAATAGTGTTTTCCAGAGTTCTAAAAGTCCAAGAGATATTGTTTTGCTTAGTTTTATCCCATATGTTCAAAGGACCATACTTATAAATCATAAAGTTAACGCACAATTTATCATCACAATTCAGAAGTTTAATGAAATGTTTAGCTAGCAAGGTAGTTCTCATCAATTTAAGGTTTTTAACACCCAGTCCCCTTAGCCTTTGGGCTTGTAACAATAGCCCAATTACCAGACCAAATGAATCTTCTAACCACCTTGGAAATCTTATCAAGAATTATATTATTAATGGCAAATGTATTGAGTCCATATATAGGCAGAGCCATAATGACTGAGTTGGCCAATGTAACTCTACAAGCCATAGATAGTTGTAGTCCTTTCTAATGTGCCAATTTCCTTTCAACAATATCCATCATTGGTTGAAATTTAGATAGGGGAATTCTAGTAGGGGAAACCACCCAAAACACTAAATATTTGAAGGGAAAATTTCCATTATTTAGGCCAAGTATTTCTATAATAGATCTCTTTATTCTTCTATTGATTCATGTTGAGAAGTAGACTTCAGATTTTGTACAATTTTTCCTTTAACCAGTTAGATTTGAGTATATCTCTAGACACATATTCAATGCTCTAGCATGCTTTTTAGAGGCTCTACAGCACACAAGAATATCATTAGCATACACTATATGGTTAACATTTAAAGATTCATTGATTTTAATACCTCTAAGTCGACTAATGGAATGTGCCTTGTTCAGAATGGTTTTCAAATCCTGAGATACAAGTAAAAAAAATATAAGGAGAGATAGGATCCCCCTGTCTAATACCAGTACGCCTCAGGTTTAAACCATTTGCCAACTCTGCCATTGATGATAAAAGCTGTGGTAGAAGACTCAATACATGTCCTCATCCAAGAGATCCAGATGGAAGGAAAATTTAGTCTGATTAACACAGCTAGAACAACATCCCATCTCAAAATATCATATGGTTTTTCCATATCAAATTTAGCTAGCATCATAGGGTGGTCATGTATGTTCTTTTCTAATGAGTTTCTAACTCTTTGGCTATTAGGATATTGCCAAAGATATGCCTGCCTTGTATAAAAGCATTATGTTCTTTCCCAATAAGGTCAGGAAATCAAGTTTTAAGTCTACTAGCCAAAATTTTAGTGATAATTTTATATTTTATGTCGCATAAGGCTATTGATCTATAGTCTCTAACACTTTGAGCATTATTATGCTTAGGTATTAAACATATATATGTTTGATTCCAGGATCTAGGTAATACAACATGCTGAAAAAGATATAATACTAACTATATAACATTATACAGAGTTACCAATATTCTTCCAATAAGAAAGAAAGAATTCCACATTCAATCCATTTGGTCTAGGGGACTTACCCCTCGGCATAGATTTCAAAGCTTTAAAAATTTCATACCTTGATACAAGCTTGGTAAAATAATAGGTCGAATTTAAGGCATATTCTACACTACCCTGCTCTTTGTTTCTCCATAGTTCAGAGTAGAATTTAATAAATTGTTCAATATCATCTAGATCACTTACAATTTGCCCTTACTCAGTTTTAATAGAATTAATTCTATTTCTGCTTCTATGATTTTTAATAACTTGATGAAAAAATTTGGAGTTACTATCTTCTTTTCTTAACCATTGATTTCTAGACCTCTATGTCTAGTAACTTGTGTTTTGTCTTAATAAGGCTTGGTGTTTATTATGGTGACACCTCAACTTAATCCAACTGTTTGTTCTATTATCCTATTGAAGCTCCTCATTCTCAATCCTATGAATCTTCCTTTCTACCCCTATAATTTTTTTTTTGTCTAAATCTCTAGACATTCCTCTATAATTTTTAATTAGACCATTTCTTAAATTGTGGCATTTATGAGTGAAATGATGCATAGGGTTAGCATTTCCTTCCCCCATCCATATGTCCTTAATATTGTCTAAACATCTAGCTAACAGGATCCATTGATTTTCAAATCTAAAAGGCATGATTCCTTTATTTCTAACAAAATTATAGGATAAGAGTATTGAATTATGATCAGAATAATACCTAGGTAAATGTTCGATATGATAGCACACAATACTCTCATTTTAGAATCCATTAGCTAGAAACCTATCCAACTTAGACCATATCCTCGCTATCCCTCTCTCTGGTTGTTACACCAAGTATAAGGGGATCCAAAGAAATTCAGTTCTAATAGATTGTTATCATGTCTTAAAGAATCGAAGTTTCTAGATTTCAAACCTGTGGAGTGTCTTCCCACTCCTCCCTGTCTTTTATTGTTGTTTCTTATTACATTAAAATCCCCAGTGAGAATCCAGGGTCCATTTATTTTTGATAGACAAGCAAGCTCATCCCAAGTACTCTTTTGAATTCCAGTGACTTGGCTATTATACACGATCGAGAGCAACCATGTCTTATGGTCCTGAAATGAGATAATTAGGTGTAAAGCATACCTTGATACCACCACAGGAGTTACATTCCCCAAATCTCTTTGCCATAACACTAATATGCAACCCGAATATCCCATTGAGGTGATCGCAACCTAGTGCTATCCTTTCTTGAGTTTTCGACAAAATCTTTTCACTCTTTGCTCATCAACCTAAGATTCTACAAGACAAATAATATCCAAAGTCTTATTTCTAATCATTCGGTTAATATGACTTACCTTCTCTCTCCTTGGGATTCCTCGGTAGTTTCAACAGAAGACCTTCACGTTAAACATTGACAAGGTTGAGGTCCTTTGGTTACTTCATCCCCCCATCTTGAGAAGCTAATTCTCATTAATTGAGATCTTCTTCTTTTCCTTAACTTCCCCCTGTGAAGCCTATATCCTTTCAAGCTCCATCTGATCAGGAGGTTCTAGATCATCATCATCTTCATATATGCATTCTACTTTTCTAGAATGCTTTCCATAATCCTCCAAGGTTTCAATCATCCTATGAACGTAGCTTGAGTAATTCTTGGCATCGGAACTCTCCTCCATACCTATGCACTCAAGAAAATCATAGTTAGTGTGTCCTCTATTTTTTGGATCTCGTTCCATCTTAAGATAGGAAATGAAATTAGGTTTCCCAGAGAACTATCCCGATTCCTGAGGATTGGGTGGAATACTCTAGGTCTTCCCCCTTCCTCTCTGTCCCATGTGGCCATTATGAAGTCCCCGGTCAGAGGAGTTTCAACCCATTGGATTGAGGTGCATACTCCCTTTGGTGCTCCTCTCCCTACATCATCTACCCCTCTCCCTACTTCTCTAGCGACTAACCTGCTCGCGTGACAGAGCCCCTCGTTGACTATGTCCAACGACACTTTCTCTAACACTATTGGCCATGTGTTCTACGGCCATTGCCTCATTTGGACGGTCCTGTGACTCCGCCATCTCTCTTCTACCTCCTATATTACTATTCCCGACAGCCGCACCACACCCTCTTCCTTGTTTCTTCCTCACCATCAACCATGGTCCAAATCCCTAATTCTCCTCCTGTGTCTCGTTGGGAACATGAGTTGGTGCTTCCTATGGGAGTTTTGTAGTTTGACGTGATGGTTCTGCTTCCTCAGCTACCAGCTCCTCCTTTGGGCTTGGAGGTTTTGGCTCATTTCTAAAGTCATCCCATCAAAGCCCGGCTTGTCCCTTTTCACAGTTTTCTGCTCCATGCCCAACCACCCCACACTGGTAACAAAACATAGGCGGTTTTTCACAAATAAGAGCAACAAAAACAAAAGACTTCTTTGATTTTACCCAAACCCCACGCTTGAGGGGCTTCTCCAAGTCTACCTTGATGCATACCCTAGCGAACCTAGCTCTATCAAAGGTCATCGTGGTTTCTTAAATTTTGATAGGCCTTCCAAAGAATGAGGCCACAGACTCCATAGATGCCAAGTTCCAGTATTCCCAGGGAAGGTGATGCACCAGACTATTGCAGTAGTTAGCCTCTCAAAGGATGGTTGTAAATGTGGTCTCCACTGTATGATATAGAGAATCATCTGTTCACCATCCATGGACCGTCAGCCAATATAGTTTCCATCATTGTTTCAGTTGAGCATTGAATGAAAAAATATCTATTCAGCATATCGGCTACTAAGAATTCATCAAGGTATTTCCAGAGTCTTGCTAAACTCTCCTTAGCTATTGCAAGTGGAGGAGCCTTACCAAGTACCTAGCTTCGCATACATGACATTCTTCATCAGCAGCACTTCATCTTTTTCCAGCGCAATGGTGTTCGTCACCATAGACTTCAGCTCCTTAATCATCGGCCCTGCAACCGTCAACGTCTCTGTGGGGTCATATGCCTTGTTTTTTACAATGTTAGCCCAAAATCAGCCACCCACTCCACCACTAGGAGCAATATCGCCAGCCGATCCTTGTTTCGCCTTTCTTGCAGCATGAATAGAGAGATCATAAGTCTTTGGCATACCCTTTGAGGATAGGCCAAAGGAAACTAGAACTGAAATCAAAGTTGCGCCTTCAATATTCCTTGTTGTAGTCTTCCTCAACGCCATAACTTCTCCCCCACCTACCTTGCAAGTGTGGGGGAGAGTAAATGCCTAAGAAATTGGTTGTTTAGTGGAACGCTTCAGAGCGTGAGCGAGAGCAAAGCGCTTCAGAAAGTTTCTTGTATCACACTGGGAAACAACTTTATTGCTAAACAAGCGATCTAGGACTAATAAATAATAAAAGAAGGAAAATTTCATAGCTTGATACTTCTTTTTCTTATGGTTCCCCATCATTCTCTTCCAGAAAAATTGTCATCAAGTTAACTTCGAAATTATGATGATAATACTAATACAGATCTGCAACATTGAAGGTCTTTGAGATTTCCCATTCATGTCAAAACATTATTATAAAATCTCAAATTTTAATTATTTAAATACATAAATAGGAAATTTATTTAAAATATCCAACTTATGCAAAAATATAGTTAATTTTAACTCTAAGGCTTCATTTGAATAATAATATTTTTGTATCTTTACTTTTGTTAATTGTAATTTACAGGATATATCTACATAGTATCTAAGCTTATGTAATTTTCACATGTGTATTTGCAAGATATATATTATTATAGAATTAGATGAATTAATCTAATCTATAAAGATTTATTTAAAAAATATCATTCTCTAAAGAGAAGGACCTGAACCAAGTTAAGTGCATTAAGAATGAGTCTCAACAGATTTTGACATTAAATAAGGAAATCAAGGAGAGATGAAGAAGCTACTTTGATCTCCTATTAAATTTAAATCATGAGGATAACCTCAAAAATCTTTATGTATCAGCGATAGAGAGGAATTTTAGCTAAACACGTAGAATTAGGCCTACTGAGGTCAAGGAGGTACTGAAAAAGATGAAGGCTAGGAATGCTTGAGGCCCGGATGGTATTATGGCTAATCAAACTTTTCAACTCTATCCTACGAGGGGAAAAATGTCAAATGATTGGAGAAAGAACATTTTGGTTCCTTCATATATATTAGAATAAAGGAGATATTCAAAATTTTACTAACTACCGTGGCATTAAGTTAATGAGCCACATATTGAAACTTTGGGAGAGGTTAATAGAGAACTGACTTTGGAACATTACGAGGGTGTCAAAGAACCCATTTGGGTTTATGCCAGGTAGATCTACAATATAAGCCATTTTTTGTTAAGGCTCTTGATGGAGATCTATATATAAATGTTTTTAAGGAGATGTAGGAAGGAACAATTACGAGTGTGAGAACAAGGGGAATACAGAGGAATTTCTTATAATAGTAGGTCTACATAAGGGATTGGCCTTGAGCTCATACTTATTTACTCTAGTAATGGATGAGTTGACTAGTTGTATCTAAGGTGCCATTTCCATGGTGTATGTTGTTTGCAAATGATATTGTCCTAGTTGATGAGACTGGAGATTGAGTTAATCAGAAGTTAGAACTGTGGAGAAGCACTCTTGAAAGTAGAAGTTTTAGGTTAAGTAGAAGTAAGACAGAATATATGCACTATAATTTTAGTCCAAGTAAGAGAGAGGTAGGGGAAATGAAACTAAGTAGAATGGTAGTGTCTAAGCGTAACTATTTTAAGTACTTAGGTTCCATTTTTTAGGATAATAGAATGATATATGAAGATGTAACCTATAGAATCCAAACATAATGGCTGAAATGGAGAAGTGCCATGGGTGTGTTATGTGACAAGAAGATGCCTAACAAAGTAAAGAAAAAATTCTATAGAACGGCAGTTAGACCAGCCATGCTATACGGGAGCGAGTATTGGGCAGCTAATGTTCAATATATATTCATAAGATGAATGTGACATAAATGAGGATATTTAGGTGGATGAGTGGTCATACAAGAATAGACAAGATTAGAAATGAACACATCCAACGAAAGGTGCATGTTGCACCAATTGAAGATAGATTAAGAGAAGGGTGTTTAAGATGGTTTGGACACGTGCATCATAGACCCCCAAGTGCCCCAGTTTGAAAATGTAATAGTTTTGTAATAGAAGGTAAGAAGAAGGGTAGAGATAGGCCTAAGATAACATAGAGAGAGATAGTGTCTAAGGACCTACGTATATTAGATATTGAGTTGAATCTTGCCTTTGTTAGATGGATATGGAGACAGAATCCATATAGCCAACCCCATCTAGTGTTGGATTAAGACTTGGTTGTTGTTGTTATTGTTATATGTATGTATGTATTTCCAAGGATATATTTTTTAGTAGTCTTTTGTTGTATTTAAACAAGTGATTTTAAATGTTCTTTTTCTCTCAAAACATTTTAAACTATGTTCTTCTCAATGAACTAAAGACTAAAACAATGTAGTTATTAGTGGTTTCTTTGCATAAGGGAATGAGTAGGGTTTTACTTTCTAAATAATATGGGTTCCTTAAGTAATTTAAAATGAAATGCAATTAATTTAATGCAAACAAAATTATTAATGTGTTTAAGAATTAATTATAAAACTGATAAATAAGTTATAGTTATATTTTGTAAGGTAAAAGAAATAAAGAATAAATTAAGAAACCCAAATATTGTTAGGGTCATTTGCTAGTGTTTGTGTGTGTGTGTGTGTGTGTGTGTGTGTGTGTGTGTGTGTGTGTGTGTTCTAATTTTAAGAACTCGAAGTAGCAGACTCTAGCTCATGTTTGTCTATAAACTCAAATTTAGGTCCAAGATCTGCTTATATGCTAAAATGGTTGACCTAAACTCGATGCCAATATCAAGCTGAACTTGAATTGCTTACAAACAGTCTGATTATTTGCTAGCTCTACCTAGAATCTTTGGGATGGCAGTGGGAGTCATGTACAAGCAATGATGAGTAGCACCATTTACTCATGAGGGTGTGAGTTGTGTGTTGCATCAATCACACAAAACCCAAGAGTTGCAACCACAGGCTGTCATGCCCAAAACCCGACCTGCGACGTCGGTAGACCGGCCGCATCCAAGTAGGGATTGGTCCCACTTGTATGCAAGGCCTCATAATCTAATTACATTTGCTAACACAGTAATATAAATGACATTTAAAGGGTTTACTGGCCATCATATGGTCAAATAAAACATAACAAGGGTTCATAGTTTCCACAAAATACACACACGGCTACAAGGTACATCAATCAGCTTCTGAATGGGACAACACAACCTCTCATAAAATACTCTTGCAAAATACATAAATGATCACATAAAGAGGCTCACACAGACCTCACAAAATCATAAACCACCTCGCGGAAATCCCCCCCTACACTCACGATTTGAAACGAGGAAAAATCAACATATGAGCTCGAAAGCGCAGTTAGCATCCACTAAAAATAATAAGTCATGTATGAGTTATGAAATATGCCAAAAGTATATTAATAGTAATGTAACAGATATAATTTCCAAAGGTAAAAATAGATATCTTATAGCAACACCAGCTCGAAATAAGCAACTATTGTAATGCCCCGATTTTCCCTTGTAATTATCTTTCTAATTTACGAATAATAATATCAGAGAAAAGTAAGATAATCAAGGTTCACTAATGAATAAATAAATGACGTAAATAACAATGGTGTAATTTCCCTACACTTGGAGGAGTTGTTTGCAATGTTAAAGAACCATAGGAGAAATTAAATAAAAGGGTTAAATACTCAAATTAGTCCCTCTAAAATTTGGGATTGGCCCTTTTAGTCCCTCTATTCAAATTTTAACCCATTTAGTCCCTTTAACTGTTTAAATTGCAATGTTAGTCTTGGGCTCAATCGGTATTAGTTTTGCCTCAAGTTTGTCGATGTGGCTTTAATTATATTAAAATATTATTAAAAAATATTTTCTTAAAAAAAACTTAAACTAGAAAGCCAGAGGCGGATCCATTAATTTGGATCCGCATCCACTAGGCATCCCCATTTCTAATCTTCGATTTACTCCCTCACTCTCAAATCCCTAGCGTATTCTAACTCCCCTGTTTCTAATCTCCGATTTACTCCCTCACTCTCAAATCCTTAGCGTTTTCTAACTCCCCTTTTCTAATCTTTTGTTTACTCCCTCACTCTCAAATCCCTAGCGCTTTCTAACTCCCCTGTTTCTAATCTCCTATGAACAGTGGTGTAAGGGGCTAAATGCAATGAACTCTTCTTGATGATCTTCTTCTTGAGTAGGATTGTGATGCAAACCTTTAACAACATATTTCAATTGCATGCTGGAAAGGACTTTGGCAACAGATTTCAGTTGCCACCATTTGCTGTGTTGCAGCCGAAAACTGTTTCTGATATCTCTGTTACAATCAACATGTTTAGCAAATGGGCCACAGTTCTTCGATCACTGTTGCAACCCAAGGTCATGGGCATTCACTCCAGAGCTAGGCTTAAGCCCGCAATAGCATTGTTGTCCAAATGGAGTCTCTCCAACAGTTAGAGATTCATGTGCAGTCAGGAAGCCTTCCATACGTGGATGTCTCTATAGAAGGATAACTTTCAGAATAAAATTTTGCTTGGCCTCAGATGCATATTTATAACTGGTAATTTGAGTTGTAGTAACAACAGCAACACTTCAATGGAATTTACGTATGTATTTAGGTTAGGTGCTATAAGAAGAAAGTGGTAATGCAGTAGACTAGTATTGCATTCGTTTTTATATAATCTCTGTAAAGGTATTGTGTAATGTCCAAAGGAAATAATAAAAAGAGGGTGCAGATCAATGTTATATAACATTGTACTTATCAATGTTGAGAAATTGACCGGCAGGCAGTCATTCATACTGACAGTAAAAACTTGGTGATGTTGATGAAGCAAGAGAGTGGAGCTACAAATGAAGATACGCATGCAGAAGCAAGGGAATGCAAGAGGATGCTGGAACAACTCAAGAGTTAGGAGATGGTTCATATACACAGGGAGGAGAATCACTGTGCTGATGGTTTAGCTAGGATGGCTAGAGCAACTGAGAGAAGCTACTATTTTACAAATATCCAACAACTACCATAGTGGATGTTGAAGCTCTATGTAGAGCTGAAAGTTATTTTTCATATTTAGCTATGATTAGTCCATTTCTGTACCAAAAAAAATGTTATACAACTTTGTCCTTTCAATATAAATCAATTTCATTTCAAATTTTATAGTACAAAACCTTGTAGTGCTTCCCTGCTTTGTACTGCATATGTTAAGTAATACCCTTCATCAAAAGCAACAATAAATGCAAGTTGTATGTCACTAGGTAGACATATTAAATAGAACATTTGGTAAATGAACTCATTGAGGCAAAATGACTTACAATCATAGTCATTGTATTAATATGTTCTGCATACAAGGTAGACATATTGAACATAACATTTGGTTAACTCAGTAAATCAAAATGACATACAATCATCAGAAACATTTACAATCCATTATGCCACCAGTATTCACATGCGACTAACATTTGTGGAGTTTGAACAAAAACTACAAAGACTTCTTAACAAAAACCATCCCTAAACAATACAATAGCTTCAACTAATGACATTTTATGTTGTTATCATGCTTTGTTGTAGGCTTGGTGATTAGCTTCTTTGTTCTTGTTTTCCCTTGCAGCAAACCTCCTACTCCTCATAGCGTGACCATTAAACATCAAAGACCATGAATTATGACCAAAAGGACTACAAGGCACCCCAATGAACTATGTAACAAATATTGCTGACCAGTAATTCACTGCTAGTCACAAATAATGAACCATGTGCCACTTCCCTTCCTACAATTACTTCACCAGCGTGAGCACCCTGTAGCAAGTAACATAGTTGTTTCATTTCTTTGTAATTATTTGATAATGCATGCAACAAATATGTAACTGTTAGACACACACACAATTATCATAATGCATTCAGTATTGATAATTACTTCAGCAATAAGCAAGAATTATGACAATTATTGCTTACTTTCAAAACTTTAAATGAAGCTCTCTTTTGTTCAGATATAACATCTGTGAGTTTTGTCCCTTTTTTTCTCCTCCCTTGTTTTGTTCTCTGGCCAATTGGAGTAATGTTGTCAATTATGGCCTTCATAGAAAGCATAATTGTGGTTACAAACACTAAATTAACATTGGATTAAGGAACAAAAAAAAAAAAATCTTATGAGTAGAAACAAACTTACACTGTCAGTTGCCTTTTCTTTCCCCTTTCTCTTATTTCCCTGATTAGACTTCTGGCCACTTGGATTATATTAAAAGCTATAACCTACATTGTGAGGGCAGTTTTAATAAAGAAAATCACTAAATAATCATATTAATATGAGCACCATAAAACTTACACTATCAGTTCCCTTTTCTTTCCCCTTTCTCTTCTTTCCCGATTGTGTTTCCCGACTACTTGAACCAACATCATCAGCCGTGACCTATATAGATAGGATATTTTCTTATGACCACTAAATTAACATTGAATTAGATAAGTAATAATCATATTAATATGAACACTAAAAAACTTACACTATCAACTCCCTTTTCTTTCCTCTTTCTGTTCTTTCCCTGCTGTGGTTCCCGGCCACTTAATCTAATAGAATCAAATGTCACCTACATGAGAGAGCACTTTTTTCATAAACATCAAACTAACTTTGACAAATAAAGGAAATAGTCATATTAACATGGTGTGTTTTCTGGCCACTTGATCCAACAAAATCAAATGTCACCTACATAACAAGGCACTTTGTTTATAAACACCAAACTAACTTTGACAAATAAATATTCATATTAACATGAGTACTAAAACTTACGTTACTTGCTTTTCTCATAAATCTTACTCTATTGTGACCTACCCCATAGCAGATTCCATACTTGAAGACCCTACATGATCTGCATAGTTTTGTCTTGCTTTGTTTTTGCCTTCCAATGGTTCCCACTTCCTCTTCTTTGTTAGTCAACCAGGTATCCTTTTGGGTATTGGTGGAAGCAATGGACCTTTCTGACTTGTTTCCCACAACGGATTGATAGTGTACTGGTATGCCCTTAAATAGGTCTCCTTTGTAAACCATTCAGCCACATAATTTAGTGGATTCCTCAAGAGCAACTCCTGTCTGGTAACCTGACAACATGGCTTTTCCCTCACCTGTAAAAGCTGATCATTCCTAGAAACTTTATGGCTTGCAGCTCCATTCTACTCAATGTGCCACTTTACACACTTGTTCCTTCCCTTTTTAAGCTTGGCAATTATATTTGGTCCCAGATCAAAGGTCCACTTCACTACATACTCTCTGTTCACAACAACCATGTTTATCACATACTTAATGATGTATTCAAGCATGCTTATAATAGGTTTTCCTCTAACTTCTAGCAGCACCCTATTGAATGTTTCACGCATGTTATTATCGATGACATTGCACATGATAACATCACTGAAAAAAGCTTGACACCAATTGTTGATGGGCCACCTCTCTAACAACACCTCCATAGCCTTCTCACCTCCCTTCATATTTCTCATGCTCTGTAACTGCCTTTGTATTTCAGGTCGTAGGTAGTCCTAGCAGTATTCCAGAAGTGGAGCTGCATTTCTTTGCGCGGGTATTGCTTTCCCTATCTAGAATAGATGTGCCAAGCACACATCCTATGTTCAATTAATGGGAAGAGGGTATTAACTGCGTTGAGTAGACCTTACAAAGAAGACAATATAAAATTTAAAATACAGTCTTGAGTAAAAGGAAAACATTTTTTTTTGTTGCTTACCTTCTGCATGTCACTTGCTAGTGCCCATCCTAGACCTTCACCGATGTAGAGATTTGCTTGTAGTTGCTGAAGAAACCATGCCCAGCTCTTCGATGGCTTCTTCTCCATCACTGCCCATGCTATAGGGAACATTTGGTTGATCCCATCCCTCCCCACTGCCAAAATTAGCTGGCCCTTCATTAAACCCTTTAAAAAACAACCATCCACACCTATGAGCCTTCTACACCCATCAAGAAGAGCCTTCTACACCCATCAATAAACCCTTCCCTGACAGCACTGAGGCAAATCTACATCCTATGGAAAACAGGCAATGTACTTTGAGCTTGCCTTTCAAATACAACCAGAACATTGCTTCCGAGGTTTGCTACTCTCAACTCCAATGCATAGTCAGTCAACACCCTACAATAATCCCTAAATTGTTGTTCAATTTTTTTTTAATTACTAGACTTTTGGCATTCCTACACACCTTAGTAGAAATAAATACCCCTAAGTCCTTCCTAACCATTGACTTCAAGTGACGCGGCCTAATAAATGGCATAACAGGTATGACATCACCAATTTTTTTTCACAACTATATAAGCAGTCACCTTTTTGTTCCTAGTAACCTGACCAAGACATGAATGCTCAGACATATGATGTTTTGCAACAAACATTTTTTCCCACTGCACCAAAAGCATAAGACTAACCAATTGCAACCTTTTGCAACACACTTAACCCGAACCCTGAGTGCATCATTCTTCACATATGTAAACTCAAATCCCTTCCTAGTTGAATATTCAAGAAGTGCCTCCTTAAATAGTTTCAATTGTTGAAACCTAAGATCCAAGAAGAAAAAATCCTCCAAAGGCACATTGGTGTCATAATACCTCTTACTTGACTTGTGCCTTTTTGTATCATCTGCATCTTATTTCTCACTAGTATAAAGATAACTTCCTGGGTCTGATGACTCAATATATTCATTTCATATCCAACAACCTTGCAACTATCAGTCATTAGAGGGACCTTAGTGTTTTCAATGGGACATTCTCCAGTTTTAATAGGTCTTCCCCCATCTCTGTCTCCATTATCCCTTACATCACCATCCTCTTGTCTTGTCCTATTCCACTGAACATATTTGCTTATCTTATTCCTAGCCTCATCCCTTTCTTCATCGGCATCTGAACTATATATATCAAATGTAATATCTAGCAGACTCTCCTCATGATCTACACTCGAGTCACTACTACTTTCACTACCACTGTCACTCTTACTGTCCTTCCCCACATCCAACCCTACATGAGGTTCTAAATCGGATAATAAGGCATCTGGTATGCACATGTCCTCCTGAACCCCTGTTAATTCTACATAAATATCTACTGCCCAATATTTTTTTAAATAATTAGCTAAACAGATAATAAACTATCGTCACAAATAAGCTTTAATGTTCCCTCATCATAAATAAAAAAACAGGTTCAAAGACATCTTAACATTATATCATAACTCCTTGAGGTCTCCTAACAAGTCCCAATAACAAATCTTGTATGGATCAACAACAAACTCAACAACTGACCCATTAACATATTTAATCTCCCCTTCCCTCACCAATGTCCCTCCATGATGGTACTTAATAATGTATTCATCAGAACTAGCCATACTGTCATCTATAACAAACAAATGCAAATAAATTATCTAAGTATAGAGATAAGCAACATATTCAAAATAAGCATATCATGCTTTAAGAAAATAAAAGAATTTGAGATGCTTTTACCTGAAGAATATCCATACTTATAATGTAATTATTCTGTAGGTGTAATCAATCCTATTTCAAATAAAAATTTGAAATCTTATTTTCTTAAACACATCACTTCTCCAAAAATAAATATCTAAAGAATATCAATACTACCAATTTCATTCTACTTCACAGAAATAATACTTCCCTTTTACTTTTCACAGGTATATATATATATATATATATATATATATATATATATATATATAAAAGGTGGATATGAACTTAAAGGCAATGCATCATCAGGTTCCACTCCTGCAATACAATGAATACTAAACTGAAATTGAATATATTTCTAAAACATTTTAAACTAATTACAATGATACACCACACATGGTTATATATATATATATATATATATATATATATATATATATATATATATATTCTCTATCGCTTCCCCGGACGAAACTGACACCCAAATTATATATACAATGGTCATCCCTCCCTAAACCTAATGTTTCTTTCTAGGGACAAAATCCATATATAGAAAGGAACCACTAACTCCGGAATAAGATGGTTCACTAGACTCAGAACAATACAAAAAAGAGAAATAATAGGTTGTGGTCCCAATTTAAGAAATGCCAATAAACTACAATACATAAAGGTTGAGCATTACAACATATAAATCTAGATAATTGGAGTGGTGGAGCTTTCTAAGCGTAAAAAAACCAAAAAATAACAAATAAAAAAACTAAAATTGCTATTATTAATGTATGGTACAACTAGATAATTGGAGTGGTGGAGCTTTCTAAGAGTAAAAAAACCAAAAAAAAAAAAGAAAAAAAAAACTAAAATTGCTATTATTAATGTACGGTACAACTATCACAAAACCCTCATTGCATTCAACCCCTTACACCATTATCCCCATACACAAAACTTCAATGAAGTCCAAATCAAACATAAATAACATGAAGAATAAGGTAATTAATAATGTGATAATAATTCCCCCAAATAAACAAATTGGAAAAGGAGAGTACCTAACAGGGCCGATGAAGGCTAAAGGAGGGTGTTGAAAGTTGTAGATAGATTGAAGTAGGTTTCACTTCGCGGGATGGGGACCTCGAGCACGATGGTTCTCCTTGTTCACGATTGGGGGCTTCATTGGCGTCGAGTGGTGGAAGATAGCGGGGGACTTAGAAAGCGCTAGGGATTTGAGAGTAAGGGAGTAAATCAAAGATTAGAAATGGAGATGCCTAGTGGATATAGATCCAAATTAATGGATCCGCCTCCGGCTTTCTAGTTTAAGTTTTTTTAATATATATATATATTAATAATATTTTAATATAATTAAAGCCACGTCAGCAAAATTCACGGAAAAACTAACACCAATTGAGCCCAGAATTGATATTACCAAATTTAAACAATTAAAGGGACAAAATGGGTTAATTTTCGAATATAGGGACAAAAAGGGTCAATCCCAAATTTTAGAGGGACCAATTTGAATATTTAACCTAAATAAAAGTATGGGGGCGTCCGTATGTACATGACATCATTAACTTCGTGCTAGATGCATGCTATATGCATGGAGTATTTATGCATGCCTCGGCACGGGAGGAGCTACATGCTTAATGCATGGGAAAGATGCATGCCTCATGCATGGAAAGGGTTTCAACTCACATGGATGAGGTTGGGTGCATACATGACATGAATAATGATAATGAATGCTTGATATGCATTTTGATGATATGATGTATTGCCTACTTTTATCTCTTTTTTACGGGGTTTCCGTAATAATGACATATTATCTGGATTAAAGATAAGTGAATGGATTTACATTTAAATCTCGATTGTTATCTTGATTATGACTAGCATATGCATATTGATGAAATACATGGGATCTTGCATGTTTCAATATATATATATATATATATATATATATATATATATATATATATATATATATATATATATAGAGAGAGAGAGAGAGAGAGAGAGAGAGGATGAGGCCGGCCGCACTTGGGGCGGCCTCATCCTATCACTACTTATATATGATAAATATATATATAAATTAGATATTATAGTTTTTATAATGTTTTTAGATTTATATTGATTTATCTATATATTTTAAACAATTTTTAGATATGTATATATAATTTTTAAATTTATATGTACATATATACATGTATTTAAAGGATAAGATAATCTAAAAATTATATATACATATCTAAAAATTGTTTAAAATATATAGATAAATCAATATAAAAACTAGGGAAAATTATTTTTTTAGTCCCTAGAAGTTTGCAAACTTCCCAGACAGTCCCTCCTTTTTGGTTTAGTTACTTTTTAGTCCCTGGGCATAACTTCGTTAGTTAATCCAACCTTTAATACCCATTTTGGCCCCCCAACTGAGCAGCTTTGTTTCCAGCCAAATCAAAAGAGAAGAGTTCAAACATCACTTTTAGCCATCAAATCACCACTTTTTACCATCTTTTCTCACTTACTTTTTATACTTCGTGCCCAGCTTTTTCAGAGCTTCTTCTTCCTTTGTTCTCGTTAACTCTTCTTTGTTCTCTTTTGTTCCATTTTGTTTCCATTCCTCCCTGAACCAGCGAGTTCAGTGACCTTTTCTTCCTCGGCGAGTCCCCAAGGCGAGTCGAAGAAACGTTCACTTTAAACCGTGAGTTCCTTTTCTCATTTTTTCGAAAAGTGTTTTCCCTATCAGTTTAAAACCCATGCCAGTGTGTAAGGTACTCTCGCTGCTGGTCGCAATGGAGATCTTTTGTGCAGTCGCCAGATATAAGGGCGAGGGACGAAGTTTTGCGCCACCGTGTTGAGTTCATGGTCACAATACTAAATGAGATATGTGAGCGATGGGGTCTTGAAGTTTCCCACATAAAGGTTTGGTTTGTCACACCGGATGCACACCAAACTGTTTGCCTAATTGAAACGGAGGTGGACTTTCTGCATATGTGCCATATATACCGAATGTTCAACAGCGCCGCCGTCGACCTTATTGTTGATACCGTTGAAGATGCGGTGGATGGGCCCTCAAGCTCCTCATTACCACCGTAAATACTATGTCTTTTTTTATTGTTGAACCATCCTACCCGTCAGTGCGTCGACGCAATCCTTCTTGTAGTCAGTGTATTTCATGTTTTCGCTTAAACTTATGAGTTTACGTTTAATATAGTCAGTTTTCGTTTAAAATTGTCACTTTCTACTTAAAAGTACGGTTTTCCATTTATTATCGTGTTTTTTCGTTTAACATTTTCACTTTCCGAATAATATATCATAATTTCATTTATGACATATGCACCAACAGGAGGGATTCAAACTCGGATAGCATATTGTTTAACCGAGACACAAATCCATTCCAGCAAGGGCCTACTGGGGCATTAGCCATTTCTACTCAACCAGATAGCACTGTAATTGTGTCGTTGAAAGTAGGTGACCGGTTTAGGGACAGTGACCACTTTAAGGACGCACTTTGCAGTTTCGCTATCAATCGGAATTTTGACTTCAACTTCATAAAGAATGATAAGAAGAGAGTGACTGTCCAATGTGCCACAGTGGATTGCCAGTGGCGTGTCCACGCATCGACAGAAGGTAATCATACAACATTTACAATCAAAACGATGCATCCCACACATACATGTGGAGGCGGTATCGGTACGACGTCGCATCCGAAAGCATCAAAGAAATGGGTCAGTGGTCGTGTGGTGCAGAAGCTGAAGGACCGCCCTCTGTACAGAGCTATTGACATTCAGCGTGATATGTTGCGAGATCATGGTGTCAATTTGCCTTATAAGCAGGCTTGGTTGGGGAAAGAGGTGGCCAAGGGTATTCTTCATGGTAGTGAGGTGGCCAGCTATGACTTGTTAGTATGGTATGCAAACAAGGTGATGGAGACAAACCCTGGTAGCATTGCTATTGTTGACGAGGACGGTGAGCGGTTTAGACGTGCATTTTTCTCATTCCGTGCATGTGTTGACGGTTTCAAGAGAGGTTGCAGGCCATTACTTTTCATTGATGGAACTCATTTGCTTGGAAAATACGGGGGCACGTTGTTGGGAGCGACGGGCAAAGATGGGAACGAGGGGTTCTTTCATGTTGCGTTCGCTGTCGTTGATAATGAAACCGACGCCAACTGGACGTGGTTCCTGTCAAAACTCGGCGATGCCATTTACGGAGATGACGACTATGGCAAGATTATTACATTCGTTTCGGACAGGTCGAAGGGCCTTATCAACGCCGTCGCAAATGTTTTCCCTTCTGCCCCGCATGCATATTGCTTACGACACCTGCAAATGAACTTCATGAAGGGAAATGTTAGGCTTGGGAAGTCTCTGAAAGAGCAGTGTTGGTCCATATTTGTCAGGATCACTTACGCATGTACCGTAAAGGAATACGATAGGCAGTGAACGACCTACTTGCCGTATCAGCTGACGCACATCGTTGGCTGCTTCAAAAATCCGATGTTTCTCATTAGTCAAACTATATGTTCAAAGGCGAAAGATGGGAAGAGATGTATTCTAACGTAGCAGAGTCATTCAATGCCTGGATTAAGGAGGCACGCCATCTCCCCATAACGAACATGGTCGATTCAATAAGGTAAGAAAGATCCGTTTAATGTACCACTTTATCGATTAATTTATTTAGTTTCCGTTCAATATATTAACTTACCGTTTATTATAACATTTTTCTAGTTAAAATAATTTTTTTCATTTAATATTCCATGTTTTCGTTTAATATTATTTGTTCCTACGTATTTTCAAGCTTTTCCGTTTAACATACCAAGTCTGTAATTAATATCTTTTCTTCTTGCTTCCTAACGGCTTTCTTTTACCCAACAAAGGTTCAAGCTCATGGTCATGCTCTGCAATCGCCGTGAGAATTCTCGAAAATAGGAAACCCACTTATGCCCTGAAGTACACAATAAGTTGGAGGAAATCGTTGAAGAAAGCCGCAACCTACTTGTTGGCCGTTCAGACAGAGATCATTTCGAGGTTATCGACGAGAACAACCACGCCGTTAGTCTGCTCTCAAGGACATGTTCATGCCGAAGGTGGCAGGTGTATAGCCTCCCATGCAAACACGCATGTGCTGCAATAATGCTAACGGACACAAGTGTATATCGGTATGTTGACAACTATTTCACGGTTGAAGCTTACCAGCTGGCGTATGCCGAAGCTATCTTTCCCGTCCCAGATGATGACAAGCCGACTGATTCAAACCGCAAACTACTTCTGCGACCGTCGTGCACAAAGAGGCCGCCGGGTCGTCCAAGACGAAAGAGAATAGAATCACATGAATTTGACGTGCGTGAATTACGCTGTAGTCGATGCCATGAGGCTGCACACAATCGGAGATCTTGTAATGCACCTATTGCTGACTAATATGTAATTACTCTAACATTTATTGTATTTCGTGCGTTTCTTGTTTCTGCTTGAATTATACGTTTTCGTTTAGTTATACTGGTTTCCGTTTAATATTACGACTTTCCGTTTAATATTACGACTTTCTGTATAATACTACAACTTTCCGTTCAATATTTCAATTTGTTAAGGAGAGAGAGGTGACCATCTCATTCTCCCAAAGCCCTTTCCCATATTTCGACGATTTGGCCCCCCTTCGGGTCGAATCAATTTAATACTCTTCAATATCTTTTCCGTTTTCGAGGCTTTGGCACCTCCATCAATTCGTTGAATGTGGGCAGACGCAATGATAACCAAACTACCTGAGATACTTTACCCAATAAAAAAATTGCCTCAATCCTCTCGCGTCGCCTCAATCCTT
Source organism: Dioscorea zingiberensis (assembly GCA_026586065.1). NCBI lineage: Eukaryota > Viridiplantae > Streptophyta > Magnoliopsida > Dioscoreales > Dioscoreaceae > Dioscorea > Dioscorea zingiberensis. The sequence goes on along the minus strand of CM048821.1, from coordinate 50,495,798 downwards.
TCACGTCGAATCAATCCTCTCCGTCGCCTCGATCATCGTGCAGCCTCCTTCGCTCTTTAAATAGCCCTCCACATGGGCACAACCACATCACTCTTTCCCTTTGCAAGAATGGATCCTCACAGGCTTAGAAAATCTCTAAGAGAAATCGTCAATAGACCTCCACCGGCTGACTCAAGCTCATCAGAAGTCCAAGAGATTTCAAAGACGACGTCGAAGGAGGAGGAGCCACCTGCCGAACGTTCCGCTCTGAAAAGGATCAGGGATGACACTGTATCCTCATACAAACGATCGCTACTCTTTCGCATGGACATTCGTCGCGGCCGCTGAAATCTACCAAATTTTCGATGAGAATACATGGCCCGCGGCCTTGAGATCGCCGCGCGTGCAATATCTGAGTTCAAAGAATCTGACGACTTCCAACGTCTCGTTTGTGTAGAGGGACGAAAAGGTGTCGAGGAAGGTTTCAAAATCTTCCAAGATATCTCTCGTCGTCATCCTCATCTAGACTTGACTCAGATGGATTTCACCCAAGCCCTTCAGTATCTCCCTCCCAGTTCATCGGGAGAAGATACTGATTGAAGAGAATGTTGCTGCTGCTGCATGTCATGGACCCCCTTCATTATGTTTTTTTTTTCCTGTGTTGTTTAAATTTTCATCTTTTTCTTTTGTTGGTGTTGTCTGTACTTTTATGTTTGTTTTGTTTTAGTTGAACGTTAATTAATGTCATAGTATTTTCTTCTTCAAGCCCATTTGTGGATTGTCATTAAACGAATACGATTGTCATGCTCCCGTTTAAGCTAAATGAGTTTCCATTTAATATATCACTTTTATGTTTACTATCTCATGTTCCCATTTAAAATGTAACTTTTCCATTTAATATATTATGTTACCATTTAATATGTGATATTTACGTTTAATATCATAATGCTCGCTTAATATATAAAGATTGTATCTAGGATTCAATACTTTCTGTCGGCATGACAGTCATGTCCATAGGAAGAGTTAATGTTTGTTTAACGAAAATCTAAATTTAACACGTCTGTCGATCAGCTTTAATGCCCGCTTCAGTTTCCTTACCGCTCCGCCTCAAGCCGTCCATTAATATCTGTGTGACGAAATGTAAACGTAACATCGGTACATCGATGTGGGGGAGGTGGAGCTTCTCTCCATTGAGGATTTGTTCTATGAACCGCATTACATAGATTGGGCAGTCAACACTTCCCGCCTTCTGTTGCGGGCAGACATTGTCAGTTATAAGTGGGTACGCCTGCGTTCCGTAATCTCCCAACTCGATTTGGATGCAGTCGTCGAAGAGTCGCCGCTAATATAAGATTAAGGACCATTTAGAAAAATTCAAAGAAAAAAAAATAAAGTTAATCCTGTTACCATTTCCCGGGCGTTTGCTTCGTATATAGCGCTTCTCACTGAGGTGTAGTGAACATACTGCTTCTTTTTCTTGTCCAGAACGACTAGATGGTAATGCTTATTTAGAATTATGGGCAAAATAACCAACTCCACTTCGGGGTATGCATGGACTGCATCCTTCATCAGCGTAAGGGCAACATCTCCGGAAGCCAGTTGCTTCGACATTAAAAGCGCCAACGGTCTCGTTATTGTGGCTCGTTTCTTGTAAGGGTAGGGAGATTTGGCCATAGATTGAAGGACGATCAGCACATATACGTTCATGACATCGTCAACAACCATCGCCTTACTGTCCAACAGTGAATACAGATGGTCCCGAGTGGTATACGTCCACTCGTTCCTCCAAACAATTGTCCTGAATGGTGAAGAACTGAATATTTAGCGTGACATTAAACGGGAACCAAGTTTAATAAACGCAAACACCAATATATTAAACGAAAAAACCATTTATTAAATGACAAATGAGCATACTAAATGGAAATTCAATATATTAAACGACAAATTACTATTCTAAGCTAAAACTCTGAATATTAAATGGAAAACTTACTTATCGATCCTGCAGTTGAGATACATCCCAATTGTTGTTTTCTCCAGATCAGTCAGCCGCATGAAACCAGGAGGATTTTTAATTTTTGGTATAAAGTCTGTCTTAACTTGCATTGTGTTCTCCTTTGCCATTAAATCCTCCACCATGATCGCGTCTTTTCTCTCCGGCTCTGTGGTCGATGCCGGTTCTTCAGTGGCAGGGTGGGCGGTGGCCGCTGGTTCATTGGTGACAGCGGGTGGTTCAGAGGTTTGTAATTCAGCGACGGTCATCGACGGTCGTTGGTCGGCGGTCGCTGGTGCCTTACTATCTGCATGATCGGTGGGTGGTTCAGTACTGGCAGTGGTCGGTGGTTCAGTAGTGGCAGTGACCGGTTCAGATGTTGGCGGTTCACCGACAGGGGCCGGTGGTCGCTGGTCATCGGTAGTTGTTGTGGGTGCAGGGTTTGGGTCACTAGGCGTCAAGTTCTTCATCTGCTTTAGTGATTCAATTACGCTGCCAAGTGTGACCATGTAGTCATCGTCGTCATCTTCAGCATTGGCAGACACAGATGGACTTTGCTTAACATTTGCAGCTTTTTTTTACTTTACCCGATTTCCTCTTCGGCATCTTATCCTCATGAAGAGGGGCCATCGCAGTTTGAGACCCGGTTACCGGCTTTCGAGACTGACGACGGGGCCCGAATGTGACCTTCTTTAACCGTTTCACTGCAACTGGGGATGATAGCGATGGCGTTTTTGTCTTGGATACCGGCGCCGCCGCCGTCGCTGATACTGGCGCCGCCGCCGTGTCAGATATCGGCGCCTGCGTTGTCTCTGATACCTCTGGCCTCGGAGCCCCCCTCTGCCCTACCATTTTGTCAAGTCTAGACTTGATGCTGGCAACATCTCTTGTGAGAACCTTAAGTGCATTCTCAATGCGTGTTGCAGTGTCATAATCCCTTGGCCTCCTTGTAGGAGGACGACGGCGGGTAGTACGCGGGGGGCTCTTGGAGCGTTCGAGGACCCTTTTTCGTTCCCTGTCCGTCGCTCCCTTAGCACCCTTGCCACGGGATGGGGGCGCAGTAGAAACTTTTTCATTCTTTTCCGGTCTGGGCCCTTGATCGTCCCACCTCACGGTTCCTACGTTGTCTTCCTCCTCCGATGTGACAGGGACAAGCTCGGAAAACTGTAAAAGAACCAAAATGTGCATTATGTTAAACGACAACACTATATTTTAAACGGGAACGCTACATATTAAATAGGAATTAGTTATATTAAACGAAAAAATGATATATTAAACATAAACTCAGTAAGTTAAGTGAAAATAAACTATGTTAAACGAGAAGTGGACTATATTAAACGATAATATATCATCCTACATGAGAACTTTCAAATTTAAAGAAAAAAGCTGGAGTACCTCTCCATCGAGTGATTTTAGCAGAGGACCAAGGGAGGCTTGCTTTCTGAAGCTGTTCTCCCCGTAGCTGAGGATCCTCGGTGTCCTCCCATAGTGCACCTTCTTCTCGGTCCCAATGACCTCATAGAACCAAATATTGAGGGCGACAGCGCACCCTCTTAGATATCCAGTTTGTACAGTCTCATCTGATTTCTTGGACTTAACGCGTGCGGATATCTTCGGGACGTCATCCATAAGCCACTTATGAGTGGCCTGCGCCCACGCGTAGCTGTTTAGTTCATCTAGCTTGTCCGCGTAGTATGCAATCCAGTTAGGAACCGCACATGAGGTGCTTGGGAAGAGCATCGTTCCAAGGAGGTACACCACCAGCAGTTTGACAAAGTTTTCTTCTTCCCCTTTTTTCTTCTGAACAAGCTGGAGAAGATTTTTTTTATGGCATCTTTGTGCCTGTCGTATATTTTACCCATGTATTTCACTCCAAAAGCTGATTGCTTTTTCTGCTTCTTGAAGACCACCGCTTCCCCATGGCATCGAAGGCCAAAGATGATAGCAATATCCTGGGGTCTGAATGCCAACATGCTCTCTCCAATACTAAATCTGTTGGTGCGCTCGTCAAACCTCTTTAACAGAGCATCCAACAGTCCTCTCTCCTGCATAACAGGTTCGATGTCCAATAATGGGGCAAAGGGTGTCCTCCTGATGAGTTCCCAGTGCCTCTCAGTCATATGGGGTTTCAATTCGGCAAGTGTTTGGTGGACCGGCACCAAGTAGCACCTACCGTTTACTAGATTAGACGACATATTTCCCGTAGCCTGCATCAAGAGAGATTTATTACGAAAGGTTGTAGAACGTTTAAATGGAAACTTTGGAGAATAAACGGAAACAATGTATTTTACATGGAAACATTGGCAACACTTGTAGACATCATTCGTAAGGAATTTACAACAAATCGATCCCCTAAACCCCAAACCCTAAACCCTAAATCAGAAAAAAAAAAAAAAAAGAAAAAAGAATAAACCCTAAACCCAAATTTCTTGCTGCGAAGTTCCAGCCACGCAAACAACTACACAAAATCGCTCACCATTATGTTTAATCTTCCATCCCAAATGCATAAAAACCAGTAAAAACAAACGAAAAGAAGGTAAGAATCATGGACACCCAGGGTTCCCAAGCATACTTCATACCTTAGTGTAGTAGCTTTAAGTTTGCCTAAATTTAACACGCCTGTTGATCTCCGGGAAGCAGCAACAACCGGCGGGAGTACTCCGGCAGTGATGGCTTGACGGTTGTGCAGCGTCGGGAAAAACCACTGATCGATCTCTGTTCCTGCAGTCGCCGTGAGAATGACGAACCGTTCTCATGAGAGGCTGGCTGAAGGAGAAGACGGTGTGTCGCGTCATCTCAGGATTCGAACCACCCATTGCAGTTGCTTTTTGAATTGAGGGCATTCCAGACATTTTACTTTGTTGTTTTCATGCATTGGGGGAAGGGCTTGATCATGAGATCCACAAAGGGCATTTTGGTCATGTAAAAAGAAAAGAGATGGTGTTAGTGGATGGAAGGTTTAAAAAGTCAAATTCTCAAAAAGGAGGGACTGATTGGGATATTGCAAACTTGGGGGACATTTTGTGGATATGTGAAAGTTTGAAGGGTCTTTTGTTCATTACCAGTAAAAACTATAATATCTAATTTTTATTTATATTTATCATATATAAGTAGTGATAAGATGAGGCGGCCGCAAGTGCGGCCGGCCTCATCCTATCACTACTATATATATATATATATATATATATATATATATATATATATATATATATACAGTGGCGGAACCAGTGGGGGGCTAGCAGGGGCTTCAGTCCCCCTACGGCTCCAGCGAGTCCTCGAAGTTCCCCGACAGCCCAAGATGAAGCCCCCCCTTTCCTCTGTTCTCTGCCCCCCTTCAGCCACTGCAGCCAACCCCCCTCAGCCGGATCCCGATTCCCGCAGGCGCCACTCCAGGCAGAGCCGCAGAAGGACTTGAGAATCTGAGATCGCCAACTTAGCTGGAGCCTGGAGGCTGGAGGTGATCGGATTGGAGACTTCGCCAGCGAATCTGCCATCCTTTCTGTTTTAATTTCTCTATTCACGATTGAGAAGGAGATGAATAGAGAGAGGTTTAAAACATTGCCTTGGGATTGGCTTCAATGAGATCATTGAGATGTGGGGATGGAAATCATGGAATCGAAGGATGGTCACTCAGGTCAGATGGATAATGGTCAATGGATGGGTTTCAACTTTCAAAGTTTCATTTTAATGTTTTGTCATTGACTCACATCTGAGCTGCCAGCTGTATTTAAAATTTTAAATTAATAAAAAAAATAATTTATAGAATGAAATTTTAGAGGGCTTTTTTGGTAAAAAGTGCACAAATTCAGAAACTCTTCTAACTTTACTCTTCGCGAAGAAGCAATGCTGCGACGCCGTCACACCGCAAACCTAAGACCTTCACCTCTCTCGCCACTTCACCAGTCGCCACCGGACCGGCCAAAGCCTTTGGACTCTTCTACCTACTCAAATTGAAATTTTTGATCAGCTTAACAAATAACAAGGTATTATATATTTTTTTTGCTTTTTTAATCTTTTGGGATCCATCATCCAGTTCCTTTTCAATTAATTGGAATCTTTTCTTTCCTTTTATTATGGATTATTTATGGTTATGGGGATCTGAATCTCTTTTATCCTTTGATTCCTTTATCGATTTCTTCAAGTGAAGTTGTCTCATTTCAATAATTGGTGTTTTGAGAATTATTTGATAAATTTGTCAGTTTTACACAAACCAAGTCTTTTTTTGTTTTTTGTTTTGATGTTGAATTAATTGATGATTGATTGAGTATGCTTAATAATTTGCAAGTTCTTGACAAACAAACCAAGTCTTTCTTTTGTTTTGTTGATGCATTAATTCATAATTGATTGAGAATTGTTTGATTCTCTGCAAATTCTAAACAAACCAAGTCTTTCAGTTTCAGTATTTCATGAATGAGAGAATTGTATGATAAATTGCAAGTTCTATGCAAACCAATTTTTTGTTTTTTGTTTTTTTTTTTTTTGGTGATGCATTAACTCATTTTTGATTGAGAAGAAGGACTTTGGAAAAAGCTTTCAGTCTCTCATTGATATTCATGAGAAGAAGGATTTTGGAATAGACTCCATGAGACAAAGGATTTTGGAAAAGGCTTTCACTTTCAGAGTTTCAGTCTCATTGATATTCATATAACTTTGTTACTGTTTTGCATCTTCAAGTCCTCTTTTGAAGCAGTGGATGAGATCTTCACATTATTTTCTTCCTTTCTATAATGTTATGGATAGTTGCAATTGCATGTACATTTTGCCTACCAATCCTTCATATAATGAGTCTTGCTATTTTCTAACAGAAACAAGGACATCTGAACAAGGAGCAGTGCATTCATCTGTTTGACGAATTAAACAAATACAGGTAGCATTTACTGATACTCTTTACCTTCCAAATATGAACCTAATTTTTTAGGTATATAATGTATTTCCCTTGTATGCTGTTAACAAGTGTGTATTAGATGGATAATTGAAAAGTTTTGGAAAATAAATAGTTCCATGTGAGTGGGATCAGGTTTTTGCACAATTAACTTTAATAAGCTCATCTCCCACCCTATTTACTTTTTTCTGTAGATAAAATGTTCTTCATTCATGATTTATTGAGAATTGTATGATAATGTTTTTTTTACTTGTTTATTTGTAGAACATGGATAAATTTTTGATTAAATGACCACGAAGTGGAAATCATCCAATGCTCCTAAAGCACCATTGGACTCTGAATCAAGCGAGAAGAACATCGGTACAAATTTTAATTTGGATGACATTGTTAGTGACCCGGGACTACGGAAACCAATTGAAGATTTCGATGTTGGGATTAGAGATCAAATTAGAAGAGAATATTTGACTATAGGCCCTTGTCAACCAATTGGCCACAATTTTCCGAGGAAAGAATATGGCAAACAAAAGAGGAGTTTTCAGGATGCTTGATTTAAACAACATCCGTGGTTGGAGTGTAGCAAGACAAAAGATGCGGCATTTTGTTTTTGGTGCTATCTTTTCAAGCCAAGTAGAAGAAGCCGAATAGGAGAAGATGCATTCACCAAGATGGGGTTCAATAATTGGAAAAAAGCATTGGAAAAATTCGTAGAACATATTGGTGCCATGAATAGTGCACATAATGATGCTAGAGTACAATTTCAAAGCTTCCAAAAATCATAGGCAGAGCGTGTCACATCAGTTAGCTGCACATTCACAAGAGATGGAGGTTGCATACTGCATTCGTTTAACAACGGTTTTTGATGTGACACGTTTCCTATTGAAGCAAGGTTTGGCTTTTCGTGGACATGATGAGTCCTCAAGCTCATTGAACAAGGGTAATTTTCTTGAGTTACTCGAGTGGTATAGCCTACGAAATGAAGAAGTTTGGAGTGCAGTCATGCAAAACGCTCCTGGAAACAATCAAATGACTTCCCCAAAGGTTCAGAAGGAGTTAGCAAATGCTTGTGCATTCAAAATTACACGTGCTATTATTGATGATATTGGGGATAATTATTTTTGCCTTATGATTGATGAAGCCCGAGATGTCTCAGTAAAGGAGCAAATGGGAGTTGTTCTACGATATGTGAATAAGGATGGATATGTGATAGAGAGATTCCTTGCCATAGTTTATGTACCTGACACCTCCGCCATTTCTTTGAAGCATGCTATTGATTGCTTGTTTTCCAAACATGGGCTATCTCTTTCAAAGTTAAGAGGGCAAGGATATGATGGGGCCTCAAATATGCGAGGTGAGTTCAATGGTTTGAAGACACTTATCTTAAAAGAAAACCCATATGCAAGATATGTCCATTGTTTTGCTCACCAACTTCAATTAGTAATTGTTGCTGTTGCTAAAGACAATCGAATTGTAGCTGATTTTTTACAATATGTTACTATGGTTGTTAATGCCACCGGAGCATCATGCAAAAGGAAAGACCAACTTCGGCAACATCATCATGATAGATTGGTCGAGCAGTTAGAAAAAGGAGAGATAGTTAGTGGAAGAGGAAAAAACCAAGAATCCAGTTTAGCACAACCAGGGGATACTCGTTGGGGATCACATTATACTACTATTCTCAGGCTAATCTCTATGTGGCCTTCAGTGTTAGAGGTACTCCAAAATGTGCATGATGATGGTGCTTATAATGATAATAGAGGTATAGTAGCAAGTTTGATCGAAAAAATGGAAAATTATCAATTTGTATTTGTAATGTTCTTGATGAGGCGTTTGTTGGGGATAACAAATGAATTATCACTTGCCTTGCAACAAAAAGACCAAAATATTGTTCAAGCCATGCGTTTGATTGAAGTTGTGAGAGCTCGGCTTCAAGACTTTAGGGAGACAGGATGGGGTGAGTTTATGGAGGAGGTTTGCTCTTTTTGTGAGAAAAACTCTATCCCAATACCTAATATGGAGGATAATATGAGAATCCGTGGACATTTTAGGCGAGAGGGGCAAGTCATTACTCATTTTCACCATTATCGTGTCGAGATTTTCTGCGAGGTTAGTATTTTTATATTTATTATTTTTTTTATAAATCATAATGATTTAATATTTTGATAATATTTGTGATTTTGTTATCATTGCAATATTAGGATATTGATTTGATCGCACAAGAAATACAAAATGAATCCCTTGATCCAAGGGATTCATTCTATAAATTCAACATTCACAAACTAATTCGTCTTGCAGAGCTTTATCCTGAAGATTTTTCAGTGACTGAATGCATGATGCTTGAGGACCAACTTGCCACTTTCATTTACGATGTGCGGCGTGATGAAGATTTTGCAAATATCGGGGACTTAGGAGGTTTTGCTAGGAAAATGGTTGAAACAGGCAAACGTGTTATTTTTCCAATAGTTTATCGCCTTATTGAATTGGCATTGGTTTTGCCAGTTGCAACAGCTAGTGTTAAAAGAGTGTTTTTGGCAATGAATTTTGTAAAAACTGACTTGTGCAACAAAATGGGAGACAAGTGGATGAACGATAGCCTGGTTGTCTATATTGAGGGGAAGTCTTTGCAACTATTGACAATGAAGTGATTCTACAACATTTTCAGAAAATGCAAACTCGTCGAATGCAGTTACCTCCTCTAAGTCCTCTTAGTCACATGCCTCACATGTCCTACACCGGTGTTGGTTCTAGTTCAAGTGCGCACCGATAGTCGTTTTATGCTTTTTTACCGGTGTATCGATATATATTCAAATTGTAGTTGTTTTAATTAAAAGGTATATTATCGCACTGTTTTACATTTGAAACAATTTTTTGTTAAGTGATTTTTTTTTCTTTTACATTTTACCTAAGCCCCCCTACCCATTAATCCTGGTTCCGCCACTGTATATATATATATATATATATATATATATATATATATATATACACACACACACACACACACACACACACACACACACACACACATATATATATATATATATATATATATATATATATATATATATATATATATATATATATATATATACATATATAGGGTCATGTTAGTATGAGGTCGGCCTTACTACTATTCAAATAAGGTTGCCTCATTTTCACTCATTTTGAGAGTGTTGTTTACAAATCCAACCGTACAGATGGAAAGAACATCGAAAAATAATATTACATGTCGATTTCATACAATTTGGTGACCGTATGATCATTCATCTTAAAGGGTAAAAATTTAACCCGTTAAGATTTGTATAAATTTTCACCCGTTAAGATGAATGATCATACGATCACCAAATTATATGAAAATTGACATGTTATCTTATTTTTCAATGTTCTTTCCATCCGTATTGTAACACCCTATCCGCATATTGTGGAATGTCACGTTACATTTGGCCGGGAGTGCACCCAGCCCATAAGCTGTTTAATGTAGACCTGATGACGATAATAATTCAACTAATTAACATAATTGAATAACAAAATATTTGAAATCTTATACAAACTTTACAAATCTTGCGGAAGCGTTCTAAAATTTTATACATTAAATAAAGACAAGTGATCCTCTTCCGCTAAGTCAGAGCCATCTACCGGAAAACTCAATCTCATCTACCTGCACATTTCACTTGAATGAGAATCACTATACAAGGTACATCTATAATATCAACTAAAATAGTATCGAAATAATGCTAATCAATTCATATGCATTATCTCTGTCAATAACATGCTAAAACACATGAAACTCGGATAAATCCAAAACATGAAAACCTCAATGTCAACACATGGATATCAACATGGTCTTACAATCAATATAGCAATGTAATCATTACCCTAGCCTCTAGGTGTGACAACTCACAATTTGGCAATCGGGTTTTATAACATCAATTAATATGAAATCATGATTTCAATGTCAAGAATTTCTGGTCTCTACGGATTGTGCTCCCACAGAACCGTAAATCTAATCTGGAACCGGTCTCCACAAACTGTGCTCCCACAGAATCGTAGGTCTAACTTAGTAACCCGTCTCTACGAACTGTGCTCCCACAGAATCGTAGGTCTGATCTGAAAAATCGGTCTCTACGAACTATGCTCCCACAGAATCGTAGGTCTGATCTAGTAAACCGGTCTCCACGAACTGTGCTCCAACAGAATCGTAGGTCTAATTTAGTAAACCGGTCTTTATGAACTGTGCTCCCACAAAATCGTAGGTCTGATCTGGTTAACCCATCTCTATGAGTCGTGCTCCCACAGAACGTAGGTCAGATCCGGTGGCCGTCTCTACAAACTGTGCTCCCACAGAATCGTAAGACTAATCTGGTGGCCTGTCCTATCTCAAAGCCCAGGTATGATACCAGACAAGTCCCGGGCGGAACGTATCTCTGCCCCCAGCAACTTTCTTGTATAAACCTGCTTTATCTTAACCAATGTGCATGTTTGTCAATAATTGAAATATCTCTTTGTCTTGTTTATATTCTCATTCTTCATTTCCTCTATTCACATATATTTCATTTATAATACACGTAATAAACAATGAAGACGCTCGTAATATGATCATAATATCAACCAGTAACATCGCACAAACTTCGATATAAATCACATAAAAAAAATTCGAATAAACAAACCCGACGATCAAATCCGATCATAAAAACCATACCAATGTATAGTGAAATCACTCAGCTATAGTCCTTCGCTAAATTTAGGTTTGCCCTGATCCACACGACGCTCTCGGTACATCCCTTCCTCTTCCTAGTATTTATATAACGAACAATAGTAAATACTAAAACCATGCTTATATAACAATACTTCTAAATCTAGGCAATGTACTCCTAACTTAGAGTGCAAGAATTTCTGCCATTTCTGCGCAGTCCGACCATTTTGCCCATAACTTTCATTCTAAACATCAGATTTCTCCAATTAAAGGCTTGTTAGAAAGATCTCTTCAATATCTTTCCATTGATATATAACTCACTCCAAACGGAGTAGTATATAGGATGCAGCTGTCCCTCGAAGGGGACAGCAATCTGCAGGACTGGTTATACTTCACTGCTGCTTTCTTGAGCATTTTGTCAAGCAGCTGCATAATAAGCCCCAATTTTTACTTAACTACGTAGCTGAGTATTGTTACATTTCTGTGTTGTACAAACTATGCAATCCCCAATAAGAATTATAGCATATTCCATGTTGAAAAGAAAACACCTGGTCGATGTCCAAATCCAGAAGTGCAGAAATCTGTCTGTCCTGTGTGGCTGGAAAGAATTGATCATAACTTTTGAACTACAAATCGGATTTCTGTCATATAATGCTCAAAAGAAAGATGACTTCGAGACCTTTCAATCGGCATATAATAAAACTCAATCAGAGTAGTGTACAGGACCCATCTGTCCCTCGAAAGGGACATCAATTCTGTAGGACTATCACTTCTTATCTCTATTTGAGGCATTTTCTCAAACATTTAATGTGCAGTTCTCTAAATCATTCTACCTCATAGCTGAGCATGATTTATATTCTAGTTAATACTAGTATTTTCTATGAAAATTCGGCAGCACCTCCTCTATTTGGAGGGCCCCGAAAATGTACAAACATTCACCAATTAAGTTTAAATTCATGGATACAACTCATGAAACCTTCTTTACACTTAATTACCACACTTCTAATTTATAGAATGAAGCTCACTATAATCTTTCATTCATCACGGCATACCACCTATACTTGAGTTCTCTTGACTTTACTTTACCGTGCTAGAAGTTCTCCTGAAAATACCTTTAATATACTAACATATTATATCCATAGCAACCTTTTTCCCATCATTCACATTTGTTAAAGAATAGCAGAAGGCTTCATTCAATGTCCAAGCATGACTATCTAAGAGAGGAATTGATCCGGATCACACTACAAGAATGAAGACATATAGTGACGATTTGTTTGTGACTCCCAATCATTTTGTCACAAATATAAAGTATATTGTGACAAAATAATTATGTGTCACAATTGTTGGATTTAATTGTGATGACTTATTTCTATGTCACTAATATATTAATATTTGTGACGATTTAAAGTCTTTCACAAATGAATTATCACAATTAATATATTAATAGTGTTGAAAACTATTTTGTTACAATAACATTGTCACTATTGACATGAATGAAGTATATTTGTGACAAACCATATTTATGACACTATTATTTTTTTTTATTGTGTTGAGAAAGTTGCCTATCACTCAATCTAATAATCTTTTGTGACAAAAATTTTCGTTGTGAAATATAATTGTGACCAATTATATTTTAATCACTATTATTTTCAATTGTTGTCACTGGAAAGTTGTTTGTCACATAATCCATTACTTTTTGTGACTAACATTGTCGTCAATAAAAATCCCACTAGCTAACATTATTTTTAAAAAAGAATTATTTTTGTTGCCAAATAATAGATTTTTTACTAATATTTTTCTAATTTATAATTTTTTTATACTATACATACTAATTTGTAAAAATACCAAGCCAAACTAAAGATTTTTACTAATATTTTCTGAAAAATATATATTTTTATATTACTAATTTATAAAAAGCTAAGGGGCCAAACTATAAAATTTCACACATCTATTTAAGCAAAAATTTAAATTTTTAGAAAATCAAAAAAATAGGAAAATTAGGGTAGTATTGTGAAATTTTCTCAGAATTTTAGAATTTTTTTTTAATTTTAAAAATCTATCTATAATACTACACGAGAATATTTTTAATTTAAAGAGTATCCATATGTCTATATATGTATATATATATATATATATATATATATATATATATATATATATATATGAGAGTCTATCAGACATAATTTTAATTTAAAAATTCAAAAAAATATTAGATTGGGGTTTTGAAATTTTAACACAATTTTGGATTTCTAAATTTTAAAAAGTTTATCTACATTACTAAGGAAGAGTATTTTTCATATTAAAATGTCTCTATCTATATATTTCTAAGAGTCATTGGTTAGATATAATTTTAATTTTGAATTTTAAAAAACTAGAGTAGGATTTCATAATTTTTCATTGGATGTTTTAAGTTTAAACGGTATATCTATATTAGTAAGGGAAGTGTGTTTAATTTTTAAAAGTATCTATAAGTATATGATTATAGATTATTTTAATTTTAAAAATTAAAAAAAAAATAGATTGAGATTATGAAATTTTCTCAAAATTTTAAATTTTCAATCTTAAAAAGTATAATAAATTCATGTTTGTTTCTATTCCATTACCCACACCTGTGCCTCCACCCTTATGCCAATCAGAGGATGGGATACCATGGTGTTCGTTTCAGCTTGGGTAAATTTGAGAACTTTCTTCACCTCTTCAAAACTAGGGATATGGTTTTCACTTTTTCTCTTTCTTGATTTATCTTTACGTTTTTTTTATAGATCATCTCGAAGAAGAATCGCAATGAGATTTGCAAGTAATTCTTCCATGGTATCATGCTTCTCCTCCTCTTTTCCTTTGTTTTCCGTTCAATTGGAGCAAGGGTTTGGTTTTGAGACTGGTTTCTCTAGTGTAGTGTTGTAGAGGGGGTACTATATGCAAAAAAAGACTACAACCTTGCTAATCACCCATTGATTGGCGTGTGCAACCTGCAAGTCATAAAACTGATATAGAGCTTCAAGTCGAAGGAGTATGTCCGAGAGATGTTTGTATAGATGGATTACTACTGGTACCTCACCAATGACGGCATCGAGTTTCTCCGCACTTTCCTCCATCTCCCATCCGATATCATTTGTGTTGAATGTTTGGAAACAATTTCTGTAAATAATGTTTTGTTGAATTTTTGTATTTGAGAACAATTGTATAATTTCTTTAAATGTAATTTTGTTTTAATTATTTTTGAATTATCAATAAATTTTGTATTATTTTTATATTTAAAATGGATGGAATTCAATGGTAAATATTTGGATTATTATAAAAAAAACCACTAAATGACTTAAAAACCGCCACAAAATTTGTATTTTCTTGTAGTGAATATGTGTTATTATCACAATTTAGAATTTTTTGTGACAATTAAATTGACAAAATTGGTTGGAGTTATTGTGACTACACCAATTTCGTTGGACACCATTGTTTTGAACATTAGTGACGATATAACTTTCACTAATGAAAATAATATTAGTGACAAATTTTATCGTCAAAGTTCTCAATAAATTTAGTGCCAATACAAATTGCCACTAAGAATATAACGCCATTGTCACGCATTTTTTCGTCACAATTTAGACTTTTTGTTACAATAAAATTGTCATAATTTGTTGGAGTTATTGTGACTACACCAATTTCATCACCAATATTTCACTTTTTAGTATCAACATATTTGTCACAAAAGTGTTGCATAATTGTGCCAATTTTTAAATATGGTTACTAATGAAATAGTGACGGGGTTATTTGTGACGTCAAGTGACGAAATGGAAAAATTGTCACTATAATTTATAGTGGCTATTTATTAGACTTTTAGTCACGAATTTTGCTTCCACAAAAGATGCAATTTCTTGTAGTGTCATCAGATGTCTTAAACCACAATTTGTGATAATGTAGAGTAAACTGATCTAAGACGACATTACCAAAACCAGGAAACAAAAACTAATAGTTTTCTTAAATAATACAATACATATCTTATTACCCAGTTACTCTTTATGAGCTAATAGTATCTTTGTCAACACATGACTGTGAATTTATGAAGTTGTGAAAAATGAAGATAGCTATAGACAGATGGATTGTGTGAATGAAGAATGCACATTGAGATTGGCCTATAACAACTACCATACTTCCCTCATTTCAAAACCAAACTTTTAAATTTCCAATTTCACCAACCTGACTTCTGTGAGGGATCGTAGCTTGTCGGTAAGGAGAAAAGGGAGCAAGGGCGGCTAGCGGTACAGGTTTGGGCGTCAGGCATCTCAGCGCGTGGTGGCTGATGGCGTCGGAAGACAGAGCAGGCTGGGGCGGTGTCAGCCGGCGCGAATTCCTCCTCGCTGGAGATCACGCGAACTGGGGAAGGGACAGAAACCGTCGAAGAAGGGTTCAGCATCCGGGCTTCCATCTCTCCAGCCATTTAACTTAGAGGCTCTTCCCCACTGTCGTCTCACGGGCGTCCTGTATGCACACGGGAAAGAGGAACGCGACCAGATCCGAATTTCTCGGAATCTTTTGGACAAGCTTTGTTCAAATCCGTGAAATCAACGCAAATCCTCCACTTTCCGGACGGCTTTTTTACTAGAACCACATTAGCCAACCAATCTGGGTAATGCACCTCTCGGATAAACCTAGCCTTTAGGAGGTTTGATACTTCTTCCTCTGCGGCCTTCTGCCTTTCTGGTGCGGAATTTCTCCTTTTCTGTTTCGTAGGCTTAAACGATTGATCGATATTGAGACGGTGCTCGATGATATCGCGTTTTACGCCCGGCATATCTTCTGAAGATGATGCGTTCTAACCGCAAGTATACGGGTCGAATCAAGTAGTAAAGTGGACTATAGAAAAGTCGGGTATCGAATCCTCAGGGAGAAAGAAAATACTAGTACTAATTAATTGTCTATTATCTAGTCAATCAATTCGGGTTGATGTTACTAAATCTAATTCTAAGGCTAATAAAGCAAATTAACAAGTGCAATTGATCTTGAAGGTGTCAATCGATGAAGGGGGATACTTGGGTGATTGAATCCCCTTTGGATTTCCCTAGATGTGGATAATGCTCTCTATGTTGAATCTTGGTGAATCATTAGCCAAGGGTTCCTAATACGATTTCATCCCCTCGCTCGAGGGTGATTACTCAACCTAGTACCCTCACTAGTTAAGTTCTAGGGAACCTATCTCTTGGAAGGACTAAGGGAATAAGACAATTAAAGGAGTAGCTCGCCTTAGTACCCGGGCTCCCGGTGTACTCCTAGTCCTCTCTATTGAAGTTTGTCTACACGCGGGGAGTGCGCTCGCTTCTTCCCCCACATGGACTAGAGAAACCTCTCCGGGCTCTCGCAACGTAGAGAGGTTAATACTTTCACCATACAATACATTCAATAGACCATGATGCATTCAACCAATCAATCAACATAGAAGAGACAATATCAATTAACCATAACCCAAAGGTTCATCAACACCCAAGTATCAAAAGTTTAGCTCTCCATCAATGGAGAGTTACAATCAATGTCAAGAAAGAAATCAAACAAGAGAGTCATGAAGCAAACCCTTGATGATGACCGTTTGTAGGTTTCCCCCTTCTCTTTAGCCCTTCTTGAGCCTTCTCTTCTCTTCTCTTCTTCAATCTCCTCCAAGGTGATGGGGAAGATGATGATGGCTTCCCCCTCCTTGAAGCTTTTTGCTCTAATCTCTCTCCAAGATGCCCCAAAACCCCCTTTTACATCTCTATTTATATCCCCCTCTAGGGTTTTGGGTACATTTCCGACTTTGCCCTTGGTTCGGCCGAAATCGCAGCTGCAGTTTTACGGTATAATGACCCAAAGATGTATTTCATAATGCACCCGTATATCCCTTTTATACCACCATACTCGGAGTGTTGTACGGAGTCGTATATCTCTCGTGTCCTCGTGCACGGGGTCCCGATCCGCTCGTGAGTCCAGTAGGAATCTCTGTGTCCATACTGGTCCGTATGAGACTCCGTGATGGACCTTCTTCCAAATTTCCTTTAAACTTACTTTGGCCCGCGTTTTCTCGAAAACACTTCCTTTCTCTTGCGATTGCTGTTTTCTGCCTTGTTTACAAAAACAAAGCCTTTTTTAGCACCGGCGGGCCAATATTCTTCCAAAACATAAGATAATATGCATGAATTTCATGTATGATTGATGCTCATTTGAACACTTATCAGAAGACCAAGCAAAGAGATTGGAATTTGCTTTCAATACTCTCATGAGATCTTCTCGCTGTTCTGCTGTCAAAGTCGCATCGTGCGGTCCGCTCTAGTTGTGTCTAGGGGGACTGTTAGCAATTCTTCAATAGGTGTAGGTCGAAGCTCTTCATTTTCCCGTTCGGCCATTCTGCTAACTAACATGGCTTCTGAAACCTTTGTCTTGCTGCTGTTGAGGGCTTTCCCTTTGAGGGTTGAGACATAACATTGCCGTGCCAGGGGTTGATCTCCTCTCACTTCTCCGCTACCACTCTCAGTCGGGAATTTGAGGAGAAGATGGTAAGTAGAGATTACGGCTTTCAAGGCGTTGAGGGTTGGCTTGCCCAGGATCACGTTGTAACTTGAAGCACAACGCACAACCTAGAAATTTGTTGTCACTGTTGATGATCTTGGCGAGTTTCCTCAGAATCGGTAGGAGATCATTCCTTCGGTACGTACTACCTCCTCAGGAGAATCCTACTAAGGATGATTTTACCGAAGCAAGTCATCCGCGATCATATCTCATTCTTTCGAAGCACTCCAAAAGAGGATATCAATCAACTCCCACCGCCTATCGAACTATCTTCATTTGGAACTGGAAACTTTGATAGCAACAACCAAGCGTCATCATGAGGGTGGCGTAACTCACGACGCCATTGTCGTAAAAGATGATTGGAGCCGTAGGTCGAGATCGTCTCCGTGGCGTTTCTGTTTAGTGCGTGGTTCCCACCATTCGGGCGTAACTTTTCCGAGAGGCTGAACTTTCACCACCGCAACCAGGCCCCCCACTAATAAACCCCACCATTTCTCCTTGTTCTCCATCAGGTTGTGAAGCTTCAGGCTCCTCTTGAATCTCAAGGTTGATGTATTGCTCCAATTGTCCTTTCCGAACGACATCTTCTATTGCGTTCATCAAGTGGGTACACTTTTCCGTATCATGTCCTCTAGATTGAGTAAACTGGCAATATCTCTTACTATTCTTTTGCCGTTCGGTATTTCTCGTGGGTTCTGGCCATGTCAGAAGTTTTTGTTCTTTGATCTGCATAAGGATATGGCTTCTTTTTTGATTCAGTGGGGGTATGGTGATCATATCTGACAATTTTTCCTTCCTTTGAAGGTTCTCTGGGCTGTAGCATATGTCGTTGGGGCCGCGTTGAGGTTTCCGGACCTCTGTTCGCGCCCTTGTTATCCCTATGTGATCCTCTTTCCTTTCGTACATCCGGAGGCCTTCTGTTGACATTGTGGTGGGTTTTTCCCTTCAGGGTGTCCACAAGTCCACGCCTAGCCTCCTCTTCCCAACCCGTATAAATTTCCTCGGAATTGATATATTTTTGGGAATGGATCATGAGGGCGGGAATGGTTTTTGGTGGATCCAAAGTGAGGGAAAAACGAAAGGGGGATTCTAACAATCCCTCCATTAAGAAGGTTACGGCCATTCGCGGAAGGAGGTCTGCGACATTTGCTGTTTCGTCTATGTAACGATTTAAATAAGCCTGGAGTGTTTCTCCCTTTCGTTGTTTAACACGCAGAAGGGTAGACGGAGTTTTCTTCTGCTTTGAGTAATTGGCAAAATAGGCTAGAAAGCAATCTGCTAAAATCTGAAAAGAAGTAATTGTTCTAGATTGGAGATCGACAAACTAGTCTTGCGCTTTCCCCTCTAAGGTGGCGGGAAAAGCTCTCGGCATTACGCGAAGCGTTGTGATTTCGGTCAGAGCATCTTTGACCGAAAGACTTCAAAGCGATTTAGACGGATAGGTTTTGCCTTCATATGCGATCATAACCGGTGGCCTGAAGCTATCAGGAACTTGTTCTCCCAATATTTCCTTGACAAAAGGCGAACACATACTGAGAATATATCGCCCGGACTTCCTATTTTCTTGAGAGAGGTCCTGTCGTTGAGTTCTTCTATCAACCGTTTGAACAGATGGACTATTCCGCCTCATCCTTGTCCGCTCGTTCTTGTAGTGGCTTGCTCATTGCAAGGCCGAATGTATGGGGGCTCAACTAGCGGAAAAGGCGGTCCTTTCTTTCCTCTCTTTATGGGTGCGGGTTCTTGTCCTCCCTCTACTTTCTAATTATCTCGTAGGGTCATTGGTATGTTTGGTGTTGGAACTTGGTAGGAGGAGGCTGAGGATGGGTCAAAGTATGAGCGGCTGAGTCAACCGCTCAATTGTTCTTTGTATGTTAAGATAAAACTCGAGCAGATTCTCTTGGGGTTGGACGGAAGGGTTTTCTCAATGGAGGTAAGATGGGTGGATTATCGGCCGGATTTCCTCATGCCCTCGGACCTCGCCAGGCCTTCTGGATTACTTGGGGCTCCCCGCTCTTGGATTCGCTTGATCTTCTAGTAGTGGCCATTTGGCTTTTCGTAAGGGTCCCCTACAGACGGCCAAAACCGTTGATGCCAAAATCGGGTCCACGCCCCGCCGGCCATCAAGTTGCCTCGTGATCCGCCTCGGCGACCAATCCGGTTAAAATTTATAGTTGGTGTGGGCGCTTACTTACGCTACGAGCAGAGCACAGAGAACATCCCAAACTCGACCTAATTACCCATAGCAACCTCAGAAAAGGAGAGGCGTGATCTGGAATTGGGCCTCTCGCCCGGATTCAAATTTCACGATGCTTAAGTCGAAAACTTGAGTAAAGAGTCTTAGATTTAGGCAGTTCTTTGTGTGATCGCTTTTGGATCCCTTTTCTTCTATTATCACTCTCCTTTTATAGCACCTTAGAGGCTGTTCGTGAAATGCTATGGAATAAGGCGGTGAGTTAGGTAAATATCTCCTAAGGCAAGAGGGAAAATATCTACCGCCTAGCTGCGTAGACGCCAATGTAGGTAAAATAGAATAAATATATACGCCCATCAGAAAGTGGATAAGGCCTACTCACCGTAGAGGCGTTAGATATTTATCTCTCTCTCCCCACCTCACGCCCCAGAGTAAGAGGGTTCAATTCCGATTTTGACTTCGTCAGGATTGAATCCTCACGTTATTTGCCGAACTAATCGCGAAAGGTGGTGATATTGCCGCTGGCCAGCGAAACAGTTTGGCCCTTTTGCGCCACCCACACCTGTCTTCACCAAATATATCCGTAACATTTTTTAATAAATGGGCCGTGTTGGGCCCGTGCCAGATCCGGCCCCGGTGTGGGCCGTGCTTCGTGCCCAGCTAGATCGAAATTAAAAACATGGGTAAAATGTCCCTTGAAGAGCACCATCCCCTTGCCTCGAGATCGGTTCCTCTAGATACGCAAACAAACAACCGGCTGGTAGGCTCCTCACCCTTATCCTTTCTCCCCGACACACAGCATAGTTCCCTTTCAAATTCATAACGACGACTACATGCCATCAAATCCTTTCCATGATGAGAAGCCTCGGCTTCAACCATGTCCTCCTCCACCGCCTCCGCGTTCCGCTTTGCATCCCCATTGCCATCCTCTTCCGGAGTGTCTCGGCGGCGACGGAGCGGGACGGTATCAGTGAGGTGCGGCATCGGGGACCTGATCGGCGGGGACCTTGTGAAGCTTGACCTCGGGCGATGGCTTGACGACGTGGAGAAGCACAAGGCCTTGGCGATATACCCACCGCACGAGGGTGGCTATGAGGGCAGGTACCTTAACAGGCTCCGTTATCAGGGCTATCGCTTCCTCGACATGTCTGCACGCGGCCTCGGCGACCCCGAGACGATGCTCACCAAAATCTATCCCGTTTGCCCGGTTCGATCTTCTTTTACATCCCCTTCACTGTTCTTCAGCCACGATAATCTAATTTGACCGTATTATTGTGAGGATTTCTCCTTAAAGATGCGATTTTAATGGTATATTCACATCGATTCGAACCAATTTTGAAAACCATAGAATTGAAGATAGTGGAATGCGTAGTGGCTTTTGCCTTCAATGGAAAACCATTCCAAGAAGAGCACGAATGCATAGCGGTGAGACTTCAAAGCTTTGAGGCGCCTAACAATTTATCGGGGCATTACATAGTGTTAAATTTTCAAAGTTTATTACTTTTCTTTAAGAGTCTGGTAACATTTATTGCTATAGTTTGGAGAAGCATCCGTCTGTCACTCCTGTTCCAATGTGCCTGCCTCTAGTGTTTGTCCAATTCTATAAATATTTTAGCAGAGGAAATTAGTTAATAATGTTTAATAAAACTCTTTCTTTGAAAAGAAAAAAGAAAGAAAGAAAGAAAGGAAATAAAGAAGGAAGACGGAATGAATTTGCTTATTAATAGAACCAGGTTCCTTGGGAAAAGATAACAGTAATAAGATAAAGATAAAGATTGGACACTATTAATGATTTAAATGAGAATAGGCCAAGATTGGACACTACTAAGGAAGTTTTCTTGCCTTGTAACCAACAATGTTCACTACATGGTCAATGTATTGGTGGTTTTAAGAAACTCATAATTATTATCTGCAGGCTCATGTTGGAAAGCAACCCATTGCAAGATGGTACTTCCCACCTGAGGTTGATTTCAGGCTAGCTATGTTGCCCCCAGATGCCAAAGGCCTTGTCTTATGGATAATTGAAGCCAAGGTTTGTTTAAATTAAAGAATTTAGAGAATCGGATAAGGTTATCAAGTTTTTAATTCCTAGTACTTGTATTCTGAAGGTCCTATCAAAGGCAGAGCTGCAATTCTTAGCATTGCTTCCTAGCCTTCGACCTAAAGTCAGAGTCATCGCAGAATGCGGCAACTGGTAATCAGATTTGATCATCAATGAACTTTTAGGGGTGTGTTAAGTTTGAAACTCTGAAGGAAAATAGAGGAAAAGATAAAATGGAAGATAAAGAAAGGAAAAGGAAAGAACAAGTTTATCGTTACATTTTCTTTCATTTACCTGTCAATTTTATTTTCTTCACTCAACAAAAGAAAATGAAAATAAGCAAGTATATCATTATCTTTTGTTTTCCTCTAATTGTTTCAATGCATAACACTCCTATTGATAGGACATCATAAAAGAGAGACAGCTAATAAGGCATTTACTTTCTAAGTTAGAGTCAGAAGCTTCAAATATTATTGATAACAACTATGGAAATGGCTTGTCAGTCTTCCATCTTTGATCAACATGAATATGGTTGGTATGCAGGAGAAAGTTTATATGGAAGCCACTGAAAGAAATATCAGGACTTGTCCCACTTGAAGAGTAAAGCCAGCCCTCTCTTCTGAATTTGAAAAATGTACTTATGCTGCGCCAAGAAATCTGAGATCTTACTGTATTCATTACTTCACATTTCTTTGAACATGTTGAATTTGTACTGAGGTTTATGGTAAACCTGAATATCAAAGTTTCATACTTGCGGACTTTATGACTGGGAGAGTTGGGAATTTTGATCACTCTTCATGCCAGAAGCCATGTTTTCCATTTTGGTTTATACAGTATTACAGCATGGTCGTTTTCACGGTATGGCTGTCTCCATCGATTTTTTATAATATTTTTTAAATCAGTTATATATTATATATGTGCAGGTTTGCTTGCATAAACTAAATGAATTATAAATTTAGGTTTTGTTTGAATAGGCTTTTTTTCACTCAGTACTTGTAGAGTAAGTTAAACACTTTTGGGGAAAAAAAAGGTGTTTGGATGCGTCTTTTAGAAAAGTAGAAGCACCGGAAATAAGTCCCATAAGTGCTTGTTTCAGAAGTTAATAGATTTTATAGAAGCAATTTTAGAAAATATTAAATACCAAGACACTCTTTCTAAATCTTTATAAACTTATTTTGAAGTATCAATTATCAAAATACCATTATTACTATTATTATTATTATTTATTTATTTTATTATTTATTATTATTATTATAAAAATACTTCTGGATTAACGTATCCAAACATAAAAATAACATAAGAGCTTAACTTACTCTCATAAGTCTTTTTTTCAAAAGTCATTCTAATAAACTCAAAAAAAAATCCTTTTTCATAAGCTAATTCAAACACACCCTTAATTTAGCACTAAAAAAAATTATTATAAATTTTAATGTTTTCCCCATACATTGAAAATATTTATGGATACAATATGTTCATCAAATAATTTTAAAAGTCTACATTTTTTTTTATAATATGAATAAATAACTAAATTAATTAAGAATATGTTTCTTGAGTTAAATTATCTTTTCAGAACACAATAAAATTCCAAATTCTTGATGCCAAAGATCTTTAAATTTTGCAGTATGTGTCCAGTGTCCTTGCATTTCTATTGTTGTCACGATCTTCAAATTGTGTTGGACTTTGGTAGGAATTTGTCTTCAAGTTTTTTGTTTTGGGTTGACTTGCTCTTTTTTTGTTTTATTAAAATAGATAAATCATATTTTTTTTATTTAATGATTAAGTGGACTTGGTACATTGGCACTCATATTTGAGTTCCTTCGATTTTTCCCCTTATCAAGGTATTACCTGGACTCCCTAGTTATATTGTGTTGGTGATGGTTCCCTCCCGTAAGGTTAGCCGCATAAACTCCTCTTCGAGGTCGTCCCCGTTGGTTGGCGTTTGAGGCGGGCTAGCTTGGATGGAAGTCAAAGAGCTGTGAGCAACGGAGGTCAACGGTCCCAACTTCAGCTTCGTGACAGCATTAGCGCCTTCGATCAATAATAGCAGGAGGAAAGCAATACTCTGAATAGTCCCATAACAAACACGCTGTTTATTTTGGAAGCATCTTTGGTTTCTTTTCAGCCAAATGCTCCATGTTGTAGCCATATCACAAGGTTCTACCCCAAGCGTTTTTCCTTGGGAAACTCTACCCCCAAGCTGCAGTGGTACCCCCAAAGTTCCTGAGTTGAACGAGGACAAGTAGGTAAGTTTAATAGCGGGCAGAAGTGCTCCCATATTTGTTTTGTGAATGGGCAGCATGTGATGAGGTGTTGCAGCGTTTCAGCTTGTTCGTTGCATAAGTAGCACAGGGTTTGATTCCCGTTCCATTGTCTTTTGGTGAGATTGTCTAGAGTGAGTATTTTGTTATCTGCAGCCAACCATGTGAATAGTTTCATCTTTGTTGGGCATGAGAGTCGCCAGAGATTGTTGGGGAACTGACCCTGTACACCCCCATCCACCGCAAAAGTATAGAGGGGCTTGACCGAGTACACCACGTTTCCCCCATGTTCCAAATTCTGGTGTCCTTCCGGTCCTCCTGTGTTGTGGCGATTGCCTCTAGGAGTGCGTCGAGCTCCATCGCGCCCTCCCTGGTCAGTAGGCCTTGCTTCAGTAGTGGTTGGTTCTATGCTAGGTTGTCCCTTGCCTTCCCAAGAGAGAGATGTTGGTCCAGAGCGGAGTAAGCGAGTGTTGGGAAGATGTTGCTTAGTGCTTGCCTTGGATCCATTTGTCGTGTCACGGGTTAACTGTGTCACCCTTTCCTGCTTTTACTACCAGCCCCATTTCCACAAATTGCCATTGTTCTAATACCCATTTCCAGAAGTGGGATGCTTTCCCAATCACGCCCTTGTGCGGGTTGATGAAGGAGTTCCCTGAAGTACTTGTTCAGGATAATACTACGACATAGGTTGGCATGCCCATTGAGGAGTTTCCACCACCACTTGCCTATCATGGTTGCATTGAAGCATCTAATATCGCTAATGCCCTATCCCCCTTATTCTTTTGGCTGACAGATGTATTGCTAGTTGACCAACCTGTATGCCTTGCCCTTGAGCTATGGTCCATGCAAAAGAAACTCCCTCCTTAGATTGTCAATTCGCTTGGACACCCATTCAGGCAACTTGTAGATTTCAAGCCAATAGTTTGGGATCACTGTGAGGACCGAGTTGATGAGGGTGATCCTGCCAGCCATGGAGAGCAAGAGACCCTTCCATGAGTAGATCCGCTTCCTAATCTTGTCCATTAGTTGGTTCCATTTAGGGCGCCTAGGCTTTTTTCTGGAGATCGGGAGCCCCAAGTAGTGTATGGGGAGTTTACCGATCTAACAATTAATGGTGTTAGTCAAGGCCTTTAATCTTGTCTGAGTCAATTTGAAGGGGATGAGATGACTCTTAGAGTAGTTGATGCTGAGCCCTGACAGTCCTTCGAAGAGGTAGAAGATGAGCTTCAGGGTTCACATATGTCCCATGTCTCCTGAGTAGAAGACCAAAAGGTCGCCGGCGTAGGAGTGAGGTAACTTCGTCTTCCGGTCGCTCCCTGTGTCGGATACCCCTGTATATGTTGCCTTGAGATGCTCTTGTTATCATAGCTGTGAGGGCATCTGCGGTGATGACAAAGAGAAAGGGGAGAGTGGGTCCTCTTGTCTCAATCCTCGCTTGTGTCTGATATAACCTCCTGTTTGGCCGTTGATGAGTAGTTTTGTAAGAGCCGCCATGTTTTACGGCCTGATTAAAACCCCTAATTATTCCTCTAATTATGTTTTAGTAATTAGACTCCTTGCTTGTACTAATTTGTTGCATTAATAGGGGTTTAATTGTATGATTTACTTCTCACATAAATTAAGAGATAGGGACGTAGAGGGAATATTATGAGAATAATGGGCTTAAATGCAAAAGATCCCTATTCCTCTCCCTCTTGATTTGAGAAGTAATGTGTGGTAAAGGAATTTTGAGAAAAGGAGAGGGTGATTTATAAAAAATGCACGTGAGTGTGCATGGCTTTTAGACTTGGCTTTCTCTCCCTTTAGTTCAGTTTATTTCCCTCTCTAAATAGAGATATGAATATGGGGGTTTGAATTCATTAAGTGATAATGAATGGATGGGATTACAAGTGGGTTTTGAATGAGAAATAAATCCATGGCGGAGATTCAACGTGTGAACAGGTGATAAGAGAAGCGCATGAAGACTAAGAGAGAGCGCGTGAAAACCTTTGCTAATCCGCCGTTCATCTAAATCATGAACCAATCCCGAGGCATGAACGGGATATCACTCACCAGCTGGGATAACACGAGATTACAAGCCAACTCCAACACGTCTATCTCATGGTGAAGAGCGCATTCCGGAAGCGTGCACGATTGGAATTTAAACTGTCTCCTTTCACTGCTGCCCGTTGACGCAAATCAGAGTGCCGCGATCGACGCCGGACGGAGGAAAAGTAAGTAAAGTCCTGTCCTATCTCTCAACTGTGGCCTCGAACCCCTCACGCTTTCATCTTGAATCATAAAAGATGTTTGGAACCACTAAGGGACTCCATTGTTGGTTGTTAGTTTCTTCTCCGAGAACTCCCATTTCTCCCTTGAGTTGAGATAAGAGAGGAAGAGGGAGCGTAGGTTACGCTGAACCATTTTCCGCCATTGCGAACTCATTGTAGTCGGTGAGTCGGAGCTTGCTCCTTCTTCCCCTCATTCTCCCTCATTTGGTGTTCCCACACTCCTATATCTCTGACTTGATGCACTACTGCCTCCTGAGTATACACAGACGACTAACTCCGACACCGGGATCTTTAGAACGACGCCGCCAACAACCAAGACCATCTCGACGAAATACCTTGGACCACCATCCTCTCGGTGAGTCTCTTGAGACTTCTGAGAAATAATGAAGTTTCAGTTATTTCTCACACTTATGTATGGACATAGGGAATCAGGGTGACTTTTACAAACTAATATTTATATATGCATATATGCTTAAGTTTAAGGGAAAGAAGGATACTTCATTTGCATGTTAATGGAAAACATAATTTGAGACTAAGTGTTTGATTTAAGTTAATGAGTTGATGAAGCTGTAGCTTGGTGAAAGAGAATAAATATTCGGTTTAAAAATATCAACTTTGTTGAATATCAAATATAGTTTCAACCAAGAATGTGTAAGAACTACAAGTGAAATTTAACTAAATCTCAACTCATTACGGCCGGGCATTAATGTGTTATGTTCTCATAGTGGCTCAAGATATGAGATTATGCTTACTTTAGCTGGAATGAGAGGAATATTTCACTATATGTTGATTAAGGTTAATGGTGGTCGTATTGAGTATTAAACTTAGATTAAGAGATTTTAATCTATAGAAACCTGAGTTAGAGGCCTCTAGGAGTGTGAATCTTGGGTGGCCATGCTAGTGTGAGAGTCATGGAAATTAACTGATGCATATAAAATAGAAGCACATTTATTTTCATGGACTTGGATATATATTAAGCCTAGATCCAATTACCATATCAGATATCGACGAAGAGCTAGCGTAGAGCTGTGTTAAGAGGGGATTAACGATCGAGTTGAGACACTTTTGACCCAAGTAAGTGCTTATGCCTGGTACCGTTATCATTGATTGATCTTTGATACTTGTGTAAGTGCTCTTGCCTTGCTTACCTTCATTCGTTGATTGGTTATATCGTTACTTTCTAGATTGTATGTTTGAGCATGTAAGTGCCCTTGCCTAATTTCCCCGATCATTGATTGTTTGGTTCCTTGATCTATTGATACCATGCTCATGCATGTTCATTGATGCTTGGGATTGTTGTTTCCTTGATTTCATGCTCGGGCATGCTTACTTGTCTCGTTGGAATATTGTTTCATTGATTCCATGCTTGTGCATATGTGATTGGTTGTATGATATTTCTTTCCACTCGATAAGTGTTGTTCTTGTGGATTCTCCGCCCGGTGCAGTGGAGCATGTGGCTCCTGTTTGGCATTCAGGGCCGGTGGACACCCTGTTCGTGCTTTCCTGTCAGAGGGACGATACTCTGGCTGTCCTGTATGCCCGTCAGTGGGACGATACGCTGACCGTGTACGTACATATATGTGTGAGTAGCGCTACGGACCGAGGATTGACATCGGCTTAGGCTGATGATTGCCCGGGGGATGGTTTGCAAGCTTCGCTTCAGCTGTTTGTCATGAGATGACATGATTTTAGTTAGGGAGTCCCTACCGTTGGATAGTTTTCATTGGGATAGGTCTGAGACTCCAGGTGGTATATGACCAGTGTGGTTTGTGTTTCCCACGCCGGGTTTGATGGTCATGTTCTTGATTTGTCTATTCACTTGCTTATCTTGCATTGAGATTGACATGACTTTATTGTGCTTCCCTGCGGGGTGCTTACTGGGCTTTCCCTCCGAAAGCTCATGCACTTGTTGTCCTTCTTTTCAGATCCCGAGGAGTAGGTTGCGGGACACCGGAGAGCCACACAAGACTACAAGGGATTGAGAGCTGAGGTGGGTGCCTCTGGTCACATGAGTGGGTGAGGATATCATTTATAGGTTCCCGAGTAGGAGCCTTTGTATGACATGATATTAGGGTTTGTAGACCCAGGGATTCATATATTTATTTCTGCTGTTTATCATATTGTAGACATGTTGATTTCTATATATATGATTCTCGTTTGTGTGTGTGATTATGTTTGGTGATCATCGAGGCTTCGTGCTCGGGCAGGGCCCGTCTCTGTTCGGGTACGACCGATCTATTGCGTGCCCGTAGGCCCGGGATTTCGAGGGTGGGCCGTTACAAGTTTGGACTTGGAGGTGTGGAGAATTTCCCAGATCCATGAGACCTATCGGGGTCCAAAGCCTTTTTTCTCAAAATCTCAAGTAGGAAGTCCCAATCCACAGTATCAAAGGCCTTTCAAAGTCAATTTTAAGTATGGCTCCTCCATGCCCCTGTGTTCTCATTTATTGGATTAGCTCCTCTGCGACAATTATGTTGTCTTGGATGGACCTTCCCTTGATGAAAGCCGTATGGGATTCGTCAATTAGCCCTGCAATGACCCCTTGAAATCTATTGGCGAGCACTTTAGTGATGATTTTCATGGAGCAATTGAGAAGACTGATCGACCTATAGTCACGAATCTCCTTCGGGGTCTCCTTTTTGGGAATGAGGGTGATGTGGGCCCAGTTGAGTCTCTCAAGTTGCGCTTGCTTACTGTGTAGTTCTTGGAAGAGTTTGACCAGATCCTCCTTGATAAACTCTCATCCTTTTTGGTATATGGTCATGGGGAAACCATCTGGGACCGGAGCCTTGTCGTTCTTCAGTTCTTATAGGGCCCTCCTAATTTCTCCAATGTAAAGGGGTCATCCAAGTGGCTTAGGTCTGATGTTTTCCGGTGGTCAAACATCATGTTCCAATTTTTGGTGTATCGGCCGGTGCGAGCCGTGCTAAGAAGGCCAGTGAAGTGAGACGAGACCGCCTTGGCAATCTTGTCGGCGTCCAGTACCAGCATGTGTCCCTGGACCGGTTGACTTACTTTTAAATTCATAATTTATAGTATATGAATTTATAAAATCTCTTTCATATAACATATCTGCTTAATATTTTGTTACCTTTATTATTGTTTTAAAACTTAATAAAATATTTATTCAAATGACATGGTCAAACCAATTTTCATAGGTAAGTTAACTTAGTCTATTCTCTCTAATAAATAAATATAGAGGCTTCTAACCATACCTGCTAGTGTTTTCATATTTATAAAAAAAAATGAAAATGATGAAATGCACTTTATATCCTTATTTTGAACTTTGTATTTTAAAATGTTCAATAAAGACATTATATAATTTTTTTTTTATTAGCCATTTGGGCTTGTAGCCTATATCTTGCTAGTATTGGGTTTTGGGCCCCCCCATCTGGGCCCGGGACCACCTTCCCAGTGATGGCCGGCACTGGTCGATCCCTCTCATGTTGGGTTGGGCCAAGAAGGGGGCCTAATGCCCCTCGAAACATTCGCTATCACCCGTTAGTAATTTTTTATTTTTAGATATATTTTCATATAATTTTTACTGATAACTAGTAGGACAATCCTGCACTGTTTATTTTTTACCTTTAGGTCCTTAAGTGCGGGTGTAAGGATTTAATATAAATAGTGTTTTGAGTGGGTAGAGTATAAAGGCAAATAGTGCACAAACAATATTAGGGGCTTTTTGATAATTTTCTCTAATTTTTATATTTTTAAATTATTTTAAATAAGTTTAAATATTTTATATTAATATATAGGCTCGCATGACCGGGCACGGTCCAGTTGAGCAGTCTCTTGACACTGTGTGTCAAGCCGAGCCTCCGGAAAAGCAACACTTAATTTGACGCCTGGTTAGGATATAGGTTAGAGTAATTCTTTACTTACCGAAGAAGTCACCCGAAATGGCTTAAGCACATGCCATATGGAAAAAAAATAAAATATTTAAATTATTATTTTTAATTAATTTATATTTTTATTCTTTGATTACAAAATTTGAAAACTGAAAATGTTAACTTTAAATTAAAAATTAAAAAATAATGGAAAAAGTGAATAGAATTATTTAAAATTACTTGAGTGAAAAAATAAAAAATAAAAAAAGTTAAAATATAACTGGCTAAAAACAAATGAAAAGAACATTTCAAAATTAAAATTTAGAAATTTATTCCATATCGTAGGTAATATCCCATGCCTGCAGCATTGACAATCATGACTGATTGTTTGTGCCAAATAATCAGAGAAGGGATTTAAATTAAATTTTGTATTTATCCTGTATTCTAGGTAGATGTCACATAAGTACTGGATGTAAAAAAAAAAATTAAAAAATTAAAAAAAATTATCGATACTATATTGAATATATTTTTTTAGACATAAGAACAAAATTGAACAATATATTAAAATATATAAACTAATAATGCATTAACTCAAAAAAAACAAAGAATAATAATAAAAACAAATATAGAAATCTGCGGATTCTGTACTAGGAATTAAAATTTCATATTTTGTAAATTATCATTAAAATAAAATTTTAAAAATTCACATGTTTTGTTTGCTCCCTCTAATATTAATTTATGAACACTAGATATGTCGAATGGATTCTCTCTGGTAGGTGCACAAAGATTCCGGCTTCCATGATTTTGTTAAGATCGCTGATGACGGGAGAGAGTGAGGAAACGTGATATTGACCCACTTCTTAAAATACAAATTGGCGTGGCACATATACAATGACAAGTTACAGGTTGGGAACGGATCATTTGTTCATAATGTATTATAACCTTTGCATTGGAATTAGTGATAAACACGTCTCAATAGAGTAAATAAATTTTATAAATTCAAATTTTTTACAAAATTTTAAGGAATGGTTTAGATATGAAATGGTCAGGATTTCAAAAATATAAAGATAATTAATTAATTAGTTAGTTAAAAATTAGTGATTCATGTATTTGATACAATTGTAAAATGCCAACGGGATCTTCCAATTTTAAAATCACAGCAATGTGTTTCATGTATTTGATACAATTCATACTACTATAATCCATACGAACAAAACGTTTACAAATGTAGCTTACAGGTCAAATGCCGACGTGTTTATAAAACAAAGGGCGTAGCATCTGAATGCCTATGCCTTAATTAATGATTCCACAAGCTTAACGACAAGGTCTTGCTTAGTTACCGTCCTTATAAACATCTCAAGGAACAGCAGCACAGCAGCAGAGAAGAAGCAATAATGGAGATGAAGGCGTTGGAGATCTTTTTTTCCCTTCTTCTCACTGGATTTGGCTTCATGGTGTTGTACTTTTACTATATAGTTTGGCTGGGACCTGAAGGAATCCGCAGGAAGATGAGACAGCAAGGGATCAACGGCCCCCCTTCCTCTTCTTTCATTTCTGGAAACGTTGGAGACATGAAAAAGTTCATGCTGGAGAAGAAGAGATCAAGAGGAACAGCAGTCACACATGATTACTCAATTTTTCCACACCTTGATCAATGGAGAAAGGATTATGGTATATATATATATATATATATATATATATATATATATTTCTTGTTAAATAAAAAATTCTTAAAGATGGATTTATATATGTATATTTTCATTAGAATAAAGAAGGTTAATTTCTTGTTGTCTGTAGGGCCAGTTTATGTGTACACAATGGGAAATGCACCTATAATGCATGTAAGCAGGCCGGATTTGGTGAAGGACGTGAAACATTGTTTGTCAATGGATTTTGGAAAAATTACATTTCTAAAGAATACAATGAAACCTCTCTTTGGTGATGGCATTATAAAGGCTAATGGGGAAATATGGGCTCATCAGAGAAAACTCATAGCCCCTGAATTCTTCTTAAACAGGGTCAAGGTAATGCTCCGTCTTTTTTTTTCCTCTTAATATATATTTCATGATTTGATTACCATATATGCAATGGGAGTACTTTGTGCAGGGCATGGTGGATTTGATGGTGGACTCAACCAGCTCATTGTTGAGGTTGTGGGAGAGTAGAATGGAGGATGGAGGAGAAGTGGAGATAGAGGTTTATGAGGACTTGAGAAACTATTCAGCTGATGTGATATCTAGAGCATGCTTTGGTAGTAGTTACTTGAGAGGGGAAGAGATCTTCTTCAAGCTCCGAGCTCTTCAGAAAGCTTTGGCCAAACCTAATTTGTTAGCTGAGATTACTGGCTCCAGGTACCTCTCTCTCTCTCTCTCTCTCTCTCTCTCTCTCTCTCTCTCTCTCTCTCTCTCTCTCTCTCTCTAATAAAGAAAAAGAGAACAAATTTTAAACAACAAAAATGAACTGTCCCAGGCTTATCCCAAACAAGAGCAACAGAGAGATATGGAAACTAGAAAGAGAAGTGCACTCGCTGGTTCTAGAGTTAGTAAAGGAAGGGAAAGGATTGGAGGAGAAGAACCTCTTGCAAGCCATCCTTGAGAGCGCCAAAGAGGAGTTCTCCTCCCTGGATAAAGCGGAGAGCTTCATAGTGGACAACTGCAAGAGCATTTACTTTGCGGGTCATGAGACAACCGCTGCCGCCGCGTCCTGGTGCTTGTTGTTGCTTGCTCTTCATCCTTACTGGCAAGATCTGGCTCGAGCTGAAGTCACTCAACTCTGTGGAACCCTTACTCCAGATGCGCATTCCCTCCAAAAGATGAAGATTGTAAGCGTCTTTATCCTTGTTAAAGTAATATATGTATTGCTTAATTATATGGCAAAAGATTTGTTTCACCTATATATTTATATTTATTGTCTACTTATCGCTTAATTCTTCCTCCCCTGTCAGATTAGAAACATACATGTATGCTATATTTCTTTTAATGGCATGACCATAGTTTGGTGATGTGTTTGATCCCCATTTTGCAGCTCACAATGGTGATTCAGGAGACTCTCAGGCTTTACCCACCAGGTCCCATAATTTCAAGGGAGTCTCTTGGGGACATGGAGCTTGGCAAGCTCCGAATCCCCAAAGGCCTTGGCATCTACATCCCTGTGCCCACTCTGCATCGTGATCCCGACATTTGGGGTCCTGATGCACTCATCTTCAAACCCGACAGGTTTGCTCATGGTGTCACCAGTGCTTGCACTCTTCCACAGGCTTACCTTCCATTTGGAGTTGGAGCTCGGAAATGCCTCGGCCAGCAGTTTGCCATGCTTGAGCTCACAATTGTTCTTTCACTCATCCTCTCCAGGTTTTCCTTCACTGTGTCCCAGACTTATTGTCATTCCCCTGTCTACAATCTCATGCTGGAGCCTGAATTTGGAATCAAACTTATTGTCAAAAAAGTTTGTTAGAAAGTTATCTTATTGTAATATTTTTAGCTGGTTATATAAGTCTAAAGACAGTGTTCAACATCTTCTGCACATGGTTCCTTTCAGTCCAAATTAAATCCCCAAAATAAGTCTTCAGAAATATTAATCTCACCCTTTTGTCATGCTCTCTCTAAAATCCAATGATTTGGGGAATAATTTTTTTCTTTCTAGCTTTTGGCTTTAAACCTTGGTTAATAAGGGAAGGTTCCAAAGTTGGACTTGTTTGAATTTTATATTTGTTTTTTAAGCAATTAATTGATTAATAAATGATTTTAAATTATTCTCTAACTTTTTGATTGATTAAGAGATTCCCCATGCTTGGAATTAGCCCCATTTAAATTGGAAGAGAGAAATTAATGGGTTAATGCCTAAATTAAGGTTAATTGGGGTCATTAGGGACCTATTCGTAATTTCAAAGAATAGTTGGGCTTAAGTGTTTCTCTCATATAGAGGGACCCAGTCGGAAATTATAGTGTGGTGGGGTTTATCTGCAAAAGAAACCACTCAAGGAAATTTTGAATAAATTGACTTGTATGCAAATACAATAAGGGTTCTTTATTAAAAAATCATATGAAGCCATGCATGGCATGCAAGCAAAATAGGAAAAACTTGGAGGGCTCTTTACTAAAATAACATGAGAACAATGCATAATACATTTTCATTTGAATTTGGACGGTTGAGATGTTATGTATTGTAGATCCAACGGCTGAAGACAAGAAGAAAAAAAAAAGAAGAGAAAACGCCTGGTTCTCCTTCACTCCTGCGCCATCGTAGCCCGATCTTCTCCATGGATCACGGCCAACAATGGTGAGGTGCAATCACACGATTGCTTCCATCATGGGCATCTTATAAAATGGGGATTATGTTGTTTGGGAGGTCTCTGTTAAGCTCATGAAGGCTGTTGAATGAGATATAAATAAACCCATGTTAGAAAGCTTTATTCACCAACCCGTGTTTGTAAGCCATGTTTGGATCTTGTACATCGGATAGATGATTAGGAGACTTCGTAAATAGGCAAATAACTCATGCTTATATTTGATAGGGAACTGGGTTGGAAATCAGGGAATAAGGTTTTGCCGCGATGGCATAAAGAAATTTGGTTTCACAGAGTGAATGTCTATGAGGAATTATTAAGATAATGATTAGGTTCTAATCACAAGATCAAAGCACAAAAGGGTTAATTAGAACCAAGTTAAAACAGTTAAGGGATGGAGAATTAGTCTAATGGGCTCCGGCCCATGTCAGTTGGGCAGCCAACTAGGGGCTACATGGATTAATCAAGAGAGGAAAACCAAACTCATGAGTAAATGGGACAGGTAGAGGTTCAGTCGGGATTGGGCCTTAATATATTACAAATGGGCTAAACATAATTAAAAAGAAAACTAGTAAAAAATAGTAGGAGTGGGATTTGAACCCGAGATCCACAACAACACTTTATAGATTTTAACCACTAGACTATAGTAACCTATTGGCCTGAATGGAGGGGTTTAGTGATTTAAAGATGAACTCACGGCCCAATAAGAGGGGCTTGATTAACGGGATCCATTTGATTAGGCTATGACCCGTTAGTAAGTCGTGCATGTGCATCTAGACATGTAGGGTTTAGAAGTTACCATTATCACTGATGTATGTAGACTCTATTACCAGATACCGGCATAGGGTGGAGACACGCTAGGAGGGAATCTTGTGCGATTCCAACCGTCCTTGATCGAGGTAAGTACGCTTGCCTAGTTTCCCTTATTTATTGAATAATCGCTCCTTTGCTTCATTGTTTCCAAGCTTATGCTTGCTTTTGATTCGTTATAAGTACTTTTGTCTTGTTTTCTCTCATTCTATGATTGATTGCTTCATTGTTCTTCTTGATAATATGCTTGTACATGTATTGATTTGTGCTCCTTGTTTAAGAGACATTCGACTTCGATATTACCATGGTTTATATATTATTGCTTGGATTTGCATACACGTATCCGTTCTCCTGCTTTATTGAATTCCCATGTTAGTGTATGCTTATTGATGGGCTAGCTTTTGTTGAATATGTTTGTGATTGCTGAACATGTCTTCCTGTTGATCGGTATGTGGCCATGGTAACACTTGAGCCTGTGCTCTATCCATGTAAGTGTATATCGGCTGCTTCTTGTTCCTGAATATGTCTTCCTGTTGATCAGCATGTGGTCGTAGAAACATGTGAGCCTGTGTTCCATCCGGGTTTGTATGTCAGCTTTTCTAGTGTTGTGGATTCTCCCGCTCAGTGCAGATTTGGTGCAGGCGTCCAAGGGGAGGACACCCTGGGCGACCTGTTTTCCTGTCAGGGGGATGATACTCTGGCTATCCACCCGTCAGTGGGATGATATGCTGGCCGTGTACGTACATGTAAGAGCGCTACCAGACTCGAGGGGTCTGTTATGGATTTGAGATTGATGATCGGCCGAGGTCGATGACTGCCGGGGAGATGACTCGAAAGTTCTTCCAATTTTTGATTGAACTCCTTGCTGTGTGATTGTGGTTATTAAATAGTGATCCTTATGCATTTGGGCTTGACTGTGTTCTTGTTATGTTTTTGTGTGTTTTGTTGGATCATTGTTTCATGATTGTTTCTCTTGACTTCATTGTATCCCTTGCGGGGGTACTTACTGAGCTTTCCATTCGAAAGCTCTCCACTTGCTTCCCTCTTTTGTTTCAGGTCCTGAGGAGTAGGTGACTTGTGTTTAGGAGCTGCGCGAGGTATACCCTAGCAGAGGTTCGAGGACCTTAGATTTTCTTGTATGCGAGTTTTCTATTTATAGGACCCTTGTAGGGCCTTGATTCTTGTAGGGTTTTGAACCCTGACTTTTTTATTCAGCTGTAAAACTCTGAGATATTATTGACATTATTTGGACTTTGTTATCTGTTCTTGTATTACCTAGGCCTTGTATCCGAGTAGGGCTCGTCTTCACTTGGGTACGGTCGGTCTGTACACGTGCTCGAGGCCTGGAGATCGGGTCGGGGCGTGACACTCTCAATAGAAATCTATTTTTTTATTAAAAAAAAATAAAAATTGGATAAACCACATTCATTTATTTATGGGTCGTGTAAAAAAGAGAGGATATATTAAACAAAAAATATAGTATCAAATCGCAATTTTTCTCGGTGTCTCGGTACATAATATGTATTGGATGTCTACTCTGTCGTATGCCCTGGAGTGGCTTCCTCGAAGTCATCCTCCTAACTCGTTTCACCAGGTGGATCTGCCTAATCAAAAGCCAAACTCCGTTTGACGACGAACTCCATCGGTCCTAGCTTCAGCTTATTGGAGTCATTTGCTGCATCAAACCAATAAAGCATTCAAAATTTTATTCCGCGGATAACTCCCAAAAAAACATGGTGTTTATTTCGAAAACATTGTTGGTTTCTTTCAAATCAGGTACTCCAAGTTATGGCAATTACTATAACGTTCCACCCTATGAGAGCAAGAATCAGTAGTGGGAATGATTAGAGAAAACAAAATAAGACGAATGAAAGAAAAAAAAAATTAAAAGGGGGATATTAAAAGTCAAAACTAAGACTAACTAACAGACACTTAGAGATATTAGTGACCTAAAGGTCCCCTGCATTGGCACCAAAAACTTGATGCTTCGAGCCTAATGCTTATGCTTATACCGCAAGTGCACGGGTCGTGTCAAGTAATAAAGTGGACTGCGAAAGTCGAATGTCGAACCTACAGAGACCTAAATCACCAATTTTAACTAATTATCTGCTACCTAGCCTATCTAAAGGTTGCCGAATTCCTATTCTAATTACTGAAATTTAAATGGCTTGAGAGAGACTTGACGAAAGTAGTGATGGAAATTAATCATAAAAGAGTAGATACTCGGGCTATGAATCCCCTCCGGATACTCATAAATTGGGGCAAGTATGGATTTACAATAGATGAATGTTGGGTTTGGTCCAAGAATTCCTACAATACTTTCACTCCCTCCGTCGAGACAAGTTACTAATCTACACTCGTGAGTAGTTCTAGGGAACACACACAATCTTGGAAGAGTTGTGGGAATAATCAATCTTAAAGAGTCACTCTCCTAAACACCCGATCTCTCGGCGTACTCACAACTCCCACCTATTGAAGTAGATCTAGGGTTTAAGAGGGAAAATCTACCACTCTATGAATCTAGATTGACACTTAGGGTTTTCGTAACTTAAAGCATCAATATCATACAAAACATCCAATAGGTTCTCAAACATTAAAGACATTCAATTAAAATAGAAATCTATACAAGCAAATCAAATATAAATCTTGAGGTTCATCATGCCCAAGTATCTAACAAGTTAGTTCCCCATCAAAGGAGAACACAAATCCAACACAAAATTCAAGAACAAAATAAGAAACATAATATGAAACGCCCTTCCCTCCACTGTTGGCAAGGACCGTTGGTGAGGACCGCTGGCGGTGTGTGTGGAAAGTATCCCCTTGATGCTTGCCGTCACCTCCTTTCTCTGAGATCTTCAATGATATCCTCCTCTCCAAGGTGGAAGAAGGGTGGAGCCTCCAAGAGATGATTAATATTCAAGTATCCAAAAGCCCCCTCTCAAAAACCCTAAGTTAACTAATTATAGAGTGCGGGTTAATACATGTCATTCCAGACCTAATCAGTACAATCCAAACTCAAATCAGTAGTAAACTCGGATTAGGTCGCGTCTTTGTGCGAGGCGTACGGGCGGTCTTACTGGCGTAAGACTGCCCGTAAGCCTTTCTCCAGGTCTTGCGGTTGAAGATACGATCTCAAGGTCGCCTGTATCGCTCTCTGTATGATGGGGATGCTCACCCTGAGTAGTCTTGCGGGCGTAAGAGGGCGCAATGCTGCCCGTATCCAGTCATGTGGGTGCAAGTGGGTGCATGATGGGCCGTAATGCTTCAGAAATACTACATATTGCTTCAATTTATGATGAATTACTTTCATTTTACTCTTGAAGCTCCCTAGTGCCCTGTAATTAAGAATTAATACTAATTAAGTATCAATGGGCTAAAACTAATCAAAATAATATGCATAGTATACAAGGAATTGATATAAAAACAAGATCAATTGAACGCTTATCAGATAGTTGTCGCGCACCCTTCGTATATCAGGCGGAAGTTGTCTTCCCAATGGAAATAGAAGTATTGAATACAAGACGTCGACATTTGATCTTGAGGTCAATGATCAAGGCCTGTGCCTAGAGTTAGACCCCCTCAAAGAAAAAAGTAAGAGCACTCCGATAATGAGTATGTCGCTTTTACGACTCAAAGGTGCAGAAAGTGAACTTCCAACTATGTGACCTCATCCTTCGAAGAAACATGTTTCAGGGGAATCAAAGTTGGACATAAAAGCTTACCTCCATCTGGGAAGGCCCTTATGTTGTCACCCACGTCATCCGACCCGGCACATATAGGCTTATGGAGCCAAAGGATAGGCCACTCAATAGGCCCTTTTATTCTGAACATCTTCGAAAGTATTACCAATAATAATATTGAAATGCTCTCCTAACTTTCCTCTGATTTTTGCATGTTTTACATGAATTCACGACTATGGACACAGAAGTCGCTCGCTCTTTGAACATGGATCAAGAAAACTTGGAGACATTCTACAGACCGATGAGACGGTAGAGACCCAACCCGGTTTTCACTCGTCCTCGATCCTTCTGGCCTTCAGGAAAAGATAGTCCCCCTATCGTGAGGGGAAGACCAAAAAGTCCTGTCGGCCTCGGGTCCTTCTTGGTCTTCGGGAAAAGAATCGTCCCCCTATTATGAGGGTAAGACCACAAAGTCACGTCAACCTCAGATCCTACTTGGCCTCAATGCCTACTTGGTCTTCGAGAAAAAATCATCCCCCTATCGTGAGGGGAAGACTACAAAGTCAGGAAAAGATTGTTCCCCTATTGTGAGGGAAAAACAACAAAATGTTGTCGACCTCGCATCCTA
Organism: Dioscorea zingiberensis; assembly: GCA_026586065.1. Classification (NCBI taxonomy): domain Eukaryota; kingdom Viridiplantae; phylum Streptophyta; class Magnoliopsida; order Dioscoreales; family Dioscoreaceae; genus Dioscorea; species Dioscorea zingiberensis. Next base: position 50,455,736 of record CM048821.1, on the reverse strand, counting down.
CTTCGCCTCAGAACTTACTCGGTCTTCGGGAAAAGATCATCACCCTATTGTGAGGGGAAACCCACAAAGTCCAGCCAACCTCGGGTTTTTCTTGGTCTTCAGGAAAAGATTGTCCTCTGATCATGAGGGGAAGAACACAAAATCCCATCTACATCGGATCCTACTCGGCCTCAAAGCCTACTTGGTCTTCGAGAAAAATCATCCCCCTATCATGAGGGAAAGACCACAATGTCTAATTGACCTCGAGTCTTTCTCGGTCTCCAGGTAAAGATCATCCCCCTATCGTGAAGGGAAGACCACAAAGTCCCGTCGACCTCGGATCCTACTCGTCCTCAGGGCCTTCCTGGGTTCTAGAGGGAAGTCATCGCCAAAGCATCTCTGCAACGATCAAGAAGTAAAATTCGATATGATGGCACACTAACAGATCACCGCGGACCACATCAGACGGCTCGTAATAGTCGGGCAACAAGGCCCTATGTATGAGTACAAGCGAGAAAGGAGAAGTGTGGGAAAATGACAAAGACCGAGCAGACAGAACAAGGTATTTGTAACACTTAAAAGAGAGAATTACATAGTACTGTTTCCTACATAATACCAAAGGGAGAACCCCACTGTGAATCCATGTCACTCTGTTGGAAGCTTTTTCGATCTAGCAGAAGCAGCTTCCTTGAGAACCATTAGAGGCCTCGCTTCGATGTTGTCGCCGCTTGAGGGAGGAGGAGGCAAGTAGGCCAAGGCTTCTTCGAACATTAAGGTGCAGAAGTCAAGCTCTAGGTGGTTGTGAGCAGCCTCCTGGAGGAGCTTCTAACAGTCCCTCACGCCAGAAAAGGTCTCTTGGTTGAGTAAGTCATCAAATTCTTTGGAAGCTCGGAAGGCAGCTACGGCCTTATCCTCGAACTTCTTCCGAGTCGGAATGAAGTCCTCAGAGTGATAAACGGTACTCTCCCATGGCTTGGTTGAGAGCGGCTAGGTGTTCGGCTAACCTGAGGTATCATTCTAAGACTGCATCATAGGAAGCGCGAACAACCTGATTCTGATTATCCTCCGCCTCCTTAGCGCGATGTTGTGCTATCTGGAGAGCTAAGTGAAGACCCTCTGTAAAACCTGCCCCTAAATGAATAAGAATTTTTCCCAGAATTATTAAATAGAAATTTAATATGGTAGGTGAAGAAAACAAACAAATGTTCGAGTCCCGAGAAAGGTGGATCTGGTCGGGGATGAGACAACCCCGTGATGGCACAATGAACCGGTGACTAAAAGAATCAATAAAGGGCCGACATTCGCGGATCCGGGTCGGAAATGAGGACAAGGGAACTATTACAGTAGGCCCTGTTATGAATAAATTCATTCATAAAGCTATAGTAATTATGTGAGGTAATAGAACACATGTGGTCATATAGTATAATGATTTAAATAATTATTTTAATGTATAAGTACTTAATATAGGGCATGATGAGAAAATCAATTGAAATTGATTTTCATCCTCTCCATTCCCCTTTCTCTCCTCCGGCCCTAGGTTGCCCATGCCCCCTTCTTCTCCCTCTCGATCTCATCTCCCCACCGGCCAGCCAAGCCCCAGCCGTAAGCGGCCGACGCCAACCCACACGCAGCCCACGACCCACGAGCCCGCCGCTGGCCGTAGCGGCCATCCTTGCGCGCCTCCAGCCCTACGCGCGCCCAGCCCTGCGTATGCCTAGACCTGCACGTCACCTACGCGCCGCCTGCACCTGCGCACGCACTACGCCCTGCAGCCCCACTATTGGCTTGCAGTCCTGCGCTCCATCATCGTCCTGCAGCCCCGCGCATCACCGTTGGCCTACGACGTTGACCATCATCACCCGGCGAATCTGAGCCCTAACTTTGGGGGAATTTACACATTCATTGATGGAATTATTGGATGAAAACTACTTAACATGATTTGGGGTTTTTAAGTCTATAAAATGTTAAGTATCATGGTAATGAATTGTATTAAATCTAATGATGCATGCTCGCATGAGTTGTATGATTAAAATTGGAGGCTAAAGAAGGCATGGTTTAGTCTAATTAATGTATGAATTATGACACCCATGTGTAATGGGTGTTTTGGTGAATGTTTGTATATTTTCGGGGCCCTATATATAGGGGAGATACTGCCAAAATTTCCATTTAATTCATACATCATTAATTACTTGTTAATGTCTTTCAAGCATGATTAAGTTTAGGGAATCATCATTTATTGAGTTGTTAGCGATGATTAGGGCTTCATACGCCCTTCAGTATTTAAGAGGATGATTCCGATAGAATACGATGACATTAGCCGTATTCTAAGAGGATAGATGAACATTAACCTTCAAAGTAATTACTTAAGCAGTAAGTTAGTAGATAGACTCAAGGATACTTGTGTTCATTTGTTGATACGAAATATTTAAGTATAGAGATACTGAGATCCTTTATCTATCTACTAGATCCTGATTCGGACGCATGACATGTAACGAGGATCGGTTATCTGTTCGCTAGCCATGTAGGCTCTAGCATGGGGGTTGTGAGTATTCCTTCCTCCTACCTCGTTTATTATTTTTGTGCTCTTATTTCTTCGAGATGTTTCCTTTACATATTTGAGTTGAGTATCCTCATATGTGTCGGTATTACGTCTCGAGGAGATATTTGTTTTCATGTTTTCTTATACGTATTTGAGTTGAGTAGCTCTTTAAATACGTATTAGCTTCCGAGCTCGAGGAGATCACTGATTATTGTATATTCGAGATGTTGCTGCCTTGGATATATATGTATACTTGTTGTTAGGTATTCGTACTAGCAATCTCTTAAGTACATGCATTATACATCGGATGGAGACTTGTCAGAGAGTGTATTTTCTGACCATATATACATGATTGATATAGCACTATCTAGCATAGACCGGAGACGATATTTGGAGGATATCGTACGATACTGTAGGTATCTTAGTATCACATATGCCAGGAGATTGAGTATTTCTATGAATTTATTCACATCCCAGAGACTTGTTATTCGCTTGTGATTTTGTTTCACTTACATATTTGTACTTGCTTTATTTTATTCTTGGCTTATGGCTTTCACCACAGTTATTGCTTTACTAGCGAACGTACCGGGCCTTTTCTTTGGCTCATGCACTTGATTGATGAATTTCTCAGGTGACGACGAGGAGTAGGGTCAGGCCTAGATGGGGATATACCGAGAAGCTGACTCGGGCTTGTTACATTTCTCTTGAGGACTGCATACCTCCTTTCATTGTGTATGTATGTGAGACTTGTATTCTCTTTGTTGTATCGATTACTAGTAGTGACTTGGCTAGATCCTTGTACGGGTCTTGTAGACCTTAGTATTGTACTTTTATAGAGTTGTGTAAACTCCCTTCCTTTATTTATATAAATTCCACCGTTCTATTTATCTCTGGATATTGAATGTACAGGAGTCTCTAAGGCCTTGTGCCTGGATGGGGACTCGTCCTTATTTGGGTGCAGTCGATCTGTCCACGTGCCAGGGCTGGGTTTGGGGCGTGACCGATTCAGGTGGTATCAGAGTGTACAGTTCAAGTCACCCTAGTGTCTTAGCAACTTAGCAGTTGAGCCTAAATTTTATTGAGAGAGTAGGTTGGGTAGTATACTGACAACTTGAAATTTTTCTCAATTTTCAGAAGTCATACCACCAAGACGACCCGGCCAACCTCGCAAGCGGGCAGAGACCCCTCCCTAAAGCGCATGCATGATTCTGATGATGAGAGTCAACAGGCGCCGGCCCCAGAGACTAGTGCACCTCCGGATCCTATGACAGGGGGTTATCCTGGATACGTAGCAGGAGGATACCCTCGCTACACAGCAGGAGGATACCCTGGTTATACAGTAGGGGGTATCCTGGACCTGCAGTTGGAGGATACCCTGGTCCATCTACTAGAGGATATCATGGACCCGCAGATGGTGGATATCATGGCTAGTCTACTGGAGGATACCCTGGCCCCGCACCGGGGGGATATACTAGCTCCGCATAGGGAGGGTATCCTGACCCCGCACCAGGAGGTTTTTCTAATCATGCAGCACTGACTAGTCTGATGCAGGAGATATTGTTTATGATTAAGTAACCAGTGACCGGCGCCCGGTGTGATGGCAAACCCCACCTCCATACCCACCAACAGCTGCAGATAATAGCCATAGTGCCTTGGCCGAGTTGAGGAGGCACGAACCACCACCCTTTGAGAGGGGTACAAATTCGACAGTAGTAGAGTAGTGGATAGACGAGATAGAGGCTACCTTTCGGGTTATGCAAAGCCCAGAAGGAGATATGGTTAGATTGGCTACTTACATGTTGAGGGGACGAGCTAGAAGCTGCTACAAGGCCGAAGTACAGAACCATGGTGAAGAAGCTTTTCAGACCTAGGATCAGTTTAAGACTGCCTTCTTTAACAAGTATTTTTTAGCAAGCAGACAAGCACAGATGCTCAGCAGTTCCTGAATCTGAAGCAATGGACTATGACTGTTGATGAGTACGAGGCCGAGTTTGAGTGACTATCCAGATTTGCTCCTGTACTGGTATCATATCAGTTGTTCAAGGCTCACTAGTTTGTTAGTTGCCTAAAGAGTAGTCTCAGTTGGTGTGTGACATCTTCTTTGAGATGACCCTTTCATGAGTTGGTGGAGATAGCCAAGGATAATGAGATCGCTTGGCAGCAGACCCAGGAGCCCCACAAGTGAGAGCAAAGCCACGGCAGAGGGAAGAACACCATGAAGAGTGAGTCTTCCGAGGGCAGCTTAGGACGCTCCAGGAGTGAGCGCAAGTCACAGCCCTATGGCAGATCACAGACCTCCTCGTCATCTGAGTCTAGAGGCAGGAGGTCGTCAGGGAGTAGCTCCCGTCCACCTCATTGCGACCATTGTGGAGGCACACATGCTAGAGAGTAGTGTTGTTACAAGACATACATGTGCTTCCGATGTGGTAGTACTGAGCACTTCAAGGTGGATTGCCTTATCAACTAGACTGGATCACCAGGATGATACGGGGCTCAGACAACATCAGGTAGACCCTTACAGTCATCCGGAGGGTCACGATACACTACCACACCAGGTCGAGGCCAGAGAGGAGGTTCCAAAGGCAGGAAGGGGAAAAGGAAAGCGTAAGATCAACCTTCTCCTTCCATCCGACCAGTTGCCTAGGGTTGGGTCTACAACCTGACTCAGGAGGATGCTCAGGCATTCCATGATGTAGTAGCTGGTACTATCTCTATTTGCTCTCATTATGCTTGTACATTATTTGATCCCGGGGCGATACATTCTTTCATGTCTACTTCATTTGCCTTGAGGAACAACTTGTATGTAATTGAACTATCACACGACCTGTGCATCGATATTCTGGTGGGAGCGACGAAGATAGTGAATAGGTTGCCACCAGGATGCTCAGTGGAGAGTTTCCAGTTCCTATCTCTCGCGAACAAAACAGAGAAAGGGGGAAAAGGGGGGGAGGGGGGGGGGGGAGAGAGAGAGAGAGAGAGAGATGGTTGGCTTCTCTCTCTCTCCCTCTATTCAATTCCTTAAATAACCCTAAGTTCCCTTATTATTCCATAACTTAGGAAATATTAAATCAATTTCCATTAACTTGATTTCTTTCTAATCGCTTATCACTGAGTTTAAATAAAAACTAGGTTTCTATATTTTATTAAATTTTATTATTGTCATCTAGTTTATTAGATTATTTTAACAACTCACAAGATATTACAATTAAATATTCTGGGATACGGGTGATCATTCAAAACCAACCGAGTCCATCACTTCCGGCTTTCTGGCTCGGCCCGACCTACTTTGTCGGGACTCGTATTTTGTCTCGTATCGCCAACCAAATATTTGAATTTTATTAAAACTTAGTAATTCCTTGGGGGATTTTCCAGAAAATTTCAAACTTAACATAGAAAAGTTTCGGGGCGTTACAGTGATGGTAGGATTTGTAAACAACACTCTCAAAATGGGTGAAAATGAGGCGACCTTACTTGAATAGTAGTAAGGCTGACCTCATAATAACATGACCCTATATATATATATATATATATATATATATATGTGTGTGTGTGTGTGTGTGTGTGTGTGTGTGTGTGTGTGTGTGTGTACATGTGTGTGTTCTCGAATGCTTTATATTCTTATACTACCCTCTGTAGCGATGTTTTCCTCTTACTGAGCACGTGTAAGCTCACGACTCCCCCTTTTTTCCACAGGGATGGATATAGAGCATGCCTTAGAGCATTGATGGGAGGCATGTGAGCTGATAGTTTTTGGGTTTGATGTATTTGTAGTATGCTCTGAGTATGAACTTGTAAAACATACAATGTCATGTGGATTTATGGATATTGAGAAATTGATCAATCTTGTATTTGATACAAAATATTCAGGGATGTTAGATTTGTATCCTATTATCAAGTGTAATGACAAGTGTATCTTTTGTATTAAATACTACTTTGTCATGTTGATACATATCTAGCAGTTTAAAACAACATGACCATGGTTGGTGTGGTGACCACATCCTAGGATGAATAGTCGGCATTGAGTTGTTGGGGGACAGGTCACCACAACAATTACAACCATAAATCACAACGGCAACATGTAGAGAGGTAAGGGCAACTCTTGAAGGAGTATTCGTTAGGGCTCTAAGCTCATGACGAAGCTAATTAAGGTTGATAGTCAAGGGGTGAAGTCAAACACTCCTCATATGCTATCATAATCTAGAGCTCTACAACAAGGCGAACGTGCCTTCTAAGTATTAGTCATAATAGTATGTGGATCCCTTGGAATATCATGCCAAGTTACTCTTTCAAAATGAGTAGAACCATGATTCTAACTTACCTTAGAATGAGGCAACACCTAGCCAATGAAGCTCCTAGGTCTTCAGACTTTGTTGATACAAGAATGAGGCCAGATTGGGAAGTAGAGGGTTTGACCTGAATCCCTTCTCACATCCTTCAGAGAAAACCAGGAGATTGTAGGCATGACAGGGAGGGATACTATAAAAAGAGAGATAAAGGAAATGTGTAGAAGATCACAACCACCACCAAGGTATGTGGCCGGAAGATCAACTATCCCCCCTTGGGTAAATAAGGTCACGGCTCTAACTTACCTTGTTGATCAATGAATGTAGTTAAGAGAGGAAGCCAGCTGTTTGAGTTGTATTCCTTTACCAGTTTGCAGGGAGGGAGAGCCAAGGAGTTGAAGGCCAAGTGCGGATGAGGGTTCCGGCCGACTGGATCTTCACTACAGGGAGAAGGAGAGTATAGCTCAAGTGAATGGCTGAGAGAAATAGGGAGACACATAAAGGGGCTCGGTAGGGTGTCAATGGCTCACAAGGGACAGATGGGAATGGTTGTGCTTTGTTAGGTTTGTGTCAAGGTCTCCATGGACCAAGGAGGGAATCCCAACTGTAATATTATGTCTTCTTACCACAAGCGAATCCAAATAAAGTGTTATGTCTTCTTAGCCATATGGACTCCCCTCCCCGTAGCCTTATTCATTTTAAAGTTGTTGGCTCTATTAAATCATCCACTCCTCCAATATCTTAGCCATAGTTTAGTCATTCACCCATCTAATTGCCACCCGTAACTTCATGTGGCCATTAAAGATAATTTCTAGTTGATGGCTGGAGTTAGGACCAACCTACTTTCCCACCACTCTAATTTCATGGTAGTTATTTCATGTAATCATATGCTATTAGCATTTTAGCCCTCATACTAGAACACTTCTACATGTAAGACCTTTTCTAAGGTCTTTTGCATGAAATCCCTCCACACTACAAACTTTTCAATTTCATAACAAAGTAGCAAACAACTTATGCAAATTAAATATTTGAAATTTAAATTCTTACTGTATTAATAGGGGTAGTCTTTACAGTATATGTCTCAACACATGCTTTAACCCAAACTATCCACTTACTGGGGAATCTCGTCTTGGTTAAGACAACAATTATCATATCCCACCTCATACTATTATAAGTTGTTTCTATATCTAGTTTGATCAACATCAAGTGTAGAACTGGGTTATTTTCTCCATAGAGTGACTTAGCTCATGTGCCATGATAAAATTGTCATATATGCTTCTACCATGTATGAATGATGCTTGTTCTTTTTCTATTATTCATAGTAGAATATTCCTAAGTTTATTTGACATAATTTTGGTTATAACCTTGTAATTCACATTGCATAATGAAATTCGCCTATAGGGATTAACATGTTGAGGTCTTCCTTTCTTTGGTATGAGGCATATATGAATATATTCTATTATAGCTACTAGGCATATTAACATTTTGAAAAAAATGATAAATAACATTTAACATGGAATTGCCAATAATAGGCCAATATGCCCTATCGAATTCAAAATTTAAGTCATTTGGGCATGGAGACTTACCTGGAGGTATAGCAGATATTACCTTGAAGACTTCAAAGTATGTAATTGGTATAGTTAGCTCCCTACAATGCTCACTTTATAGTGTAGGGAGATTATCTGACGTTGCATTCACAAGTTCACATTGTTCCCATTTTGACTGTCCCTACCATGGCTTATTATAATAATCAATAAAAGTTTGTTCTATGTTATGGTACCCTAATGCTAATAAGTTATCTTCCCCTATAATTTTGTTGATTCTATTATTAGCTCTGCGTTTCCTAGTAGTGCTATGGAATAATTTGGAATTATTGTCTCTATCTAGTAGCCACATCTTTCTAGATATCTGGCCCATGTCCTTGAGCTCAACCTTAGGAGTGCATGGTGTTATTTATATAATGCCCTTAGACTTTCTCATACTTTTTGTGTTATCTATCAGTCCTAGTTGCGTAATTTGGTCTTCTGTTATCCTAATTCTCTCTTTAATCTATTTTAGATTGGTTCTGCATTTCCTTGTCAGGTCTCTTCTAAGATTATTAAATGTATGGCTAAGGTCATCATACATGGGGTTCCCCTTGACATTAGTATTCCATATTTATATATAATACAATGCTTTTACATATTGGAGATTGAAGCTAGTTATTTTCAAATTTGAATAGCCTAATTCCACCCAGAGTACGTGATTTACAGTTTAAAAACACATGGTTATGATTAGATTGGCATCTAGGGAGTAAATTAATTTAAAACGAATTTGCCTAATCATGCCAAATGTTGTTTGCCATGAACCTATCTAGCCTTGCCCACCTCTTGGCAGCACCCTTTTGGTTATTAGACGAGGTGTATGGGGGGGGCAAGGTGGTTAAGCTCTATAAGCCCGTTGTACATTAGAAACCTATCTAGTAATTTAGCTTTACGGTCTATACCTTTTCCTTCACCCCCTCATTTCTTCCAATGATCGCATTACATTTAGGTCCCCCAAGATGAGCCAAGGGTACTGGATGCATGAGATATTGCTTAACTCAGTCCAGGTCTCCTCTTCGTTGCTCAACAATTTGCTATTATATACCACAGAGATAAACCATATGTTAGCATTAAAAGTGATCATTAAATGTATTACATATCTGGATTTTGCCATGGGTGTGACAAGGCCAATTTTCTTCTTCCAAATAACTATTATGCCTCATAATAATCCAACTAACGGAATTGCTTCCCAATCCCATATGCCTTTAAACTTTGTATAGAGCTTATGGACTCTTCCCTTATCCGCGCTGGCCTCAATTATGCATATTATAGTGGGATTTAACTCCCTAATTAGTGAAAAAATAAGTTTTTTTTTTGTCTTAACCAGAAGCCCCTCTACAGTTCCATATGAGTATTTACATTAGGAAACACTAGTAAGGTGGTTACTTACTCTCTAGCACTCGCCATTCTTCCCTTCTTTTGGGCCTTACCCTATTCCATGGAGTCCCTTTTTCCACTGTCCTTATTTCTCTGTTTGTTGGCTATCTCCATCTCCATCCTAATATCACCGTCTGGTAGTTTTGAAGCATTTATCAATTCTTCTTCAGGGCATCTCCTTGAGGTCACCTCACATAGAGTTCCTTCCACTTCTTCTACCATGGACCTATGTTGATTAAAGCTTGTCAGCGAACCAGGATATTCATTTACTTGATCTATCTTTTAACCAACAGTACTGTTAATGCCTAGGGATGCGAACATTATTGGGGATCCAGTTGTATCATCAATGGAGAGAGCTTTGCCACATGTAGCCATCAGAGGCTTGAAGATGACGCCACCTATCCTTGTAGCAAGTGGTTGTCCCTCACTAACTTCGTCCCAAAAGTCAAAAGCCTACACGCTTTGCTCTTCTGATGTTTGCCAATCCGTCATCAAGCACATCGTCTCTGCCTTGGGAGTAGGAGCCTTGAGCCTCACGCCCATTGAGATAATCCCTTCACGAAGGGTCCTACACACTTTGCTCTCCCGAGATGTGCTAAACCTGCTGACCCTCATCGAGCATGTCGTCTCTACCTCGAGAGTATAACCCTGGAGCCGCATGCCAATTGAGACGATCCCACCACGAAGGATCCTTTATGTGCCGTCCTTGGCGCTCATTCTGAGACTCCCATCCACATGTAGCCCATTTGAATGGCTTTTGGAACAGTTGCCTGTGCCTCACTCTCTGTTCCCCTACCACTTCTTATCTCCTACCTTCAATCCCCTTACTAGACCACGCATTGATCACTGGACCTCGTTCGCGGCCAGATTGCTGATGAACAACCATTTAGGGGCCAAACTAGTCCTCTTCCTTCCCTTTACTGTGTTGCTATGTTACTGTGTTCCGAGCATCCGGATTGGTATGGTCTCTCATTACCCCTTTCCCTCACGAGTTAGGTGGTAGAGATCCGGTAGCAAGCTCCTTTGCTTGGCTCCCAGGTGATGGAGCCTCGCACGTCGGCACTCTATTACCTATGACTCCATATTTATAACAAAATATTGGTAATTTTTCATAAAGAACAACAATGAAAACCTTACAACCTTTCGAACCTCCCATATTCCTCCTTTTAGTGGCTGAGCGAGATCCAGCTCCATACACACTCTTGCATACCTTGTTCTATTTATGGATAGAGTTGTTTCGTCAATTATTACTAGCTTGCCAAAATAGGAAATTGTTACTTCCAGTGCCTCTATGGACCAGTACTCTGTGGGGAGGTGATGCAACTGGATCCACATCGTGGCAGAGACGGCTTATCAAAAGACGGTTGAAAATTCTGTCAAACGGATTAGATGGAAAACAAGCCCATTGATAGTCCAAGGACCATCAAAGAGCAAAGATACCACCATTTTGATAGATGAATATTTAATCAAATAAAAATCATTCCCCGTAGTTGTGCCACAATCTACAGAGATTCTCCTCAGCACTTTCTCCTCCAATGTAGAATCAATCTCATAGGCTCTTGTGCTCGTGCCATCACTTCCTTCTCCAGTGTGATGGTGTTGGTGAAGGACGCCTTCAGCCTATCAAGGACTAACCTTGGCATCATGATGGTCTCTGTTAAGGATTGTGGTGCTTTGTTATTGACCTTATTTGCCCATCTCCACTTGGTATTCGGCCTATCTACGTTCCCCTTTGTCTGCTCTAGGCACGTTACCTAGAGCCCTACAAAGGTAACTGGAATAGGGACAAGCAAGGGGTTCCCACTAGTTTCATTGGCATGTGTCCCTGCTGAAGATCTTGGCCCCCATGACGAGGAAGCCCCACCCCCTCCTACCATAGTAAGTGGAGGGAGATAAAGTCATGGGGAAGACAAAAAGGAAGCTCGTCGGCTCGTGGTTGGGGAGTGTTCTCTAGAGAGATCAAAATGACAACATGAAAAAGCATAAATTTAATAGCTAAATTTTGAGTGGGATGCTTGGTTTGAAAGATCATGGTTTTGGACTAACTTTCAGAAGGAAAGATGGCTAACCTATTCCCTCTCATAATGAGAGTTTGAGGGTTCCAACCACCTGTATGACATGTTTCTACTGACTTATCGATATTTATTAGAAAAAGAAAAGATAATAATTTTGGTATTTCTCACTCTACTTTTGTTTTTTGATTACTCACATGAATTTTACTCCGTTGCTCAAAATATCAACAAGTCATTGGAACTCAAAGACAAACTTATTTTCTCTTTTGGAGAAAGGTAGATAAACATATTACCATTATTTTCACACTCAATAGTAGAACACAATAGGAGCATAGTACACTTATTTAACTTTCAAGAATAACATAGGTGATTAGCCATTCAGGGATGGCAATAAATTAAATTGGCTATGGGACCTGAATTTGTGCTTTGGTCACCATTCAAACTTTAGTTCAACAACGACCTCGTCTTACAAAAGGATTCAATTCTCTCACACGCTTCAGTTGCTAATTCTGTGGGAACTCCAAAGAATATCCTTACCCAATTCTTTAATCCCAGGACAGTGCCTGCATCAAAAACAATTTATTCAGGGTTAAGTTATTACAAATATTGACAATATCACTACTTGGGTAGCAAACAAGACATGGACTCTAACCTGGTAGAACCAACACAGATTCCTCTTTCATCAACTCCCTGGCAAAGTCCATATCATTTTCAATCCCATAAAGAAGGTCAGTCTTCACTTCAACCTGTCATTTAATCGGTAGCCAAGCTTTTTATCATCTCTTTCTCATTTTATCATTTATTGCATTAAAAGAAAGGGATAATAGAGAAGGCTAACCATCATAAACATGGAGGCCCGAGGCTTTGAGTAACAGTTGAGGGCTTCAATCTGTTCTAGTCTGGTAAACAATGTGTCTGCTGAAGACTCCAATATCCTTATGACGTTCTTGTGAAAGTCTTCACTAGTATATGATAATATACTAGGAATTGCTCCCTGTTTGGAGGATTACACACAATAGTGAGTTGTGTGCATAACTTTCTAAATGCACATCCACAAGAGCAAACTAAAAGTGGTATGTTGGTTACCTGAATTGTGCATGGTGGGCCACAAAGTATATTCATAAGCATCTCAGTTGCCTTCTTCACCTATAATAATAATAATAATAATAATAATAATAATAAATAAATAAATAAATAAATAAATAAATAAATAAATAAATAAAGACATTTATGTTTTGAGGTATCTAATTGTGAGATTCAGAGTATGAAAATTAAGGCAAACCTGTTTGAGAGATCCATAAGGATCAGAAAAGGCGAGCCATCCGAAACGCCAACCAGGAACCATCCAGCGCTTTGACAAGGAACCAATGGTGATAACAGGTGCAATATGAGCAAAAGAAGCCATTGGCACAAACATACCACCTCCAAATACCATATGTCCATACACTTCATCTGCTATAATTGGTATATTCAAGTCTCTTGCAGTTTCGGCAATCTAAAAACACAAACAAATTGTTTTTTTTAATCAAAACTGAAAAAACATATGTTGCGCGCTTTTAAGAAACACAAGACCTGGAGGAGGTGGGAGGAGGAGTAGGCGACGCCGCAGGGGTTGTTAGGGGAGATGACGACAAGGCCAACAGTGTTGTGGTCAGCGATTGCTCGGAGTTGAGCCGGGTCCAATTCCCAGCCATTCTCAGGGACAAGGTCATAGAAGCGAGGTTCAATACCAACGAGACCGCACTTAGCTTCGTAGAGAGGGAAGCCAGGGCGCGGGATAAGCAGGTTTGCGCCACTTCTGGCTGCTAATGCCATGGTGCACACTTGAATTGCTTGCGTCCCACCCACCATCAGATAAACGTCCTCTTCTTTTATCCCCTGCTGCATTCCCCATGACAAATACTCTGCTACAGCCCTGTGCGTTCAAAATCACACAAGACACGAAGATTGGTGTTCCAAATCCAAAGCAAAATAGATTGTTAATAAAAAAAATTAAAAAAATTAAAAAAAAATTAATAAAAAAACATACATGTAATATATTCATTTAATGTGAACAAACAGGCCATGTGAGGTCAATTTAGAGTTATATGTAATTGTGACGATACCCAAAGAGCTAGACCGTACTTAAATTGATTGATGTGGGGGTCATTTGTCCGTTATCCCACAGTACAGACACTTCAGCACTGTCTCGGATTTCATCATTGAATCTGATTAGGTAGGTCAATATATATCTCAAACTCGCACGGTAGGCTATAAATGAAGATTCAATAAAGAAATATTTACAGACTTATTTAAAGACTTTTGGGAACGAATGGAACAGAAATCATGGAACCCTCACTTAAGCACCCAACCTTACGTACAAACTTCTCCTTATCAATCATTTCTTTTGTTGAACAAACAAAGAAATACCACAGTTTTCTAATACTAAAAGTCATGGTCAACAATTAGAACTTCATTAGCGATCATTCAAGAGAATTATAAATCTAAAAGTCATGCATTGATATTGAGATGCAATACCAAATAGTGATTTACTACAATTATCAATACTTGCTCTTTTGAGTTTTTAGTGATGATAATTGCAGTGTAAGTTTCACAAACCCAAAAGTCATAGACAACAAGCAATTATTCAATCTAATAAGACCATACCATATCATTTTCAAGAAGATAGCTAAGCATTAATATAGATGGTTTATATGCACATCATATATTAACATGAAATCTTATTCATTATACTTATTTTGATTCTTCCGTCACATAAAAAATTTATTATAAGTAGCGTGTATTTCTTTATCGAGATGCAATACCAAACAGTGATTTCGTAGGATGATCAATAGTCTCTTTTAGATGCTGGTGCAGTGTAATTTTCAAAAACCCAAATTCATAGACAACAAACACATATTTAATCTAATATGACTGTGTCATATCATTTTCAAGAAAACAGCGAAGCATTGTTGATTGTTTATATGCACATCATATATGAAGTTAGACAGACACGAAATATTATTTATAAGTGGTGTGTGTTTCTTTATGCTCCAAAAAAACAAATAAAGAACTAATTATTTATGCACCACGTATTAAGTGATAGGACATCTAAAGCAACCTCTATGCCATATGCAGCCAAAGAAAACTTATTATCTAAGAAAATTAATTGGGACTTATTTCATATTCAGGGGAATTTAAATATTACATAAAAGTACCAACCACGTGCTTAACATTATTAAGTCACAGAAGATAATTCAATGACTCTCTGTCACAACAATCAAAAAAAAACTTCTTCCTGGATGGTTAGTCTCAAACATCTACAGCAAGATATTTACAGATGAAAGCTACTTAATTTTTTTTTAAATAAATATGAATAAATTACTAAAAACACGAAAATGAGTAAATCAATTTTTCTTAAGAAAATTAATAAAATACATCAAAATTTAACTTTAATTTGTACTCATATTTCTAAGCCATCTCTGGGACTCATAACCATTTACGTCTCAGTGTCATGCATGAAAATTTAATCATTCTCAGTGTCACAATTAAATGAACCTCTTCTTTGATTGATAGTTTTTTTTGGACGTGTACAGGGGTGGTCGCTCCATCCTGCAAGCTTATTCTCGGAAGAACAACATCACCAGTTTGTAAAAATGGGGATTTGTTCCCGGACTCATCCACAGTCGTTGGTTTTGATGGATAGTCTTGAAACAACCTTTGTTGCACTCATCTATAATACGTCTCTCTGACAACCTTTTTTTATTTTTGGACGTTAGTAATGTCCATCCAAGGAGTAGTGCATGCGTCGCTAACTAAACAACCTCCTTCTAGACATGAAATTTGTCTTCATTGCAAACATGAATCAGACTCTCTTCCTATATAAACCTAAAACTGATTAAGCCTGTTCCAAACCCAAAATTTAGTATAGTTTCCATGCGTTCCATACTAATTAAGGAATAGTCATTTGTACGGTCAGCAATGAATTCAATTCAAGACATGTATATATATATATATAAACATATAAATTGTCAGGCATTGAAAATGAAAATGGCAGCAGACAGATGCACTGATTCAGAGACCAGCTGGTCTTAATTATGAAAGAATAAAAAACTTAAATATTCACTCACCGTGCAAATCAGATACTCTAATCATATAAAATTAATAACCATATTATTATTATTATTATTATTTTTAGTTGAATGTTTGGCACTGGATTAGAATCGTACGAATGCAACCAAAGAATAACCACAATATCGCTTGTGTGGAAAACTTAATCAACGAGAGGACCAAAAGAACCAACCATTCTCAGCCATAGAAATTCCAATTCATGAAAATTGAAAATCTAAAGAAACGGGGAGAAACGTACCGGCGAGCAGGAGGGAGACCGAAGGAGGGGGCGTAGCTGACGAATCTACCGGAGGAGATGGCGGATGTGAGAATTTTGGTGGAGTCCTGGCCCTGGTGGAAGCAGGGGTACAAAGAGGCGTCGCCGACGCCGAGAGAGACCAAGGGTTTATCGGGATTGGGGCAGGAGAGGAGCTCGGCGACCAGGCCTCTAATGGACGTCTTTTCTTTGTTGAAATGCGGATTAGATTTGGCGGCCGAGATCTGGGTCTTCGATGAATCCCGGACATTGTTCGCCGGTGCCGGTGTGATCTGAGAGAGGTCTCATCTAGGATGAGAAATTGAGAGAAGAGAGATCGAGGATGGCATTGATGAACGAGAAATGGGAGAGAGATTGAGAGAAGAGAGACATGCCTGAGTAGTCGGTGCCATTGTAGAGAAAGAGAGAGGGAGTCCTTTCTCGGCCTTCCACTGCGAGCGATCGGAGTGACATGAGAAGGCGGGGAATGGCGCGGTTTTATAGAGATTTCCGCGCGCTGGAGTCTCGTCACTCGCCGTGGATTTACCGCATTTTTTCTTTTTATTATTTTATTTTTAAGAAAATATATATTTTTTCTTTAATGATGATATAATTCGAGATCCTTGAAAATCTAAATGTCACGTCCTTTGACGTGTTATCATTTGTTACCAATTTTTTTTTAAGTTTTTTTTTACAGATATACCCTTAAAATACATGATATTATATCTTTCAATTTGAAAACTCAACCATATTTAGACATTTAAAAAACTTAGAACTAATTAATGATATTTATACTTTATATGTTTTCACGTGCAATATCTTGCAATTATATATGTCAAGTGATACCGACTAAATCTATATATATATATATGACTCCATCCGAAACATTCATATACGTAATATAAATCCCGAAATCAACATCTCCTTACTATGAGAGTGGCAACTAGGGTTAGGGGGAAGATAGCAGTATGGCATAGGATATCCCTAATGGTGATTGGACAATGTCGGATGGGGACAGTGACCAACTCCATAGATTAGAGACAAAAAGAAGGGAGGCAGAAAAAATAAGACAAGTATCTAATCCTAAGAAAACTCTCTCTCTCTCTCTCTCTCTCTCTCTCTCTCTCTCTCTAACTTGGTCTCAAGTGAGACCCCTCACTAACTTGGGTGTCGGAGCAACCCTGGAGCACAGGCCCGCCCCTTTGGATTGCCTCTTTCTTAGCAATTTTCAGTGGTCTGAGAGTGATGGCCAAACGACGCATCAGTCATCTGAAGGAGGCTCCCATCTGAACAGTCACTTCGGCCATTATTGTCATTTCCCTCTCTGTTCATCATTCAACCTTTTGAAGTATATCATAACTGTTGATCATAATCAGTGTTGATCATAATCAGGCAAGAAGTTGTGTAAGCGATGGAAATAGCAAAATGGAACCAGGGGCAAGACCAAGCCGGTGACGATACTACTAGACCTCATGGTGTTCAAGGGGTTGAGGAAGTCCAAAAGAATCAACCCATCGATGGAGACATCCAAGAAGCATGCTACCAATCCCTGGAGTAGAAGATTGAAGCCCTTATCTCAGCTCTTCAGGCAAAAGGTCTAACAAAACCCACCACAGCGGAGTGTTCCACAGGACACCTCAGAGACTCAACGGAGGTTTGAAGCCCGCACTCCGGGGCTAGAAGGAAGGGCAAGAGTGGGTAAGGAAAAGGTGACCCCTCCCTAGCTAGGCAGCTCGAGGTCACCTGGCAACGGGCCCTTGGCGATCGCTCAAGAATCCTCCACGGTCTAGAAGTTGTGTCACTTTATAGGAGAGGAAGGAGTACTCGAGGTATGTCTCTTGAACGATATCTCCCTAAGTTGCTTAGATCCTAAAAGCACCCCTCCCAGCTGGGTTCCGAGCACTATCCATGCTGACTTATGATGGCACAACAAACCCGGTCAATCATCTTGGGGCATTTAGAAAGATGATGCTGATCCATGGGACTCCAGATCCAATCATGTGCCGAGCTTTCCCAACGACCCAATATGGAGTGGCCCAAGCTTGGTTCAAATCTCCTCCTTCGAAAAGTTGTGTGGCTTCTTTGTTAGCCATTTTGTCAGTAGTAAAAAGCGGTTAAAGACCTCAGCGACCTTGATCAGGATTAAGCAACATGGCAGTGAGAGCCTTTGTGATTACATCCATCGTTTCAATATGGAGACGTTGGATCTTTCAGACCTCAACCAAACCTTCGTCGTGGCGGCCTTCATGGAGGGGCTCTGAAGGTCAGCCTTTTGATTCTCCTTATGCAAGAGGCAACCGAAGAATCGGCCCGATCTCCTTGCTCATACAAAGAAGTACATCAATGCTGAAGAGATTCAGGCCGATTGGAAGGAGGAGCCTAGGTGATAAGGACCCAGAAAGGAGCAAAATACTTATCGAGGACCTCCAACAGGGATGAAGCAGCCGAGGCTCCAACTTCGGGAGATCTGTAGGGTGGAGGAGACGACGAGGTATCAGAGCTATGCCCTCGGCCCCTCAACGCCAGCTAAGTGAAGATCTTGATGCAAGTCTAGGATTAGAAGATCATGAGGTGGCCATTTTGCATGAAGAACCCTGCAACTCGGAAAAACAGTAAGAAGTACTGTCGTTTCCATCGAGGATTGCATCCAGCTGAGGGATGCGATCAAAGACCTAATCCGATGAGGTCATCTCAAGCAGTATCTCATAAGTGGCTAGTAAGAAGGACCATCGTCTCCAAAACACAACCGACCTTCTATAGGGATCATCCACTATAGCTCTGTTTGGTGCTCGAGATATCTCGGGACATCAAACCATTCAAGCGTTTGGTATTTCGGATAGAGCGGAACAGCTGCCCCGTCCCTCACCAAGGGATGAGCGGCGTTGCGTTTGGAAAGGACGCTGCTCGCTGAATGTTGTCGGAGGAAGGCAACTTAATCCTATTTAGAGAGACAAGCATATGAATATTTTTATTTTATTTTTTATATTAAATATTAATTAATATTTTAAAATTAAGATAATTATATATTAATTATTAATTGTTATAATTTAAATATTTACTTTTATTAAATTTGAATTTTATAATATTTTTATAATTTTAGTTAATTCACTATTCATCTCTTAAATAGTGAAGTATTTGCCCATGGGTCCTTGGGTAGGGAGTTGCGGGGGCTTAATATAAATAGTGGGTTGGGTGTGTAGTGTGTAAAGTTGAAATAGTGACAAATAGTGTGAGGGACTAATAGATAATTACCTCTTATAATTTAAAATAATAATTATATAAATTATTTATAATTTTAAAAATAATTTTTAATATTTAATTATTATATATTAATGATGAATATAAGATATTATTGTTTTAAAGAAAACATTATTCTTATCTATTAATTAATATAAATATTATTTAATTATAAATAATTAATATTATTTTATTCTTAGATATTGTTATTTAAATTAAAATATTTATAATTATATATAAATTTATTTTATCTACTTTGAGCCCTCCAAAAAAATTTATAAAAAATACATATTCAAAATTTTACATATTCTCATCCTTCCAAACAAGCACCCAACATTTTTTTTTTCCTTCACTTCTTATCCCACCAACTAAATTGAAGGAATATAAAATGTATCCTTATGATATAAAACTATTTTTTTACATTAAATTATAATTTTAACATAAATTTCATATAATAAAAATATTTTTAAAAATGATATTTTTGGTGCTGATGTAGTATTTTAAAAGAGTGATAGAGACTTTCTTTTATTAGGGTAAGAGTAATGGTTTTTATTTTCTATTATTTTTAAATTACAAGATGTTGGATTCTTCAAATTGTCAAAAAAAAAAAACTAATTCTTTTTTATTATTAGAACACATCATAAATTATAAAGGAGAAATTAATTTATTTTTTTATTATAATTTTTCAACTTGGCAGATTGAATTATTATTCGCCAACATCACCGTATCTGTACCAGTCACTGACAGGAGAACCTTTATATGACGTAGGTGTGAGAGTTGACGGGCCTTCCAACAGGCCATCCGTATGGGCCATTTCATTAATATCAAAACTTTGATTTTTTTTATTAAAAAAATAACATCAATTCAGGGCACACTAACAAAAGTTTAATAAAACTAATTATTTTTTTTGTCTCTAAGACTTTTATATTTGACCGTACTGTCTTTATGATTTTTAGTATTTTTTTTTTCAATCCCTCTTTTTTTGAAAATTTTCTCCACCGGTCTCTCAAATTAGAAAGCTGTGATGAATTTTTGAACAATTTCACTTTTACCCCGGGTGCTTAAATGGAAGATATTCTGCTCAGTTATGTCATCATCATTATTCATTCTCTTTGTTTATCCAACAAGCCTCCTCATCCCCTCTATCTTATTTCTCTGTTTAGTGAAATAATCTTCAGTTGAATATCTCTATTCCATCTTTTATTCCTTTCTTTTGCTCGTGATTTTTGAAAAGTAAGTCTATCTAATTCTGAGTTGCCATTGGTTCCCCTTCTTCTTCTTAAGCTGAGCAATCCCTCTAACATTTTCTGCTCTCCTATCGATTTAGCAAGTTGCCATTGTTGACTTGCTTTGTCATTGCAAGGTACAAAGAAGAAGGTTATGTTGTTGAGTTTAGCGTATTGTCCATGTGACATTCTATGTTAGAGGACATATATGCATAGCATACTATTATGTTATTTTTCTTACTAAATGTGACAAACTCTAGGGACCTATTATCCCAAAGAAATTCTTTTAAACTCAACCCAATGATGGGTGAATTCTAGGATACCGTGGGCACTGTTCCCACAGTATTGCTACCGTGTAATACCGTGGTAGGTTCTCAGATGTTGTTTTGTGGGTTCTAATATTTGGTTTTTGGGTTCGGGTTGGGTTTGAAGCTACAGTAGCACCGCCATTTTATGAACAGTAATGAACAGTAACTTTGGACCTAATCAATAAAACTTGGAATCCAATAATAATGGGTTGGAACCTACGGTATGAGACCGTGGGTACCAACCCATGGTACTGTAGAACGCACCCCCAATGATGTCATCACAAAGTCAAAGAATGACCCTATGCATAACATACCACTCAAAATTAGACGAGGTGGTGATCGAAATAGTCGACCAGAGATTTGACAACACAAAACATTTTAGGGAAGCTTTATGAACCTTTGTTATCAGGCGTAATTTTAACTATCAGCTCCTCAAGAATTATAAGCAAAGAGTCACCATGGCATGTGCAGTAGATGGTTGTTAGTAGCGTGACCATGCATCAAGAGATGGTAGTACTCTTCAAGTATTTAGGATCAAAATAATAGAAGCCACAAATACATGTGGAAGGGGGATTGGAACGACATCCCATTCATAAGCTTCTAAAAAATGGTTAAGCAAACTTGTCATTTAGAAACTTAAAGATAGACCACTATATAGGGCCATGAACATACAATACACGACCATGGAATTCATATGCTGTATAAGCAGGCCTGGATAGGTAAAAAGGTTGCGCGAGAAAAGCTCCACAGATGTGATGTGACAAGCTACGATCTAATATTGTGGTATGCTTAGAAGGTACGTAGCCGACACCAACCCAGGTAGCATTTTGATTTTGGATAAAGAAAGTGAAAGGTTCAAGTGTGGGTTCTTTTGTTTTCATGCCTCACTTGATGGTTTCAGGAGAGGTTGTAGACCTTTGTTATTCCTAGATAAAACTCATCTATTTTGGAAATACATTGACAATTTGTTGGGTGCAATCGGTGAAGACGACAATGAAGGATTTTTCCACTTAGTTTTTCACCTTCGGTGACAACGAGATAGACGATAATTGGACATGGTTTGTCTTAAAACTGGGTGTACTCATTGTACAACAATGACAAAGTGTACGATAAGACCATTACATTCAATTTGAACCGATCTAAGGGGCTTGTCAATGCCATTGCTAGGGTTTCCCTTCCTTCCCCCATGTGTATTATTTGCAGTATCTTCAGGTGAACTTCTTGAAGGAAAATGCTCATCTGGGTAGGGCTATGATGGATGAGTTCTAGAGCCTGTTGGTTAAGATTGCGTATGCCTACACATCGAAGAAATATAGTGATGTTGTCAATGAGGTCCTAGCAGCATCATTACAGACACACAACTAGTTGTTTCACAATTTCAACAACATTAGTGTAATTATTTGTCCAAATGGGTGCAATGGTCTAAGATGTACTCCAACAAAGCGGAGTAATTCAACGCATATGGATATTGGAGGTCTACCACCTAGCTAGCAAAGATAAACATGGTGGACTCTATAATGTATCCACGGATGTTCACTTTTTATTATTTTTTGGAGTTTCAACTTATTAAATGGGTTATGTGTTTATTTTTTGGAGTTTTCTCTTAGTAAACTACTTAAGTGTTTATTATTTAGAGTTTCTTTTTATTAAACGGCTTAAGTGTTTATATATAATTTTTTTGTTAAAATTTTTACTTAGTAAACATGTTAAATGTTTATTGTTTGGAGTTTCCGCTTATTAAATAACATGTGTTTATTTTTTGTATATTTTTCTGAAAATACATTTAGTACTCATTGTTTATGTTTAGTATTTAGTATTTTTGCTTACTATTGTTTGTGTTGTAGGTAGACCTGTCCATGGGCTGGGCCGGGCCGGGTTCGGGCCAGGCCTAGATTTTCAAAAATGAAATTTGGTCCTATATTTTTATCCAAGGCCCGCCCATATTTGTAAACATTTGACCAAGGCCCGCCCAAATCCGCCCATATTTAATTTTTTAAATTAAAATAAAAATAAACATTTTATTTTAAAAAATAGAGTTTATATTTTAAAATAAAAATAATTTAATATAAATTAAATCTAAGTGAGTTTTGATAGAAAAATTAAATTATATTAGTATTTTACACCTTTAAATTAAGACATACAAATAAATTGTTCAACTTTATTTTAAATAATTATAAATAATAAATTTATTAATTTTATTTATATATAATTCGGGCCGGGCCTGACCGCCACCGGACCTAAACCATCATACCAACACCCAACCCATTTTTTAAATGTGTTTAATTTTTTGTCCAAACCGGCTTATTTTTCGGACGGGGTTTCGGATTTGTGCGGGTAACTCGGCCCATAGACAGATCTAGTTGTAGGCATAAGATGATAATTACAATGTATTGGCGACATGAACATGGGAAAGTCATCTTTGTCCGGACTGTTAACCAACTCCATCGTAGAGGAGAGCAAGTACTTGATGGTGGCCAACTCCATCGTACACGTGGTTGACCCACGGACTGTGAACCGAATCATGTTGGGACTTTCCAAAGCTCCATCCATTATGGAGGAGGCAATCTCATCATTTCAACCAACTCTTTAATTCTGTTTAGTGGGCTACTAGACTAATGAGCCATTGACTATAAAATGAAGGATTGTTAAGGATATATAAAATATAAGGGATTTTTTGAGGACAAATTAAATTTTTAGAATTTTTCTGTTATACCAAAAAGATTTTAGAAGAATGGTACTTTCAATATAGATGGAGTATTATGAACGGGTGATAGAGTACCGATTTGTCTTCTCTATTATTTTTAGATTCCAAAGTGTTGGAGTGTCAAAAAAAAAAGGGGAAAAAAAGTTAATTGTATTTATTCAAAAAATATTATATTATTATATTATTATATTATTATATTTTGTCAACTTAGATAGAGTTTCGCCTACTTCTCTGTACATGTACTTCGAACAGATATATATCACGTGGTTGTGACTTGTCAGACTTGACACGCCATTTATCAAGCCAAAAAAGTCCTCATGAGCTAATTCACTAATTTTAAAACTTTTGTTTTTTCTTTTTTAACCAAAGGTTCTTTACGCTAGCGATAAATCCCTTGAGTTCCATGTATTAAAAAATTCTTCCAAAAATTATCGAGATCGAGTACCCGACCACTTAAATATGGTGAGCAAACTTAAATCGAGTTTACTCTTTTGAGTTTGTACATACATGGTGAGAGGTTAGGGCGATCGAGTGACTTTACTCTTCGGAGCTTAGTCCATGGTCACGTCCCTGACTGATCCGTGAGTGGGGTCTTTGTGGCCTAAGTCAAAAGAAAAGAAAAAAACTTTTGATTTTTTTTATTATAAAAAATCACATCAATTCAGAGCCCATTAAAAAAAGTTTAAACCATTTTTGAATTGATTTATAATTTTCTTTTGAGATAGAAAGATTTATAGAAAAAAAAGTTTTTATATTAATTTAAAAATATTTTTATAGTTAAAAATTGTTTAGAGGTTGATTCTCAAAAAAACTTTTTCAATGATAAACAATTAAAATGAATATTCATTTGATACAACAACAACAACAATAATTAAGCCTTAATCCCATACATTCAATGATAATAATAATAATAATAATAATAATAATAATAATAATAATATCTATTATTATTATACTTTTGTCATGAGTTATAATTAATATTAATATTAGTATTATTAGTGTTATTATTATTATTATAGATATTATATTATTATTATTATTATTATTATTATTATTATTATTATTATTATTATCACCATTATCATTGCTATTATTACTTTAGAAGCTCCCGACATTGAAAAGGGCTTGAAAAGCTCAATGAAAACCCAAAATAGATGGGTGTTTTGATAATTATAACTTTATAAAATAGTTTCTTTAGAAGGGTTTTTTTGAAATTTTTTTTTTAAAATCACTAGCTTCTGAAAAAAAATGCCGTTTTTTGAATTTTCTTTTTACAGATTGTGATTCTCTGAAAAGAAAATTATAAATACCATTTTTATCGATAGCAGTGCTTAATTTATATTAAAAAAAACGCTTCTATGTTTCTTAGAAGGCAATCCAAATAAGGCATTATTAAAAAAAATGTGAATCATATTTATTGAAATTTTCTACATAAAAAGGAAGCCGGAATCAACCATTTTCATAACAAATATTAAAAATACCAATAATTTGATCAAAGGAAAACTGTTCATAATTAGGTTTCATAGAATCTTCAATGATTCCAAGAATCCATCCAGAAGGGCACAATCATGTGATTTGTGAAAAAAATTTATGCTATTATAATAAAAATAAAAATAAATTAATAATTGAAGTACCAATTACTCTTCAATTATCACCATATAAGTTATAAGTAATATTACAACTCTCACATCTATTTTTCTCTTTGGAATTTGTAGTCATTTTTCTAACTCCCATCTATTTCAATGAAGTCAGATTTATTATATTAAAAAAATTATTATTTGTTTCTCTAGAACTTATACTGTGTAATCTCAATATGAGGTAAGATTTGCATACCAATCATTCAGAGGGCGACAACAAAATTTTCAATTGATACTTATTATTGAAACATATATGGCGTCAATGAAGTGGTCCATTTAGAGCAGGCAACTGTTGGTAACAGTTGGAATTTATATATTATATAAGTAAAATAATATATAATAAATATATTATATTATGTTATAGGGTAAAAATATAAAAATATAAAAATATATGTGGCATCATCATAAGAGCCTTGATAAAGACTTAACTGTTAACTAACAGTCTAGTTATTTGACATTAAAAGTTAGCTCTCTAAAAGACCCCAAAAAGTTCTGAAAGCTGGTATCTAACTGTCTTCATCCTGACACCCAACTATATTTGACCTAGTGCCTTGCTGTCTCTAAGCTGGCAACCAACTAGATCCTAGCTGGCTAACGACTTCAGCACTATATAAGAAGGACTTCAGCTCACAACTAGGCATTCAATCTGGTATTAAGTACTTTGTAAGCTACTTTGATTCCACTGAGACTGATCGCCTACTTGTGCTTCACTCTTACTTGGAATCCTCTCTCTCTCTCTCTCTCTCTCTCTCTCTCTCTCCTTGTTCTCCCCTTCATTAGAGCTTCTCTGACTTAAGTGTCGGAGCCTACCCTGATGCACAAGTGCCCGACCCTCCTCTCTCTACAGAGCCCTCTTTCCGGCGAGGTGTGATCCTTGGAGGTCTGATCTCTGATGAAGAAGTTAATCCTATGAGCAGAAAGGAGTTCATCTAAGGAGTCATCTATAAAGCTAATCTTTACCTCAAAATCATTGAAGTTTCTCAATCGTCACCAACCTTTATCATCTATTGAGCTAGATCTATTTTGATCCATAGGAGGAGTATATCTCGACATCACTAGTTTGGTATAGTTTGTGGGAAAGATCAATCAAGAAGCTGTTAAACTCTCGGCAATAGTGAGGGGCAAGAGAAGTCAACTAGACGACAACACGTACTACTGGATGCAATGATATCCAGGAAGTTGAAGGTGTTCACTAGGACCAGCCCATGGTCCTCGAGGGAGACATTCTAGACTCAAGGCACCGAGTCCTTAAGGAGAGAATTGAGGTGCTCACTTAAGCTTCCAATTTGCGGAGCAACAGATATCTTAGCTCCAGCCTATGCCAAGAGATACTACGATGGACTTATCAGACAGTGCACGACGCTCCACTATCAATTAGGAGATTGGGATCCCCACGGCCTCAGCTTCAGTCCGAGGAGTCACCTAGACCTCGGCGAGAGACTAGGGAACAATCGAAGTACATTCTTCGTACGGTTTCTTCCTTTATTCCAGAGATTCTAGAGGCAATGCTCCCAGTTGGATTCAAGATGTTGTCCATCGAATCTTAACGTCACCTCGGATCCCGAGGTAGTGATGTTGCTCCATGGAGCCTCAGGCGACATCATTTGCCTAATTTTCCTTGCCGCTCTACGAGGTGTGGCGCAAATGTGGTTTACCAATATGTTCCCAAAGTCCGTCTTCTCATTCGAAGAGCTGAGTGAGCTCTTCGTCAGACGTTTCATCAGTAATAAGAAGCAGAGGAAGACCTTAGCTAAGTTGATGAGACAAAAGTAGCATGAATGAGAGAGCCTTCTTATATCCACAATTTCAATATGGAAATGCTGGAAATGCCTAGCCTTAATAAGGCTTTTGTTGTGGCTGCATTAATGGAAAGGTTGCGCCGATCTCCCTTCCAGTTTTCTCTGTTTAAGAAGCAACCAAAAGATCTGGCCGATCTCCTCACTAGAGTTGAGAAGTACATCAACGCGAGGAGATCCAAGTAGCCAAAAGAGAAAAGGTCAGGAAAGAAAAACCAAAGAGGGAGAGAAATCCAAGCCGAGACCTTAGAAATAGCTTAAGAAGCCAAGGTTCCAGCCTCCTATGGTTTGTCGAAAGGAGGATACTACTCGGTCTGCAATTACACACCTCTGAACGCCAGCAGGTCTGAGATCTTCATGTAGATACAAATTGAGAGGATCATTAAGTGGCCTACCAAGATGAGGCAGACTAGCGGCCGAAAGGACCCAAAGAAGTATTACAGATTCCACCGTGATCATGGCCATGATACCAAGGAGTGCATACAGCTGAAGGATGAGACAGAGGACTTGATCTGAAGAGATCACCTTTCTCAATATTTACGATGAGACCTGCAAAAGGAAGGTCCATCATCCTAGAAGGAGAACCAACCCTCTGTAGGGATTATACATTATATCGCTGGAGACCCATGCAGTTGTGGTGACAACAACTGGGCCCAGAAGAATCATGCTCAGATACAGACCCGAGGAGAACACTCAAGGAAGAAAAAGTGCGCAAAGTTGGCGATCTTGTTTTCAGACGATGACCTCGAGGGAGAGGGGGTCCATCATCCCTATAGTGACGCTTTGGTGGTCATAGTAATGATCACCAACTACGAAGTTAGATGAGTTCTCATAGACAATGGGAGCTCGAATGACGTCATCTTCTGCGACACCTATGAGAAAATGGGTCTCGGACCTAAGTTGTTGAAGCCGATGAGGTCACAATTAGTTAACTTCACTTCTTATGGTAGTACAACTAAAGGGAATGGTCACCCACCTTTACCGTTGGAAGTTTTCCTCGACAATCCACATTAATGGTGAACTTCTTGGGCATCAAATGCCCCTCCAGCTATAATGTTATATTAGGTAGTTCGAGCTTGAATGCCTTGAGAGTGGTGATCTTGACCTGCCACTTATTGATGAAATTTCCAATCGAACACGGTTATGGAGAAGCTAGGGATGGTCAGTCGATTTCTCAATTGTTATGTTGCTCTCCTCCTAAGAAAGATACAAGAATCTTTAACTATGGAAACTCAGGTTGAAGCTAAGGATGGGCAGTCACGAAGAGCAACCCCTATAGAAGATTTGGTCACAATACCATTGACAGTGGATTGACCAGACCAGACTGCTTACATAGGCGAAGAACTGCAGGACCAACAGAGGGATGGGATGTTGACATTCTTGCGGAGCAATGCTAATGCCTTCACCTGGACACTCAAAAACTTACTGGGGGTAGATAGAGGTCATAGAGTACTATCTAAATGTAGACCCATTCTCTAAGCCAGTTATTTAGAAATGATGATACTTTGTCCCCGAGCGGCAGCAAGATACTGAAGAGGAGATCAATAAGCTGCTAAGAGCAAGCTTCATCAGAGAATTCCAATATCCAGAATAACTCGCCAACGTTGTTTTGGTCAAGAAAGCCACTAGAAAATAAAACTAGTGCATAGAATTCACAATTCTGAATATGGTATGTCCAAAGGATAGCTTTCCTCTCCCCATGATTGACAAATTGGTCGATTCTACTGCTGGACATGAGCTGTTAAGCTTCCTAGATGCCTTCTTGGGATATAATAAAATCAAGATGACTAGGTCAGATGAAGAAAAGACCTCCTTCTTCACAAAAAAAGGACATATTGCTACAAAATAATGCCTTTTGGTCTGAAAAATGCTGGTGCAACATTCCAGAGATTAGTAAACAAAGTCTTTCAAAAGAAGATCAGAAGGACCTTCAAGGTGTATGTTGACGATATTCTAGTGAAGAGTGAAAAAGTAGATCAACATACCACTGAGCTAGAGGAGACCTTCCGAGTACTCCGAGAACATAGAATGCGCCTTAACCCAAGTAAATATGCCTCAGAGTCAACTTAGGGAAGTTTCTATGATTATGGTCACTCAAAGAGACATCAAAGCTAATCCTAAGAAAATCAAAGCTTTCTTAGAAATAAACTCCCCCAAAATTATCAAGGATATCCAACGACTGAATGGGAGATTAGTCGCCTTGGGTTAGTTCATTTTGAGGTTCAGAGATAAGAGTCTCCCCTTCTTCGAGCTCTTTGGAAAGCCCCAAGGGTCAAATTGACTAAGGAGTGTGAGAGAGCCTTCTTGTAACTAAATCAATATTTGAGCTCTCCACCATTGCTGGCAAAGCCGAGACACGGAAATGGGCTTTATGCATATCTGGCCGCCACTACTCATGCAATTAGCTCAGTCCTTCTAAAGGAAGAGAAGTTAATCCAAAAGCATGTGTATTTTGTCAGTAAGGTCCTCAACGACCCTAAGTATTGATACCTCCTTCTGGAGAAGCTAGCACAGACCATGATTACCTCAAGTCACCGATTAAGACCTAACTTTAAAACTCATCGAATTATTGTCCTTATTGACCAGCTATTTAAGTAGGTCCTACAATGCCCTTAGATGTCGGGAAGGCTGACCAATGGGGCAATTGAGCTCATTGAATTTGATATTGAGTAGAAGCTCAAAACTGCAAAGCTTAGGCTATTACGGAATTTATTGTGAATCTTATTACCCCGGACGATCACAACTCTCCCAGGTGTGAAGAGAAAACTAGTTAGCCTGTGCCATCCAATCTCTAGATTCTATATGTAGACGGGTCTGCAATCGAAAATGGCTCTGGAGAAGGCTTAATTCTGAAATCTCTAGAAGGATAGAAGACATCTACTGCTCTCAAGTTCTACTTCAGAGTAACAAGCAATGAGGCACTGATTGTCGGGATGTCACTAGCCCTCACCCTTGGAATTCATAGCTTACATGTCTATATACTGACTCTCAGCTGGTTGTCGGAAAAATGAGCGAGGAGTTCGAGACCCGAGATGAGAACATGGCTAAGTACAAGTAATAATAAAGGAGCTTGCCATGAAGTTCAGGTAGTTCCAGATCACCAAGATTCCTGGGGCAAATAATGAGGAAGCCAACTTCCTTTCCAAGCTCGCTTCCTCTCATTGCGCCTACCTAAGCTAGTTTGTTAACCTCCCACACTTCTCTGATCGGAGCATCAAAAGCCGACCTAAAAAGAGGTTCAAGAGATCCAAGAAGAGTTGAACTGACTCAACTCTATCCAGGATTATCTTAAGGAAGGATATCTGCCAATTGTCCAGAAAAAGACTTGGAGGATTGTTAACAGGTTGGTCCACATCACTATCATTGATAACCATTTATATAAGAGGTCCTACATTGTATTGTATCTGAGATATCTCCGCCCTTTTGAGGTTGATTACGTACTCGGAGAAGTATATGAAGGAATATGCGACAACCATCTCGGAGGCCAGTCGCTAGCTTATAAGGGCCTCAGACAAGGGTACTATTGGCCCACTTTGACATAGGATCCCTCACCCTTGTTCAAAAATGCAAGGTGTGTCAGTACCAGAGGATCCAACAACAATCGATCACTCATCTCACCTCTATTGTTAGCCCCAGGCCATTTGATATGTCGGAGATAGACATCCTCAGACTTTTTTCTATGGCGATTCGATAATTAAAATTCCTTATTGTCGTATAGACTACTTTACTAAATGGGTAGATGTTGAATCTCTGGCCAAAACATTTGAACGGGCTTGCAGAGACTTCTTTTGGAAGTCCATTATTTGTAGATTCGACATCCCAAAAAACTTTGTTACTGTAACGGGCGACATTTAATAACCAGATGTTCAGAGAATTTTGTACTAAGTTGGGCATCTAGGTGAGACTGACCTCCATAACTTATCCCTAAGCCAATAGAAAGGTCAAGATGACGAACATAACTATCCTTCAGATCCTTAGGACCAAAGTCCATAGGCCAAATCTACTTAGGTGGATGAGCTCCTCAATACTTTATGAACATACCGAACGACTAGCCAAACTCCCACTAGAGAGACTCAATGTAGTCTTGCCGTCAGAGTAGATACTGTGATCCTTGTAAAGATCGGGATGCCTACATGTTGTAAAAAAATTGTCAGACTTAGCACTTACAAACTTACAGATATGTGGGATGGGCTTCTTAAAAGGTCAATTTATACTCAACATCTGAGATGTTATTACCAATGATTATAATGAAATTCTTTCTCCTACACTAGCATGTGGAATCAATCATTGAGATCTTAGACTAAAAGCCTCCGCATACTCCTGAGCCAAGAAGATTGGACATCAATGCTTGCATAAAGCCTTCGTCCTATTCGGAGCCAAATAGATTGGTTATCACTGCTTGCCCCAAAGTCTCCACTAAGTTCAGAGCCGAGCAACCTAGTTGCCACTGCTTGTATTAAAGTTTCCACCAAGTTCGGAGATGAGATGTCTGGTTGTCGTTGCTCGCATAAGAGTCTCCGCCAAGTTTGAAGTCCAGCAGCTAGGTTGTCACTGCTTTTATCAAAGTCTCTGCCAAGCTCGAAGCCCAACAACCTCGATATTGTAGCTCGTATTGATAAGTACATTATTATGCATATTCTCCTTATCATATTTATATGCACTTATCCCATTTTTGGGCATCAATTCTCTATTTTTTGTACTTCTGGGGGTATTCCTTGTGATTGGACAGGTAAACAGGCAACCGGGGCAAAAGGAACAGGAAACGAGACGTACCGAAGCAAAAGGGGCAAAAGACCACACTTGCAGAGAAGTACACGACCGTGCTCTCATTAAACACAATCATTCTTATCAAGCACGAGCGTACTCAAGACCGTGCAACTCTCTGGATAAAGACGTGTTAGTAGCGATGTAGTTATGAAGAGTACTCGCGTGCTCCAGATTAAACACGGCTGTGCTCAAGCCAACATGGGCGTGCTTCAGATGAGCACGACTGTGCTTTGCAGATTAAGATTCTATAAATAGCCGCCGGGTAAACCCTAGAAAGGAACTTTTAGGTGGAGCGATCTCGGGCGATTTATGCTGCGGCGGCTAGGGTTCCAGGGAAGAGCCGAAGGCAGAGGAGACAATCCATGGAAGATTTTTATGTCTATCTTTATAGTCTCCTCTTGTATCTTAGTTATGGTATTCTATAGCATGAGAGGCTAAACCTTCTATGTTGCCTTAGACACATAAACCCTAGGATGAACTTATTGAGTGATTTTCTAATATGATTTGGTTTTGCTTTAATAATGATTCTTGATTAGCATCCTGATTGTTTGTGTTTACAACTCTGCGTGGTTTCACTTGCATAAGTCCGATCATTTATTTCCTCAGGGGATAGTATTAGCATAATATTGTTCTGCTTTGGATGTTCATGTGGTTAGTATTATTGCATTACCCAAGAGTTGTTACCTTTTTTGATACCCTTATGTGGTTTTCCATGCATAGGCCTCTAGTCATCTACCCTAGTGGGATAGAGCATCCAGCACCCTCGGTATTTATGCGGATGATTTAGGACGGTTAGAATATTGCATTAGCCTAGGGATTCATCTAGATAGGTCGTAGCCAAACATAGATATCACGGTATACATGAGCATCACGAGAGATCGGGTGCTGCACTGAGAAGTGTAATTGCTACATTATCCTGGAATTGTTAGTAATTAGCCAGT
Organism: Dioscorea zingiberensis; assembly: GCA_026586065.1. NCBI lineage: Eukaryota > Viridiplantae > Streptophyta > Magnoliopsida > Dioscoreales > Dioscoreaceae > Dioscorea > Dioscorea zingiberensis. The sequence goes on along the minus strand of CM048821.1, from coordinate 50,423,002 downwards.
AATAGAGAATCAATCACTAGCAAGGGAATTCTAGGAGGATTGTGATCTGAGGTGCCATATTTCCCCTCTGATTTACCCTAATCCCAAATTGTTCACATTGGTCTTTTAATTAAGACATCCAACCACACCAATTATCACACATTTTTAGGTTAGGCTAGGTAATAAAGGATAATTATAATTAGTACTAGTATTCAGTCCCTGTGGATTCGACTATCCTACCTTTGGGTACTTTACTACTTGATTGACCCAGTATACTTGTGGGAGATTGTCGCGTATATCTGTGCATGTATCAAGTTTTGGGCGCCGTTGCTGGGGACTAGTACTCTAGGAACATTGGAATTTGTTATCCTAGCTATTTTGCTTTATTCTATCCAAAAAAAAAGTTAGAAGAGGAAATTCTATTGTACCTTTGAATAACTGAGCAATCTTCCTTCTAGGTAATAAGGAGCAGAGTCTAACCTAAATGACTCAGAATGGGCAACCCCTACTCAAAGACCTCGTGGTACACTACGTTCATCGTAGCAAGACAACAATCCAGGAACTAGAACTTACAAAGATAGAACAACTTGATCTAAAAGAGGTGATTCACAGGTTCCAGGAAAGCACGAACAGATTCATACAATCAACCCCTGATAAGACTAGTACTATTAAACAAGTCGCATCTATCACAATAAACACCGAGAACTCAACTAATTGGGATGTGTGCAACCAAGAAAATCAAGAAGAAACTACAGCTGGATTAATTAAATGGGAGATAGAAATTTAAGACAGCTATGAAAAATCTAGTCCTTGAGAAGATCTGAGAAAAGGAATATTGGTTAAAATGAGACCGTTCATTGAAGAACCCCCAGAATTAGAACTCAAAAAGCTACCTGAGTACTTGCAGTACGCATATTTGCAGCCGATCTACAGAAGGGTTAAAAGGAGAAGTTGTTGGTAATGTTGAAGTGGCACAAGAAAGCTATAGAATGGAAGATAGCCGATATCAGGGAATCAACCCTGCATTTTACAACCCCAATAGAGATTGAACCACAATATGAAGGAGGTGGTGAAAGCAGAAGTGAAAAAGCTACTAGACGCCGGCGTAATTTACCCCATCTCGGATAGCCCATGGGTCAGCTTGGTGCAAGTCATCCCCAAGAAAGGAGGAATAACCGTTGTGCAGAATGATAGGAACGAACTCATCCCAATAAGGATTATCACAGGATGATGGTATGCATTGACTATAAAAAACTCAATGATTCCACCTGCAAGGACCACTTCCCTCTGCCATTCATCGATCAGATGTTAGAATGACTTTCAGGCCACCATTATTATTGCTTCCTGGATGGTATGTCCGGATATCTACAGATACCAATAGTCCCTAAAGATCAAGAAAAGACCACATTCACCTGCCCATACAGTACGTTTGCTTATCGCAGAATGACTTTATGTAATGCTCCAACCACTTTTAAACATTGCGTGATGTCCATCTTTGATGATTTTCTAGAAGACATCATGGAGGTTTTTATGGATGACTTTTCGGTATTTGGCGATTCATTTAACTTGTGTCTTCATAATCTAGAAAAAGTTTTGCAACGGTGTGAAAAAACAAATCTAGTCCTAAATTGGGAAAAGTGTCACTTTATGGTACAAGAAGGAATAGTCTTGGGTCACAAGATCTCCAAATAGGGCATAGAGGTAGATAAGGCAAATATTGAAACCATAGAAAAACTACCACCCTCAGTGTCAGTCAAAGCAGTTAGGAGTTTTCTAGGACATGCCGGCTTTTATCGGAGGTTCATAAAAGATTTTTCAAAAATCACAAAACCTCTGACTATACTGCTAGAGAAAGACGTACCATTTAACTTTGATCAAGAATGCATGGAAGCATTTACCATTTTAAGGGACCAATTAATAAAAGCTCCAATCATGGTAACTCCAGATTGGAGCTTACCTTTTGAACTAATGTGTGATGCAAGTGATTTTGCAGTTGGAGCAGTTGTAGATCAAAGGAAGAATAAACACTTTCAGCCCATCTACTACGCAAGCAAGACACTGATGGAGTTGCAAGAAAACTACACAACAACTGAAAAGGAGCTATTGGCAGTAGTTTATACATTTGGTAAATTTCGTCCATACCTAGTCTTATCAAAAGTCATTGTTTACACTGACCAAGCAGCGCTGAGGTACTTTTTGAACAAACCTGATGCTAAACCTCTCTTAATACGTTGGGTGTTACTCTTGCAGGAATTTGATCTTGAAATTTGTGATAAACGAGGGGTAGAAAACGTAATCGCAAACCACCTATCTCGATTGGAAGGGTCAGATGAAGCGAAGATGCAAAAGGGTGAAGTCAACGATGCATTCCTTGATGAGTAGTTATATCTCATGGAAACAATAGAAAAGACAAAGACTCCATGGTTTATAGATTTCGCAAACTATCTGGTAGGACACATCACCCCGAGAGGCCTTTCTACCCAATAAGAAAAGAAAATTTTCTTCGGCCTATGGAACTAGATATGGGAGGACCCGTATGATGCAGGAGGCTCAAGTCAAATATTTCTGGGTTGGCCGGTCAACGTAAAGACGGGAAGTTATCGAGTCAATTCTAAGATTGGGTCGGTTTTGTGTGTGATTCGGTATTTTGGCCATAACTTTTTCTACCGATATCAGAATCGTGCGTTCGACCCCAATTCGGAAAGCTCTTTGCGGCGCACACCACATGGGTTATCATATTTGAGAGAATTTTAGTTATTTTTTCTATTTTTAGAAATATTTTATTCGCTGAATTAGGGTTTTCGGTCTTTTTTCTATTTTTGGTAATATTTCATATACCAAATTAGGATAGGATTTGAATCCGATTTGAACTCAGATTTTTAGGATTTATCTGATTTGTTTAGAGTTTTAAATTTAGATAAGTTTAGTTTTAAATAATAATTTCTCAATTTTATCAAATTTAGATAAGGTGATAAGGTTTCTTGGTTAATCTTTTGAGGCTATTTAACCCGACTTATGGGTTAGTTGTTCATTATTGAGTTTTGAATAAAAGTATTTTTCTAAATTTCAGAGTATTTTCTCTGGTTCTTTTGGTTCTTCGTTTGTTCTTCCTTGCGGTCGTTGGATCTGGCTAGCCTGCGGGATAATCGCTACCCCGCCCGGCGTCATCGTACTTATACAAAGTCTGTGCAGACCAAATAATTCGAAGGTGTGTGTCTCAACTCAAAGGCTAGGAAATAATAAGGTATTGTCACACCGGACCAACAGGTGGCCACTTCAATGAAAACCGAACCGCTGAATAAGTCTTCACGGCTGGATTCTTTTGGCCCTCAATATTCAAGGACACAAGAACTTTTGTGCAAGCATGTGACAAATGTCAAAAAACATGTAATATTTTTAGACGCGACGAGATGAGCCAAAGTCCAATCTAATAATGTGAAGTATTCGATGTCTGAGGAATCGACTTTATGGGACCCTTCCCAAACTCCAACGGAAATAAATACATTTTGGTCGCAGTAGTCTATTTTTCCAAATGGGTGGAACCACAAGCCTTGCCTATAAATGATGCAAGAGTAGTAGTCAAGTTCCTGAAGAAACTATTCTCTCTGTTCGGCACACCACGGAAAATCATCAGCGACCGCGGCACACATTTTTGCAATAGTCAGTTTGAATGAACTTTGAGGAAATATGGAGTAACACACAAAATGGCGACCCCATACCACCCTCAAACCTGCGGTCAAGTCGAAGTACCAAATCGAGAACTGAAGCGGATCCTTGAGAAAACAGTGCAATATAATAGACGTGACTGGTATAAAAGATTAGACGATGTATTGTGGGTGTACAAAACGGTGTACAAGACACCAATAGGGAGTACCCCGTATTGGTTGGTTTATGGGAAGGCTTGCCATCTACCAATAGAATTAGAACACAAAGCATACTAGGCGAAGAAGTTCCTCAATTTTGATGTGGCAAAAACTGGACAAGAACGAAAACTTCAATTCAACGAACTGGAGGAATGGAGCGAAAAGGCGTACGAGAACACAAGGATATACAAGGAATGCGCAAGGAAGTTTCACGACGCACACATGAAGAAAAGACTGCATTTTCAGGTAGGAGATCAAGTTCTATTTTTTAACTCATGGCTTCTTTTATTTCTAGGAAAATTGGAGTCAAGATGGTCAGGCCCGTTCATAATTACGCAAGTCCTCCCACACGGGACAATTGAAATCACACAACCATCCAAAGGTACTTTTAAGGTTAATGGACAATGCATGAAGCCATATTTATCAGGTAACACTTCCTACGACACAGAGGGAGAGAAATTAATTCTTCTCTCCGACCCATCATAAGGATAGAGGAACGTTAAGCTAGTGACATTAAACAAGCATTTCTTGGGAGGCAACCCAAGCTCGAGCCACTAACACACAAGAAGAAGGATCACACGGCACAGTGGAGGAAAAAGCAATAGATAGTTAATTGCACGGCTAAGAGCACGGTCGTGCTTTAGGCCATGCAACTCTCGGGATACGAAAAGGTGGGGCGTAAACATTGAACACGGGAATGCTTATCAAGAACACAACAGTGCTTATCAAACACGCCTATGTTTAAGGGCGTGCACACATCTCGAACTTCAAGACAAGAGTCCGCCATCAAGCACGGCTGTGCTTCCTTGAAACATGGCTATACTCAATCACACGGCCTGAACTGAGTCGGGTTTTTAAGAAACCCTATCATCACCACGCCACCACCACAACTTTCCAAAACCCCTTCTCCTTCCCTCAAGAGTGCAACATCAAGATTTCACTAAAAAATTGCAAATACAAGCATCCTTCCCTAATGCCTAATCGGAAGAAAACCACCACTCAACCATCACCAAGAAAGAGGTCAAGAAGAGAAGACCAAATCACCCCCAACCAAGAATTCCATGAACAAGCCCACTGCGATAGATTCGCTCAGCTACAACAACTACGATTTGGCTACTTCAGGACAATTGATTGGAACATCCTCGAAGAAGTAGGTCTCGCTAAGGAAATCCGAAAGCTAGTGACTGCGGGATCATAGGATCGCCTGCTAGAAATAAATGAGCCATCATACCAAGAACTCACAATGAAGGTATTATCCACAATCACAATCATCAAGGGGGCAGTTTCATAGCACCGACAAGATCAAATCGAGTTCCAAATACATGGTGCAAGGAAAAAGATGAGCTACACCGAATTCACACTCTACCTCAGTCTCTACGACCTTGAGCTCACCAAAACACAAGAATACAATCTATTAAAAGCACATACCCCACCAGGACATGGCTCCCAAGAAGCATGATGGAAGAGGCTCAATACAGATCCACAACACAATCCGCAAGTTTCAAAGGCTTCCTCACTTCGATCCCCCACCCTTAGGTATATTCATGCAATTCTTAGTCGTTCCATAACAAGGCGGGGCAATAGTACATACATGGTCAGCAACAAGGATTTCCTGTTCCTACTAAGTATGGTGGACGTATTCACATTACACTTAGGATGGATCGTTGCACAATTCCTCCTTTATCAAGGAACGACCCTAAGGTCGGAAAATTATTCGCTAGACCATACATTACAAGATTTGCGAAAGGGATGAATGTATTATCAATAACAATAAGAGGAATGACGGTGGCCGGGAGTTCAACCCCGATCACTATCGTGACCTTACGAGAAATGAAGATAGTGCGAGCCGTGCAGACCACATAGAGGATCAAGTACACAGTTGTAGGCCCTACTGAGGCACCAGATTCAAGAGCCATAACAGAACCCAGCAGAGCACCTCTACCTCCTCTTCCATCACAGAGAACACCTACAGCACCTCCACCATCAGCCACCACATTTATCGGGGCCGACCGCGCCGTACTTCACTCGCTGGTGGGCGGAGTCGACTATCTCTTCCGGCAGCAGGAAGTTGACTACCCACTGCCGCTATGGCCTCCTGCCCCACCAATGACACAAACCAGAGTGGATCTCGAGGATGCGGCCGCATCTGATATCGAGGATGCCGCCTATAGCAGTGATGAGGATGACTTCTTTAGCACTTGAGCATTATCTCTATCTTTTATTTTCTTTACAACACTTTGGTACTTTTTTTATGTTAGTTTAGTCAGTCTGTTAATAATGGCTAGTCTTAAATATGCTATGGGGTTTTACCTTTCTTTGCCTTCAATGTTCTTCAGGATAAATTGAGATTCACACTTAGTAGGAACACAATGAAAGGACGAGAACAAATCACGAACCACAATGAGCTAAGTTCTCTTCCCCCCATCTTGCTCTCACATATCATATTCATTTTAGTGCATACATTGTGTGCATTGGGGACAATGCACAATTTAAGTGTGCGGGAGGGATTATTATCTAGCAATTACATTGACATGATGGGTGCTGATTTAGAATGATCTATGACCAAATTGATGGGAGTCCCCTTTGAGTCTAGGTTGACATTAGCGTTAGGTGCCAAATTTTTCAAAAATATACATATTTAGTCTTGACTTTACTTGACACCTCACAAAAATTTTGAGCACAAACCCTGACTTTGTCATCACTGGCCCAATTAGGTTTGGACTCCAGTTAGTTTAACCATTAGAGGAGTGCTCATATTTTCTGATTATTTTGAAAAAAAGGAGAAAAAGAGAGAGAAAAAAGGGAAAAACAAAACAAAAAGAAAAAAAAATACGTTTATTATGGCTGGAATAACCGAAAAGTCGGATCCGTCAAGGATGCCCTACCGGCCGGCAAGTCGGATCCATTAGGGATGCCTTACCAGTGTAGAAAAGATCGTAGAAAGAGCTATCACCTTTGAAGTGTGAAAGCCGCTCTTGAGTAGTCGGACCTTGGGCATCACAAATGTTCACTCGATGACCTACTGGGAGAATAGGCTACCGCATTGGATGTATGAAGCTACTACCCCCAGCTAAAGGAATAGATAGCAAATAGTTTAACAAATAAGAGAAGATCAAGACCGGTTGGGTCGGACTTGAGCTAGTAAGCGATACCGTTAGAAAAGGGTTACACACACACACATGGGGAGTCTCGTTACAAGGTAAGACCTATCTTTCATAAAAGCTTGCAGGCATTTGACACTGTGCTTTCTCGGGCACCAGAGGGATTCCCGACAATTTTTTGAGATCAGAGATCATGCACTCATCATCTTTTCTGGGATCCATATATTTCTTTGCTTGAGAACAAGTAAACGTTCAAGTGTGGGGGCATTTGATAAGTGCATTATTATACATATTCTCCTTATCATATTTATATGCACTTATCCCATTTTCGGGCATCAATTCTCTATTTTTTGTACTTTTCAAATGCAACCAGGGCAAAAGAAACAAGAAACGAGACATACCAAAGCAAAAGGGGCAAAAGACCACACTTGCAGAGAAGTGCACGACCGTGCTCTCATTAAACACGACTGTGCTTATCAAACACGAGCGTGCTCAAGATCGTGCAACTCTTTGGATAAAGACGCGTCAGCCGCGATGCAGTTATGAAGAGCACGGGCGTGCTCCAGATTAAACATGTTCATGCTCAAGCCAACATGGGTGCTCTTCAGATGAGCACGGGCGTGCTTCACAGATTAAGATTCTATAAATAGCCGTCGTGTAAACCCTAGAAAAGAACTTTTGGGTAGAGTAGTCTCGGGCGATTCTCGCTGCGGTGGCTAGCTTTCCAGGGAAGAGTTGAAGGCAAAGGAGATAGTCCAGGGAAGATTTTTATGTCTATCTTTATGGTCTCCTCTTGTATCTTAGATATAGTATTCTATAGCATGAGAGGCTAAACCTTCTATGGTGCCCCAGACTTATAAACCCTAGGATGAACTTGTTGATTGATTTTCTAATATGATTTGGTTTTGCTTTAATAATGATTCTTGATTAGCATCCTGATTGTCTGTGTTTATAACTTTGCATGGTTTCACTTGCATAAGTCCGATCATTTATTTCCTCAGGGATAGTATTAGCATAATATTGTTATGCTTTGGATGGTCATGTGGTTAGTATTATTACATTAGCCAGAAGTTGTTACCTTTTTTGATATCCTTATGTGGTTTTCCATGCATAGGCCTCGAGTCATCTACTCTAGTGGGATAGAGCATCCAGCACCCTCGGTATTTATGCGGATGATTTAGGACGGTTAGAATATTGCATTAGCATAGGGATTCATCTAGATAGGTCGTAGCCGGACATAGATGTCATGGTATACATGAGTATCACGAGAGATCGGGTATTGCACTGAGAAGTGTAATTGCTACATTATCCTGGAATTGTTAGTAATTAGCCAGTAATAGAGAACCAATCACTAGCAAGAGAATTCTAGGAGGATTGTGATCTGAGGTGCCATATCTTCCCTCTGATTTACCCTAATCCCAAATTGTTCACATTGGTCTTTTAATTAAGACATCCAACCACACCAATTATCACACATTTTTAGGTTAGGCTAGGTAATAAAGGATAATTAGTACTAGTATTCAGTCCCTGTGGATTCGACTACCCTACCTTTAGGTACTTTACTACTTGATCGACCCCGTATACTTGCGGGAGATTGTCGCGCATATCTGTTTGTGTTTCACGCATCAAAGTCTCCATATAGTTCAAAGTCGAGCGGCCTAGTTATCATTGTTTATATCAAAGTCTCAGCATAGTTCAGAGCTGGGCCACTTGGTTATCACTGCTCGTCCCAAAAGTCTCCATTTAATTTAGAACCAAGCATGTTGGTTATCATAGCTTGTGCCGAGGTCTCCGGAGTTGAGCAGGTTGTTACTGCTTTTATCAAAGTCTCCGTCTCATCTCGAGTCGAGTAGACTAATTGTCATTGCTCGTGCTAAAAGTCCCAATCCCACCGGGAGTCAAGCAGACTAGTTGTCATTTCTTGTATAAGCCCCTTTTTTAAGGCAAAAATTCAATTCTTAGGGATCAAATCACCCTTATCCCCTTTTCAAGTCGTGTAGAGGTCTATTGCTAAAACCTCAGAATCTCAACACGGATTCAGTATTTCGAGATTATATGGCTTTTGTCCCCTTCATAAGCATGTAGAGGTTGATTGTTAAAACCCTGAAGTCATTGGTATGAGCGACCCCTTCTCAGGGCTTAACTTCTCGGCATGGTCGAAGGTTGCCTTCTCAAGGTTGGATTTCTTTACTGAATTTAGTACTGAGGGATCAAGTTGCACCCATCCCCTTTCAGGGCATGGAGATGTTAATTGCTAAAACCTTTAGGACTTCGACATAAATTCGATCGCTAGGGATCAAATCACACTCATCCTTTCACTCTTATACTGACTGCTAAAACGATAAAGACCGCGACACTAATGATCCACTTCACGTGCCCTTTGTAAAGCCTAGTTTTTCATATTTTTTCAGAGTACCTTTTTTAGCGCAAAGATTCAATCCTAAAGGATTAGGTCTCACCCGTCCTTTTTTTTTCAGGGCATACAGATATTGACTGCTAAAATCTTTAGGATATCCACTTAGATTCGGTCGCTAGGTATTTGGTCACACCTGTCTCCTTTCATAGCATGCTGATATCAACTGCTAAAACTATGTTGACCTAGACTTGGATGACCTTTTTTAGAGCTCGACAATTAGGCTCTTTTTAGAGCGCCCTTTTCAGGACATGGATTAATCCATTGCGGTCGGATCATCACCTTATTAATGGAAGAAATGATGATCAATAAAACCTATTACATCTCTTATTTTTGTTCGTTTTAAGGACCTAAGGAGAAGAGCAAAAGAAGTTGAGCACTTCTCTCTTACTTGATGGAAGTCATCACTTTAGAACTCCGAGAACTGTGTTCTCAGTTTACATCAGTCTTGGTTGGACTTAGAAAGGTAAACTATGAAGGACTACTGAACTTAACTTAGTAACAAAGCAACAACCTAAGTCTAAAGGCTTTCTTGTAAGAATCCTGGAGCTCTTTATTGAATTCTTGGTGGAACTGGAACTTCGCCACCACTTCTTTTGTAGCTTCCTTGACTGCGTGACGAACAACAATCTCCCGCTCCTTCTCAAGGTGGCAACTATATTATTTCGAGGCATGCAGAGATCCTATACATACTTAATTTCAACAAGGGCCTGGAGCTTACCCCTCTTCTTAACTTCAACCGCCTTTTCATGGTTAGCTTTCTCGGACTCGAGCCCCGAGATCTATTCCAGCTCGGCCTCATTTTTTTTCAGCAGCTCCTTGGAATAGCCATCCTGACCTCCTCACGGAGCTGCTTGGGCATATGGCCTATTAGATGAGTGGACTGCACAAAAGAAATACCTGAGGTCAAGAACTGACTGAAGAATATAGAGATGTCAGAACAAAGATAATAATTGAAGATTACCATAATGCCCACCAATGTAAGCTAGAAGGCATGCTCCTCCTTGCTGAGCTCTCACAAAGTAGCAAGGTCAGAATCAAGAAGAATGGCCTCTAGGGCCTTGGTGGCTGCTACCTTATCCGTAAGCAAAGACCTCACCTCAGCATTGGCAGAGATGGGAGCACTGTCTTTGGCAGTAGAGGGACTCGTATAACTTAGTGCGACTGGAGCAAGAGCACTCGGGCGAGTCTCCGGCTCAACATCTAACTGCACCAGAATGATTTCTCGGTGACATCGAGGTCTGTTGATCAGATCAACAGAGGCCTCATCCACCTTGATCGTTGGGGCCGCCAACGCCACTATGGCCTCTGGATGAGCCTAGGGCCTCATGGTTAGACACACTTGCTCCTCGGCAAGGCACTTCCCTTGGCTCGACAAGGGAGGATCCAAAGGATCTCCAGACTTCTTCCTCAAATTCTACATCAATAGTCAGTGGTCCATAGGTTTCACTGTAGATGGAAATGCGACAATTTAGTTATATCTAAAAGTAGAAAATAAACGACACTACAAGGGAGTAGGAGTCCTACCCGCTATAGAGAAAAGCCCTGCTTCGCGATGGTTATCTACCATAACTACCTTCACTAAAGGGATAGGCTCTATGCTCTGGAGGAATCTTAGCTGCTGTTAGTGATTCCTTTGCATAAGGGAATGAGTAGGGTTTTATTTTGTAAACAATAAGGGGTCCTTAAGCAAAATAAAATGCAATTCACTTAATGTAAAATAAATTATTAATGTGTCAAAGAATAATTATAAAAAGTATGAAAGGTTTATGCACAAAACTAATAAATAAGTTGTAATTGTATTTTGTAAGATAAAAAACAATCAAGAATAAATTAAGATACTTGAATATTGTGAGGACCATTTCCTAGTGTGTGTGTGTGCGTGTGTTCTAAGTTTGAGAACTCAAAGTAGAAAGCACTAGGTCGAGTTTGACTAAGAACTCAAATTTGAGCTCAAGTTCCCCTTGTAAGCTAAAATAGTTGAGCTAAACTCAAACGAATATCGAGCGAAACTTGAGCTATTTGTGAATAGTTTGATTATTTTCCAGCTCTAGCTAGAATCTGTGGGAGGGCAGTGGGAGCAGTCCACAAAAAGATGAGCAACACCCCTTGATCATGAGGCTTGGAGTTGTGTACCGCATCGAGAGCACAATATACAAGAGCTGCGCCCATAGGAGCAGGCATCGCTAGGAATTTGTCACTTGCATGATGCAGGCGCATGGTGTAGGCTGACTGGTATTGTGGGATTGCACATTTGGGTGGTGACGTGTAGCCGGGGTGTTATGATGGCTACGTTAATTGAGCCTCTAGATGCACCGCGCAACCGGGTGGCTCTTTGAGTTCTGTGCTAGGGTGTACATTGTGACATTGCAAACCCATGCATGCTGAGGGCACTATGAACTTGGGAAAATTAATAATCATGGGTGGTAGCAATTTTGGCAAATACAAAATCTTCCCCACTTGAGAACAAATAGGAAGCAATCAAGTATATCAAACATCAATAAACATAACCAAGCCTCAAACTAAAGATACCAGATTTAACGTGTAAAACTCTGTCTCATTCTAAGAGAGTAAAAAGCAACAAGACAGTGAAAATACCCCACTAACAACAAATTAGAATAGATACAATGGACTAGATAAACACATTCAATTCATCTATGCCAATTCCATCAAAAAGATGAAAAACAAAAAGGAAGAGATGAAAGCATCATCAGAAAACTGCTTATGATCACGAATTTTATAGGAAAGCTGCAAAATTTGAAACAAAATCTCTTTGATCCAAATTTAAGAAAAATCAGTAAGTAGTCTCCTATTAAGTTTTTAGCTCGATCATAGAAGAAATTACCATCTGATCGTTCACTTGATGAAGACTAATTAGAGTAGAAAAACCTACGAATTCTAGTCCTTAAAATCTTCAAAAACACACCAATCAAAGCTACACTTAAAGTGACAAATTTTAAGGTTTACAATGAGTGTGAGAATTACAAAAATAGCATTGGTAAATTGGGTTTAAACTTCCCACAAAGTTTGGACTAATCTCCACATAAAAGTGAGTATAACCCAACATAACTCCCCTTTAAACCTATGTGGAGGGATTCACCATCCAAGTGATCAAATGACATGTTTCAATCTTCTCCATCTGTGCTACCTTTGTCAACATATCAACATTAGTTTCATTTATATGAATTTTCTCAATTTCTACCAATTTAGAACTTAAAGCATCATGTATCTAATGGTAGAGAATGTCAATATGCTTTAACCTTTAATGAAAGTAGAATTCTTACCAAGGTCAATAGCACTCTGATTGTTACATGACAAAATATATCAGTCTTGCTTAAACCCAAGCTCTTGAAGGAAGTTTTTCATCTATAACAACAATTTACATTCTTCTGTTGCTGCAATAAATTCTGCCTCAGTAGTTGAAAGAGCAACACATGTTTGCAATTTTGACTGCAATTCCACAGCTCCTCCTATAAATTTAATAATATATATATCCTGAAGTAGACTTCCGAGAAATAGTATCTTTTCACTAGTTCTTCGTTAATAAAGCCAATAAACATAGGTTCATCTTCACCAAAAGATAACCTCAAACCAGAGGCACCAGAAAAATATCTCATATTCCATTTAACACCTTCCAGATGCTCTTTAACAAGATTTAGGAGGAAACAACTAACAGTACCAACTACTTGATCTATATTAGGTCTACTACATACTATGGTATACATTAAGCTTCCAACATCTAAAGCTTATGCAATTTTCTCCATCTGTTTCTTTCCTTCCATAGTAATAGAACTAAGATTGCTGCTTAAATTGAAGTGAGGAACAAAATGACTAACTGCTAGAGCCTTATCCATACAAGAACGTGAAGTACTTTCTATACATACTTCTCTTGTGATAAGTACGACTTCTTTATGAGTTTACCTTGATCAATCATATCTCCAAAATTTGGATTGCATCACCCAAATCCTTCATAGCAAAGATCCTACTCAACTTTTTCTTCAAAGCATCAATCTTGTGAGCATTCTTATCAACAATGAGCATATCATCTACAATAAAAAAAAAATCATTATATGAGAATATCTATACAAATATGCAATGATTTGAAGTTGTCTTCGTGTAAGCTTGCTCCATCATAGTTGACTTAAACTTGTACTATTTTCTTTGAGCTTGCTTTAATCCATAGACTATTCTTCAAGTTGAAATCTTAATTTTCTTTATCTTTTACTTTAAACCCTTTAGGCTGCTCGAGGTCAATTTCTTCTTCTAAATCACCACGAAGAAAAGCGGCTTTCACATCCATTTGCTAAATCTTCAAGACAAGACTATTGGCCAAACTATTTACTGCAAAAATAGAAGACATTTTCAAAGTAGACAAGAATATTTCTCCAAAATTAGTTTCCTTTCTTTGGTTGAAGCCTTTGACAACTAATCTTGCTTTATACCAAAGTCTAGAACTATGTTCTTCTTGTTTTATTTTGTACACCCACTTGTTTTTTAATGCCCTCTCGCCTTAGGTAGTTCTTTAAAACTCAAATATGTTGTTCTCGAGTAAAGACTTCATTTCATCCAACATAATTTCAATCCACTCATTCTTGTGCTCATTTTTTTTTTTTATAAAGTGGATAAACCACATTTTATTTATTAGATAATTTAAAGGAGTTCATTACATTGCTCATGTAGCGGGAAAAGTTACAACATAATTTGCTTTCTCCTACATGAGATGTTGCCCCCTCATGTCTCCTTTACAATGTGCCTTCACGGGGTGTGCCCTCGGTGGGTGATGGATCATCCTCAAAAGCGTCTCCACCCGCAGCGTCAGATCTCGGTGTGTCTGAAGTGAATTCGAGACTGCGCTTGACCAGGTTCCCTGCCATCTCCAGTTTGAGCCGCTTGGCCGGTGGAGCTGCATTCAACCAAGAAATAATGAGGAAAGTGATATCGCGAGTAATTCTTAAACAAACGCGTTGTTTGTTTTGAAAACATCGTCTATTTCTTTCACCCCAGATATTCCAGATGACTGCCATCACAACCAGATCCCAACCTTCTCGAAGGGTATTGTCCACCCGTGGGAAGGTCGACTCGGATCCCCATAGAGCTTGCGGCTCTAGTGCGTTTATTCGTATCCCAAACAAATTCCCAAAGTGATTCCATATTTGCGCTGCAAAGGGGCATGCGATCAGCAGGTGTGTAACGGATTCATCCTCCTCATTACACAAGTAGCATCTGGTGCGTTCCCCTCTCCAATTTCGTTTATGTAGGTTATCTAGTGTGAGGATTCGGTCTTCCTTAGCCAACCATGCGAAGAGTTTGATTTTGAGGGGGCATGGTTGCTTCCAAAAGCGGCTCTTTAGGTCGCTCCGAAGTCCTCCATCGATTCGAAATTGATACAGGGATTTCACCGTGAATGTTTTGTTGCTTGTGAGTTTCCATTCTCTTGCGTCTAGGGTGGAAGGGTTTAGGTTGAAATTGCACGGCGTATAAGGTCAGGGCTCCTTTGGTCCAGCGTTCTTTGAGAGGCCCCTCCTTAAGGATTGGCTTGCCCTCAAAAGTTTGTTCCTTGCTTCCCGATGGATAAGTGGTGTTTTTATTGATAATTCATGGTAGGCTTGGGAAAATATTACATAATGAGCATCCCTCCCACCGGATTATCCATCCGAGGAAATTAGTGTTTCGGCCCAGGCCTGGGTTGACCCGGATGTTTGTCAATGTTGGTGAGGCTTCTCTGCAAATGCCTTTCCAAAAAGGAGAGGCTCTACTCGGCGTTGGCTTGTGGGGGTCGATGTATCCTCTTCTGGAATATGAGTCTTGGAAAATTTTCTGACAAATCCCAGCCTTGCCTGTAAGGATCCTCCACCACCATTTCCCTAGTAGGGCTCCATTAAAAGTTCGAAGGTTCAAAATGCCCCAGCCTCCATTATCTTTGGGCCTGCACAATCTGTCCCATTTGACGAGGTGGTAGCTCCTTGTGTCTTTGTCCACCCCCCTCCATAGGAAATCTTTCCTGATTGCATCAATTTTTTGGGTGACCCAATCTGGGAGTCGATAGACCGACATCCAATTAATTGGGATGTGAGATCGATTGAGTTCGAAGCCGGTGTGAGCCGCTCCCCGGAGACAAAAGCTTTCCTTTCCAAGAGCCCAATTTGCTTTCTAATCTTCTCAACGAGAATATTCCAGTCTTCTTTCCTTGGCACGCCTCGATAAGCGGTATTCCCGTGATATCTAACTAGCGAGGTTGGCTCTAGCACTTGTGATCGCGACACTCGGGCAAAGTCTTGGAGATACTGTTCAGGAGCCTTAATCGGGATGATGACGCTCTTGGTATAGTTGATCTTCAGTCCTTATAACCCCTCAAAGAGATAGAAGATAAGTTTCAGAAGTCGGGCCTCTGATATTCCCCACCTGCTGGAAGACCGTGGATGTCATTGCGTATTGTAATGGCTATCAGAGTCTCCCCATTA
Organism: Dioscorea zingiberensis; assembly: GCA_026586065.1. Classification (NCBI taxonomy): domain Eukaryota; kingdom Viridiplantae; phylum Streptophyta; class Magnoliopsida; order Dioscoreales; family Dioscoreaceae; genus Dioscorea; species Dioscorea zingiberensis. The sequence continues at coordinate 50,407,185 of CM048821.1, read as the reverse complement.
GTCCCGATTGGGATGCCTCGGTAAATATTGGATCGAACGGCCTCTGATAGCATCGTGGGTAGCACATCCATGGCTAATACGAAGAGTAGTGGGGACAGGGGGTCGCCTTGTCTAAGGCCTCTTCTACTCCTGATGTAACCTGCCGGTGCACCATTGATAAGATACTTTGCTTTTGATGTACTTAGTAGGGATTTTATCAATGCCAACCATTTCGATCCAAACCCTCTAGCTTGAAGTACTTCCAGGAGATAATCCCAATCCACTGTATCGAAGGCTTTTTCTAAGTCAATCTTGATGAGGATCCCATTGCTGTCGCCCCCCTTAACCTTATGAATTAGCTCTTCTGCCGCAATTATGTTGTCATGTATCATTCTACCCTGGATAAAAGCGGTTTGAGATTCGTCCACCAGGTCCCCTAGGACGTTTTTGAGTCGATTTGCCATTACTTTTGAAATAATTTTAATGGAGCAGTTGATCAAGCTGATCGGCCTGTAGTCACGAATAGCTTCCGCTGATTCGTTCTTCGGAATCAGAAGGATGTGGGCCCAGTTCAGGCGTTCGAGATTGGCGTTTCCCTGGTAAAAGTCATGAAATAGTTTCAGGATGTCTTCCTTTATGACATCCCACCCTTGTTGGTAGAAAGTCATTGGGAATCCATCTGGCCCTGGAGCTTTGTCCGCTCCTAACTCTCTGACTGCCAATCTGATTTCGTCTTCCCGAAAAGGTTGCTCCAAGTGGTCCAGATTCACTCTTGGTTTGTTTACGAACAGGCGATCCCAGGAGGTTTCGTACCTCATCTCCCGTACGTTCCCAAACAGAGCAGTGAAGTGTGTGGAAATGGCTTCAAGAATTCTTGTTGGGTCTGAAATGCTTCGGCCTTCCACATGGAGCTGGGTAATCCTGTTTGTATTCCTCCTTTGGCTAGCAATGGCGTGAAAAAATTTCGTGTTCTGATCTCCTTGTTGTAACCAGGTTACTCGGGAACGTTGTCGCCAATATGCTTCTTCCTCGGAGATGATCCTTTCGTACTCTGTTTTGTGGCCCATTTCCTGATTTATTTCGTCTCTGGAGATCTCCCTGTCTTCTTTGATCGTGTCCAGAGCTTGGATGGCTTCAAGGAGGTCCCTTTTTCTCCCCATTTTCTGGTTGAGTGTTTCCTTCTTCCACCTAATAAGCATATCTTTGGTGGATTTCAGTTTCTTGGCTAATATGTAAGCCCCGTCCCCCGTCAGCAGACGTCCTTGCCATCTCGTCTTAACCATTTCCCAGAAACCCTCTTCCTTAGTCCATTCCCTATTAAAGCGGAAAGGAGATGGGTGGGGGGTATGTACACCGCACTCAAGACATAATGGGGTATGGTCCGACCGTACTCTGGGCAACGCTGATTGCCATATGCGTGGGAATTCCAAGACCCATTCCATGGATAGGAGGAATCTATCTAGCCTAGCAAAGGTCGGAGATTCGCGTCCATTAGTCCATGTGTATCTTCGTCCCAATAGAGGAGGGTCGACGAGAATAAGATCTTGTATCATATTCTCGAAGTCTTCCCTCTCCCTTGACCCGTGTGAGGAGGAGTTGGTCTCTTCCATTCTTCGGGTGGTATTGAAATCCCCGCAAATTAGCCACGGCCCCACCCATCTTCTCCTTATTTCCTTTAGTTCATTCCAGCATGCTATTTTCAAGGCCGGGTTACATGGTGCATATACCGTGGAGATCATTCTTGAGATTTCTGGGTTGGCTTTGTCAGTTAGAATGGTTGTGACTGTGAATTGATCTTGGAACACTGTGTGAGGGGTGAATTTGGAGCTGTTCCAGCCAATGCAACATCCACCTCTGGTGTTTGCAGCAGGGAGCTCTACAAATTTATCGAACATGTTTCCCCCAATGGTGCGCCAAATGCTATTGTTTATGTTTTCTAACTTGGTCTCTTGTAGGCAACATATGTCAGCTTTGTGGGTGGAGAGAAGGTCTCGAACTAGGAAGCGTTTCTTTCTTTTACCCAATCCTCTAACGTTCCAGGAGATAACTTTCATTGACAAACAGATATGAGCCCGGATATCTTGAATTAAGGGTGGTCAGGAACCCTAGTTGGTTTCCTCCCACTCCCTTTCCCGCTCCATTTCCTTTTCCCGCATGTGTTGAACATATGAAATCTTTTGTACTTCAGATGTGCCAAGGTCGATACCCATCTTCATTGCAGTGTCCAGAATATCCCTATCTTGCCACTCACAAAGTGTTAGTGAAGAAGGAGGGAGAGGGGTAGTATAATTACCTTTTATTTGGATCTTCCGCCTAGAGGTGATGGGAGCGATGAAACCTTCTTTCTCCAGTCTGGCCGACATCGGTTTTCGAGTCCTCCCGCTTCGGCGGATCGCTCCCTTGGAAGATGCCTCCAATGTAGTATGCTTGGGTAGAGAATCTTCTTCCTCCTTCTTTGGCGAAGTTCCTCCTCAGCAGTCCCTTCCCTCGATTCCCTTGCTCCACGGGTGTGCCGCCATCTGCAAGGCCTTCCCCTACTGTGTTGTCCATGAAGATCCATGAACCCAGAATGAATCTCCATGTGTAATTGGATAAGTCAAAATCCGGATGAGGTCCAGGAATTGTGGGTGCTTTTCCTTTGAGTCTGCTGGGGGTTTGAGGTGGTATGCCTGTTGTAGCTTCCGGTGTTGAACTCTCTCTTAGCATTGGAGTCTTCTTGTTGTCTCCATGTTCTTGTGTTGGGCTTTGTATAGTGGACCTTACTATGCAAATTGGATCATCTCCAGGGGGGCTATTGGGAGACTTTGGATGGGTGATTTCAATTGGATCCGTTTCAATGTGTGTGTTTGTTGGACTTTCTGAGTAATTGTTGTCTTCCCCATTTAGTTGTGATTTCCACATTGTTTCAAATTCAAGTTCAATTTCTCTCTCCAGGATTGGATCCAGATATTCCTCATCACTATCATCTCCATTCACAGATTGTGTAATATTTGCAGATTGTGAGTAATTGATAAGTGGTTGAGTTATATTTTCATTGTCTTTTTCTTTCAAGTCAGACACATCAACAATATCCTTGTCATTCTATGTGGCAGCATCACAGCTCCCCTCTTGAAGAGATGAGGTGAGATCAATGGTTGGGGGTCTTGCCACCTGGCCCTATGATGATGAGCTGGCGTTTCCCCTTATGTCAGTGGGAAGCGCTTCCCCGCTTATCGGAAGCGCGGTTTGTGAGGCGACACTTTTGCCTTGCTTTTGTTCAACGCCCACTCGGGCGCCTAAGCAACCTCCGGACACAGGTTTTGGAAGCATCCAATGATGCTGGGGAGTCACATGGCTCCAAGTGGCTTTTCCCCCTTTGATTGTCAACTACGGAGGTCTTCTCAGGCACATGGCCCATTTTTATACCCTTTTCTCCATTTGTTTGTTTTCCAAATTCGTGCTTACTCGGTACCCTGGTTGCATCTTCATTGCAGGTAACGTGTCAAACGGCAAATTGGTCAGGTTCTCCTGGCGCAGCTCATCATTGGGAGATCTTACGGTCATGGACCAGCGGTCCCAAGCTAGCATTCTTTCCGCCGCCCCTCAACGCCGGCAGATTGGCCGTGCCCGGCTCCCTGCCCGGTCTTCTCCGGCTCCTTGCACCACGGGAGTGGTGATTGGCCGGACTCTAGCTCCACCCTCACCATGTATTTTCGCCTCAAGAGGGTGGAGTGGATGATGGCCGGGAACCTTCTCCCTCGACGGATCCGCACCATCGCCCCGAAGTGTCCAACGACGTTTGGGCCATGGACGGCGAGGTGGACAAAGTCTCCTATGGGCTTGAGGATCCTGGCAATAGTATCTATAATCCGGCCAAACGCAGGCAGTCCCTTTCCGGCGATCCACCGGATCTCCCCGTCCGTCTTCTCCGATGGATCGATATCCATCGTCCAAGGTTGGTAACGAACGATAAAGTCCGCGAAGGTGATTTCTCTGCGCCTCTCCAGCTCCCTGGCTATCTTCTCCGACGGGGAATGGATCAGAATCCGGTCATCTTCGTAACGTTCAGAGTTCCATGTGAGTTCGAGGCGAGCGATTGAAGTAGCCGCCGCCGCCACTTATACGTACTCCCGGAGGCCCTCAGCGTCTTCACCACGATTACGCCGCCGAGCTTCCGCTCTGAGGCATCTCCCTCTCCGCCACCAGGATGGAGTCCGCGGCCAGAGAAACATGGTGGTTCTCTTCCTCGTCATCCGGTGGCGGGATCCCTGGCCCTCCCCTCCGGTCGCCTTTGTGGCGTCCAGCCAAGGGGAGGTCCTTTGCCCTCAGGGGCTCTTCCTCTTTTGCTTTTTCCCGATTCTTTGCCGGTTGTCCGCCGCCGTGAGTGCAGTTGGTCCCCGGCCGGTGAGGCATCGGACATCTCCTTTCCGGTGACGGCCGGCTCACGCGGCGGGCAATGCACCTCTACGCCGCATTCACTTCATGAAGTGCCTACCGGCGGCATACTTCCTCAGACCTCGATCTCCCCACTGGCTGTCCGCTTGCGTGGTGGTGAATGGCGTGGTCGTTGGTGGCTCCTCTTGCCGGAGATATGTTTTGGCCTCTCCCCGAGCGGAGGTGTGCGCCCCCGTTTCTTGCTCCTCACCACCTCCAAAGGACGTTCATTCAGGATGTCCTCTTCTTGCAGTGGTTCCGGTCGCGGGGGGGTCTTCTTTCCGGTGAGTACCTCCACATATGATGAGTCACTCCGGCACTGCTCTGTCTCCATCGCCGGCTCTAGCTCCCGTTGCCTCCGGTCTTCCCTCTCTTCGCGAAGCAGCTCTCCCTGGCGCTGCTGCGGTGCTGCAGGCGCCTCCTTCCTTTCCGTTGGAGTGATGCCATGTCCTTCTGGCCGTGCCTTGTTCTCCATCTCCACTCTCCTCCTCCAGACCTTCCCCATTTCACGTTACCGCTCTTTCTTTTCAATGGTCTCTTCATAGCACTCAAGTCCTTCTGCACCAATCAACAAAGCATACTTATTCACATTGTTACTAATAGAGAGTTGCCTATTTCTTGTAGAACTTCGAAGTGGTGCTTTGGGATTCTCCAATGTTGGTAGCTCCATATGAGAATCCTTAGTTGCTTCTCCCTTTGTATGAAAGTTTGTATTAACTACAACATGTTGACCATTTGGAGCTTCAATTGCACCTTGTTCCATCACAGGAGTAGGGTAAACTATATACACATCAACTAAAGAACTACTACTCTTAGGCACTAACTCTTCTTTCTTGTCAATATCTATCACATTCCATAAACACAACATCTATAATTCAAATTAGCTTTTTCTTAACAGTGTCGTATAGCTTATAACCAAATTCATCTTGTCCATAACTCAAAAATACCATGGTTTATTTTTCATATCTAACTTTGATCTTTTATCTTTAGAAATGTGTACAAAAGCTTTGCCTCCAAACACCAGCAAACGATCATAAAAAACATCTTTACCAAACCAAACACCTTCTAGTACATCAAGTTGCAAAGGAATACTAAGTGAAAGGTTTATGACATGAATAACAATATTCAAAGCTTGCCGCCAAAAGGATTTCATAAATCTCTCTTGTGAAAGTAAACACCTAACTCTCTCAAGTAGTGTCTTGTTCATCCTTTAGACAATCCATTTAATTTTGGAGTCTTTGGAGGAGTTCTCTAGTGTCCAATACCCAGCTCTAGACAATATGCATCAATAGGTCCTACTAATTCACCACTATTATCCGCACAAATACACTTAAATTTCTTCCCCATTTCTCTCTCAACTGATGCTTGAAATTGTTTGAACATTAATAATACTTGGACTTTGTCTTCAAAGGGTAAACCCATATCTTCCTCTAATGATCACCAATAAATGACAAAAAGTAATGACAACCACAAAGAGACATTGTCTTCAAAGGATTACATAGATCATAATGCACGAAATCAAGTTCCTTTGGTTTCTAAGAAGATGAGTGACTCTTGAAGGATACTCTAGTTTTCTTCCCTGTTAAATAATAAGCACAATTTTTCAAATTAATGTTTCTAATTCCAGTTATAAAATTCCTCTTTTCAAGGACAATAATACATTTCAAACCTATGTGTTCTGGTGCCATAATTCTATTCCATCATCTAGGTACAATCATGGTACCCTTAAAAAAGTTTTCATTTATTACTAGAGAAAATGTTGTCGTATTTTCCATTATAGAGAATTTATCAACTGAAAGCATATTCAAGCACATACTTTGAACATGATTAACATCCTTGAGAATTATTTTGGATCCATTTGAGCTCTTCAAGCGAACTCACTAATCCGAACACATTAAACAGCACCATGATTAACTGTCCTTACATTGCCAAAATTACCAATAGTACAAGAGGTGAACAAATCCCTTATAGATGTAACATGGAGAGAAACACCACTATCAACAACCCAACTAGTCACGTCATATGCAACATTAATATTATTACTCTTGCAGAAAAAGAAGATCTTTATGGATCAGATTAACTCTAATCTTCTCTATTGTCATCTTCTAATTTCTTCTCTTTAATTCCTTTGATATCCTTGATTTCCTTTTCTACTTGTAACAAATGCCTTGATGAACCTTTTCGTTCCATAATAGTACACTCAAAAGTCTTATATATATTTTTTCTTTGACTTGCTTATTCTAGTATCTCTGTTCTTGGAATTTTGACTCTAATTCTATTCTCTAGACTCAAAAACCAGAACCCCTGACCGTGAATCAAATCTCAATGATTTTTTCTCAGCTCTTCATTCAGAATACTTTTTGGTGCAAAATTGGATAAAGACATTCTAAATGTTTCACATAAGTTCTATAAGGTATCGAAAAGACACAAACCTTGAATTTTTTTCATCAAATTTAATTTCCATAGCACTGGGATGATTAATAATTTCCTAAAAGGTGCTCAAGTGGTCTGTCATAGAGGCTCCATCCCTATACCTCAAAACCATCATCTGTTTTATCAAATACAACTTATTGTTTCTAGTCTTTTGAGCATACAGCTGCTCCAACTTGGTCCAAAGGTTTTGAGCTAGTATCTCCCCACTAATATGGTTCGACACATTATCATCTTCCCATTGCTTAATATAGCCACACGTCCGTGGATGCATAAGGGACCAATTCTCATCTCTTTTACTTTCAGGCTTTTAATAACAAATACCGCAAGAAAAGTCTTTAACATAAAGTTGTAAAGACCACCACTAGTATGACTTTGAATTTTGTATGCGTACTTGATTCGCCACCTTGTTATGAATTTAAAGCACCTAGCATGGAGGGTTACCCTACATAAGACTCCAGAGAAAAGATTTCATGTAACAATGGTGGCTAAAACGCAAATGCCTTAAGTCTATACAAGCTAATGGATTGCAACTGAAGTTATATAAAATAATAAATGTTTAAGTAGGGTTGTGAGGCTGAGAAGGTGGCTAACCTCAACCCTTTACCCTTCTAAGTTAACAGGATCAAAGACCCACACCCTACAGCTGCCAATCCCCCACCATGATTCCCTCCTTGTAAAATACCTACAAAACCTTGTGCCATGCCTTTGAGCTGGCATCACAACCAAAATCATTTTGTTGAAAAGAGAAAGGAAGGCCATTTACCAAACAACAACAGCTTTTCTCTTTTCCCTAGCCAACAATGGCTCTTTTTCCCCTCCTAGCCTCCAACCATCCCTTTTACTGCCACCGTTCTTTTGAAGAAACAAGTCACTTCTTTAGTCTACAATCAGCTACTCTTGATCGGCTCCTTTTTCATCCCTTGTTGTCACCATGTGGAAGATCCTTCATTACCATGCTCTTAAACTGGAAGATGTTTGAATCACTACCATACCTTGAAGGTAAGAAAGGGTCATCTCCTAATTTGAGTAATGTTTCCCATCTCCTAACCTACAACCACCACCTCAATCTGCCCCTCTGTCAATCTTTTGCCATCCTCCCTCTTCAGCCCTCTTCTTGGATTCTTCCATCCACATATCATGAAGACCTCTTAAGGTCCAACCTAGTGGGATTAGGAGTAAGAAATTTCTATGTTTGGGCTGCTAAGGAGGAAGGGACCTTTTAGAAATTTCTGTCATCTAGGCATATGGCCATGAAGACCGGCTCTTCAGTAGCAACTTCAACACTCTAAAATTCTAGAATCCATTCGCTCTAACTTTCTCATGATCTCAAGATATATTAAGCGATTCAACTCACTGTTGGCAACTCCTTTTTCTTAGAGTGGGTGTTGAAAACTGGATTAGAGCTCTTCTTGTTGCAAGTCATTGGAAATCTTGCTTGTTTGAAGTCTATGTATACAGTTGGATTTTAAATTCATGTTGATCTAATTATGGTGCCTTATTATGATTGGTTTTGGGAGGTATGATGCCTTAGAGTTTCTGTTTTACTCCAGATTAGGAGAGTGGGGAGACACTTTCATCTTACCAGCTATCTTTTTATTCTCTACAATGAAACTTGTGGTTTGTCCTCAAGACTAGGGAAAATAGATTTATTGTCTTTGCAAGCTGCATAGGACTCAGTTGATGTGTTTGTTCTCATCTGATTTGTGTTTTGAAGATGCTATCACAATGAAGCTTGAGTTGTAATTTGGTCTTGGCTGGTTCTGAATCTCTTGGCTGTGTGTTGTTGCACCTAGTAGTGGTTGCATCCTTATGCAGTTTGTGACAATGTAGTTCATTGATGGTTCTATCTATATCATGGTAAAGAATAAATGGTTTATCTATAATCAACATTGGTGCTTGCTTTGAGATGTTGACTTCCTGTTGGCAGAATTGTAAAAACAAGAGTGGATTTTGTTTTGTCATGCGGATTTTGATTGTTGGTCTGGATGATTGTTAAGCATGAGGTATAGAGAGAGAGAGAGAGAGAGAGGGAGGGGGGGGGGGGGATGCTGACAAATTACAACTTTTATGGTGATAAGAGCTGTGGATTAATACTTGTAGTGCAACCATATTATTCATAGAAAGGAATAAAGTTTTGGGCCCTAGGAAGACTGAGGAGTACTGACTAATTCTGTAAGAATGAGCAGGTATATAGTGATGGACATGTATATTTTTTATCTAAGGTTTTGCTAAGGACTTGAACCTACAAAACTAGTTTAAAGAATAGTGACATGGGTGATGGTTACATGGAATACACCTAATTAAGCCTCCTTGTTTACTTTCTATTCCTCCCCAATGGTTTGCAACCCTTTCATGATGGAGTTTGTAATTCTTAATTTCAGCTAAGTAGAAGAGACCAACACTTTAATTTGACATTGAATACTTGTTGTGTAATATGGGCAATCTATAATATCCAGAGGAGATTTAATGAGCTATAAGATCCTCCTTTTCACTAGAGACCTTCTAACTCGATAGAAGTTGAATTGAGATTAGGGTGTGGAGCGAATTTGAACCAAGACAACGGATAATTCGTGGATTTAAACATGATGATTCTGAGTGTTAGAAATTGCAATCTAGGCATATATAGTTCCAAGGCACCTCATGAGATTACACCCTAGCTAGCGATCAGCTAATAATATTGATTTTGTAAGTACATATGATTATGTGTGTACAAAGTCTGAATTACTAAAAGATATAATGTTCTTCTTAGATCCGGATGCGAGGTTGGAAGTCGCTATGGGGGATAAATTTGTATTATCATAAATTGTAAGTAACCCACAATATAAACCCACTGTGAGTATTTTTATCACAACAACTTTACTTTCGAAAAGTTATACTGATTTTCTGTCAATAATTTAATCTTGTTTATTTTCATTAAAAGCCTGAAGTCATGTGAACCTTGTATTTTATTCGATATGTTTTCTTACTTGGTGAACTTGAATATTATTGTCTAATGTTAATATTTATTTGAATGTTCTTGTGCACCCCTTGTATTTCTGTCTTGTATTGCTTGAGGATATTTTTATTCTCCTAGAAAATTATTATATGCATTCTTGATTTTTTTTTTATACATTTCCCATCTTGGCTTATATTCCTATACCCAACCAGTGGGAGTAAGTACTGGCCGTGTTGACACGTTTCCTGATTAGTAGTAATACCGAACATACGTGTCCGCTCTGACTACGATCGATACAAGCTAGGGCCAATGATATATCTGTCGTGATATATTATTACATTATATTATAGCCAGGGAGATGTAGCTTGCGGATTTTATCTGACTGTTTAGTGTTTTCTGTTATGTCTGCTTTACTTTTATTCTGTACACATCAGTATGATTAATTCTTGTATATTATCCTGTTCTCTGAGTTGTGAGATTTATATAGAGACTCGAAAAATAAACTATTATAATATTGTTTTCTGTATATTCTGATACATATCTCCTTAAATGTTTTTAGCATGACTTCAATATTTTTAGTGGGTGCTTACTAAACTTTCGAGCTCACCCATTTGTTTTTCCCCCATTTCAGATTGTGACGAGTAGCTAGGGCCAGGTGTAGGAGGGGAATCCCTGCACGATAACCTAGCTGTATTTATGAGTTTAGTGAAGTTTGTGAACCTCAGTATTATGTCATTGAGAGAGTGTACTATTTTGTTATTTTGGGCCTATTATAGGACCCTGTGGACCTTATGTATCTATTGTAGGGTTGTATAAACCCTTGTTTTATTTTTGTTGTACGAATTTTATTACATTTAGCTATGAATTATTATTTGTATCTGATTCTGAGGCTTTGCATCCAAGTGGGGCTTGTCCCCGCTTGGGTGCGACCGGTCTGTTGACGTCCCGGGTCGGGTCTGAGACGTGACAGATTAAGTAAATCCTCCATGTTTTCTTTCCAAATATCATAATTCACTACAAGAAAATCACAAAATTGCGAGGGAAAAATCCCTCACTAAATTAGGAAATTCTCTCTCTAAATTACTCCAGTGAGGGAATTGCGAGGGAAAAATTTCCGTTACTATTTTGATCCTTACAAATATTTTACGCGGTAAAAGTCTCTTGTTGAATTTTAACGAGGTATTAGCGACGGAAGCTTTCTCTATTTAGCAAGAGCTACGAATTCCCTCACAAGCCCTCGCTAAATTCTCTCACAATATTCCTCTTCGTCGATAATTTGCAAGGGCTTAGCAAGGGATGTTTCTATAGGTGTTTAGCGAGGGATTCTCTTCCCTTATTGGTTCTCGCTTAATTCTCTATTTGCGAGGGTTAGCAAGGGCCTTATTAGGTATATAGGGAGGGATTATCTTCCTTTGTTGGTACTCACTGAGGGTTTTAAACATTTGTGAGGACTTAGCGAGGGATTTTCCCTAGTTATTTCGTGAGGGCTTGTTTGTCCTTGCTGAATTCTTTTATTGGATTCCCTCACCATTCTCTCGCTAATATTTACATTTGCCACCAATATATTTTCTGATTTATCGGTCCTCTGTAGTACAATTTTGAATACCACCTATAAAGTCATAATAGACAATATTATTGCTCTCCTGTACTACAAGCATAATACACAATATATACAAAGAAGATATTTAACATATATATATCTAGTAAGATGTTATAAGATGCACATCATAAAAGACAATATACACAAAAAAAACATGTTATAAGATGCACATCATAAAAGACAATATACACAAAAAAAAACATGTTATAAGATGCACATCATAATAGATTATATATATAAAGAAGATACAAAATAAGAATATCAACAAGGCAGTCTTCTCATGTCCCATCAGACGGTGAGTAGGCGACGTGGTCAGAAGGCTAAGCTACTTGGAGGATATATAACATTTGCGGCATATGTTTCTAGAACTATCGTTGAATCTCCTGAAATCGTGCCTCAAAATCCACCTGCAGCTCCTCTCTAACAGATGCTTGAATCTCCATATCTCGTTGATGCATCCTCTCATCAACCATCTCATTTACCCTTTGCTCTATGGATGAAGTAGAAGCACGGACCTACTTTGACCTCTCTAGCATTGTGTGCATTAGATACACGACATGCCGAGGAGAATGCCTAATCATAATAGTAGCTCGCATGATATCCCAAACCAAACACCCACTTCTTCTTTGTCCCATATGCAATCTCATAATATAGGCTATTTTCGTCCATTATGGTCACCACCAAACTGCTTCTCTCCTCCACCGAAGCGACGAATCAATTCTAAGAGAAGAATGTAATAATTCAATTAATAGGGTGTTAGCTAGCACCATAAAAACCATGAAAAGCTTCAAAAAAGAGATAAATAATATGGTACCATTGAAAGCAATTAATATGTTATAGGAAAATTCTATGCAGTGCATGGTATATGATATATCAAACCACAAGTATTCTATTCACAGAAGGGAAGTAACAAAATAATTCTTCACAATCCTATGAGATTGATCAATTCATTTCTATCGAATAGATGGCGAACTCAAGTTTACTACTAAGCAATATATGCATAAAAGCCATAAAATTTTCAAATATCCATATCATGGAAGAAGAGCAAGAAAACCATTTCTTTTAATTAATTTTTTTTTTTATGGATTTGCTAAGAGACTCTTTCCATGGCAAACAACCTAAAAAAATTATGTTATAAATCCTTAAAAATGAATAAAAAAACAATAATGATAAACAGTCCAAATGAGAACATAACACATATAACATATTAGCCTTAAGACCTGTTTGCCTTGCAAGATTCTCCTACGGACTACACAAACTATAAGGTTTTCTCTTACAAAGCATACATCTATGGCACAATTTAGGTATATCATGTATTGATTTTCAAAAGCATTTGGCCAGTATAGAAAGATGTACACTGTAAGGAACGTGTTTCCAATTAGTCATTCCAGATAGTATTCATTCACTTCTACAGTTTTTCCATCTTAATTTCTTATCCTTGCTTATTATAAGCAACAGATTAACAAGGAAAAATATGTTCATAAAAACAAAAGAACAAGCTCCAATACAAATACTCAAAAGTAATTCGATCAAATGGGTTGTTTTCCCATTATGATCTTATTGTGTTTCAAAACTTGCATGTGTGTTTGACTTCAGGCCAACTATCCATATCTTGATGGTCTATAATATAATCTACTAGATTTTCCCTATTGTAGTGCAGAGAGAACCAATTTCCATAATCCTACTTATCTAACTAACCCACAAACTCCAAGATATAATATTTTTGAAGTAAAATAATCTTACAAAAGGAACAAATGTTTCATCTTACAAAACGAACAAATGTTTCATCTTACAAAGCATAGACCACTAAAGTAATGCACATGAGAAATCAATGGCCAATCAATGAAAATGAACAAATGTTTCATCTTACAAAACAATAAGAATGCTGATGTGAGAACAAAGAATCCTATTTCACATCACCTAAATGAATTTAGGTGCTTTTGTGCAAGCAGATCAGCTGATGCTTTCAGTATCTTCAGGGTCTCCTCAGCAATCAGAAAAGCAAACTATGAAATTTCATAATTCATGAACCAAAATATAAACATATGAACCTCATAGTCCAGGGCAAAGGCATAAAATTTCATACTTCACAAATCGAAATATCAACATATGAAAGGCTTGAAATTTTGAGTACCAGTGAACAAAGAAAAAAAAAAGGAAAAAGTTTAAACTCATAGACTTCAAGCTTTAGGGAATGACCAGAAAAGCTTCAATAGAAAGAATTACCTCAAATCCTATAGCTAAAGTGTTGTTAAATCAAACTAAGTTTCACTTCTTCAATCACCTTGTTTCAAGTTCCCTAGTTGAAACATATATACCAAAGAAAAAAAGAAAAACATCACAACTAAAAAAAAAAGAAGCCGAATAAAAAGTCACCAATACATTACACTTGTATAGTATTTTATAGACCTAGGAACATTACACTTGTATAGTATATTTTATACATACATTTTTCCTGCTAGAATCCATAACTATATTTTATAGACGTAGGAACATTGCCAGAAAACCAAATGTATCCAATATAAGTGCCTAATTTCAGCATTGCAATTCAAGATAAACAAGGGTAATGACATTTGTGTTTGGCTATGACAAGAGTGATTTTACACTGAATATTTTATAGAGAAGTTAGCAATCATCACCACTCAGTACTTGTTGATTGTGTTACAGGAGACATTTAAAGAATATGAGATGCATTCCTTCTCTTTTTGACTGAAGATTATAACCATGTAACATGTTGCTGAATTGTATTAGTACTAAGACATAAAGCGACATGCGTATTTGTTATGGTTTACAAATTCTTCAAGTACTATATCCACAGCTTCATTTGCTCCAATACAATTCAGGCTATTAATCTACACCTTATTTGAAAGACCCAGAACAAAGCAACAATTTCGTGATATGTTTAACGTAATAAACGCAAAAGTAAATAATTGGTTTACTCATTTGCCTTCCAGTACCTTAAAAGGCAAGAAGCAGTTGTGGTAATATGCTCCAAATGAGGTTGCTAAATCTTCTCAATGCCCTCTGCTTTAGCAATTATTGTAGCATATTGCAAGCCTCACACACAACTTAGTTTTTCTTGAACTATCTTGTGTTGCAATTATTGTTCTTTCATGTATTAATCTCCTTTGTCTCAATGGTAACTAAATGCACAAACAAGCATCATGTATAGCACATTCAACATACTACACTAAATTGTGGCCTCCTCTTAAGTTTTCCAAAAACCTTGCTGATTAACGACGATATTAGTGCAAATAATCCCATTTGCAAGGAGGATGAAGGAAGTCTGAGTACATCACCACGCGGAGTATGGAGGGATGCGAAACCTATGTCACAGTTCGATATTGTGATATCCTGATAGGTGCACCCACCTCAAGGAATGCCGATAAGAAGTGGGAGGGGAATTACCCTCCTTCTTACCATGAATGAGGGTTGAGGTTTAAGTCTAGCTAGAGACTATAAACCTAGCGCTGCTTGGAAGGTAACCCAAGAATTCTAAACTGGTCTTTATTTTCCTGCCTTAGTATGGCTTTTCATATTTTCTTTGTTTCGGTGTGAATTAAATGTGATTCCCTCTTGTGTAGAGTGTAAATCAAGTTTGCGGAGCATAAGGAGACCCAACAACTAGTAAGAACGTTCTTGGTGTACTCTGGGACAAGGCGATACTAAATTTAAAGGCAATCTGGTATGGCTTTAATTGTTCATATGTCTGTATATGGGTACCGGCTGCAGAAGAGAAGCAAGTAAATTGCATGTAGTGTCCTGTAGAAAACATCGCAATGTAGGCCCCAGGTCTTGGAGCAACAGGTTGTGCCTGTTGAACATCGCGATGTGCCCCCATAACATCACGATGTCTTGGGCCTGTGAGAACATCGTGATGTTATCCCGCGCCAAGGTTTGAATAGGGACAACATCGCGATGTTCCAATAGCACATGGCGATGTAGACACAAAAATTAGATTTAAACCGAGAGCACCCGTTCATTTGCCCCATTCATTATTCCTCATCTTTGTGGGTGCTCCGATGGCGGCTGAGAGTTTCTTTCTCCTATTTGCCTTAGATTTCAATTGTTAGGCGTCCAATCATTCAGGTATGCACTCCAATCACCTTCCTCGAGGTTTCTTTCGTTCGATTGTTCCAATGTTATGTGGTGGTGCGTAGAATGTATGAATTTGGTTTCTAGTCTCTTATGAAATGATTGGATCTTCGTATAGAGGCTAATGGGACTGATTGTATGCATTGGCGACCCCCAATGTACAAGGGGAAACTCTGCCAAAATTTCTAGCAAATTTGGGACTTAGAATATGTTTTAAGAGCCATATAAGCCCTGCGATGTCCCTAGGAATTTGCTCTTACTTTCGTCTCCTACATCATCATTGTTAGCCTACCCATACATGCCTAATATGTTGTTGGTGTTTCCAGCCTATCGGGTGCTTATCATTTCATACTTTTCTTGTAGGTCCATCATGCCTCCCGTCAAGAGGGTGGTTAAGAAAGGAAAGGCAGCCACCACGCCTCCTACCCAAGCTCCTTCTCGGAAGAAAAAGGGGGCCCCTTCCTCTACACAACCATCCCTCCTGCTGAAGGCATTTTCTCCTCTAAGGCGGGGGATGACTGACACTAAATCTTGGTGGACAAGAAACCGGTCCTGGAGCGAGGCATAGACTTTAGTAATCTGGCTCTTGCTACTCATCTTGCGATCATCTAAGTATGTGGGTGGGATAGATTTTACTCTCGACCGGACAGGGCAGTCTGATGGGATTTCGGCAAGTATACGGATCGTGATCAAGTAGTAAGTGGACTATTAGAGTCGAGTGTCGAACCCACAAGGAATAGATTACTAGTGTAAACTAAACTTCTATTATCTAGTCTTATCAAAGGTTTGGTGGTTTTTGAGTCTAAATCTAAGAAATTAAAAGATTGGAGACAAAATTTGGAAATCGAGAATTAATTAAGAGAAAACTATAACATGAGAGAGGGATACTTGATCATGAGTCCGCTTTAGATTTAAATCTAAGGGTACATAAAGAAATCTATGAAGACGATTGGTGATGCTTGTGCCAAGAGTTCATAATTTATATCCAATCCCTCTCCTGATGTGATTGGATAACTAATCTCCTAGGATTGTCTTAAGCTCAAGGGAACCTATATCTTGGAAGGATTATGGGATTAAATCTTATTAAAGAGTCGCTCTCCTTCTAGCACCCGAATCCCTCGGCGTACTCACAACCCCCTCTAATGGAGCATGTTCCTAATACAAGAAGGCTCTAGCTCTAGCCCTTGTATCGCACCCAAAAAATCTCTCCGGGCATCCCACAACGTAGAGAGATCACAATCAATACAAAACATCCAATAGACATTCAAGCATACATCCAATAAATCAAAGTATAGAAATCAATATGTCATTAATGCAATATCCAAAGGTTTCTCATACCCAAGTATCTATAAGATTAGTTCCCTATTAATGGAGAACTCCAATCTAAATCAACAAGAATACAATCTAAAATAGACATGATAGAGAATACCGTCGGCAGCTCTATAAGATTGATCCCCTTCTCTACCTTCTTCATTCTCTCTCTCTCCAAGATTGGGGAAGAAGACCCCCAATCCCTAATCTCAATAATAGTCTTCTCCAAAGCCAAACTCCCCCCTAAACCCTCAAACTTATCTATTTATACCCAACAATTAGGGTTTAGGGCTAACATTCACGATTTTGCCCCTACTAGGGTTCACAAATAATGAGAGGGGTTACGCTGTACGGGGGCGTAAACTGCCCACACGTAGGCCCGTACAAAATACAGGGCCTCGTGTACGGCCGTACAACATCCCGTACACTACAAAATAGCTTCGCTTCGGCCTCATTTCATCATTGAATGCTTCCTTTCTCTCGGGGTGGCTTCTACATGCCCTGTTTACAAAATATAAAGCTTTTTAATTATTGACAGGCTGTGAATCATTACATTTGTCATGAAAAACATAAAAAAAATATATGAAATTATGCTCAAATGAACACTTATCAAATATCCCCACACTTAAGCGTTTGCTTGCTCTCAAGCAAATAAAACAATTAAAAACAAATGGAATGATAAGTGTTTCAACCTCCAGCTATACAATTGATGATTCCACTCTACCTTAGGTCCACCATCAAGATGTGTATTCTCCTATTTCCATGTCGGGACCTAGATTGATCTCGTGTTGTGTTTAATTATGGTTCTAGGTTAAGATCTTCACTCCACATAACGTGTTTCAAAGTCTTAGCAAGACAAGTATGAACTCAATGGACATCTAGAGGGTTCTTAAGGCCCTAAGTTTTAAGACGACCAACCCTCTATTGAGAACATGGTAGACAAGTTAGAGAGACTTCCACTATTTATATATATATATATATATATATATATATATATATAGATATATATATATATATATTTTTTTGGGGGTAGGGCATCCCTAATGGATCTGACTTTCCCGTGTTAAAGATCATTGTAGAGTGTAAGTCCTTTTTTCTTTAGGACGCACATGCTATTTAGGCACCATAACACCTGGCTACTTGGAGGGTTACAACTCTACCTATATGTGCTCATACTTGGAAGTGATTTTTTGAATTGAGGAGCACCCTGATTAGGGGTTGGAACCCCAAACTACTTCAACACAGCAAGTAGCGAAACACCGTCTTTAATGATTTATTAACTAATCTACTATGTACATGCTATTTTATTCTTCTCTTACTTGCCCACTAAGTTGAATTATGAAGGGTTAGAAGCTCAACTAGTACCACAAAACCTCTTAGACCCATTAAGAGCAATGCTTAGCAATTAAAGTCAACAAAACATGGCAATGGCTTATATATTGTCACTAGAGGTTTAAATTTCACGAAGATGTCCTCTTGATGTCCGCGGTATGTAATAAGAGAATCTAAAAAAAATTGGTGCTAAAATGGTGTACTAACGATAGAATGAATCTCAATATTACTATCATGCCATCATCGGTGTATGCTTAAACATGTGTGCTAAAGGTAGAATGAATCTCAACATTACTATTATGCCATCATCGGTGTATGCTTAACATGCTCATAAAAGATTTGGCAATGAATTTCAAAAGGAAATTAATGAATAAGCTACCCATCCCCACACTTAAAATTGTACGTTACCCTCAATGTACTGAATAAAGCACAATAAAAGATGAAAATAATGAACAAGCATGGGTGAAAGGTGCACTGAGACTTCCCCGGTTATATGATGATAACCCTTGTTCCATTTAGCTCCATCGGGTGAGCGCATGCTGGGATGTATCTCATTGTGCATCTCCAAAGAGAGAGAGAGAGAGAGAGAGAGAGAGAGAGAGAGAGAGCACATGGCTCCAAGAGAGATTAAAATAATACACGTTGCCGAAGGTAAAGATAAAAGATAAGGTTCGCAGGGTGCGACCCTTGCGACAAAGTACAAGAAAAGAAATATCCAGATAATAAATCTCAATGATTCATGTGTAGGTGCTCATCGGATGCCAGTGTGGCCTTAGGTGAAGGAATCAGGACCGGGTCTACGGGTGGCGGTGGTGGTGCCATAACAGCTCTACTAACTGCCATGAGGGTGAATACGCAAGTGAGTGTAGTAATTTCATCATCCCCTTCATCGTCTTCAATACGTGGGCGTGGGCCTTCCATTCGAGGTGGTGTTGATGGTGAGGCAACCCGAAAGTGTTGATGGGGAAGTAGTAATGGTATCCTCACGCGCAGGTTGTTCTGGGTCATGGAGTGTTTGCTCTTTTGAAAATTAGGGGTCACCAATGCACCTGCAAAGAGAATATTCAAGAGCATATTAGTGCATTGAAAAGATAGAGGAGATACGGGTGCGCAGTTGCATGTATACGGGCCCGTGTACGGCCGTATGGTAGGCCGTATACCCTTGGATTTATTTAAGGTGAAGGTTGGGGGTATACGGCCCCATGTATGGCCGTATAGACCCCCATATAGTGGCCCCAGTATTGTATACGAGCCTGTATATGGCCGTATACATGTCCATATGGACCTGGAAATTTACACCTTCATGTATGACCCCTGATTGTCCCGTATAGCCAACATTGAACAATTATCATAGAAATGTGTCAAGCATGATGAGTCTAATGATGCAGATGCGGATAAAAGAGACTTAACAACAATGCATTTCAAGAACACTAAGTACCATAACGCAAAATTCAAAAGAAAATAAACTTTTTTCAAGACTTGGGTTACCTCCCAAGAAGCGCTTGTTTAACGTCACGAGCTTGACGTACCTTGACCTTACTTACGGGGGTTCATACATATGAAAACGTCCATCAGCTCCTCTAGTAAAGTACTTACCAAACAACATCCTGCCCAAGTTAGTATAGATAGAAAAAGTAGTTGCTTTTATACATGGGTCATCCTTATATGTTGATTGAGTGGAAGGATTAGCGGTTACCCTTTTCTTCTTCATCTTTCTCCAAGTATATCCACCAGCGATGAGTTTTAGCTCCTTCCACTTTGTCTTTTGCTTTGCCTTTAGGGAAAGCCTTGATGTTGTAGAGATGTTTAGAAGTTTTTCCGGACCCTCATTCAGTTCCCTTACCAATTGGCACATTGGGGCGGTTTGCAGCAAATCTTCCATGCACCTGGCAGTTATTTTAGCAACATCATCGACACTATAGGATGTGTCATCATGATCCATAGTGTGTCACATGGCTTCCGGGAGCTTGAATACTACTTCTTGGTCTCCTACTCGAAGTACCAATCTTTCGTGAGCATGGTCTTCCAAGGCTTGAGCCGTGGCCAAGAAAGGACGGCCGAGTATAATTGGTAAATCAACATTTTCCTCCATGCCGAGTAGCACAATGTCGGCCGGGAAGACAAACTGATTAATCTAGATGAGCACATCTTCGGCTAGCCCTTTGGGGCGTCTCACGGATCTATCGGCGAGCTGAAGTGTCATCCCTGTTGGCTTTGGTTCAACAAGACCCAACTTCATATATAATTTGTATGGCATCACATTAATGCTTGCACCCGAATCCGCCAATGCCTTCTTTGTGATCCCTTCACCAAGTATGCAAGGGACGACGAAGCTTCCTGGGTCTTTCAGTTTCTTGGGTAGCTCTTGTTGCAACACCGCGGAGCATTGAGCATTTAATGTGACGGCACCCACATCTTCCAATTTCTTCTTGTTGGATAGGAGCTCCTTTATGAACTTAGCATATTTGGGCATTTGGGATAAGACCTCCACCAACGGTAAACTGATATGTAGTTGCTTCACCATAATCATGAATTTTGCAAATTGAGCATCTTCTTTATCCTTCATGAGTCTTGTCGGATATGGGATTTGAGGTAGATATCCGGGTACGGGTGGCTGCTCTACCACTTTCTCTTTCCCTTTTTGCTGCCCATTCGAATTTCCCATCAGTTCGACTTCTTCAACCTCCACGGTACTCTCGACTGAAGGTGTTGCAATGAGTAACTCCACTTCTTTGCCACTTCTTAGAGTAATGGCTTTGCAATGCTCGCGGGGGTTTTCCTCTGTGTTCCCCGGTGGGGTACCTTGTGGCCATGCCGACATATCTTTGGCCATTTCTCCCATTTGGTTCTCCAAACTTTGAAACAAAGCTTGCAGATTCCTGATTGCCGCGCTAGTGTCCTGCATGTTACTAGTTGATCTTCCAAGTTGGGTTTCCTCTCTTGTGGTCGGAATTGGTTAAAATCCTGGGGGATATTGCCCCGCTTGAGGGTTTCCATAGGAGAGGAGAGGGTTATTCCATTTTGGGAGATGTTGTCGATATGGATTCTCCGTCATTCTTGGTGTATTTCCCATATATTGCACTTGCTCCATGGTGGTCGTTTCGGTGCTAGCAATCGAACACCTTGATACTTCATGCCCTCCCCCATATGTAGTGCAAAACATTACTAAAACAAGGGTCGAACTGCTGCCAAGCTGGGCTTGGTTTCTGAATGTGAAGAGGTCAATCTTCTTGGTCAATGTATCTAGCTTCTCACCAAGAGCGGTGTCTATGGTAGGGGCTTCATCCAATGATCCCACGACTTTGACCTGTTTGTCCCTTGTAGACCAATGAGCCTCATTTCCCGCCATGTCTTCAAATATCTTTTCGGCATCTTCGGGATACTTGTTACTCAACAACCCTCCTTTGGCGCAATCCATGAGTTGTCAGCTGGTGTTGTCCAACCCATTATAGAAAGTATGGACTTTGGCATAGGATTCCAGACCATGTTGTGGGCAGCGACGAAGCAATTCCTTGAATCTTTCATAGGCTTCAGAAAAAGTTTCTGTACCATTTTGCTTGAAGGCGTTGATTTCTGATCTGAGCTTTGTGGCCTTACTTGGGGGGAGTAGCGGCCAATGAACTTGTTAAGCATACTGGCCCATGTACGAATAGAATCGGGGGGATTGAAGTGAGCCAACTGTAAGCCCCCCTCTCAAACTCCATGGGAAAAGTCGCAATCGAATGACTTCATCGGGGACCCCATTAGGCTTGGAAATGTTGCAAATCTGAAGAAACTTTGCTATGTGGGAATGAGGGTCTTCATCCAGTCTCCCATCAAATTGAGATGAATGTTGGAGCATGTTCATCGTGGTGTTCTTGATCTCAAAGGTGTTGTTGACATTAAGGGGTGGATGCTAACTCCTCCCCGGTGTAGTGAGATCTCTCATACTAAGCTAACGCTCGTCTGCCGTTTGTCATGATGGGCACTTCTTCAATTTCAGTGCCAACTTCAACTGTAACTGAGTTTTCTGACTCTAAAGAGGGACTCGGTGGTGGCGCCTCTATCTCTCTCAACCTTCGATGTAGAGTTCTTTAAATCTCACTATCTTCCTCGATTAGATCCTTGGAGTTCTTACGGGTCATGCAATAGTTCCCTCTCAAGTAGAAATGATAAGTGAAGTGAGTATCTAAAGAATCAAAATAAAGAAAGTAAAACAAGAAAATAAAGGATTGAGATGATAAAATCCTAGCCTAACTAGAAATTCTACTCCCCGGCAACGGCACCAAAAACTTGATGGGATTTCCACAAGTGCACGGATCGTGATCAAGTAGTAAGTGGACTATTAGAGTTGAGTATCGAACCCACAGGGAATAGATTACTAGTGTAAACTAAACTTCTATTATCTAGTCTTATCAAAGGTTTGGTGGTTTTTGAGTCTAAATCTAAGAAATTAAAAGATTGGAGACAGAATTTGGAAATCGAGAATTAATTAAGAGAAAACTATAACATGAGAGAGAGATACTTGAGTATGAGTCCCCTTTGGATTTAAATCTAAGGGTACATAAAGAAATCTATGAAGACGATTGGAGATGCTTGTGCTAAGAGTTCCTAATTTATATCCAATCTCTCTCCCGATGTGATTGGATAACTAATCTCCTAGGATTGTCTTAAGCTCAAGGGAACCTATATCTTGGAATGATTGTGGGATTAAATCTTATTAAAGAGTCGCTCTCTTTCTAGCACCCGAACCCCTCGGCGTACTCACAACCCCCTCTAATGGAGCATATTCCTAATATAAGGAGGCGCTAGCTCTAGCCCTTGTATCGTACCCAAGTAATCTCTCCGGGCATTACGTAACGTAGAGAGATCACAATCAATACAAAACATCCAATAGACATTCAAGCATACATCCAATCAATCAAAGCATAGAAATCAATATGTCATTAACGCAATATCCAAAGGTTTCTCATACCCAAGTATCTATAAGATTAGTTCCCCATTAATGGAGAACTCCAATCCAAATCAACAAGAATACAATCTAAAATAGACATGATAGAGAATACCATCGGCAGCTCTATAAGATTGATCCCCTTCTCTACTTTCTTCCTTCTCTCTTTCTCCAAGATTGGGGAAGAAGACCCCCAATCCCTAATCTCAATGATAGTCTTCTCCAAAGCCAACCTCCCCCCTAAACCCTCAAACTTATCTATTTATACCCAACAATTAGGGTTTAGGGGTAACATTCACGATTTTTCCCCTACTAGGGTTCGCAAGTAATGAGAGGGGTTACGATGTACGGGTGCGTAAACTGGCCGTACATGGGCACGTACAGAATACAGGGCCTCGTGTACGGCGGTACAACAGCCCGTACACTACAAAATAGCTTTGCTTCGGCCTCATTTCATCATTGAATGCTTCCTTTCTCTCGGGGTGGCTTCTACATGCCCTGTTTACAAAATATAAAGCTTTTTAAGTACCTGCGGGCTGTGAATCATTACATTTGGCATGAAAAACATAAAAAAAAATATATGAAATTATGCTCAAATGAACACTTATCACAGTCCTCCCACTAGTTAGATTATTTTATGCAAATAACCTCGACCACAGAGGGGATATGGTGAAAGTGTGGGGGTGCCAAGTCAAGTACGATCCGAGCACTATCAACGATGTCCCAGGCTTGGAGGTGGAGCATGATTAATGCCAGGAGTGTAGAAAAGGTCATGTCGATGTTGATGAGGTGTTCCACACCCTCATAAGTCCCGGTTCCATGTGGGACCCCGATGTTCCGGCTCATGATAGGGGTCTATTATAGAGAGAGTTTAGAGTATGGTTGTACTTTATCTCCGCATGAATGATCCTGGCACAGTTCATGAGCGAGCCAAGTTAATATTGATCGTGCATGTCTCACTTACGTATTGTCCATAGACTACAGTTCGACGTGGGACGGCTTGTTCATTGGAGTATCCTTCAGTACTCTCACTCGAACCTGAAAGGGTTGTAGTATCCCGCCCTTATTACTGCGCTATGCATCCGGGCTGGAGTCAAATGGGATAAAAATGAACCACAGCTCCAACCGAAGTGTCTCATCAAATCTAGCAATTTACGCATGATAGCACTAGACCGGGCAGACGATGTGGAGCCTTCAGCATCACTAACTCCTGAATTGATAGTGGCAGTTAAGCCCATCGACGCTCCCGAGCCGACCCCAACAGCACCTCAGTCTACATCACCTTAATATATGGGTCGCCGGATCTAGTAGTTGGAGGAGCTACAGCTACAGCTGTTGACGGAGGTATCTCAGTTGAGAGAGGAGGTCCTCCAATCGTGGGCAGAGCTTTCTCAGTAGATCACTGCCCTTGCTACCATTGTGCAGGAGAGCTTTCGATCCTCGGTGTGGGGCAGCAGATACTCCAGCTGACTACATCATCAGCCCCTCCAGCATCCACACCCAATCCATAGGGCGAGACGGCACCGAATGCTGCCCTCACCAGCTAGGGGAGTACTTTACTGATCTCTGTTTACTCTTTTACTTAATTCCTTTTATTATTTTGTTCTGGAATCATCGGGAACGATGATTATGCTTAGTTTGGGGATGGGGTGTGGCATGCTTGTTGTGTTTTGAGGAGTCCTTGTATTGGAACTCTTGGTTGCTTTTTATAGACTATGCTTTCTGTTTCAGTTCTTGGCTTTTGAATTTGTTAGCATGAGAAGAAATTTTTTTTTTATACTTGCATGCACACATATCACAAACCTTTAAGTTAGACATATGACAAAGATGAATTGGATGTTGTACTTGTCAAACTAGAGGAACATCCTTTTTATATCACTTTAGTGTTTTCAGAAATTCCCTACGCCATAGTGAATGACTCGAGCTTAGTGGAGACCACTTAAAGAACATATAAAAAAACCTTGCTGCTAAAAGATTGTCTTGTTACTACTACAAATTCCACTTTGAGGAGTGGTGGTGAAATTCAGGAAGCATTGCCCCGCGCAGTATGGAGGCATGCTAAACCAAGGACACTTATGGATCTAGGGGCTTGGTCTCAACTCTGGTGGAATCGGATGGGTTCAATCAATTAAGATGCTACTATGGAGAAATGGGATGCGGCAATACCTGACCCCATATCATGAATGAAGATGGGACTAAAGTCTAGCTAAAGATTGTAAACCTACCACTGCTTGATAGGCAACCTAAGATTCAAATAAAAATTTCTCTTTATTCTTTAGTTATAGTTTACATTTATAGAGTAGTTTGATAGTTCTATATTTTTGTAAATAACTATTCATTCCCTCATGTGTATAGTATTGTGTAAGTTTGGGGGTTGCTTCATGGAAGCACAACACTTACGCACTCCGAAAAGGGTGTAGCGGTTTGAGCAAGTTTTTAAGGGTTGATTCAGTGCAATCTAGTAATGCTTTATGTCCATTCAATTTGAGAATTTTGTTTGAGCACCAGAAGTGTCAAGAGTATGAGGTATGTAAATTTTTGTAGTGTCGACATAAATAACGCCGCGATGTGATTCAATAACGTCACGATGTTATCTCCAAGACTGAGATCAAAATTTTCTGATAGTAGATGACGCAACGATATTACTAGGCCTGGCACATTGATTCTCTGATAGTAGACGTCGCGACGTTATCATATAGCGTTGCGATATTATTTTGAAAGTTGGGTGGGAATTGGTAGAACGTCGCGACGTCCATATAGTGCATCACCACGCTATTTCTGATTTAGTTTAAAATAAGGGTGCGGACCGTGACTTGTCTTATCTTCCCTTTTCTATTTCGCGCCGCCCCATCGGAGCTTAGCGAGCTCTCGCCATTCTCATGCAATATATTTCTGATTGTTCTGCTTTGCTTCACCAATGTATGCATTTTTATATCCTTATTGCCCAATTTCACCATTCCATTTTTGTGTAATACGGGTATAGAAGGTTGAATTATATGTTTAGATTGAAATTGTAATGGTGATGTGAATATACCTTGACTTAAGTCTTGTGGAATGTTTGTATTAATTTTGGAACCCAATTTTATAAAGGGAGACTCTGCCCAATTTTTGAGCATTTTCTATACTTGGAGAAATTTGTAGGGCTAGGGAGTGGCCTCGAATTACATTTCTGCCTATGCTCAATTTTAGTCCTTTCTCCTTATTGTATTTGGCCACCATTGCATGCTTAATTGGGTTCGTGTCGTGCTTCAATTTTCTTGTGCACTCATTGTGTTCCCCTTTTTGTTTATAGGTGCAATATGCCACAAGTGAAGAGGGTTGGCCCAAAGAATACCCCTGCTAGCACTTCCATGAGTGTCCCCGCCACTGAGGTGGAGTTCTCATCCCGAGCTGTTGAGGACTGATATAAGCATTTGATGACGAGGTCCCCTGTTCCTGAACGGGTGATAGACTTTGGAGACCCCGCTCTCACATCACAATGGGAGCTCATCAGGGAGAGAGGTGGGGAGCTCTTCTGCTACCAAGCTGTGGCAGCGGTGGTGCCCATGGTCCAGGAATTTCATGCCAATATTCCGAACCACACTAATGATGTGGTGATGGTTCAAGGCCAGTTAGTGGAATATGATATTCGCACCATCAACGATACATTGGGCACCCCAGAGGTTGATCACAACGAATATCGGGAGTGGCGTCGAGGATACATTGACATGAATACAGTCTTTAGCGCCATCACTATCACGGGGGCAGTTTAGGAGAACGATGGTAGTCATCCCAGTTCCTTCGATCATGGAATGCTGCGGAAGGAGTTTTGGGTGTGGCTTTACTTCAGTTCTGTGCGGCTTATCCCGGCACAACACACGAGTAGTGACAACAAGGAACAGGCACAATGGATGACGCTTAATGTTGGGGTGGTTCATCCATTCAAACATAATCCAGCACCAGGATCTCCCCACTCTATATCCGCACCATCTCCCGCATAGCCCTCTCCAGTGCATAGTTCTCCACCGCCCTAGTCACCGAGCGACTGGATCTCCTAGCTCGAGGCGGAGGATACCCAGCTGAGAGCCGAGGTCACCTACCTTCACCAGATGATCGTTGACCTCACCTCTATGACCAGGGCCAGATTCTGAGCTCTGGGGTAGATGCTCAGCTACTCCAACCGTCACTACCGCTAGCATCCATCGCTTCCCCACCATCCCCTACTACACCCTAGGAGGACCCCGAGGGAGCGCACTAACGTGATGAGGACCTCGCCAACTAGGGAGTGCTCTACTTACTCATGCTCTTCCTTTATACTTACATGTCTTACTCATTTTGTTATTCTTATGGGAATCATCGGGGTTGATGATCTCATCTTGTTTGGGGGGTTGTGTAGTTTACTTTTGTTTGTCGTATTGTGTTTGAGTTCATTGTACTTAAACTCTTTTATTATACATTATATATTATCAGTTTTAGTATATTGTTGAGCAACTTTTGAGGTATGTGGAAAGATTTATTTTATAATTTGCATGCACAATACACATTTGACACACCTTGTGCACAGAATTAAAGTGGCCAGTCTCCAAATTTTGAGGGCATATGACACGGGCGATACAAGAGGGTTGAACTTGTCAAAATATACGAAGATCACATTTTTATATACACTTAGTACCACAAGAATCTCTTTTAGAATTTCACGAATGACCTTAGTTAGTCTAGGTTGCATAGAGAACATATATACACAAGGGAATAGAAATAGGGTATAAACCTCATGGTAATGGAGTAGGACTTGACACAAAGGGTAGTACATAGAAACTAGGTGTACAGGTGAGCTCTAATTACAGTGTATCTCAAAAAAAAAATATACATATACAGTTTAATAAACGCCCACATAGTTGAATAAAGAGAGCACCACAAGAGAAGAGCAATAGCTTGCCTCGGGAGTAGGGTCTTCTCCTAGTAGAGAGTAGCGAAAAACTTGACTATGTAGATTTATGCTTCTAATCCTATTCTCTCTTACATGTATTGATCTGCGTAACTTGCACTTTGATTAAGGCATTACAATGATAGAGTTCTGAAGCACAGTGTGGATCATTTATCAATGGTTGGTACTTGTGTTTGACATTTTTAGCTAATCATTGATTGTGTCATAGTGCAGCTTTTATCATTGGCAACAGAGACTAGATCCAAAAACAAATTGCACATTTGAGCTATTGTCTTGTTATTATTCTTGTTCATTGATTAAGGACAAGCAAAAGTTCAAGTTCGGGGTGTGTTAACTCTCATAAGAGACCTAATTTAGTAGGCAAATACTCCATGTTTAGGATCAAATTGTAGGGTTTATAGCAAGTTTTGTATGCTTTTGGTCCTGAAATATGTTAATTGGACACCTTAGTTGCTACACTTGATTTATTTATATTTTCCATCTATTTTGTATCCATAGAGGCTAAATCAAGTTAAATTCATATGTATTAGGTAATGCCCTGGATGAATCAAGGGTTTCGTGCAGGACATGAGTACAGATCATCAAGAAAGCAACTAAGGAAAAACGTCGTGACTTCACACAATGATGTCGTAAGGTAAAAGACCAGAAGATTTGGAAAAATTCCCACGAGATTTTGGTCATCGTGACGTTGCCCAGGAGCATCACGAGGTAAAAGATTAGAAGAACTTCTAGATTTCTCATGCCTTTCGGAACATTGCGACATCCTTCAAGAGAGTCGTGACGTAAATTATTAGACAAAATCCAAGAATTCTCAGGCTTCATGAATGTCGCGACGTTCTTTCGGACGTCGCGACATTATTATTGGGGTTATAAAAGGAAGCATAATTTTAGGGTTTAGGCATCTTTATCTTCACGAGCGGCAAGCGAGCTGAGGTAACGGTCCGGAGGTGTTCTTCATCATTTGAAGCGGGTTCCGCTCAACACAAGAGGGAGAATCTTATACTTATCATTTCTTAGTGTTAATTCCTCTTTTGTACTAGATAATGGATGTTTATCTTCTAATTTGCATCATCATGCATACTTTGTTTGTAATGTTAGCTTAAAGATCTATTCTAGGATTAGATGGACCTATTGACTTGAAATCTAAATTATCCTATGTTTTCCTTGATTGAGTTGCTTATGAATGAACCTATGACTAATACTATCTTTAATCGTGTGTCAAAAGGTGACGATAAATCTTTCCTTTCAATGCATAGGAATATGTGGTGAGAGTCGTATTAGCATCGTAGGGTGGAAGTTTGGCGTGACGACCCACAATAATCACAACATAGGAATATGTTCGTATGATCCATGGTCAGGGCTTAGTGTAGGGAATTAGTAACATCTCTCTCAACCCTAAGGAATTTGTAGAAGAGACAGTAGGTGTATTCTCTAGGAATGGAGATTTATCATCGGTACTTCGGCACTTGAAGTCTCCTACAAGCCACTGAGTAGCCCTTATCCATAGCAACACTATCATTGTAAAACATAGGAGAAAATCTATACAAGTTAATAGTCATACAACCCTAGAAGCTTATTATATGGAGAAGAACCCTAGCAACCTTCGTTATTTTCCTATGTTTTCTTAGTACTAGCTAATTTTCCATCTAATTGATTGACTGACTCTTCTAGCAAATTAGTAAGTTAGTGCTCAGTTAGACCTAGATAACAGTTTCTTGTGGATTCGACCTAGTACTTACCAGAATATGTATTAACTACGATCACGTACGCTTGCATGCAGAGGCTTGAGTGTTTGCACTCATAGCTAATGGTCAACAATACACAATTGCATGTAGGCCAGATTCATGTGTGTGAACATCTTCATAATGCCTTCATAGTAATCATTTAAACCATCTATTCTTGCTCTATGGAAGCTTACTGATAAACCTGGCTAAGCTCGTAAATCCTTAGTTAAAGAGTTTGATTGCTTAACTGCTAAACGATAGGCTATAACATCCACGAGTGGATGGTTACATACATACTATGAAGTTGTTAACTATGTATACATAAATACATATAATGGGTACTGAGGGTTGCACTATATATTATTTCCTATATCCTGGCATAGAGCATGGAGTCGCGACGAGGGGGGGCGGGAACCTGTGTTTAATCGGTACTGCTAATAGGTAAGTATCCCTCGTTATAAATCTATGTGAGAATTTTTAACTCAAAATACTTGTATTTTCAAAAGTATATCTGATTTTTTGAACTTCTTTTAAGTTGGCTTATTTTTATTAAAAGTATGTGATATTTCAAACCTGGCATTGTATTATGCATGTTTTCCTGCCTGGTTGAATCCTGTATTTTTTGGCATATGATTTGTATTCTGGTTTTCATACATCTCTTATACTGGCACATGCATCATGTTTTAATTATTACCCAACTAGTGGGAGTAAGCCATGGTCGTGTGCACACATTCCCTGATAGTAGCACTACCCGACATGCGTGTTCGCTTCGACTTCGGTCGACGCCGACTATAGTTGAAGATCCGGCTATGACCATTGATATTCATGTCCTAATAATTATGCACTTGCACGTGCACTTTATATTATGCTAGTGAGATGTATCTTGCGATTTTATTTGTTTCCCTGTAACCTGTATTTCTTGTTCTGTATTCATGCATCTTACGATTCACTTGTCTATATGATTCCTGTTATTCAAAGATCGTTGTATGGGCAACTATCTTTTAATATCCTTCTTTCCGATATCCTGATTTCCTGCTCTATTTCTTTATACAAGCTAATCTGGTTTAAATTGGTTTTCCTGGCTCGTGAAATTTATGGCGGGGTTTTCTTGTAAATATATATCATGTTTGTCCTGTTATGCATTAAATGTTTTGGCATACCACCTACATTGTTTTCAGCGGAACATACTAAGCTTTCTAGGTCACCCCCATTTTTCTTCTCCCCCTAATGTAGATCACAGCGAGTCCTAGGATCAGGGATGTAGGAGGGGACTCCCTGCGCATCTTTTCATTTAATTTCCTGAGTTTATATTAAGGTCTGTGAACCTCGTATCCTGGTGTGTATTATGTGGGACTTTCATTCCATATCTTTATCTGTTGTAGGACCCTAAGCGTGACACTCTGTTCAGTAGGGTTGTGTAAACCCTATTATTTATGGTAATTCAGTTATTATATTTTTTAATAATATTTGTACCCGTTTCTGAGGCCTAAAATCAGGAGGGGCTCATCTTTGTTTGGGTGCGGTTGGTCTGCAGACGTCCCATGCCGGGTTTAGGGTGTGACAAAGACAATAGAATATTTCATAATTGTCAGAAATAAGTCAAACAAAATCATGATGTGTATGAATTAGATAATGTTTTTTTTGAAAATTCACAACTTAATGCTAAACAAATCACATAATTAGCATAACAAATACCAATCGAGATCACATAATTTGCATGACTCCATTTTCTAAGAAAATAAGCCAATTCAAATTTAATAACCAAAAATAAGCAATAGGTTTATATGTGAAATACTTGCAGAATTTATATGTAGAATACTTACATAATTTATAGGTGGAATATTTATTTCCAAAAGTCCAACTTAACCTAATCGCGACTCATACCTCTATAACAGGATCTAGAAAGAGGAATATAATCTCAATAACCAGATACATACATTCTATTTACTACTGTATCCATTCATAGCAAAAATTCTAAAAGACGGGTAAGACTGCTCAAATCAGCAAAGGAGTTCTTCCCTAACTCCTTAAGGTGGTTACTATTATACTAATCTTCATATGCATATTGGGCTACCATGAATCTGGTTGTTTCCCTTAGGTTGATGAATCTCTGTCATAATGCTCATCTTTTAGTTCTGCACTATAACTATCTAAATAACTGGGCTAGGATCAAGATCAAGACAATTAAGATTCACTACTTGTATTGCAGCTTACTGTTATTTGATAGATAACTTACCATGATATAACAAAGAGATTAAAATTCCTGAAATCAACAAAGTTAAATGATTCCAAGGGACAATATGAGTATTGAAAGGAGATGCTGAAATAAACTTTAGTAGCACAAAAAAGATAACAACTAGTTGAATATGAAAACAGTGCTTTGTGGTGGGAGAAACAAACCAAGCTATGCTAAGAGTGATTTTCATGATCTTTTTGGGAGACCAAAAATTCAAGCTTTTTGAAACTAGATACAACAGAGAACTCCACAAATGCCTAACTTAATTATCTTGGTCCAAGCCTTATTTAATACAAAATCCTAAAGAAAGATTCCAACTTTAAACCATAACATTACTACGAACACAACCATTCTAAGAAAATTTGTGGGAAATTTGTCCCTGTGTCATTAACATGAAAGGAACATATACATATAGATACAATCATCTGATAACTATCCTAAGAATTAGGAGCTAAATAAGGACTAAAACATTTACAATTAATAATACCAAATTTACATCACAAATATCCCAAAACTCCCCCTCAAGTTGGAGCATGAAGATCACAAATACCCAACTTGCGGAGAAGAAACTGAAACTGCTGCGTCCAAAGGGCCTTTGTAAAAATATCAGCAAGGTTAGCATCGGTACGAACATGGAAGGTAGCAATGTTGCCTGCCTGAATCTGGTCGCATGCATAATGACAATTAACTTCAATGTGTTTTGTGCGTTCATAAAAAATAGGGTTCGCGACAATGTAGAGAGCTGCTTGATTATCACAATAAAACGCATAGGCTGCGAGTGTCGAACACCGAGGGACTCAAGCAAACACTTAAACCAAATGAGCTCACAACGAGTAGTGGCCATCGAACGATACTCTGCTTCAGCAGACGAGCGAGACATGGTGGGCTACTTTTTAGTCTTCCAAGAAACCTGATAAAGACCTAACATCAAAAAATATCCGGTAAGAGAACGATGAGTTAAAGGACAAGTCATCCAATCGAAATCACAATAAGCATTAAGTTGCAATGCACTTTCACGCCGAAGAAGAGACCCTGCCCCGGATAACTTTTTAGATACCGGAGGACCTAAAAAGCGGCATGCGAGTGAGCTTCCTTGGGACATTACATGAATTGGGTGAGAGTATGCACAGCATAACTAAGCTCCGATGAGTGATGGTAAGGTAAATAAGGTGACTAACAAGTCTCCTATAACGTTCTGCATGAGCAAAATCAGGACCTTTATCAAGCACCAATTGATGATTTTGCTCCATGGGAAAATCACATGGCTTGGCACCAAGCAAACCAGCCTCACAAATAATATCAAGCGTGTACTTACGCTTAGAAAGAAACAAACCATCATGACCCCGTGCTATCTCAATACCAAGAAAATATTTCAAAGTCCCCAAATCTTTCATGTGAAAGCAAGTACTGAGATAAGCTTTGAAATTAGCGATAGTTGCAGAATTATTACCCACAATAATAAGATCATCAACATACACAAGAACATGCAGAACAGTAGTGTTGCGTTCTAAGGAAAACAAAGAATAGTCAGCATAGGATTGTATAAACTTGAAATATTTGAGAGTAGAGGTCAGCTTAGCGAACCAATTACGCGGAGCCTGGAGAAGACCATATAGAGATTTGCGCAAGCAACGGACCTTTCCCGAAGAAGAGCGAAAACCACGAGGAAGAGTCATATACACTTCCTCATAAAGATCACCATGTAGAAAAGCATTGTGAATATCCATTTGATGAAGTTCCCAATCACGAACAATAGCAACAACAAGAAACAAACGAACAAATACCATTATAGCAACTGGAGCAAAAGTTTCGTGAAAATCAATACCTTCAATTTGATTGTTACCTAGTATGACGAGGCGAGCCTTGTGATGCTCAATAGTACCATCGGAGTTGTACTTGATCCGGTACACCCACTTGCACCCAATAGCTTTCTTCCCGGGGGGCAAGTCCTCAAGTGCCCATGTTCCATTTTTTTCAAGAGCGTCAATTTCATTGTGCATGGCCTCACGCCAGCTAGGATCACAAATTGCCTTAGAGAATTGTGTGGGCTCCTGCCCAACAGTAACTGCTGCCAAGAATCGAGCATAGGAAGCAGAAAAATTATTGCAAGTCACATAATTAACTATAGGATAAGGCGTACCTGAGGATGAAGATATGATAGGTGATAAAGAGAGGGGAAGAGGGGGGGGGGGGGAGGTCTAAACGGCGAGATGTGTGACAATAATAATCCATGTAACGAACGTTAGGAAGACGATTCCTTGTACTGTACCTCACGCCATCATTGGCATTAACTTCACCAAGTGAATCATGCATCTTATTAGGAATGGATGTAGTACTCCCCCTTATTTCTGTACCACTAACAGATGGAACCGTAGAACTCTCCTTGACATCCGAGATCTTTGTAGAGGGCTGAATTGACCAGTTCGACGGAGTGGTTATTGAGGTCTCAAGGACGAGAAAATCATCATCATAAGCAGCATGGGAAGGAGTACTATGAATAGAAGAAGGAGAAAGAGATGAACCAGATTCACCATAAGGAAAGTGATGTTCATAGAACACAACATCTCGAGAATTGAAGAAATATCCTGTCCCAAGATCATATAGTCTCCATCCCTTCTTGCCACAAGTGTACCCAACAAAAATGCATTTATGACTTCGGGCACTAAATTTGTTTCTGTTACGAGGAATGTTGGATGCAAAACAAAGACACCCAAAAATTTTAAGATCGTTGTAAGAAGGTGGCTGCCCAAAAAGAATCTCATATGGTGTCTTGCCTTTATGAATGGAGGAGGGTGTTCCGCTCGACTCGCCCATTTTGTTGAGGAGTATCGACACAAGAAGTTTCAAACAAAATACCTTGTTCTCCAAAATAATTCTCCAAAGAAGGGAACTCAGTTCCATTATCACTACGGACATGTTTCACCTGCTTATTGAACTGAGTTTGAGTCATAGCACAAATTTTTTTAATAATTTTCCCAACTTCAGTTTTGTCAACCATCAAGTGTACCCAAACTGCTCTAGAACAATCATCGACTATTGTCAAGAGATAAGAGGCACCACAAGAAGAAGGAATGCTATAAGGCCCCCACACATCACAATAAATCAAATCAAACAAATCAACGGCTTTATTAGAACTAATAGGGAAAGAGTCACAACTTTGCTTTGCTTTAAAACAAATATTGCAAGGTTCATCTTTATTTCTATGAGAATCAGTACTACTAACTACACAAAGAAGAGAAACTACCTGTCGAGAAGGATGCCCGCGACGCCGATGCCACTACACTTGATAGGAATCCGCTGCACTTGCATCACATGACTGTGCAGTAGGCGCCATGGAGTGTAGCCAATAGACCATGCCCCTCTCTTCACCCGCACCAATCAGAAGTGCGGTTCTGTATCACACAGAGTTTGTCAGTTAATGTGGCTATACAATGTAATCCTTTGATCAACTGGGCAAACAAAATCAAGTTGCATGTTAAACGAGGCACATATAGAACATGAGATAATTTCATATTAGCACCAAAAATCATTGTCCCTCTTGGACAGCATTAGTATATGTTCCATCGGGCAACACAATTGGTGAGGGAAAAGTATCACAGAGATTCACGAGTAAGTTTTTGTTGCCAGTCATATAGGAGGCGCCAGTGTCCAAAATCCTTTAAGAAAAAGACTTACCCGAGAGCTTTTCAGTGGAAGTAGATTGAGTATTAAGAGATTCGAACATAGTTAGGATTGTATTCCATTGATCATCAGTAAGGGCAGGCTCAAGGGTGCTACGGTCTTGAGATGTCAAGACAACAGGTGTTGAGGTTGAATTAGCTGAGGATGAGGCCACAGACTTGGCAGCATTGGCAACATTAACAGCACCAGCCCCGCGACAGGTAGCTGTTGAATTAGAGTGTCCTCTCCCTCTCCCGGTTCCTTTGGTATTGCCACGTTCACGCTCACTATTCCACTAATCAGGATATCCAATGATTTTGAAGCAAGAACTAACCTCATGCCCAGGACGTCCACAATTCGAGCATCGAGGCTTATTGGTACGGCTAGAAGACGCACTTTGAGTAGTAAAAGCCACAACTTAAGTGCGAGTATCCCGCCCCTTGGTCATAGTTTTGTGCCTTTCCTCTTGTACCACGAAAGCATAGACTTGATTCAGCAGAGGGAGACGTTCTTGAGCAATGAGCGATATTGGAACGAAGGGTTCCATATAAATCATCATCCAAGCCCATCAAAAATTGATGAACTCGTTCATCACGTTCTTCACTGAGATCAGCTTCCCAGTTGTAGGTATACTTACCACACGTGCACCCCCGTGGCGTTACATAAATAGCGAGCTCATCCCATATCTTCTTCAAATTCCCATAATAAGCAAGCAGCAATACTTTGGCCATTCTGGACACAACGAGTCAAATCAGATCTCAATTGTTGTATACGAGGGCCATTTCCAATGAAGAAGCGTTGATAGATCGTTTCAGAGTTCCTTCACTGTCTTATAATACGTAATTAATGGACGAGCGAAGAGATGGTTCAATCGATTGGATTACCCACGCCACGAGCATGGAGTTGATACTCCGCCAATCCTCAAGTTCACCAGCGTCGCCTTCTGGTTCCTTCACAACTCCATCCAGGAATCCTAGTTTGTGTTTTGCATTAAAGGCATTACGCATACTTTTTCCCATTCTTGATAGTTATCGCCCTTCAGAATCACCGGACATTAGGGGTGGGCATGGATCGGATCGGATCGGATTTGACTAAAACCAAGAACCGATTCATAAATATTAATCGGATCGGATTTGGAGATAAAAAATTATTCGATCCGATGTCATCCAAATCCAACTATTTCGGTTCGGATTACAGTTCGGATTCGGATTTTTGGATCGTATAATTCGATTTTCGACTTTCATGATTCAAATCAATATACCACATCAAGACATACGAATAAGTGAATAAAATTAAATTCTCTAGAATAAAAATAGATACGACTCGTAGTAGTTACAATCAAATTAATGTCTTTTTGAGTAATTAGAAAATCATGCTCTAGAAAGTTTCCTCATTCTTAAACTCTACACCAATGACACTATGACATATGTTAATTAATAAAATAAAATATAATTAATATTATTTCGGATCGGTTCGGATCGGATCGGATTTTATGAAGCAAAATCCATGAACCGATCCATTAAAATTCGGATCGGTTCGGTTTGGATCTCGGATTTTGACTTTTTTAGTCAACTCGGATTTTTTTCGGATTTTTTCGGTTCGGTTCGGATCGGTTTTCGGTTCTCGGTTTAAAATGCCCACCCCTACCGGACATATATTCATACCTGGATGATCTGAGGGGTGCAGGTAGTGTGGTGAAGTTGATCGGATCCATCCCAATCGACTTCTTGATCTTGTCCTTTTCAGCATCTCCGGCCATGATGTGTATGCTACACCGGCGAGAAGAAAAGAAAACGAACTAGGATTTTAAGACTTCTGGCTCTGGTACCATAAGAAAATTTGTGGGAAATTTGTCCCTATGTCATTAACATGAAAGGAGCATATACATATATAGATACAATCATCTGATTGCTATCCTAAGTATTAGGAGCTAAATAAGGTCTAAAATATTTATAATTATTAATTACCAAATTTACATCACAAAATATCCCAATACATTCAACAATCAACAAAACAACAAGAAAGGGAAACAAGAATAACAGCACATGAAAGCAAAGATAAAAGATAGATCACCTCAAACTAAATCCTGTCTTACAATTTTCCAGTGAAAACCCCATAAAAATCCAAGCTTGAACTGTTGGTTTTAGATCTTGGGAAAACAATTTTCAAAATATGCGGAAGCGTGAATAAACATGTATAAAAAAAAATAAGATCTTGGATCGGTATTCATCAAAAACACTTTTTATGAAAACTTTGTAAATTATAATAATTAATTCTACTTATGAATTGATAAAATTAGATCAAGAATAAAAATCGCGACGGAAACCTTTCCCTCGCTGTTCCGTCGCTGATTTATTTTAGCGACGAAAATTATGATTTCGCGAGGGAAATTTTCCCTAGCTATTTTCCAGATTTCTTAGCGTACCTTGAAGTTGTAGAAGTTTAAATCCTCCGAGATCGGTAGATCTTCTTTTCCCGAAACCACGGTCTTCCTTCCGGTGACAAAGATCCGAGATGGACTTGTGTGTGGGCACAACTCAAGATTAATCAGATCACTAAACTGATTATTGTCTCTCTCTAAAACTCATCTAATGAGCAATTGAGACTAGGACTTTTGAGAAAGAACTTTTCTCTCTCTTTTCTCTCTTAGGATTCCTCAATTGGTTCCTATCTCACACTCTCTAAAACTTATATCAAACTCCTTTTGAAAGTCATCTTATGAGAGGAGAAAGGCTACTCCTTTTATAGAGAAAATAACTCTCCTATTTAAACTAAGATAAGATTTCGATTTGAATTCAAATACCCTTTTGAATTCAAAATCAAATTTTTGTCATACAAAAATTTAGAGAGATTTTAGGCCAAATTTAAAAAGATAAAGTATCCTTATATTTATCTCTTTCCATGTGTTTAGTTATTTGATTTTAGATTCAAAATCAAAATCAAACTTGGCAACCAACTTACTACATATATTGAATCTAGACATATGCTTTACAAGCTTATCTAAATTCAAATTAATTTGAGTTTATGCTAATTTTAACTCAAATTTAAACACATGTGTCTTGGCTCACATTATCCAATAAGTCCATAAATAAATATATAATCAAATTATGTATTTATTTATTTTATTTATAAATAATACTCAATTAATTTGTAATAAAGTGATCAACACAAAATCAACTAAACTTGTCCAATCGGAGTTCCTTGTCCGGAGGGGGACTTATGGACCTATAATCCCGGGCTCCAACAAAACTTTATATTAATCAATTAAACTCTTTAATTAATCAATATGTTTTATTAATTCCAAAGTTACTCCACTAAAAACTTGGAATTGCACTCCCGAAATTATAGATATAAAATTACTCGGGATTCGAGTCGTCCATATGATATAGTCATCTCCTATATATTGATCCTCCATGAATAATTCATAATTAGAGCTAGGTAAAGATCCGTTAACCTCTCTAATTACATCTTTATCCTCAAGTACCAATGATTCTCTAATGAATGATAAGATTCAAGAACAAATCAAGAATCTGAGTACTCATACCATTCAAGCCCTGAATCATCACTCAAGGGAATTATCTGTCTACTTCTTATGAAGAAGGAATGGATTCCGTCTTGCGATGTTAACATTCCCTGCTATTCATTTTGTTACACCTCCAACATACAAAGCTTCAGGATCATGATCTTATAATCCGTACCGAGTAAATCAAAAGATGTAATGCAATAAATAGGAGTTTGCTAACCACTCAGGATTAAGATGATTACATATCCGACAATCAGTGACATGATTTGAATGCATTATATTTTAACAGAAATTATCAGTGATTCAAATCACATCGTGTCCCAGTCCTACATAATCTCATTATGTATAGTGCACTCATTAGATGTCCCTCTACATCAATGGTTTGGATAAAATCATTTCATTCTTAATGATAATGAGCTGCACTAGTGAAAATCAATTAAAGATTCCATACTTTAATTGTTAAGTCAATTGACTAGTTTTCACGGACTAATTTAAATTATCATCCTTAAATAATATCCTCCCATATATATAACACTTATATATATTTATTCAAGGTTACGTAGGTAATTATCACTACAGGAAATATAACCTATAGCGGCGGATATATCCGCCGCTATAGGTTATTTGTCCGCCGCTATAATATATAGCGGCGGATATCGCACGCATAACGCCCGCCACTAAAGCCTCAGTCGGTATAACTTTTAGCGGCGGATAATCCACCTATAGCGGCGGATATATCCGCCGCTATAAAGATGAATATAACGGGTCGATTGCGACTTATAGCGGCGGATATATCCGCCGCTATAGGTCTCAGCGCTGTAACGTCGTTAACGGCGACATATAGCGGCGGATATATCCGCCGCTATAGATCTCTAAAAAGTTGGCAATGGGACCTTTTAGCGGCGGATATATCCGCCACTACAGGTCTCGATTGCGGTAAATGGACCTTATAGCGGCCGATATATCCGCCGCTATAGGATCTACAGACTGTAAGACAAAACTATAGAGGCGGATATATCCGCCGCTATAGAGTATATAATAATTTTAATAATTTTAATAATATTAATAATATTATTATTATTATTAATACTACTGATTTATATACACAAACACCCTTGAGAAGATCAAATTAATTAATAATAAATCTTTTTTATTGCTAAACAAATGTTTGATATTACAAAAAATTCACTATCCAATAATACAATATTTAGAAATTTAACAAAAAACACTCGAGCCATTTCTCTAAGAAGAGAGCAGAAGTCCGAACCCATGCCGAGCAATCCCAAGCTGAACGAAGAAAAAAAGAAGCACATTCCAATGAATTTGGAACATGCATCAGCATTCAAACTTATGCCCGGCCCAAATTTCCAACCACCTTCAATTTTGAGAAGTACAACATCCTTTCAAAAAAACAAAAAAAAAACTGAGGTGAAAGCTCTTCAACAAACTGATGTAGATTGCATTAGTCAAACTTCAGCAATAATTCTATGATAATCTACCCCATAAATTTGATCTTTTACAACAGAAATATAGAATTAAACCCAAATCTGTTCATTCAATTTGATAATTTGACGATGAACTATAGCTAAAACATTTGACAAATTAAATTGAAGTTACATGATGGATTTATTTCACAGAAAACCAAGCATATTCCAATTATATATGCCACTTATCTGAAATGCAAACCAGGCAACAAAATGTACCATCTCATCCTATAGCTAGAAAGCAGTGGATAATGAAAAGGCCACATTACAACTCTGTAGAAATATAAGCACAACTAGCCAAAACAATGTAAAGCTTGCCAACAGTCTAGAAATCAAAAGAACCATAGCACCAACCTTCACAAAGAAAGTTGGTAAACCTATATGATAAAAATAGGTACACACAAACATGAGCCCAAAGCTAGTATTAGAACATCAAATTCACTTTTAAATGTTCAAACAGCTTTTCAATTTCTGTTAGCCAAAAGGGAAACACCAATCATCCAACTATCAATGATTCAAAAAAGAAACTTGGCTTATAATTTGAGAAAGTGACCATCTTTCATGAAAAAAAATTCTCTTAAGCCAACTTCCCAAATGTTCAGATATAGGTTTTATGCAAAATTACAGCTTTCTTGCTTTGATTGTGTAATGTTGACAGTAACATCAAATGCTAGATTTGTCTTGATGGAATGAAATCAATAATAATAATAATAACAATATGAATAAATCAAAGTATTGAAAAGAACACAAGTTTTCCCATGATTTGAGCTTCCTAGGCATCATATGAAAACAAAAAGAGTGATTTTTTTCCTAGATATTACCTGAAATGGAAAATTGCTGCCAATGTTGCAATCTCACTGGTCCTCAAAATCACTTCCCTGCCATTTTCCCACAAAAAAAAGAAAAATAAATAAAAGAGAAGAAACTCAAACTGAAGATTCTAAAGAAATATACAACAAAATATGCATAAATAAGATCAAGTTGGCACCTTCTTCCATTTATATAGAAAGCTGAACAATCAAGAATCATCTGAATGAGAACACATTCATCAATAAGACTATGAAATTAGAATCTAATAAATTGAAACTAGAAATTTGCAGCAAAAAAGGAAAAATTTTCTCTAAGAAATTTAATCTAAAAATACACTTACTTTTCCAATGCAGAAAAAAATGCAGAGATGTCATTCTATCACATCAAACATCAAGTAACAAAAATTTAAATACAAGTCCACTTTGCTATCATACTGAAGCCTATCCTGAAAATATAGTTTTCCACTATAACTTAGCATCATTTTCCCAGTATAAAGCAATGAAAACTAGAGGAAAAAGAAAAGTTTACCTGTCTTTAACACTCCAACAATTGCCTTCCTCCTTACTTTCCATATTAATTTTGTTGCATTTCATTTTCAAATGAATGAGAAGATCCGACATCAGTAGGTTGTGCACGACCCTACAAATAAAAACTTGTAGTTACTTAAATCTTAAAATCAACCTAACCATAAAACAATGTTCAATTGAAAACATATACCTTTTTAGATACGTTAGCCATAATATCATGAAGATCACCTTCTACACCAGTGAGTTGGCCAAGAATTGAAGTTACCATATTTAATTGCTTTCTCATGTCTTCCTTATCAGTCTTCAAGCTTTTAATCTCTTCTAACAACTCTCGGCGCGTAGGTCGTGGTCCATGCATATCTTTAGGTGAAACACCTAGACCATGTAATTTGTAGTGCCCATGACTATCTTCTCCCATGACTTGGGTGAAGATTTCATCCCTAGCTACAGGGTTACCTTGGGACTCTTGTGGCAACTGGGACACTAAAGCATTCATTTGAGACTGTTTAAAAAAAAGGATACAATTTAATTTGATGATGTAAATATTGTATAAGTAGAGAAATGAAAATTCAATAGATACATACGAACTTTTCTTCAGCCACTGCATCGACGAATGTGCCATCTTTTCTTTGATGCAGCTTACAGAACATATCTACGCGTGACGGTTCCACTCCATCATTGCTTATCGTCTAGTACGATATAGATAATATCATATTTTTAAATGAATTAAAAATAACAGTTTATTACCAACCACAAATGATATTTTTTACCTCTTCGTCAATTCTCCTTGCAAAGCTTTTTGTTCCAGAAGTGTGAGGCATGGCTTGTTTTCCACTATTTAATTTTCCTTTTTCCTCACGCATCTAAACTCAAAAGAATATAAAAATTTTGTTTAATATTTAACTATGTCATATAAAAATTTACTTGAATAAGGATACAAATGAAGATATTAAATATACCTTCCCCGTGTCGCTTTCCCAGAAATCTACAAGCCAATCCCAATCATCCTGGGTAAGCTCCAAGGGTCGGTTCCTCTTGGCTCTTACTACATCACCCCTGAAAGGTGTGTAATTAGCCCGTTTCACTTGGGCTTTATAATCTTTCCACTTCTTATTAAAAGATTGCAATACCCAATCCTTAAGTGAATTTTCGATTTCAAAAACATCCTAAAACACGATAAAATGAAAAAAAAAATCATGAGTTCAAATTATCCAACTTTGAAATTTTTTTTGAACTTTAAAATGTTACCTGCACTCTGTGCCACACCATCTCCTTGTCTTCCTGGGGCACAAACCTCTAATCAGAGTATCTAAACGAACAAAATCTAGGTCTACGAACCATAGTACCTAGAAATTGTCCCAAATCTCTAGCACCATCACCAACTGGTTGCTCCTTATTATTACTTCGGACAACTTTTTTTGGTGCATTTTCTTCTCTATTCGAAAGTCTCTCAAGTCGTGTGTATCCCCTAACATTCTTATGAATTTCTGTAAAAAGCTTTGATATATCAAATATTGAATTTTAAAAACTTCATGAAAAATTTTATGAAAACTTAATGAAGATATACTAGCCTGGATTAGATGAATTTCCTTCATCTGAAGGAGTATGACTCGAGCTTGGATTTGAGTGAGTATGGACTCCTCCTCCATCACGTACCCTACCGCGCCTTGTAGAGTGCCACATTTAACTACACCATAAAAGAAGCAAATTTTTATTGTAAAAATTTTGATCAGTTCCAATTTCCAACCAACAAAAGATCAATATAATATATATATTAATTGGTTTAATTCCTTCCACTTATAGTACTTGTAATTATATATATATATTAACACACAAAATGAAAGGCAATTAATTCATTTGTTTGTAAGCTAGAAAATAATAGGAGAGACTGACAAGAATTATATCCACCTA
Organism: Dioscorea zingiberensis; assembly: GCA_026586065.1. Taxonomy (NCBI): domain Eukaryota; kingdom Viridiplantae; phylum Streptophyta; class Magnoliopsida; order Dioscoreales; family Dioscoreaceae; genus Dioscorea; species Dioscorea zingiberensis. The sequence goes on along the minus strand of CM048821.1, from coordinate 50,363,358 downwards.
GCTCTATTCTGTGATTAATTGGATATGCTTAAAACCAATTAACCTAAATAAACTAGTCAAACACAATTTGGAATGAAGGTAACATACATATATAATTAATAAAAGCTGCAGAAAACAACAGAAAACAGAAATCATAGGCTCTAAACTAAGCACAACAAAGCTTTAAGCTTCTACTGAATCCTTATAAACTATGCCCATAATAGTGTTGAAACCCAATCCAGATCACAAAAGGATAAATTTTTCACAAAACAAATAAGCTAAACATATGAAGGTTGAGATTTTTCTTCATGACTACAAAGACAACCAAGATGGATAACTGAAAAAAATAAATTTTGAGTTAGTGCATGCATAACCTTTATCCCCAACCCACCCATACATCATCACATCAGAAGAGAGATCAGTTGTAGTAAAACAATAGTAGAACAACAGTAAAAAGAAAAAAGATAAAGTGCAATAGAGAGATCATTTGTAGACTTGTAGTAAAACAACAGTAGAACAGCAGTAAAAAAGAAAATTAAAAAGTACAGCAGCCAATCACTTGCTTTTTTCATTCCTACCAAATTAAGCAGCACTATGATTGAGACTGTGCACAATTCATTGGTTTACAACAAAGATTTTTTAGAGGAAGAAAAGGAGATTAATAAAAACTATATTTATTTTTGGGGTAGAGTTTTTACTTGGACTGTTTCACCTGAATTTAATGTCTCAGCTCCACAAATATGATCGCTAAGTATCATCCAAATTCTATATCTTTAAACACATGCACTGATCATTATCTATGAAAATAAATGCCACAATATAATAAACAACAAATACAAACACATAAACATCAGAATAATCTCACAAGATGATAGATGAATGCTTGAAGGCCAGTGAACAGAAACTGTTACTAAGTATTAGGATTTGATAGGATTTATAAACATTAACAAAAAGCCATTTAGAGAATGCTTCTCCTGCTATTACATTAACAAAAACTTGTCTGAGTCATCGATGAAGAAAAGATGATAATGGAGGAAAGACTAAGGGGAAATATCAAAGATTAAAGGACTTCTCATCTAAGCAATCGTGTAGATAGGAACTCATCCAAAGAGATAACAGAACCCAATCAAGAAACACTGAATCCAAAATTAACAGAACATAAATCGATAAATACTTGAAATCCAGAATGTAGAGCTTCTTTCCCTCGGCCAGGTCCCTGATGAGTTGAATCAGGAACCCCAATGAGAGGAGTCAGGAACCCTAGCTAATTGGAGGAAGGAATATGAGAAATTAGGAAATCCCTTAGAGAAGAAGCGGACTAAGTTCAAGAACCCTAACCTGATGAAAAGATCACCGGACGTCAAGAGGAAGAAGTGAAGTCGCCGGCTAGCTCACCGAGGAAGATCGTGCACTGAGGAAAAAGAAAAGGATCTAACAAGGGCAATCGAGAGGAAGAGGTGGAGTTCCCGGGCTAGCTCGTGCACGATGAGGGTATTTTGGCGGTTAATTGGACTTATAGCGGCGGAACACAAATTCCGCCGCTACATATTATACTACTATAGCGGCGGATATAAATTTCCGCCTCTATATGGTAATTTGTAGCGGCGGATATATATCTGCCGCTATAAATCCGAGTTTATTCAGCTCTTATAATTCTATAGCGGCGGATAAAAATATCCGCCGCTATAAATTGGGGTAATCCGCTTTCTACAACTATAGTGGCGGATATTTTAATAGGCCGCAATGTCATTTGAATTTAGCGGCGGATATTGAAATCCGCCGCTAATATCTGCCGCAACAGCTGCAATTTCTTGTAGTGTATGGAATTTTGTGATATTCATAAAGTATTCAAACAATACATGCACTTGTAATAATTATATTATGTTATTCATAATTAAATAATATTCATAGCATCATATGCTTTAGGGCATACATCCCAACATGAACTTTCTCCATCTTTCAAATGATGAAATCTGAAAGGGTCTCTTAACACCAGTTTATGTCCAACAGATTTGCTAACTAATCTATACACCAAATGACAGTCCCCACAAACACAAAGGTTCTTAAAAAAACAAAACTCTAATTATAAATCCTTGAGGCACACCCATAATTATATAGCTCAAAAACCAAGGCCAGCTTCTTATTGTAGTTTTAAAGGTTATGTTCCTTTTGTTTTTCATCTATGTCATGCAATGAAATCTTGTGAAAGATGTGACGCGGAGCCTAGCCAAGCTCCAAAATTTCCTTGCCTTGCTATTTGGAGAGTGAACAAAGGGAATAAGTGAGAAGAAAGAGAGTTAAAGACCAGATTTAGGGCTTTGGAGAGAAGAGAAATCCAAAACAAAAGAAATCAAAAGAAATCCAAGAAGGCTATAGAAGCCTCACGAAAGAAGTAAGAATTCTCGGTGCTTGGAGATATTTAATAAAATTTCAATTTCATCCCCGACGTAAAATTCCTTACCACAAAGTACCTAAAACATTATATTCCAGTCCTTATATTTAAAAACTTCTACATGCAGGTCCCCAAAATATCATATTGTAGTCCTTATATTGAAAACGCCTACATGCAAATCCAATCTTTTTCCCAAAAAATTTAACAGATTTTCCTCAACTCATAGGAATTTCAAATTAGCCACCGAAATTCAAAACATCCTCCGACAATCAATTAATAATTTAACAAAAGGAAAAACACCAAAACGTCCAAAACAAACGATATGAATGAGATTATATTCAATCTTATCAAAATTCCAGGAAAGATTATTACAGTAGTACTCCATTATCAACAAATAAAAAAAATAAGTATAAAGGACTATACACACATTCAATTCATCCATACCAGATCAAATCCAAAAAGGAAGAGCTGAAAACATCATCGGAAAACATTTTCTGATCATGAATTTCCTAGGAATTTTATAGAGCTTGAAATACATTTCCATGGTCCAAATTTAAAAAAACAATCAGTGAGTAATCTCCAGTTAAAATTTCATCTCAATCCGAGATGAAATCATTATCTCATCATTCACTTGATGAAAATTGATTAAAGTAAACAAACTTGCCAATTCTACCCTGCAAAATCTTTAAAAAAAACACCGATCACAGCCACATTCAAAGTGATAAAATTTAGGGCTTCTATAATGAATGTAAGAATTACAAAAATACCCTTCCTAAAATGGGTTTAAACTTTTCCACAAAGTTTGGGTCAATTTCCACATAGAAGTGAAGTGACTCAAACCCAACATGGGATGCTCACACCGTGTGTGGACGAGTGATAGACACATCAACGCAGTGCGGGCTCAAGATTTTTTAATTTTAATTTTATTATTTTTATTGCAGAAAATTTGAAAAGAGGGATTTTTCTTTTGAAAATTTATGTCTATATATAATTTTACAAATAATTAATCATTATTTGTTTCTCAAAAGTAATTTTAATTACAAGCTCTATTTTGATTGTCATTATCAGGCATACTTCTAATAAATTAATTAATACATGTGATGTATTGCTTGTGTGATGTATGTATCGTTTTGTATTTTATATTTTATGAATAGATGCTATGAGAATTTTTTTTGAAGATGAATTCTGAATTTTCATAACCTTTTCGAATTTCATTATGCATGAAAACATTAGATATATTGTAGAAATTTCCAATAAAAGTATTTTGAATGAGATTCATGTATGAGTTATTATTTCTTGTTTTTGCAAAATACAGCAATTTTGAATTTTCTGAATTTTTCAGAATATAAAATACATAAGATGTATATAAGAATATTCTAATAAATTTTGTGACCGAGCTTCATGTCATATTTATTATGGTATTTGTGAAATACATGAGTTATCAATTTTTCCTAAAAATTTCAGAATATTAATATGTCTAGTTAACACATGAGATGTGTTACATGAATCCTAGTTAATATTTGAATGAGATTCAAAAAAGTTATTTCATTATATCTTACTGTAAATAAGGTTTGATCATATATCTACACTATGGCTTCTTGTTGTCAATAATTTTTTGATGTTTGGGAATTTGTTGTGGGTGACTTGCCAAAACAACGTTGAAGCCTTTGGATTGATATTACAGTTGTCTGGTGGGAGCAAAACGTCTAAAGGTTGGGCTCTCATTATCCAAGTTCTATATTTTATAACCAAAAATAATTTTTATGTCTAAATTTCATAAACATATACTTTTCAATAAATCACAACATTTTATAAATATTAATCTTATAATCAAATTTATGGTGTGCAAATAAAATAAAATTACCATAATTTAATCGTATCAAATGAATTGATTTTTCTTTTATATACATCATAATTATTCACTATGCTATTTAAACATAACTCGACAAGATACCATGCATAATGTTGACTAGGTGGTATCATCTTGTGGCAAGATAATGGTTAAGAAGCATCGGAAAGAACTAATGAAAGACAAATCAACTGAAACATTGAAACCTCAAATTGTACTTGTTTACGAAAGCAAAACACTGAAGATGAATATCTAGATCTTCATGAAATTCTGCCATCAATCCTTAGAATTTTGTTCAGGAGTGAACTTTAAAGATAAACATAATTATTTTAAAACTATTTTGAGTTTAAAGAGGACTTTGCTCAGCAATTTTTATCCTTTATTAAAACCCGAAGTAGTATTTTTATAGCTAAATTTTGAGTGAAAGATCATGGTTTTGGTATTTCTCTCTCTATTTTTGCTTTTTGATTTCTGACATTAGTTGTTCTCTGTTACTAAAAAATATCAGCAAGTTATTGGAAATCAAAGACACAAAGATATATGTTAGTGCAAAGGCACATAAGTTGGCATTATTTGACAATATAGTGGCGTGACACAAGATGACTTGGACAACATGGTGGCAAAGGATGATGTGGCAAAGTTGATGACGAGGCATGATGACAAGGCAAGGGAGATATTTTGGAGCTATCTTGGGAAAGGGGCTATCTATAGGATTGGAGATATCTTTAGCAAGAAGGTATCGTTCGAAGGAAGGATGTTTACATTGGGAGCAAGCTTGATGAAGACCAATTTGGTATATGGCTACTCTTTATATGGCAACAATATCAAATTGGAGAGAAGATATCATGAAGATTATATTTAGTGATGATTGGAGACTAAATATAGTGCAGCCCAAATTTAGTGAAGAGGGAAGATTTGATTGAAGACTATATTTAGAATGAAGGCTAAATATAGTGAGGAATGATTTGATGAAGATAATGAGACCCAAACTTAGATGATTGAAATAAAGTTTGGAAGATTGTGAAGACCCAAACTTGGAAGAATGAAGATCAAGTTTGGAAGGAAATCTTTGAAGACAATCTTGGTGACTGCACACCTAGGTGAGGTGCTACCTTTAAGGAGGTGTTTCGGACGAGACCAAAGAGGGTTCAGCTAGTTGCCAAAGGTTGAGATATTCTGGAAGATTCTACGGTGTTCGACTGAAACACAATTGGGAGGGTTGGAGGAGTCTTGAGGTCGTAGTGCAACGGAGGTTGCAGCTTAGTCAACATCAGCAGTTAGGTCAAGTTGTAAGCTCAGTTACAACAGGAGTTGCAACGGTTATTTTTGGAAGGTGTCCAAATTAGTTGTTGCAAAGATTTTAAAATTCTAAAAGATGTAGGTACTATTTAAGGGATGTGGAGACGTCACTGTAAGATCCAGCTTAGAGGATTTAGGATGGGCCACTCGAGTGAGATCCTAGTGTGAGGGCTCATCGGTCAATCTTGAGAGGGTGCATGGTTGTGTGTGTGTGTGTTTGTTTGTTTCATTGAGAGATCATTGTACTTGAAGTCACACAATCCCCTTCAATGGAACTAACAAATATATATATATATATATATATATATATATATATATTGGAGAAAGGTACATAAACACACTACCATTATTTGTTAGAGCATGATAGTCCCACATTGGACAAAACGAGAGGAGTGAACAAGCTTAAAATATAAAGAGGGACCCACACATAGTGTCTTGAGACATTTTGTGGACATGGGTTCTGATCTATATTAATTAGTGTGAGATTAGAGTGAGGTCTTCATGATAGAACATTAACATTATTTGCATACTCAATAGTAGAAAACAAAATAGGAACATAGTACACTTATTTAACTTTCTAGAATAACATAGGTGATTACCATTCAGGGATGGAAAAAATTAAACAGGCTATGGGACCTTATTTTGTGCTTTGGTCTCTATTCAAACTCTAGATCAACAACAACCTCCTCTTGCAAAAGGATTCAATTCTCTCACAGGCTTCTTTTGCTAACTCTGTAGGAACTCCAAAGAATATCCTTACCCAATTCTTTAACCCCAGGAGAGTGCCTGCATCAAAAATAGTTTATTCATGGTTAAGGTATTACGAATATTGACAATATCACTACTTGGGCAGCAAACAAGACATGAACTCTAACCTGGTAGAACCAACACAGATTCCTCTTTCATCAACTCCCTGGCAAAGTCCATATCATTCTCAATCCCACAAAGAAGGTCAGTCTTCACTTCAATCTGTTATTTAATCAGTAGCCAAGTTTTTTTTATCATCTCTCTCTCTTATTTTATCATTTATTGCAGTGAAGGAAAGAGATACTAGAGAAGGCTAACCATCATAAACATGGAGGCCCAAGGCCTTGAGTAACAGTTGAGGGCTTCAATCTGTTCTAGCCTAGTAAACAGTGTGTCTGCTGAAGACTCCAATATCCTTATGACGTTCTTGTGAAAGTCTTCACTAGTATCTAATAATATACTAGGAACCGCTCCCTGTTTGGAGGATTACACACGATAGTGAGTTGTGTGCATAACTTTCTAAATGTTGGAGATTAATTCAAAACTAGATTTAGTTTTTAAGATTTTATCTTTTAGTAGAATTTTATCTATTAGTTAATTTATTATTTAGTTTATTAATTAGGGAGATCTTATGTGATCTTATCTATATATTTTTAAATGAATTTGTAAGCCTATATAAGTAGGTTACTTGGATGAATTTCTATGGAATAAAATTTCTGATATTTTGAGTTATTTTTCTCTTCATCTTTCTTCTTCCATCTTCCTTCTCAAATTTCAACATGGTATGACCAGTATAGATCTTGAAGGACCTGTGAGTGCAAGGCTTTATTCATCATGGCGTCTAATGCATCCCTATCTCACCACCAATTTTCAATGGAAAACTACCAAGTTTGGGCTGCAAGATGAAAGCTTATCTAAAAGGTCATGGCTTATGGCAATCCATTTGAAGATGAAAAGGGCATACCACCTCTAGGGAGACAATCCACAATCAATCAAATCAAGGCTCACTTGAAGAAGAAGAAGCAAAGCCTCTAGAACTTTATCCTTTATTCATGCTGCTATCTGAGAATCAATCTTCACGAGAATTATGACTTGTGAAAATGAAGGAAGCTTGAAATATCTTTGGAAGGAATTATATCAAGGCAATGAAAGAACACGGCCGAATGCAAATACTAAATCTCAAAAGAGATCTTGAGATTCTAAGCATGAAAAGAACAAGAAAGCATACAAGAGTATTTTGATAAGAGGTGCATTGGTAAACAAAATTAGGTGATGAAGAAGAGCTACCTGATAGCAGGATTGTTGAAAAAGTATTTGTAAGTTTACCTGAACGATTTGAGGCAAAAATCTCATCTTTGGAAGATTCAAGAGACATTAGTAAAATTACTTTGCCGGAATTGATTAATGCTTTGCAAGCTCAAGAGCAAAGAAGATCTATGAGAAAGGAAGGAGAAGAACAGATGAATATGGAAGCTTTTCTAGCAAAGAATTCATCCTCAAAAGGAAAAAGAAAAATTCCTCAATGCAACCATTGCAAAAAGCCAGGTCATGAAGAGGAAGATTGTTGGCACAAGGGAAAACCTCAATGTTTCAAGTGCAAAAGATTTGGGCATCTACAAAAGAATTGCAGATTTAACAATGAAGAACGTACAAATTTCGCATAATTGGTTGAAGAAGAAACTCCTTTTTGAAATTTGATGAGAAAGTGTTGATTTTGATGAGAAGTGCATCATTAGTGGAGAGAAGTGCTTTACAAATTTTTTTTTGGAGAGAGGTGCTCCATAAAATTTTTGGAGAGAGGTGCTCCATAAAGTTTAAATGTTAGAGAGATGTGCTCTACCAAATTTGAATTATTTTTATTTTTTGTGTTTTGAATTAAGGGGGTGTGTTGGAGATTAATTCAAAACTAGATTTAGTTTTTAAGATTTTATCTTTTAGTAGAATTTTATCTATTAGTTAATTTGTTATTTAGTTTATTAATTAGGGAGATCTTATGTGATCTTATCTATATATTTTTAAATGAACTTTGTAAGCCTATATAAATAGGTTACTTGGATGAATTTCTATGGAATAAAATTTCTGATATTTTGAGTTATTTTTCTCTTCATCTTTCTTCTTCCATCTTCCTTCTCAAATTTCAACACTAAATGCACATCCACAAGAGCAGACTAAAAGTGGTATGTTGGTTACCTGAATTGTGCAAGGTGGGCCGCAAAGTATATTCATAAGCATCTCAGTTGCCTTCTTCACCTATAATAATAATAATAATAATAACAATAATAATAATAATAATAATAATAATAATAATAATGAAAATGAAGGCAAACTTGTTTGAGAGATCCATAAGGATCAGAAAAGGTGAGCCATCCGAAACGCCAACCAGGAATCATCCAACGCTTTGACAAGGAACCAATGGTGATAACAGGTGCAATATGAGCAAAAGAAGCCATTGGCAAAAACATACCACCTCCAAATACCATATGTCCATACACTTCATCTGCTATAATTGGTATATTCAAGTCTCTTGCAGTTTCGGCAATCTGAAAACACAAACAAATTATTTTTTGATTTTAACCAAAACTGAAAAACATATGCTGCTTTTTTAAGTAACACAAGACCTTGAGGAGGTGGGAGGAGGAGTAGGCGACGCCGCAAGGGTTGTTAGGGGAGATGACGACGAGGCCAACAGTGTTGTGGTTGGCGATTGCTCGGAGTTGAGTCGGGTCTAGTTCCCAGCCATTCTCGGGGACAAGGTCATAGAAGCGAGGTTCAATACCAACAAGGCCGCACTTAGCTTCGTAGAGAGGGAAGCCAGGGCGCGGGATGAGCAGGTTTGCGCCACTTCTGGCTGCCAACGCCATGGTGCACACCTGAATTGCTTGTGTCCCGCCCACCATCAGATAAACGTCCTCTTCTTTTATCCCCTGCTGCACTCCCCATGACAAGTACTCTGCTACAGCCCTGTGCGTTCAAAACCACGCAAGACACCAAGATTGGTGTTCACTCCCGGACATAATTAATTCCAAATCCAAAACCAAATAGTTTGTTAATAAAAAAGGAGAAAGGAAACTTATATGAAATATATTCATTTAATGTGAGCAAACAAGTCATGTGAGGTCTGTTTAGAGTTATTGATAATCATGACAATAACCAAAGAGTTGGACCGTACTTAAATTGATTGATGTGGGTCATTTGTCCATAATCCCACAGTACAGACACTTGAGTGGTGATCCCATGATCTCAGTTTTACGGGAGTAACCACAAAACCGAGATGTGGATAAAGAATAACCACATTTTTGCCTCGAGATACGTTCTCCGACTCTAATTTCAAAACAACTGTGGTGTTTGCTCATAAAAACGTCTCTAGATACATTTTCCTTACACGATTACATGGCCAGTTATCCTTTACCCATGTCTCGATTCCATGGTTAATCTCATGGAACCGAGACTCTCATGGAACCGAGACCATGGGATCACCACTCCAAACACTTAAGCACTTTTATCTCACATTCACCCAAGGTTGTATTATGTGGTTCAAAAATCCAAAAATGGGCAGGCAATTAGGTCTGACGACAGACAAACGGAATCCATCACTAAGTCTGATCAGGTATGTCAATATCTCAAACTGGCCCATAATCAGAAAAGGGACAATAACCAATTAAAGAGAGTTATAATAATCTAAGCATTGTATGTATCAATCTAAAAGTCATGCATCGATATTGAGATGCAATACGAAATAGTGATTTAGTACAAAGATCCTGGTGCAGTGTAAGTTTCATAAACCCTAAAAAGTCATAGACAATAAGCAATTAAGTGTAAGTTTCAAGAAGATATATAGCTAAGCATTGTTGATGGTTTATATATATATGCACATCCTACATTAACATGAAATCTTATTCATTATAGTGCACTGTATTTCTTTGTCGAGATGCAATCAATACCTAACAGTGAGTAGTACAATGATTAATAGTTGATTTTTTTGGTGAAGATCCTGGTGCAGTACTGTAAGTTTCATAAACCCCAAGCCACTATTCATTCTGCTGTTACTTCAGAAATTTATAAGTGGTGTGTATTTCATTATGCTCCAAATAAACAAAGAAATTAAACTTATTACCTGTGAAAATTTATTGGGACAATTATTTCATAGTCAGGGGATTTTAAATAGCATATAAATGTACCAACCACGTGCTTAACATTGTCAAGTCACAGAAGATAATTCAATGACTCTCTCTCTCTCTCACAATAAAATGAACTTCTTCTTGGTTGGTTAGTCTCCCTGTTTTGAAACATCTGGGCCAGTGATAACAACATGCTTCCGGTGCTAATACTTATTATTTTTATTTATAAATTTTATTTATTCTCTTTACTTATTTTTACAGGAAAAATGTCAAAAATATAAGTTTAAAAGTATATTTGTTTATTTTTATAATTATAATCAATTTTATATATAATACATCAAAATTTTGTTCTAACCTAGTCTCCCAAACTGAAACTATCTGTTGTTGCACTCATTGCTAACTAAACAACCTCCTTCTAAAAGTTTAATTTTCCTTCAACCCAAACATGAATCAGACTCTCTTTTTATATAAATCTAAAACGAAGCCAGTTTCTCACTCCAAAAGAGATGTATTTCATATGCACATAATCATCAAATGCAAAATTTAGTTAGAGGTGTCAAGCAGACTGTGCATGGCATGCCTTAAGCCATGCACGACCTAACATTGTAGCAGTCGGATTGTACCTAGGCATAATCCTGTGCTGAGCCAGTCCTGTGTGGCCGGCAAGTTGGTATGACACATGCCTATGGGCTATGTCGGCCCAACCATGTGACATGTATGGCATGACCCATGGCCCATGCCAGACATGACACATGGCGTGGTGCCTCGGTGATGGTCTGATTGATGACTCTTTCTCTCTCTCAAAATATTAGAAGCTCTCTCAAAACCTCTCCAAAAACTAAAAAAGCTTTTTTATTTTTAAATATATATATTTCTCTTAAAATATTAGAAACTCTCTCAAAACCTATTCAAAGACTAAAGAAACTTTTCATTTTTTGAATATATATATATATATATATATATATATATATATATATATATTTGCAGTGGAGATCTGGAGATGACGGAATAGGGACGGGTTTGGATTTTTTTTTTTATTTTTTCAGTTTTTTTTCTGGTTTTTTATTTTTTTATAATTTTTTTATGAATTTATTATATTAAAAATTTTAAATATTCTTTTAAAAAGTTAAAAACTAGGCTGATCCGTGAGAGTCGACAACAGAACTGAGTCATGGCCCATGCTGAGCCAATCTCCTGGAGTCCTGGACTGTGTCGGTATGAACACAAACAGTACCCATATATGCTCACGTGAGCCCGGGCTGTATATATGGTGCCGGACTGGACCGGTACGTGTGACACTTCTAAATTTAGCATAGTTTCCCTGTTTTCCATATCATTTGTACGGTCAGCAATGAATTCAATTCAAGACATATATATATATATATATACATATAAACATATAAATTGACATACATTTAGACGTGGCCACGGTTCAGGAACCGCCGGTCCCGGTTCCTGAACCGCCGGTTCCGGTTCAATGAAATGTTGAACCGGAACCGAACCACCTAGACAAGGTTCCTAGTGGTTCGGTTCTGGTTCGGTTCGGTTTTGTGGTTTGGTTCGGCTCCGGTTTGGCCGGTTAAATACGGTTGGGTTTTTTATTTTAGTTTTTTGTCAAATCAAATAATCTAATATTTTAAATTAAAAATGAACATGAATCATGCTATAAGTGGAAAATGTACGATTTTTTTTTTACAAAAATGCAAGAATTAATTCAATACAATATTTTATATAAAAAAAAATAAAAGTATAAATTCAATACAATAATTTGTACAAAAAATACAACTACGATATGAGAAAAAAATAAAAATAAAGGGCTTGAACTTATTTATATGAAGTTGCCTATGTATCCTCTCGGCGTATAGAGGAATCAAAACGTAGTTAACTTTTATTTTTATTATACACATTTTCACTACGTTTCTAATTGGTAATTCATTGTTTAAACTTTCATCATAAGAGGAAACTACATTTGTTATGCAGGAAGCCATCATTTACCCACTCGTTTGATGATTATGAATGTATAAGGTCATCTTAACCTTGTAGTCTAGCTCTTTCCCACTCATCGAGGCAAGTTTGTGCTTGCGATGATTGGACCCAACCTTGATCGTCTTTTCGTCCAAAATGTTGCCTCCATTAGTAATTGTTTGTTCAAGCTATGACGGTTGGGGTAGGAACTGCAAGGAGTTGTTTAGCAATCTTGGCTAAAGTAGGAAAAGTCTTTGTGTGTCTACTTTACCATTCCAAAATTGGAAAATTTGGACCTGCATTATCACCAAACTCAAGTCAAGTCACGTCACTGACTGATTGAGATTTCGACTCTATCTCGACTATATCTGCATTAGTCACGGTGAGCGATCACACAAGTTACAAGATTCAAATTTTGAACTTTGAACAATGGTACAAATACAATATTTGAAATTTTGAACTTTGAGCCGTTGAACCGTTCAACAATTTTAATTTTGGAACTGAACCGAACCTTGTATGAAGGTTGAGGGTTCCGCTTCGAAGGCGATTCACGGTTTTTCCGGTTACGGTTCAGTTTTTAGGTTCGGTTAGGTTGGTTCCACCGGTTTGATTCAGAATGGCCACGTCTACATACATTCATAATGAATATGACAGCATAGATACACTACTGAATACTGATTCAGAGAATCAGAGACTAGCTGGTCTTAATTATTAAACAATAAAAAAAAACTTAAATATTCACTCACCCTTCAATTCAGATACTCTAATCATATATAATAACCATATTATTATATAAAAAACAGAGAGAATTATCATAATAAATAAATATATTTTATCTATTTTTTTTAAAAATAATAATAAAGAAAGAGAGAGAAACGCACCGGCGAGCAGGAAGGAGGCCGAAGGAGGGAGGGTAGCAGACAAAATCACCGGAGGAGATAGCGGACGTGAGAATCCCGGTGGCATCCTGGCCCTGGTGGAAGCAGGGGTACACCGAGGAGTCGCCGACGCCGAGAGAGATCAAGGGTTTATCGGGATTGGGATAAGAGAGGAGCTCGGCGACCATGCCTCTAATGGATGTCTTCTCTTTGTTGAAATGTGGATTAGATTTGGCGTCCGGGATCTGAATCTTCGATGAATCCCGGCCATTGTTCGTTGTGATCTGAAAGAGATCTCAGTCAGGAGGAGAGATTGAGAGAAGAGATCGAGGATGACATTGATGAACGAGAAATGGGATAGAGATCTAAAGAAGAGAGACATGCCTGAGTAGTCGGTGCCATTGGAGAGAGAGAGAGAGGGAGTCCTTTCTCAGCCTTCCACTGCGAGCGATCGGAGTGACATGAGAAGGCGGGGAATGGCGCGGTTTTATAGAAATTTCCGCGCGTTGGAGTCTCGTCACTCGCAATAGATTTACCGCATTTTTTCTTTTTATTATTTTATTTTTAAGAAAATATAATTTTTTTTCCTTTAATGATGATATAATTCGAGATCCTTGAAAATCTAAATGTCACGTCCTTTGACGTGTTATCATTTGTTACCAATTTTTTTTGAGTTTTTTTTACAGATATACCTTTAAAATACGTGATATTATATCTTGCAATTTGAAAAGTCCACCATATTTAAACATGTAAAAAAATTTAAAAGTAATTAATTATATTTAGAGATAATTGCTTATATGCCCCTACAAAAAATCAAAATTGTTTATTTACCCTTAAAAAAGTGATAATTACTTGTATACCCCTATAAAACAACAATAATTACTTATATGCCCCTACTGTTACTCATTGTTAGTCACTGTTAGTGGTTTTGTTGGGGTATGCAAACAATTATAAGGGGCATATAAGCAATTATTGTTGTTTCGTAGGGGTAAATAAATAATTATCACTTTGTATGGATAAATAAGTAATTTTAATGTTTTGTAAGGGCATGCAAGCAAAAAACACTTATATTTATACGCTTGTATGTTTTCACATGCAAAAACATAAATTTTTCACGGTTTCATATAGTTTAATTCTGAATTTATAAAGAAACTTATTTTCAAATAGTCAAACTTTTAACATGAAGGAATATAAAAATATACTTTGGGGATTATGATATAAAAAGACCACACTAGAGAAATTGTGTTGAAAAATACTAATTATAACCATTTTTAAGTCTTTTCAAAGTTATTTTTGAAAAGTTTCAATTACCAAAACACCATTATTATTATTATTATTATTATTATTATTATTATTATTATTATTATTATTATTTGTTGATTACCTCTTATGTTTAACGGGTCGGGTTGTGGTTACACCCGGATCAGCTATAAGTTTGTATATATACAATGTATAGTGTTAGGGTTTCTTTTCGAGATTGATAATATAGAGGAGAGAGCCACCGGTTGAAGGCCTGCTCATTTTCATCTCCGATCATCTCCAACTTGGTATCAGAACCAACGGCACGTTCTGGCGAGGAGGTCAGCCAACCGACAAGAAGACTAGCCGACGAGTGCTATCTGTTGTAAGGTACTGAGAGTGTGCTGTGCGTGCTTGTCCGATGACGAACCCCTCCGCGACTGTGTGTGGTTTCCGCAACAAGCCCCAGTGTGGTGACTTGCTCGGACGACTCGAGCTTCAGGCGTGGGAACCCTTCCTTACAGTAAACAGACGTGGGAGGCTCAAGCTTGGGGGAGATCTTCAATCCAAACTCAGACTCCGGTGTCTGGCTCTCTTGCTCCAGTGTTGTAGCGCCGAGCTCCATTAAGGTGTCACGGTGCCACCGATGAGTTCCGTCTTGGAAGACGAGATGAAGAAGACTAGTGCTGACCAGGGTTCATGGAGCTACGTCAGTGACTGGTGTGCTGGTTGTTGTTCACGGCTCGATCGAAGAAGACTGGTGGTGTATAGTAACGGATCTCGTCAGATTGACGAGAAGGGATCTCGAGGACATCCTCGAGCTATGCTTCAGCCACATCAAGGTGGCTGCAATACTGAAACAAGGCTCAGCTGTGCAGCTGTGCTTCAAAAAATTTTAAGTGTTGTCACATCAATCAATCTCATCAATCTCATCAACATTTAAGTGTTGTCACATCAATCAATCAATTTCAAGAGAGCAAAAATATACAGAGGGGGCAATGACTTTGTTGTGTAAAAGAAGGAAAGAAAAAACTATATATCTCATTACATTTGGGTGCATCTTGCTCTTTTTGAAATCTCTGTCACTGTGTTGAACTGATCTCGTGTGTTATCATGGGTGATCAAAGGAAAGCGAACTCCGGCGATGCTCCCCGAGTTGTTATTCACCCAGAGAGTTCCAATTTTAATATTGGGTTAGTGTTGGATGAGAGGAACTATAATTTGTGGGCTCTGCTTATGGGGATGCATATGGTCGGGCGAAAGAAGATGGGATATCTTCGGGGTACAATTAAAGCCCCATCGGAAGATGATCCCAGCTATGAAGATTGGTATTCTAAGGATTAGAAGGTCAAGAGCTGGCTTCTCTCATCTATGAAGCTTGAAATCATGAGGAGATCTGGCTTCTCTGATGAGAATAATGAAGTAAGGGTATATACCCTAAATCAGAATGCCTATCACCTTTGACAGAATGGCCAGCCGATATCTATCTACTTTGGAGAGTTGTTTGAAATTTTCCAAGAGTGAGATTACTATAACAAGGTGGTCATGGTATGTGACAAAGATCTCAAGCTCTACTTGGAGTCCAAGGAAAGACAGAGAGTTTATCTGTTTTTGGGGGGCCTAGACGATGAGTATGAACAAGTCCGCGGTGAGATTCTCCGCAAGGATCCTCCACTTGGCTTACAGACCTCCTATGCTTATGTTCGTCGGGAGTCTGATCAGAAGGAAGCCATGAAGACTGAGGGAGACAAAACTGAAGCAATGGTGACTTGCAACCGTACTCCATAGGGTCGAGCTGGCTCATCTACTCGTCCTGGTTCGTCTGGTGGCGATCGTTCCTCACGCTATTTGAGCAAGTGTGAGCATTGTGGAAAAACTGGACATCCCAAACAAAGGTGCTTTAAACTTATTGGGTACCCTGAAGTCTGGGACAAGGGTCGTAGCTCGCGTTCCAACAAAAACCGAGCTTCTGTGGCTAGCACCCAGGATGATCCAGAACTTGGAGTTGAGAGAACGATCGTCCTAGTTTCCACTGCAGGTGAAACGGGTAAGGCTTTCAAGGTTTCTGCTTCTATTATGAATAATACTTGGTTAATTGATTCGGGTGCTACAACACATATGACATTTGATTCTAACTTGGTTAAATCCTTAAATCCTTCCACTCAAACTGTTGTGACTACTGCGGATGGTAGCTCTGTTCCTATAATTGGGGAAGGCACCATTTCTCTTACTAACAACCTCAATCTTGATACTATCCATGTAGTTCCTTCCTTTGCCTATAACCTATTATCTATTTCCAAAATAACTGTTGTTCTCAATTGTGTTATCATTTTTTGGCCTTCTTCTTGTGTGTTTAAGGATATCTAGACCCAGAAGACGATTGGTTATGGCACTAAGCGGGATCAACTCTACTACTTGGACTTGCAATCAGACAGTAATCAGCGGTTAATGTAAGCCCTGTCAGTTGGAGATCCGCAGGGGGAGAAGCTAACGACTAGTTCTGTTTCAGATGTTTGGTTATGGCATCGTCGACTTGGACATGCCTCGTTTGGGTACTTGCAGAGACTCTTTCTTAGTTTATTTTCAAAAAGTCATGTTTCTCAATTTAAGCATGATGTTTGTGAACTGGCACACAGTCATTGTAGTATATTTTCTCCAAGTTTAAGTAAAAATTATGTTCCTTTTATGGTGGTGCATTCAGATGGGTGGGGTCCATCTAAAATTGCTACTCTAGGTGATGCACATTGGTTTGTGACTTTTATTGATGATTGTACTTATATGACATGGGTGTTTCTTCCAAAATCGAAAAATAAAGTGAATTCGGCCTTCTAGAAATTTCACAAAATGGGTGTTGTTCAATATAAATCACAGATCCAAGTTCTCCATAGTGATAATGGGCGTGAATATATGAATTTCGATCTCCGTCGGTTTCTCGATCACCATAGGATTACTCATCAGACAACCTGTTCATATACCCCCCAACAAAATGGTGTTGCTGAGCGGAAGAATCATCATCTTCTCAATGTGGTTCATGCCTCCTTATTTGAGGCGCATGCACCACTATCCTATTGGGGTGAGGCTCTTGTCTCTTGTAGCTTACTTAATCAACCGTGTACAATCCCGTACCATAAATTTTCAGACACCACATGATGCACTCTCCACTCTTATTGCTGCACCATGCACCTAGTCCTAATTTGCCTCCTCGTGTTTTTGGATGCACTGCATTTGTTCATCTTTATCCTCACCAACGGAGCAAGTTGGAACCTCGTGCTTTGAAGTGCATGTTTGTTGGGTATGCCTTACGCCAGAAAGGGTACCGTTGTTATCACCCGCCTTCTAGGAAAATGGTTGTTACTATGGATGTGACCTTCCATGAGTGTGTTATGTATTAATCACCACCCGAGCCTGCACTTCAGGGGGAGAGGAGGCAAGAAGTTTAGGCTCTGGACTACAGTGAAGAAGTTCCCAACACAATCATTGTAGATCTTGTTGATATATCGAATGAGACATTGGAGATAAATGGTGATACCACACAGAATGAAGCCGAACCAAAGGAACCAATGACACAAGAGTCGCCGACGGATACAGACCTGCAAATTGAAGAATCATCAGAGTTGCCAACAAGCTGTACTAATGATCACCAATCGTCTTCAGGCCTAGATATCCCTCTACCACAACGTCTCCCTCCACGTCATAATCGAGGTATACCTAAACCCACATATGAGCTTGATCCCAAAAATAATATGAAATATCCTATGAGTAACTATGTATCTATTGACCACCTGTTGGAATCAAACAAGTCATTTGCCCATCAATTATCCATTGTATCTATTCCTAACAGTTTGCAGGAAGCTTTGGATGACCCCAAATGGCATGAAGCAATGAATGAGGAGTTGAGCTCACTAAAGAAGAATGTCACCTGGAAGATAGTTGACTTGCCAGTTGGTAAGAAGCCTGTGGGGTGTAGATGGGTTTATTCGGCGAGATTGGTGGCGAAGGGATACTCACAAACATATGGGATCGACTACACGGAGATGTTTGAGCCCGTAGCCAAGATCAACACCATACGTGTACTATTGTCTCTAGCAGCCAACAAGGATTGGCCCTTATATCAACTAGATGTGAATAATGCCTTCCTACATGGAGACTTAATTGAGGAAGTGTATATGGACTTGCCACCAGGATACGATGTTCCGACCTCTCAGAACAAGAAGGTTTGTAGATTACATAAGTCCTTGTATAGACTCAAACAATCTCTGAGAGCCTGGTTTAGTAGATTCACAGATGCTATGAGAAGGTTTGGATATGGGCAGCGTAATTCAAACCATACTCTTTTTATAAAATGAAAAAAAAAAAAATCACAACTCTCATCATATATGTTGACGATATGGTGGTTATAGGGAATGATACAGAAAAACAGTTGGCACTTCAAAAGTATTTATCAACAGAGTTTGAAATGAAGAACCTAGGCTCTCTGAAGTATTTTTTGGGGATTGAAGTCTCTAGACGTAAATATGAAATTTTCTTGTCCCAAAGAAAATACACATTAGATTTATTACGGGAGACAGACATGTTGAGTTACCAACCAGTTGATACGCCATTAGAGGAGGGCCTGAAGCTTGGAGTGAATCCAGACCAGGTACCAGTGGACAAAGGAAGATATTAGAGGTTGGTTGGCAGACTAATGTACTTGGCGCATACCAGACCCGATCTAGTACATGCCTTAAGAGTGGTTAGCCAGTTCATGCATAATCCTAGAGAACAACACATGAATGCAGTGATGAGGATACTACGATATCTCAAAGGGAGTCCAGAAAAAGGGATACTATTCAAGAAGAATAACCATCTCAGAGTCGAGGGATATACAAATACAGATTAGGCAGGAGCGATTGATGATCGACGCTTTACATCAAGTTACTTTACTTTCGTGGGAGGTCATGGAGGAGCAAAAAGCAAAATGTGGTTACTCGCTCTAGTGCATAGGCCAAGTATCGTGGTATGGCGTTGAGGATATGTGAAGTGTTGTGGATTAAAAATATGTTGAAGGATCTAGGTTATGAGAATAGTGAACCGATGAAGTTGTTCTATGACAATCAAGCTGCTCGTAACATTGCACATAATCCTGTTCAACATGACCGGATAAAGCATGTCGAAGTTGACCGATTCTTCATCAAAGAAAAGATCGATGAGAAGATCATTGTAGTACCACCAATCAGAACAGAGAACCAGTTAGCATACATACTCATCAAAGCAGTGGTGGGACATGTATTCTCAAAATTTGTATCCAAGGTGAGCATGTGTGATATATATGCACCAACTTGAAGGGGAGTGTTGACTACCTCTTATGTTTAACAGGTCGGGTTGTGGTTATACCCGGATTTGCTATAAGTTTGTATATATATAATGTATATAGTGTTAGGGTTTCTTTTCGAGATTGATATTATAGAGAAGAGAGTCGCCGGTTAAAGGCATGCTCATTTTCATCTCTGATCATCTCCAACTTTATTATAACTCACCAATATGTTCAATCTTCCATCCTGCAAGTGTATTCAAAGCGGGAAAACAAAGCGGAAACTCCGAAAAATCATGAAGACCATAAACCCTGATCCAGGGTTCCCAAGCATGCAACAATACCTTAGAGTAGTAGCTTTAGTCCGGGTTCTCTAAAAAAGCATTGATCTTTGGGGAGCAAGGAAAAATGGCGGGAGGACTTCGGTAGAGGTGGTGTCATGGTGGCTGGGTGATCGGAAAAAAAAAATCTCAGGGTGTTCCTGCAATCTCAGTTTTTAAAATGAGTTCATTGTGAGAGGAAGAACTCTATCCATCTGACGGATGCGCACCGTCTTGGGATTGCAACCACCCCCAGCCGAGGGTTCGTGAGTTGGGGTATTGACGCCGGGCAGGGTAGCGATTATCCCGCGGGCTAGCCGGGTCCAAGGACCGCAAGGAAGAACAAACGAAGAACCAAAGAACCAGAGAAAATACTCTGAAATTCAGGAAAATATTATTACTCAAAATTCAATAATGAAAAACTAACCCACACGCCGGGTTAAATAGCCTCAAAAGATTAACCTAAAAACCTTATCATCTAATCTAAATTTGCTAAAATTGACAAATTATTATTTAAAACTAAACTTATCTAAATTTAAAACTCTAAACAAATTAGAAAACTCCTAAAAATCCGAGATCAAATCGGATTCAAATCCTATCCTAATTTGGCATATGAAATATTACCAAAAATAGAAAAAAGACCAAAAACCCTAATTCGACGGATTAAATATTTCTAAAAATAGAAAAAAATAACTAAAGTTCTCTCTAATATGACGTCCCCATGTCGTGCGCGCCGCAAAGAGCTTTCCGAATTGGGGTTGAACGCCCAATTCTGATATCGGTAGCCAAAGTTATGGCCAAAATACTGAACCACACCTAAAACCGACCCAATCTTGGAATTGACTCGATAACTTCCCGTTTTTATGTTGACCCGCCAACTCGGTACCAATATTTGACTCGAGCCTCCTGCATCAGTCACCCCGGGTTGGAAAGAACTCGACCCCGAGTTCGACTGCACCTCTATTGGTAGGTTTGGATCTCCATGCTTGATCTCAATCAAAACCCTAGAGACAGAAAGTAGGTTAGTAGTGTTGGTTACCGGGCCAGGAGGGTTTTCCTCCCATCGAGATACCAACGCAATGCTAGTCCCATCATCGTCATAGATGGGCTCACCAATCTTCTCCTCGGGCTCGCCAATTTCCTCCTCATAGTCGTCATAGATGGGAGAGATCTCCTCATCCACATCATCGTTGAAGATGGGACAAATCTCCTCCTCCGCATCATCGTTGAAGATGGGCGAGATCTCCTCCTCCGCATTATTGTCGTAGATGGGTTGGTAGATGGGTTGGCCAAACCTATGATCGCTATGATTATGGTGCTGGACTTTCACAGCCAGAACCTGCCCATGACAACCACGATCAAAATCGATCGCCGCCAAACGCCTTGATAATTTCTTGACTTGTCTCTGTAAATCCTTGATTATCAAGCGTTGGGTTAACTCCGCGACTTGCCTTTGTAGATCCTTGTTCATCGCCTCTAGTGCGCTCAGGTCACGGTATTGGACTTCCTCAATTGGAACCTGTCCAACCCGACGACCACGACCACCAGTCATTGATGTTGCTGATGACGCTTCCCAGGAAGATGATAGGTTCTGATACCAACTGACGCCGGGCGGGGTAGCGATTATCCCGCGGGCTAGCCGCGTCCAAGGACCGCAAGGAAGAACAAACGAAGAACCAAAGAACCAGAGAAAATACTCTGAAATTCAGGAAAACATTATTACTCAAAATTCAATAATGAAAAACTAACCCACAAGCCGGGTTAAATAGCCTCAAAAGATTAACCTAAAAACCTTATCATATAATCTAAATTTGCTAAAATTGATAAATTATTATTTAAAACTAAACTTATCTAAATTTAAAATTCTAAACAAATTAGAAAACTCCTAAAAATCCGAGATCAAATCGGATTCAAATCCTATCCTAATTTGGCATATGAAATATTACCAAAAATGGAAAAAAGACCAAAAACCCTAATTCGACAGATTAAATATTTCTAAAAATAGAAAAAAATAACTAAAGTTCTCTCTAATATGACGTCTCCATGTCGTGCGCGCCGCAAAGAGCTTTCCGAATTGGGGTTGAACGCCCAATTCTGATATCGGTAGCCAAAGTTATGGTCAAAATACTGAACCACACCTAAAACCGACCCAATCTTGGAATTGACTCGATAACTTCTCGTTTTTATGTTGATCCGTCAACTCGGCACTAATATTTGACTCGAGCCTCCTGCATCAGGTATTTTCGTCAATTCAACGGTTAATTTTTAACTAGTTTATATTTCATGCCTTGAGTGGACCTAACAACTGGTCATGTTATCATTAATGATGGTGAGGGCATTTTCATTATAAATAATAAAATGTAATAGTTAATGGATGGAATCCTTTAAATCAATGATTGAAAAATGAGGGATCTTTTGGGCGAAAGGAAAACTTGGGTTGATCATGTGTTTATGTCAAAAACTTTAAAGGAGTTTTTATTCATTACCAGTTTTACATAAGCCCATCCAAATGAGGTCAAATTTATTTTTTTACACTAAATTATAATTTTAATATAAATTTATTATATTAAAAATGTTTTTAAAAAGGTGATATTTTAAATATAAGTGGAGAGACTTCGTTTTATTATGATTTTAGATCTTCAAAATATTGTGTTCTTTAAAGTTTAAAGATTAAAAAAAATAATAAAGGAGATATTTTTTTATTTTTTATTATAATTTCACAACTTGATAGAGTGATTATTGTTGGCCTATTTCACCAAGCCAAACATGTGCTAATTCATTAATTTCAAAATTTTGATTTTGAATTTATTATAAAAAAATCACATCAAACCAAAAGGCTCATAGTTTAACAGTATAACATTGTGTCCTGTGTGTTGGATAATTCTCCTTAGATAAGTCTCAGGATCGAGTCCCCGCACTTATAAATGGGTGGAGCAAGTTTGAGTCGAATTTACTCCTCGAGGACTGTATGTGCACGGTGAGGGGTCAGGGCGATCGAGTGAGTTTATTTTTTGGAGCCCATGGCCACATTCCTTATTAACCTGTATAGAGGTTTTTATGGCTTATGTAAAAAAAAAAATTAAAAAAATTAAAAAAAATCACATCAATTTTGGGCCCACTAACAAAAGTTTAATGAAAAAAGAATGTGAATCGTATTTATTGAAAATTTTTAGATAAAAAAATTGGCATAAAAAGAAAGCCAGCAAGCAACCACTTTCATACCAATATTAATAAATACAAATAATGCGATCTAAGGGAAACTGGTCGTACTAAGTTTCATGGAATCTTCAATGATTCCAAGAATCCATCCTGAAGAGCACAATCATGTGATTTGTGAAAAAAATGCATGCTATTATAATAAAATAAAAATAAATTATAATTGAAGTACCAATTACTCTTCAATTATCACTAAATAAGTTATAAGTATTACAACTCTCACATCTATTTTTCTCTTTGAAATTCGTAGTCATTTTTCTAACTCACATCTATTTCAATGAATCCAGATTTATTATATTTAAAAATTATTATTATTTTTTCCCTCTAGAACTTATACTGTGTAATCTCAATGTGATGTAAGATTTGCATACCAATAATTCAGAGGGGGACAACAAAATTTTCAATTGATACTGAATCATTAAAGCATATATGCGTCCATTCAATGGTTTCTGAGAGACATAAATGAAGTGTACCATTTAGAGCCGGCAGCTGTCGGTAACAGTTGGAATTTACATATTATATAAATAAAATAAGATAAATTTTAAAAAAAATCCATATAGTCTCACAGATTTGCATAATATCAAAAGTAATTTTTTTTCGATAAAAAAAAACCTTATAGTTTCTCAAGTTAACAAAAAAAGAAAAAACATTTAACTCCAACTAATAACGTTAAGTTGGCATGGGTATTTTTATCAAATTTTTTAAAATAGATGTTGAAAATTACATGAAAATTGCCCTAAATTGGATTTCTTTCAAATCTCCATCGGTATGAGAGATCAAAACTAAAAAAAATGGACAAAATGCCCCTGCCAACTAAGCATGGGTTAACACCGTTAATGTGATTTAATTGTTTTTCCCTTTTTTGTTAACTTGAGAAACCACAATATTTTTTTCGAAAAAAAAATCACTTTCACTATTATGCAAATCTATGAAACCACAGGGGTTTTTTTTTTAAATTTACCCAATAAAATATAAGGGGAATTTCATTAAACTACCATGTGATTTGTCTCTTTATCAATTCGGAGCTTGTGATTGACTTTGAGCACTTTAGTACCATGTATCTAATCTGTGAGCATATTGGTGCCAAAACACATAACCTTGTTAAACTTACAACGTGGCATTAAAAAAGACATGAAATGATCTATTTACCCTTAATGTAAATAAGGGTAAAAAGGTCACAAATTTTGGATTAATACCATGTAGTCTGATCCATAAGCATATTCATATCACTAAATTTTTTTTCTGTAAATTTCTCTTTGGTTCGATTAATGTAAATAATGGTAAAAATGTCATTTCATATCTTTTTTTAATACTCCGTCAGCAAGTTTAATGGTGTCACGCCCCGAACCCGGTTGGGACGTCGGTGGATCGGCTGCATACATGTGGGGATGGGCCCCACTACGTATGCAAGGCCTCAAGACCTGTTTACACTTACTCCAAATACTTGAATAATATAAATTTATTGCTAATAATCAAATGTTCAATCCAACATACAAAATGACCTAACACTAGAGAAAATCCATAAGATACTAAGGATAAGATCAGGCTCTGGACATCTCATCTACCCACCGACTAGCTAGCTACTCCTCGTGGGATCTAAAAAAAAAAGTACAAAGATTAATGAGCTTGGGAGCTCAGTAAGTTCCTACTAAAAATAGTGAACCATGCAGTGTTTTAATATAATAAGTAAAACTGAAACAAAACAATAAAAGGAAAAGAATTCATAAATAACTCAATAGTTTGCAAAAATTATAATTTTTGAAGTTATTATAAAAGCATATTATCAGAAGATTTAGTTTATACTCAAAATACTAGAGTCTTCCAAACTTGCTATGACAACTAATAACCCCGGTGGTACGGGACAGAAACAGAAGGTTGTTATTATAATTCGACAACACAGAAAACAGAAGGTTGCTATTGTGACCGACAACACGGTAGAACAGAAGGCCGCTATTATAACTGACAACATGGGTTGAACTAGTTCATAACAGATACGTGTCGACATGGTCAATTTTTAACCCCTATTAAAGAAGGTCAGAACACAGACAATTTAGAGACGTACTCGAAAATTGAAATAAATGTCGCGGAAAAATTACTCATAATATACAAAACAGCTATGTTGGAAAGTGTGTCAAGCAGGCAGATGTCAGTAGTGCTAAACCGAACATACATGCATGGTTCTTTTTGTACAAAAATAGATTGCCTAGGATTTCATGAGTGAAAATAATTTCCAAGAAATAAAATATTAATAACAAATGATAAATAAATAAATTACTAATTAATTTATAGGTGGACTACTTACCTCCAAACTCCAAGCTTATTCTAACCGCAACTCAAACCTCTGTGTCAGGATCTAATACAGAAAATATCGTCTCAGTTATTGAGTTTTATAAGACTCACACAGAATTGTTCATATTCCCAAGTCTCTGCGAGAACACAACCTGAGATTCCCTTACATACCCTACCCATAAGTCACCTTATTTAACTCATTTATTTCTTACAACTACCTCTAAGAACAATCTAACACAATCTCATTAATTGCGAAAATAAATTTTTAAACAATATTAATTATAAATAAACAACAAAAGAAAATAGTTATTTCATTCCAACAACGTTTTTAATCCGAAGAAAATCTACAGCAAACTGTGAATAAGTGATTCAGTTGGATAATAATAAGAGATAATTGCTTGCATGCCCCTACGAAAACATAAGCAATTACAAGGCTTTGACAGTGGCTCTACAAACCACAAAATTGAGGTATGTTTCACGAAGTTACAATATAAGCGAATAAAAAAAAAAATAAAAATAAAATATCATCAAAGAATGCAGGCATATAATGTGCATAAACAGGCGTTTTTTTTTAAATTTTTTTTATTTTTATTTTTAAGTTCATAGATCCACAATTTTGCACGAAAAACAAAACATAATAAAAACAATTCAATAATAGATTCAATACTAATACAAAATATTTGATTCAATACTATTAGATCTCATAAAACTTATCAGGTAAACAGAGAATTGGCAGAATAGAAATTAGTGAGTAACACAAAGAAGAAAAAACAGGTAATCAAACCAAGCCAAGATTACAAACTCATTTCCACATAAATAAATTCTATTATCAATCCTTATCTAACCTAACAGATCACAACCACAAGAGGTATAAAACCATCTTCATCACACAATCTAGCCCTAATCCCAACAAAAGTTTCAACTAAGACAAACTAGAACGAAGATCAATCGAGGGCTTACCTTGATAGCCTTCCGCTCGGGGTCTGGACAAAAGAGGGAGAGATCCGAGAGAGAGAGAGAGAGAGAGAGAGAGAGAGAGAGAGAGAGAGAGAGAGACCATCGATGAAACAAAAATAAAATAGAGGCGGATAGGTTTTCATTCTATTTTAATAATATTATAAGGTCAATTTGCATAAAACCCCTATAAGAATATATAATTATATTAAGGCTTTAAGTTGAGGGTTTTTACTTATCAAATAAATAAATAAATAAATAAAAATTTTAATTTTTTTTTCACTTTCTTACAAACGAGGTTGTGTTTTGGCACCAATATGCTCACAGATTAGACTACAGGGTACTAAAGTGCTCAACATCAAACCACAAGCCCCGAATTGATAAAGAGGCAAACTATAGGGTAGTTTAGTGAAATTTTCCCTAAAAGACATGTGGCATGAACATAGACGCTGAAATGGGTGACCAATTGTCAAAATAATCTCATGATCATCCAACGATGGAGGATGAATTACATAAAGCGCTGAAAGCTAATAGATAGCAACATCCAAGTTATACAATCGGCCTCTTAGCCTATTGGTACTGGGTCCCTTGTGTTGGGCTTCGCTGGTTGGGATAAATCCAGGTTCGAACCCCCACGACCACAAGGTGAGGGCACGTGCGCAGGGAGCCGCATTGCCCGCCCCTGACTTTCGGGAGATGCTTGTGGCCTTGTCGAAAAAAAAACATAATCCAAGCTATAGAAGAAGGTCATTGTCTCACGTAGGAGGTATACTGTATATTGTATTCTGGATTCCATAGAGGTTGATCCTTAGCATCTCTCTCTTTTTCTTTGAATCCTCTCTTAGCTCTCTGTCTTCCTTTCTCTCCACTCTCTCTCCTCTCTATTTGGAGTCACTAACTTAAGTGTCTGAGGCTCTCCTCCCCCTCATCCCCCGGAGTTGAGCGCTCGGATCTTCATTCTCCACAGTTTTCTTTCTTTGTAAGGTTCGATCCCTGGAGGCTGAACCGGGAAGGTGGTGTTGATCTTATGGAGTTGAAGGAACGAACAACAAGAGTTATCGATCACAACCGATCTCTCCCTCAAAATCACCTGAAGCACTCCAACCTTCACCAATCTCTCTCATTCATTCAGCAAAATTTGTTTTGATCCCCAGGAGGAGCAGATCTCTATATAAATAGTTATCGCTGTCTGTGGGAAAATTGATCTTGAACATTCTTGATCAGGAAGCTATGAAGCTCTTAACCATGGCTAGAGGCAAGCGGAGTCAGATTCCTGACCAGATTGACGACAACACCATCGGATGTAATAGTGTCCAAGAAGTTGAAGGTGCACGCCAGGACCAGCTTGCGATCCTAGGAGGAGATATTCATGACTCGCGATACAGAGTTCTTGAAGAGAAGATTAAGCCGCTCACTCGAGACCTTTGATTAGTGGAGCAACAGACATCCTGGCTCCCACCTCCACCAAGAAACATTATGGCAGACTTATTTGAGACAGGATGATGCGTAACTACACGTGCCCCAGAGCCTAAAGGGATGGCCTACGCTAGAAGGGAAGAGAAGGTTGTTCTGTAATCGAGCAGCACTGGATCGCCATAGCCTAAACTTCAACTTGAGAACTCCTCGAGATCTCGGTTCAAGAACTTGTCCCAAGAATCTAGGAATGACCAAGGTATGTCGCCTGAATGATCTCTCTCCTCATTCTTGAGATCCTTAAGGCCCCACTCCCTGCGGGATTCCGAATGACCTCCATTGAGACCAATAACGATACCTTAAATCAGGTTGACCACCTGGAGTCCTTCAAGGCCATGATGTTGGTCCATAGAGCTCTAGACAATATCATGTGTTGGGGGTTCCCGACCACTTTGTAGAGTACAACATAGATGTGGTTCACTAGCCTTCCTCCGAAGTTCGTCTCTTCATTCGAAGAGCTGAGTGAGCTCTTCGTCATCCACTTCATTAGCAGCAAGAAACATAAGAAGACCTCTGAATGCTGATGAGGATCAAACAACACGAAGGAGAGAGCCTTCGTAGTTACATCCACCATTTCAATATGGAAATTAGGGATGTCAACGGGGCGGCGATTCACCGGGGGATGCATTCCCTGGCCCCAGCCCCGATTTTCCACCCCCATCCCCTACCCCGGGTATGGGGAAAATTTTTTCCCCATCCCCATCCCCGCGGGGATTACTCGGGTTCGGGGATTCCCGGTCCCCGAATTTACTTATTTACTAATACATACTTTGTTTAATACAAAGTAGAATCAAGTCGGCCTAACTTATTAATTGATTAATACTTAATTGATTAATTATAGTTTAAATTATTTTTATATTTATAATTACAAAACTATAATTATAACAATTATTAGTATATTTATAATAAATTTTTATTTAAATATTTTTAATATAAAATATACTATATATATATATATATATTTATTTAAATTAAATATTTCGGGGTCGGGGCCGGGGCGAGGAGGGTATTCCCCGGCCCCGGCCTCGACCCCGATTGGGAATTCCATCTTGGCCCCGACCCGACCTCGACCCCGAAAAATCGGCCCCTGCCCCGGCCCCGTCGGGGCGGGGAATCGGGTTCCCCGTCGGGGCCGGGGCCCATTGACATCCCTAATGGAAATGCTTGAGGTACCTGACCTCAACCAGGCCTTTACTATGGCCCTACTGATGGAAAGGTTGCATAGATCTCCTTTCCAGGTTTTTCTTTTCAAAAAATAACCAAAGGACTTGACTGAGCTCCTGGTAAGGGTTGAGACATAAATGCCGAGGAGACCCAGGCGGCCTGGCGAGAGGAAGCTATGCAAGAAAAGCCCAAGAGTGAGCGGAATTAGAATTAAGAATCTCTGAAGCAGCACAAGAATTCAAGGTTCCAACCCCAAGAAGTTAGTATAAAGGGGAAATCAACATGGTTCCACAACTACACCCCTCTCAATACCAACAGTGGTGAGATCCTCATGTAGATCCAAGATCAGAAGATCATGAAGTGGCCGGTTAAGATGATGCATACTGGCAGCCATAAAGATGTGAAAAAGTATTTCAGGTTCCATCAAGATCAAGGGCACAATATCGAGGATTGCATTCAACTGAAGGATGAGATCGAGGATTTGATTCGGCGAGGTCACATCTCTTAGTACCTGCGACGAGACTTATAGAAGGAAGGTACATCCTCCCCGAAAGAGAATAGATTATATCGATAGAGGCCTAGTAAGTGGTGGCAATAGTAGGTCACCCTGTAACACCTATCTCTTTACTGAGACAGATGTCACACCAGCTTGGCCGGGAGTACACCCAACCCATAAGCTGTGTAATTTAAACCTGAAATCAATGAAGTACTCTAAACAAAAATCCATATGACATAACATAACCGGTTACACACCTGGAGTCATATTCAAACAAAAGTCATAATAAGGTACAACACTCATAGTCATGGGCAACTAGACCCCAAATACAGCGGAAGAAAAACATAATTAATTTCTAGTACAACACATCAAGACTAAACATAAGATAGGTACGCCAGAGTCAGCTAACATTCGATCCCTGCTCGAGACACGAGCTACTATCTAGATCCATATCTAGATCCTGCAATAGAAAAACAATGATCGAAAGGGGCTGAGCTATACAAGCTCAGTGAGTAAGGACTACTCTGCCAGGTATTATACATACCTATCTCTCGACAAAACTTTACTAAAGTATTAGTACAAAAATAATGCAAGTATAAATCATGAAGGTCAGTACAAGTATCTTAAATCCTGATAAGTATGCTAACACGATAAGAAATCCGAAGAGAGCACACAAGCTATTTCATATCATATCAAGCATATAGTAAACATATATATGCAATGGCCTCGTATCGTATCAACGTGCAACCCTTTTTCAATACTCTGAATGAACCCAGGTGTTATCAGCTGGATAACCGGATCCTGATGATCTAGAGACAACGGAATAATCCGATCCAGTACCCGATGCCTGACGACCAGTGGTATAATTAACCAAACAATATCAATCATCTTGCGTGCATCTCGTATCCGATTCGGGCACCCAAAAGAGTCGGGAAGGGGTTTTATATAGAAAACGATTTCGCAAACATTTTTATTTAAGAAAAATGGATTAAAACAAATCCATTCCTTAACCCGATATCATCTACTTTCCTTTATGAGCTCTATCCTGAGCCCCGCTAGATCAGTCGTCTATGTCTAGTTAGGGAGCAGTCCACGACACTCATGTATACCAATCTTTACCATTTAAGTTTCCACTTTATAGATAATCATGCTATTTCAATTTTATAGCATATAACAAGCATGAAAACCACAATGCTAAGATGGCGACAAGAAATCCACCGGCATCCACAAACCGATATAAATCTCATAAAAATACGAGAAACCGAAATCACAATAAATACATGAATAAAATCTATATTTACGGCGAAGTCCCCTCACCTTAAGTCCTTCGCACGTTCCTAGGTTTGGCTGGGTCCTGCTGAAGCTCTTACCGGACCTTTACCCTTTCCTAGAATTCATAATAATAACTATAAGAATACGATACTTGTATTTCCTTTACTTTCGTTCTTTTACTATGAAATACGGTAATCTATAACATGCTTATCAACATGCCGGCTCTCAACTAAGAGCAAAATTCACTCCTCTAAGCATGCTTAATTAGCAAGCTTAACCAATCTAAGGCATGTGACACTTAAGCATAATAATCATGAAAACCAACAATACTTAAGCATGTTAACATGATCACTAATAGGGTATTTATACTAAGGGATTTCATGAAAAATTCGGCAACACATCCCCTATTTATAGGGCCCCGAAAATTATAAAAACAATCACATTAACTAAAATTAAACTAAATCTTGCCTTCCATAACATCATACAAGCAACTAATCTCTTTAATCCCCCCATTCATCGCTCTCTAATCACAACCCTATTAACATCATAATATCAATGACAAATTCTAACATCTCACAACCCTACACATAAACATCATGATCAATCTTCAAAACCTTAAGTTCATGAGTTCAATTAGGGCTTTCCCCCAAATTAGTAAATTTAGGGATTTACTTGAACTAAGGCCCTGTTCGTCGGCGTAGGAATGCAGAGCGGGCTGAGCTCGAGGGCGGTGGCCGGCCGTGGAACAATGACGGGTTGCGTACCGACAGGCGGTCGAAGGGCGTGGGTGGGATACTGGCGGTTATGAAGGGGCTCACGTGGCTGAAAGGGGCGGAGGTGAGGATTGACGGGGCTGCACCGCTGACAGAACGACGCTGGGAGCTCAGGCAGCTGTGAAGGAGGCGGACAGGCGGCCAAGGGGGCGGCGGTGCAGCAGTGCGAACGGTGGAGCTCGCATCGGGCGCATAAGACGACGGAGGAGACTCCAGCGGACGCAACTTGGGGCAGTGCCGGGCTGCTGGTCGGAGCAGCGGGCCACAGGCGAGCGGCGGTAGCCCCGATGGCGACGGGCGCAAGTAGGGCTCGGGCAAGACGGGTTGTAACATTTTTATTATATCTAATATATATATATATATATATATATAAATATATGTTATATTTTTTTATTATTTTTAGATATATTTTGATTTATCTATAAATTTTAAACAGATTTTAGATATGTATATATACTTTTTAAAATTATATGCACATGTATACATGTATTCTGAAGATAAGATAATTTAAAAAACATATATACATATCTAAAATCTATAATATTCTATTTTATTATTTAAATCAATCCTTTACTTATCTTATTACTTTAATTTAGTTTAGTTTATCTTCTAAACCCCTTTAATTCTTTTAATTTATCTTTCCCCACTTTATGTCCAATCACTCTTTTAATTTAATATTATTTTTTTAATAATTCATCGACCCAGATCCGCGAATCCCGGGTCAATGATTCCAGTCATCACAGGTGTCCTGTAACCTAACGGGGTTTGTCTCTTGTCAGACTAGATTCGCGAATACCAGCTTTTGACTCACCCGATCTTCTTTATCGGTACTCGAACATTTGTCTGGTTCCATCACATAATTAATCTAGATAAATTAACACTTACAAAATCTCCCAATTAATTAACCGAGGTTATCTTTACTATCCACCTCCAATTATCCCAAGTGTAAGTGGCCTGGCCCAATAAGGCCTTCCCTAGGCCCATTAGTTGCGAGGTTGGATTTAAATTTATTAATCCTCGATTTTCCTTTAATTGAGCTTTAAACTAATTAATTTATTTTTCGTGCTAATTAATTTCATTAATTATCGAGGATTTTCTGATTCATTTACTTAGAAAATTTGGGGCATTACACATCCCACGCAAACTATGCTCGGATGCTTGTCTGAGGAGACCATCCAAGAAAGAGGTCGCTAGTTGAGCGTCCGATCACCTTCTCAGATGATGACCTCAAGGGACTCCATCACCCTTATGATGGAGCACTAGTGGTCACTATAACGATCGCTTACTTCGAAGTTCGACAAGTTCTCATCAAACGTGGGAGTTTGACTAACCATTTTTTGGGATGCATACGAGAAGATGGGTCCCATGCCTGAGAGGTTGAAGCCTGTGAAGTTACCACTAATTCGCTTTATTGGAAGAGCAATACCGACAAAGGGAATAGTCGCCCTCCCTCTCAATGCAGGAAGCTTCCCTTGACAATCAAAAGTGATGGTAAACTTTCTTGTGATTAAATACCCCTCAAGTTATAATATCATCCTTGGTAGGTTAAAATTGAACGCCTTCAGAGCGGTTGTCTCGATCTATCATTTACTCATGAAGTTCCCAACTGAGCACGGTATGGGGAACTCAGTGGTGATCTAACCACTATTGGACAATGTTACATCACCCTACTGCGAGGAAAAATACAGGAGTCCCTAACGATTGAGACGCAAGGAGAAACTGAGGATAGGCTATCCAAAAGAACGACCTCTATAGAAGATCTCGTTACAGTACTACTAGCAGAAGAACAACCAGATCATACTATTCATATTGGTGCAAAACTGGAGGGCAAACAAAGGGAAGAGATGCTGACGTTCCTGCGGGACAATGAAGATGTCTTCACTAAGACACCCAAAGACTTGTCGAGGGTGGATAGGAGGGTTATGGAGCACCATTTAAAAGTGGACCCTTCTTTCAAGCCCGTCATTCAGAAGGGACTCCACTTCACCCCCGAGCAGTAGTAAATTATTGAAGAAGAAATCAGTAAGCAACTCAAAGCAGGATTCATCTGAGAAGTCCAATACCAGTAATGGCTCGCCAATATAGTCTTGGTCGAGAAAGCCACATGCAAATAGTGGATGTGCATCGACTTCATGGACCTCAACAAGGCATGTTCGAAAGATAGCTTCCTTCTCCTTATGATCTATAAGTTGGTTGACTCCACAGCTGGGCATGAGTTGTTAAGTTTCTTGGATACCTTCGTGGGGCATAATTAGATCAAGATGGTGAGGTAGGATGAAGAAAGGACCTCCTTCATCAAGGATAAAGGGACATACTGCTACCGAGTTATGCCCTTTGGACTAAAGAATGTAGTGATGCTCTGCATGTAATCTCCCGCAAGTGTACGAGATTGCTCAAGTAGTAAAGTACCCTGAGAGTAGGGTAGTCGAATCCACAGAGACTGGTAAAGTTAGTACTACTTTGTCTTCTATTATCTAACCTAAAATACGAGTGGTAATCTATTTCGAACTACGAAATCTAAAGAAAGACTACGGTGAACAATTGGAAAATCTAGGGTAAATCAATGCAGAGAACATGGCACCCTGGATCTCTATCCACTGAGGAATCCATTGCTCGACTAAATTCCTAATACTACCTCTCTACCCGATGTATTCTTGGACCTTGAGGAACCCTAAATTAGTTTGACCGATCTCTCGTGCAACCAAACCCTAATCCCATACGGTGACTCACCATATGATTGTATTATAAGGTTCTATAATCCCTTCTATTAGGTTTTACCCTAATCCGGAAAGTGCAACACTATACACCCGATCTCTTGGCGTTCACTCACCCTCTATCATCTATGCTCTGATCTAGCTTGACCGAGATCTCTCTACCTGATTAACCAACTCAGAGATGCAATCGGGAAGTTCTCCCTAACTAACCACAACATGAAGCACACATAGATGATTCACAAGAATTATCAAAAAGAAAAGCCTAGTATTAAAGAAAAAAAATAATTTAATCATAAGTTCATATTAGAGTTCTAGAAAGTCCGAGGAACCACATAAGATTTAGCCTCTCATACGAAAACCTAACATAAAATCTAAGGAGGAAGACATAATTAAAGATAGACAACTTTGCATATCGATGTCTCCTCTACCTTGAATCTCTGCACGAAACCCTAGCTGTCGGCCGAAGAATTGCCAAAAGTCCCCTTGCAATTTGAATATGACGGCGTTTTACAGGCTTCAAATTTACGACACACGGCCTTGTTGGCCCCGTGTATAATTCTGGAATCTTTTGGAATTGAATTGACGCGGTTTCAGCTAATCCCGAGATGTATACGGGCTAAATACGCCCAGGTGCATCTAGATACGCTCGTGTTAGGGTCGTGCCACTCTCTGTAAAAGTGACTTTTTTAGCTCTTTTTGCTTCAAATTGTTTCGATTTTCACTTCTTTTGTCGCGGGTATCTATTTACTTGTTCAATCATAACAAAATACCCAACAAAGCACAAAAACAGAGGAATCCACGTAAAAAGGCAGGCAAAGTGCATGCAAATATAGTATGAAAATATGTATAATAATGCACTCATAAGCTAGCATGTCCTTCCAAAGGCTAGTGAATAAAGTCTTTCAGAAGCAAATTGGACGGAGCGTTGAGGTGTATGTTGACGACATGTTGGTAAAGAGTGAGAAGGCCGATCAACATACCGCTAACCTGGAGGAGACCTTCCGAATACTCCGAAACACGAGATGCACCTTAATCTGAGTAAGTACGCCTTCGAGGTCGAATCAAAGAAGTTTCTCAGATTTATAGTCACCGAGAGAGGGATTGAAGCAAATCCCAAGAAGATCAAACCCATCTTGGAAATGAACTCCCCCAAGACCATTAGAGACATCCAACTATTGATCGGGAGGTTAGCCGCCACTGGACGATTCATCTTATGTCGGGAAACAAGAGTTTTCTATTTTTTTGAGCTCTCTGGAAAGCTCCCAAGGTTGAATAGATTGATGAGTACGAGAGAGCCTTCCGACAGTTGAAGGAATATTTGAGCTCTTCGCTCTTACTAACCAAACTAAAACACAGAGATGAGTTCTATGCATACCTAGCCTCCACTATATATGCAATCAGTTGGGAATTGAAGAAGAAGGAATCCAGAAGCTTGTGTACTATACTAGCAAGGTACTGAATGACCCTAAGTCAAGATACCTCATAGTAGATAAGTGGGCGTATGCCTTAGCTACTTTGGCTTGTTGACTGAGGCCTTACTTCTAAGCTTATTAAATAACGATTCTCAACAATCAGCCTCTAAACCAAGTCTTGCAACAACCTAAGAATTCTAGAAGGTTGATCAAGTGAGCCATTGAGCTTAGTGAGTTTGACATAAACTACAAGCCTTGGACTGTCATTAAAGCTCAAGCCCTTGCCGACTTCATCCTAGAGCTCACTGTCCCAAATGACAACAACTCTCTTAGATCTGAGGAGAAAGCTAATAAGATTGTGCCACTCGACCTTTGGATTCTGTATATGGATAAGTTCGCCATAGGAAATGGGTCTGGAGCTGGTCTGATTTTGAAATCTCCTAAGGGATAGAAGACGTCTACTACCCTTAAGTTTGTCTTTAAGGCGACCACAATGAGGCCGAATATCAGGCACTAATCACCGGAATGCAACCAACCCTCGATATTGAAGTCTAGAGTCTGTTTGCCTACATAGTCTCCAAGCTAGTTTTCGGACAGATGAATGAGGAGTTTGAAACCGAAGATGGAAACATGGCCAAGTACAAGGCCATAGTAAATGAGCTTATCTCGAAGTTTAAGAAGTTCCAAATCACAAAAATTCCATGGTTAGATAATGTGGAGGCTGTCTTCCTTTCAAAGATTGCCTCATTTCCATGTGATGACCTAAGTCAACCCATCAACCTCTAGTACCTCTCTAGTAGAAGCATTAATGGTCAGCCAAAAACGAAAGTCCAAGAGATCTAGGAAGAGCCGAGCTGGCTTGACCCGATCCAAAATTACCTGATAAGAGGTACTCTGCTAGCCGACTAGAAAGAAGCTCAGAGAATCGTGAACAGGTTGCCATTATAGATGACCAACTATACAAATGGTCGTACACCTTGCCCTACTTGAGATATCTACGCCCTCTTAAGCCGTATATGTCCTGCGGGAAGTGCATGAAAGGATCCGTGGCAATCATCTCAAGGGAAGATTACTGACCTACAAGATCCTCAGGCAAGGATATTACTGGCCGACTCTAATAAGAGATGCAGAGGCCCTAGTTCAGAAGTATAAGGCATGCCGATATCACTCGAGGATCCAGTAACAACTGACCACCCAACTCACTTCTATCTTGAGTCAAAGGTCATTCACAATATGGGTGATATATAACCTCGAGCCTTTCCCAATGGTGATTTGACAACCAAAGTTCCTAATTGTCGCCATAGACTATATCACCAAGTGGGTAAAAGCAGAACCTCTAGCAAAGATCACAAAATGGGCTTGTCGACACTTCATCTGGAAGTCCATCATCCGCAGATTTGGTATCCCAGACATCTTTATTACAAATAATGGGCGACAGCTTGACAAAAAGAAGTTCAAGGATGTCTGTGCTTAGTTGGGCATCGAGGAGAGACTGATCTCTATGACTCATCGACAAGCCAACAGTCAGGTTGAGGCCACAAAAAGGACTATCCTTTAAAGCCTCAACACCAGAGTCCAATAAGCCAGCTCCAACTAGATGAATGAGCTGCCTACTACACTATGGGAGTATCAGACGACTAGATGAACCCCTTCTGGAGAGACTCTAATCAACATCACCTTTGAAGCAGAATCTGTGATCCTCATAGAGATCGGGATGCTGACATGTCCAAACCAAACATTTGCTGAAGGAGCTAATGATGAGGCCCTCCAAGGGGAGCTGGATCTTCCAAAGGAGAAACGAGATAGAGCAAATCTCAAAGAAGCAGCCTACCAGCAGTAGGTTCGACGCTTCTAAAACTCCCAAAAGTGAGAGGTCGTATTCTGACCAGGAAACCTCATCTTACAGAAGAACATTTTCCAAGGGAATGAGAGTCATACTAGGACTCTTGCTCTCAATTATGAATGACCCTATACTATAATTGGGATAGTCTAACCTCGCAGATACAGGCTAACTGACTCGAGAGTCAGGTTTCTTAAAAGAACATTTCATGCGGAGCCCTTCAGATGATATTATTAATGATTACTATGGAGTTTTTCCCAAAACCATCCATTAGTATTGTGCATATGCGTGATCAGTCAAATATTGAAGTCCCAAATCAAACATCTCCAGATAATCTGAAGTCGAGCAGAGTGTTCGTCAATGCTTGCATTAGCCCCTCACCCTTTTTACGCAGGAATTCAGTTCTCAGGGATCAAATCACCTTCATCTAATTCTTAGGGTGTGAAGAGGTTGATTTCTAAAGCCCTTGTAACCTCAAAATAGATTCAGTCTTTCTGGATCAGAACACCCAGTCTCCTTTTTTGAACAGACAGAGGCCAATTACCAAAGACTTCGATGTGGACAACACTCTTCAGAGCACCCTTTTCTAGGCTTGACTATTCTGATGGATTCAATCACGAGGGATCAGATCATATTAGGGCACGTAGAGATTGATTGCTATAACTCTCAAGACTTCGACACAAATTCAATCGTCAGGGATCAGGTCACCCCCGTCCCCTTTCAGGGCACACATTGGTTGATTGCTTAAACCCTGCGAATCTTGACTCTAATGAACCTATTCAGGGAACCTTTTTAGGGCTTGATCATATAGTTCTTTCAGAGTGTCCTCTTCAAGGCATGGATTTTGTTCTAAGGTATTATATCGTCCCTGTCCCCTTTTAAGGCAAGTAAAAATTGATTGCTAAAACCCATAGGACTTTGATACGGATTCAGTCGTCAGGAATCAGGTTACCTCATCCCCTTTCACGCTATGTAGAGGCTGATTACTAAAACCCTGTCAACTTCGACTAGGATGACCATCTTCAGGGTGCCTTTTTCAAGGCTCGACTATACGACCCTTTTTAGAGTGCCTTTTGCTGTCAGATAACTAATCCTCTGTAGTTGGATCATCTTTAACCTTTCATGTGTTAGAACCAACAATCAGTAAAACCCATTGGATATATTGTTTTTAGTGATTTTCAGGACTTGAGGAGAAGGCCATAAGAAATTGATCACTCCAATCCTTTATAAGATGTAGGTCGTCATGTCCAAGCTCAAAGAACAATGTTTTTAGTTCACATCAATCCTTGTCGAAGTCAGAAATGTGAACCATGAAGGCCTGGAAAACTACCGAGCTCCGAGTCAGTTGCACTAGAGAAACTATATCTTAAAGCCACTAACCAAAGGAGCAACACTTAGTTATTCAAGAAGACAAATACCTAAGAGAAAAGAACCATGAAACATTTACTCATTCATTTGGATGGGAAAGACTGGCACAAGTAAGTAAAGAAGAAATCATTTCTTTATTAAATAAGCTTGTTGAAAGTGTATAGGTAAAAAAAAAAGTACAAAGTATAAGATTTTGTTATTGAGGAACTGTCGGAGTGACCTTGGCCTCAGCTAACATAGATGCCTCTACCTCGATTGGAGTCGATGCCTCGGGTTCAGTTGGAATTGACACCTCATGTTCGACTGTAGCCTCGACTTCAGACCTACCAGCGTCGTCCTTGGGGGTAGAGGAACATACTTGTGAGAGCCCTCATAGTCTAGAGAGGCTAAATCCAACTCTGGATGTTCAAGGATGACCTCTTTAAAGAGTTTGAAAACCTACTTGGTTCCCCCAACAGTGTTGTTAGCAATCTCATTCTCCAGCTCTTTTGAGTTCTTAAACTCAGTCACTTTTTGCTCTGTGAAGGCCTTGAGCTTCTCCAAGTATTTCCAAGAGTCCTTGAACTTCTCCACAACTTCCTTGACAAAAGCTTGCAGTTCTTCATGATACTCCTCGGTGTACCTGAACTGGACCATGACCTTGAGTTCCTTCTCCAAATGGCAATCGTACTCCTTCGAGAGTCTCAAGAGCTCGCAGTCGTATTTTATTTCATCGAGAGCTTGGAGTGTCTTCTCTTTCTCTTCTCGGATTTAATCACCATTTGAAGATCAATGTTTTGAAGGTGAAGCTCCAAGTTCTCGGCTCTCGCTTGAGCCAGGTCGGCCTCACCCTTCTTCAGCAATTCCTTTGAGGGGTCTACTAGTCTAACCTACTCTCATAATTGCATGGCCATATGGGCCATTAGAAGACCAGAGTGCATAGTTAGGAAACACCATATTAGTTATTAGACGGAGACTACCAATGATTAGAAGAAATATGTAAATAAAGACGTACCTTCATAACCGCCAGAGTCAACTGTGAGGCCTTCTTATCTTTGATGAGACCTTGTAGGGTAGCAAGGTCCGACACCAAGAAGATTGCCTCTAAGGCCTTGACAATAGCCACCTCATCAGTGAAGAGCGACTTCACCTTAACAACACCTAAGGTTGGGATGGCTCCCTTTGATGAGAAGGGACCTTACGAATCTACCACAATCAGACCCGACGCAGTAGTTGTGTATCAACCTCTATTTGTGACTCTATTAGTAGTAATATCCGGAAGTACCAAGGCCTCGGAACCAGGTCTCACTAAGTGTCCGTCTCTTCAATAACCGCAGCCGCTAGTGGTGCCAAGTTCTCAGGTTGGGCTTGAGACTTCTTAGATAGTCTCGCTTGCTCCACTTCAGGAAGCTTTCCTTGGGGTGGAGCAGATAAGCTGGAGGAACCCCCCCAACCTTTTATTTAAGATCTAGATTATAAGAGTCCATCGAGTTCTCTGCAAACATCAAATTAGCAATTAGTTACATCTGAAGTAAAAAAGCTGAACAAATTCTACAAAAAAAGAGGACATCATATATACCGAAAGGAAAAGCTCTGCCTCACGAAGGTTTTCTATAGTATCTATCTTAGCTAAAGGATGAGACTCACTACTTTGGAAGAATGACAATTGTTTCTTCTTCGCAGGTCAGATCTCAGTATTAAAAGAGGAGTCAACACTGTGTGGGTCCCACAAAGTTGAGACAGTCTACCCAGTCTCTCATAAAACAAAGAAAACCACATCTTCCAATAGTGAATGGTGGACAGGGCTTTTCCTAAGAAATCTTTAGAAACTCGAGCAATGAAATAGTACTAGTCCTTAAGTTTGGATGCTTTCTTAAGTAGAAAAGAAGGTGAAACTAATGAAGAAAAGGCTCTAGGCCATGATGAAAAAAATGAATAACAAGCCCACATATTATTCTCCATGAGTTTGGGATGAGTTGAGATGGCGTAAGGTTGTAAAATGACAGGATTTCACAAAACAAGGGAGGAATCAAAAGGAGGAATCAAGCTCGAAAAGACTCTACATACAAGGCCAGTTCACTGGGCCAAGGAGAATTGGCTCACTCCCTAGATTTTGGAAGACTATACCTAAAGGGTGGTAGGATGGCCAAGCCATCACCTTCTTGGGCGATCTTAAGAAAATTCAAAGAACAGATGATCGACTCGATACCAGTGCCCTCCTTCCTAGAAGCTAAAAAATGATCCTCCATTACCTTGGTTGGGAAGAAGGAAGAGAACTACTCAAAAGAGAAACTAAAAGCTTTCTCAAGTGGTGAAAGAGAAGAAGACAAGGATGAAAAGAGTAAAACCCTAGCCCTCTACAGGCCTATTTATAAGCAGTACTAACAACTGTGCTCCTCAAATGGTAACTAGTTGAGATCTAACGATTTAAAAGGTTCTCCGAATGGACGCACACTGGGATAGGCAACACATGTGTCATTATTTCTGGATGCTTCGAAATGATCCTATTGGGAGATGCACTCATTATCTCCTCTGCCAGATTTTGCCATTATTTTTCAGACGATGACTCTTTGAAAGTTGGAATGTTGTGTCTATCGAAAGTAGTGGCCCATCGATTAAGGTTTATAGGAAGTGGCAAACTTGTCATCTCTGCTGCATTCTAAAAGACATCTCGTAGTCGGGTAGTTGAGAACTCCTCTCATATTAGATCATACCATCAATCGATAACCAAACTCTCTAAGTAATACTGAGCTGAGGACCAGCTGGCCTAGAGAATTGGGGGGCATATGTTAGGGGTAAATTATTTGAAGCCACATGGCAAGATTATATGCGTCGAAATAAGAGCCCAAGTATCAAAATAACCACCTGATCATCCAACAGTGGAGGATGAATTCTAGAATGCACTGAAGGCTAGTAAATAACAGTCTCGAGGCTATAAAAAGAGG
Source organism: Dioscorea zingiberensis (assembly GCA_026586065.1). Lineage (NCBI taxonomy): Eukaryota > Viridiplantae > Streptophyta > Magnoliopsida > Dioscoreales > Dioscoreaceae > Dioscorea > Dioscorea zingiberensis. Next base: position 50,321,387 of record CM048821.1, on the reverse strand, counting down.
TCCTCGGCTCACAAAGGAGGTATGCTTGTAAGCTGTATTTTGGATTCCAAGGAGATTGGTCACTAGAATCTCTCTCTCTCTCTCTCCTTCTGTGAATCTTTTATGAGTTCTTTTCTTTCTTTCTCTTGACTCTTTCTCTTTTCTCCATTTAAAGTCACAAACTTGAACTTCAGCGGTTTGATCTCTAGAGGCTAACCTGGGAAGGATGCGTTGATCTTGTGTAGCCGAAGCAACGAACAACAAGAGTCATCAATCACAGCCGACCTCTCCCTAAAAATCACCGGAAGCACTCCAACCTTTAATGATCTTGTTCACCTGTAGATCAAGATCTATTATGATCTTCAGGAGGAGTAGATCACTACATCAATATATTATATTATATTTTAATCAAAATACTCACATATAAAACCTAATTAACTTAAGAATTGAAAAACTGAGTCAATTTTCATTTTAAGAGCAGTTCAATAGTCTTGACCTAATTTGAACAATCCGAGCTACCACTCACTTGTTCAACAATTCATAATCCAAATTCTGGTTGTTATTCGGTTTAAGAATTTCAAATAATCAAAATCCATAGTTGATAGCATTGGTTGATAGGTAAATTAGGCTACAAAGTTACCCATATTCACATGTTAAATTAATTTGGGAGAAGAATGGGCAAGTCGAGCGATACCTCTTTCAGTTGAAAGGTAGTATGCTTTTGGTGGTCATCGTTTATGTTGATGCAAATATCGTTCTCCGTTAGGATTTGAACGGATTTTGATCAACAAGAGAGATGAGTTGAAAATTGTGGGAATTCTTTTTCCTTTTTGAGGAAGAGGTCGGTTATGATCGTCTATCTTCTTTCTTCTCTCCGTCGGACTCCCGGATGAAGAATTCCTTTGAGGATCGGCCTTCACGTATCCAACCCTATTTTGGAAGAGGAAAGAATCATGAGAGAAAAGGAATCAGAGTTCTCGTGCTCAAGGAGGACTCTCCGATGTTCAAGTTAGAACTCATAGAGAGAGAGAGAGAGAGAGAGAGAGAGAGAGAGAGAGAGGGAGAGAGGTTTTAGAAGAAAGATTTCATCCCTATAACAGGTATTGGAGACCTCCTTTTATAGCTTACTAACTTGACTTGCCAGCTTTTTGCCCCTTGGAGATTCATTTTGCGTCGTTGAATAACTGATTATCGAAGTCCCTGCCTTAATGGTCTGGATCATTACACGTATCTATTTGAATTCATAGATATTTTTCCCATAATACTTGCCCTCCAACTCTTAAGGTCGACCTACTTTTAGCTAGGTGCGGCCTTGGGGGTTCGATCTTTGGTTGGGGCATGATTGCATCAGAAAGGTTGCTTCGGTCACCTAGTCATGAAGTGTCTTCTATGGGTAAAACCGAGCTGGTAGGGTTGCCAATCGTGCTAACAGAAAAGCTGAGGATTTGGACATTTCCTCTTTGGACTTCGAGAATGCTCTTTAATATCTTCCCCTAAACCCTGATGACGATAAAGGTAGAGCTAAGGTTGAAGTTGAAGAGGGGGCTGGTGTTTCGACCTCAACTAAAACTGAGGCACATTAGTCTACTTCTCCATAATGACCTTTTGTATATTTTTTCTTCTTTTTACCTGTAAACTTATAAAATATCCACTTAATTACTAAAGAAATAAACTTTGACTTACTTCATCCACTTTTTCCATTGAATGAATGATTTGTTCTTCATCTTCTCGAGCTGGTCCAACTTGCTTTTTGAAATTTTGATAAGTGTTCAACTTTTCTAGTCATCAACTTTGGGACTTAACTTCCATAAGTTATTGCAGCCTTTAAATCTTCTGCTCGGACCAGAGTTGAAACGATGTAGTCCCTTAGGATTTGGTAACTCATGTCTTCGAACCCGGCTAGGGCGGATATAAGTAGGTGACTTATCTTTAAGAGCTTGGACAAGGTAGAGATGAGTTGCATCTTATCAAGGATGGGGGTGCTCAACTCTTTAAGGACAAGGTCCTGAGAAAGATGAGAAATAAACAGATCTTGTGGGCTTTGAGGATTCATCTGATTAAAACTTGGAAAGGGTATAGACAATCAACTGGCCCTAGAGGATCAATGATGTGCCCTAAAAAGGCTTGAACGGTCAAGCCCTAAAAAGGGTGGTCTGTATCAAGGTCCTCAGGTTTTAGCGATCATCTCTCCGTGCCCTGAAAGGGGATGGGGACAAATCTGATCATTGGGGATCGAATCCGTATTGAGGTCCTGAGGGTTTTAACGATTAGTCTCTGCTTGCCTTAAAAGGGGATGAGGATGATCTGATCCCTAAGGACCGAACCCATTCCCAAAATAAGAGCCAAATAGTCTAGCACTGAAAAGGGTGAGGAGTTAATTCAGGTATTGATGATTTGTTTGCTTGCCTCTAAAATGAGCAAAGATTCTTGAGCTTGAACTTCAGTTAGTGATTATCTAATCACATATGCAAAAAGGTGATTGATAGACTTCAACAAAAATCTTAAGACAATCATTGATAATATTCCCTCAGATGCTCAGCATGGAATGGCCTTTTAAGCAGTTTGCCCCCCAAGTCAATTATCTCAGATGTACTAGGTCAGATAACCCCTATAATAGTATATGGTCCTTCCTAGAATATGATGTTGGTTGAGCAACCACTATTGATGAGGACACGTCTGACCTCAAATTTAGTAATCGTAATAGTGACCACTAGAGAATCATCGTGAGTATGTTGGATTCCCTCTAGACCATTATCAGAGAAAGTAATAGGCTGCGTAGCTCTGGGTTTTTTTTCCTTGGTTGATTTGCTTAGGTAGAAATCCAAGTATAATTTTTCCGCGCAGAGCTACTTTCATCTTTACTAGTCAGGCAGGCCTTCAACAATTTAATGAATAACTCAAAACGGAGGTCGGCCTATTTTCGGAGAAGACAAACCTTCCATCCGTAGGTCTCATCGAATATACTGGAAGAGGTGTCATCATCAGATCAGGGCTTCGATCTCATCTTTCAACTATATGTATTCTTCAGTATCATAACCTTGATCTCAATGGAATCTGTAATATTTCCCTATATCTTTTTGACTGGCAATGAAACCAATAATGAATTCATTTTAGAGTGCCACTTAACGATCCTCTAATCTTGGATCTATATAAGGATCTCTTCTCTATTGGCATTTAATGGGGCGTAGTTGCAGAAACAAGCAACTTCTCTCTTCTGATTGCTTTCTTGGGGTTGGAACCTCGACTTATTGGAATGCTTTTGAAGTTCTTATCTCTGATTCCGTTCCCTCTAGTTTCTTTTGTTTAGTTTCTTCCTGCCTTGCCGCATATGGGTTGTACTTCGCAGGATAGCTGGGAACATCCTGCATATGATGTCATTGGGGCTCCATGGAACAACATCATGGCTTTGAAGGACTCCAAATGATCGACTGGATCTGAGATGCCATTATATGTCTCGATTGATAGCATTCTGAATCCCACTAGGAGTAGAGCATCAAGGATTTCTAAGATAAAGGGGGAAATCATGCAAGCAACACACCTAGGTCTTTCTTTCATTCCTTAGGAGACGACCTTGAACCGAGCTCTTGGAGAATACTAAGGTTGTGGCTTATGTGATCTTGTGCTAACTAGATGATGGTGGGTTTCTGCATCCCTCCTTATATGGACCCTGTGCTAACTTGAGAGCTAATTTACAGGGAATGTGCTTAATATTTAGAGTTAAATGTGTGTATTAAATACCAAATGACCATTGGTCTAGCGATAACTCGGGTCCTGTGCATTGGGTAATTCACTTGGTAAGCAAAACTCCAAGGTTCGAGTCCCAACTTCCTTAACGGAGGGAGCAGTTTGGGCAATTCACTTGGTGAGCAACAAAGCTCTGAAGCTCGAGTCCCTATCTCTATATGAGCACGGTGAGGGTTCAAGGGTGCTCGTTACATAAGGCCACATCGCCCTGTGGGGAGGCCTTTATGGTCTATGTAAAAAAAAAGTGTGTATTACTAGAAAAGATATGCGCATGTTTAGCTCTAATTCTTATTAATTGTAGAACTTGTGTGAGCTCACTCGGATTATGCATGTTTTATAGGATTGTGATAATTATAGGTATTAATTCGAGCTTTTTATAATTGTCTCAGGAAAGGTCGATTTTCGACCTTCATTAGGAGCTAAACAAGGAGGAGAATTCCTAGGAGCAAAGCAGAATGAGTCATGATCACAGCGAGCCTTTAACGAGCATAATCGACAGTGTGTGATACGTCTCTTATCAGGAGTGATATTTCGCCAATCATGCTATAGGGGACTGATAGAGGCTAGGATTTAATGTGATCCCCGGATTTTTCTAATTAATGGAATAAATCAAAATGGATTTAATAAAATTTTGGGCTTAAAATGACAAATTTCAAAAGAAAAAAAAGAATAATAATAAAATAATAAGGAAAGATGGAGGAAGTTTCTCTTTTGATTAAAAAAAATGAAATGAAATGATAAATACTACCGCCTCAAGGATGTTTCCTTGAAATTTCCTTTCTTCAATAAAAAAAAAATATTATTTTTGATTATATAAACCAAAGGATCTCATTTGTAGCGACCACACTAAGAAGAGAAGATAAAATTGAGAAAGAGAGAGAAAGCGAGAAGAGGAAGAGAGAAGGAGAGAGAGAGAAGAGAAAGGAAAGAGTAAGGAAAGGCAGAGAGTGGGAAATAGAGAGAGAAAGAGAGAAGGAAGGAGGAGAGAGAAAAAAAAAGAAGGGAAGAAAGGAACGGTCAGGGAAAAAGGAAGAAAAGGAAGAGAGGGAAAGAGATGGAAAAGGAGAAAAAGAAAGAAGAAGAAAAAGAAAGAAGAGGAAAAAGAGAAAGAGAAGGAAAGAGAGAAGAGAGAGAAAGTGGGTTTTTGAAATTTTTATGATGTTTTTTTAGTAATTATTTAGAGGAAACTCTGCCTGTTTAGTTGTAGCACCTACAGTAATCGGGAATCACAAAAAATCATTTTTGATGGTTCCACCAAAGGAGGGATTACCAGGTGAGTTGACTGCAGATGAACTCCAGTATTTTGACTTGTTTGTCGAGTGTTTTATCGATGTTTTTGCTCCTATTAGAGCCAATGTTTTATGTTTCGTATATTAATCAGTGTCTATGTCACGTGTGCACCGGTTGAAACATGCCTATGTCGGGGCTTAGGTCTGTGGGACCACCATATTTAATATATGCAGCAGGGGAGGCTGGTTATGTGAATGGAATTGTGAGCACCGGTAGTGCTGTTGAGATTGGGTGCATACGGACTAGGTACGGTTAATATATTTGTGATTTACACGAGTTTGTGACATGAGTATGCTAAGATTTATGCTCGTATGTCCGGTATGAATTTTGTTATGTTTTGACAAATATATATGTTACACAAGCTATTATTTTTGGAAATTAACCCTAGTGCAATGTTAGTCTCTCATTGGGCTAGTTTTAGCTCACAACTCCCACCATTTAAGTGTACATGAATAGATCAGGGTTAATTTGCCGACTTAATTGACTTGGAGTGGTACGGATCTGGAGATTGACGTGACGGCTAAGTGTATAACTGGCTCTGAGTAGATGTGGACTACAAAATTGATGAATAAAATTATTCGATTTTCAGCTTTAAGTATGGGAATGTACCTAATCTCTGAACATCTAAACTAAAGATACTGTGGCATGTGTAATTTAATAATCAGTACTGTATGACTTTAATAAAAGGTCAATTATATGTGCTATGGAAACCTGGGTTATTATATTTTGAGAAACGTTGCTTGATTTTGTGCGACGCTGCGCTAATGTACAACAGCTCGGGAGATGGTGTTTTGCGACATGTTGCTCATCTTTGTGAGACTCATCGCAGATCTTACTTATATAAAGAACTGTAGTGCCCTAGGGTTTTCTCATCTCAGTCTTGAGGCAACGATCCCGACTGGGTGGCGACTAGCTAGGGCGTGAAGAGAGCTTTATCTAGAGCACTGCCTAAGATTCGGAGAGCCTAGATTCATCTTGAGGAAGGGGAGTCTTCAATAAAGGCTAAGATCCGTATCCTCCTATTGTATCTTTGATTTTAGGTCTTATTTTGTGAACATGGATGTTTGTTTCTATGAATACCTTAAAGCTTTTGTTATGAACTCCATGTTTGTTGGTTAGAACGTTGTTCTAGGGTTGTATGATGTTCATAGACATGATTATCTAAAATATCTTTTGATTATGTGGTTTGTTTGTTGATCATGGTATGCTTGTGATATGGTTTTTCATTAAATTGTTAGTCGAAAGGTAATGACGAACATTTAGCTATACTTGCATTTACATGTATCTAGTTAATCATCAATCCGGAAGGCGATGACATATCTTAGGCATAATGACATGTGAATGTTAGTATAGATGGACCATGCATCGCAAGGTGGAAGGCTAGTATGACAAACCAACATTTGCCGCGGTATAGGAATATGTTGCGGGTCATCCATGGTCAGGGCTTGTCTAGGTCCAATAATGTCTCACTCCATCCCATCTGAATATGTGGTTGAGACCGTAGGCATATTCCTTAGGGATAAGGAATCAGTATTTACGTTTCAAACGTAAGAAGTCGCCTAGAGTGCTAATTAATAGCCCTTGCCATTTAGCTTGACAAACCATCTCTAATCAGAAGAGAAAATCTATCTTATGTCTAGACATCATGCAACCCTTGGTATCACTGATAGTTTCCTCTTAACTCTTCTTCATTTTATTTGCTTTTTTTAGGAGTTAGTTTAGTTTTGATCAGTTCTCTCTCAAATAGGCTGCTGAGGATTTGGAGTACCTTAGTAGGCTCCTATTCAATTAGCTTCCCACTCCTTTTGGAATCCACTAGGTACTTATTAGAATTTATTACTTTGACGAAATGTGCACTTGTGTGAGTGTGTGTATGCGCTCAACACCTATCTTTGGGTTCTGGGGCTTAAGTAGCTAATCATCGCCTTGCCTCCAATGTGTTTGTCATGGTGTTTTGTGGTGGTGATGGAAGTTGAGATGCCTACTGCTCCATGTTTCGAAGTGCTGGGGTGAGCGCTTCGATCTTTTCTTCAAGAACTTGATACCTCGAATCTTGTACTTCATCTCTCGATATTGTGCGCTGATCCTAAGGAGTTTCTTTAGCTTCTTAGACACCATTGCGACCTGTGGTATTGTCTTCCACTTGATCAGGGATGTGACTCCACTTTCCTCTTGTCATGGTTGAGTTTCATGACTTCTTGTTCAACAAGATGATGATCATCACATATAGTGCCAAATTGTTGATGCAAATATCCGCTTTTCATTGGGATCTGAACGGATCTTGATCAACGAGAGAAATGAGTTAAAAATGGTGGGAATTCTATTTCCTTTTTGAGGAAGAGGTCAACCACCGTCATCGATCTTCTTTCTTCTCTCCTTTAGACTCCTTGATCAAGAACTATTTTGAGCATTGGCCTTCACATATTCAACCTTGTTTTGGAAGAAGAGAGGACTGTGGGAGAAAAGGAATTCAAGCGCTCGAGTTGGGGAGGTGGACTTTCTAATGATCAAGTGAGAAATAGGAGAGGGAGAGAGAGGAAGAGGGAGAGAAAAAGAGAGAGAGAGAGAGAGAGAGAGAGAGAGAGAGAGGGTTTTCAGGAGAGAGGTTTCAGAAAGAGAGATTTCGTCCCCTTATTAGGGTATTGAAGAATTGCTTTATAGCTTACTGACCTAACTCGTCAGATCTTGGCACACTTGGAGATTAATTTCCCGCCATTGAATGACTGATTATACAAGCCCCTGCCTTAGTGGTCTGGATCATGCCACGTGTCCATTTGAAATTCATGGATATTTTTCAAATAACAGTTTATATGTTGAGAGAGAATATTTCTAGGTAGTTCTAATCAAAAGATTAACACCATAAATATTATCATGCATTATCCATGTATTCAATTGTTTGTATGTTAAAAAATACTATATAAAATTATATATATATAAACAATCTTAGTTTTGTTTTATATTAAAAAGAGAGATGAAAAGCTAATTAGATCTTATATAATCAAATCTTAACTTTTGTTGACATATTGTCGTAGAAAAGATTTATGCCCCTCAAGCACATGGTTTTAATGACGCTTTCTTTCTCCTTTGGTGCACACTAGCCACACTCTTGTCTTTGGTATCACCTAAAGGAAACATCGAAAATTTGAAAAACTCAAAGGAAATCTTTTGGAATTCTAGTGTGATTAGTTATGTATATATATATCTAGATTGATTGTAATAATCTTACTCAAACTCAAGTTTACGCAGTTATGTAGATATCAAGATCCCAAGGCAAATGCGGATGGTGATAAACTCTGACACAAATGATCGACCTGATCAAACCAAACCTAACCCATTCAACAAACTTGGAGCAGACTCAGTGAACCAGATTTGGACTCGAACTGAAGTTGTGGATCTAATTGAATTAGAACTAGACTCGGTGAACTAAATCTAAACTTGGTCCCTAACCAAGATCTTAGACGGAATAGACTTGGTTAGCAAACCTACTTCAGACCTAGTGAGACTCAATAAACCAAATCTGGATCTAGACTGTAACATCCCGGGTTTTCATAGCACATATAAGTGATTTTTTATTAAACTGATGGTTCATTTACACATGCCCTAGGACTTTTTTTAGTTTAGATGTTCAGAGATTAGGTACATTCTCATACTTAAGTTGAAAATGACATAGTTTCATTCATCAATTTTTATAGTCCACATCTACTCAGAGCCAGCTATACACTTAACCGTCATGTCAATCTCCAGATCCGTACTTGTGTAACATACATATTTGTCAAACATAACACAATTCATATCGGATATACTTGCAGAAATATTAACATAATCATGTCACAAATTTGTGTAAATCACAAATATATCAATCGTACTTAGTCCGTGTGCACCCAATCTCAACAGTACTACCCGTGCTCACACTTCCATTCACATAACCAGCCTCCCCGACTTCTTACATAACATGGTGGTCCTACGAACCTAAGCCCCGACATAAGCATGTTTCAACCGGTGCACACGTGATATAGACACTAATAAATATACAAAAGTAAATCATTCAAACATAAATGTTACCACTTAACATAAACTTTACCACGTATCATTTGTATAAATTCTCTCTCTCCTCTTTCTCTTTCTCTTTCTCTTTCTCTTTCCTACTTTTCTTCTCTTTTCTTCTTTTTCTCTCCCTTTCTTTTCTTTTTCTCTTCTCTCCCTGACCGTTTCTCTTCCCTTCTTATTTTTTTTATTTTTTTTATTTTTTTTCTTTCCCCCTCTCTTTTTCCTCTCCTTCTCTTTCTACTTCTCTCCCTCTCTTGCTTTTCTCTTCCCTGTTTCCTCTCCTAACCGGTTCCCTCTCCTCCTCCTTTCCTCTCTCTTCCCTTTCTCTCTCTCTTTCTATTCTCTTTTTCTTCCCCTCTCTCTATTACTTCTTCTTTCCCTCTCCCTTAGCTTCTGATGATCGGTTGTATTTATAGGAAAATGAGGCGGTGGAGAGGGCGTGGCTTCCACGAAGTTGCCAAATTATTTAATTTAATTTTTAACCCCCAAGCTTTTCCTAAATCACACATTAATTTGTATTTTGAATTCTTATATTAATTCATCCAACATTATGAATTCATCCAACATTATTATTAAAAAAATCCGGGCATCACATAGACCTAGGTGATGAACAAGATCTAGTGGACTTGATGGAGAAAATCTAACATATGGACTAGACCCAAATGATGGATTCATATCTTGATGTAGAAGGGCCACCCTAAAAGCTAAGGGATACCTTACAAATTAAGGGACAACTTAAAAGTGAAGGAACACCCTAAAAGTTAAAAGATACCCTACAAATAAAGGTATAACCAAAACATTAAAAATACCCTACAAATTAAGGGATACCCTAAAGTTAAAGGATATCCTTTAATGGAAAACAAATCAAATGATGTTTTAGAATCAAATTGTAAATAAAAAATGTGATGAATAAAATAAATTAAGTTTTAAACTTGACAAGAAATGAATTTAGAGTTCAGCAATGCAATTTTCAATTAAGTTTAAGTCCAAGGTCTATTTTATCTAAAATGACAAAATTACCCTTGTTCAAAAAACATACACACTACCTTTTTTTATTTGAGTCCTTAATGGAGGTTCACAAAATAATGTATAGGGTAATCAATAATAGAGGCTTTTCTACATTTGGAATTTAAGAACCCCCAAATATCAAAAAAAAAAAAAAAAAAAAACAAATTGTATTTGTGACTCAATAAATCATTTGGTATCTCATATCAATATATAATGTTTCTCATATGTTGATCAATAGTTTATAGTGGAAAAGGGTTAGGTGTGAGGCGCGGTTGTAGCCTACCCCACACTTCCCTATTTATTATGTATTTATCAAGGGAGTTGGAAAGTCTTTGTCCTTCAAACCAACTTCTAAAGGGGATTAATGGAGAATTAGGAAAAAAAAAAGTAAAAGTCCTTGTAGAAATAAGTTCTTTATTCTAAATTTAAATCATATCATTATCTTTCTATTCATTGTAGCAAGCCAAAATAATTGTTTTGTATGATATACTACAAATGATAAAATTAGTTTAAGTTTAGTTTTCAAAGTAGCTTGGTTGATATATATAACATGCAAACCTATAGGCAATTTCTCCCATATAAATTTAATTTTTATAATGTAATGAAAGTAATAATAATAATTTTTATGTTAAAGTTTTATTAAATGCTTTGTCAATTTGTAGGTATGTCAATTTCTCAACATTTAATTGCACGTGTTAATAAGTTAGGATCTCAAGCCGAAGAAAAAGAGGTAGAAGTGGAACCAAGTGTGCCGAATTTTAAATAAGGTCGAAAAAGGTTTGAAAGTTTGGGTTGTCTTTGAGGCATATAAATTAAAAAATAGAGAATAATTTACATAAATGCAAGTATTGTTACAAAATGACAAAATTACCCTTGTTCAAAAAACATACACACTACCTTTTTTTATTTGAGTCCTTAATGGAGGTTCACAAAATAATGTATAGGGTAATCAATAATAGAGGCTTTTCTACATTTGGAATTTAAGGACCCCCAAATATCAAAAAAAAAAAAAAACAAATTGTATTTGTGACTCAATAAATCATTTGGTATCTCATATCAATATATAATGTTTCTCATATGTTGATCAATAGTTTATAGTGGAAAAGGGTTAGGTGTGAGGCGCGGTTGTAGCCTACCCCACACTTCCCTATTTATTATGTATTTATCAAGGGAGTTGGAAAGTCTTTGTCCTTCAAACCAACTTCTAAAGGGGATTAATGGAGAATTAGGAAAAAAAAAAGTAAAAGTCCTTGTAGAAATAAGTTCTTTATTCTAAATTTAAATCATATCATTATCTTTCTATTCATTGTAGCAAGCCAAAATAATTGTTTTGTATGATATACTACAAATGATAAAATTAGTTTAAGTTTAGTTTTCAAAGTAGCTTGGTTGATATATATAACATGCAAACCTATAGGCAATTTCTCCCATATAAATTTAATTTTTATAATGTAATGAAAGTAATAATAATAATTTTTATGTTAAAGTTTTATTAAATGCTTTGTCAATTTGTAGGTATGTCAATTTCTCAACATTTAATTGCACGTGTTAATAAGTTAGGATCTCAAGCCGAAGAAAAAGAGGTAGAAGTGGAACCAAGTGTGCCGAATTTTAAATAAGGTCGAAAAAAGTTTGAAAGTTTGGGTTGTCTTTGAGGCATATAAATTAAAAAATAGAGAATAATTTACATAAATGCAAGCATTGTTACAAAATGACAAAATTACCCTTGTTCAAAAAACATACACACTACCTTTTTTTATTTGAGTCCTTAATGGAGGTTCACAAAATAATGTATAGGGTAATCAATAATAGAGGCTTTTCTACATTTGGAATTTAAGAACCCCCAAATATCAAAAAAAAAAAAAAAAAACAAATTGTATTTGTGACTCAATAAATCATTTGGTATCTCATATCAATATATAATGTTTCTCATATGTTGATCAATAGTTTATAGTGGAAAAGGGTTAGGTGTGAGGCGCGGTTGTAGCCTACCCCACACTTCCCTATTTATTATGTATTTATCAAGGGAGTTGAAAAGTCTTTGTCCTTCAAACCAACTTCTAAAGGGGATTAATGGAGAATTAGGGAAAAAAAGTAAAAGTCCATCTAGAAATAAGTTCTTTATTCTAAATTCAAATCATATCATTATCTTTCTATTCATTATAGCAAGCCAAAACAATTGTTTTGTATGATATACTACAAATGATAAAATTAGTTTAAGTTTAGTTTTCAAAGTAGCTTGGTTGATATATATAACATGCAAACTTATAGGCAATTTCTCCCATATAAATTTAATTTTTATAATGTAATGAAAGTAATAATAATAATTTTTATGTTAAGTTTTATTAAATGCTTTGTCAATTTGTAGGTACGTCAATTTCTCAACATTTAATTGCACGTGTTAATAAGTTAGGATCTCAAGCTGAAGAAAAAGAGGTAGAAGTGGAACCAAGTGTGCCAAATTTTAAATAAGGTTGAAAAAAGTTTGAAAAGTTTGGGATGTCTTTGAGGCATATAAATGAAAAAATAGAGCATAGTTTACATAAATGGAAGCATTGTTACAAAAAGTGTATTATTCTCCAAATTTGGCACCACCATCCACCTCAAAAGACATTTGGTTGAAGGTTTGTCCACATCATAAGAATGCTAGAACAAAGAGAAGCAATGCAACTTTTCTATCATTGGAGAATGATTTTGAAGGTGTTTCATCATGTTTCTTATCTTCTAGTATCTTTAACATGATGAAAAGTAGAGATACTGTTACATAGATGATCATAATGCATCCATACTCTTTCAACATGGTAGAACACTTTTGGTCCAATGAAATATTGAAAACAATAAATAGACAATATGAAAGAATATACATAAATACAATTGAAAATGATTGCATGAAATTATATGATGCATTATCCAAAGTAATGGTCGAAAGCTTATCTTATATCGCCAATTAAAGAAGACAAGCAGGAATTGCATCTGAAATAAAAAAGTTGGTGTGGGTGGTTAGAACTCATAGAAACTAATTACCCTTTTTTGTAGCTTCCAATTCAATTCAATGAAAGAAATAGTCAAAACACTTTTAAAAATCTTATTCAATTTATCTTTCTCAAGTTCCCAGTTGCATGGATTTGATGAAATTGTTAAACAATTTAACATCTTTGCAAAAAAAGGTTTGTATATTGATATTCCAACTAGTTGGAACTCTACTAATGATATACTTGTTGGTGTAATTATTTTTAATCAGTCTTTGGTCGATATGATGATGGTAGGGATGCCAATTATTAATGGTTATTATCATTTGGTGATTGACAAAAAACAAAGAAAATTATTGAATTTGTTAAAGTATTTTATGGTGTTACTCATGTTTTATTCTAGAATTGTGTATCATACCTATGGGATGATGTGAACTTTCAATAATGGCACGGGCGTGCAAGATGTGCACGGGCGTGCAAGAATGGCACTAGCACGTAGCACAAGGCGTAATATTGTGCACTGCCTCGCACACGGGCGTGCTGATGGTCGTGCACACCTCTGTCTATTTCTCTGTCTCCAGATATTGTTGATGACACGGGCGTTCCAATTGGCGCATGGATGTGTCCGTCGGGTTTCAAGTTAGGGTTTATCTAAACAGTAGTCGATTCCTATAAATAGTGGGCTAATGTTTGGGTTTTAATAATTGAGTCTTGAGAGGAGAAATATTATTATTTTTTGAGTGAGGGTTTTTTCTTGGGAGACGACGATCTTGAGGATTGTTCAAGCCATTGGTGTTTACTCATATAGTGATTCTTAGTTCCTCGCTCCCGTGGAGACATAAGCATATTTGCCGAACTCTACGTAAATTCCCTGTATTTGGTTTGAAAGTATTCTCTTTCTCTTGCCCTATTTTGTGTGTGTGGTTGGAGATCTTACTTGATAGGTTGTCTTGAACATTGATTGTGTGTGAGTGGTGCTTCCGTGGAGGGTGAATTATAGCGATTTACCCCAACAATTGGTATGAGAACTACAGGTTTATAGCTTGGGAAATCTCTGCATACGAGGTGCTCGACGAAGTTCCTGAAAGATGTCTTCGACCTGTAATGCAAAGGTGGGGAAGTATGAGATCGAGAACTTCAATGGGAAGAACGACTTCTCCTATTGGAAGATGCAGATCAAGAATTCGCTGATTTCACAGAAGTTACACAAGGCTTTCTTGGGGAAGGAGAAGAAGAAAAAGGATATGAGTGATGAAGATTGGGAGGATCTTGACATGGAGGCACGTGCTGCGATTATCCTTTGCTTGGATAGGGATGTCACCTTCTTGCTGAATGACGAGGAGACGGTGACCGACGTGTGATTGAAATTGGAGGCCAATTTTATGACCAAGACATTGACGAATCCATCTACATGAAGACCAAGTTGTATACTTGCAAGATGGAGGAAAGCACCTTTCTCCGGGACCACATAAACAAGTTTGAGAGGATAATTTCGAGCTTGAAGGATGTGGATGTCAAACTAGATAACGAAGATCAGGCCATACTATTGTTATTATCTCTGCCACACTTGTTTGAGAATTTGGTACAGACTTTGATGCTTGTGGGCGACATTCTTTCCATGGATGAAGTTAGAACGCTACTATTATCATATGATCTTAGGAAGATAGCTACTGGGGGAAGAGTTGACAAGGAGTAGGCACAAGAGCTGGTTATCAGAAGAAGATCAAATGAAGAAGGAAAAGGACAGTGAGGCAAGTCAAGATCAAAATCAAGACCTATTGCAAAAGTGATTTGTTTCAATTGCGGAGAATTTGGGCATTACAAGGCAGATTGTTCCAATAAGAAAGTAAATTGGAGGAAGAAGAACAACAACAACAAGGGGAAATATGACAAACAAGAAGCAAGTTTTGCTTCGGATGGGGACAATGAACAATGTTACATGGTGAGTCAAGGTGGAGATATATCCGGGAAGTGTATTCTAGATTCTGGTTACTCCTACCACATGTGTCCGACTAGGAGATGGTTTTCTACCTATGAGAGAATAGAAGGTGGAACTGTTTTGATGGGCAATGATCATGCGTGCAAGGCAGTTGGGATTGGTTCATTCTGGACCAAGATGCATGATGTGATGATCAAAACTTTGACAGATGTAAGATATGTCCCAGAATTGAGAAAGAATCTAATTTCTCTTGGTGCATTGGATTCCGTAGGTTACAAGATTGTGACAGAGAAGGGAATTCTGAAGGTTGTTCATGGTTCTATGGTCGTGATGAAAGGTGTTCGTCATGGCAATCTATAAGCTTTGTTGGACATGACAGTTACTGATAATGCCACAGTTGGGATCTCAGGAAGCAGCAACCCATCAGATTGCACTACACTTTGGCATTTGCGTCTTGGGCATATGTCAGAAAAAGGGTCTAACTTTGCTTAGGAAGGAAGGCTTGTTGAAGAATTTGAAGAAACATTACATGGAGTTTTGTGAGAATTATGTGTATGGAAAGGCACACCGGGTCAAGTTCGCTACAAGAAAACACAGGAGTAGAGGAGTATAGGCTATGTGCATACGAACGTATGGTGACCGGCTAAAGTTGCTTCAAAGGGAGGTTCTAGATACTTTATCTCATTTGTCGATGATTATTCTAGATATGGTTGGGTATATTTTCTCAAGCATAAGAATGAAGTATTTGAGATATTCAAGCAATGGAGAGCAATGGTTGAGAATAGAACAGAGAGGAAGGTGAAGGCAGTCAGATCAGATAATGGTATAGAGTATGCTAAAGGTGCCTTCAAGGAGTTCTGTGATCAGGAGGGCATTGTTCGACACTGGACAGTCAGAGACAAACCACAACAGAATGGGATCAGAGAGAGACTGAACCGTATACTACTTGAGAGGGCTAGATGCATGCGATCAAATTATGGTTTTGGTAGAGTCAATCGCTACAGCTTGCTACTTAGTGAACAAGGATCCACATTCTATTTTGAATGAAGATACACCTTATCGTAGGGTGGTCAGGGGAACATGCAGATTATGATAAGTTGAGAATTTTTGGTTGCACAACTTATTATCATGTCAAGGAGAATAAGCTTAATCCCAGAGCCAAGAAGACAATCTTCTTGGGACATGCAAAGGGAGTGAAAAGCTATAGCCTATGGTGCTTGGAAGATTTGAAGTTTGTGATTAGTAGAGATGTTACCTTTGATGAGAACTCCTTACTAGGTTTGTCAAAAGCTATGATGCCTACTGATGGTGGTGGTGAAGAGTTGATGGATCTGAAGACCAACAAGGTCCTATTCATCTTCAAGAAGAAGCTCAAGGAGACACTCATGCTAAGGAGGTTGATGAGCTCAAACATGAGGGGGTTCAGGAAGATAGTACACAAGCACTACAGCAGCAGCAGTCAAAGTCTTTAACTACTCCTAGGCCAAAGAGACAAATTAAACTAGTTCAGAAGTTTGGATTCGACGAACCTCTGAGACACTATGGGCAGACAAATTTGGTCGATTATGCACTCTCGGTGGAGGATGATGAGCCGGTCACCTTCAAGCAAGCTATTCGAGATACAAATAGCGAGAGATAGTTGGTTGTTATGGAGGAAGAGATGGAGTAGCTTCGGAAGAACCAAACTTGGGAAGTTGTCCCATTGCCCTTGGGGAAACATGCTATAGGCTGTAAGTGCGTGTGTGCAAGAAAAAGGAAGATTTCTCCAAGTTATGTGGCACAAGGTACATGTCAAGACCAGTGGCCAAGGGTTTTGCACAGAAAGAAGGGGTGGACTACAATGAGATTTTCTTGCCGGTAGTGAAGCTCGATTCGTGTATTGTTGAGTTTGGTAGCTCATGGTGATCTTGAGCTAGAGCAACTTGATATGAAGACAACCTTCTTACATGGTGACTTGGATGAAGAAATTTGCATGCATCAACCAGAGGGGTACAAGATTGAAGGGAAGGAGAATCAACTATGTCGCTTGAAGAAGTCACTTTATGGTCTGAAGCAATCTCCTCGATAGTGGTACAAGTGCTTTGATTCCTTTATGCTCAAGTGTGGGTACTCCAGAAGCAAATATGATCGTTGTGTTTACTTCCGTAAAATCAATGGTGGTACATTCATCTATCTCCTATTGTATGTGGATAACATGCTTATTGCGTGTAAAAGTACGGTGGAAATAGATAAGTTGAAGTCTCAGCTTAGCAAGGAGTTTGAGATGAAGGACATGGGCGCTGCTAAGAAGATCCTTGGCATGGAGATTAGAAGAGAGAGATCAAACCGTAAGCTATTTCTACATCAGAAGAGTTATTATGAGAAAGTAATAGCAAGGTTTGGAATACAAGATGCAAAGCCAGTGGTGACTCCGTTGACTTCACACTTCAGACTCTCTGGTCAGTTATCACCTACTATAGCTGAAGAAAAAGAGCAGATGGCTCGAGTTCCTTATGCTTGTGCAGTAGGCAGTTTGATGTACGCAATGGTCTGTACGCGCCCCGACATTTTACAGGCAGTAGGTATGGTCAGCAGATTTATGGAAAATCCAAGACGACCTCACTAGGAAGCGGTGAAATGGATTCTGAGGTACTTGAAGGGTACCACTGATGTTGGTTTATGCTTTGGTGGAGAATTATGTCAGTTGAGTGGATTTGTGGACTCAGATTATGCTAATGATCTAGACAAATAACGATCTGCTACTTGTTATGTATTCAAGATATGTGGTACTCCAGTAAGTTAGGGATCGGTATTACAAGCCACAGTTGCACTATCTACCACAGAGTCTGAATATATGGCTATGGCCGAAGGGGTGAAGGAAGTTTTTTGGTTATGGGGATTGAGCAGAATACAGTGGACTTGGAATGTGAGAGTCAGAGTGCGATTCACTTGGCGAAGAATCAGGTTCACCATGCTCATACCAAGCATATTGATGTCCGGTATAACTTCGTGCTGGATGTCATAGAAGAAGGATCTATTTCCCTGGCGAAGGTGCATACAAGTGATAATCCTGCTGATATGTTCACCAAAGTAGTACCAAGAAGCAAGTTCCAACATTGTTTGGACTTGCTCAATGTTAGCAAGTGCTAATGAAGGGGCATTTCGGGGCTGAGGATCGTCTATATGAGCGCGGTGGAGATACGCTACCTTGTGTGGATTGCTCGAGATTGATTGCAGCTTGTTCGATCCACATTTGGGTTTCAAATGGGAACTAGGTGGAGAATTATGAGATGATGTGAACATGCAACAATAACACGGGCGTGCAAGAATAGCTTGGGCACGCAACACGAGGCATCATATTGTGTACTGCCTCACACACGGGCGTGCTGATGGCGCACGAGCGTGCCGATTGGCACACGGGCGTGTCCATTGGGTTTCAAGTTAGGGTTTATCTAAATAGTGGTCAACTTATATAAATAGTGGGCTATTGTTAGGGTTTTAATAATTGTGTCTTGAGAGGAGAAATGTTATTCTTTTTGAGTGAGGGTTTCTTTTTGGGAGACGACGAGCTTAAGGATTGTTCAAGCGAATGGTGTTTACTCATATAGTGATTCTCTGTTCCCTGCCCCCATGGAGACGTAGGCATCTTTGCTGAACTCCACGTAAATTCCATGTGTTTGGTTTGTGAGTATTCTCTTTCTCTTGCCCTATTTTGTGTGTGTGGTTGGAGATCTTTCTTGACAGGTTGTCTTGAATATTGATTGTGTGAGTGGTGCTTCCGTGGAGGGTGAATTATAGCTATTTACCCTAACAATACAGCTAATTTGTTCTTACTAGAGATTTGGAAAGTCAAAAAAAAAAAAAAACAAACAAACAAACTTTATTCATATGCATAGTCTCTTGATTGCTTTATGCAAAAATGTTATTGTTAATATATGGTAAATTTGATAAATATTGGGGTGATTGTAATATGTATTTTAGCTAGGCTTGACCCAAGATATAAAATTATTTTAATTGAATTTTGCTTTCATAGAATTTAGGGAAAATTATTTATAGGTCCCTGGAAAGTTTCAAACTTCCCAAACAGTCCCTCTAACATTAAATTTTCCCAGATAGTCCCTCCTTTTCTATAAAGTTATTTTTCAACCCCTAAGTCTCACTCCATCTGTTACTTTTTGTTTAAATACCAGCTTTGCCCTTTATTTTGGAGAGAATTTTCCCACCAAATCATGTAATAAGTTTTTAATCTTGTACTCCACCCATCACATCATCACCTTTTTGCCATTTTTTTTTACCTATTTTTTGAACTTTTTCCCAGCTTTTTGTTGCAAGCTTCTGGTCTTCTTCTTCATCAATTATTTTGTTGCAAGCTTCTGATCTTCTTTTGATCAGATCCATTTGCTCTCCAGTGTGACAAGCTCTGTGTCCATCTCTTCCTCGGGGAGTCACCGCCCAAGGCTAGTCGAAGAAACATCCACCTTCGCCGTGAGTTCCTTTTCTCGTTTTTCTGAAAGAAGTTTTTCATATCTCGTGCAGTTTAAAACCATGTCAATATAAGATGCTCGTGATGTAGGTTGTCAATGGAGACTTTTTGTGCAGTCGCCAAATACAAGGGGGAGGAACGAGTGTTGCGGTTTACCATGTTGAACTCTTGGGCGTCAATACTAGCCGAGATATGTCAGCGATGGGATCTTGAAGTTTCCCAGTTAAAGGTGAAGTTTGTCACACAGGATGCACACCGAACTGTTTTCCAAATTGATACCGAGGTGGACTTCCAGCGTATGTGCCCCATATACTACGTGTTCAACAGCGCTGTCGTCGACCTCAATGTCGATACCGTTGAAGAGGCGGTGGGCATGCCCACCAGCTTCTCGTTATTGTCATAAATATCATGCCTTCTCTTGGATGAACCAACCAACTAGTTAGAGTGTCAATGCTCCATTTTATATTTCTTGTATTTCATGTTTCCGCTTAAATATATGTGTTTCCGATTATTATTAGTTGTTTCCGTTTAAAGTCCATGAAGTCATCGGGAACCATATTCTTCCCCTTGAGCAGTGTGTATAGATGGTCTCGAGTTGTGAATGACCATTTGTTCTTCCATACGATGGTCCTGGGTGGTAAACGACATGTTAAACGGAACTCAAAAGCTTTAAGCAGAAAAACCCTAAATTAAGCGAAAAATCTTACACAAAAACTCATAATATTAAGCGAAAACTCATAATTTTTCACGAAAACTAAGAATGTTAAGCGAAAACTCATAATAATAAACCAAAACGGAAATAAATAAGCAAAAAATTTGTTAATGAACAAACAGAGAGCTTACTTGTCAGTTTTGTAATTGAGATACAACCCAATTGTTGCTTGCTCCAGCTCTTCCAGCCGTATGAAACCACCGGGAGAATTCTTGGCGATGGGAAGCTCACCTATGCCCTGACATGCACAATATACCGTTTTGCTTAAATATATGGTTTTCAGCTTATATTTCGTTGTTTCCATTTAATATTTTGACTTTCTGCTTAATGTATTATATTTCCAGTTAAGGGTTTTAGTTTCGGCTTAAAGATTAATGTTGGTTGGTGATATATCAACCCATAGGAGGAATTCATTCTCGAAGAGATCAACCAAGGTACATTTTCACCCTAGCAAGGATTTCTAGAAACTTAAACGGAAACAATCTTTTATAAACAGCCTTTGTTAAACTCTTTTAGTCTATGACAAATCACACTATGTCAAGTCACGATTTAGTGCTTCTCTTCTATCTTGCCTACTTCTGATTTCCCATTGTCGCGGTTGATGTCGTCCATCAGTATGCATGTGACATAGAACAAACGCATGAAAGGTACGTCGCACGCATGCTAATGGACGACATCGGCCATGACGGTGGGGAATATAAGGCGGGCAGTAAAGCAAAGACACACTGAACATTTGTGGGTGACTTGTTTAACAAACGTTGTTTCCGTTTAAAAGATATTGTTTCTGTTTAACAAATATTGTTCAATTTAACAAACAATGTATATGATTATATATGGTTTCTGCATGTTAGAAAGTATTAACATTTAACACTCATATTTGCTGATAGGAGATAAAGAAAACTACTACATTAATCAACTGTTAAACAACACAATTCAAAAATGGAAATAAAGAAGACTTCTTTAGAACAACGCAAGAAAGAAGAAGATTAAAAGGATGTTGCAAACAAAGCAAGGAAAAAAAGATAAGAGGGTCCAGGACCAGCAACAGGAGACAGACGATGTGATCCACACAGAGGACTGCATGGCCAACGATTACACGAATCCAGTGAAAATGAATTTTATACCGAAGAAGAAATGTTATGCCGGTTTCATGTGGTTGGACAAGCTAGAACAATCAGCAATTAGGATGTTTCTAAACTTCAAACTTGACAAGTAAGTTTTCCGCTTATAATAATTACTTTCTGCTTATAATGTTGTGTTTCCACTTATATCTTTTGGTATCCGCTTGCTTTCCACTTACTTTCTGTTATTTTCGTTTAACATTCAGACTTTCCGCTTAATATATTCTAATCTCACTTGTTGGGGAATAAGGTGGCCAGGGGTATTCTTCGTGGGAGTGAGGTGGCGAGCTATGACTTGTTAGTATTAAGACCTACCGGTTTAGTCCACCATGCGCTTCTCATCTCGAGCAATTTTGCGGCTATTTAATTCGCCCAAATCCCTTTTCCATTTACGAGGCTTTGGCCCGCTCCGTGTCACTTCATGTTATCCAGGCGGCGCTTCCTTTCGTTGCATATAAACGGGCGAAGTTATATTGACAGTTCCCGGAAGCCGACGGAAACCGAAAAGTCACGCGAATCCTTTGTGTACCCTCCCTCATTGCCCTTTGTTCTTTAAATAGCCCTCGATGGGGCACACCCTCCTCACTCTTTCCTCTATAGGGTTCCCAATCTATCCCCCTCGAATGGATCCTTATTGGTTGCGCAGATCGCTATGGGAACTCGCCGGAGGACCTCGACCGACCCAGAGCCCCGAACTCCAACAGAGTGCAGAGGCTCGAGATTGCAACCACCTAAACATGTCTTGGAGGGTATTTTTGTAATATTAAATATTATTTACCCACATTATTCTAAATCCATGCTTTTGGGGGCCCAGCCAGCACATTGTTTTAAACTTTTAAATTCATGCTTATGAGGGCATTTTCATAATACTGAATGCTATTTTCCCATAATATTTTAAATCCATGTCTTGGGGGGCCAACTCTGACATCCTTTTTCAATTAATGTTTTGGATGGCATTTTCGTCATAGTTGAGCAAAAGTAACTCTGTTAGTGAACAGAAGGATTAAAAAATCAAAGTCTCAAAAAGGAGGGATGTTTTGGGATACTGCAAACTTAGAAGGACTTTCTGTGGATTTGTAAAACTTTGAGGGATGTTTTATTCATTACCAGTAGAATTTATTCATATTTTTAGTGTGAAAGCAAAATTCATGAAATCAAACAAAGACTTCGGGAGATTTATGTAATGTATGTAACTAGACAATCTTATTTTGCTACTTCAAATGATACACGTCGTGGAATAGGACACAATATTTTAATACTATCTTCAAATAATACATATATCTCTTATGGTAGAAAGCATAAAATCATAAGTAGATTAGAGTTTGATGATTTTATACGAGAATAACATTATGCGACCTATCAAGAATGAGTTTGGAGATTTATTTTGAAGGTGTTTTGAGACTTGATGTCGAAGTAGATTCTACATTCGATGTTTTAGCTGGGTGGAAACTTAGTGTTTGTAATTTTGGATTCTTTCGAAGATGGTTTGTGACATACTTTCACTACTTGTTACTACAATAGCATTAGACTCATCATTCAGTAATGGAGGTAGATTGTTGGACAAATTTTGCTCCTAAAATAGTTTATGAACTTGTATTTTAGATTGGCTTAGACCCTAACATAAAAATACTAGATATAAGATAAAAAAGTTCAATTGTTCTCAATTCTTTATATAATTTATTTTAATTTTTTAAAACTTATATATATATATATATATATATATATATATATATATATATGTGGAAATGTTAGTGTGAGGCCGGCTGCGCTTGCTGCCAGCCCGCTATGTGAGACAACATAGCAGGGCCGAGCCCGGGCCACCCAAGACCCGACCCGACCCGATCATGCAGTCACATAGCGGGCCGGCCGCAAGTGCGGACGGCCTCACACTAACATGACTATATATATATATATATATATATATATATATACGGGCTTGATACTATGCGGCCGGCTTTATCACTGTGCAAGTGTTGTCGCCTCCATTTGACCTACTTGCACAGTGTATTGAGGAAATCCAGCCGTATGGATGGAAAGAACATCGAAAAATAAGCTAACATGTCAATTTTCATACAATTTAGGAATTTGTAGGGTCTTCATCTTAACAGGTGAAACTTATTTTTCGATGTTCTTTTCATCCATACGGTTGTAAATCCTTAAAACATATTCCAAGGGCTAAAATGGGAGGCGACTTTATCAGAACAGTGTTCCGGTCAGCCTGATTGTATCATGCCTATATATATGAGGCATGATAAGGTACGGTCGGTTGTAACACTGTGCATTCCCTTTCGCCTCCCATTTGGCTCCTGGAGCATGTTTGAAGGATTTCCAACCGTACGGATGGGAAGATCATCGAAAAATAAGCTAGCATGTCTATTTTCATATAATTTGGTGACCGTTTGGTCCTCCCACTTAACGGTTGAAATGATATAAAAATAGACATGCTAGCTTATTTTTCGATGATCTTTCCATCTGTATGATTGGAAATCTTTCAAACATGTTTCAGGGGTCAAATGGGAGGTGATTACAAATTGCATAGTGTTACGGATATATATAAATAATGAAAAGCAAGAAGATGAACTTTGACTAAAGATTTCTGAATTGATTAATAGTTCTTAAGATAAAAGGTATAATTAATTTAAATTTTAACATCTTTATGTCTTTTTATTCTTTACTTTTTATGTTTATTATTATTTTTAATTAATCTTTATGTTTTTCTTTGTTATAAAATCAAAAGGCAAATAATCAAAAGGACACTTATGGTAGAAGGTATAATTATATAATTTTAACTTAGAATTTAGCATTTTTATTTGATTAATTTCTAATTTTATGATGAATTTCGTTTATGATATTTAAATTTGACTGTTAATGATTTATGAATTTGTAACGTTCTTCAACCAAGATATCTTTTAATTATTTTGATAAGATTATAAACTTGGACACATGTTTCAATGTTTGTGTTGGGTTAAATATAATACAAGGACACTTGGATGATTGAGATTATAAATTTACATTAATGTTCACAGAATCATATTTGCATTATAAATTATATTTTTAATATATGAAATTAAAATATTTATTTTCTATATTTATGTCGTTGAGCATTGGTTTCAGAATTCAATCTTTTGTTTTATCTTGTTAGTTGAAATCTTATGACATTTTATTTATTGAAAATATTATACACTTTATATGTTTTTAGTTATATAGAAGTATAGAAAAAAAAAATCAACTTTATAATTTTTAGCTTCAATTTAAATCAAGTTGGGCTGGAGCTTTAAAATTTAAATCTAACTCTTAATTTTGAATTAAAACGAGTTAAGCTCAAACATTCAAAATAAAATAAAAAACAAGTCCAAAACAAATCTATTTGAGCTAATTTCTAACCGATCAAGTTTGGTGACTTTACAACCCTAATGCCAATGAAAACATTTTTTCCACACAAACTAGCAAAAGTATTTAAAAAATATCAATTGGAAAGTCTTTTTGCACATAAACAGAACTATAACAGAGTGGAAACGTAAAAATAAAAATGAACCTTTACAGGAATTCCATTAGAGGCATATATTTTAAATTTTAAAAAGAAATTTCATATTTGTTTTACAAGAGAATGCTCAGTATTCAGGCAAGAAGGGGATTTGAAAAGAATCTAATTGGTATATAGGTAGTCAATAAGAAATTCGAAAAGAAGAGGCATATATTTATCATCCATTGAAAAATCAAACAAGAAAACGAGAAAACAGATGAGATGCTGACTAGGTAATACTGCATAAAAAGAAAAGAAAATAAAGAAAATACAAAAAAGAAATGATAGGTAGTTCATGGAAAGTAAGGATAATAAGAAAAGTTATAGATGAATCTTTAGCCTGTTGTGACTCTTTACCACTAAATTGAAAGCTAAGTTAGTGACTTCAAAAGGAAACAAGAGTTTATAGCTCTTACAATGATGAAATTCAAGAGAGATTTAAAGGGGCACAACAAGCCCGAGTTTTTGAGAGCTTTGAAGTGGAAAAGCATTCATAGCACAAAAAAAACATTGAGTCAAAACCTGATGAAAACTTGTGAAGTGTGGAAGTGTGTAACAGAGTTGTAGTGTCAGCTCGCCAATAACTAAATATCAGAATCATCAATAGCTGTTTCTATAATGTCAATGCAGAAGCCGACCGACTTGCCTGAAGACATTGCTTCTGCTAGCTTCAATCTAGCTAGTTCATGACGCCGAAGCATTAAAATGGTGTTCAAGACTGACCATCTTACCTGAGAATTCGCTTTCTTCTGGGTGAACCCTAAGCTCTTAAGTAGTTTATCCAACTGTCACATATGTTGAAGAATTAATAGCTGGTCAAGCTAACTAAGATAGATCACAAATAAGTTTCTGGGTGTTTTAACTCAAACCTTATCAATGTCACCAAGTCCTCCCTCTGCGTAATTGAAGAGAAGGTACTCTGTTGCTACACCAGCAAGTGCTATGCAGGAGAATTTGTTCAGCATCTGCCAACAATTGCTTCAATTTAGGTGCAAAGGTATATGCTAAGAAAAGCATCAGATTTGAAAAGAAGGCACTAATAAGTGCAAGTGTGCAACCACTGTTAATATGAACTTCTCGCGCTATAGATGGCTAAAATTTACTAGAGGCTCCAAGAGCAGTTCATTTTGCTTCTATAATGGAAGTATATCATGTTTCGATAAAAATATTGTGACAAAATTCTCACCCGGAGGAAAAGATCCAAGTAACAGGCACTTCAAGGTCATAACCATAACAAATACAAAATAAAAACTCATCAAATATAGAAAAGTTACAAGAGAGATAGTCTATCTCAGGTTATATTTATAATGCATGGAAACAATACCAGATGAGGAGACAGTCCACTCTACATAAATATGTAATGATCTCCAAGAAAATAACAGTCTCAAAGAAATTTTCTGTTGATCAATTTCGGGAAAAATATAATAAAAATATTACAGAAGAAAGAGTTATTTTCTCACCTTCGCAGAAACTTTTCCTGTATTGACCTACATAGCATAAAAAGACACTGAGTTAATCTTTTTCGTTTCCATGGAGCAAATCACTACTCAGCAAGACAATAAGGCTGGGATCAAACAGAAACCAGTTATCTACTTTGCATATGAAGACTGCAAAAGTTTCCTGCTGATAGCACAGAAACACAAAAGCACAAATGACATTTAAGGAAACAAGAAATCTCATTGATTATTTTGCAGCATAAAAAAGGTAATATATAGGTAATATACACCCTATCTCACACCATGAATATCATGTCTCTAAACAGTAGATCATGTAATTTAGAGCACACAAAGTAAGATGAGAATAAAAATAATTAACAGAAACTCTTACTTCTTCAAGGAACTCAAAATCCACAAAAGCCGTTCCTGCTTGTACATTAAGGGACCCTTCCTTTCTTAAGGCTTCTAAACTTGATAGTGTATATCCTCTCGGAAGAACTCCAAGCAAGTAGGCTATTAAAAAGTGGCCAGCCTCATGCTGCACAAAGATACCATCCTCAGAAATTCAGCTCCTGAAAAAGGATGATAACATCATGCCAAAGATGCATGAACAAGATACTTAGATTCTATATAGTATTACAGGTCTTCAGCTTTAGTAAAGAAAAACAACAGACCATGCAGGAAAAATGTTAGGTCTGCAGAATCATAACAATTTGCAGGACCATTATGATCTCTCCCTCACTGAAGTTCTTGAATTCTAGGACTTAAAACAAAAGCACCTCAATTAAGCAATTTATACTTAAAAATTGGATGCCTGCAACAATAAATAAAATAGATCAAACACCAGGGGAAACTAACAAGAAACTGGCAGTGCTATAATTTATGAGATTGTAAATTATAAGGTATATCCAAATAGATTACCCAGAGTAAGAAACAATGTAGGAGAGTTAACTTACCTGAATAACCCTATTATGATATTTTTGGCTGACGATATGAGCAATTGTATCTAGCAATAAATTACTCACTCCTCCATTAAAAGATATCTGTAAGTTGAAGTCAGTGAGAAGCCACATCATAATACCAAACTTTTAATTACAAGGAGCGATAAAATGTACCCAATATAAAAAAAAAACAATTAGATAAGGATTATAATCAAATAAAAACATAACAATCAAATAATATGAAGATTTAGGCATGACAGTGAGTGGACAATCAATAGCCGCTAATGTCTCTAATAAATTGAACCTTAAATTCTATATGGGCAGTCTACAAGAATTGCATCTAGAGCAACAAGAACAGAAAGGCCCTCAATGTGGGCACACTACTAATATATTATGGTTTACAAATCACGTGACTGTAACTGAACCTGCAAAAGTTTTATCTGATATCAAGCAGTATGCATTCCATGTTCAATGGCACAGCATACAGAATTCTAAATTGAACACTAAAAATCATTGCAGAAAGCTCAAATAAATGCATCCAAACACATTGCCAAATGCTGCGGCAAACCAAGGATCTCTAAATTGACTCTAATGTCACATACTCACATCCATGCATGACCATAAAGATGAAGTAACTACTATGATAAAAGGTTATACTAAAACGATCAGAGAAGTGACACTAAAAGAGAAAATATTTTAGAAACACACATCGAATTTTTTACATTAAACTAGTGGTGTTATATTTAACTATAAATTAAGGAATTACAATAGCTAAAAAAATGTTTTTCGTTTACACAACTTCTAAATATCCTAACAACAATGCATGAGAAGATGAAAATAGAATAATAAGTACTGCCAGTGAAATCCAAGAGAAGCATAAATTAGTACTTAGTACCCTTAGCAGAATTGACTTACCAAATCCAGTGACCACAGAAACAGCAATCCCAAAGAAAAGTACAATATTTGTGATTGGGAAAACCCAAATACAATCCAAGCAGAAAATCCTCCTAAAAGTGCTGCAACCTGAAGATTTCTCTCTATTGCTCCCAGTGTGCCATCCACAGGTGACAACAAAGAGGAAGTATCAATACCATTCAATTTCAGTTCATCCAAGCTATAAAGTCTTTGTGGTACCTATGCCAAAATCTTTGGTAAAGTAACAGCTAAGAAATTGCCCATCAAGGGTAAGAAAACAGAGAAGAGTAAGCCACATAAAACACATAATGGCCCCACAAAAGATGAATACAATGGGGGGGAATAAGGCCTTGACAAAATGAAGACAACCCAGATCTTGCAGCATATACCAAAAGTACCTTTTTCTATGTATGTGACAGGGAGTTTCATTTGACTACACATCTATCATACAAAAAGGAGGCAAGGCAATAACAACTAAAAGGCTCAATCAAGTATAGAAAGTGTTCTCATGAAAGAGTTTGATCCAGAGATTCAAATGCACACAAAACATATGCATAGCACCAAACTGTATTTAGATCAAGTATGATTTATGAATATCATGAATTAAATCTTCATGGGCATATATGCATAAATCAGTATGAATACTTAACTTTCTCATCAGGGTCCATCATACCAAACTCAGCTGACAAATGTAAGAAGCATATAAAAGCACTTCACAATGGTTACCCAAGTAGTAAGACACCGATTACCCGCGGAGGTTGTTGGTTGAAGTTCATCATGTGCAAACATAACATACAATTGTACATAAACAGAAGCAGATGGTGGTATAAATGTAAAAGGATACTTTTGACAAGACTGAATAAGACAAGAAGACCTGGTGAATGGTTAGCCCAAACTTGATTGAGAATCCTCCAACTTTCAAGCTATGGCAAACAAATTAGAAGTTCAAATATCATATGATTTCAACCAAAACCAAAGGCCCAAAAGCTTAGTGTAAGGCAGCAATATCTCCTGTCTCTTCAACTTGGTTGCTAATGCAACATATAGAAGGTTCACCTCTAAACAGCAAGGAACTCATTATAGATAAGACTGTTGAATTTTGGCTTAGGGGAGAACCATCCAAAATTTATTTGACATAAAGGCTAATATTAATAATTATGCAAGTCATAGTAAATCTTCCAAAGCAAATCGCCAAGACCAATATGTTTCATTTCATTAAATCCACTTAGTACTAGGAAAAAGGAAATACAACCTGCCTTGCTGCACCGAAGCACCTAAGGCCACCAGGCTTTCCCTGCAAATCATTGACAAGGGCCAAAGCTTCTCTCTCATTTCCTTTCCTCAATTCCTCATCAACTCTTTGCAGGATCTGCAACCGTGAACTGCCTATCCCTGAAACATTTGCAGCTCTCACACGAGGCAAGTTCCATTTTAAATATGATGAGCAGCCACAGTAACACAGAGCTAAGGCCATCTTCTAAAGAAAATCACTTGAAATCTACTTCTAAAATAGCTCAAGCCATCTCAAAGATAAAACAAAGGAGCCACTCTTGTGCTTTCTCAATTCCATTTAAGAGGGAGCAACCTCTACCATACATTCAACAAGGAAATAAAGACACAACTCTGGAAAGCGACAGCACATCTCTAAACAACCACACATTAGATACTACTAATCAGATAAAGCAAACAAAAGATTGCATCCGTACAAAAGAAAGCACAAAAAGTAAAATTCAACAAGAAAATACACAATAACCCAACTTTAAGAAATGATCTCACTGACAAAACAATTCAGACATCCATGAATACCAAACCAAAATTGAAATTAACCCTTTTGAAATGATAATATTACATTGCCATCAAAGGCTTAATAAAGGGCCACAAAACCTATACTTAAGACTGAATGCATATAGCTCAAAGATGATTCAAAGACATGTATTAGCTCCTGGATTGAGATCATGTGTTTTTTTTTTCTAATTCAGGAATGAACGATCAAAGAGAAAGAAAATGGCACCAAATTCTTGTTTTTTCATACATCAAAACATCATGTTTCATAAGCAAGCCAAAACAATCATCAAAACAGGATGTTTATCCCCTGTAAAAGGCATCAGCCCCTACTTATTTACTCTAGAACTCTTGTGACGCTGATCCAATTTCCCCCTTTCCCTTGCCAGCCTTCTTAGGCAGAAGGTTCTGGTGAATATTTGGCAAGACTCCACCATTTGCAATCGTCACAGCCCCCAAGAGCTTACTCAGTTCCTCATCATTCCTCACTGCCAACTGTATATGTCTGGGAACAATCCTGTTCTTCTTGTTATCCCTTGCCGCATTGCCCGCCAACTCCAACACCTAGATAAAAAGACACCAGAGATCACATCAGACTATGAAAAAAGAAAAACACAAAACCAAGCAGAAATCACAAAGATGACCACCTCAGCAGCAAGGTATTCGAGGACAGCAGAGAGGTATACAGGGGCGCCGGCACCTACTCGCTCAGCATACTTGCCGGCTTTGAGAAAACGGGCGATCCGACCAACAGGAAACTGGAGCCCGGCCTTCGTAGACCGGGACACAGACTTCGTGGCCTTCGGCTTGCCACGACCGCCTTTCTTCGCTGCGCCGCCGGTGGTCATTTTTGTTTCTTGGACGAAACCCTAACCCTAACGCTAACAACAGTGTAGTATCGGGAGCGAGGAAGAGACTGGCTTTCCCCTCTGAATGGTGGCAGACGAGATATTTATAGTGTTATGTTTTCAGAGGAGCTTCACGTTGATTGGTTGGATTGAATACCCCGGATTGCCAGCGTGGAATTCCATCAATGGGAGATGGACGTTTGAGAGTTACGATCTTGCATCGAGATTAGCAGCAAACGACGCAATGAAACGGCGTCTAACACGAAGTT
Source organism: Dioscorea zingiberensis (assembly GCA_026586065.1). NCBI lineage: Eukaryota > Viridiplantae > Streptophyta > Magnoliopsida > Dioscoreales > Dioscoreaceae > Dioscorea > Dioscorea zingiberensis. The sequence continues at coordinate 50,290,402 of CM048821.1, read as the reverse complement.
CGACGTATTTCCGACCGTTGAATTGGAGGTCGAACCCGTTGTCACGTGACGAGCATCCTCCCGTTCAAGATTAGGGATTATTTCGTCTCTCGTCCCGCTTGAGACTCAGCTGCTAGGGTTTCGTTTCAGTTTATCGCTCGCTCTCGTTCTCGCGCTTGCTTCCGAGAATGGCGAGGCACCGGAGCCGCAGCCGGAGTAGAAGCTACAGTCCACGACGATATAGTCGGAGCCCGCCCCGTCGTAAGCGCTACGACGACCCCCGCGATCGCTACCGTAGCGGTGGAGCCCGTGGCTACCGCGATCGTCGCCCTTCCGCTCCCTCCGGTCTCCTCATCCGCAACATCTCCCTCGACGCAAGGTTGCCCTTCTTATCACTTCGTCCCTTTTTCCCGATGGTCCTGGTCTTGTTAGGGTGCACCATGATTCTTCTTTTGCCTAACTCCCGTCTCGGGACTTCTTTTAATTCCAGTAACTCCTTTGGATTTTATTGCCGTTTCGTTTCGTTTTCCCCACTTGCATGATCATCAGGAGCCTCCTATTATACATATTGGCATGAATAAATAAGCCTTAGATTAAAATTAGAGGAATGGGTATTTAGCATTATTTTTTATTTTGACTCTCAAGTCTACTAGCTCTTTCATAACTACGTGCTTCTACTATAGACGCAAGGTTTACTTGAATTTCTTTATCATTGTCGGTCATTGATTTATTGAATTGGAAAAGTTGGCATGGTAACAATGTGCGAATTTGATATCGATCTTTGATTGCTCTTCATTCATTCATGTACACTGATTGTTCTGCATCCAAACTACTTATATCAAATGATGATTTTTATAGTTCCATGGTGTTCTTTTGATTGTGCTTCATCTGAGTCTTTTTCAACGATGTTGAATTCATCATGGAGCTATTTGATTAGACATAATTGGAGTTGCATGTATCTTCAAGTTCATCCAAACAGTGGGGTTATCTCTTTGGTTCACTGCATTTTTAACTCACGGTTGTAATTCTAAATAACAAACAGGATTGAGTTACAACATTTTGTCTTACGGCCAATCCAGGCATAAGTCAAGATACATCTACCAGAGTTATGTTACTGTTTTTTATAATTCTCCTATTTGTATTTATCACAATTGATCTCATATAAATAGTATATTATCATATTAAATATAAAGAAATTTGCATGTATGGAAAAAGATGGGTTTCACTTTATTATTATGCTACTACTCCTCGCGCAATTCTTGTTTATGTAATTGCATATCTACTCATAAAAATCATAGATGTATATATATATCACAAAAATCATCAATATTTGTATTCATGTCTCTATGGTCAACTGCTGATTGTATGTTTGTAAAAAAAACCTACCATTTTGCCCTTCCTTTTTCTCGCTTGACTTTTGGTAGAAAGGGTGTCAGCAAAATGGTTTTTTAGAAAATATTAGTTTTCTTTTACCACAAGAGTATCTATGGAAAGGTTAGTGTTTTGTGGGGTTATATAGACTAATTTAATTTTTTATTAGGGTATATTAGTCACTATACAACATTGGTTGAGGGGATATAAGCAAATTTCCCTTCAACATCAGAAGCATATATTCATAATTACTGTATATGTTTTTACATGTATCCAAATATAACAAAAATTATTGGAGTTGCATGTAACTTGAATTTTACATGGTTTCACTTACCTGAAAACAAATGCCCCCATGTGTATATTGTGTGGTATATTGGTCTGCATTTGTTATTAAATTTCCATAGCTTGTGCTTTAAGTATTTACTCATATATTTCGATCTACTTTTTTTTGTATATTTGTTTACAGGCCAGAGGATCTTAGGATTCCATTTGAACGTTTTGGCCCAGTGAAGGATGTCTATCTTCCTAAGAATTACTACACAGGGTACATTTAGTTTCATCCTTATCCATATTTATCTTATGAGCATGAAAATATCAGCAGTTCCAGACTTCCAGTTTTTTCTTTATGTTGATTATCAATAGAGTAATGATATATAGCATGACTAGACTTCCCGACTAGACTTCATGAAATGATCTCAACCATTCATGTCATTTTGGGATCATCAATACCACCATCTCGAGATGACATGGATGGTCGAGATCATTTCATGAAGTCTAGTCGGGAAGTCTAGTCATGCTATAAATCATTACTCTTATCAATATTCTCATGTTTCAAATCCCTGTTATTTTTCAAAAGCACGTAAAAATTTTCAAGTCATAATAGGAATCTGAAGTGTGTCTAACATTCCAATTCTATTTTAGACATGGCATCTGAATATAACTGTCTGTGGAGTAATATGACGTCTAGATCAGAAACCTTTTCTTGTTTCTTATTTGATTGATGCCTGAAACCTATTTTATGGAAGGTTAAATGTTGAGTGGCATCACATGCACCGATATGAGTTTGGGTGCTTGTCTCCTGGAAAATTGAAACAGGCATAACATTCCCAAGTTCATCCAGTAATTCATTTTGACTTTTTTTGGTCTAAGCTATATATATAGGGAGGTTTTCAGTTGCTTTCTGTTGTAAATCATTCCACAAAGACAGGCATTGGTTGACGTAACAAGCATAGTTGCAAGTGAGTGTGGAGATGGACTTATTCTAAAAGTCCATTTTGCTCGCTTTGACGAGTTGATTTCACCTTTTTTTTTTCAACTGATTTCCAACTTAACTTAGTGTGAAGCTATAAGTTGATAGTCTTTTTTTGTCTTTCGTAAGAAGTTTCCATGATAAGGGTCATACATGCTATACATATTCTTTGATGTTTTACAAAGAGCATCTGAAATCCAGAAAGCATACAGGATAATGTGTGGTTTCACATCAGATTGAATGTTCTGCACCTTCTTGCATCACATCTAGTTTTGATTCAATGGGTCTATAGTTAAACTGTCTTATGGCTTTAATATTATATTGGAAATAATGATTGAAGTTACAATTGGTTGAACTTAATGTGGGTTGATGAAATCTCAAATCTAAATCTATCCTTGGCACTCTTATGGAGTTGCTAGATTTATTACTTCTGAGCTTTTAGTTTCTGGGACATGCTTATCTTGCCTCTGTTCTTGTAGGGAGCCACGAGGCTTTGGTTTTGTCAAATTCCGTAATCCTGAAGATGCATCTGAGGCAAAACAACAAATGAACCATCAAATTATTGGTGGGCGTGAAATATCCATTGTCTTTGCTGAGGAAAATAGAAAGACTCCGCAGGAGATGCGTGTGACTGCAAGAATCAGGTATGGACAGAAAACTATTTTTTCAGGAGATGACATATTTTTCCTATTATGATGGTTGCAACACTGTGAGCAGTTATCTTAATGTGTGAGGTATTTTACTTGGTATTTGTGTATTTCCTTGGACCAGTGGGAGATACATGGGAGGAGGAAATAGAAGACGGTCCCCATCAAGATCCCCAAGGCGTCGACGCAGATGTTAGTTTTTTTATATATATAATTAGTGTCTAGTATTGTTATATCTATCTTTGATTTTATTTGATCATGTATTTTAACTTCAGGTTATTTTTGTTGGGTGGAGATCCTCGTTTTTTTTTTTTTTTTTTTTTTTTGGTGTTCTCTAATTTTTAATTATCTAATTTTTTTTCTCTCATACTTGCCAGCTTATTCACGTTCGCCCACTCCTGATAGGCACCGCTCCAGGTTTGTTATTCTTTTTGTTTAATTTATACATTTTACCACAAATCATTGAGGGTTTTCAAGTTGCGATGTTACCCTCTCAGAGTTGGATGAATTCACAATGAGTGGAATTATCTTGCTTATGCTCTTAACATCTGAACCTGCTGTACCCAGTTTTATTGTCTAAACAATCATATACCATCTATAATACGCATTGAATGTTAGGTTCAACCAATTCATGTAGAGTTAGCGAGCTCTCCAAGTGACAGGGCAAGAGTTGAAAGAGTTTGTCTTGAAGAATAAGTGACTTATCCATATTTTTAAAAAAAATCTTAAATGTTTGCTCGGATTGTATTTCCAGATTTTTTTTTTCTGTTTTTTTTTGTGAATGATTTGAGCTGGATGAAATCCATATCTTTATTTTTTAGTATTCTTTATGGCAGCGTTTGGCAATGGAATAAAAAAAGGTGGAATTGGGCTTCAGTGGAATTGGTTATGAAATTTTTTGAATTAATTTGGAGAGAAAAACTTAACCCATCCTTCTAATGAAGCATAATGTGGTTTACTTTTTTTTTTTTTGTTGAAAACTAGGATGGCACAATTACTACAATACCCCCAAGATTTTTTTCTTTGCATGCTTGATATGTTATTAGTTGTATTTAATTAGTTATATTTATTAGCTTTAATTAGTGAAAATAGTTATATTTGATTAATTATATTTAATTAATCATATTCGATTAGTTTTATTTATTTAATTTTATTTAATTAATGTAATATTTAATTAGTTATATCTAATTAATGTAATTGGTTATATTAATATATATTTAATTAGTTTTAAGGAATTAATTAATTAAGTATATTTAATTCATTATATTAAATTAATGATTCAGTGTAATTCGTTATATTTGATTAGTTATATTTAATTAAAATAAAACTAAATATATTTAATGAATTCTATTTGATTAGTCATATTTAATTAATGTAATTAGTTATATTTAATTTATTTAATAAGCTAATTTTTTAATTATATTTAATTAGTTATAATTAATCAGTGTAATTAGTTATATTTGATTAATTATATTTAATTAATTTTATTAGTTATATTTAATAAATTAATTATTTAATTATATTTAATAAGTTAATGATATAATTATATTTAATTAGTTATAAATTTTAATTAATTAATTAATTATATTAAATTAATTAATCAATGTAATTAGTTATAATTAATTATATTGAATAAGTTAATTATTTAATTAATTAATCAGTGTAATTAGTTATATTAGACAAATTATATTTGAGTAGTTATATTTAATTAATTAAATATTTAATTATATTAATTAAATTAATTAATTAGTGTAATTAGTTATATTTGACTAGTTATATTTAATTAGAGTTAATCAATGTAATTAGTTATATTTGACCATTATCCCTCACATTAGTTGAATTATATTAAATTATATAATTAGGTAAAGAGATAAAGTGGCCCCTCATTCAAAAAGTTACAACACATCAAATCAGGGTTATTTTGGGCTTTTGTGGAGATGATGGCTTTTGTGGAGATGATGGCTTTTCAATGAATCCATTATATTAGTCTTTTAACCATGCTTTACTTCAAATGATGCCTATTATCATTTGGGCGGGAAAATATTGCCTCGGTGTCCACCCAAGCCCAATTCCACCTTTTTAATTTCATTGCCAAACGCTGCTTGTACAGTGTTTGGTACTATTCATTGTTTTATGCTTGTATATTGTGTGGATAAAATTACTGAAGTTTGGCTGATGAATTTCTTTTATGTACAATTAGAATTCTAAAGCATATGCTTCTGCAGTATTTATTTGATACCAGTAAATTTGTTAGTTGGTCAAATCCGTGTACTTTTCAGTGATGTGAATTGTGGGACATTACATCCCATGCTCTTAAATTTTAATTCGTTTTTTATTAGAGTGTTTGGAATGCTGAAGATAATTATCCTCCTGAAGCTCGCTATCATGTGCAATATTGGACTAGTTTGATTTCCAAATCAAGTGCACTTAGACATATCATGCTAAATTTCATACAGCTTTTTACATTTTCTTTTGACAAAATGGAAGCATGCCCTTTGATATGACATTTTGTGTTATAATTGGATTGATTCAATTTTCTGACATCAATTTGTTTTTTGTTTTTGGAAATTTTCTCTATTATTTGTTGCTCACTTAGACTGAATTTTGAGCCATTAAGCTTGCTGGTGTCCATGTGTAATGATTACCTTTTTCTTGCTAGCATTGGGTTGCCATGCTTCAATGGATTTGAATAACCTGGCGGTGTTGCTCATGCAGATATTTAAAGTGAAAGTGGTACTAAAGAATCATGGGTTATTAAAGACTATAACAGAAAAGGGATCAAAAGTCCTTCACTACTTGCTTACCCATTTTCAAAGCTATTCGAGAAGTGTTCATTAAGTACATCTTCACCCACAGTAACCAAAGTTAATATGGTTTGTTTGGCAAATAATCAAAGACTACTTTCTCTTTTACTTTGTGCATAACAAATTAATATGTTGGTTTTGTATACTATTCAGTTAAGAAAGACCTAGAGCTTATAATTGCCAAAAGAGAGTATCATGTTCTTCAGAGATGGGGAGTCCATCAAAAGGCCTCAGTGATAGAGATAGAGAGCTTATTCCCGATGGTGTTCATACTTTTGCCCAAACTAAAGTAATGTTGGTCTAAGAAAGAGGAGGCAGAGTATGGTGAAGCTAGCAGATGCTGTCCAACCAGCTACACCATTTTAAAGCTTAAGTCAATCATGTTTGGACCAAAGTTACATAATTTTGTTGACAAATCTGTGGGACGAGGCAGGTAAAAATTGTGTTACAGTACACAGCTTTGGGCTGGAGATATTTGAGGAATATAGAAAGCATATTTCAGCTAATCAAAACATAATTATGAGTTTAGTCTTAGTGGAAGAAGCACAATTTCTCTTTTCTGTTTTTATATTAGCTTCATTAATTAGTGATTGCATGGTCTTTTAAGTAAGCTGATGAAATGCCTAATGCTTGAGAGTGCTGAAAAGGATTATTGACTTCTTTTTTGCTTGCTTTGTATGATCTGTCAAGAAGTGAAGTCAGTTACCTCTTTTATTCTGATTTCTTGTTTTCTTTGGAAAAATATGAACACAGAGACAGGAACGGAGGTACCCATGATGAGTACGACTCTCTGCCAAGGTCTGTCACTGCATCTCCCCGTGATGATAGAGACCACAGGCCACATGGGCGATCCCATAGCCCTAATGGGAGTGGCCGGAGCCCATCAAGATCTCGTTCTTACAGGTAGCTTCAATTTGTCCACATTTCATGCCCTTGTTTGGATTTTTTATTCCTAATTGCATTTTTACTGTTGCTCTGCAGCCCCCGCTGATGGTGTTAACCAAGCAACTCTGATTGCATCCGATGAAGTCCTGTGAAAGGAATGCCTGGTTGTTGATCCTCTTTTCACTTCACAACTAGAATAGTTTGGTGTACTTTCTTGAAAATGAATCATGCAAGTCTAGTCCGTATTCTAGTACTGAGTGCAAAGAACTTTTGATACGGTTCATCTGATGAAATATGCATGAAATATGCTTCATGTATGCAGTTTGTCTTCCAGATTCTATGCAGCTTATAAGTTATATTCTGTGCTCATTGATGGTGTGCCTTTATATAAGTCAACTGTAGTCAATGCTAGCCTTTTTATGGTCTTTCTTTTGAGGTGTATTTCTATCAATTTCTGATGGATTGTACCACGGCATCACTCGATAGGCCATGTTCATTACAGTGACTGATAGGAATTTTAGAGTTCGAAGATTTTAACTTGGGTTAAGAGTGTAAGGTGTTTTCGGTTGGAGGGTGTTGAAAATTTAAGATTTGTGTATTTATGGATTTGGAATGTTTGATCGAGAGGATATTTGATGAGGGATGTGCATAGTGCTAGTTTTGGGTTGTCATGGCATGCAGCCCCCGTGTCTGGCCCGGCAATGAGTTCAATGTTGCATGAGTTCAATGTTGCATGAATTCAATGTTGCATGACCACACTTGACCAAAAGTCCAACCTGTCAGTCATGTACACTGCCAATTCCTGACAAGTAACCCTTATATATATATATATATATATATATATATATATATATATAAAATAAATCTGACATGTGGCATCATCTGATGCTGCCATGTGTCATTATTTCGTGCCGGCACGGCCCGGGCATGAAATATTTCGTGCTCGTGCCATGCCGACCCGCGGGCCATGGCGCTTTAGCCCGCGAACGCACGTCGGAGTCGTGCACAGCGGCTTCGGTTATTATTCATTCCGGCCGTTGGGCACGCGGTCCGGTCGCGTGCCTGGCCCGAGCCGGCATGGCCCAAAATCCAGTTCTAGGCTGGGGTTTGATGGCTCGTGTCGTGCTAGCCTAGAGGCCTATGTCCTGTATGAAGCAGTGCTAGGTATGGCCCACAACGGCTCTTTGGCGAGTCAGGCCCATTTGTCATGTTTTTTTTTTTCATTTTTAATCGTCTAAAATGCTCAAAATGCCCTTACAACATGAATTTTTAGGGTTTTTAATTATTTTTTGGGTCCATCTCCAATAGCTATGAACAATTAGTTTATGACGATATTTTGAGAATTAAAGTTTAAAAAAAAAATCTTTAAATACACTCAAATCTTACCTTTTTTTTAATTTTTATTTTTTACCAATCTTCTTAATCATTCTCTCATTCTCAACAATTCAAGGCCTTCAAGCTTGCAAGTTCAAGTTCAAGGCTTCAAGCTCATGCTTTCAAGTTCTTCAAACATTTTCAAGTTCAAGTTATCTATCTCAGGTCCTCAGTTGCATTTGAAGGAGATCGACTAAATATTCAATTGTCTTCCCTTCTTTAAAATTTTTAAAAACAATTGCGGTTGTTAGTGCTTAAAAATGGAAGGGACCATGGTATCCACACTCCACTTGGAGACCAACTAAGGACGTGAAGAATGAAATGGTTTTGTTGGGGATCTTTTTAGTTGTGCAACGACTGGCGACAATAGCTCAGTGGAGAGGTAGCGAGACATCAGTCGCCGAGGGTCGCTTCTCCCCGGACCCTCCGACACTCAAGTCAATTGAGAGTAAAAATGGAAGGAGATGGGGAAAAGTAGTAGTTGAAGAACAATGAGACAGGTGGAATTGCAGGGGAGGTGAGAAAGGTCTCTAGGTTGAAGATGAATCCAGTGTCCAAAAGATCATAAGCCCCCTTCATTTTTCTCTTTCCTTCCCCTTTATACCTCGTGAGTCGCCATCGGGCGGTTGGCTTAAGGGTGTCATCCCTGACACTTGTGCCACCTTGACCGTACAAGAATGTGTCTTCCTCGGCCCTCGACCATCCGTTCTGTTGGTGTTGGCACGCATCTCTGCTAGGCGTTGCCCCTAACGTCAGTGCAGGCATGCGCCCACTTGCAGGCGGGTAGTGGGGAATCTCCATGTGGCCTTCGATGAGTGGATTGTCCTGATGAATGACCTTGTCACTCATATCACATTTGTTTCGTGCCATGTGTATAGTCCGATTTTCCCCCATAACATGTGCCCCCAACTTCTTAGGTCGGCGAGTTCTCAGCCTCCGTTGATCTTAGAAGTTAGATCGTCGATATACGGGTTAAATCGGGAAGTAAGGAATAATCTTTTCGGCCTTGGTCGTGGAGCCCGTCATGACCCGCTCTAGGTGTGGGTCAAGGGTGTTGATCCTCTTTCTCTATCTAACTTGCACCCGAGGTTCCTCATATTCGTACACAAACCATTGCTCCTGGCCCAACCGTGTTACTGATCTGTACGCCTTACCAACTAATGCGGGATCTTGGAAATCAAAATCGAGTAGATCAATCTCGGTCCCCCGAGCCTTTGCCTTAATGAAGCGTTATGGGAGTTATGATTGGCGCATCCCCTAAGACTACCCTCGGAAAGGTCGATAGTGGTAGTGGCCCACGTGGCTACCATCCGAGGGGCTCCTTTCCGTCAAATGATATAATACCCTGATTTTTTTCGACTTAAATAAATCACTACAATAAGGTGGAATGATAGATTGAACAAGAAGAAAAGAAAAGAAGAAATTTAGAAATTTATTACAAATTATTTAATGAAGTAATGAAGTAAAGGAGGTTTGAGATTTAATTGAAATATAGGGGTTAAATTGCAAAATGTCAAAAAAATCTCTCTAAACCGCCAGATCATGTTTCCAGGAAGTTCCCTTCTCTTGTTAAATTGCTATATTGCCCTCATCTCTTCTCAAAATCATTGAAATGTCCATGCCTCTCCTCTATAAATATACACCTCTTCTCCAACGTTAGCAAGTTCTTCTCTTCTCTCTTGCTCTCTTAATCTCTTCTTCATCCTCCAAGTTCCATTGGTGAAGCCCTGCAAAGATCAAGAGTCTTCAAGTATTAAGTTTTCCTTTTATCAAACTTTCTTTGATATTTACACATATAACCATCCATATGAATGAGTTTTCCAATGTTATAAAGAGTTTTACAATGGCTTTTAATATCTTACACATATAACCATCCATATGAATGAGTTTTCCAATGTTATGAAGAGTTTTACAAAGGTTTTTAATCTCCATAGAGGAACATAAATGTGTTTTAACAATCAATCGTATTCCTACTGTATTTCTCTTTTCTGGAGCAGTAGACAAATTCCTTTTTGTAAACTTTGTATACAAAGGTTGTAGATCATGATGCCTCCTTCGTACCTGCAAATTTTCAGAATTTTTCATGAAAAATACAGTTTGTAATAATTTTTCCAAGAGGGACTGCTGGTCCGTTTTTAGTGCAAGTTTGCTACTGGAAACAAGATCTTGTCATCTCTTTCTGGGGTAATAGACGAATTATTTTTCCAAAACTTTGTGAACAAAGGTTGTAGATCTGGATGTCTCCTTTCTGTCTGCAAACTTTCAGAATTTTTCATGAAAAATACAGTTTTTAATGGTTTTTCCAAAAAGGGACTGCTGGATCTGTTCTTCTACTGGAAACTGATCGTGTCATCATATTTCTGGGGACCATCCAGTGATCTTTGGAACTGGATACAAATAATAAAGTTTTAGTAAAATATGTTATCTACCACATACAAAAATTTCAGAATATTTGGACATTTCCTCATACTTGTGTTGGACTTTTACCATGACTGCTGCAGTTTTTACAAACCTGCTGTAACATCATCATTGAATATGTTTTTTTGACCACTTAGATCTATTCATATTCACAAGATCCGAACATGGAATGGTACTTAATGGTTTTAATTACATACCGGTAAATTTTCATGAATTGTAGGCTTAAAATCAATTTTATATGAAATTTACAAAAGACTACCGTAGCTTGAACAATCATGCTTTTAAACTATATGAGAGAATGAAAGATTTGAAACGACAATGACCTCACTTTTATTATGGCCGTAGAAAATCCACAAGGGTGTTGACAGTAAGACAAGACAAAGACGAGCTAAGGTAAGGGATCCATTTTTTTTTGACGGGGTAAAGTTAACCCTTTTCTTGCAGTATTTTGATTTCTATGGGTTAACCTTGAAGCTTTTTCATGGTTGAATTCTTTATATGTGCTCTATGGCTATATTTTCTGGCCTCCTTATGAGCAAGGAATATTTGCAATCCTTTCTTTTCTTTGGGATTCAATGCTTTATTTCTGCTTTTTTTTAAGTCTGGATAAATGTTATGTGACGAGTGGGCCCGGAATTATACAGCCCTCCAATGCATTGGGTAAAGCATATCCCTGGAATTGGTAGACCCAGTGGATAACAAGTATGGTGTCATGGCGGTTAGCCCTGACACATTTATGAAAAGTAAGAATGAAGTCACGGCGGTTAGCCTTGACAGTTTTATGACATCCAGACTATTCATGGTATCTTTTCACCTGTTTGATGCTTATGTTTGATGTTTAGTACCTCCATGACTTTGTTATTTCAATGACTCTACTTTCACAGTTCATGTTTTTACTTGTACAGTTCATGTTTACCTTACTGGGCTATTTATTTCACCCCTTTATTTCTTTGATTCCCCACTCCAGGTGAGCTAGAAGTCTAAGGAGGAGAGTGGCGTAATAGGACGCTAGGCTGCTCAAGAATTTAAGTTTATGTGTTTAGTATTTGCCTATGTATAAAAGGTTGTAATAATGAGTATCTTTTCACTTGTTTGATGCTTATGTTTGATGTTTAGTACCTCCATGACTTTGTTATTTCAATGACTCTACTTTCACAGTTCATGTTTTTACTCGTACAGTTCATGTTTACCTTACTGGGCTATTTCAGCTCACCCCTTTATTTCTTTGATTCCCCACTCCAGGTGAGCTAGAAGTCTAAGGAGGAGAGTGGCGTAATAGGACGCTAGGCTGCTCAAGAATTTAAGTTTATGTGTTTAGTATTTGCCTATGTATAAAAGGTTGTAATAATGTATATGGTGTCCTAAACTCCTAAACTCCTAAACTTTTGATCATTATGATCTTGGGATGTAATAAAGTATGTAAGGATTATGTATGTTTACGTTATGTTTTTGGATTAACGCACCCAATCTGGAGCTTCCGGATTTGGGGGTGTTACAGTTGGTATCAGAGCAGAGTTTAGATAGTTTCGAGTTTAGGACAGAGTAACGCAAGTAGAACGTTGGCATGAAATATTTTCTAGATAGAGTGTCTTATTAAGATTAATGGCATACGGGTTTTAAGTGATTATTCCTAAAATTTGGAAGGATGTGATAATTTGCTAACTCATTTGTGTCTTAGGAAGAAATGGCAAATGACCAATCCTCTACCGACGAACAATCTCGGGATGTGCCTATGCCGAATGTTCGACCAATACCGACGGAGGAAGGAATGGATAATATATCAGCTATTTTAACACAGCTAGCATAAGCCATGGCTGGAAACTCGAATCAAAGGGAACAACCAACGGTAGCACAACCTGGTACGGTCACGGTGGAGCAGTTCATGAGGCAACATCCTCCATCGTTCAGTGGGTCAACTGACCCAATTCTAGCTGAGGGATGGGTTAACTCAATGGAGAAAATTTTTGCGGTACTGGGGTGCTCGGACCGCCAAAAGGCAAAGTTAGCTATCTATCGGCTAGATGGGGAGGCTGACCAGTGGTGGGCGTTAATAAAAAATACAAAGGCGAGAGAAGAAATTGACACCATGGGATGGGAAGATTTCAAGGCGCTATTTATGAATAAATACTTTCCTGAGACGCTGAGAATCAGAATGGAAGATGAATTCCTAGGCCTCAAACAAAAGGAAGATGAAAGGGTTGCGGTGTATGAGGCAAATTTCACCAGACTAGGAAGGTATGCCCGACACTTATGTACTACCGAGCAGAAGAAAATTCATCGTTTCTACCAAGGTCTTAAGCCAGGAATACGAAGGTCATTAGCTATGTTATTTGATTCTGGCTTCACGCATTCTTTTATATCATACAAGTATGCCGAGCATATAGATATGCCTTATCAGGAATTAGGCATGAAATTATCTGTGAAAACCCCAAATGGCGGTGTTATAACTACGTCAAGAATCTATAGAGCGTGCCCTATTAATATTTGTGGAAGGTCCTTACCAGCAGATTTGGTAACACTTCCGATAGTTGAATTTGACGTTATTCTTGGCATGGATTGGCTCTCTACCAATCGGGCAACCATCGATTGTCATAAGAAAGAAGTCGTCTTCAACTTCTTGAATCAACCAAAGCTAGTATATAAATGTCGAGAGGTAAATAGAACTCCGGTTCTAATATCTTATCTTGAGGCACGGAAAATATTAAGGAAGGGTGGTGAAGGTTATCTCGCACATATTACCGAGGCAACAAAGGAGAGTGCAAGAGTGGAAAGTATGCCAGTTGTACAAGAATATCCAGAGGTATTTCCCGAAGAGTTACCTGGGCCTCCACCCGATCGAGAAGTGGAGTTCGCTATAGAGTTAATACCTGGATCCAAGCCGATATCTAAAAGCCCATATCGAATGGCGCCAGTGGAATTGGAAGAATTAAAGAAGCAGTTACAAGAATTGCTAGACAAGGGATTCATTCGACCAAGTGTGTCACCCTGGGGAGCACCTGTCCTCTTTGTTAAAAAGAAGGATGAATCAATGCGACTCTGTATTGACTACCGAGAACTTAATGGCATCACCATAAAAAATAAGTATCCTTTGCCAAGGATAGACGACTTGTTTGATCAACTTCAAGGTGCTCAATTCTTTTCTAAGATTGATCTTAGATCTGGATACCATCAGCTGAAAGTGAAGAGGGGGGATATTCCAAAAACCGCATTTCGAACAAGATATGGACATTATGAGTTCATAGTGATGCCCTTTGGTCTAACTAATGCTCCAACGGTATTTATGGACTTAATGAATAGAGTCTTCCATGACTACCTAGACAAGTTTGTGGTAGTCTTTATTGATGATATCCTTATATACTCGAAGAGCCAGAAGGAGCACGAAGACCATTTAAGGATTGTGTTGCAGACACTCAAAAAGAAGAAGTTGTATGCCAAGTTTAGTGAATTTTGGCTACAATAGGTGGCGTTTCTAGGTCACGTGGTTACTAGTGAAGGGATCTCAGTAGACCCTGCAAAAACAAAAGTCATTGAGGAGTGGTCCAAACCAACAACTGTGACGGAGATCCGCAGTTTCCTTAGGCTTGCGGGTTACTAGCGACGCTTCGTGGAGAACTTCGCTCGACTGGCTAATCCACTAACGAAATTAACACGGAAGCGCGCTAAATTTATATGGACCGATGAATGTGAAGACAGTTTCAGGGAGCTAAAGCAAAGGCTTGTAAGTGCACCCGTGCTAACATTACCTTCAAGAAGTGGAACATTTGTAATCTATAGCGATGCCTCAAAGAAAGGTCTGGGTTGCGTGTTGATGCAAAATGAAAAAGTAATAGCTTATGCATCACGCCAACTTAAGACACACGAGCAAAATTATCCTACACATGACTTGGAGTTAGCCGCGGTAATTTTTGCCCTGAAAATATGGCGTCACTACCTTTATGGTGAAAGATGTGATATATACACGGACCATAAAAGTCTAAAGTATATATCCACACAAAAAGAGTTGAATATGAGACAAAGAAGGTGGTTGGAGCTACTCAAAGACTACGATTGTACTATTCACTACCACCCCGGAAAATCCAACAAGGTGGGCCGATCTTGTGAGTAGAAAGAATACTGGAATGCTAGCAATAATGCTAACTGGGCAGAAGTCCATCATAAAAGACATGAACAAATTGAACTTGGAGGTGGTGAAGCCAGGGATACAAAGCTATATAGCGCAAATAACCGCCCAACCTTCACTTCAAGATCGAATCAAGAAAGCCCAAGAAGACGACCCTAGTCTACAAAGGAAATTTGAAGCTGTACGAAACGATAAACTTCCTGACTTCAATATCGACGATGATGGTGTACTGAGATTTGGCATGAGACTATGTGTCCCATCTACACCTGATTTGAAGAGAGAATTGCTAGAAGAAGCACATAACTCCATGTTCTCTATACACCCTGGCAGCACTAAAATGTACAGGGATCTTAGAGAACATTATTGGTGGGATAATATGAAGAGAGAGATTGCTGATTTCACATCTCGATGTTTGGTGTGCCAACAAGTTAAAACGGAACGACAACTACCAAAGGGAGTCTTACAACCACTACCAGTACCCGAGTGGAAGTGGGAAAATGTGACAATGGACTTTGTCACAGGATTACCAAAGACAACAAAAGGGCATAATGCAATCTGGGTAATAGTGGACCGACTAACAAAGACGGCTCACTTTATTCCAATACGAGATGATTTTTCTTTAGAGCAATTAGCTCGACTCTACATTAAAGAAGTCTTACGATTGCATGGTGCGCCATTATCTATTGTTTCTGATCGAGATCCAAGATTTACGTCAAACTTTTGGAGGAGTCTGCAGAAGTGTTTAAACACGAAGTTGAACCTTAGCACTGCTTATCATCCACAAACAGACGGTCAATCAGAGCGGACCATCCAGACTTTAGAAGACATGTTGAGAGCTTGCTCACTTGACTTTCAAGGAAGTTGGGATCAATATCTACCATTAGTGGAATTCTCCTACAACAACAGTTTTCACTCCAGCATACAAATGGCTCTATATGAGGCCCTTTATGGGAAAAGATAACGCACCCCAACATGTTGGGATGAAGCAAGAGAGAGGAAACTATTAGGTCCAGAGCTAGTTCAAGAAACAACAGAAAAGGTGCATAGGATTCAACAACACATGAGGTCAGCACAAAGTAGACAGAAGAGTTATGCAGACCATCGACGTAGAGACTTGGAATTCGAGGTAGGTGATCATGTCTTCTTGAAAATATCACCTTGGAAGGGTGTCATGAGATTTGGAAAGAAAGGGAAGTTAAGTCCAAGATACATCGGACCATACGAAATACTTGAGAGAATTGGAGCAGTAGCCTACCGTTTGGCATTGCCGCCAAGCCTGTCACATCTCCACGATGTATTTCATGTCTCGATGATAAAGAAGTATATGCCAGATCCATCACACGTGTTGAGTCAGGAACCGATACAACTAGATAAAAATTTAACTTATGAGGAACAACCTGTACAAATCCTAGACCGAAGGGAGCAAATACTACGGACCAAGAAGATATTCTTGGTAAAGGTCTTATGGAGGAATCATTTGATTGAAGAGGCAACCTGGGAATCTGAGGAAGCGATGAAACAAAAATACCCACATTTTTTCATATTTTAAGGTACGATTTAAATTTCGAGGACGAAATTTTTTTAAGGGGGGGAGAAATATAATACCCTGATTTTTTTTTCGACTTAAATAAATCACTACAATAAGGTGGAATGATAGATTGAACAAGAAGAAAAGAAAAGAAGAAATTTAGAAATTTATTACGAATTATTTAATGAAGTAATGAAGTAAAGGAGGTTTGAGATTTAATTGAAATATAGGGGTTAAATTGCAAAATGTCAAAAAATCTCTCTTAACCGCCAGATCATGTTTCCAGGAAGTTCCCTTCTCTTGT
Source organism: Dioscorea zingiberensis (assembly GCA_026586065.1). Classification (NCBI taxonomy): domain Eukaryota; kingdom Viridiplantae; phylum Streptophyta; class Magnoliopsida; order Dioscoreales; family Dioscoreaceae; genus Dioscorea; species Dioscorea zingiberensis. The sequence goes on along the minus strand of CM048821.1, from coordinate 50,273,723 downwards.
TAAATTGCTATATTGCCCTCATCTCTTCTCAAAATCATTGAAATGTCCATGCCTCTCCTTCTCTATAAATATACACCTCTTCTCCAACGTTAGCAAGTTCTTCTCTTCTCTCTTGCTCTCTTAATCTCTTCTTCATCCTCCAAGTTCCATTGGCAAAGCCCTGCAAAGATCAAGAGTCTTCAAAGATCAAGAGTCTTCAAGTATTAAGTTTTCCTTTTACCAAACTTTCTTTGATATTTACACATATAACCATCCATATGAATGAGTTTTCCAATGTTATAAAGAGTTTTACAATGGCTTTTAATCTCTTACACATATAACCATCCATATTTCAGAATTTTTCATGAAAAATACAGTTTTTAATGGTTTTTCCAAAAAGGGACTGCTGGATCTGTTCTTCTACTGGAAACTGATCGTGTCATCATATTTCTGGGGACCATCCAGTGATCTTTGGAACTGGATACAAATAATAAAGTTTTAGTAAAATATGTTATCTACCACATACAAAAATTTCAGAATATTTGGACATTTCCTCATACTTGTGTTGGACTTTTACCATGACTGCTGCAGTTTTTACAAACCTGCTAATTGAAATACAGGGGTTAAATTGCAAAATGTCAAAAAAATCTCTCTTAACCGCCAGATCATGTTTCCAGGAAGTTCCCTTCTCTTGTTAAATTGCTATATTGCCCTCATCTCTTCTCAAAATCATTGAAATGTCCATGCCTCTCCTTCTCTATAAATACACCTCACTTTTATTATGGCCGTAGAAAATCCACAAGGGTGTTGACAGTAAGACAAGACAAAGACGAGCTAAGGTAAGGGATCCATTTTTTTTGACGGGGTAAAGTTAACCCTTTTCTTGCAGTATTTTGATTTCTATGGGTTAACCTTGAAGCTTTTCCATGGTTGAATTCTTTATATGTGCTCTATGGCTATATTTTCTGGCCTCCTTATGGGCAAGGAATATTTGCAATCCTTTCTTTTCTTTGGGATTCAATGCTTTATTTCTGCTTTTTTTTAAGTCTGGATAAATGTTATGTTGACGGGTGGGCCCGGAATTATACAGCCCTCCAATACATTGGGTAAAGCATATCCCTGGAATTGGTAGACCCAGTGGATAACAAGTATGGTGTCATGGCGGTTAGCCCTGACACATTTATGAAAAGTAAGAATGAAGTCACGGCGGTTAGCCTTGACAGTTTTTATGACATCCAGACTATTCATGGTATCTTTTCACCTGTTTGATGCTTATGTTTGATGTTTAGTACCTCCATGACTTTGTTATTTCAATGACTCTACTTTCACAGTTCATGTTTTTACTAAATGCAGTTCATGTTTACCTTCTTGGGCTATTTGACTCACCCCTTTATTTCTTTGATTCCCCACTCCAGGTGAGCTAGAAGTCTAAGGAGGAGAGTGGCGTAATAGGACGCTAGGCTGCTCAAGAATTTAAGTTTATGTGTTTAGTATTTGCCTATGTATAAAAGGTTGTAATAATGTATATGGTGTCCTAAACTCCTAAACTCCTAAACTTTTGATCATTATGATCTTGGGATGTAATAAAGTATGTAAGGATTATGTATGTTTACGTTATGTTTTTGGATTAACGCACCCAATCTGGAGCTTCCGGATTTGGGGGTGTTACAAATGGTATTGGTTATGGGATCTCAACCACTCGAATATGTTGACGCAATCTCTCCTTTTCTTTTTAACAAGCCGGCCCTACACATCTTTGCTCCTATATTCCTTACCTTCTTTACCAGAGTTCCCGTGGAGCTTTTTTGGTTCTACCTTCTCAATTCATAGCATGGAAATAGAGTCTTCAGCAAAGTCTTCATAGCAAGGTCAAGGTGTCCAACCTGGCTAAATACATGAAGAGTTTCAACGTCTGATCCCCTTTTCAGGTTCGACTCCCTAAGTCCTCGGAAAGGGCGAATCACCTTGTTCCAGGGGATGTTACGGTTTATCTAGACTCTCTCAAGGTAGGTCTTTGGTTCCCAATTCTTGAGGCCCTTCAAAGGATTTTCGAGTTCTTTCAGGTAAGCCTAGGACAAGTGCACCCCAATGGCTTGAAGACTTTGTGTGGCTTGGCAATCATCTTCAAACAGGAGGGGATAGATCTCACTCCTCGATGGATTCAACTGCTCTTCAAGATGAAGAAGAATTCGGGGTCCAATAGTAGCTTGATTTATATAGCCGCTTGACGCAAGAAGTATGGGCGCCCTTCCTTCAACGCTCCTTGATTAGAAGTCTCATTTCTTTTTTGCCTCTTATGGGGATGATTGGGACGTCCCCACACAATGGGGCACCCTGTTTTCAGATCCTGATTTTGACTACAACTTGACTGAGGGAAAGGCGGAGCAGAAGGCTACCCTCTTTTCCCACCCTCGACTTGACCTTGTCAAGATCTTATCTGAGTAGGATCTCGTGGAAGCAGGGCTTTCTCCAGGAGGTACTGACATTTTTTTCTTTATGTCCTCTGTGGTGATCTCTTCTAACGACGCCTTTATGTCAAAGAAGATGAAGAATAGTAATCGGGGCACTAAGGTCTCGATCTCCGACGTCTCTTCGTCAAAGAAAATAGGGAAAAAAGAGGAGGGGGTTTCCCGGCCAGGAAGAGGTCCAAATACGAGGAAGACCGTTTACTTCCAATGTCGCCTCCTCAGGAGGCCGGGGCTTCTTTGGCCTTTGTCATGGAGCTGGGGAAGACTCTACCGAAGGTACAAGACCTCGTCGATGCTCCAGAAGGTTCCGAAAAACTCCTCCCTGCCTCTACCAAGGTTCCTCCCGTTGCAGAGGATGTCGGGCGGCGCAAGAGGAGGGCATGCAAGGAGCGGACTCTTACTCCCTATTCTATTTCTCAGTCTTCTTCCCCGTTCTGGTGCCATCTAAAGCCCCGTAGCATGGGTCTCTAGGGCTTGAAGAGGTGGTTGTCCCTAGAGCACCGATCCCTGGTGATGGTCCTCCAGATGTCGGTGAGGGTCTCTTTGGGGTCTGACCTTTTTCCTAGTTGTTCGTGGATGACGTGTAGGTCACCGGGGCATTTCTTAATATTTATTCTAGAGACGCTAGAGTTGCTATGGGAGTAGTGACCTCCCAGGAGTTAGCGTCTCGGGTCACCTTACATGGGACTTAGGTATGCTTGGGCTATTGCTCTTCCCCCTTACCTTCTTTCTTTCTCAAACTGTTGAATGTTTGCTCGATTGATATGGTTCATGCTACTATTGTTCTACTCATCCATCTGGCTATGGAAGAGGGTGCCTGGTCTTTGGAGGAGGATTAATGGAGAACCAAAGTAAACCTAGCCTAGTGACACACTCAGGTTGTGGAGCTTAAGCGGAAGCTGGAGGAGTTTGTTAGCCAACAGGAAAGGACTACACATCGCCTGATTCTCTAAAAGGCGATAGTTGACCAGTTTAAAAAGAGTGACCCTCTTATGTAGACTAACATGATAAAGGGAATCAGCAAGATCGTGGAGGCTTGCCGGGCCAAGAAGGTCTAAATGAGGGAGGAGTTCCACTTTGAGCACGGACACTTGTAGCAGACCATCGATACCCTGCTCGATCACATAAGAGGGCTTGAAGACGAGCTCAAGTATGCGAAGGAGGAACAAAGCAAGCCTTAGTCTTGGCCCGAGACAAGTCGGTCATGAAATTCGGGAAGTCCTTTGCTTTCTCAAAGATAATCGATAATTGTAAGGCTAGGGCAGTTGCTTGCTTTAAGCGGTCATTCACAATCAAGGAGATCCTTAATCCGAAGGCCATGACATGAGTAAGCGAAAGTTTTGGAATCCTCCACGAGCTCTTCTGGGGCAATCCACGCATGGACCTCTGCTCGTTGAGTAATGAGGAGGCCATGCCCTCCTCCGCGAGTTAGAGGGTGAAGGAAACGAAGAACCAGGTGATGATGAGCAGCTCACAGGGTCAGGTGCTTCCGAGGGGACCGGGGAAGGATCGCCTTGGGAATCGAAGTCCTGTCCGTCCCCTGTCGAATGATCAATCTAGAGCCCTGGGTCTGGCAACCCATCTTCAACCCTGTAGAAGGCTTTAGCTTTAGGCTTGCCCATACTTTGTACTTATTCCTTTATCCCGATACTTGTGTTTTAGTGCAAAGGGTGCCTCTAGTCTTGTTGCTTTTTTTTTTTTTTCAAGAATAGAGTTCTCATTGTCTGGCTTATCCCTTGGTTATTTCTTTTTTCGTACCTTTCCTCAGAAGGGCCTATACCTTGTTTGACCAAGTTTGTGGCCACACTTGAGATTACAAGGTGAGTTAATGCTTGCCTCGGACTGTGGGACGGTTGCGTTTGTCACAAGGTGTTAGAGAGGATTCTCATTGCTTCATTTATGTCGCCTCGATTTGCGGTTCTTTGATTTCTTGATTTCGCCCATAAATAGATACCAACGAGGCTCGCATGCTCATCTCTCCAAGTTTTAGTGACTTTCCCCACCTATTCCCATGGAGTGGCTACTACTCTATCTCAATAAGTGTTGTTCCATCCGCAGAAAGTGAAAGAAGGGGCTCGGACAAGTGGGTTTATTCTGCGATCTCTCCAAATATGGGATGCTTGTGAAGCCGAGTTGGGGATTGGTTTTGCTGTCTCTCCAAACCTGGGAGATAGGATGAAAGACAACACGGGGATCACCGTCAGTAGAACTGATGGCCCTAGGCGTCGGGTTCCCAAATCATCCCGAGAGGTAACCCTCAGGGATCCTTAGAGATGCTCCCAGGAATGATGTCAAGGGACTCCTCTCAAAAGCCGCAACATCAAAGGGTGCCTGATTTCCTCGATCTTTGGAGGGAGGTAGTTGTGAGAATTGCTTGGCAACCCCATTCTCTCCTTCTTGGAAGTAGACCTCCGTCCTTATTTGCAACATGAACGGGGAAGTGGTCGCACCGTCATACTGCCTCCAACTCGACTTTGTGGGGTTGAAGGTTTGCAAGGGGTCAAGCTGTATCCGTTCGCAGGCCCTGGTTTGCTTGGGGTATATTCGCCAAACCTTTGTTTGGATGGCGTGCCGCTCACAAATGTATCTGTTGCTTGTAACTTTGTTGATCTTGCTTGTAATTTCCACCATGAAATCAATAAAAACTTACAATATTTGTTTCTTCTTATCTTTCTCGCGAGTCAACTCTATTTTACATATTGATCTCCTGGTAGTCCAGGACCCGGAGACGTGTCACGTCTGGCCGGGGGCCGATCTTGTGTCATTTTTTATTTGGACTTACTAAAAGGTAAGGCATGCTTCCCCGGATGTGTTCCTTTTCAAGGGAACTCGGCTGGCGCCATAATGAGATTGTCCTTCTCGAGGAGGTGGCATTATGAGGGTTGCGTAAAAATGCATCCTTTCCGGGGAGTTAGGGAGGATCGTGGCCCACATGTCTGTCAGCCATGTGACACTTCCCCCTACAGTGTTTTGGGCGATTGATAAGCGTTCAATTTATCATATTTTTATAATGTTTTCTTGTACACTATACATATGAATTGGAGTGGTTTTAGCCCATTGATACTTAATTTGTGTTAATTTTTTTTTATAGGGCATTGGAGAGCCTCAAGCATTAAAAGGAAGAAATTCGACATCATTTGAGGTAAAAAAGTAAGCAACTTGAGACATAGCAAAAATCATGAAATAGAAGCAAAGATTTGATATGATCTTCTTTTTGTGAGTGTTTTTTTTTTCATTTTTTGTTTTATGTTGTGTTGCCTTTCAATCGTGATTTTTTTTTTAAAAAAAAAATTGTAATTATGTTGTTAAATTTAATATGAGATTAGTGTTAAATTCATATTATTATTTATAATAAAAAATTAAATATAAATATATAAAGAAAAATGGATCATAGGGTAATTTCATCACTTATTTTATAAGATAATTTTATCACCTAACTTACATCAAACTAATCAGTAAAAAAATAAATATAATATTTATATTTATAAAAAATTAAATAATTTAAAATATAATAATTTAACTTACATTAATTTCACCAAATTTAAAGTACTGATAATAAAGAGCCCCTGCCAACATAGTGAACGAACAATGGACGGAAGCTAGTACAGATTCAGAGAAGATTATCGACTTTTCCGTGCCTACAATTTTAATTTGGTGCCCAGAAAATCAACATCTTTCAGTTCTGGCAATTAATTGTTCCAAATCCTTTATATACCTATAAATTAAACAAAGATAAGGAGGGACTCAGGTAGACACAAATAAAAATACCATATTTCATAAGATTTTTTATTCAAAGCCGTAAAATAAATACCATGTTTTATCATATGTTTATCACTGTTTGAAGAAAGCCACCAAATCATCCATGAACTGCATAGCCTGATGAGATCCCGGATCCAAGAGATGGAAAATATGGCCCTGCCCCTCATGTTCCACAAGAGAAACCTCTCCCCCCCACCCACTACTCTTCAATGCTTCATAGTACGCTATCCCTCTGTGCCTCAAGGAGTCATTCTCGGCCACAGCCACCATAATCCTCTCGCACCCGAGCGACTTCAGCCCCGGCGCCTTCTCCGCCAGTGGGTTCACCCACACGTCATCCGTCCCCTCCGTCGCCCCCGACGGGCAGACAACCCTCCACAGCCTCTCCATCCTCGCCCGGAACTCCGGATCCTCAATCTCCCCAGCAATCGGCTTCGTCCCCCAGAAGTAGGAATGTGTCAACGCCACGCCTTTGATCTTCATCCCCAGCTCCGACCCTCCGGATCCGGCCTTCATCGCCATGTGATGCGTGATGTTGGCGCCGGCGCTGTCCCCGGCCAGAAACACACGACCCCAGTCCGCATAATCAGACAGCCACCTCTCCGACGCGTCGCCAGTGGCATGCGCCGCGACCCAGCTCAGCGAGGCCCACGAGTCGTCGTAGGCTGCTGGGAGAGGATGCTCCGGGGCGAGGCGGTAATCGACGGAAACGACGATGATGTTGGCTTTGCCGGCGAGGGAGTTGATGTAGTTGTGAGAGGTGGGAGAGGCGGCGCTCCCGATGCAGAAAGCGCCGCCGTGGTAGTAGATGAGAACGGGGAGCTTGGTGTCTGGTTGATGGGCGCCTGCGGGGAGGTAGAGCCGGGCGGAGACGCCGGTGTCGGGGTCGATGACGACATCCTTGGAGGCGACCCCGGTGGAGGGATCGAGGGAGGGCGGCAAGACTTGGGTGCCGAGGATTCGCTCGACGCGGCCGCTCTTGTAGATGCGGACGAAAGGGCTGAAATCATGTTCGACTTGGGTGTCCGGGTCCATATTCGTCAATATCTTCCTGCGCTCCTCCTCTTCCACAGATTTATACACGGATTTAGGGATATTCGCTGAAGGAAGAAGCCCGGCAGTGGCACCAATTGATTTCTTTAATAAATATTTAGTTATTATAGACCTTACTGCTGTTAGGTTCGAACCAACAAACCAAATAGGAATCGTCAATGTTTGAACCGAACCGGAACCTTAAAAATAGTTTCGGTTTCAAATCGGAACATTAAACCGGAATATTAAGGTACCGAACCGGAACCTAACTATTGGTTAAGGTTCCATTTTTAATTTTTAAATAAAATATATAATATTTTTATATTATATTATTTATCTTAACTAAAAAATAAAAAAAATACATCCGGATAAAAATTATTATATTATTTGTTTTTAAAAAAATTATTTTAAATATTTATAAAAATCACTTCAATGACACACATGGTAAGATATAACAATTTATTTTACAAAAAAAAACACTGTTTTTTTAAACACAAAGAAAAAGATCATGCTTAGACCTTAGTTGGTAATGGTCTTCAACACCGTTGAGTTTACCGACTTTACCAATGAGATTCATCATTTATGAGAAGACGGTTAAGCTTACCAATGAGCTCAACTGTCTTGAATCATTCTTGAAGACCGTTGCATTTTTATTTAAAATTAAAATTATAATATTTGATTTTTATTCTTAGTAATTTTAACCTATAAATATCCATTCACCTACTATTTGTTTTCTCACTTTTCCTCTCAATCTTCATATCTCTTGATCTTTAGTTCTCTCAAATTGTTTCATCGAATTTAAGTTTTCTAATGCCCAGTGGAAACTCTTCTACTTCTTCCCACAAGGGAAAAAAATATTGATATGCAGATGCCTCCTCCTATTTCTCTTCAAATCCTTGATGATGTTTCTGATGTTCAAAATACTTCTACTCCCACAATGTCCGAAGCCATATCTAATCCAATAATTCCAATCATAGATCATGAGAAACGGCCCAAATCCGATTTATTCACAAAGCATAAGAAGAAGGTGGAAAAATCCGATGGAACAACCGTGATCATCTGTAATTATTGCGGTAAAACTTATTCTTGGAGCAAATCTGGAGGTTATGGTACGTATCGAAAGCATATAGAGAAACAACACCCCAGTGAAGTTGAAGTGGCAAAAGCACCATCACAAACACAAATTGCAAGGTACTCTACATCTAACAATCAATTATTTCATTATAACGATGCAAATAATAGAGAAGAATTAGCACATATGGTTGCAGTTGAACATTTATCATTTTCTTTTGGTGAATAAGTTGGTTTTATTAATTATTGTCATAAAGCATTAAATCCTACTACATGTCGTGTTCCTAGAACTACTCTCACATGTGCACTTTTAAAAATTTTCAAAACAGAAAAAAAAAAAGAATTTTATTAAATATTTTATAAATTTTGAAGGTCGTATTTCTATATGTTCTGATATATGGAGTGATCATATATTGGCGAGTGCATTCTTACATGGGTGTAACTTGTCATTTTATTGATAATAATTGGACAATGCAAAAAAGAATTATTGCATTTAGAGTTTTTGATCAATCTCATACTGCAGATAATATTTTTAGATTGCTTGAAACTATTTTTGAAGAGTATCAAATTGATGATAAAATTTTTGCAATTGGTTTTGATAATGCTGCAAATAATATTGTTGTTATTCCTGCTTTAACTACTTTATGTAAACCTCTTTTTGGTGGTAAATTTTTTCACCAAAGATGCATTTGTCATATTTTAAACTTATGTGTTCAAGCTGCACTAAAAGCACTTGATTCTTTTATTGAACCTATTAGAAATGCAATTCATTATTTGTGGAGACATCCATCACAAATGAAAGCATGGCCAAAATTTTGTATTACTCATGGCAAACATCCTATAAGATTTTCACGTGATGTGCCTACTCGTTGGAATTCTACTTACAAATTACTTTGTCAAACTGAGGAATATAAGACTTTATTATGTAGTTTTATGCAATACAATGCTAGTGATATTATTCTTTATCTTCATCATTGGGATATTTGTATACAAGTTTGTCAATTATTAAAAGTTTTTAATGATGCTACAAATGTTTTATCCGGTGTCTATTATCCTACAACACATTTATTTCTTATTGAGAGTGTTAATATTATTGGTGCATTATCTGATTTTGCTAATAATGAACCATTATTACCTTGTTATGGCATTATGAAGGCAAAATGGTCTGATTATTTTACAAATATCCCAAGTATTTATTTGCTTGCATCTGTTTTTGATCCACGTTGTAAATTAGATGGTTTAAAAGATTATTTAGAGGTGTATTATACATGTTTAAATTTAAAAGTTGATATTAATATTTTGTGTATTAATATTAGGACTTTATTTGTTGAATTATATGATAATTATGCTAGAATTTATGGTATTGATGTTGGACAAAGTGAGACCCCGTCTGAAATTCCATCATCATCACTTCCTAAAGGGTATCAACTGTTAGCTCTAAAAAGAAAAAAAAAAGGTTTATCTTCATCATCCACAAGCTCGAGAACCGAGCTTGAAAGTTATCTAACATCTTTTGAGTTTGTTGATGATAACAGTTTTAATATTTTACAATAGTGGAAGGAGCATCAAAAGCATTTTCCAGTCTTGGCTACTATAGCCAAGCAAATCCTTTCAACTCTAGCCTCTACCGTTGCTGTGGTACAAGAGTTTAGCGCCAGTGGAAATATATTGGATGTAAGGCATTCTTGTATGAGCATGGACTCGATTGAAGCTCAAGTTTGTGTTAATGATTGGACCAAAGTGTTGGAGAAGTGCTCTAAAGACAATCACCTTTGGCACTTTATGTACAAATTTATTCATTTAATAAAAGGCTTCTTCATTATTTAGATGTTCACTACTATATATGAATATGATATGAGATCTTAAATCTAATTAATGAAGTCCATGATACAACACATAGCATGAAGAAAATTATGATAGAGATCATAATGTGAGATTCCTATCATGTGTAATTATGTACGTATCTAAATATCCCTAGTCGAAGGATCAATGAGATGGGACATCATTGATCCATCAAGACTAGCACATGTAACACCCTTATCCTTTTCAGAACCTAGGTGTCACACCAGCCAGGTTAGGGGATGAACCCCGGCCTAAGGCTTTATAAAATAAGAATTTACTCAAAGTTAACACTAGCATTACGAAATCATAAAGTCAAATACGAAATTAATACACACCAGAAAGTCTTAAAATACAACACAAAACTGCATAGGAGTTAACAGTACTCCTCAAATCATAAACACTAAACACAATACAAGATATGGGCCAAGCGCTCAGAGCCAACTAAGGTAGACAAAACCCTATCTTCCACTCTAAGCAGGATCATGTCCCTGTTTACTACCTGCAAAAGGTCATACAACAATAGGGTGAGCTACAGGAGCTCAGTGAGGTACTGACACCACTGTCAGGTATAACACACCTGTATGCCTTCAACAATAGATAATAAAAATAATGTAAAGTGAGATACATACTGAATGATATTAAACATGAAAACAACATGCTGATCATAGACATGATTCATGCCAATATCCAAATAAATCAAAATGATATGCACATACATTTCTTTAATCATTTATCATCAACACGGGAGATGATTTTCACATATGTCCTGGCTAACCAACTTGAAGCTAGTAGCCTTCACGGTTGGAGCAACTCAACAATCGGAAGGTTGACAATCTGTGAAATCAAATACTCCTCATCAATCATATTAGTGTCATCTACACCTCTACTAACATACTGTGGAACCAGAGTGGTAACGAGTGGAGACCAACTCAACACTCGATAGCTCTCCGGTCGGACCAACTCAACGACCGTAGAGCTATAAATATATATACTTATACTAAGCACCCGATGGGTACGGAAATGGGGTTTTATTTCTTGAAATCAGGAGGGTTTTAAAACAGATAGTTGGACTAATAAAACAGAGTTATGGAAAACTACCCCTTTCCTACCTAGTATCGTACTCTACGGCTCTATCGTAGAGCCACCTCTGGCGCAGGCATGTATGTGAGTACGGTGCAGTGCCCTAATATTTCAATAAATCCATCATTTCAATTTCTGTAATAATTATGTGCTTGCCACATGATTTTCATAAATGAGTTTTCAAAATACCGAAACATGATCACTAATTTCATGCTTGAAGATTTACAGTATTTATGAAAACTAATCAACTCATAACATGAATTCTCAAGAAATCAATACGATAAAAATACGGAAGAAATAAGATAAATTTACAGTTGTGTTCCCTCACCTTAGTCTGAGTAGTTCATAAGGCTGGCTAGGTCCTTCAGCAGCAGCTGCCTTGCCCTTGCCTTTTTCTTGTCCTTAAAATGAAAATACTGCTTTTCAGAATTATGAAAACCGTATCTTTAGCTCGTATTCTACTTAGACTCATTAAAATACTATAGAAGCATGAGGTTTACTCTCTTGCTAACTATACTTATTATTCATCATTATCATAACTTGGAAAACCACTAACATGCTCTTCCTTGAAATTACTACTTGCTAAACATGGCATGATTATTCTAAATAATTTGACAAAATTTCGACAGAGTCTCCTCTGTTTCTAGGGTTTAATTATAATACAACCATTCACCCATATTAAGCATGAATTTACCCCATTATCATACACATTCTAATCCCCTGTTAATAGCCCATAAATTCCATTTAATCATGCATCTAATTATACTTTTCCCCAAATTCAATCTTAGGGTTTTACTTGAAGAGAGTAGGCACATTGCGTAAGGCTACGGTCGGCAACACCTCGGCGAGCTAGCAGCAGCGGCTGCTGATGTGGCCCTCACAAATGCTTACAGACGACTGGAACAAAGACGCTTGGCCTTGGTGGCGATGAGCAGCGAGGAAGCGGTGGCGGGTGTCTGGGGGAAGGGCTGAGTTGGCGGATCACGGGCAGCGTGAGCCGTGAGTAGCGAGGGTGGGTGGCCGGCGGGCTTCGCGCCAGCCGGAAGGGTTGGGACGGCTGACGCCGCAAACAAGGGATAGAGGGACGCCGGAAAGCTGCTGCAGGCCGAGATGGCGTTGGGCGGGGCTGAGCTCGCCGGCCTGGGGCTCGGCCAGTGATGTACGCCGATGAGGGGAAGAAGGAGAGGAGAAATCGTGAACGAGAGGGATCGTGAGTGAGAGAGATCGTGAAGGAGAGAAGATGAGATTCTTCTCTTCCCTCTCTCTCCTTCTTTTATAAAAACTAAAGTAACTTTAATAAAGAATTATTATTTAAATTAAATTATTATTTTATTCCTTTACTGTATGAACACGGGGGCTAATACTTTCCCGACCAGATCCACTTCTTATGGATCGAGATAATGACTTTATTATTTTATTCTTTTATTTAATTAATTCCTCTTTATATCTTTTCAGTAGGTCACGGACCCTACTGTAACTTCACGGGTCGCAATTAAAGACCCAACCGAGATCCCTATTTTTCGGCTTTTGACTCTGCCAGTCGTGCCTTATCGGGACTTACATTTTGTCCCGTTTCTCCATCTAGATAATTGAAATTAATTAACACTTATTAATTCTTCTAATTAATAATCAGGGATCTCTCTCTTCAGTCCACCTCCAACTATTTAAGTGAAAGTGACCCGGCCCAATATAGCCTTCATTGGGCCCAATTATTGTAAGGTTGGACTTTTAATCAATTAAATTCTAGATTTTCCTTAATTGGGTTGTTAAAGTAATTAATCTCTTTTATGTGCTAATTAATCTCAGCAAATTTTTCTAGAAATTAGTTTATTTATTCAAAAAAATTCTGGGACGTTATAGCACATGTTTTGCTTCTTGATCCAATCAAGCAGTTGTTCTCACAAGTTGTAAGCATGAAGATGTTTTGAGTGAACATGTGGATGCTTGCTAAGGGTAGCAAGTTCATTGGATGACCTACCATGAGTCTTCACATGGTTATCCTATTAAAATGTCAGTGAAGATCTCATTGCAGCAATGGTGCAAATATCCTTAGACTTGAGGTACACAAGTTATCTTGGATATGGATCCTGTGCTTTGACTCCATTCCTAGGTTTCCATTCAGGGGTTACTTACAGGGTGGTGATTGGGTACAGCTTTGAAGTATTCAAAGGTATTTGCGTAGCAAACAGAAGATTTACCACTCCTGATAGAAGGAGAGTATACCCATGGCCACTTGTCGGGTCATTACTTAGGAATCTCTTGCCAGAGTAACTTGTCATGAAGATAGTCTTCGATGATATAAGTTTTGAGTAATGGATCTCATAGGACGAGGAACTAATACTTGGGCTTGGTGTGACATAGTCAGTCTGGTGGGAGTTAACACATAGGCCATACTCCGAACCAAGTTGGTATAAGATGGTAAAGGACAAATTACACACTAACATTGGCTGTTGAAAGGTTCCAAGTCAAACCACCTGACATTTCGATCAATTGGGGGTCATGATGTATTGCTAAATGCCACTCATGATCTATTTGTAATCAATGGTTGATTATGAATAGCCAACATAACCGGGAACCTAATGGGTCATACGCATAGAAGATATCAATGAGGTATAAAATGGGTTTTTAGGAATAGATCCTCAAACGAGAGAATTAAAGGGAAGAGAAAGATTGTAAGTCGAATTTGATTATAAGTCAAATTTGATTGTAAGTCTAATTTGATTATAAGACAAATTTGATTATATGTCGAATTTGATTATAAGTCAAATTTGCTTGGAAGTCGAATTCGATTATATGTCAAATTTAATTAGATTGTAAGCCAAATTTGATTTGGGCTTCAATCAAAGTCCCAATCCAAAACAAACCCTAATCTGATTAGGGAGGCCTATAAATATGTGATACTCTAGGCCATAAAGAGACAACTTCTTAGTAATTGATAGAGATCAATAGCCTTTTCTCTTCTCTCCCAAATCCTCTCAAGAACTTCCACCATAGCTAGCACCTTGCGTGGAAGATCACCCCGTCGCCTTTGAGGTTGCTTCTACGGATCTTCGCGTGGATCACCGTTAGAGGCACTCCGTCTACGGACTGCTGTGGTTGACGCAACGTCTTCTCCGACTTAGCGAAAGGAATTCGGTACAGATTTCAAAAGGTACATGCCCTTCAACTTTACTTGCTTGTGTTTTGATAAACGTAGGGAGATCCATTTAGGCTAGGGTTTAGAAAATTTTAATTTTTTCGTTGTGTCATGTATATGATACATGTTTTTGATTTTCTACAAAACCCTACACAAAGCGCAATATAGACAACAAGAATTGGAGCAACAACAACAAGATCAAGAGTTGAGTTATGATGTTCCCGATGAACAAACCACCGATGGTACCACGAGGAGTGATTAAAATAAAAGCAAAAATAATTTATGATTTTTATTTTCTATCTTTATGATTATGATTTTGTGATAATAATATAATATTGTAATAATTAATTAATTTTAAATCTTTACTTACTTTTGATTTTTACATTTAAGGAAACATTATTATATTAACCAATAATTTTTTAAACATATTAAATAAAAATTTGATTTATCTCTTATTAATATAAGATTTAGCAAAATAAAAAATATTAAAAAAATAGTGTCACATCTAATTTAAAAGATTTAGAAAAACAAATGCATTCAAAGTTTCATAACTTCATTCATTTAATATAGGATAAGATATAACAATTTAAAAAAAACCAAAAAGATAAACCAAAATTTGAAACAACCATACATTTTAAATATAATAATTTTTTAATCTATCACAATTCACAACAAAAACTGTTTAATATATAACAAAATTTCAATAAATCACAAAATCACATTTTCTGTTACTCATAAAACAATTTTGTCGGGTAAAATCTTGAGAGGTTACCAAACTATACACATATATTTCACTTTGAGTACCAAACTTCAATTTGTATATTTTTGGTCACCCTACTTCTATTTGATTTCAGTGGGAGGGTATCCGAGGGAAACCGACAATAATTATCTAATGTGACCGTCGGATTAGCCACGTAGAGGGTATTGAAATCTCAATTTACAAAAAACCTAACTAATTGAACAACATTTGAACCTTAATTTCGAATGTTATTCGTTTTGACCTTGTCGAAATCAAGGTTCAAATGTTGTTTTTTTTTTTTTTTCAAATGTTGTTCAATTATCTAGGATTTCTGTAAATTAGGATTTCAATATCCTCCACATGCCTGATCTAGCGGCCACATCAAATAATTATCGCCGGTTTCCCTTGAGTACCCTCCTGTTGAAATCAAATAAAAGTAGGGTGACCAAAATGATATAAATTGAAGTTTGGTACCCAAAGTGAAATATGAGCATAGTTTGGTGACCTCTCAAGATTTTTACCCCAATTTTGTCATTTTTTCAAATTATTTGGAACCGGAACCAAAACCAGGAGCCGCCGGTTCACAAACCGAAACCGAACCGCCGAAGTTATGGTTCGGTTCCGGTTCTAAATTTTACAAAACTGGAACCGCCAGTTCGGAACCGAAACCAAACCGGGGTCAGGTTCTGTTATTCTATAAATCACAATCTTAGATTTTGAATAACAGTTTGAGAAATTCTATGATAATGTGGTTTTTATATCATGGTATCAAAACATTGGGTACCACTAGAGTAGTTAGACTGGACAACGGTTCGGTTCGAACTGATGAACTGAAGTAGAACCGTCACTATTTGAATTGGACCGAAACCGTAAAAACAGTTCCGATTTGAACCTTAAACCATAATATTAAGGTTCTGATTTAGATTCTAATTTGAATTAATATAAATTTTTTGTATTATAATTTTTTTTAAAATTAAAGCCAGCACCCTTTATATTTACTTCTGGTTCCGCCACTCATTCCTGTCACTTAACATTTTAGTTCTACCGAAGACAGGAAACAGGAAGGAAGGCTTTTAACCAAGGGGGTTAGAGGCTTAGGGCGCGTTCACTTGGCAGAAGTGATAGGGGGAAGTGGGGAAGTGGTCCACTTCCCCCACTTTGGCCGTTCATTTTGGGGGAAGTGGCAGTTCGGCCCACTTCCCCCAAAATACACTATGGCCACTTCGGCGAAAATTATACCGAAGTGGCCGAAGTGGACTTAATATAAAAGCCCACTTCAGCCACTTCCCCCACCCCACCCGAACTCCAACTTCGTCCCTCCCGATCTCGAGCGACCGTGCCCTAGAACCTTCGCCTTCAGTCTCGCCGCGGCCGCCAGCTGCCGTATCTCATCGGATGTCTCTCGCCTGCAGGTATGTCATCAATCCCCTTCCCTCTCTCCCTCTCTCTCCTTTTCGCCCTCTCTCTCTCTCTCCCTCTCCTCTACTCTCTCTGATCGACTGTCTCTCTCCTTTTCTTCTAAAACAATTGTGTTTGTTGTCGATCTATCCGACGTTTTCCCACATCATTCCATTCCCTTTGCCATTCGGCAATCTAGCGACGGTCTGAGAGAGATAGAGAAAGGTAAAAGCTCTTCTACCTTATTACTTTTTAGCTTTCAATTTATTTTTCAGTGATTTTTACTTTGAACATTTGATTGATATGGTATTGATATTGTGTTTGTGATTATTATACTTTTGTTTTGTGATTAGGGTTTCCTTTCATTGATATTTTGTTTTGATGAGACAAAGAAAGCATTTGGGGTTGTATATATATTTTTTAAAATTTTTAGATTTGGTTGTCAGGGATTATTATACCTAATTATACCTAATTATAAGTTCTTCTAGACATATGATCTAATGATCTTCTTTCTTTTTAATTTAGATTCATGTATTTGCTTCGCTTTACTCTTTGATGTTTAGTGTTAATCTTCTTTGATTATAAGTTTCGAGCATGAGGACAGGATTGCCTCATCTATGCCCCAATTTGGGATGTGTGATGAGATCCTCTACCATTAACTCGCCACCGTGTCGCTTTCCTCTAGAATTTTGATTCTCGCTTTAGGGTTTCTGATGAATTTTCTTTTAGTGATTTAGATTTAGATTTATGAGGATTGGATTTGTTTTCTCGCATTGGATTGATTTGTTAGGGGTTGTGGTTCTTAGTTCAGGAGGCATGGATCATGGGCTGATATTTTTCTTGTATTTGTGAAATTTAATATCTTCTGGTTTGTTTTTGAATTTTCTATTTATTTTACTATCAAAGATGTTTGATTGGTAGGGTTTGATGAACCTTCATGTTTGAGCTTTGATATTGGTACTTTAGTTAATGTCTTTAAAGCATAAAGAATCTAACTTGGTGCATAAATGTTGTAGAATAGATAAGTTCTACTTGCAAAGGTCTTGCAAATTTGGGTGTCATTTTCTTTAGTGTATATATTGAAACTTGTAAATAGTGATCAATTAGGGAGGTTTGATTATCCATGGCTAGATTTTCATAAGATAGAGAATGTCTGTTATGCTCAACGTGGATATTATACAAACATGCTGGCAAACTGATGACCAATAAGAAAAGCTGAGACTAGTGTAAAATAAAGTTAAAATGTATTCCATGAAAGTTGTTTTTTGGTGAATATGATTGTAAATGGCTTGATTTTAAGGCCAATAGTGGTGAAATAGAATAGACTTTGTGATTGTGTGGATTCATCATGTTTGATAGATTGTTATGGTTGACAATTGGCCCAAAAAAGATCAAGGATGTCAGGGTGTGTGGTTGCTTTTTTTGGCCCTGATGACTGGTTGGAGAAAATTTGGGATTACGAAATAAGTTAAGAGACATCTAAGATTTGCATTGCTATTAACACTTAAAAAAATGTTTTCTTTTATTATGTTTTTGTTTCTTATTTGTTGTATTGCAAATCTTTGGTAGTTGAATAACAATGGTTGCTGAATTATGGTGATGCTAACTTATTATGTTTTGGATGGTTGGTGGATGTTGGCACAAGATGGTTCTTTGTTTAATTTGAAGATTACATCTTGTTAGATTTTTATTTTACAATGTTATTTGTTGCCATTTCTTATTTCTTTGTGTTATTGATGAAATTTCATATAGTTTACAATGTTTTGCACTGAGAATTGATAGTGCCCATTATTAAGTATATTACTGCACCGATAGAAGAAATTTCTTATAATAATCAGCTGGCTCAAATCAAGTCTTTTGTTTCATTTCGTTTGGAGAAATATGTTCATTACCCTTGACTTCTCTGTTCTGTGGCCTCTATTTAAATTTTTTTTTCTCCATTGTTCATTCTTGAGTGTAATTGTTGTGTATATTGATGTTGATAGTTTTAGAATCTAGGTTTCAGTTTTATCATGGAAATTGCGATGAAATATTATAAGTTTGGATTTTGCACATAGCTTCTTTTAGTCTATCATTAGTTTCTTTACTTTGTCATGTTTAATTTCTTAGAGATTATGATAACCAACGTATTCCTTTGGTAGGGAAGTCTTCTGATTCCCTCTTTTAATGCTTCCAACTCAGCTTCGAATGGATAATGAGCTTGATAGGCCTTCATATCTGCATTATAAAAGGGATTTTATCATTAGACAAAATTAAATAGTTAATGCCTGCAGTCAAAAATGTTTAAATTAGATCATTTTTATGTGCTTGGCTAATTCTCTTCTAGAAATATTACATATCAGTTCTATGCTTCAACAAATGTATTGGCTTGGCCTAACTGATGCAATGAGCTAACAGTAAAGTTGGAACTTTTGGGAAAAATTAATTCTATGGATACATCATGTAGGATGGCCAACAGGTTCCTAGACCATGCCATTTTCATCGAGACACCCGCATTGGCCACCATGGTGATGATTTATCATCACCGCGGTTGGCTCGACGACGAATTTATGCGTGCTACCACGAGCCTTCTACATTTTAGGGATGTCCATAGGAGTGCGCACATGGCCCTGTGAGTATTGGATGGAGGCATACATAACCGTAAGGTTTAGTATATGCGGATGAAGAGGGAGACATTTTTCGCATTATGCTTTGTATTACGTGAGAGTGGCCATCTTACTCGATACTATTCACATGTCCGGATGGAGGAGCAGGTCGCCATGTTCTTACATATAGTAGGCTACCATGCAAAAACCAATCAATGAAAAATTGATTTCATTAGATCGGGTGCTACGGTGAGTCCGCTTATTTTAACGCCGTTTCTCGGCTATTTGTTCTATCGTGAGATGAATTTGTAAAGCAAACTAACCGGCACTTCATGTCATCCTCGAGTATAGAATCCAAACCTAACTTTACTATCCATACTTCAAGGTAATGTCTTCTTAAGATTCTAATTGGTTAATTCACTTGTGGATAGGAACTAACATACCATTTATTTTGATTAATCTATAGGATTGTATTGATTTCTCGACGGACCCACATACAAGCAAGGGTGCCCATCGAAGCTAAGGTAAATTTCGCTGGCCGCAAGGGCATCACACAAAATGTGCTTGCCGCCATGCATCCAGACTTGAAATTTACTTACGCTCTAGCAAATTGTCAAAGGATCAAAGAATGACTACCTAGTTTTGAAGGATGCTAGCATCTAATCTCCACCTTCCTACTATATGTTCCCCTGTGTTTAAAACATTCTACCTACACATTACACTATTAGGTTTTATACAAAATTCACATATTGATTACGCTTTGCACTTTTATGTTAGGCAAATACTATCTCGCTGACGCAGTATACTACAACAACGGGTTTATATCCTCGTAGATTCGGAAGGTTAGGTATCACCTCGTAGAGCAACTTAAGTGCATACCCAAGGACCTCAAGAATTGTTTAACCTGCGTCACTCTTCCTTAGATCTCGAATCGAGAGGGCATTTGGGATTCTAAAAAATCGATTTAGGATTTTGGACTCACGACCATTCTACCCTTTATCGACACAGGTGGACCTTGTCCTTGCATGTGTTGTCCTACACAACTTCATCAAAGTTGTTGACCCGCACGCATACTCACGCAAAAGATGTTGTTCCTATTGAGGATGATTCTACACCACATGTACCATTTTTGTTTCCCGGATCAGAGGTCGGCATTCAATGGCGAGAAATCCGAGGGGATATGAAAGCAAGGATGTGGGCTATCTACACTTCCCGAAGAGCCACATGAGCCTTTGTCTGTAGTGTCAATACATTTACTGTAGTGTATGTTGTTTGAAAACTTAACAAATTTTTGTGTTGTTCATTTGGTCAATTAATGTTGTATGTGTATAGAATGATGAATACATCACTGTCCTGTCATTATCAAAATTGAAAACTTAACAAATTTTTGTGTTGTTCATTTGGTCAATTTGAACATTTCTCTAAGGTTATACAAGTGAGTTCTGTAAGGTTATGCACAAAAGTACAAATTTAATCTAAAATGTTGTTGTATTTTTTTCCATCTTTTATAGTTTAATCACCTATTTTTTAGTGTCATCTGTATGTCGCCCATCCCTCCTAGCCTCACAACCTGAGAATTGACATAAATCAGTAAAATTAATTGGGAGGTGAGCTCTTGGTTACTTATGTTAAACAAAGCATTCTATGCTCCAGAACAATACTCATACAGGATTGAAGAATTGTAGTTTTGCTTGAATACAGGATTTTGAAAGCTGTGGTGGTGATATATATATATATATATCCTGAAATCTTCAATTTAATTTCCTTACTTTGTGCTTGGTTCCATTTCTTTTGCATATAATGAATGGTATGACTGCAAAAATGGTATTTGGCTTAATTTGTAGTAGTGTTGTCACAATGGATAACTGTTTACATTTATTTTTTGATCCAATGTGCAGTGTCAAAAGGTGAAGTTATCAGTGAATAAATTAAGTTGTCTCTGGTCAATTCCTTATTTGTTTTGTTTGTCTGAATAACAATGATTATGGTTAATCTCAACCATGCATATAGTTATTTATTATATATCACATTCTACCTGCAACAGATGGTGATCATTAAAAACTTGAAATGGAAAAAAGAGAATGAATGAATCTTTTCTCATAGGAATATAAGTACTGTCTAATCGTCTTCTTTTCATTCTGTCTTCTTGAAATCTTGAATGAGTGGTGACATTATAAAATTGTGAAGCTTATATATTCTCATACATATTTCACTGTTATATACATGCATCTTTGTCTTT
This sequence comes from Dioscorea zingiberensis, assembly GCA_026586065.1. Classification (NCBI taxonomy): domain Eukaryota; kingdom Viridiplantae; phylum Streptophyta; class Magnoliopsida; order Dioscoreales; family Dioscoreaceae; genus Dioscorea; species Dioscorea zingiberensis. The sequence continues at coordinate 50,252,395 of CM048821.1, read as the reverse complement.
AACCAACAAAGTTTGTTGCGCAACTTTCTTCTTGTTAGTTATTTTTAATATCTTAGCCAAGGTTTTGGAGTAAATTCTTTCACTGTCAATTCATGGGTCAACGTCTGTTAATATTTTCTATATCCTGTAACAGCTTCGTGGTTGAAAAGTCATATAGTATAATCATCTTTTCTTTGATCTAATGAGTATTTGGCCTTCTTCATATCATGAGATGTTGTGTCAGGCTTTTATATAAGGTTTAAAGTAATTTTTTCATGAGCAGATCTTTTATATAGGAACATGTTTTATAACTCTTGATTAAGTTTTCGTATTTTCTTAAACTTGATCTGATTTGAGTTGAACATTGTTGTTTTGACAATTTTTTCTTAAAAACATTTTGAACTGCATTTCAATCAAAATTCGCCCATGTATAATATGACAGAAAATGGCGTGCCAAATTTTCTAATCATCTCGGCTAGCCGTGAAAGGTACAATCAACGTGAGGTGGACAAAAGATATGGATGATGTCCTTATTCCTTGCCTTGTAGAGCAGCAAAGCCTAATGAAGGTTGATAAATCTTTTCGCTGGTTGCTTCTCGTGGAGGCAAATAAGGTAGTGTGAACGCATAAAAATCATCTGGTTCAATACGGATGCATAACGTGAGAGAATCGCTTACATGACCCTTAAGATTAAGTACCAAGAGTCAAGAAGGTAATGGCACTCAACGTTGGATGGAATGACAAATGAAAATGTTAGTGCTCGAGGATCTAGTCGACGCATATATGTCGAGGTATATGCGTTTAAACTCTCTTCATTTTAGTATTTGTGGGTATATTACAACTTTAATCTCGACCGATCTTCAAATTTATAATGCTTCTATGAATTAGCAAATGCGACCCTAAGACGGGACTCACCGAACAAACCGATCCCTCACTATGATGACCTTCTGATCGTATGTGGTGATGATCATGCCACGGTGAGTTCGCTTCGACCGATATTCGACCGGTTTGATCTGATGAAGGCATAATCAAGGCACAATGAACCTCCTACGTAATATGTTGAGCCCGAAATTCCAGCCCCGGTGCCACTGAGCCTAACGCACTAACAAATGAGTCGCCAAGGCATACTTCATCTACTACTAATGTAAGAGGTGGTCATGCTCGGGATGAGTAATCTATATCTTTTGTGGAGCACTTTGAGAGAAGTTTGATAGTTTATCCGCTTCAATTGAAGGGGCCAAACCAAAGCCTTGGAAGGACAGTTATCCGATGCTTTGTGGAGCATGGAGGGCTATAGTGGGATGAAGATTTGGATATGGTGTTCGAGCTTTTAAAAACTAAGAAGAAGCTTGCTCAAAACCTATATTTGAGGGAAACCATCTCTCGAGGAAAAGTGGCTTGATAACTCTACGTCGCAAAGAGGTTCTCGTAGTGACAGTGGATATTTCCTAAGACATGTTTGTGTTTTTCTTTGTGATCCGTGATCGCTCTTTATTGATCCATGTAGTGACAAGCTTTAAATTTTAGTTTTTTTTGTACGATCGCTCAATACCGAAAACATGTTTGTATGCTTTATTTCAATGTACCCGCTTGTATTTTATGGATTTTAATTGGTCTTTCTTTAGTTTGATGGGATTTTAATTAGACATGTTGTATAACTTTTGTACGACCGTCCCCAATACCAAAACATGTTGAAACTTTTGAATTGTGATATTGCAGTTATGTATGCACTTCTCTTCAAAGAGAAATGATAATATTCTTTTTCAAAGAGGAATGATACTTAAGTGTTTTAGGGGGTGCAACATTAAAATATGCAATCTTTGTTCTGGAAAAAAAAAAACATGGTTTTATCAAACTCTATAGCTAGCTGTGAAGGTGAAAATAGCAAAACAAGAAAATTAATAAGTTTAAAAAAACATGTGAAAATAGTAAAACAAGAAAATTAATAAGTTTAAAAACAAACAAATAATATGTTTAAAAAAATTAATAACCATTAATAACATTATAATGATAATTAAAATCAATTTCTTATAAAATCACTTCTCAGTTTTTTACTTCCCCCACTTTCGTGGAAAAGAACACACTATTGAAGTTTCAAGAACCCTTAACCGATCCCACTTACGGAAAATAACACCCGTAAGGAGAAGTGGGCACTTCGGTGCCTCTTCACTTAGGTAATGAACAACCGTAGTCTAATTTCCACTCAAATTTCTAAATCCAAGACTTCCACCAACTTCCGTCCACTTCCCGCTTTCGAGCAGTTTTGTCCAAGTGAACGCCCCCTTAATTAATTAGCTACCAAAATAACTAATCTTAATATCACATGAGGTGGAGACATGCATGAGTGCGGACACCACCACCACATTTAAAGAAGTCATTCCATTCACACTTGGGAACAAAGAGAGCGTTCAATAATATAGCTCCATTAAAACTTATTTTATAAAGGGTTCAGAAGACACTGTATTTAATAAATGTAATGGATCCAAGAAGATGGTTTTAAAACCCATTACTCAAACCCAATGATTGAGCCATTAAAGCCTAATAAAGAATATTGAGACTCAAAACTTCAATGAGAAATGTCATACTTGATGAGTGGGGGGTCTAATGTGCTAGATTACAATTTAGTCCAATCCTTTTAAAATAATATATTTTATTTATATTTATTTGCTAATGTACCATGACAAACTTAATTTCCCATGACAAAATTATTTAGAAATTAAACATATGTTTCACTGAAAAGCCGGGGTGTTACAACTTACAAGTGAGGTGAAGTTAATCATTTAACTTCATGAAAATCTATTATTTTATGCGCTATAAACTTCTTGTATTGGTTGGCAGGGATGGTTTATCCGCCTCAATTGTTTATCCGCTATAAACTTCATGAAAATCTATTATTTTATTCTTAGTTTGATCGTTTATCCGCCTCAATTGAAGGGGCCAAACCAAAGCCTTGGAAGGACAAGTTATCTGATACTTTGTGGAGCATGGAGGGCTATAGTGATGAAGATTTGGATATGGTGTTCGAGCTTTTAAAAACTAAGAAGAAGCTTGCTGAAAACCTATATTTGAGGAAACCATCTCTGAGGAAAAAGTGGCTTGATAACTTCACTGTTTAGCAAAGAGGTTCCGGTAGTGATGTGGATATTTCCTAAGACATGTTTGTGTTTTCTTTGTGGATCCAGCATCGCCTTTATTGATCCATGTATTGATGCTTAAATTTTAGTTTTTTTTGTATGACTGCCTAACAATACCGAAAACATGTTTGTATGCTTTATTTCAATGTACCTGCTTGTATTTTATGGATTTTAATTGGGTCTTTCTTTAGTTTGATGGGATTTTAATTAGGACATATTGTATAACTTTTTGTATGACTGTCTCAATACTGAAAACATGTTGAAACTTTTGAATTGTGATATTGCAGGCTATGTATGCACTTCTCTTTCAAAGAGAAATGATAATATTCTTTTTCAAAGAGGAATGATACTTAAGAGTTTTAGGGGGTGCAACATTAAAATATGCAATCTTTGTTCTGGAAAAAAAAAAACATGGTTTTATCAAACTCTATAGCTAGCTGTGAAGGTGAAAATAGCAAAACAAGAAAATTAATAAGTTTAAAAAAACATGTGAAAATAGTAAAACAAGAAAATTAATAAGTTTAAAAAAATAATAAGTTTAAAAACAAACAAATAATATGTTTAAAAAAAATTAATAACCATTAATAACATTATAATGATAATTAAAATCAATTTCTTATAAAATCACTTCTCAGTTTTTTACTTCCCCCACTTTCGTGGAAAAGAACACACTATCAAGTTCAAGAACCCGAACTCCATCCCACTTACTTTAAAATAACACCGTATGGAGAAGTGCACTTGCCTCTTCACTTGTGTAATTTAACATCGGTCAGCCCACTTCATTTACCCCCTAACCTATGACTTCCACCAACTTCCGTCCACTTCCCGAGCAATTTTGTCCAAGTGAACGCCCCCTTAATTAATTAGCTACCAAAATAACTAATCTTAATATCACATGAGGTGGAGACATGCATGAGTGCGGACACCACCACCACATTTAAAGAAGTCATTCCATTCACACTTGGGAACAAAGAGAGCGTTCAATAATATAGCTCCATTAAAACTTATTTTATAAAGGGTTCAGAAGACATCAGGCTTTAATAAATGTAATGGATCCAAGAAGATGGTTTTAAAACCCATTACTCAAACCCAATGATTGAGCCATTAAAGCCTAATAAAGAATATTGAGACTCAAAACTTAAATGAGAAACGTCATACTTAATGAGTGGGGGGTCTAATGTGCTAGATTACAATTTAGTCCAATCCTTTTAAAATAATATATTTTATTTATATTTATTTGCTAATGTACCATGACAAACTTAATTTCCCATGACAAAATTATTCAGAAATTAAACATATGTTTCACGGAAAAGCCAGGGTGTTACAAGTGAGGTGAAGTTAATCATTTAACAACCCTAAACCTTCATGAAAATCTATTATTTTATGCGCTATAAACTTCTTGTATTGGTTGGCAGGGATGGTTTAGCTACCTTCCTGTCCCCCAGCGATCCTTTCTCGTTGATCAATTTTTAAAATGGTTGTCTAGTGGGATCGGCCTTGAGGGTGGTGATGGGCGCACTATACTGCAGCTGCTATGTAAAACAAGCCTGACACGGTCCCCTCTACTCTAATAGTGGCGTGACCCAAGCCTTCGCTCGAGCCACACCACCCAACTCACAACTTGGCTTGGGCGAGCCAGCTTAATAAACAGCCTACAGCGAGCCCTCTAAACCAAATCGGTCGTCCAATCCAATCATTGCCTCCACTTGGGTTACATCTAAGCTCGGCTTTTTAATTTTTCATTATGTTGTTTTTTTAAGTTACATAAGATATAATATTATATAATTTAATATTAAATTTAAAATGAGATTAATATTAAATTCATATTATTATTTATAATACAAAATTAAATATAAATATATAAAAAAATTGGATCATGAAATAACCTCATTACAGGTTGATTATATCATCCAAAAATAAATTAAAATACACTAATTTAACTTATATACGGATAACCAAACAACCTTTAACAAAGGAATTGTAAATGCAATTCATTAGTCAACACAGTGATAATTGCTCTCAGGCTATAATCAACTCTGGCGACAATGGACGGAAGCTAGTACAGATTCAGAAAAAGATTAGCGACTTTTCCTGCCTACAATTTGAATTTGGTGCCTCAGAAAATCAACATCTTTCTGTTCTGGCGATTAATTGCTCCAATTCCTCTATATACCTATAAACTAATTAATGCGCGGTAAACAAAACAAAGATAATGTGGGACGCAGGTAGACAAAAAAAACAAAAAAAAACAAAGAAGACGATATTTCATAAGATTTTTATTCGAAGCCGTAAAATACCATGTTTATCACTGTTTGAAGAAAGCCACCAAATCATCCATGAACTGGAGAGCCTGATGAGACCCCGGATCCAAGAGATGGAAAACATGGCCCTGCCCTTCATGTTCCACAAGAGACGCCTCTCCCTCCCACCCACTATTCTTCAATGCTTCATAGTACGCTATCCCTCTGTGCCTGAAGATGTCATTCTCGGCCACAGCCACCATCATCCTCTCGCACCCGAGCGACTCCAGCCCCGGCGCCTTCTCCGCCAGCGGGTTCGCCCGCACGTCATCCGTCCCCTCCGTCGCCCCCGACGGGCAGACAAACCTCCACATCCTCTCCATCCCCGCCCGGAACTCCGGATCCTCAATCTCCCCAGCAATCGGCTTCGTCCCCCAGAAGTAGGAATGTATCAACGCCACGCCTTTGATCTTCATCCCCAGCTCCGATCCTCCCGATCCAACCTTCATCGCCATGTGATGCGCGATGTTGGCGCCGGCGCTGTCCCCGGCCAGAAACACACGACCCCAGTCCGCATAATCAGACAGCCACGTCTCCGACGCGCCGCCAACCCAGATCAGCGAGGCCCACGAGTCGTCGTAGGCTGCCGGTAGAGGATGCTCCGGGGCGCGGCGGTACTCGACGGAAACGACGATGATGTTGGCTTTGCCGGCGAGGGAGTTGAGGTAGTTGTGATAGGTGGGAGAGGCGGCGCTCTCGATGCAGAAGGCGCCGCCGTGGTAGTAGATGAGAACGGGGAGCTTGGTGTCTGGTTGATGGGCGCCGGCGGGGAGGTAGAGCCGGGCGGAGACGCCGGTGTCCGGATCGATGACGACATCCTTGGAGGCGACGCCGGTGGAGGGATCGTGGGAGGGCGGCAAGACATGGGTGCCGAGGATGCGCTCCACGCGGCCGCTCTTGTAGATGCGGACGAAAGGGCTGAAGTCATGTTCGACTTGGGTGTCCGGGTCCATATTCGTCTGTCTTCCTGCGCTCCTCCTCTTCCACAGATTTATACAAACGGACAGGGATATTCGCTGGAGGAAGAAGACCGGCACCAATTGATTTCTTTAATAAATATTTAGTTAATTTCTGTTATTCTATAAATCACAATATTAGATTTCAAATAACGGTTTGAGAAATTCTATGATAATGTGGCTTTTATATAAGGGTATCATAACGTTGGGTCTCAATAGGGTAGTTGTAGGCAGGGCTATAAATGTTTAAATTTTGATTTAAATAATTAGATAAGAATCTGATTATAAGATTAATGATTATTGTCTTTAATTCTCTAATGTCTAATCATAATGGTTCATATGAAAATGTTAGCATAATAAGTATTTTTACTGGTTTTACGGATTTGTTAAAAATGTAATATAATTTATTTCTTCAAGATAAATTGAATTAAATTAAAAATAATTTTTTTTTAAAAAAAAATATCTTTAATCTAATTTAATTTAAGAGGGGCTCATGAGCTATTAGATTTTTATGACTTTTATGATTTTTTTAGTACGATATATTTGGAATAAATATTTAAAATAATTATTTTAAATTCAAGGTAAATTTCTAAAAAAAAGTTTATCCTTAATCTAATTCAATTTAAGGGAGGTTCATGAGTTGTTATATATTTTGGATGAAAATTCGAGATAAATTATTTAAAGAAAAGTTTATCTTTAATCTAATTGGATTTCATGAGCTAGATAAATGGTTTAACTAAAAGATTAGGTAAACTACAATTTAAACTGACCGAATTTTCGGTTCATCTAAGGGTCGGTTACCGACCCAATATCGGATAGGAATTGGTTTAATATTTCTCAAAATCACAAACCTTCGGTTTGTAGCGATTCACACCCTTCAGTTCGGTAACCAAACTGTTACCACCCCTAGCGTCAGCTACTCTCTCCTCAACCCCAGTCCCATGCCTGTTTTCCTTGCACACTACCAAAGAACCTCTAGTTGTGTAGAACCTGTCCTCCTTGAAGAAGCTCGTAGGGTGGATGGCGGAGAGGGAAGCGATGAAGGTGAGGATTTCGGCGGCGGTGGTGATTGAGGTAGTGAAGATAGCTGGGGGAGAGTGGAACTAGGGGTTGCGGAGGCGATGATGGAGGGGATCGTGGGGCTAGTGGATTAGAGGGTGGGAGATGGGGGTATTTTGTGTATTTCCCTTACGTAAACCTTAAGTGTAACCATAGTTAAACTTTTCAAGTTAACTTCTGTTAACAAATCTTAATAATAGAGGTATATACAAAATAATAATTTTTATCTAGGGGTATGTTGGTAGTTATGTTTTTTTCTGGGTAAATTGTCACGCCCTGGACATAGCCGGGACATCGACAGACCGACCGCATATGTATGGGGATGGGTCCCACTGTGTATTGGTGAGAGTATGCTAATACAAATATACAAATAATAATACCAACAATCCAAAAGAACATCAGTAAGATCTGGTACTACATATGGAAGGTTCCATACAATACTCCAAAGTCATTTAACATATCCAAATACAAGACCAAAATAACATAAAGGTGCTAATAATTAGATAAGGATCCTGAGCGCTCCATCTATCCCAAACTACCTACTCCTCGGGATCTAGCAAAGCTGAACAAAAGAGTTTAATGAGCTTGGTAGCTCAGTAAGCATCCACTAAAAACAAGTGAACCATACAGATTTATTTGTATCATAAACAAAGCTGAAAATGATATAAGGTAAAACAATAAATGAATCATAATAATATTCTATCACATAAACAGTTCTAAATCAATTCAATAAACTTGCAAGAATAATATTTTTAGAAAATATCTCAAAATCAGAAAATCAGAGGGTTTGTACTGTACGCAAAATACTAAAGCCTCCCAAACATGTTATGACCACTATTAACCCAGTGGTACGGGTCAAAATTCCATTTGTTTTACCTCGGTGGCCCAAGTCAGAAATAGAAGGTTATTATTATCACCAAAAACAATGTAAAATCAGAAGGTTGTTATTATTACTGACATCACAGTAAAATTAGAAGTATGTTATTATCACTAATAGCAAGGTAAAATTAGAAGGCTGTTATTATCACCGACAGCATCGATTGAACAAGTTCATAATTAAAAGCATGTGAACATGGTCAATGCTAAACCCCCATTGACAAGGGTTAGAACACAGACACATTTTAAGACGTATATAGAAATCCCAATAAATCCGATGGAATCATATAACATACCAACCAAATTAACTATGAATAAAAGAGTTTAAGCAAACAATTGGCTATAGCTCCAAAACTCAATATATGTGTATGGTTCAGGTTATAGAGAAAATAGGCTTACATTTTCTCGAAATTTCATAAAAACAATAATCAAGACTTTTATAGCTAAAAATAACTTTCATAAATTTATATTAAACACTTTACTTAATTTATAAGTGGAATACTTGCTTATAGTTTTCAGAAGTACCGATAAAATCCCAGATTCCCCCTGTTGCAACTTATATCTCCTGAGTTGGTATCTAGATAAAAGTGTATAAATTTAGTACCCCCATTCTGGTGTTTATATTTACTCAAATAATTAGTCCATAAAAGGGTGACAATTCATACTAGATGCATTCATACCCTATATGTTAATTCTATGCATCGTTTAGATGAAAACTAGATGGAACCTAAGCTGCACTATCCATTATATGTTATGGACCAGCTTGCTTACATCACACAAATCGAGAGTAGGTGAAAACATGGATCATGATTCACAGGGAGATTATCAAAGAATTGCAAGAGAAAAGAAGTACCGGTGCAGATTTGATGGTGTGGATTTTGAGGAGGATAGGACGATGATGGGTCATATCCCCAACGGGCCTGAAGATGTTCAATCTTTGTCAAAACCAGATATAAATATTAATCGATGCAACAGGGACGGCCCCATCTAAATACAAGGCCTTATTCTAGATACAAATATTAATACAACACTATGGATAATGAAATAATAGATGTAGCACAAGTAATTAAAAGGGTTTACGCAATATTACATACTATAGGTGGTCTTCAAACACCTACAACATGCCCTAAATAAATATATAATCCTCACATGTAATGTAAACGAGGTTCGCAGCCTAGAAGAGCTAGGTTGCCTCGTAAGGACTCCTTTCCTATAACTCTATCCTAGCTAGCTACTAATCACAATCTAAAACTGGGGAAAACAACGAGATGAGCTTGAAAGCTTAGTAAGCATCCATTAAAAATATTGAAATCATGAAACTTTTTTAAAACACGAGTCGATCAGAATTCTTTAAAGCAATAAAACATACCAGTATTTATCTTCTGTAATATAACATGAGTAAGATCGATCATAGAACTGATATAAAATTCAAACTCAGAAACAAATGGTATCAAGAACAAAATAACAGGAGTAAGGAGTAAATCTTATTATTAAGTTGTAACAATTAAATACATTATTCAAAATATAGAATAGGCATAAAAAAAAAGAATAATCAAGTAAACATGCATGCTACATCTCCCCTGGTAATAGTAGATCATGACAGGACAAAAATATATAATGATTGTAGTAGGCATCGACCACAATCAGCATCGGCCTAAGCTGGAGTCAGACACGCATGTCTAGTAGCGCTATATCAAGGAAAATGTCAACACGGCCAGTGCTTGCTCCCACTGGTTGGGTATAAGACATGATATATATATATATATATATATATATATATATATATATATATATATATATATATATATATATATATATATATATATTTGGAGATACACAAAACAAAGCAATCACAACTAAAATCTGGTGTACAGCTAGACACGTGTCAACCCGGCTAGTGCCTAACTCGCGTGTTTACATGGCCCAGCCAGACAAAACCATCGTCTGGCTCATGTGTTTGCGTGGCTAAGGCCTGGTTCATGAGTAGACAGGGTCAACATTAAAATAGCATGCAATAGAATATACTTTTTGAGAAAGTTATAAATCAGTATGCAATCTTGGCAAAATCCATCAGATATACAAAAACCAACAGGATTTAATACATGTTATAGAAATGGCAAGTAACAGGAGTGATCAATGCAGGAAATACAATAGTGATGCACATAACATGTCTCAAAACTTGTATAACCTTAGGTTTTCAGAAAATAAGCCAATTAAAACAGATTTCCAGATAAATTATAATTTTTTTTCAAAAAATAATGTATTAATATGAAAATACTTCCAGTGAATTTATATTGGGGAATACTTATAGTTTTTGAAATACAAACTTAGTCCCCGCGTCACGATTCATGCTCCCGTATCTAGATGTTAATAGCAACGTATAACTTAGTAACTCTTATTGGGGTAGGTACTCATTCAGTTAAAACAGCTCAACTTATGCTTTTAGGTTGCCATGTTAATACTAATCACATGTATCCTTATCCAAGAATGATAGAGTTACATTCTACTCATTCATGAGCTAGGAAAAAACCCCATATTTTTAACACAGGCTAGCAACATTAATGTTAAGCTAAACACTGTTTGTATAAAAAAATGTATATATAAAAATATATATACATTGAAAATAATAGGTACCAATGTTTGAAACGGGCCAATAATGAAATATCTTGAAATAAGTTGCAATTAAAATATTTTAATTTCAAATAAAAAATATGAATCCGATCATATCCCGAGGCAAGCTAAGGACACGGATTCCAAGATAACTCGAGAACACAAATCTTGAGGCGATCTCAAATTCTAAGATGCTTGAGAATACAAATCTCGAGGCAATCTCAAGACAGCTTGAGAATACAAATTTCAAGGCAATCTAAAGAAATGCAAATCCTAAGATAATCCACGGGCACAGATCCCGAGGAAACTCCAAGCCAATCCAAGGGAACAAATCCTGAGGCAAATCCATGATAATCTAAGGGAACAAATCCCGAGGCAATGTGGGAAAATATAAATATAATTTCCCAAATAAATAAATAAATAAATAAATAAATAAATAAATAAATAAATCAATCAATCAATCAAATCTAATTAGAATTTGAATTTGAAAAAAAGAAAAGAAAAAGAATATCAATCAAATCAAATTAAAATTTAAAATCAAAATCAATTTTGATCTTATTGGTCAAGATATATTTCAAATGAAGAAAAAAAATCAATCAATCAAATCGAATTTGAATATTTTTGGAAGAATAAGAAAAGGAAAGGAAAAAATCAAAGGAGTGATTGATTTTGAATATTCTTGGGAAAGTAAAAAAAGAGGAAAGGAAAAATAAGAGGGATTGATTATATAGGGGAGGAATTGGAAAATAAAGGAGGGGGGAGAGAAGAAGGAGAGGATGGCCAAGAAGAAAATGAAAAAGATTAAGCTCCCCCCTATGTGTTCTCCTCCTCCTCGTCTTAATCTACAAGCTGATTAATCTCTATCGAATATGCGAACACGGGCATGTCTCTGATGGCTTTGCCGAAAGATACATGCTCGGGTCCGTCGATCGATTGTAATATCGCAAAAGAATGTCATTATCACCGCCAAGCCGCTACCGCTGAAGAAGCTCTGGTGATCGCCGCCACACTAGAGAACACTATATAAATAGATCTATGAAAACGGACGTCCCTGGCATCTTTGCGCCGCCTAACCGTCTGTAAAATCCAAGGATGTTATTTAAAAAAAAATGTGTGTTTAAATTCCTTTAAATTAGATTATTAATTAAGGGAAATTCCCTAAGTATTTAACAAGCGATTAAGTAGGGAAAATTAAGTTTAAAAGGCTTAAAACCCTAATTAGGGTTAGTGGGGAGTCAGGAGGACTGTTTTGTAATTTTGTGCAGAGCTGAGGACTAAAGGGAAATAGTCCCCTCTCTTAGATGGAGGACTAAAGTGTGACCTAGAAAAGGTGAGGGATCTCTGGATAATTTTCTAGAGAAAACCCTTATAGAATAAAAGTGACGGCCGAGATTAGATGATCTCGGATCAGTGCTGATCGCGAGACATTATGAGGCCATCCGTGAGGCCACGTGGCGCTCTGAGAAGCACTCATCTGGGAGTGTGTTGGATGAGAGGCACTGAATGAAGATCTGGCCGTTGATTTATTTTAAATCACAACCCTTGATTTGAGCGTAGTTAGATCTGAGGCGAATACGGAGGAGTATCCACCGTTGATCCAAACCAGAGGATCTGAGCCGCTGGATCATACTGAAGTCTGATCCTGAGGCGATGGCCGCCGTTACCTCAGCCGCGACCGCCAAAGCGCGTCGCCGCGAGGTCTGCCATCTTCTCCGGGCGTTATGCGCTGAAAGGCCGCCCCGTCGGACAACGAGTAAAGCTGAGTGCGTTACCAATCGATTCGCCTGTCTCCGGTCTATAAAACCCGCCCCCTGGCCCCTTCTATAGCACTGTGAAGCGAGAGATCGAGGTGATCGCCGGTGAGGTTGGTCGGAGAAGGGAGAAATTGTCTCGGGACGCCGTTGTTGCTGCAAATACCACAAGGAGGACCGGAATTCAGGTACTGATTTATTACTGTGTCCAATTTTGTGTTTGATGTGTTAATAGAGAGGTCTAGGGCTCGCCAGAGTTGGTGAACGGAGCTGCGAGTGGTGAGGCACCGGGAGAAGGGATTGGGGACTGTTGGTGCGCGCAAACTGATGGCGGGGCCGAGACGGAGCTCAGGGCACGTTTGGTTGGCGGTGAGGATCTTCAGACGAGGAGATGCCATTCCTGGCAAGCATCTCCGGTGAGGCTCGGCTGCCAGCCATAGAAGAAGAAGGAGAAATAAAAAAAAATAAAAAAAATAAAATAAAATGTAATTAGTTAATTAAAAGGTTAATTAACTGGTTTTAATGTTTTGTAAAGGCTAGTAAGTAACTTAATGGGATTTTAAAACTTAGGTTGTGACACAAATATTAAATCATTCATATTATTGGCTTAAGTGAGTCAATTGGCTAAGCTTAGACAATTAACAAAATGGTTAGACCTAAGTATGATTAAATTGACTAGTCAGACAAATGGATTTGGGGCCAAATTGGGTCTAGTCAAATTAACATAATACGGTTAATTAAATTAGAAGACTAAGTGTAGTCTATTGAGTTGATTTAATACAAACCAAGGTTTATAAGTAAAACTGGCCCATGAGATGGGCTAATTGACTAACTAGTCAAGTAAATTAGTCTTGGGTGATCTAAAACAAACTCATAAAAGTAACTGGTTAATTGGTCAAGACAAATTGTGTAATAATGAGTAGGTTTGGCTGGATGGCTAAGGTAGACCAAGATTAGAATCAATGTGATTAGATTAAATGGGTCCATTGGGTCGGGGTCCCAGTGGGCTGGGCTCAACTGGCTGAACAAATCAGGTTTTATTTAAAAACAAACAATTAAATAAAGGAAAATGGTTGTAGGTGAAGGGAGTTGAACCCTAGACCACCTAAGTATTGTGGTAGGGCCTTAACCCTTTAGGACATGACTACCACTTGATAAAGATTACCTTTTGAGCTAAATTAAACAAGACAAGGTTAGGCTAGGCTGTTGGGCTTGGTAGATGGGCCCAAATTAGCTAAGATGACTAGTTAAGGTTTGTTTCACAACAAACAAGTAAACGGTTGATCAGTTGACCAAAGTTGACTAGTGTTGACCAAGTGAGGGTTGAAAGTCAACTAAAGGACATGAAAATGGGGAAAAATGGTCGGTAACCAGGGAGATGGTCTTTAGGACCCATTAGTGGGCCTAGGCCCAACAAAAACGAGAGTCATGCATGTGCAACTAGAGACATAGGGTTTTATTAGAATTTTGGCTCTAATAGAAACTCTATCTGTCAGATACTCTCGGGGAGTCCTAGAGGCATTTCAGGAGGTGACTAGGAGGAGTTCTAGTTTCAGAAAGAGGTAAGTACTTTTGTCTAGCATCATTATCATTGACTGATCTTCGATACATGTGTAAGTACACCTGCCTAGTACCCACTCTTCGGGTTTTCTTTGGACATGCTTATGCCTTGTTGATATATACTTTATTGTTGTCATAGATGTTGTTCTTATCTATTTTAGATTTCCGTTGAGCATATGTGTTTGTTTCGGGATGTTGGTATCCCTGTTTGTTGTGGTCTATTGCCCGAACTCAGTGGAGCGTGGGGGCTCCAATAGGGAAATGATCAGGGATGGGACTCCCTGACATTTCTACTTGGCGCGCCAGAGAGGCGATGCTCTGGTAGTTCTACCCGTCAGTGGGAATGATACGGTGGCCGTGTCGACACGTACGAGAGGTGGTACTACTGACTTACGACTGGAGGGTCGAACGACCAGAGGGTCGTGTTTTCAGGGCTTAGCTGGGTATACTGATCGGGAGTAAACCTTGAGTTTTCCTTAAAACTCAACACAGAGCTTGAGAGCTTATGTTATTAGGGGTCGTACCATTGGATTTGTTTGTGGTAGACTCCTAGGTGTGTGTTTTTCTTGGGGTTGTGATCCCTTTATTTGACTTGATGCTTTTATTATGTCTTTGTGACCCCGCAGGGATACTTACTGGGCTTTCCATTCGAAAGCTCATGCATTTGTTCTTTCTGTCTTTTACAGATCCCGAGGTTTAGGGAGCAGTTACTGAGGAGACCATGTTAGGAGCCATTGAGGTCTGGGAGTCTCCTTGAGTTGTCTTTTGATAATTAAGAGTAGTTATTTTGTAGGACCCGTGTAGGGACCTGACTCTGTATAGGGCCTATGGACCCTTTTAACTTTTTGTTAATTTGGACTTGAGTTTAGTTTATGTTATGGTTTGTTATCTGCTGATTCACATTTAGGCCTTGTATTCGAGATGAACTTGTCTCTACTTGGGTACGGCCGGTCTGTGCACGTGCTCGGGGCTTGGATTCCGGGACGGGGCGTGACACCGTCAAAGCTCTGACTGATCACCATCGAGTCGTCGGAGAAGAAATTAAATGGCCATGCCTTGTTGCCACCATGAACCTGATCCGGTATATGAAGACGGGGTCTACTGCCCCTACCGCTTTCTTCAAGATCCTCCCGGCCCGCGAGGACCTCCTCACACCGATCTCATCGTCCAACACTTCACCGCCGAGGCCTCCGAGATGAAATCCAAGATCTCGGAGTTTGTCGCGAGGTATGACAACCAGATCGTGTTCTTGAGGATCAATGACGTGGATCCTGCAAAATAAGAAGGCAGTCCTTCTGTGATATCTCGTGCCCGAATATCTCATGACGCAAATGTTTGGACCTCAAGCAGTAGTGAACAAGTGCAAAGAATATTCTGATGCAAAAGAGGAAGATTATTTGTAGTGGTGGTTCAGCATATGTTACGCATTTTGGGATACCAAATCCAAATGGGTCCAAGGTAATCCGGAAAGGGAAAATACAGCTCAATGTGGAGCAAATATTTGAAGAGGTAGAGGAGAAATGAGCTTGACATGGGAGCATGGTATCCAACCAGAACTAGATCCAAAGCCAGCCAAAAGTGAAGCTTGAGGTAGTGGATAGCCTTCCCTAAATAAAGATGATAATGATCTAGAAGCTGTAAGAGTGGTGGATGCCAAGGTCAATGATGCAGAAACTATGGAAGGAGTTTAGGTTGATGTTGCTGCCGAAGAAACTGATGTTATTGTTATAAAGATGATGTGAACTAAGCTTGATAGTAAGCTTATTGATCAGTGTGTTATGCAATCAGAGGCTTAAGAATGTTAATTAAATGAATGATTGTAAATCTCAAATATATATATATATATATATATATATATATATATATATATATATATGAAATAAAAAAAGAATCAGAAGAGAAACCGCAAAACAAGAAAAATAAAAATAATAATAAAAATAAAAAAGAAAAGAGAAATGAAAGAGGACGAGGAGTGAAATAAAAAGAGAGAGGAGGGCGGAACAGTAAAATAAAAAAGAAGAGGAGAGAGTCGTGACAAAAAAAAAACAAAAAAAAGGGATGAAAACAGGTGAACAGGGAGGTAAAAAAAGAGAGAAAGAAATTAAAAAAAGGAAACTAACAGAGATGAAATGAAAATAAATAAAAATAAATAAATAAAAAGAGAGAGAAAAAATGGGTTTTAAACTCTTTGTAAAATATCTCTCTCTCTGTCTATATATATATATATATATATATATATATATATATATATATATATATATATGGATATATAGACAAATCTCTAAGTCTGATATCCTGAAGCAGCATGAATCTGGAGACGGTGATGGAACACGTATCTCGAGACGGTTGACACGACCCCCAGGGTGGCGATGGAGTACTCATCTCGAGGCGGCCAATAAAATATATATCATAAAGTGGCATATTTCGAGCTAGTGGTGGAACACTCATCTCGAAGCGGCTAATAAAATCCAAATCTCAAAGTAGTACACATCCCGATGTGACAAAGTAACACGCATGTCAGAGTGACTTATATAAAATACAAATCTCAAAGTGACACGCATCTCGATGCGACAATGGAACACGCATCTTGAGGCGGATAATGAAGTACAAATCTCAAAATGACATGCATCTTGATGCGGCGATGGAACACGCATCTTGAAGCGGATGATGAAATACAAATCTTAAAGTGGTATGCGCATCTCGATGCATCCGATGAAGTACAAATCCTAAATTGACACAAATCTCATTGCGGCGACGAAGCATGCATTGAGGCGACCGATGAAACACAAATTCCGAAGTGGCGAAGCATACGTCCCAAGGCGGGAGGCGGCGTTATTTAAATAAATAAATAAATAAATAAATAAATAATATGTATAAATATCCTATGATGATATTCATATGTAATGAAATAAATAAAATCATATTTTTTTTATTTTATTATTCATTGCCTTTACTTGTATTTTGCCCTTAATCGGAAGTTCCCAAGACTATCTGGCATAATTAATTATAGAGGCTTGCGTCTATTAGGAATGGAAGAACCCGCAAAATTAAAACAAATATCATATTTGTGATTCGATATATCGCCTGGTGTCTCTTCACAGACATGATGCCAGGCGGGTATTTTCGATCCCACAAATTCTGGCACGCCCGGTGGGGACCTTATTCTACCTCCCATCTTTGAGGCAAAAATACAAGTAGAGGCTTATGAACTTTATAAAGGGATCTCTATTGCAGTTGGAAGCTCACCATCCATAGAGACCCTGATAGTCACATACCTTCCATCCATGGGCGTTGACCTAATATGATTTTTTTTGTCTGATATGAAGATCCAATGGTAAAGAATTTAAGGACTTTCATTTTGTGGGGGTTACCCCAGCCCAGTCTGAGAAGGTAGTTTTTGCAGAAAAAGACAATGAGGGCACCTTCAAAAAGTTTGAGAGAAGGGAATATTCAAACTTGCTTGCAAAAAAAAAAAAACAAAAAACAAAACAAAAAACAAAAAACAAAAAAAAAACAAAAACAAAAACAAAAAAAATAAAATAAGGAAAACGAAATTTTTTTTTTTTATCTAGGGTGCACCTAAGGTTCCAAAGCAGAAGTCGCACTGTCTTCTTTCAAAGTTATAAAAATATTGAAATGGGTTCTTTCAAACCCCTTAGGTTGGTGGGAATTGACTCAACTACTGCAAAGTTATGACCTCAACCCGATGAATATAAAGGTAGTTGGTCTCCAAAATGTTAGAGGTTTCTTCATAAAAAAGCCTACACGACATCGAGGAAGCTGAAATCGATAAGATAACACTGAGTCAATTCTATCAAAAGTCAAAAGTAAAAATACAAAAAAGGGAACTTAGAAATACATATAATCCGGATGATCATCGAGACCCGAGGAGGCTCATCACATGCACCATTCACAAGATGCCACATAAAGTGCAATGGAGTCCTAAAAGGACATAAAAGAAGAAGGATCAAGTCACACATGCCACAAAACAGGGGGCAGGGAACGGGAGTTGGCCTTCAACAACAAAATGTTCCCAAAAGGAAGGATATTGAGGATGAACCCATTTTCCTTCCAACCAAAAATCCTCCTTGAATAATTTTCATAAGAAAAAATGGATGTATAAATTCATATCATTTGGATGACCAATGAGGCCCGAGGAAGCCCACTACTTGCACCATTTACAAGATCCTGGGGCCATAAAAGAAGAAGGATCAAGTCACATGCCACACAGGGCGCAAGGAACAGGAGTTGACCTTTAACGACAAAATGTCCCTAGAAGAAAGATAATGAGGATGGGTCCATTTTCCTTCCAATCCAAAATCTTCTTTAAAGGGATGTATAAATTCATATCATCTAAATGGTCATGGAGGCCAGGGAAGACCCTCCATATGCATCATTCACAAGATCCTGCATAAACTGTGATGGAGTCCTAAAAAAGGGCATATAAGAAGAAAGATCAAGTTACATACCACACATGGGGCAAACAATTGGTGTCAAATCTCATGTTCCTAGAAGGAGGGATAGTGAGAATGAACCCATTTTCTTTCCAACCCAAAATTGTCTTTAAGGAGGTTCCAAAATCAAATGAAAATATGCAATATGCAAATACAACAACATCTGGTTGGTCTAGTGGCATATCAACTTGAGGCATACAAAAGTTGAATAGCTGTATTCCTCGACATAAAGAAAAGTTCAAGCTGGTGGAACAAAGAGGAACCTCTGGTGTCTCTATCCTTGAGCAGTCCATGACAACTTATGGTTATACAAGTAAAAAAAACTCACTCCTTTGGTAGTTCACTGCAAATCATGCAGGAGTACCACTAATCTGCACTCAAGTCATTTCATATATTGTCACATATAAAAGATGCATTCCTGATATAATTTGGGGGCATGAATACCAAAATCATAATATTTGACATCATAGTCACAAAGAAATATATATATATATATATATATATATATATATATATATATATATATATATATATATATATATATGAAGATGAGGTAAGTTATGTTATGAAATAGAGAAATTTGTGCAAGCAGAGGGCAAGAAGCTCGCCATCTAGCGTAGGGGAAATAAAATCCTCCATCAGCCCCCATACAAGAAAAGGCATCTCATTCGACATCAACCGCGGGGATGTGGAAAGCGGCAATATTGAAGGGTGTGGATTCTGAAGCAACAACATCCTCAAATCCCAAGCGGTGAAGTGTGCATCCCGATGCAGTGAAGCACACATCTCGAAGCAGTACAGATCTCAAGGTAATGATGAAACGCTTATCTCGAGATAGCTAATGAAAATACAAATCCCAAACGATGAAGTGTGCGTCCCGATGTAGTGAAGCACATATCTCAAAGCATCACAGATCTCAAGGTGATGATGAAACACTTATCTCGAGACAGCTGATGGAAATACATATCCCAAGCGATGAAGTGTGCATCCCGATTCAATGAAGCATATATCTCGAAGCAGCACAGGTCTCAAGTGATAATGAAACGCTCATCTCGAGACAGCTAATGAAATATAAATCTCAAAATGATGAAGTGTGCATCATGAGACAGTGAAGCACACATCTCAAAGCAGCACAACTCTCGAGGTGGTGATGGAGCACATCTCTCAAGATAGCTGATGAAACACAAGTATCAAAGCAGTCACGAATCTCGAAGCAACGATGAAAGATGCCTCTCGAGATGGGAACAATCGCAAAGAAATGAAGTGTGCATCCTGAGGCAATAAAGCACACTTTTTAAAGCAACACAAATCTTGAGTTGACGATCAAACACGTATCTCAAAGCAGCTGATAAAATATAAATCCCAAAATGGCACAAATCTTGAGGCAGCGATGGAGCAAGTAACTTGAGACGGCTTATGAAAATGGCACAAATCTTGAAGCATGGTGAAGCACACATCTCAAGATAGCCGATCAAAATATAAATTCCAAAATGGCACAAATCTTGAGACATGGTGAAGCACACATCTCAAGATAGCCGATGGCGCAAATCTTAAAGCACACATCTCAAGATAGCCGATCAAAATATAAATCCCAATGGCGCAAATCTTGAGACATGGTGAAACACACATCTCAAGATAGCCGATAAAAATATTAATCCTAAAGCGATGCAAGTCTTGAGACAGCGATAGAGCACACATCTAAAGACGGTCGATGAACATATAAATTTCAAAGCTGTCACAAATCTCGAGGCGGTGATGGAACTCGCATCTAGAGGTGACTAATGAAATGCAAATTCAGTGATGAAGCGTATATCCCAAGGCAACAGAGCACGCATCTTGAAGCATCACAACTCTCGAGGAGGCAATCAAGCACGCAGCTCGAGACTACTTATGAAATACAAATATCAAAGTAACCAGAAATCTCGAGGCGACGATGAAAGACTCATCTCGAGATGGCAACAATCCCAAAGCGATGAAGTGTGCATCCCGAGGCAGTGAAGCACACATCTCGAAGTTGTACCAATCTCAAGACCTTAATGGAATACACATATCTAGAAATATAAATCTCCAAGCAATGAAGTGTGCATCCCGAGGTAGTAAAGCACACATCTAGAAACATCACAAATCTTGAGAGGGCAATGGAGCTCGCATCTCGAGGTAGATGATGAAATACAAATATCGAATCAGCCATGAATTTCGATGTAGCAATAGAGCAAGGTCTCGAGACGACTGATAAGAATATAAAATTCCAAAATGACGCAAATCTTGAGGTAGTGAAAGCACATGTCTAAAGATGGTCGATGACAGATCCCAAAGCAGCATAAACCTCGAGGCAACGATGGAGTATGTATCTTGAGGTAGCTGATGAAATACAAATCCAAAATGGCTACAAATCTCGAGGGGGCGATCTAGCATGTACTTCGAGGTGGTAACAAATCCTAGAAATCATGAACCAATTAAGTGTGTATCCCGAAGTGGTAAAACACACATCTCAAAGTAAGTCAAATCTCGATGTTGCCCGAGAATACAAAATCTGAGGCGACTGAAGAATACAAATCTTGAGGTGGCTTTTCTCAACATATATGACTCTTAAACCTGTATCCTTCATTAATGAGGTCAGGTATAATATAACTCTTGAAGTTTCACATAATGGAGACGAGACTTCTAAGAAAAATCCTCACTTGGGTTCTTATACACTCATATGATGAGATTACCAAGGAAATATGAAACGTCAAACTTGTATCCTCCATTAATGAGGTCAGGTGAAATATGACAATTCTAAAAATGATGAAATGAAAAAAATTCTCACTTGGGTTCTCATACACTCATATGATGAGATTACCAAGGAAATATGAAACGTCAAACTTATATCCTCCATTAATGAGGTCAGGTGAAATATGACACTTCTAAAAATGATGAAATGAAAAAAAAAATCCTCACTTGGGTTCTCAAACACTCATATGATGAGATTACCAAGGAAATATGAAATATCAAAACTTGCATCCTCCATCAATGAGGTCAGGTGAAAATATGACACTGGAAGTTTCGCATATTCCAACAACAAAATTTCTAAAAAAAATGAAATAAAAAAAATCCTCACTTGGTTTCTCAGATACTCATATGATGAGATAACGAAACCAAGAAATATGAAATTTTAAACTTGTATCCTCCGTTGATGAGGTTCAGAATAAACAAATATTTGAAGACTCGCAGCTAGCGAATCCAGACTTTGAAGACATTCAAATCAATAGAAGACCCATAAGCACAATCCTCGATGATGTCGAAGAGGAAAGTGTTGGGGGCAAAGTGGAAGTCTTCACCCTCGAAATACCAGAGGAAGATTGGAGACAACCTTCATAGAATATTTAAAATATGGGAAACTTTCATGGTACAAATCAGAAAGCCTTCAGATAAAGCAAGGAGCCCTAAGATTCACCCTCATAAATGCAATATGAAGAAGCAGAAGTCATTCAGGATGTACGCTTCGGTATATGTAGTATACATCAATCTAGACCCAATATGCGACTTCAGATTAAGCGCATGGGATATTATTTGCCAACCATATTGATGAGAGATTGCATTGAATATGCTAAAAGATGTCACCTATGCCAAATAAATGGAGGTGTTATCCATCAACATCCAAATCCAAAGAAAGTTGTCTCCAAAAATAAAAGAGACTGATATGATAGGTTCCCTGAGATGTTATGGGCTTATATATCATACCTATGGGACTCCAATACAATCCACATCATGCTCTTTAGTGTTTGGAACTGTAGCGGTCCTACCCCTCGAAATCCAAATACCCTCACAGAGAATGGAAGTGCAAAATGAAATTTCAAATAAAGATAATATTCAGCTTCGCCTAGATGAATTGGACTCTATTGACGAGCAAAGGATCATATGGGTACAACAGAATCTTGAGGTCTTCAAAGCAAAGATGTCTCAAGCCTACAACAAAGTTGGCTCGAATTAGGACTTTTACCAAAGGAGAGATGGTTCTTATAGGACCTTTCATCAACAACAAAAAGGCCGGGGGCAAGTTTAAAGCAACTTGGGAAGGTCCCTACATCATGGAGATCGTCTACAAAGGAGGCACATATCAACTCATTGATGTTTATGGAGAAAGACCAATGCCACCCATCAATGATAAAAAATGTTTGTCTACGACAGAACGTAGACAAATTAAATGTACTTCCTGAGGCAAACACATTGACTTCCCATGTCTCACTAAAAAAAAGAAAGAAGAAAATGAAAATGAAAACAAAAAAATGACCTTAAGTCTCCCGAAAAAGCTTGGCCATAAAGATGAAGGACATTTGCATGTTCATACTTCTCTCTCTCAAACAAATTTTGTGAGAGAAGTATGAAGGGGGCATTTGTTTGTATAAAAAAATTATATATATAAAAATATATATACATTGAAAATAACAGGTACCAATATTAGAAAGGGGCGAATAATGAAATATCTTGAAATAAGTTGAAATTAAAATATTTTAATTTCAAATAAAAAATATGAATCCGATCATATCCCGATGCAAGCTAAGGACACGGATCCCGAGACAAGCTAAGGACACAGATTCCAAGATAACTCTAGAACACAAATCTTGAGGCGATCTCAAATTCTATGATGCCTGAAAATACAAATCTCGAGGCAATCTCAAGATAGCCCGAGAATACAAATTTCGAGGCAATATAAAGAATTGCAAATACTAAAAACTCCACGGGAACAGATCCCGACGAAACTCCAAGAAAATCCTAAGGTAATCCATGGGCACAGATCTCGAGGAAACTCCCAGCCAATCCAAGGGAACAAATCCTGAGGCAAATCCATGATAATCTAAGGGAACAAATCCTGAGGCAATATGGGAAAATATAAATATAATTTCCCAATAAATAAATAAATAAATAAATAAATCAAATCAAATCCAATTAGAATTTGAATTTGAAAAAAAAGAAAAGAAAAAGAATATCAATCAAATCAAATTAAAATTTAAAATCAAAATCAATTTTGATCTTATTGGTCAAGATATATTTCAAATGAAGCAAAAAAAAATCAATCAATCAAATCAAATTTGAATATTTTTGGAAGAATAAGAAAAGGAAAGGAAAAAAATCAAAGGAGTGATTGATTTTGAATATTCTTGGGAAAGTCAAGAAAAGGAAAGGAAAAATAAGAGGGATTGATTATATAAGGGAGGAATTGGAAAAAAAGGTGGGGGGAGAGAAGAAGGAGAGGATGGCCAAGAAGAAAAATAAAAAGATTAAGCTCCCCCCTACTGTTCTCCTCTGTGTCGTCTTCATCCACAAGCGGATTAATCTCTATCGAATATGCGAACACGGGCATGTCTCTGATGGTTTTGCCAAAGCATACATGCTCGGGTCCGTCGATCGATTGTAATACCGCAAAAGAATGTCATCATCACCGCCAAGCCGCTACCGCTGAAGAAGCTCTGGTGATCGCCGCTACACTAGAGAACACTATATAAATAGATCTATGAAGACGGAGGTCCCTGGCATCTTTGCGCCGCTTAGCCGTCAAAGCTCTGACTGATCACCATCGAGCCGTCGGAGAAGAAGTTAAATGGCCATGCCTTGTTGCCACCATGAACCTGATCCGGTATATAAAGACGGGGTCTACTGCACCTATCGCTTTCTTCAAGATCTTCTTGGCCCGCGAGGACCTGCTCACATCGATCTCATCGTCCTCTACTTCACCGCCGAGGCCTCCATGATGAAATCCAAGATCTCGGAGTTTGTCGCGAGGTATAACAGCCAGATCGTGTTCTTGAGGATCAATGACGTGGATCCTGCAAAATAAGAAGATAGTCCTTCTGTGATCTCTCGTGCCCGAAGATCTCATGATGCAAATGTTTGGACCTCAAGCAGTAGCGAACAAGTGCAAAGAATATTCTGATGCAAAAGAGGAAGATTATTTGTGGTGGTGGTTCAGCATATGTTATGCATTTTGGGATGCCAAACCCAAATGGGTCCAAGGTAATCCGGAAAGGGAAAATACAGCTCAATATGGAGCAAATATTGAAAGAGGTAGAGGAGAAATGAGCTTGACATGGGAGCATGATATCCAACCAGAACTAGATCCAAAGCCAGCCAAAAGTAAAGCTTGAGGTAGTGGATAGCCTTCCCTAAATGAAGATGATGATGATCTAGAAGCTGTAAGAGTGGTGGATGCCAAGGTCAATGATGCAGAAACTATGGAAGGAGAATAGGTTTCTGTTGCTGCCGAAGAAACTGATGCTATTGTTATAAAGATGATGTGAACTAAGCTTGATAGTAAGCTTATTGATCAGTGTGTTATGCAATCACAGGCTTAAGAATGTTAATTAAATGAATGATTATAAATCTCATATATATATATATATATATATATATATATATATATATATAAAGAATCAGAAGAGAAACCGCAAAACACGAAAAATAAAAATAACAATAAAAATAAAAAAGAAAAGAGAAATGAAAGAGGACGAGGAGTGAAATAAAAAGAGAGAGGAGGGCGGAACAGTAAAATAAAAAAGAAAAAGAGAGAGTCGTGACAAAAAAAAAACAAAACAAAAAAAAGGGATGAAAACCGGTGAACAGGAGGGTAAAAAAAAGAGAGAGAGAAATTAAAAAAAGGAAACGAAGAGAGATGAAATGAAAATAAATAAAAATAAATAAATAAAAAGAGATAGAAAAACAGGGGTTTTAAACTTTTTGTAAAATATCTCTCTCTCTCTCTATATATATATGGATATATAGAGAAATCTGTAAGTCCGATATCCTGAAGCGGAATGAATCTGAAGACGGTGATGGAACACGTATCTCAAGGCGGTTTACACGACCCCCAAGGTGGCGATGGAGTACTCATCTCGAGGCGGCCAATAAAATATATCATGAAGTGGCATATTTCGAGGTAGTGGTGGAACACTCATCTCGAAGCAGCTAATAAAATCCAAATCTCAAAGTTGTACACATCCCGATGTGACAAAGTAACACGCATCTCGGAGTGACTGATATAAAATACAAATCTCAAAGTGACATGCATCTCAATGCGATGATGGAACACGCATCTTGAGGCAGATAATGAAGTACAAATCTCAAAATGACACGCATCTTGATGTGGCGATAGAACAAGCATCTTGAAGCGGATGATGAAATACAAATCTTAAAGTGGTATGCATATCTCGATGCATCCGATGAAGTACAAAACCTAAATTGGCACAAATCTCACGGCGGCGACGAAGCATGCATTGAGCCGGCCGATGAAACACAAATTCCAAAGTGGCGAAGCATACGTCCCAAGGCGGGAGGCGACATCATTTAAATAAATAAATAAATAAATAATATGTATAAATATCCTATGATGATATTCATATGTAATGAAATAAATAAAATCATATTTTTTATTTTATTATTCATTGCCTTTACTTGTATTTTACCCTTAATCGGAGGTTCCCAAGACTCTATCTGGGGTAATTAATAATAGAGGCTTACCTCTATTAGGAATGGAATAACCCGCAAAATAAATACAAATATGATATTTGTGATTCGATATATCGCCTGGTGTCTCTTCACAGACACGATGCCAGGCGGGTATTTTCGATCCCACAAACACAAGATTTCATCTGCACATAATGGACCACCAGGTGTAGCTGAAGTTTGATGGCTTTCACCCAGGTTTTACAGCAAACATAGAGGATGTTATTTGAGTTACATAAAGACATTCCACTGAAATGTTCAGAATGCTACAAAGAAAGCAATTTTAGCCCCTATAAAGAACCCTCTAAAACTGCACACGCAACACTTCTCTTCAAAATTACAGGATTACTACTCAACACTCATGCAACAACTCTACACATACACACACACCCACACAGACCTGTCAGTTTAGTGAACCAGCAACCTTAAAGCTCTACTTTGTTAGGTGACAGGTCACACATGATATATTAAAACAACTCAGGTCTCTCAAGGGTTGCAACTTATGCCAACGCCACACATTCTAACCTATACATGACTAACATATCAAATTCATCTGCAGGTTCAAGGAAAACTTGTGGTTTCTAGTAGGGTATAGAGAGACAACAACACACACCATGTATGAACTGAAACAAATACAGTTATATCCCTTCCACATCCTTAGGTTTTTGGAGCTAGTTACGAATGCATGTTGAGCTTGTATATTTATGCCTGCTAATCTAACAATCAAAGCGGTTCTACTCCATTGTCACTCCAAGCATTAACTGGTTTAAAATCCCAGGTTCTTTACCAGTCATCAGCTGTAGTTTCCAGTAGTAACCTATATACCCTCATGATTCTTTGGTAATAGCCCCTTAACATAAGGGACTTTGCTTTCTATTTAACTCAGAACTATAACAAAAAAATAAACCCAAACATCATGCATATTCACAAATCTTAGGACTCAATAGCATACGATCATAACTAACTAAACTACATATTAATTATAAGCATGGTATTCCCTAGCATGTTTAACAGTAGCTCTATCATAACATATCTCAACTTAATCTAAGCCAAAATAGACCTGCAACTAACCTCAAGGAAGTGGAGCCTGAGCTCTAGAAGTTGTGAGGCTTCCTGTCGTCTTGAGTACCATGTTCAGCTATCGAGGTTCTCCCTTGAGGCTCCCAAGATCCAAAGTAGTTCCTAACAAGAATCGGAAGACCAGGCCTTTTCTTAGGCGCCCGTTCTCTGGAACTAGCCGAACCCAAGCTGCATTTTACTAAGGGCCTGTTTGGATGCATAGTAACTTTTTCTATAGAAATTTCATTCCAAAGGATGTGGACATGATTCCTATAGGGAAAGTTATAGTAAAATTCCCTATGAATTGAGTGTTTGGTTACATACAGTAAAATTTGCTATGAAATAATTTTAATAATAAAAAATAGCCAATTGAGTTTTCAAAAAAAAAAATAGCCAAATATGAAAAAAAAATAGCCATTAATAACTCAATATATGTTACAAAAATAAATATCTCCAAACATGAAATAGATCTAAAACACTGTTACAAAAATAAACATCTCCTTGCTGAACAAAAATTGGGATCAAATTCATACAAAGAACAAAGCAACAGTGTACATGAGTAGCTAGCAGCTAATTTACAACCTATATCCTCAAATGAATAAATAACTCTCAATCTCCTGCGTAATCAGCTCTTGCTCTTCTCTTATGACTGGTTCTATGTCCTCCACAGGATGAAGAGGCATCACAAGTAAAAAAAGATTAGTTCTTCAGAACATCAAAGAATTGGCCATTAATGCCTCAAGACATGGCTTCGAGTAATACATTCAATTAGAAGAACAAAATTAATTGAACATACAACTAATAAAACAAAAATTAATAGGAAAATTTGATATCAAGGGACGAAACCATGAAAATAGAAAATCAAAAACTTTGGAAGCATCAAAACAACCAAATCACCGAACATCTTAAAGTCCCTTTTTGCCTATCTTACATACCGGCAAAGGAGTGGTTCACAAAATGAATCTATCTATGAAAATGATAAAATAAAAATCCCATCAATCATGGAGCATAAGCAATGATCCAAGTAATCAAAAGTAAGAAGGAATGAGAAAGAACAACCTTGCCCGCAGATCAAAATCATGTTTTCGATACAAGAAACACCAGAGATCTCACCTCTCCACCAAATTCACAAGCCCAAGAATCCAAATCCCTTGATCTTCACCACAAACTCTCCAAAGATCTCAACTTGAAGCCACCAAAACCAAACCGCCAAAGCTTACCAACTAACCAAAGAAACTGTAACCACGTGCTCAAACTCAAAGAAGCTTCCATCATAAACCCTAAATAATCAAGATCACAGGAGAGAAGCTTGTGAACGTAAGGGTCTAGAGACGCCGAGGGAGCCGAGACGCCAGCAGTAGTGGGGAGATGCTGTGGCCCTGAGAGGCTCGAGGGAGCCGAGACGCCAGGCAGTCGTAGGGGAGACGCCGGCCCGGAGACTCCGCTGAGGGAACCGAGACGCTGCCAGGCCGTGGGGAGCGAGGGGCATGGAGACGCTCGAGGGAGGAGAATGGATCGAGTGGAGAGGCTCTTGTGAGAAGAGGAAAGAAGCAGCTCACGAAAAACACAGTAATGAAAAAAATAAAGAGGTCTGACCTCTTTTTGATTTTACTATGGAATCATTAGATTTCATAGTTATTTTTTCCTATAAAAAATGTAACCAAACGGCTCAAAATAAATATTTCATTGTAATATTACATTCCATAGTAATAGGCCTCATTACTATGGAATGTTGGTGCATCCAAACAGGCCCTAAGTCTTTAGGAAACATGCTCCTTACAGCTGGCAGAATTGAGATCACATGCAAGACATTGTTGGGTCACCTAGCAGGAGCTCATACATATGATTATCAGACATCCTGCAAACCAACAATTGAACTAGGACCCTAAATCCCAATATCATGAAGAGCTCCTATAGTACTTATCCTCACAATGGTTGTTCAAGTTCCTACATCTCAATGGTTGGAGTGGACAAGCTCATAGTACTCCTCTAGCACTTCAGCACAACCTTAATACTTCATGTGCAGAGAACAGGGGGAAGGAAACAGGTTCTCTTCTTGTGAAGACATGGGATGTTGATAATAATCCAAGTGGCAGCTGACTTGGAGCTCACGTGATGGTTGCTTTGGTCAATAAGACTTGGTCCCTCAATGCTATCCATTCTGTTGATTAGTTGATAAAAAATAGGACAGTGAGAGACAACGTGGGAGTTAGTGTCAATGAGTCAGTACTATGTTTAAGTTTCAGTTATATATTTAGTGTGTTATTGTATGTTGTTGAAGTTATGCTTCCATTCATTGAATAAAAAAGAGTATTGCTTTGTCTTCTTCCTTACTGAATACATTCTCCATGTTATATAGCATCTTGTCACCTTCTTCTTCTCCTTGTGTTCTCATCACTGCAAATACCTCCACAGCCAAAACAGCTTCATCTCTAATCTAGACTCCAACATCTCTGGTATCAGAGCTATGGCATCCACGACTGCCGTAGCAATGCAGATATCATCACCTTCGGTGCCCATCTTCACGGGAGAAAGCTTCGAATACTGGAGCTTGATGATGAAGACTTTGTTTCTCTCCCAGGATCTCTGGGAATTAGTCGAGCTTGGATATTCAACAGATGGAGATGAAGCAAGGGTCAAGGAAAACAGGAAGAGAGACTCCAAAGCTCTCTTCCTCATTCAATCAGCCTTGCATATCAGCATTCTCCCTCGGATAGCAACAACCACTACATCACAGCAAGCCTGGTCTATTCTTCAGAATGAATACCAGGGCTCTTCCAAAGTGAGAACAGTCAAATTACAGCACCTAAAGAGGGAGTTCGAGACATTCCAGATGAAGGCCAGTGAGGATATTCAAGCATACCTCGCAAGAGTTACTAGCATCGTCAACCAAACGAGAGTCTATGGAGACTCCATTATTGACATTGATGTTGCTGCCAAAGTGTTGAGAAGCTTTCACCCACAGTTC
This sequence comes from Dioscorea zingiberensis, assembly GCA_026586065.1. Taxonomy (NCBI): domain Eukaryota; kingdom Viridiplantae; phylum Streptophyta; class Magnoliopsida; order Dioscoreales; family Dioscoreaceae; genus Dioscorea; species Dioscorea zingiberensis. The sequence continues at coordinate 50,222,210 of CM048821.1, read as the reverse complement.
AACCACGTTTTTGCTGCGATAGAAGAGGCAAGGGACTTGACCAAGTTGTCCATTGATGAGCTCAGTGGATCACTCAAGTCTCATGAAGACATGTTGACTAGATCTGCTAAAACACTTGAACCAAAGGCCTTCCAGGCTGAAGGAGAGGCCTCTGGTATGAAGAAATCAGACAACTATGCAGGCAGAGGCAGAGGGAGAAGCTCTTTCAGAAGTAGAGGAAGAGGAAGAGGCCGAGGAAGAAGCTCAGGGAGAAGTTGGCACTCAAGCAATGATCAAAAGCATTACAAGGGGAACATCCAATGTCATCACTGCAAGAAGTATAGACACGTAAAGACAGAATGTTGGTTCAAGGAGAAGGAGGCCAACATTGCAGAAGCTCAGGAAGAAGAAGCTGGCAACCTGTTCATGGCTCATGCTGACTCCATTCAAGCACCAAGCAGCATCTGGGTGGTTGACAGTGGTTGCTCCAACCACATGACTAGCGTGAAGGACCTCTTCAAGGATCTGGATGAGAGTCTCAAGCAAACAGTGAGGCTTGGAGACAACAATGAAGTGAAAGTTAAAGGAAAAGGGACTGTTGCCATCCCAGCAAGCAATGACAAGGTAAAACTCTTGAAGAATGTCCAATTTGTACCCAAGTTAGCTCACAACCTGTTAAGTGTTGGACAGCTGATAGCAGGAGGCTTCTCAGTGTTGTTTGATAACAATACCTGTCAAATTAAGGATCAACACACAAGCCAAACATTAGCTTGTATCCAGAAGACCAGAAACAATATATTTCCACTTGAGGTGTCAAGAATGGAGCAGCTGGGTTTGATGGTGAATGGCTTAAAGGAGTCCAATCTGTGGCATATTAGATATGGACATTTGCACATCCAAGGCCTGAGAACACTGAGCAACAGAGGCTTGGTTGATGGTCTGCCACCAATTTCAAATGTAGACTTTTGTGAAAGCCGCATCATGGGCAAGCAATTCAGGAAGCCCTTTCAATCTGGAAAGGCTTGGAGAGCATCAAACCCTCTTGAGCTGGTTCATGCTGATTTGTGTGGGCCAATGCAAACTGAATCAATTGGAGGTAATCGATTTTTTTTCTCTTTTTTGCTGATGATTGCACTAGAATGAATTTGGTGTACTTCATCAAATTTAAATCTCAAGCATTCGAGTACTTCAAGACCTTCAAGGCATTTGTTGAGAACCAATGTGGGCATACAATCAAGTGCTTGTGCACTGACAGAGGAGGTGAATTTCTCTCCAAAGAATTCACCAAGTTATGTGATGAGCATGGGATCAAGAGGGAGCTCACTGCACCCTACACTCCTCAGCAAAATGGTGTGGTGGAGAGAAAGAAGAGATCTGTGGTGGAAATGGCTCGAAGTCTACTTAAAGAAGGAGATCTTCCCAATCAATTCTGGGTTGAGGCTGTGTCATCTTCAATGTATCTACTCAATATATCTCCCACCAAGGCAATGCCAAATCAGACACCATATGAAGCCTGGACCAGAAGAAGACCCACTGTAAGTCATCTGAGAGTCTTTGGGTGCATTGCATACACCCTAATGCCTTTTTCTCTTCATCAAAAGCTTGACAGCAAATCTGTCAAGTGTGTACTTATAGGATATAGCAGTGAGTCTAAAGCTTATAAACTCTATAATCCTATTACTTCTAAGGTGATTGTTAGCAGGGATGTAGTCTTTAATGAATATGACAGGTGGAACTGGAATCAAGGAAATGGTGGTAATGGTGATTCTCAACTAAAGGTCCCATTGACAAATGAAGCAGCATCTCCAACAGAAAACTCCACAGGTATCACTGGCAGGCATACAAGTAGTTCAGACAATTCAAGCCATGCAACCAGCTCAAGCAGCTTCAGCAGCTCCACACATGGTGAAAGTAGTGCACCTGCACATGATCAAGCTTCACCAATTGCAAGAAGTTTGGACAGTACAACACATGCTTCAGAGTCTTCAAACTCACCAAGTGCTGCAACTGATCAAGGCTCTGCCACAAGAGCAATATCCTCTGAAGAAATTGGCCCAAGGGGAGTCAGATCATTAAGGGAGAAAATGAAAGGTGTGCCTTTGCTTTAACAGTTTCTGACCCAATTTACTTTGAAGATGCTGCAAAGAAAGAAGAATGGAAGCTGGCTATGCAAGAAGAAATGCAGGCAATTAAGAAAAATTAGACACGGGATTTAGTTGATCTCCCCTCTGATAAGCAAGCAATTGGGCTCAAATGGGTGTATAAAAATAAACTTGGTTCTGATGGCAAGGTTCTGAGGCACAACGCCAGGCTTGTTGCTAAGGGTTATGCTCAAGAATATGGAGTTGGCTATGAGGAAGTGTATGCACCTGTGGCCAGGTTTGAGACAGTGAGAGTATTCCTTGCTCTTGCTGCACAAAGGAAGTGGCCTATCTATCAACTCGATGTTAAGTCAGCATTCCTCAATGGTGACTTACAAGAAGAAGTTTATGTAGCTCAACCAGAAGGATTCATCATCCCAGGCAATGAAGACAAGGTGTACAAACTCAAGAAGGCCTTATATGGCCTGAGCAAGCTCCCAGAGCTTGGTACAGCAATATTGATCATTATTTCATCAGTCAAGGATTTAAGAAGAGCAACAATGAGCGTACATTATACAAGAAGTGTGAAGGAGAACAAGGGTTCCTGCTGGTTTGCCTCTATGTAGATGACATCATCTACATGGGCTCCTCTCAACAGATTGTAGAATAATTCAGACTCTCAATGATGCAAGCCTTTGAGATGTTTGATCTGGGCCCTCTCCACTACTTCCTTGGATTGGAGGTCAAGCAAGAGGAAGCTGGGATTTTTCTCTGCCAGAAGAACTATGCTCATAACCTACTCAAGAAATTCAACATGACTACATACAAGAAGGCTGCTACTCCAAGTAACACAGGTGAGAAATTCTATCTACATGATGGCTCAGGTGAAGCTGATGCAAAGACATATCGAAGTTTGATTGGAGGATTGATATACTTAACACACTCCAGACCAGATATCTAGTGGGGACAATTGACTATGGCCTCTATTATTCTCATGTCACTGATTGCAGATTGGCTGGCTATAGTGATAGCGATTGAGAAGGCTCCACTGAAGACATGAAGAGCACTTCAGGGAGTGCTTTCATCTTGGGGACAGCTGCAGTGACATGGAGTTCCAAGAAGCAAGAGATCACTGCCTTATCAACCATGGAGGCTGAATACAAAGCAGCAACTTCAGCAGCCTGTCAAGCCATTTGGCTCAGAAGGTTGTTGATTGATATGGGTGATGAGCAGAAGGGGCCAACCACACTCTTTTGTGACAACAAATCTACAATAGCACTGACAAAGAACCCAGTTATGCATGGCAGGACCAAACACATTGATATCAGGTTCCATTTCATTAGAGAATTGGTTGAAGATAACACCATCACACTGAAGTTTTGCAGCACTGAACAGCAGCTTGCAGATATTCTTACAAATCCTTTGTCTGCTCAGAAATTCAGTTATCTGAGAATGATGTTGGGAGTCAACTGCTATGGATTAAGGGGAGGTGTTGATAATAATCCAAGTGGCAGCTGACTTGGAGCTCACATGATGGTTGCTTTGGTCAATAAGACTTGGTACCTCAATGCTATCCATTCTGCTGATTAGTTGATGAAAAATAGGACAGTGGGAGACAACGTGGGAGTTAGTGTCAATGTGTCAGTACTATGTTTAAGTTTCAGTTATATATTTAGTGTGTTATTGTATGCTGTTGAAGTTATGCTTCTATTCATTGAATAAAAAAGAGTATTGCTTTGTCTTCTTCCTCACTGAATACATTCTCCAGGTTATATAGCATCTTGTAATTTGCTTCTTCTCCTTATGTTCTCATCACTGCAAATACTGTTTATACCAAAAAAAAAAAATGATTATGAAATTTTTGAGGGGTATATAACCAAATTTCTCTTAAAGTAAAAAATATATCCGGCGATATCCTGAGGCAAGCCAAGGACACATATCCCAAGGCAAGCCAATGACACGAATCCTAAGATAACCCGAGAACATATATCTCGAGGCAATCTCAAATTCCAAGAGAGCCCGAGGATACATATCTCGAGGCAATCTCGAATTACAAGATAGCCCGAGAACACATATCTCGAGGCGATCTCAAATTTAAAGATAGCCCGAGAACACATATCTCGAGGGGATCTCAAATTCTAAGATGGCCCGAGAATACATATCTCGAGGCGATATTTAAGAAATACACATCTCATAATAGTCCGAGAACAAATCTCGAGGCAACCTCGCCCGAGAGCAAATCTCGAGGCGATATATGAAAATACAAATCCCAAGATACCCCAATGCAAATCCCGAGGCAAATTCAAAATTAAATAAATAAATAAGTTTAAATTAAAAAAATGGATTTGATCCCATCCTGTTGACCCTGTTTATTTCCATGATAATTTAAATTTTAAAACAAAAAATATATATATTTGATATTATCCAGCTTAAGATAAAATCAAATCGGGATGTTAAATTAAAAAATAATAATAAAAAAAGATATCTGATATCACGCCTATAAAAAAAGGGAATACGGAGATAAAAATAAAAAAAAGAGAAGGGGAAAAAGGGGAGAGGGCAACCTCCTCTTCCATATTCCATCAACGCCGTCGTCCGGCTCCCTTGTGGAGGCCGTCGTCACCAACTGTTGCTGCTGAAGAACAGCACCACCCCATGTGTGGTGGTGCTGGTTATTGCCCCCGTTGCTGCCAAAGGACAGCACCAACCCATGCGTGGTGGTGCTGGTTATCGTCCCCCTGTTGCTGCCAAAGAATAGCACAGCACCACCCCATGCGTGGTGGTGGTGCCGGGTTATCGCCCCCATTGTCGCTAAAGAACGACAAAGACCACCCCATGCGTGGTGGTGCTGGTGATCATCCTCACCGCAACTGAGGAGGAAACCATGCCCAAATCCTTCGTCGCGCTTGCTGTTATCGGAGACGAGGAGGTCCGTTTTCAAGACAGTGGTGACTCATTGCATTCAGTGCACGAGGTGTGCCCGATTTGCTACTAAGTTTGTTACTTTGGCATATCGTGTTCTGGTAGTGGAGTGGAGAAGAAATAAGAATATATGTTGAAAAGTTTATGACTGGTGAACTTTTTGGGAACTTTATAAATATTTGTTCTGTGGGTTATGTTGGAGCTCTCACCTCAAAACCTTTGCCAGAAATCAGGAGTTGAAGGGATCAAGTGGGAAGTATTGATGTTATTAATGCAATAGGGTGACAGCAAAGGTCCAGAAGTCATGCATGGAAGATTTAATCTGTTAAACTTGAAAGAAGTGGTATGAGTTGCTGATAAACTTTCTAATGCTGAAACTATGAGAGCTTCAAAATTTTGTCAACAAGGGATCAAGCACGAAGCTTACATATTGTGTGAATAGTTGTAATTTTTTTTTAGAAAATATCACAAAGCCATGTAAAATGTCTGGTTATGTGAGGTGCATTCCAAGTATTTGATGAAATGTCTCATAAAGGTTATAGTTTCCTGCCGGGTTGGTGTGTTAGCTCATTTCGCTCATTAAAAAAGAAAAAGAAAAAATGTTCATATTAGAAACAAGGATGAACTCAGCAAGGATAGATTAAAGATTCTATCCCTAGTTTCAATGACCCAAGTATCCTTTTTATACTCTAAAGTCTATTGCATAAACTATAATGATATTATGGATGGGGAGAAATGGTAGCAGTAGCACATGTGGATTAAGAAAGGGATTGGTTGATTGACTAATTAATAGCATTGTATGGGAAAAGGCTTCAATCCGGGCTTCCTACAATTGATGCCATATGTTTAGATCATTGGCTTTCCTGTTCGGGACAATAGGCTTGGAAAATAATCAAGGGTAATTAACGAAGCTCCATTGTTGATGCTATGCTTCTAATTTCGAGCCATAACCTGCCCCTCTGTCAGACACCCAAGCTTCATATGGAATCATCTGATCTTCAATGGAAACTCCAGCACTTCATACATGTATTGGTAGAGAATATAAACCTTGGTGCTCCAGCACTCTTGGTGTTATGGCAAAGAATATAACTCCAGCACTGTTGGTGTTCAATGGAATGCTTGGAAGAGTTCAAAAAATAAACAATATTAATAGATGTGAATGCCAATAGCAATTAGTTACCTCAATTAATTGCTAAAATATTCCCAATTAATATGGAACTGCAGTTTTTTTTTATTTTAATTATTATGACTAATTACTAAAAATGTAGAAGTTTTGGTTGGGATAACTTTATTTTGCTAAAAAGGGTTGATGCTGCTATTGTAAAAGAAGAGGCTGTTGTTGATGCTGTAAAAAAAAAAAATTAAGATAATATTAAATATTAAGCAACTGATGGAGAGAACACCAAAGGACCCAGCTGCTGTCGCTGTGTTGCTACCTAAACAAAAAAGGAGTTGCTGTAATGTGGAGAATGCTATGAAAATTCAGCTGCTGGGAAATCTAATAGGAGCTCATGAAGCAAGCGGCTGAAGTTGCTAAGACCATATGAGCTGCGATAGAGGATAAAAAATGCTGAAATTAAAGAATACAAGGACATCCAAGATTGCTGCAACTTTGTGAATGAATGAATGTAAATTTTGTCAGAGAAACTAGTTGCTGCAGTGATAAGAAAGGAAGCTTATTAGCCCATTGCAGAAAATTATAATAACCATGTGGGTTGTAAAAAAAAAATTCAAAATGTCATGCTAATGTCTTGGTTATGTCTCAATGAAATATAAGAAACTATCATTATGAGAGGAGGCTGAAGTTACGGCTGAAGCCAAATTTCTGCAGTTCTGCCAGCTTGACCACCCTCCATTCAAATATTGATAACTTTGGCCAGGAAACTCCGATTAAGGTGAGATTTACGGCATTGGAAACTAGACATCCAGAACTTTCCAACCATGTATGGTACAGCTCCCTTCAGCGGTCTAGTCGATACAGATTTTAATGGAAAGAGAGGTCAATTATTGTGATTCTGCCAGCTTGACTACCCTCCATTCAAATGTCAATAACTTTTGATAGGAAACTCCGATTGAGGTGAAATTTGCGGCATTAGAAACTAGACATCCAAGGCTTTCCAACCATATATAGTACAGCTCCTTTGGATGGCCCAATTGGTACAGATTTTAGTTAAAATACTGGCAGATTATCGTAAACTTATTTGTGGGCTATTAGCAAACGTGGTCGCATCTCTTGATCTATCCATGAACTCCAAGAATTCAGTGCTTTGTGATTTTGGAAACGCTAATATCATACCGAATGTTTGGTCATATGAAATGCCCAAATATGTATATGAACGCACTGACCTGTATCATCTATTAACCCATAGCGGCAATAGAATACGCGTCTTGAAGCGAAATGGTGGAATACAAATTTTGAAGTGGCACGTATCTCGAGGCAATAGTGGAGCACTTACTTCGAGGTGGATGATGAAATCCAGATCTCAAGATGGCATGTATCTCGAGGCAATAGTGGAGCACTCACTTTGAGGCGGCCGAAATCCTAAAGCGACATACAACGATGATGAAATACAAATCCCAAAGTGGTACGCATTCTGATGCAACAGTGGGACATGTATCTTGATGTTGCCAATGAAATTCAAGTCATGAAGCAGCATGAATCTCAAGGCGGCGGCAAACACACATCCCTAGATGGCTAATATATACAAGTTTCAAAATGACATGCACCTTGAAGCGGCGATGAAACACTCACTTCGAGGTGGTCATTAAAATTCTAAAATGGTGCAAAATCTCCAGGCGGTGGCAAAGTCGACATCTTGAGGCGACCAAAGGCCGCACGAATCCTGCAGTGGCGAGACACATCCCCCCAAGGCGAAAGGCGGCATCATTTATATAAATAAATAAATAAAATATATATTCGTATGATATATATGTAATAAATTATTATGTTCTGCAATAAATAAATTATTTTTCATTGCCTTCTACTTGTATTTTTGCCCTTAATCGGAGGTTCCCAAGACTCTGTCTGGGGTAATTAATAATAGAGGCTTGCCTCTATTAGGAATGGAAGAACCCACAATACCTGAAATAAAATAAATCAAACGACATTTGTGATTCGATATATCGCCTGGTGTCTCTTCACAGACACGATGCCGGGTGGGTATTTTCGATCCCACAAATTCTGGCACGCCCGGTGGGGACATATTCCTCCTCCCATCTTTGAGGCAAAAGTACAAGTAGAGGCTTATGAACTTTGCAAGGGGACGACTACATAGAAGATCTCTCCTGCAATTGGAAACTCGAAATCCTGATAGTCCTACACCTTCCATCTATGGGAAGTTGACCTAAAATGATTCTCTTGGTTTGATATAAAGATTCAATGGTAAAGAATCACGGACTTTCATTTTGTCGAGGTTACCCCAGCCCAGCCTAAGAGGGTAGTTTCTGCAGAAGAAGACGATAAGCGCACCTTCAAAAAGTTTGGGAGGAGAGAACCTTCACACTTGCTAAAGGCTTGCAAAAAAAAAAGAAAAAATCAAAAAAATAAAAAAAAATCAAAAAAAAAATCAAAAAAAATAAAAAATAAAAAAAAGTCAAAAAAGAAAGAAAGAAAGAAAAAAAAGAAATATTATCTAGAGTCAACCTACTAAGAGACGAAGGTTCCGAATCAGGAGTTGGAATTTGTCTCCTTTGAGGACTATAAAAATATTCAAATGGGTTCTTTCAAACCCTTTTATTGGTAAGGAAGGGCTCAACTGCTGCAGAAATATGATCTCAACCTGATGAATTTAAAGGTGATAGGTCTCCAAAATGTCACTATAACAGAGGCTTCTCCATAAAAGTGCCGACCCGACATTAAGGACACTGCCATCGATAAGATGACGCTGACTCCATTCAATCGAAAGTCAAAAGTCAAAATACAAAAAAGGGGAAATTTAGAAATACATATAATTTGGATGGTTATTGAGGCCCGAGGAGGCTCATCAAACGCACCATGCCACATAAAGTGCAATGGAGTCCTAAAAAAAACATAAGAGAAGAAAGATCAGGTCACGTACCACACAGGGGGCAAGGAACGGGAGTTGATCTTCAACAACAAAATGTTCCTAAAAGGAAGGATAGGAGGATGAATCCATTTCACACAGGGGGCAAGGAACATGAGTTGACCTTCAACGACAAAATGTCCCTAGAAGGAAGATAATGAGGATGGGTCCATTTTCCTTCCAATCCAAAATCTTCTTTAAAGGGATGTACAAATTCATATCATCTAAATTGTCATGGAGGCCTGGGTTGACCATATCATCTAAATGGTCATGGAGGCCTGGGGTGACCCTCCATATGCATCATTCACAAGATCCTACATAAACTGTGATGGAGTCCTAGAATGGCATATGAAAAGAAGGATCAAGTCACATGCCACACAGGTGGCAAACAATGGGGGTTGAACCTTATATTCTTAGAAGGAGAGATAGTAAGGATGAACCCATTTTCCATCCAAACCAAATTCCTTCTTAAGGCAATTTCAACAAATGAAAACATGCAATATGCAAATACAACAACAGTTGGTTGGCCTAGTGGCATATCAATTTGAATGCATGCAAAAGTTGATTAGTATTATCCCTCTGCATAAAGAAAAGTTCAAGCTAGTGGAACAAAGAGGAAACTCATGCCCCTATCCTTGAGCAGCCCACAACAATGATCTGACAAGTGACATGACGGATGGTCGTTGCTGAATTGAAATAAAAAGAAATTGACTATATAAAAAAAAATTCATACTCATCTCAAGGAGTATAATGCGGATTGGCATTTGGCTCACCTTATGACAACTTGTGGGTATACAAATGTAAGACCTCACTCCTTTGGTAGTTCATCTGCAACTCAAGTTCTTTCAGACATAGTGGCAGATAAAAGAAGCATTCCTGATACAATTTGGGAGCATGAATACCAAAATCATAATATTTGACATCACAGTCACAATATATATATATATATATATATATATATATATATATTATGAAATAGAGAAATTTGTGAAAGCCAGGGGCAAGAAGCTCGCCATCCCGCGCAGGAAAAATAAAATCCTCTATAGAAGAAAAGACATCTCATCCGACGTCAACCGCGAGAATGCGGAAAGCGGCAATGGAGAGTATGGATCCTGAAGCAGCAACATCCTCAAACCCCAAGCGGTGAAGTGTGCATCCCGACGTAGTGAAGCACACATCTCGAACCAGCACAGATCTCAAAGTGATGATGGAACGCTCATCTCGAGATAGCTGATGAAATACAAATCTCAAAACGATGAAGTGTGCATCCCGATGCAGTGAAGCACACATCTCGAAGCAGCACAAATCTTGAGATGACGATCAAACACGCATCTCAAAGCAGTTGATAAAATATAAATCCCAAAATGGCACAAATCTCGAGGTAGCAATGGAGCAAGTAACTCGAGACAGCCTATAGAAATATGAATCCCAAAATGGCTCAAATCTTGAGGCATGGCGGCGAAGCACACATCTCAAGATAGCCGATGAAAATATAAATCTCAAAACATCACAAATCTCGAGGGGGCAATCAAGCACGCATCTTGAGGTTGCTGATGAAATATAAATCCAAAAATTGCGCAAATCTTGAGGCATGGCGAAACACATATCTCAAGATAGCCGATGAAAATATAAATCTCAAAACATCACAAATCTCGAGGGGGCAATCAAGCACGCATCTTGAGGTTGGTTGAAGAGATGTCTTTTTCTCTCTCTTTGATTTTCTCTTATGCATCTCTCTCTTCTGAAGCTTGGTTGAAATCTAATACTATTTCATTATGTCATAGTCCTCTATATCTCTTCATGGAATTGGTGGAAAATTTTATCAGTGGGTCACTTAATTATATACGGATTTCATTTCAGTTACCGAACTTTAATTTGTTTCGAAGCAATCACTCAACTTCAATTTAAGTTCAACGGGCAGCCATCCGAGGGATTCCGGTGCCCCTTTGCTAACGTGGACGCTTGAGAAGCCACGTGGAGCCTAATTAAACTAAATTATTATTAAAAATAATTACTTTCAATTAATTAATTTAATTACAATCAAATATAACACTAACCCCTCATCTTCCACTTCCGAGCACCGCGCCATTCACTAACGACATCTTCCGGGGCTACGACAGTGTCGACGGGTAGAAGGTGCCTTTCAAGCTCCTGGGGTCTTTCCCCCAAGCGCCGACGAAGCAGTTGTCATTCCGGCAGAGGAAAGTCAGCGTCTTTGGGCTTCCAAAGCAACGGTGGTAGCTTCGCCCCAGCGCCACCACCACTAGATGAGCCAGACTTATCTTGGGTTTTGTCTCTAGTGAAAGACGCGCAGGCTCCAAACAGAGCTCCTAACAGTGATTTTAATGGCTCTGAGATGCTTCCCTCTTGGGTTGAGAAAAAAAGATTTTTCCTTGAAGCTCATCCACTATTAAACCCCCAGTGATCTTACTCCTAACTAGTTCTTCAGTTCCCTTCCTTTTTTTATTTCCAATTAATTTTCAAAGAATCAGAAGCTGCTAGAGGACAATACCCCAAGGGAGTCTGATCTTTCATGTTGAATAAACAACTCGATATACTCATCAAGTCAATGTTGTGAAATATGTACTTTTTTTTAAAAAAAAAATTCTGAAAGAAAGTCTGGTCGTTTGCTAAGAGACTATTGAATTACATCAACTTGATCCTTGTTTTCAGTTGTTTGTTGTATAAACATATGATGATTTGGGTACTTTCTAATGTTCATGAGAACGGTGTATTTGTGAATTTGGTGGAAGAGGAGATCATAAATTAACTATGTGCGCCTCTTGTAAGCTGATATATGCCCTCTTCATAGCTGCCACCGCATCGAAGACCTCCGCCATTAGGGTTTCCATCTCCCTTATCCTTCCAGGTTTCTCCATGATCCTTTCCTCCCGCTCCTGGCCGGACGGTAGCTGCTACGTCGGCGCTTGGGGGAAAGACCCATGGAGCTTCTTGAACGACACCTTCTACCTGTCGGCGCTGCCTCTGCGCTAGAAGAGGTCGTCGGTAAATGCATCGGTGCTCGGAAGAGGGAGAGAGGGGTTAGGGTTATTTTTTATTGTAATTAAATTAATTAATTAAAAATATTTATTTTTTAATAATATTTTAATTTAATTAGGCTCCACGTGGCTTCTATAGCGTCCACTTTAGCAAAGGGGCACCGAAATCTCTCGGGTGACTACCCGTTGAACTTAAATTGAAGTTAAGTTACTGCTTTGAAACAAATTAAAGTTTGTAACTGAAATGGAATCCGTACATAGTTAAGTGACCCACCAAAAAATTTACCCTGAAATAGGTAGTCACTTGCTCTGAATCTTTTGGATTTTTAATTGAAAGTTTACAACATAATATCATTTGTTCTTTAATTTCCTGCAATCCCTCTCTAGTTATTAAAATTTTAATTAGAAACTCATTTAATGTCCCACTCATCAAGTCTTTGCTAAAAGATTTGGTTATTTTGTTTAAGAGAAGCTAGACTTTAAGGTAGTGTTGGCGTGTATGCGTAAGGATACCTCTAGTCAACTTGAAGGAAAACATCACCATTCTCTTACTCACACATGATCTCGGAAGTTCAAGCAAATTTCATTGAAATAAAGACTCTAAGAACCAAAGTAGTCCATAAGCCGGACTAAATAGCTTGAAACCCTAGAATCCAACTATTTTGGAAATTTAGCCAAAAAGGCAAAAGTCCAAAAATTATTCAAAATAAAAATTTTAAATAAAAAAACTCTAAATAGGATACCACAAATTTGGACCAAATAATATTCAAATCACTTCCTAATTTTACAAACGATTTATTACAAATATTAACTAAAAATATCTAAACAACGATCTGACAAGAAAATAGTCGGATTTGAATTTGAATATGACATCTACTGAGCCTATCTTGGTGACTATGGTGTGCACGCCGAAAAGAGCTTTCTAGATTGGGGTCATATACACGATTCCGACACGCGTATCCAAAGTTATGCCAAATAACCGAAATCTATCATCTGGCTCAAATCCTCCTACATCAGTCACACCGGGTTGGAAAGAACTCACCCTCGTGTTCACAATAGTGTCTTCAGAATCCATGAAACAAGGACTTATCAGATCTAATATTCCTATCCTTGAACTTATTATACTCGCCAATAGGAAACGACCAAGAGTTAGTATAACCCATACAAAATCATCAACATTAAAAAGTACCTGTTCAAATCCATGCCATGTTTCCTTGTTGTAGAGATTCATGCTAGATAAACAATCGTCTTCTTTCTCTTTCCACTTAGCCCAACCATAAATAATATACCATTGAGATATATCACCGCTAAACTTAGCAGCTACCTTGGATCTCCTGCTCTTAGATTTATCACTTGGAACTATACGTCCATTTAAATATTGGTCTGCTCAGAAATTTCTGCGGTAGTTTCATCCACAGTTGATGGAAATACTGGTGAATTTCCATATTTTTGGATCACTTTGGCGACTTGTCAACTGATACTTTGATGGGCATCCCAGTATAATGGAAAGCAAAAGGTAGGATTACCTTGCTAGCATCATCGTCATAGACGGGCTTGCCAATCTCCTCCTCGGGCTCACCAATTTCCTCCTCGTAGTCATCTTAGATAGGAGACATTTCCTTATTGTAATCGTCGTAGATAGGCGAGATATCTACATCATAATCGTCATAGATGGGTGAGATCTCCTCCTCCTCCTCATTGTCGTAGATGGGTGAGATCTTCTTCGCCTCATCTTCGTCGTAGATGGGTTGGTCAAACCTCTGATCTCTATGATCATGGTGCTGGACTTCCTCAGCCGGAACCTGCACACGACAACCACTATCAAAATCGATCCCCGCCAGATGCCTTGATAACTTCATGACTTGCCTCTGTAAATCCTTAATCATTACGCGTTGGGTGAACTTTACAACTTGTCTCTATAGATCCTCGTTTATCGCCACGTCAACCATGACCACCACGACCTCCATCCATTGATGCCGATGCCAAAGGAAGAAGACGAGCTCTCTGATACCAACTGACGCCATGCGGGATAGCGATTAACCCGCTTGCTCAATGGAACAAAGGGGATTGCAATGAAGACAACAAAGAAACTAATAAGAACCAAAGAATATCTCTAAAGTTCAAGCAAATTTCATTCAAACAAAGACTCCAAAAACCAAAGATAGTCCACAAGCCGAACTAAATAGCTTGAAACCCTAGAATCCAACTATTTTGGAAATTTCTTAAAAAAGGCAAAAGTCAAAAAATTATTCAAAATAAAAATTCTAAATAAGAAAAATTCTATATATAATAACTAATCAACCACAAATCTGGACCAAATCATATTCAAATCACTTCCCAATTTGACAAACGATTTATTACTAAAATTAGCTATAAATATCTAAACTGTGATCTGACAGAAAAAAAAAATGAGTTTTGAATTTTAAGACAATATCGACCATGCCTATCTTGATGACTATGATGTACGCGCTGAAAAGAGCTTTCTAGATTGGGGTCATATGCGCAATTCCGACACCCGTTGCAAAAGTTATAGCCAAATGACTGAAATACATCATTTGGCTCAAATCCTCCTGCATCACTTGCACCTCTTCATCCATTGTGGTGGTTTCCTTCGAGATGCCTTGGTTTGCTGGAAAGGAAACAATAAAAACCTACTGCTCTGGTTGCTGGGATTGAAGGTAGGTACTATTGCATTAGAAATTGGCGACATACAGTAGTGGAAGAAAGGATAAGGTGCATAAACTAAGCTCAATGTAAGCGTACAACCTTTCTTTACAAGCATTTCAGAACTAGCTACTGATCCTCTCTTTTAAACCATAGTTAGGTTCAGAAACAAATGATTGCCAATGATGGCTGGTGTCTTCATTCATGATACCTTGCATGTTGACTGTAGAGCTTGGGAAAAACCAACCTATTAAACCCTAATTGTATCCATTGCATCTAAAATGTTTGGAAATTAGATACAAGTGTTTTATATACCTATTGTGTTTTGCTTCCTATGAGAACAAAGCTCATTTAATATTATGTGGCTCACTTGAATAATGGTTAGGGAGAAGAAATAATACCAGGAAGCCACTTAGATAGCTAAGTCTGTAAGTTCTTTTGAATACTTGAATAGCAGAACATTGTATTCTTAGGACCAAAACAATATAATATCTACTCAAAACCATACATCTCGGTCCTAAATATGTGAAAAATGCCCTCTAAAATAGCTCTCTTTTGAGAGCTATCACCTGGGATTCTCCATCTTTTATCAGCCTTATTAGAGGTTAAGTTTGTTGTTAATAATCTCAAACTTTAGTCAAGAGGGATGTCATTTCATATGATTCTTGTTAGGCATTTCCAACCTAATCCTAAGCTTTAACATATGATCCCCCTTCCATTTGGCATATCATTTTATGTGGTCTTTTTGCACTTCAGCCCATAAGCTATTATATCCTTTCATACAAGCCCCTTTATTTGCATTCCCCTCAATTTAGGCATTTTGCATATAGATCCTTCTATTTAAATATTATGATTCATGCAAAGTGTAATTTAAGCCAACAAAATAAAAGGTTAAAAAGGTTTCAATAGTCATAATAGGTACGGCTTTTACAAGAAAAGTACACAAGATAGAGGTTTGGTGAATATGTCGACCAATTGATATGCAGAGAAGGCAAGATCAAGATCACTGATTGTTGAGAAAGAAAAACACCATTTCAATACGAAGAGAAAAAAATCTAACATAGCTCAGCCACACTTACTGCAACTAGCTTATATTCAACCTTAACATCCAAATTAAGCACAATAGTCTATTATTGCCTTTTGGTCCAATGATTCTTAGATTCATGCAATACTACTGTATCTAGATGATTATCATTATCTTTAGGTCCAGCGATACTCATCATGATGTTGGTTGTTGTCTTCTGTTCTAATTACTACATAAGAACTATGTCACAAGCACACTCTGTGTAGCTATCAATCCATACCAACAAGAGATAATACATATTTTCATATCTAAATCGTCATACAACCCTAGAACAAATGTTCTAGCCGAATAACATGAAGTTCACCACCAGAGACTCAAAAAAAAAAAAAAAATCTAAACAATATAATATTCATGTTCACAAACAAGAGCTAAAATCAACAAATATAAGAGAGAATGCAGATCTTAGCCCTTATTGGTGGTTTCCCTTCCTCAAGGTACGCTTAAGGCCCTCCAGACCTTCAGTTGTATATAGGGATTCAACCTTCTTCTTGCCCAGAGTGCTTCTAAGTCAAGGTCACCACTTCACAATTGAGATGGGGAATCCTAGAAGCCTTCAATTCTTTATATGGCCGCAATCTGCGAAGTATCGCTCAAGGGTGAGCATCGCGCCAAAAAACTTAATCACCCGAGCTATTGCGTGTTAGCAACACGTCGCACAGAACCAAGTGATGCGTCGCAAAATCCCAGCTTCTGTCAGTCACCTGCGCTTGATTAGCGACGTATCACCCAAGATGAAAGACGCGTCGCACACTATCATTTATGGTTGGTGAAGCCTCGCTCTAACCGTGGCTTGTTTTGCTTTGCTATTGGATCTTCCCCTCCTTGTGTAGTTCCAAACGAGGGCCGAAAATTGTGCATTCATGAATCATGCATAAAATACTCGAATTAGTGCCTACAATTACCGCCATCATATATAACATGTACAATCCAAATAAGCAAACACACATTGTATATTTTATAAGAAATTGAGCTAAACATGTATAAATTTCATCTATTAACATACATATTTAGCTCTAAGTATGAAGCACATGCCTTATAAGATAGCTCTCTTTGGAGAGCTAACAAGGCTAGCTCTTCAACATGGTGCTCTCAGAGCCGACTCGCTACCAGACTCTCCTTGAGTCTCTATGGCTAAGGACTCCTTTGTCTTGCTTTTCAGAAGGGCCATATAGCATTGTCGAGCTGTTTGCTCATCTTCTCGAAGTTCTCCACATCTGTGCTTAGTAGGAAACTTCATCATTAGATTATAGGTAGAGACCGCAGCTTGTAGGGTGTTTAGAGTTGGCCTCCCCATTATGAAATTGTAGCTTCATGGGTATTTCACCATGAGGAAGTTCGTGGTTACAATTGATCTCCAAGGATAGGTTCCCATAGTGAGCTGAAGGCTTATCATATCCTCTGATTGTATTGTGTCCACAGTAAATCTGACAAGTTGGGACATTACTAGCTATAGTAATTCTGGTCCAATACCAAGCTTCTCATATTCATACTAGAAGATGACATCTGAGAACTCCCATTGTCCATAAGAACTTTTCTAAGTTCATAGTTCACAATGTTGACAGTTACTACTACTGTATCATTATGGGATAATTGATTCCTTTGAGGTCGTCATCCGAAAAGATAATGGGTGGCTTAGAGAGAGGTCTTTTCTGTGACGTACTAGCTCTGGAGCCCATCCGAGCCTAATTCCTCTTGATGGAGCTCCTTTCATCCCCATTGGCTGGACCTTCGGCTATGATGTGAATTATTCTGATAGGAGCTCAGTTCTCTTATGGGGAAGAAGGGCCCTCATCCTGCCAATCTCTCTTCAAGTATTGAGAGAGACATCCTTGATGGACTACTTTCTCGATTTCTTCTTTTAAGTGGATGCATTCTTCTATGTCATGCCCACGATCCTTGTGGAAGTGGTAATACTTCTTACTGTCTTTTTGTTTGGGGGTGTTTTTCATCTTAGCTGTCATTTCAACATCTTCGAATCTTCAATGTTCATCAAAATTTGTGTCTTTGTCGCATTTAGTGGAGCATAATTACAAAATTGAGTTGGCTTGTCTCTTAGCACACTTTGCCAAGTTGGAGGTCTCTGTTTCTTTGATGGCCCTTATAACTCATGCACTTGGTTGCGATCTATTTTGGATGTCTCCTATTTTACCTTTTCTTTTCTTGCAGCCTTGATTCCTTCTGCGTTTATGTATTTCTCTTCCTTGGTAATAAGGTCGGCCAAGTTCTTTAGCTAATTCTTGAATAACAATAATTGGAAGGGCGACTTTCTTAAACCCTCCATAAGGGCAGCGACTATAAACATTTCATCAAGAAAGGGTAATTCCAAGGTTGCCATATTGAACATTTGAATGTAGTTATAAAGGCTTTCTCCATTATGTTGTTTGACCCTCATCAGCATCGCGAGGTTCCCCTAAGTTTCTTACTGGCTATCAAGTGTCCGATAAAGAGATTGGATAGCTCTTCATATGAAGAAGTAGATTTGGACTATAAATGAAAGAACCACGTCTGGGTTTCTCCTCTCAATGTTGCCAGGAAAGCTCAGCACATGATCTCATCAAGAGCTTTATTGAGGAGCATTATGGCCATGAAAGATTCTAGATGGTTGACCTAGTCTGAGGTGCATTATACGTCTCTACCTACGACATTTGGAATACCGTAGACAAGAGGACCTCTAGGGTTTTATGAATGGACGGAGATACAGGTCGGGAAATATACCTAGGCTTCTCCTTGGTAAGAGGGTGGACCATCTTGGGGCAAGGTTGGGATAGCTTCTCTAATAAGGTTCGAGTTTGGGAAGACCAGACATTGTAGAGTGAAAAGGTACTCTCCTCTTTCTAGTCGCATGCCATGTGCTCCTGGATGTGTGCTGACGACCTTCTCCCTATTCCAATCGACTTCGATAGACATTCCATACGTTGCTCTGGGGACCAGCGAGTGTAGTCTTGCTCCTGGAGGACCTTGGTGAGCACCTCAAGCTATTTTTGGAGCAACTGTATTTGGATATCCCTTGGATACTCGTCTAGGATAGTCGGTTGATCTTGGGGGTGGTTATGGTTTCTGGGGTCATCCTAGCCACTAGTATGTTGTCAACTAGGGGTCCGTTACCCGGTTCTTCTTACGTGTCACACTCGCCTCTCAACAAAGGCATATGTGGCACCAGCTAGGCCGGGAGTGTATCCAGTCCGTAAGCTGTTTGATTTACAACTTGATAACAATCATAATTAATCTAATAACATATCAATAAGCAAATGTTTAATATAATCAAAGTATACAAGGCTGATGCAAGGGTCATAAAAGTCTGAACAAGACTCTATCCAAAAATCTGATGTGTCAGAGCCATCTATAGAGCCATCTATAGAGTACACAACCCTCGCTCTCTTGTACTAGGTACTAGTTGGCTCCCTGTCTAACACCTGCTAGGAAACACATGATGGGAAAATGAACATATGAGCTACTCGAGCTCAATGAGTGTTAACACTATTGCATAATAGAATATCCAAAGATCATGTAATATTAAAATAATTGATATTAGTATAAGAAACCCAAAGAATTGCTCATCATATGCATTATCTTCGATTTACTTAAGCATGCCAAGTAATGCTAAATTCCCGGATAAATCCAATAATAGATATTCACATTGTCATAACATGAATACCATGAATGATACCATAAAATAGGCCTCATATCGATCTCGTATGCACCCCTACTTCAATATGTATAATTAATACCATAGGCAAGTATATATGCGTAAAAGCACCTTGCGGGATAAGAAGGGGGTTTTATTTTAAAGACGGAATGTTTAAAAATAGATAATTTTGGGAATCAAAATCAGAGTGTACAAAATCCCTTCCCTAACTTGTACCGTAGCTCTCTAGCTCCAGTACGTACTGAGCCACCTTTGGTATAAACACGTATGTCTACTTAAGGTGCAGGTGCATCGATATTTCCAATTTCATCTATTGTCTTGTTTTTGTACTTTATTTTACTTTCCATATGTATTGCAATCACAATTATAATCATAACATAAAATTAGCGACATTGCACAAACTTCAAGATTAAAGCTCATATAAATTCATTTCAATAAATCGGCGACAAAACCCAATAATACACAATTTATGTCCAGTAGTGTCCACTCACATGATGTCCCGACTCTAGCTCTTTCGCAGAATCCACGATATCCTTAATTATCGCGTCCTAAACAAGTATAAAAGATATATTTAATATACTTCTATTTATTTAGTGGGTTTTATTGCATAATGATACATCTAGAACAACCCATAGCCTTAACTAAGCTTATGATACAGAGCAAATTTTCCTATGAATACAAGGACTTAATCGACTTCTTCACATTCATCCAACAATTAATCATATTCATTACTGAATTTACTAAATGTAATGAGCCATACTAATTAACTAGTCTGAACATTATGACCACTAAATACCCACTAACCTATAGGTTGAAACAATCATCTATTAAAGTCCCATCATTAATGCCTTTTACTTACTCTAAGTAATATATTAATCTAAGACCCAAGGCCTGATCTATTGTTATGCATGTTAAGGAACTAGGAGTTGATTGCAGTCATTCAACAGAGATCGTCAAAATCCTTGATGTAATCATAACCATGGTTCACACACCCATTATGGCTATTTGTTTGATTAGCAACTAGTTACTAGTATTTCAAATGGCATTCTCAGGCATGCCACCCTTTTCATACTAGAAGTTGTAACCTTGTAATTAGATTCATGTACGTTCTGTTAACACTTTACTCAGTTTATAGCCATGCATTCCTCTCATGGTTTACAGGTTTGAGAGTATAAATACTAATGTTAATCAATAGCTCAATACCTAACCATGAACTACAGGTTACTCTCTATCAAACATTAAGGGCTGACCCACACATACAAAGCTCATGCATAACCTAATAAGCATCTATATTTTCTCTCAGAGGCTGTATATTAGTTTCATATTAACAACTCTAATCTTCTAATGTACTCCCTGGTATTCACTAAATGTTTAAATTATCTGCTAACTAGCTGAGAATATACATTAAGAAAGATTTGTGGAGACTTACAGCTTCTCGTATGGGGTTTTATTTGCGTCTCAACCTTCTTTATTCTCCTTCTTTTCAATAATCACTTGCATCCGTCAGAAGGGAAAAAGTTTTCGAGTAGGACTTCTATGACAAGAACAACATCTCATCGTTGGGTGCTATAGAGGTCATTAGCGAGGAAAAGAAGGTGGTATCCAGTTCCTTTCTAATATCACGGAGGTCCTATTAACCCGGGATTCAACTTCTCTTCTTCTACGATCTCAATCGTGGCTGAGTGGGTTGACAGGTCTCTACCACAATCTCTAATACTCTGACAACTCAAATACTCCTCTCGATGGTCAATAAGAAGAGAAGAAGGTGGTGTGAGTTCAATGGTGGCTTTCATAGGCTGTGATGGAAAAGAAGAAGATAGGGGTAAGGTGCTCGTGGTTCTCCGCTGAGAGCTGGAGCTCTCTTCTTTAATGGAGATGAGTAAAAGATGAGAATAATGAAACCGGCCAAGGTGTGAAAGAGAGGTCATTTGTGTTAACAATTAATCCAGGTGGCAGCTGACCTAGACCAACATCAGAGAATGGAACTCACCTTGATGCTGGGTCAAAGAGACTTGGTCTCTCAGTTATCCATTATGTTTAGTTAGTTGAATGAAAATAGGGGTAGTGGCTGATAGTGTGGAAGTTAGTGGCATTAGTGTGCTTTAGTTATGTCTTGTCTTTAAGGTTTTTCAGTATTAATGTCTGGGTCTGTGTTGTAATCAGTGAAGTAGTTGTTTAATGCAAAAAGTCTCCATTTGTCCTCTCTTACATTAAAGCATTACTGAAATCACTCTGTGCAGCCTGTTGCATTGCCTTATTTCCATTCAATTCAATTGCTGCTGCTTCTTCTACACCTCCACTACTCAAATAGCCTCATTGTTGATCTGAAATCCAACATCTCTGGTATCAGAGCTATGGTGACTACAAATGGTGCAGCGGTGCAGTTCTCCTCTCCTTCAGTACCTCTATTCACAGGCGAGGGGTATGAGTACTGGAGCCTGATGATGAAGACACTGTTTCTCTCCCAAGACCTCTGGGAGCTGGTGGAGCAGGGCTACACCACAGAAGGAGAGGAAGCTCGAGTGAAGGAGAACAGGAAGAGGGACTCCAAAGCCCTCTTCCTCATTCAATCAGAGATGCACCCCACTATCCTTCCCCGAATTGCAGCAGCTACCACATCAAAGCAAGCATGGTCCATTCTTCAGGCTGAATATCAAGGTTCCCTCAAGGTGAGAACAGTGAAGTTGCAACACCTGAAGAGAGACTTTGAGACACTACGGATGCAGGGAAGTGAAGACATTCAAGGTTATATCACCAGGATGTCCAGCATTGTCAATCAGATGCGTGTCTATGGCCACACCATTACTGACCAGGATGTGGCTTCTAAGGTGCTGAAAAGTCTGTATCCTCGGTTCAACCATGTGGTTGCTGCAATAGAGGAGGCTCACTGAAGTCCTATGAAGATAGGCTCAACTACACGGTTGAACAACCAGAATCAAAGGCCTTCCAAGCAGAAGGAGAGGCCTCTGGTGTGAAGAAGCAAATCAACACTGGTGGAAGAGGGAGAGGCAGAGGCTTCTATAGAGGAAGAGGACGAGGACGTGGCCAAGGCAGGAGCTCAGGCAGAGGATCAAGCAATGATCAGAGACATCTTAAAGGCCACATTCAATGTCACCACTGTAAGAGATATGGTCATGTGAAGGCTGAATGTTGGTTCAGAGAGAAGGAGGCCAACATTGCAGAAGCTTAGAATGATGAAGCTGGAAGCATGTTCATGGCACACACTGATTTCACTCAAGCCCCTAGCAGCATTTGGGTGGTGGATAGTGGTTGCTTAACCACATGACTGGAAAAAAGAATCTGTTCAGGGACCTGGATGAGAGCCACAAACAATCAGTGAAGCTTGGTGACAACAATGAGGTGAAAGTTGATGAGAGAGGAACAGTGGCCATTCCAGCAAGAAATGGCAAGGTACAACTCTTGAAAAATGTTCAATTTGTACCCAAGTTAGCTCACAACTTGTTAAGTGTTGGGAAGCTGATAGCAGGAGGGTTCTCAGTGCTGTTTGACAAGGATACTTGTCAAATTAAAGATCAGCATACAGGCCAGACATTGTCTTGTATTTAGAAAACCAGAAATAACATGTTTCCTCTCGAGGTGTCAAGCATGGAGCAGCTTGGTTTGATGGTGAATGCCTCAAAGGAGTCCAATCTTTGGCATCTCAGATATGGACATCTTCATCTCCAAGGTCTGAGGACTCTAAGCAACAGAAGTCTAGTTGATGGCCTGCCACAAATCTCAGAGATGGACTTCTGTGAAAGCTCCATTATGGGCAAACAATTCAGAAAGCGCTTCCAATCAGGGAAGGCATGGAGAGCATCTAATCCTCTTGAATTGATCCATGCTGACCTGTGTGGGCCAATGCAGACAGATTCCATTGGAGGTAACAAGTTCTTTCTCTTGTTTACAGATGACTATACAAGAATGAACTGGGTGTACTTCATCAAATTCAAGTCTCAAGCATTGGAGAAATTCAAGACATTCAAGGAACTGGTTGAGAACCAGTGTGGACAATCAATTAAGTGCTTGCGCACTGATAGAGGTGGTGAATTTCTCTCCAAAGAATTCACCAGCCTATGTGAAGAGCATGGAATCAAGAGGGAGCTCACTGCACCATACACACCCCAGCAGAATGGAGTGGTGGAGAGAAAGAACAGATCTGTTGTGGAGATGGCTAGAAGTCTACTCAAAGAAGCTGATCTTCCTAATCAGTTCTGGGCTGAGGCTGTTGCAACCTCAGTGTATCTCCTCAACATATCTCCCACCAAGGCAGTGTCAAACCAGACGCCATATGAAGCATGGAACAGAAGAAGGCCCACTGTAAGTCATTTTAGGGTCTTTGGCTGCATTGCATACACTCTAATTCCCTCTTCTCTTCATCAAAAGCTTGACAGCAAATCCATCAAGTGTATTCTAGTAGGCTATAGTATTGAGTCTAAAGCTTATAAGCTTTATAATCCCATCACCTGTAAAGTGATTGTCAGCAGGGATGTAGTGTTCAATGAATGTGATAGGTGGAATTGGAACAAAAGCAATGGTGATGATAGAAACTGTCAACTGAAGGCTCCATTGACAATTGAAGCAGCTTCTCCAACAGACAACACTACAATTATCACTGGCCACACCAGCAGTTCAAGCAACTCAAGCAATACAAGCAGCTCAAATAATTCAAGCCCTGCAAATACCTCCAACAGTCTCACACCTGTTGAAAGAAGTGCATCAATTCATGATCAAGCTTCACCAATTGCAAGAGATGCAGACAGTGCCTCACATGGTTCAGATTCTTCACACCCCTCTAATGCTACCACTGATCAGAATTCTGCCACAAGAGCAACTTCTTCTGAAGAAATTGGCCCAAGAGGAGTCAGATCATTAAGGGAGATATATGAAAAGTGTGCATTTGCTTTCACAGTTTCTGACCCAATTTATTTTGAAGATTCTGCAGAAAAAGAAGAGTGGAAGCTGGCTATGCAAGAGGAAATGCAAGCAATAAAGAAGAACCAGACATGGGAATTAGTTGATCTTCCCATTAATAAGCAAGCAATTGGCCTCAAATGGGTGTACAAAACTAAAATTGGACCTGATGGCAATGTATTGAGGCACAAGGCTAGGCTGGTTGCCAAGGGTTATGCACAAGAATATGGTGTTGATTATGAAGAGGTGTATGCCCCTGTTGCAAGGTTTGAGACAGTGAGGGTGTTTCTTGCTCTTGCTGCACAAAGGAAGTGGCCCATCTTCCAGTTGGATGTTAAATCAGCATTTCTTAATGGTGTCTTACAAGAGGAGGTATATGTAGCTCAACCTCAAGGTTTCAACATTCCAGGCACTGAAGACAAAGTTTACAAGCTCAAGAAAGCTTTATATGGGCTGAAGCAGGCTCCCAGAGCCTGGTATAGCAAGATTGATAATCATTTTATCAATCAAGGTTTTGAGAAATCCAACAATGAACCAACATTGTACAAGAAGTGTGAAGGAGAACATGAAGTGCTTCTGGTTCTTCTCTATGTTGATGATATCATATATATGGGCTCTTCTCAACAGATAGCAGAAGAATTCAAACTCTCAATGATGCAAGCTTTTGAGATGTCAGATCTGGGTCCACTCCACTACTTCCTTGGATTGGAGATCAAACAAGAAGAAGGTGGCATCTTTCTCAGTCAGAAGAACTATGCTTTTAATCTGCTCAAGAAATTCAATATGACAGGATGCAAGAAGGCTGCTACTCCAATGAATACAGGTGAAAAATTCTATTTGTATGATGGCTCAGGTGAGACAAATGCACAAACATATAGAAGTCTGATTGGAGGGCTAATATTTCTCACACACTCAAGGCCAGACATCAGTCATGCTGTTGGAGTACTCTCAAGATTCATGCAAGCTCCATCCAAACAGCACCTTGGAGCAGCAAAAAGGGTGTTAAGATACTTAGTTGGGACAATTGATTATGGTTTATATTATACTCATGTCCCTCATTGCAGGCTAATTGGGTTTACTGACAGTGATTGGGCAGGCTCCATAGAAGACAGAAAGAGCACCACAGGGAATGTCTTTATCATGGGCACAACAGCTGTTACATGGAGCTCTAAGAAACAAGAGATTACTGCTCTATCTACTACAGAAGCTGAGTACATAGCAGCTACATCAGGGGCCTGTCAAGCAACATGGCTCAGAAGACTACTGGCTGATATGGGTGAAGAACAAAAGGAGCCAACTGCACTCTTTTGTGACAACAAATCAACAATAGCTTTGACAAAAAATCCAGTGTTGCATGGCAGCACTAAACACATAGACATCAGGTTCCACTTTATCAGAGATTTGGTTGAAGATAACACAATTACATTGAAGTTTTGCAACACTGAACAACAACTTGCAGACATTTTAACAAAGCCATTATCAGCTCAGAAGTTCTGCAGTTTAACAATGAAGCTTGGAGTCAGCTGTTATGGATTAAGGAGAGGTGTTAACAATTAATCCAGGTGGCAGCTGACCTGGACCAACATCAGAGAATGGTACTCACCTTGATGCTGGGTCAAAGAGACTTGGTCTCTCAGTTATCCATTATGTTTAGTTAGTTGAATGAAAATAGGGGTAGTGGCTGATAGTGTGGAAGTTAGTGGCATTAGTGTGCTTTAGTTATGTCTTGTCTTTAAGGTTTTTCAGTATTAATGTCTGGGTCTGTGTTGTAATCAGTGAAATAGTTGTTTAATGCAAAAAGTCTCCATTTGTCCTCTCTTACATTAAAGCATTACTGAAATCACTATGTGCAACCTATTGCATTGCCTTATTTCCATTTAATTCAATTGCTGCTGCTTCTTCTACACCTCCACTACTCAAATAGACTCATTGTTGATCTGAAATCCAACAATTTGCTGGTGAGAGAATGAAGATATTTCCTTCAAGCTTACTAGAGATAGCCACATGTATGCACGTCATGCCATCCTACAGCTTGGTTTCTTTTAAAACAAAACATTTAAAAACTTAAGCTATATTTGAAGAGAAAGGCATTAAATTGGTTTTTAACCAAAGCTTTAATTCTTAAAGCCACTAGTAAGAGGGTCTGTAGAAAGTTTAAGAGCAAAAGGTAGGGTTAATTGCACTCATGGCCACAAAACTACTCGGGTTATACCGCTATGGCCACAAAACATTTTTTCGCATCAGAAAAGCCATAAAACTTTACTCCGGTTGCATGTAAAGCCAAAATGGGTGAATCTCCAGCAAAACTGCGGACGTGTTATTGATACGTGGATATATTTGTTTATAAAATACCATGTCAGCGACACATTTTTTGTCGCCATAGAGATAGAGGAATTTACTTTATCTGATTGATCGGATCCCCTCCTGTTTGATGGATCCTGAGGGCCGAAGTTATCATAGAGTTGAGGAAGTCATCGGATCCGAAATCGAACGTTCTCCCGCTCGATCCCGAACGGCTTGAAGAACTCCCAGAAGCCATTAACACTAGGAGAAAGAAAGAGAGTGAAGAGAAGTGGATCTAGAGTTAGGTTCACCGTAGATTTACTTATTTTGGCTTTATATGCAACTGGACCAAAGTTTTATCACTTTTTTGATACATAAAAAACTTTTGTGACTATAGCGTTATAACTCGAGTACTTTTGTGGCCATGGGTGTAATTTACCCAAAATGGTGGCTTATGTGAGTAAAGACAAGGACGGATCCATGGTTTTTATTCAGCGTGCAAACTAATATTAAATAAAAAAATATAATGAAAAACGAATCCATCACAATTTTTTGTCATATGAGAGTTACATATTACAATTTCTCTCTACATGTTTTCATAGTTTGAAAACGATGCAGGATTTTTTTATTATCAATACTAAAAAATAAATATTTTTCTATATAAGTAATCAAACAATCGTTCATCCAAGAATCACCCATTCGGTTTCGCAAGCGATTTTTACAATCTACGTGGTAGAAAAGAGTCTCTCAACTGATGCAGTAGAAATGGGAAACATCAAAGCTAATTTCACAAGTAAGTATACTAACTGGTACACAATGCTCTTCTTTGTCCCAACAAGTTTCATAGAAAGGTCATTCATACCTTTAGGCTTTTAAACTCCTCATGAGATCTTAAATCGATAATGTAAGTCTCATGTTGATTGTTTAGAACATGAAGTTCCGTCTCAGAAAACTCAAATGAATAAAATTGAGCAAGGCGAATTAGTTTTCCCTTATCAAAAGATCAAAAGCTGCAACAGGACTTAAATAAGTCATACAAAGAAGTAACTCCATATTCAACTCATTGAATCGATTGTTGAGTTCTTGAAGTTGCATATCAACAACAGTATAAAATAACTTAACTCAATAATAATGCAAATTTGTTACTTTATGGGTGTTGCGTCATGGCCTTCCTCGAGTTACAAATATATCATCCATATTTGGGACAACAATATTGTTCCTTTCATAAAATGAAGAGACCTCATCATATAAAGATTTCCATCCATCATCTCTCATTGTTTGTATTAGTTGCTTAGTTACTTTAGCTAAAGTCATTGCATTCACAATATCTTGATCTCTTCTTTGTAGCGCCATCAACAATTCATTTGTAATCCCCAAAACATTTTTCATTAAATATAAATTGAAAACAAAGACAATCCTCCATAACAATTTCAAGCATCAATAACAGAACTAAACATAATGATCAAATTAATGAAAGACCCATAGTTCGAACCCCATCTTGTATCACCGGCTCGTTGAAGACTTGTTTCTTGATTTAAACCTCTTCCCATAAAAATTTCACCAACTGGTAATGCCTCCACAATCTTATTAAACTGTTTCTCTTGAAGAGCATTTCTGTGTTTATATGAAGCACCAACAATATTCACTACACTCGTGACAGTGTTAAAGAACAATGCAATTTGAACATGGTTCTTTGCCACAGCTACAAGTACCAATTGAAGTTGATGAACAAAATAATGAACATAATAAGCAGATGCATTCACTTTCATTATTAAAGTTTTAATACTATTAAATTCTCCTTGCATGTTACTTGCTTCATCATAGCCTTGCCCACGTATCTTTGACATACTTAAATTATGCTTAGAGAACACTGCCTCAATATATAGTTGCTTTAAGGGATAAAGCTATCGTGTCACTGACATGGACTAAACCAAGAAAGCATTCAATTACATGCCCCTTGGAATCCAAATAGCGGAAAGCAATTGCTGCTTGTTCTTTGACTGAAACATCACAAGACTCATCAAGTAAAATGCAAAAAAGATCCATCACCAAGATCCTCCATGATAAAATTGGTAGTTTCAGTTGCTGTGGCGTGAACAATATCTTTTTGAATATCGTGTGCTATCACTTTTGAATTTCTAGGTGCATTTTCCAAGACAACACTTTTGATAGTTTTATTGTGATTCGCATGAAATCTAAGAAGTTTAAAAAAATTTCCTTGATTATAAAAACTCTCAGTTGCATCACTACCAAGAAATGCCAAACCTTGACATAAGGGAAACTAAATACAATCAAATGTCATAGTTAAGTGAACTCTATAATTTTTCCGTGCTTGATCGGATTGCTTTGCAAAAGCAAATTGGATATGTTGATTTTGATTTAACAAATCATGACATCTCTTCCATGCTTGGTAGTGAGCTCTATTAGGACCTCCAACATAAATATCAAACCTTTCTTTCTTTTTCCAATTTGTGAACCCGTCCAACACAAAAGAAACACCACTTGCTTGTTCTTCAACATCAGATCTATAAAGATAACAACACAAGAAAAATGATGCATCCTTCTCTATACTATATTCCAACCAATTACCAGAATCTTTGAACCATGAGGGATTAAAACAACGTACGTAGTACATTACCAATTTTCTTTTGTGGAAAATTATGCGTGTAATATTAGCATGGACCTTTTTGTAAATAAGCCCTTCGAACCTTGTCTCTCTTATTGGGGTGATAATCCGAAATTTTTTTTCATAATCTGAGATTTGAAGGAAGATCATCTATATTTCATTCAACACGATCTTTCTTTGCATAAGGTTTAGCATCACTAGTATTGACACTAGATGGTTCATCCAAAATTGTCTTCCTCTTAATAAGATATTTGTCCATATCTAATTCTAATAAATAATTTAATTTATTTGAAATAAATTATATACCAAAAGAAAGAAAACCTATATAGGTGGAAAAACATGAAAAACCAAAATATTCTAGTAAGCCTTCATCATATAACCACCAAATGATGAGTTGAAACTAGAAAGCATGCATTCAGAGAACTAATGCAAAGAAAACATGAAAAATTTCAGGAAAATACATACTTGAGAGCTAGAGAAATTGAGAATTTTAGAAGAGGGCGAACTCACACTTGCAGCCCGCGGGTTGCAGGGTTAGAAAATAAGAAATGAGAAAAGTAAGGGAATTAAACTTTTTAAAATCAATTTCTTTACATAAGTCCTTATTTCATTTCCTCGTTTTAGTGTGGGCAAATTGAAAAATTCAAGAAAATTTAAATATTATTTCATTAAAATCAATTTCTTCATATAAGTCCTTAGATAATGTTTTAATCGTATTTGTATCGATTTCATTTCCTGGTTAGTTTCTTAAAATTGAGTGGGCGCAGCTGCCCTCACTTTGCATCCGTCCTTGAGTAGAGATATTCTATTTTGTAAATTTCAAAATTAGTCTTTACTCTTAAGGCTATTAACTTTGAATCTCCAAAACCTTTTATTATAGCCCTTTAATAATTATATTCTAGTCCTTATTATCCAGAAATCCTTACATGCAAGTCCAAGTTTCCCCAACAATCTATTTTTCTTCTTTTATTATATTTTGTTTATATATATATAGAATCAAGCCGGCCGCATGTGCGGCTGCCTGATTCTCACCCCTCTATATAAGTATATATATTATTATTTTTATATATTATAATTTATATATACTATGTAGATATATATAGATTTATGTCTATATTATATATCGGGTCATGATATTATGCGGTCGGCCTTATCACTGTGCAAGTGCGGTCGCCTCTTTTTGGCCCACTTGCACTGTGTTTTGAGAAAATCCAACCATATGGATGGAAAGAACATCGAAAAATAAGCTAGCATGTCAATTTTCATACAATTTGGGAACTTGTAGGGTCTTCATCTTAATGTGTGAAATTTTGAACCGGTAAGATTTCTATAAAGTTTCACCCGTTAAGATGAAGACCCTACAAATTCCTAAATTGTATGAAAATTGACATGCTAGCTTATTTTTCGATGTTCTTTCCATCCATATGGTTGGAAATCTATCAGACATGCTCCAGATGGCCAAATGGGAGGAGCCTGCAAATGAACAGTGTTTCCGGCCGACCTTACCTTGTCATGATTATATATATATATATACGTAAATCTATATATATCTACATAGTATATATAAATTATAATATATAAAAAACTAAGATATATGCATATATAGAGGGGTGAGTATTAGGCGGCAGCACATATAGCCGGCTTGATTCTAACACCCCTCTCTCTCTCTCTCTCTCTCTCTCTCTCTCTCTCTATATATATATATATATATATATATATATATATATATATATATATATATTTATATATATATTCTTCATCCTCATAATTAACTCATTAATCTTATTTTCAACTAATTAATTATTTTAACCTTTAATCACTCTTTTTACCTTTATTAAATGGATCTTCATATTTTCAGAAGAATTGGGTTGTTACATTACTACTCACCATCAGTAGGTTTACCTACTTTTTGCTTCACTTCGCACAGACGACCCTAAATTATTGATACTCTGAACTGAAGGATCCTCAAGATCAAGACTCCGAGAGCTCATTTGAGAGAATCTAATGAAGTTAGTTGATGATAGTTGATGTAATAGGATAATAACTTGAGTTGGGTGGAGACTTCTGGTGGATTATCACCTTGAGAAGTTGTGGAGGTTCGGGTGGCAAGTTTAGCTCCCCGCAAGAGGGAACTCCGGGGGCTTCTCTTAAGACCCCCTGACGATCAAGTTAGTGTGGGTGTCATCAGAGCTGAAGGGGAAGATAGGGAGATGTCTCAATGAGTTCAGAGAAGAATAGAGAAAGTGAGAGAGGGAGCTGGAGAAAGAGGTTAGAGGTCCGGAGGTGGAAGATGAGTTCAAAAAGTCCCTTTTGTCTCTCTCTCCTTCTCCCTTTATACCTCATGGGTTGTTGTCAAGCCGTTGGTCGTGGGAGTTGTCATAGTAGGCACTCGCGCCACGTGCCCCTGCTTATGCCCTTTGCATGAGGGAATCTCCACGTGGACCAACGAATGACGATTGGTTGGTTATGGGCAGCCCACTACCATAGGGCTCCAAGATTATGCCACGTGTAATGCAAGATTTTCCCCCATAACATAAATTATATGTACTTCCTTATCTATGTCCTATATGTATATATTGGGAAGAGAAAGTTATTACAACATGTTTTGAATATTAACTCATCCAAATTTTAATAGAGTTTGTAAGTGTTAGAAAAAACCGAGAACAAAGAAAAGATTAGGTGTAAAGACCACATCTATTGGATAAGTAAAAGAATAACCTGAAAGGTCTGCATATAGGGTCTCATAACACCTCCATATATCACCACAAGCAATGTTGGACTAAACTATACAATACCAACATATAGGATCTCATAACATCTCCACATATCAACACAGACAATGTGGTACTAACCTATATAATACTAACCCCTCCCTTCCCTTCCCTCCTTTCCTCCCTCAAACTCAAAGAAAATCAATCGTCTTGTGTTTGGACAAAAGAAAAGAATAAT
This sequence comes from Dioscorea zingiberensis, assembly GCA_026586065.1. NCBI lineage: Eukaryota > Viridiplantae > Streptophyta > Magnoliopsida > Dioscoreales > Dioscoreaceae > Dioscorea > Dioscorea zingiberensis. Next base: position 50,190,020 of record CM048821.1, on the reverse strand, counting down.
GATCACGTGTTTGAGCTTTGGTGAAGAAGCCAGCCAATTACAGCTTAGAAAGGAGGAAATGCAAAGAAATCATCCGGTCACGAATAGATCCCCGTGTAAAATAAGCATCAACACTAATGTGCTTCATCAGCTCACGCTTGATTTGATCAATGCAGTCTGAAGGGCATCAGAACTGTCACAATATAGAGGAATTGAACCATCAATAGGAACACTAAGATCCTGAAAAAACCATCATATCCAGATGACCTCCTGAGTAGTAACAACAAGGGCACAAAGCTCAGCCACAACAATGGAGCGAGCAATAGTAGGTTGTTTCTTGGTCTTCCAGACAATGAGAGAAGAGCCAAGAAAGATGGAACAACAAGGGCACGAAGCTCAGCCTCAACAATGAAGAGAGCAATAATAGGTTGTTTCTTTGTCTTCCAAATAATGAGAGAAGAGCCAAGAATGATGTAACAACAAGGGCAAGAAGCTCAGCCTCAACAATGGAGTGAGCAATAGTAGGTTGTTTCTTGGTCTTCCAGACAATAAGAGAAGAGCCAAGAAAGATGTAATAAACACAAAGAGAATGACAATCATCTAGATCAGTCACCCAAGTAGCATCGGGGTAGGCCTATAAATTGAAGTGATGACTCTCGAGAATAGATGAGGTAGCGAAAGGCAGTACCACGAAGATAGCATAAAAACCGAAGCAGATAGGCATAGTGCATAGAAGTAGCAGAGCCCATAAACTGATTAAGGATATACACGGCATGAGAAATATCGGGCCAAGTAATAGCAAGATAAACTAAATTGCCAACATGATGGCAATAGTGACAGGAATCTAAAAGTGGTGTCCCATCAGTAGCACAAAGTTGTAAGTTTAACTCTATAGGTGAAGTAGTGTTGTAAGTAGCAGTGAGATTAGAACGATCAAGTAGATCCAAAGACGTACCGCTTCTTAGATAGTTGAAACCCCTCAAGATGAGAGGTAATCTCAAGACCCAAGAAATAGTGTAACTGCCCCACATCAGTCATCGGGAATTTCATTAAAGCTTATGCTTCACAAAGCAATGTGAGTAGGATCATCACCAGTAAGAATCATATCATCTATATAGAGCAAAAGAATCGTCCTTCCGTGGGAAGAAACATATGTGAAGAGAGTCAAACCATGGACACTCCCAGTAAACACAACTACCTCAGCGACAGAACTGAAGAACTCAAACCAAGCATGAAGAGCCTTCTTGAGACCATAAAGAGAAGACCACGAAGACAAAACAAACCAAATACAGTGACAAGACCAAGGAGATGAGTCATATATACTTCCTCCTGAAGATCACCGTAAAGAAAGGCATTCTTCACATCAAGCTAACTGAGCTCCCAACGATGAACAGCCGCAACAGCAATCACAGTGTGGACAGTATTTATGTGAGCAATCGAGGTAAAAGTCTCCTCATATTCATCGACATACTTCTGCTGAAAACCTTGAGCTACAAGACATGCTTTGTAGCGCTCAACGGTGCCATCAAATATGGTTTTCACCTTGTAGATCCATCTATAGGTTATTAAAACAACATGAGGAGGGAGAGGAACCAGATCCCAAGTGTGAGTACGAGATAGAGCGTACAGCTCCTCGGTCATAGTAGCCTGCTAGTCAGGTGATCCTGCAACCTCACAATAGGTACCTGGCTCGTGAATCCTAGTAAAACTGTTGCTAGCTGCATCAAAACCAACAGGGGGTAACAATGAAGAGCGGTTGCAAAGAGAATAGGAGTGAGAAGGTACCTTGTCAGCCAGATCAACAATAGGAAGAACAACTGGAGACTCCTTAACAATTGGGGTTGTAGTAGCAAGAACTCGTTCTCTACAGTGGTAGGGCAGGACAATGATACAGGAATTAGTTGGTGGAGAAGATGCTAGGAGGGGGTAGACTCATCAAAAGTGACATCATGAGAGATACGCACATGTCTAACAGTAGGGTCATAACACTAATAGCCTTTGTGCTCTAGGCTATATCTAAGAAACAAATATGGAGATGACTGAGTCATGAACTTGGTGCGCTCTCGAGAAGGAAGCAGCACAAATTACTGACATCCAAAGATATGATCATTAAGAAGAGAGGAAGGTTATAAGTTAAAAAGATAGACGGTAGTATGACTGCATAAACCCAAAAATGAGGATGAACAAACAATCCTAATAAAAGAGAATAAGCAGTCTCCAAGATATGACTATGCTTGCATTCAGCCACCCCATTCTAGGCAAGATTACCCAAGTAGGATAACTGAGCTAAGGTATCCTTAGAAGCTAGAAATGAGAAAAAGGTCTATGATGTATATTCTCCACCATAATCAGATCGAAAAATATTGATAGTGGCAGAGAATTGGGTGTGAACCATGGTAGCAGAAGCACGTTAGATGGACAACAACTAACTCCTATGATTCATAGGGTATATACAAGTAAATTGTGTACAATAGCCACTAAATAAAACATAATATTTATTCCCTCCTTTAGAAATAAAAGGAGCAAGACCCCATACATTAGAACGAATGAGAGCAAAAGGAGTAGATGACTTGGATTGACTCAATAAACATAGTAATCATAGTTGCTTACCAAGCTTACAACCATACCAAACAATATAAGAACAAGGAGAGATAGCTCCTAGAACTCAAGGACTCACCAAAGAAGACAAACAAGAGGAAGATAAATGACCTAAATGATGATGCCATTGATCGTAGTCAATAGTGACTACATGACAGTGAATAGCAAATGGACAATGAATGGTCGGAGATGATGTAGATGGGATGTAAAGAGATTCCAGAATGTAGACCCAACTATTGCATTGGCCAACTCCAATTACTGCTCCGTTGCGATCCTGCACATGACAAGTTGTATGATCAAATACAACCTGGTAATCAAGATCAGTAAGTTGACTAACATACATAGGATGCATGGATAGTTTGATAACATGGGAGACATTGGGGACAGAAAAAGAGCCAGTGGTAAGATGGCCTATAGAAGTAACATGAAGTGGGGTGCCATCAGCGGTGCACACATGGGTGATGGGTGGAGTAGAGATGCAACGGGTAAGGTTGTAGCATCATGAGTCATATGTAGGGAAACACCAGAATCAACAAGCCAGAGAGGACCTAAAGTACCCATAATCGACGCAAAAGGATCACATTGTACAGAATTGGCATGACCAAAAGCGGAGTCCATCAGCTGGAACTGTTGAAATTGTCTAAATAATGCAAAAGTCTGCTGATCCTCAGGTATCAACAAAGAAGGGACCAAGGCAGTATATGACTGAACAATCTGAGCATGTGGAGGTGTTGGAAGTAGTGGTGGCCGATATGATAGTAATGTAGGCTGAGATCATAGGGAATCCATGAAGTGTAAAAAGGAAGACAAAGGAATAAAAGTACTACTTAGAAAACTCAGAACCCCCCTGAACAAAGCTATAGAAGCAGGAAATAGTCACCGGGCCTAATAGTTGGCTACTTAGGGGTATCGCTATTCACGAAGAAGACCACAAGGTGTGAGGATTGCACCGGGGTATCGCTATTCACGAGGAATACCAAAGAGGAGGAAGCCTAGTCCGAGGAAACTAGTTCTATACCACGTTAGAGAAAATAGAGAACATAAAAAAGAATTGGGGTGAAGACCACATCTATTGCATAAGTACAAGAATGACCTGAAAGGTCTACATATAGGGTCTCATAACACATCCATATATCACCACAAGCAATGTGGGACAAAACTATACAATACCAAAATATAGGATTTCATAACATCTCCAGATATCAACACATACGATGTGGTACTAAACTATATAATACTAATAGTAAGAACCTATATTTGATTGAAGTTACATATACATGACTGTTAACCGAACTAGTTAATAGGACCTAAACAAAAATTTTGAAAAATGACAAGTTTAAAAGCGTGTGGGAGATTAAGATATTAAAAAAAATAATATTATTAAAAAAACACTTTAAAAACATAGGAAACAAAATGACTTGGCCAGAAATGTTATTAAATATTTTAAAAATAATAGGATTGATAGATGTGGAATTCTAACCTACTACTCTGATGATGGCATCTCTGTTTTCCGGTGTTAAGGCGACTAGCTACTAACGTCTACTAAGCTCGTTGATAGTGTTTCCCCCACTTACAGTGATAGTTGGGGGTAGCCTTATCAATAGCAACAGAGAATGCAAAACCTCCCCGCACTAGTACATCAAAGAGTGCAAGAAAATGGACCTACAGGGTCTCGCAGATGTTCCAATGAGCTACGACTCTGAATCTCTGAAGGAACATCGACACGCGACCAATGTAGCAGGGGTCAAACCTAGGTCATGGGAGAACTTGATCAAGCCACAACAATCGTGAATAGAGGAGCCGGTCATAGTGGCGGGCCCTAATGTGATGCGTAATGCTTTTTCCAAGTGTATGGAATCACTCAAGTAGTAAAGTACCCTGAAGATAGGGTAGTCGAATCCACAGAGACCGGCACTAGTACTCACTAGAACTCTATTACCTAGCCTAAAACTATAAAGGGTGATCTAATCCTAACTAATGATCTGAAGAGAACTAAACTAAAGTGACAGTTGGAAATCTAGGGTTATCAATCAAGAGAGTCGGCATCCTTGATCTCGATCCCCTAAGAATCCCTTAAGATTAATTTCCTAATACAGGTTACCTGGTTGATACTCCTGGACCATGGAGAACCCTAAATTAGTTTGGTCCCGATTTCTCGGCAACTAAACCCTAGTCCTATTCAGTGACTTCGTCATATGAATGCATTATGCTTACTATGAGCATGGGTTCTGTGGCTCCCCCTATTAGGTTTTACCCTAATCGGGAGAGTGAGTTACGATTGCATAGCAAGCCAAGCAACCACCCGATTTCTAGGCGTTCCCGGGCCCCCCCCCCCCCCCCCCCCCCCCCCCTGTTATTTACGTTGGGATCTAGCTTGACCGTGCTGCTAAATTATCACTCCTCACTCGACCACTAAACATACAAGGACTCAAACTATTGAGAATGCTAAACCTGTGATAGGAATGGAATCCTACACTAGAATAATTGTTGGAGACTCAAATGATGGATATGCAAGCATGATAACTTATATGATGTTCTATATCTCCATGAATCAAGGAACTTTTTCTTGCATTGTATCATTTGGTCTACATACCGGAATGGCTTTATTACTTCTTTGTTGCACAATAAAGCTTTTTGAATGCCTAGTGGAAACCGATTTAGCTAAAGAAAAAGCTTTTCTTGCACTCGTCATGCATGGCTCACGCTTTGGCACTAACAAACCACAAGAATTCAACACACACAGATAATTCACAAAAATAATCAAAAGGAAACCTAGTATTAAAATAGAAAATAATCAAAAGTTCATCCTAAGGTTCGAGGACCCGAGGCACCACAAAAGGTTTAGCCTCTCATGCTAATAACAAACATCACACGATTTAAGGAGAAAGACATAATGATAATTATAAACTTCCTGGTACGATGCCTCCTCAACCGTTAGCATCCCCCCAAAACCCTAGTCGTCCATCCGAAGATATGCCAAAAGTCCCCAATTCGAAATAAATCTGACAGCCATTTACTGGCTTTGATTTTACACCACACGACTGTGTCTGAGGGCCTGTTAGTGACTATGTATCTCTATAGATTCTTCTGAAAAACGTGATTGTACAGGTACACGGTCTTGCACACGCCCATGTAATAAGATACACGGTCGTGTCATCTGATACACGCTCGTGTCATTGAAAATCGAGCACAATCTCAAAGTTGTCTTCATTTGAATCCACACGCCCATGGACACGTCCGTGTGGATGAGTGTGTTACTTTCTGTTTCGCCCCTTTCGCTCTGAATAGCTCCATAATTTGCTTCTTTTCTCCTGAGTGCCCGATTATCTGTCCAACCACACAAAACAACCCAGCAGAGCACAAAAATAGAAGAAACTATGAAAAAGATATGCAAAGTGTATTTAATCGAGATATGAAAATATGTATGTTTATGTACTCATCATAAATACCCCCACACTTAAACATTTGCTTGTCCTCAAGCAAAGAGAAATATGCATGATCTCCAATCTTACAAATAGTTGGGAGTCCCTCTGGTGTCCGGGAAAACATAGTGAAAAGTACCATGAAGGTTTTTAGAGATAATATATAGGTCTTACCTTACACGCATACTCCCCACGTGTGTGTGTGTGTGTGTGTGTGTGTGTGTGTGTGTGTGTGTGTGTGTGTGTGTGTGTGTGTGTGTGTAAGTGTGACCCTTCCTATGGTGCCGCTTACTAAGTCAACCCCGGCCCAGCTAGTCTAAACCTTATTTTCAGAACTAACTTTCTCCACTCTTTCAACTAGAGGTAGTAGCCTCATATATCTAATGAGATAGCCTTTTCCCCTGGTAGGTCATCAAGTGAACATTTGTGATGCCCAAAATCTGACTACTCAAGAGCGGCGTTCACTCTTCAAAGGTGATAACTGTTTCTACCATCTTTTCATTATTTCCGGTAGCGCATCCCTAATGGATCTGACTTTTTAGTTATTCCAACAATTCCACATATTTAATTTTTTTTCTTTTTCTTTCTTTTTTTTCTACTTTTCTCTCAATTTTAAAGAATCATAAAATATCAACACTTCTCTAATGGTTAAACTAACTTCAATCCAAACCTAAGCAGGCAAGTGATAACAAAGTCAGGGTTTGTGTTCTTTTTTTTTTTTTTTTTTGGTGAGGTATCAAGTAAAGTCAAAACTAAATATAAATATTTTTGAAAACTTATGACGACTAACGCTAATGTCAACCTAGACTCAAAGAGGACTCCCAAACATTAACTATCATAAATCATCTTAAATCAACACTCATCATAAACAATATAAGCATAACTAATCCCTCTCACACACTTCAATTGTATATTGTCCCTAATGTTTCAATATATGCAATTAACAAAAATATGACATGAAAGATAAAAAAACAAAGGGGAAGGGATTACTGAGTATAACTGTGTGGTGTTTCCTGACTAGTTCTGAAGCCATTAATTTTCAAGTATCTTGTAAACATAGGAGATAAATAAGTGATGCTCAAAAAGTAAGATAGATAGATAAGGAGAGCTATACCATAGGTCCCTCGGCATTTGAAAACAAAAGAAAAGTACAAAAGTTTTGAAAAATAAAAAGAAATATAGTGATGATCACTCGGTGTGCTCCTCCTCCTCGTCACCAGTGGTCTCAAAGTCGTCACCGGCATCCACCCCCACATCTCTCGTAGTATGCATAGGAGTTAGTAGTGGGGGTGGGTATTGGATGCCATTCCGCTGGAAGAGAAGATGAACCACCCCTACCCCCTACCAGCCAATCTAGAAGTTCATCTCGCTCGGCTGGAGTGAGGCCTGGGGCAGGTGCGTATGCTACTGGTGGTGGTGATGGCGGTAGTAGTGGTAAAGTGCTCGGCCCTGCTGCTATTGCGTCCTCTGGCTCATGGGGCTGCTGTGTCTTTCTGGGGACTACAACTCAATAGATAATACCTTGTGAAGTATGTATTGATCGCACTATACCCATCGCTCAGAAGGTCTCTAGTGTGATCTTCAGCGTCCCTTCATCATCCTCATCCCCGTTGTAATGCCTCCTGATAGTTGACCCATCCCTTTGGCGAGTCTCGTGATGTACGGGCCGATGAAGATGTACTGGATCTGCGTATAGGTGGCTTGATGGAGTATAAACTGTGCAACTACCTATCCTAAGTGGATCGGGAATCCCTCACCTATGCTCGATAAGAATAGAAAGTCCCTGATACTCATGACTCCCGTGCTATCACCCCGCTTTGTGATAGTATGGTTGAGAATATAGTGTATGTACCTGAGGGCGTGCGAGCTGAGTGTGGTGGCCTTCGACCTCGTCAGGTCGTAAATGGGGTCGGTGCTAATGCGGCTCCAATAGTCCTCCTGGGTCCTCCTGAAGGATCTATGTATGCCTATGGTGTTGTAAGCTAGAGTCCTGGTGAACGTCTCCTCGTACAGTCTTAGGTGGAGGATGAACTGGGTGTAACTCATCATGTATATTACGCCCGCAACTGGAATTTGATCTGGCTGAGCCCGTGCTATGAGGTCACTCCTCTGATGATCATGAGAGTGGAGAGGACCTTCAATATCAGGTCCTAATACGTTGTCACCTCAATGGTGAGAAATTGCTCTCATTCTCCCACTTAGAGAAGCCTATGGACCTCTTTGGCCAATCCTATGTTCTCCAAAACATCGAAATCTATTGTTCAGACTTCACCAAACCTCCTCTGCCTCAAGAGAGCAAATCTGTTATTATGAGCCTCCGTCCCGAAGACAGGTGCCGATGGATCTCGCGAGCTTCCCTCTCCTCTCTTTCTTTTGGGTGGCTTTCTAATGCACTACCTCTTCAATCCCATGATCTCACCGGAGAAGAAGATGAATACAGGCGTGTGGGCACCGATATGGCGGTGTTAGTAAGGAGAGTGATGAACAAATGGTAGCTAATGAGCCTAATTTGTATGCTTATAACCGCAAGTGTACAGGTCGAACAAGTAATAGAGTGGGCTGTGGAAAAGTCGGGTATCGAACCACATTGACCTAGAAATACTAGTACTACCTAATTGTCTATTATCTAGCCTATCAAAGAGTTGGAGTGAGGTTATAATCTAATTTCTAAACTAAAAAGACCCAAAATCTTAACACGTATAAAATTGATGTGAAGTACTGACGATAATCAATCATTAAGTGGAGATACTCGAGCAATGAATCCCCTCTGGATTCATGTGGATAGATGTAGGTATGGATTCCTAATTGAAGATTACTATGTTATAGACCAAGAGTTCCTATAGTACCTTTATTCCTCTCTTAAGGTGACTACTAACCTAATACCTTAATCGCATTAGCGCTCTAGGGAACCTATATCTTGGAAGAATTATGAGAATAAGAAATCTAAAGGAGTCTCACGGCTTAGGACCCGATCTCTCGGTATACTCACAACTCTCTCTATTGAAGTTGATCCACACGCAGAGAGGCGTTCGCTTCTTCCCTTGGTGAATCCTATTGGTAATTAGGGTTGTCGTAACGTAGATGACCAATACTATACATAATATTTAATAGATCTCAAAAACACAAAGCATTCATTCAATCATATCAATCCATAACAAATAAGTTTAAGTTCTAATCCGGAGGTTCATCATGCCCAAGTATCTAGCTAAATAGTTGTCGAGGACTAATGGCGGAGTGCACGAAGCTGCAATGAGAACGTCCCTTCAATGCTCATCGCCATGTCCTTCTCTCTAAGATCTTCAATAAACTCTAATCTCCAAGTAGGAGAGGGGATAGGGGCTCCAAGATAATCCAAGGATTAAAAGCCCCCTTCTGTAACCCTAATCTTAGCTATGTATAGTCCCTCATGCATTTAGAGCATAGTTGGTGCCATCTAGGTTCGTATGAGTCTGAGTCTAAAATGAAATTAGTCTTGGTTGAGTCTAGATCCCGATCCGTACGGGTAACCATGCGGCCAAACAAGCGTCCACATACTACTGGTAGAGGGCTGCTTAGCCCGAGAGATAGCCGCGCGGGCATGTACTTGTCCGCGCAGCGCTCGAAAGAACTTCTGGTAAATCATGCAATCATTCGTGCGGGTGCACGACCGTCTATACACCAGTTGGTATAAATTGAATTGGTTCTAAAGAATCTTGTGGCCGAGTGGTGCGGACGCGCGGTATCCAATGCGACTGGATTTCTGCTTCATGTGGGTTCATACACCTGCACGCTTGCCCGCATGACCATAGTTTGCTTGGTTTTAACATCAAATGATGCTGAATCTCTTCCTTTTTCTCTCGAGGCCTTCCAATGCTCTGTAATTGCAATTTAACAAAAATTAAGTATCAACAAGCTAAAACTACTCCAAATCACATGCAAAATGTACATGAAAATGGTAAAAAAAATATGATCAATTGAACGTTTATCATAATATCCCCACACTTAAGCGTTTGCTTGTCCTCAAGCAAACAAGAAGAAATATTAAAGAATTGAGAAGTTTTCAACCTTAGGCTATAATGTACTTGCATCTTATTCTACTCAGAGCTCTCACAATTGACATGTGCATTTTCCTATTTCAATTCCTCAGACTTAGATCAATCTCACGACACGATTCAGTATAGCTCTAGATGAGAATTTTACACCACATACCATGTTCCCGAGTCTTAGAGTGGCAAGCATACCCTCTGTGGACTCTAGAGGTTCCTTGAGGCCCTAAGTTAAAACTACTAGCCCTTTAAGACAAACTAAACTTTCTTTTTGTTATTTTTATTTTTATTTTCTCTTTTCTTTTCATATATATATATATATATATATATATATATATATATATTCTTGTAGGGCATCCCTAATGGATCCGACTTTCGGGAGAACCAAAGATTAACATAGAGTGTAAATCTCTTTTTCTGAGGGATGCACATGCTAGTTAGGCACCGGAACACCCAACTACTCAGGAGGTTGCAGCTCTATATATACGCCCTCATGCTCAAAAGGAACTTTTCAGCTTGAGGAACACTTTGTTTAGGAGCCCGAACCCTGAGCCTACTTCGTCACCAAGAGTAAAGAAGCACTATCTTGGTTTTTATTTTCATAGTCTCTATGTACAAAAATTTATTCACTTCCTACAACTCTTATTACAAAGGCTAGAAGTTTAATTAGTGTAACAAAAGCTCTTGGAGTCATTGAAGATAATACTTAGAAATCGAAGTCAATGAGACATTGCAATGGGTTATCTAATGTCACTAGAGAGTGTGATAGTCATGAAGATTTTCTCTAAATTTCCAAGGTGTTTCATAGGAAAAAAATATTTTGCTCAAATTGTGCAAACTAAGAGTAAAACAAATTTGAGCAAAATTTAACCAAAAGCCGTCATTGGTGTACACTAAGCATGTATCTCATATTTAAAGATGTGCAATGAATTTACGAGATACTATCCCTATACTTAAAAATTTGCAATGGATTAATTTGTAATGATATTCAATGAATTACATAGCTACATATGTGCACCGATCCCCACACTTAAGATTGTGCATTATCCTTAATGCACACAATCAAGCATAGAATTAATAATAGATACAATGAAGAAATTGGGAGGTGGCAAACTGGAACTTCCCCTGTTTAAAACGATGATTCCCATATTGTGATTGAATCCGAGGTGAAGTTGTAGGGTATCTATGAAACAAAATTCTCTCTTGGTCCTGCAAGCATGAAAGGATATCAATAGAGCACATACTACATAATGCAAAATAAGAAAGTAACAAATCACTACTAGAAATGCGAAGCAAAATTACATGAGAAGGGTAGCAGGGATAGGCCCTTGCTAACTAAGTTAACATGTGATACAAAAACCTGACCCGTCCACTAAAATGTACTCCTCATCGGATGCCGCTGGGGTGACAAATGGAGTAGTGCGGGGTACGGCTGGTGTTGCTGATACCTCCATGGGTGGTGCTACTAGAGCTACCAAAGACGAAAGGGGATCTCAAGCGGACGAGTGAGGTAATGGGTGAGCTTGCAATGACGTTGATGATGAATCTAAAGGTGTATATTGTGTTGGCGATAAGGAGGGGTCACGGAGCAAGGATAAGATCTGGCGAATGTCCTATCGTATATGCTCCTACTTTACTCGAATCTGTCGACCCTCTATAACTTGGTGCAGGGTGGCGAGGATACTCTACCGGTCAGTTCGGAGCTAGGTTTTCTCCTCTAAAAAGGCCTGCTGAGCTATGAGGAAACACTGTTGTCCTATCCTAAGCTCATCCAGCTGCTGTAGGATCCGCTGATAGCACTGGTGACGGCCGCCCGATAGGGGTGGTACGACTGAAGAAGTGCCCTCGGGGTCGGTAAGGCTGCGGCTAGAGGCTCCCCTCCTCATAACGGGCTCACTCCTCTCTTATTGTATACCAAATAATAGTGTATCTTCTCAGTGTATGCTCTACAATCCTCATCGACCTGAGGCTCAGAAAACCAAGGGGCTCCATTATGCGAACATTGTGCACTCCATGTAGGTCGCCCAGTAGGTCCATACCGCAAAGCAGTCTCATAATATAGGGACTTGCTGAGATCGAGCAAAGCTTCGTATAGTGACCTTGACGTATAAGAAAATCGGCTAAGATATAGCCAAGGTGGATGGGGAATCTCTCTACCGTGCTGCAAATCATAAGCAACTCAACCTATCTAACGTGGCCAATGCTATCGTCCCGTCCAGCTATCAAATGGTTAGAGAAGGCCTGCGGGTAGCTGTGGACCGGATTGAGAAGGTGGGATGTCTTCCTCAAGTTCATGCTCCCCTCATGAGTGACCTGTGCCTAATACCTACTGAAGGGCATGTGGTCAGGGAAATCCAGAGCTAACTTCCTATAATTATCTGTCTCTGTAAACGCTCGATCGTAGAGGCTCATAAATACTACAAATTCTATGATACTAATCTTCTTAATCTGACGCTATACCTGAACTCGGATCTCTTGAGGGTTCACTATGGTGAAGTGGCTCCAGTCAACATCAAGCTGCATAACACCTCGAGTGTCCTATCTCTGTAAACCGGCTCAGATATGCCAAAAGCTCGGTCCTAGCCACCAAAGAAGATCATTCCTCACACTGTAATATCTATACCCAGCTTGCGCAACACGACTCAATGTATGAAACGGGTCACACCAAATTGCCTCTGAACAAGGATGTTATAGCGCTCCTTATATCTACTATGGAGGAATCGGGGGCCCAAGGAAGATAGGTCATCACCCCTTTTCCATTTCTGGCCCTTGCCACTGACCTGTTTGGTGCGCACCATGCCTGTAAGTAAAAAGTGGGAAATAATTAAATCAAAGGTATGACTCTAGTTTTTACCAAAAACTGAGTTGTCGTGTAGGCTCGTGTGCCTGAACGGTTGTGCGTACGACACATGGAGGCCTCCTACAGACAAGCTTGCAGCGGTGCGCCTGCATATATACAAGCCCTTTTACACTAATACAGGTGGGGGAAACTCCTTTTTTTATCACAAACTTCTAATCAAACAAGAATCAAATCCAATAAGGCTGTGAAATCATGTAGAACTAATTGGAAACAACAATGAGGCCCTAGAAACCCTAGGTTTTGAGAATAAAACTTCAAGAGTCTAGATCAAAGAGCATACCTGGGTTCTGGTTTGTTTGAGTGTCAAATCAGGTCTAGAAGAGAAGAAGAGGTCATGGAGTGTGTCCTAGGACGCTGGAGGATGTATGAAAGGAGAGGGTTGGACGGTTGAGGTTTTATAAAAAATGTGGGAAGTGAGCAGTCAGCTAGAAATCGAAAGGCGAGCCCGCATCTTGGAGCGTTTCGCGTGCTGTGCGGGTTGGTGCGCCCGCACAGTCATCCGCATGAGTTACCCTATAGGTCAGGTACACCACAGTGCGCTCGCATGGGATGCTTGAGCGGTCTTCCCTTCTCAACCTGAGCGGCATATAGACACTGGTGCGTCCGCACAAGTCCCCGCACGGTCTTCACTTCACAAGCTTCAAACCATACAGGCATTGGTGCGCCCGCACAGTCCCGTAGGACCCTCTATCAACTAGGCAGCTCTAATACTCTCTCAATAAAATTCACACCAACCTCCTTCGACAATCTTGACTTAATTTCAAACCCTAAAACTCACCCTATCGGCATAGAATTGAGGTCTCACCAAACTCTTGACGGATCAAGGAAATACATCACTTTATTGCAGGACAAACACTAAACTAACCTACGAAAACTAGAAAAAAAAAATTTGGGCTTGGTTTGCCTCCCAAGAAGCGCTTGTTTAATGTCACTAGCTTGACGTACCTGCTTTTTCCTCATGGTGGGTCAAAAGCATGAAGGCCTTCTCCAGCACTTCCCTAAAAGCAGTCTCCAAACAACGAGAATCCTAAACGTGAATATATAGAAGGCTCACCATAACGGGAACTCGCATAGTTCCCTACCTCATCTTGGAAAATAGCCTTCTTGTTGCTCTTCTCCTTATCCTTTTCTTTCCAAGACTTTTGTCGAAATGGTACTTTCCTCATCTTCCTTTTAGCCTCTACTCGGTTTCTTTTCCTTCTGACATCAGTAGTGTTTCCTTCAACTTCTCACGGCTTGTCATCCAGTTCTCCCAAGTATTCCTTGAGCGGGTTGAGTGCAAATACCTCCTGCATGCAATCATCAAAAATTAAGTCAATATCGTCAGCACAATAAGATATATCATCGTGATCTAATGGGTAACGCATTGTTGCTGGGAGTTTGAACACAACTTCATTGTCTCCCACTCTAAGCGACATCTTGCCCTTGTGATGGTCATGAAAGGCTCTTGCAGTAGCTAAAAACGGTCTCCTTGGTATGGTAGGGACCTCCACATCGTCATCTATATCCAGGAGCACAAAATCTGCTAAGAACACAAACTTGTCCACACTTACTAGGAAATCTTCCACAACTCCTCGTGGTCGTTTAATAGATCGATTAGCAAATTTTAGAATCATATTTGTAGCCTTCGGTTCACCCAGTCCAAGCTTCATGAAGAGTCTCTAAGGCATCACATTAATACTAGCTCTGGAATCGGCTAATGTACTTTCTTCAATGTCGTCCCCAATGACACACAGGATGATCATACTTCCCGGATCCTTCAATTTCTTCCGCAATTTGGATTGTGCAATGGTCGAACACTGTTCGTTTAAGCTTACAGCTGCAATTTCTTCTAATTTTCTCTTGTTGGTAAGCAACTGTTTCTTGTATTTGGCATACTTGGGCATATGGGAGAGCACTTTAACTAGTTGTAAACTGACATATAGCTGCTTTATGGTCTCCAAGAATTTCCTGAAATGCATATCCTCTTTATCTTTTTTCAATTTTTGGGGATGCTGGATCTTGCGCTAATATTCGGGGAGAGATGGTTGCTCCACCTCCTCTCTCTCTCTCTCTCTCTCTCTCTCTCTCTCTCTCTCTCTCTCTCTCTCATGTGATACTTCCGCTTCAACAACCTCTTTCGTTCTGGAAGTTTCACAAGTTTCCACTTTGGGGGCCTTCAGTGGAGGACTCTTTACAATTATCTCTACCTCCTTTCCACTTCTCATGGTGATTGTCTTGAGTTTTTCTCGAAGGTTTGCCTCAGTGTTACTAGGCAGGCAACCTGGAGGTCTCTCTGTTGTGCCCTTGGCCAACTGCCCCACTTGATGTTCCAAATGTTGAATGGATGCCTGCATATTCTTCAAGGTGCTATTAATACTGTCGAATTTAGCATTCGTAGTTATTATAAATCTGACCAAAATCTCCTCGGTATAATATTTCGGTACTTGAGGTCTTTGAGGTTGCTGAAATTAGGGGGGGAAGGGGGGTTGATGTTCCTTGAGGGTTCCCATAGGATAGCCTCGGCCGATTCAAATTCGACATATATGACTTAAACTAGGTTCCTTGGGGTCGTGAAACATTTCCTATGTATTGTACCTGCTCTATAGGATCTTAGACAACAGTAGCAATGGGGCATTGGGAAGCCTCATGTCCCCCCCACAAGTCTAACACATCATCAGAGCAAGTTGGCTCGAGCTACATGCAGTCAATCGATCTAATTTCTTGGAAAGTTCTTCTACCTTGGTGTGGGATCGAAAATACCCGCCTGGTATCGTGTTTGTGAAGAGACACCAGGCGATATATCGAATCACAAATGAGTTATTTTATTTTATTTGTTTTGGTATTGTGGGTACTTTCATTCCTAATAGAGGCAAGCCTCTATTATTAATTACCCCAGACAGAGTCTTGGGAACCTCCGATTAAGGGCAAAAATACAAGTAGAGGCAATAAAAAAATAATTTATTTATTGAATAACATAACAATTTATCACATATATATAAATATTATCATGTACATATGAGTATATAGTTTATTTATTTTTATTTTTTATAAAGGACGTCGCCTTTCACCTTGGATATGTGCTCTGGCACTTTGGAATTTATGCCGCTTTAGTCGCCTTAAGATTCCGACTTTGGTGTCGCCTCAAGATTTATGCCACCTTAATATTTATGTTTTTATCGACAGCCTTGAGATGAAGATTTCATCACCACCTCAAAAGTATTATCACTTCATCAGCTGCCTCGAGATGCATATTCCATTAGCACATTGAGATTCGCCACTTTAGGATTTGGATTTTATCAGCTGCCTCAAGGTGAATGTCCCACTGTCACCTTAAGACTCGTACTGCTTCAGGATTTGTATTTCATCGGTTACATCAAGATGCGCATACCGCTTTGAGATTTATGTCATTTTATTGCTTTGATGTTGAGTAAGCAGAACCTTCCCAACAATATAATATTCCTCCAAACTTAAAAAAATATATTACCCAGTGGTGTTTTGGTATATATATTTAAATATTTAAAATATTGCCATCCGAATGACATCCACACTTCCAACTATTTTATTCTTATTTTCTTTTTATTTTTTTATTTTTTTATTTTTTACTTTTATTTTATTATTTTTTTTATGAGCTTCATTAATCGGATGTTTGACTTTCAACACCTCATGGGCCCATTTCACTATATTTTATTTTCGTCACATCTCCTATTCCTCTGCAATAGAAGCCTGTGTATCCCAAAAGTCAGATGATTTTATGCATTAGAAAGTTTGCAAAAATATTTCCACTATTATTTTCAAGCAACCGTTATTATATATCTTTTTTTTTAATTTCAAGCTTCATGACATCTCATAAATGAATGATCCCATCTTCAATGTCCTCCATATTCCTTATTGTTATTGTTACGGAAATATTTGGTAAAACACGTGTCGCCTGCCTAAATAGCCACCTGTCATACACAGGGCTACATTTCTTTTGGCCACAAGACAGTCAGTCACCACCAAATGCATTAGCATAAATTCCGTCCGGCAAATAAGGAGGGCTCACCCCTACAAAAAGTCCGTCGGAATTATACAAGAAGCAAGAAGGTGATAGCCATCTGGGTAAGAGCGTATCTAACGCCTCTACAGTAAGTAGATCTTATCCACTTGCCTCTACAGTAGGCAGATATTTTCTACTTACACACGTAGTACCTACACAGTAGGTAGATATTTTCTACTTACCTACGTAACACCTACACAGTATGCAGATATTTTCTTACCGCCTTAGAAGATATTTTCTTACCGCCTTAGAAGATATTTTCTCATTCACCGCCTTACTCCACCGCCTTTCCTAAACCGCCTTTAAGTTGCTATAAAAGAAGGGCGATAATAGAAAAAGGGAGGATCGGAAAAACCATCACACAAAGAGCTAACTCATGTCTAAGACTGCCTTCTTACAAGTTTTCTGACTTAAGCATCGGAGCTAAATCCGGGCAGAAAGGCCCAATTCCGATCACTCTTTTCTCCCTCTTACAGATTCATCCCAAAAGAAAGCTAGGGTAATTCCGAGCGGATTTTCATAGGGTAATTCCGAGCGGATTTCCGAAGCATTCTCCGTGTTCCCCGTTCAGAAGTTGAAGTAAGCGTCCACACCAACTATAAATTTCAACTGTTTGTTGAAGGCTGAGACCAGATCACGAGGCCACAGTAGCCAAAGCGTGAGGTGGACCAGTTTTTGGCATCAACAGTTATTATTATTTTACTATTATCACTATTTTATCTGTCCGCCTTTTCTTAAAAAAAAAATAATAAAAAAACATAAAAAAAAAGATTCATGGGCTTTTCTCTTCTAAAGAAAGAACGCCCAGAATTAAGCCATTCAAAGCCTTTTTGACTTTTATCAACATCAAGTTAGTAGTCACATGGAACTTGCACACGTACCAAAAAATATCCCGATTGTTACTCATAGTTGCACATTCATTGAGCTTTAATGAAATGTTGCTCCTTTGCATTAATGATTTCAATATCCATATTAGTTAGCAACATTGAATAATATATTTTATTATTATTATTATTATTATTATTATTATTATTATTATTATTATTATATATATATATTATTTTTTTATTTTTCTTATTTTTTGAAACAGCTATATATATATATATCTCTATTTTTTTTATTTTTTTATTTTAATTATTTTTTGAAACAGCAGTACAGCTACGTCCTCTCTCTTTTATTTTTTTTTGCATCTCTTTCATTTCCCCCTTTTTTTATTTTTTTATTTTATATATATTGATAGGGACAAAAGTGGGTTCCTTTGGAAATCTCCTTCGGCGAGTTCCCTCGGAAAGCGCCTTCAGAAGGCTCCTTCGGCAGCCTCTCCTTCGGCAAGTTCCTTCGGAAATCTCCTTCGGCGAGGTCCCTCGGAAAGCTCCTTCGGCAACCTCTCCTTCGGCGAGTTCCTTCGGAAACTTCCTTTGGAAAATTCTTTCAGTAAATCCCCTCGGACCAAGTTCAGCTTCGCCATGAAAGCACGACCTTCTCTCCGCAAGTATCCAACGGTTAAACTGTGAACACGTGGCCGGATGAGATCAAAGTACGCGGATCGTAGCTACTTTGAGAAGGTCAATCATATCGCGGATTCGGAGGCTGGATTTGAGGGGAGGGCGCGGATCCGGGAGAGGAAAGCGGGATCTCAACCCCCCCAGCTTTAAGAGAATTGAAGGAGGCACAGAGAGAAGAAGAAGCGCTAGGCTGCGACTACCACAAAGGCACTCCAAACTTTTCCCTTTCCCCAGAAAATTGTACCAAGGAATATGAGTGAATTCAGCCCTCGTTAACACGGACCGTGGTTTTCCCCGATTCGTGGGTTTCCACGTTAAAGCTTGTGTCTTTCTTTGGTTTCTTCTCTTTATTTCCATATTGTTCTGGGTTTTGACTTCCAAATAAATTCAACGGTTAGAGTGAGGTTGGGATCAAAACCAATTGTCACCCTAACAGTTTGGCGCCGTCCGTGGGGACTCGAGCAAAAAGCATCATGGCGACTACCCGAAAATCGAAGAAGATCCTTCAAGACAAGCAAGGGGAGGCGGGGCCCTCTCGCCAAGCCCCGGGAGAGGAAGAAACTACACCTGTCCTGGAACAAGCACCACTGTCTGCCGAACCGGGGCCCCAAGGCCCCGGTGGTGGAAGCGATCAGCAAGAACGCAGATTCCATGCCTGGAAGAAGGGCTCCAGCGACTCACTCGAGTCTTGGAAGTTGTTGAGCGAAACACGTCCCATGTAGCGGCCCCGCCTGCAACACGCCCGCCATCCGAAAGTCGCGGAAGATCTGACACTCGCTCAACAACAAGGCGTCGCGAAGGTCGAATAGGAGGAGTTCGAGCAGGACACCCTCCACAGACAGCTCTAGGTCTCGCCAGTCCCACGGAAGACGAGGCCGAGGGGGTTCCTCTCGGCGGCGAAGTCAACATGATCGATATCACAGGGAGCAGACGTGGAGGAGCGGCGACTCCCCTCACCGCCTAGAGTCCGCCTCCCCACCACCACGTCGACGCGGGTACCACCCACGGCATGGATCGCCGATGCGCCACACCTACCGTGAGCATCGAGATAGGCACCATATGACGGACGGGGAGCGGGTTAAGAGGACCGTGACCAACCTAGCTAGCCCATTCATCCGGGCAATATGGGAAGTCCACTTCCCAGAAAGCTTCAGGACACCACATATCCGCCTATACGACGAAAACACAGATCCCGGACAGCACCTGGAATCGTACAGTGCGGAGATGATGGTCAACAACCCGACCGAAGCCACCCTATGCAGGGCGTTTCCGAAAACTCTCACCGGGAACGCCTACGAGTGGTTCAAGAGTCCCGGTCGGCAGTATCACCAGCTTCGACCAGCTCGCCCATCTTTTCTCCCGCCGCTTCACCCACAACAGGAAAGCAAGAAGAAATCCAATGATACTCCTCAGGTGCAAGCAAAGGGAAGGAGAAAGCCTGAGAGATAACCTGGGGCGCTACAAGGATGAACTGGCAACTGTTACTCACCAAGACTCGTTCCTCGTCGTAGGAGCTGTGGTGGAGGAGCTTCGCGACGGGCCTTTCAAGGATGAGCTCTTTCGGCGGACGCCTCCAGACTTCAACAAGCTCCTTGATCTAGCTGAGGAATTCATCACCTCAGAGCAGATGAAAGCAGGATGGCGGGAGGAGGCCATGCAATGGGAGAGAAGAATCAGAAGACAAGATCCCCCGAGGGAAGAGCGCCGGAAGCCTCGGCGAACTTACGCAAGGAGGGACTCCTCCCGAAGAGATGCTGACAAGGGCCGAGACCAGCCCCCCGGGCAGAGGACCGGGCCCCCCGAACCAGGTATAACGGTTACACTCTTCTCAATACCTCTCGGGAGAACATTTTGATGCGCATCGTGGACCGTAACATCCCCGAAGCCCCAACCCCCACCCCCATGAAAGATTCAGCCAAGGCAAAGACAACAAAGAATTCTGCGCCTTCCACCATGCTAAAGGGCATACGACGGAGAACTGCTTCCAGCTAAGGGATGCAATAGAGGATCTTGTTCGAGAAGGGAGACTCGAACGATACCCGATGACGGGACCAACAGGAGAAGGTTCCTCATCCAGGTAGTGGAGAACGCCAGAGGAGGAGATCCCCGTTCAATTCATTGCGGTGGGGCCAGGATACGGAGGAGAGAGTTCATCTTCCCGCAAGAATCACGCACGGGTAGTCGGCGCGGTGCAAGACACTTCCCCCGCAAAGAGGCCGCGCCCGTCCACAGCCATCTGCTTCTCCAACGAAGACTTCAAAGGAGTTCATCAGCTACACGATGATACCCTCGTCATCTCCATGAAGATTGGCGTCTACCGCATTTATAGGGTCTTGGTGGATACCGGGAGCTCGGTGGACATCATCTTCTCCAACGCCTTCAAGCAGATGCAGTATGGGACTGAGCACTTGAAGCCCGTGAAGTCGCTCCTCGTAAGGTTCAACGGCATCCCACTCCAACCCGAAGGGGCAATCTCACTCCCACTGGCTCTCGGAAGCCCTCCCCGAGTGGCAACCGCCCTGGTCAACTTCCTGGTCGTCCGGTGTCCTTCAAGCTACAACGCCATCCTGGGAAGGCCTTCCCTCAACCTTTTGGGAGTGGTTGTCTCCACAGGCCACCTGAAGCTGAAGTTCCCGACCGAAGCCGGATGCGGGGAAGTCAAGAGGGATCAAACCGCCTCGCGACAGTGCTACGCGACCATACTTAGGAACCGAGGGGAGGGAAGTGGCAAGGCGGTTGAAGCTCTGACAGTTGAGGAAATACAAGGAGAAGACGAGAAGAGGGAAGCTCGTCGGCTTATTCCTGTCGAAGACTTGAAGGCTCTACCTCTCGAAGAATCTCAGCCAGAGCGAACCATCCGCTTAGGAGAAGAGCTCGGCCCGAAGGCATGTCCCACTCGAATGCTGACCCCCACGGTCACAGCGCTTCGGCGGACATCTACGGAACCCCTTCGTGAACGCCACTTCGGCTCGAAGGCATGTCCCCCTCGAATGTTGACCCCACACGGTCACAGTGCTTCGGCGGACATCTACGGAAGCCCTTCGTGAACACCACTTCGGCCCGAAGGCGTGTCCCCCTCGAATGCTGACCCCACATAGTCGCGGCACTTCGGTGGACATCTACGAAAGCCCATAGCAAATACTAATACAACTCCTCTCTCTCTCACGGAGACCAGAGCTCGCGAAACGCATAACAGGGCAAAAAGCGAGGGAACAATAGAAAGAAGAAGAGAAAGTGCGGCACACATAAAATCATAGTATTTTATCTGAAAATGAAGCCAGTACAATCCCTTTTTCCTTTAAGCATCAAGCCCAACGAAGGGGGAAGACGAGGAAACTCAGCTCTCATCCGGGCGAATGTCGGAACTAAATGTCTTAACCCGACCATCCCGTTCGTAGATCTTCACCTCTAGAGTCTGATCGACGTAAAGGAAAGAGTCCAGGCGCTCCCCGGCAGACACATGATGGTTCACCAGAAAATCTGACAGCCCATCCCCTAGCCACATCTTTCCACGGGCCGAAACGAAGGTGACTTCCCACTGGCGCCCGTTGGGGCCCCTTAGCTCCCCCCCGCCCAGGTTCCAGAAACGCGCGCCCCACAGACGCACAAAACGTGGAGGGGAGCATGAGACGGTCCATTGGGCCTTCGGACTCCATCAATACCCGGAAAGATGGAAGGAAATCAATATCCATACCCGTTATAGTCCAGCCGGATTGATGTAGACTCAACCCTTCCAAAATTTATAAGCCCAGCCGTGTGAGGATCGATAAGAAGGCCTTGATCTCCGGGACTCGATCGTGGGAACCGGCGACCGTCATAATGAGGCAGTTACGACACCAGTCCAGAGAGAGTTTTGGGAATCGAAACTGTCGCGTGACCTCGAAGCGCCCCTCCACCACCGAAGACGCGCCACGTTAGGGAACCAACCAAGAGATCCCAGAGAATGTCGCCGAAGGCCCCTTTCGAGCACCTCTTCGGCTGAAAGCCCTCAACTAAAGACGCAAGAGGAAGATAGGGCTACGATTTACGCGAATAAAGCAGAAGAAAGTAACCTAAGTCCATTACAAAACATCTCTTCATACAATGTGGGGATTCCATTCTAATAACCTAAGTCCCCTCGGAGGCCGAAGCATCAACAGAGACAGCAAGAGGATCGTGTCCTTCGGCCGGTGAGCCTTCAACCGCAGTCGCCGGAGGAGGTCTGCTTGCGGACTCAACAACCTCCCCCTCAAGGTCACCATCGGGGGAGTCCTCCTCAAAGGACCCCCCCTCAGAATCAGCGTCTGGGTCTTCATCAGCCAAAATCTTCAACCCTCGTTTGAGGGTCATCGTACTGCAGCCCAACGGAATTCCCCTCCGCACCAGCTCCAAGAGGACCCGAAAGCCTTCATTGGCTCCAAACGTGACCCCTTCGGCATAGCCCCCATCCTTTTCATTACCCGCCTTGGTTCGGGTCTCCAGATAATTCACCTGTTCCTGGCAGAGCTTCAGAGTCTCCCGGTCCGAAGTCAATTCCTCCGAAACACTCGGCAGTTCGGCTTCGACGGCGGCCTTCTCACCAAGAGCGGACGAGAGAAGACCCTCATTTTCCTCCAAAGCTAGAAGGGATTCCCCCTTCACCCGCTCTAAGTTGGCGGAAGCTCCTTCTCTGTGGACAGATCGGAGGAGAGTTTGTCAACCTGCCCTTGCAAGAAGACGCACCGTTTCTCCGCGTCGGCGCGCGCGTCCTCCAGGACTTGCATTGTCTTCTCGGCCTCCTTCCTCCCAGCGGAGATCTTCTGGATTTTCTCCGAAAGGCTGTTGGCCCTTTCCTTCCAACTCTCCCTGGCATCTATCATCTTTTGGCATTGCGCCACAAACGACTTCAGAGAAGAAGAAATCTTCTCATTTTCCTTCTCCAGTCAGGTGACCGCCGCCTTGTACACCTCGACATCAGCCTCGAGGCAACGGACCTGTGCACGAGTGCCTTTCTTCTCCTCGAGGATCCTGGCGACAGCCTCCGCTAATATACCGGCCTGAGCAAACGAACAACAATTAGTTCCCTCAAAGTCATACGAGAATCAGGAACAAGAATAAGGCAAACACTCACAGAGCAACATTTAGCTGTAAGTAATCAGCGACATCCGCGTCAGACAGCCGCCGAAGTATAGACTCGGACGCATCCATCCGAAGCAGCTCTAAGGAAAACGCAGCCGCTGCAGGGTCATGGTAGAACAACCCATCGACCGGGTTGATCACCACCTTCTTCCCCTTCTCCGAGCTTGAAGAGACGGAGAGTTTTTTGGCTACCAAACCCTCTTTATCTTTCTGCTTGGGGGATTGGGGAGAAGGCCCAGCCCCCACCCCCTCCATATCCTCTACAGCCTCAGTCGGAGCTGCCTCTGAGACAACCACTTCGGGGACGGGCCCCTCGCTAATCGCAGCAGCCGTAGGAGGCATATCCACCAGCCTTATCAACCTCCCCCTCCGCCGGGAGGGGGGTCATAAGGCACGATGGCATCCGCCCGCTCCTCGACATCTAGGACGGCGAGGGAGTCATCCTCCTCGGGAATGATAACCAGTGTTGGGGAGTTCCCCCGTCCCCTCCTCGGGGTGACCCGTTTCCTTTGCTGTGGGGAGGAAGATCCGTCCCCTTCGTCCCCGACAACCTCCCTACCCCTCTTCGGTGGGGCGTCATCTCACGGGGCAGGCGAATCAGGTCCCTCAGGCTCCCTTGCCACAGGAGGATTAGATCCCTCCTCACACCCGTCGGAAAGAGCCTTCTCCTTCTTCCGCTCTCTCCTCTTTGTAGCCGTCGGCCTGAGCTCCTTGGCCGAACGCCTCTCCTTCGCCTCGCAGGCACGCAATGCGGACAAAATGGCGCCAGCCGCTAACTTGGCATCCATTGGCTCACCTACCAACACAGAGAAAGCAAGGTTAAAGACAAGCAAACCGCTGAATGGCTGAAGGGAAAGAGCTGGGCGAGCCCTACCAAAAGCTTCGAAGAGCCCACAATCACGGAGGATCTCATGGGTAAGAAAGGAGTCGACTGAGAGATCATGATGCTCCAGCAGCTTATCGAAGCACTCTTTCTCAAAGCCAACCAAGTCCTTATTTTCTAACTTGAAGACCCTCGAGGTCCCTCATCGGTTCCTTACCCCGAAGCCAGCGTCCCTTGATACAAAAAAGAATTTACCCTTCCATTCCTTAATGGAAGAAGGCATCTTACCGAGGAACCTCCTCGCCAATCGGGCACCAAAGAAGTACCAGTCAGTGCCTCACTCCCGACTCAATCCGAAGAAGGCTTTGAATAGAGAGAGAGTAGGAATGATCCCACAGTAAAAGCACACAATGACGAACCCACAAAAACATCGCCAGTAATTAGGGGTCAACTGGGAAGGACGAAGCTCAAATTCTTCGAAGATATCTAAAAAGAGAGAGGGAAAAGGGAGCCTAAGACCTGCAACTAATAAGTCATAATAGACCGCAATTTCATGATAACCGGAGGGAGAGCAGACAAGCTCAGATGGTCCAGGGACCCTATAGGGGAAAGAGGGGTCACCGCCGGCGATTAAGTATTCTTTAGCCAACTTGTCGATGGCACACTCACTCAAAGTATTCGAATAAGCATCACAACTAAATGTATGCCCTCTACGAGGGTCAGAAACAGTCCTAGATGAAGAATCTGGAGGGAAGGAAGGGTCCATACCTCGATTAAGGAAAGAAGCACGGATCTGCAGGGACAGACCGGGGTTCATACACCAGGAGCGCAAAAGGAGAAGAAACAAGAAGAAGGATGCCTAGAGTTTGAAAACAGCCGCCAGAATTTATCCACTTGAATCGATGGCCCGGATGCACTCACATATGGGTGCGGGGAGGAACGATGTGCCAGTTCGCATCCAACGGTCCAATTGTAACCGCTCTGACAAACTGAACTGGTGTCTGCCACGTGTACCATCGAAAGGCCCGCCTATCATGACCAAACCCCCCACATGCCACACCAGTACCCACAGCCACTTGGGGGGTCACACCCATAGCCAAGGAGCCTCTTGTGATTAAGGCCCACGTTACCTGTAGGGGCCCACACTAGACAGAGGGAAGCCTATTTAACCCGCATGGAACTGTTCAACACCACCGCTTCAGCAAACGTCATTTCTGCACAAACACCCGAGCCAATTCCCTGGAAGCCAACCACCGCCTCAAGGAGATGCAACCTAGTACAGGTGGCACGAACCGATTGGATACCACTCCTGACTCCCCCCAACGCCGGATAGGAAACCGTATACCCAGTTTACCGAGCCAACTGATGATCATAGATCATATGCTCATCGCTTGGGCTCTCCACGACCATACTTGAGGAGGGACTGATGATAAGGGGGGGGACACGTAGCGCCCTTCTAATCACAAACAAATACCCAAGGCTCCCCCTTTGTCAACCCACTTCGCCATCCCCTTCGAAAAGTTCCTTCAGAAGGCTCCTTCGGCAGCCTCTCATTCGGCAAGTTCCTTCGAAAATCTCCTTCGGCGAGTTCCCTCGGAAAGCTCCTTCAGAAGGCTCCTTCGGCAGCCTCTCCTTCGGCGAGTTCCTTCGGAAAGTTCTTTCGGTAAATCCCCTCAAACCAAGTTCACCTTTTCCATGAAAGCACGACCTTCTCTCCGCAAGTATCCAACGGTTAAACTGTGAACACGTGGCCGGATGAGATCAAAGTACGCGGATCGTGGCTACTTTGAGAAGGTCAATCATATCGCGGATTCGGAGGCTGGATTTGAGGGGAGGGCGCGGATCCGGGAGAGGAAAGCGGGATCTCAACCCCCCCAGCTTTAAGAGAATTGAAGGAGGCACAGAGAGAAGAAGAAGAAGCGCCAGGCTGCGACTACCACAAAGGCACTCCAAACTTTTCCCTATACCTAGAAAATTGTACTAAGGAATGTGAGTGAATTCAGCCCTCATTAAAAGGGACCGTGGTTTTCCCCGATTCGTGGGTTTCCACGTTAAAGTTTGTGTCTTTCTTTCGTTTCTTCTCTTGATTTCCGTATTGTTCTGGGTTCTGACTTCCAAATAAATTCAACGGTTAGAGTGAGATTGGGATCAAAACCGATTTTCACCCTAACATATATATATATATATATATATATATATATATATATATATATATATTGAAAACTATTACTCCTTTTCCAGTTGCAGCCCCTTTCCTTCATTATATTTGATTTCCAGTTACATGGATTGTTGTCACTCTTAATCAACATCCATTGACATATTTTGGCCATATTTTGAGCTAACAATTCTATTCTTATGCTTAGATTTATTGAAGCATGCTTCTTTGAGGCATTTCATCAAACAGCAAGAGGGCATTTATGAATGTTTGATTTTGATAGCATAGTTAAGCATTGAAATGTTTCACAAGTTTACAAACAATGGCAGATTGTTTCAACAGTAAGCAATTTTTACTCCATCTCAAAATAACACATTGATGGTATTTTAAACAACTTGTGACATCTCCATCTAATTTACAACCAAAGCCTCAGCCAAAACAACAGCTTTAGTACTTGGACAGCCTTAATTCATTTCTACGGCAAGTATTCAAGTTTTGAACATTCACATGATTATGTTCAGATTCATTGGGTTTAAGTTATTTTCCACTTTTAATCAACAACACGACAATTTACTAAAGGAGATTGTCATAAAAAAAAGCTAAGAATGCCTTTGAGGCATTTCATCAAACATTTGAAGGGCATCTTACATGGCTTGATATCTCAAATGGCTTTAGAATATTTTTGCAACAAAAATTTACAATTAGGCATAGACTAATGCTTTCTTTATCTACTCAATCTGGTGAATTTTATCTTTCATGGCAGCAATCCTCCTCAGCCGTATGGATGCAAACCTTGGATGGACTCCCTCAAGTAACACCATTATCCAAGCAAGAATTTGTGTAACTCCAATAGTGGCGATGGCCTCCACAAGGGAGCCAAGAACTTCATCAACGGTGAGTGGCGATGGCCTCCACAAGGAAGCCGAAGTTGATCGACGGCGAACGGCGGGCGGCGGTGGTCTCTTTGGCGTTTTGAGTTACATGAAAGGAGATCAAGGGAATACCTTTCTATTTCCTCCTCTTCTTCTCCTTCTTTTCTCTCTCTGAAAAATCCTCTTTCTAGGGTTGCTACCTATATACTCAAAAAACCCCTTATCTTTATTTTTGGTTTGAATTTAATCTCAATCATGATAAGATTAAAAGTGTTTAAAGTAATTTTTAATCTATCATTATTATTTAGCATCATTTTTTGAGAAAATTTGACTGCATATCTCAATCCCAAACAATTGATAAAATCAGATCAACTTTTAATTTTAATTTTAATTTTAATTTTTTTTTTAAGGTTTATCATATATTCTATGCCTCGGGATTTGTTCCCATGGATTATCTTGGGTTTATTTCCTTGGATGGTCTTAGATTTGCCTCGGGATCTGTGCCCATGGAATACCTTGGGTTTATCTCGGGATTCATAACTTCAAACTATTTTGAGATAGGATTAAATATGCTTGTCTATTTATAAAAAGCCTAATTAAATTAGGATTAGGATATTAAATTTATTAGAATTTCAAATTCTATTGGAAATATGTTATTATTTTTATGATATAAACACTTGGCTGCAAGACCCGAATCTGAATTGACTGTATATGCCCTTGTACTAACAGATTGTCTCCCTCTCTATGCCCAAAGTGCTATGTACTAGCCATTTCTTCAATCAATTGTTCCGCATCTTCAGGATATTTATTCCCAAGTGAGCCACCAGTTGCGGTATTCACGAGCTGTTTGGTGCGTTCGTTGAGGCCCTTGTACAAGGTGTGAATTTTGGACCATGGCTCAAGCCCATGATGGGGGCATCATCGGAACAAATCCTTGAATCACTCATATGCTTTAAACAATGATTCGGCCACCCCCTACTTAAATTATAAGATTTCCTGTCGGATCTGTGTTGTTTTGCTTGGGGGAAGTATCGACCAAGAAATCTATCCAACATGTCCTTCCACGATCTTATACTCCCAGCTGGAAGGGTAGTGAGCTATTTATAGGCGGCCTCTCTCAAACTGAATGGAAATAGCCTAATTCTGATTGTGTCATCTGAGACTCCATTAATCTTGAACATGTTGCAAATTTGGATAAAGCGCGCCAGATGTGCGTGAGGATCTCCATCCAGACGACCATCAAACTGCACTTGATTTTGAATCATGCTAACTATATTGGCCTTAATCTTGAAATTGTTCAAATAAACTGTGGGAAGGTGGATACTGAACTCCTCTCCATTGTACTCTGGTCTCTTATATTCTGATAAGGTCCTTCATTCTGCCATAACTGGTGAGTTTCTAAATTCGGTGTTCGGTTCTACCGGAACAAAATGTTTTGCCTCAAAGGATTGTGCTTGGATTAACTCCTCTCTCTCTCTCTCTCTCTCTCTCTCTCTCTCTCTCTCTCTCTCTCTCTCTGAGTCTTCTATATAAAGTCCTCTTTATCTCAGTGTCCTCCTCAACAAAACCCGTCGAATTGCCTCTAGTCATGCACCAGTTCCTCACAAGACAAATAAAAAAAATTGATTAGCACTAGGAACAAAACGAAAAAAACATAGAAAG
The DNA here is from genome assembly GCA_026586065.1 of Dioscorea zingiberensis. NCBI lineage: Eukaryota > Viridiplantae > Streptophyta > Magnoliopsida > Dioscoreales > Dioscoreaceae > Dioscorea > Dioscorea zingiberensis. The sequence goes on along the minus strand of CM048821.1, from coordinate 50,161,004 downwards.
GTAGAAAAGAGAAATTGAAACCCTAAAAGTAATGACTGGATTAATAAAGTCCTAGAGTTCCTAGTAGTCTTGTTTCCCAACTACGGCGCCAAAAACTTGATGAGCCTAATGCGTATGTTTGTATGCTTACAACCACAAGTGCACGGGTCGAACAAGTAATAGAGTGGACTGTGGAAAAGTCAGGTATCAAACCACAGAGACCTAGAAATACTAGTACTACCTAGTTGTCTATTATCTAGCCTATCCAAGAGTTGGAGTGAGGTTCTAATCTAATTGCTAAACTAAAAAGACCCAAAATCTTAACACGTATGAAATCAATGTGAAGTAGTGACAACAATCAATCATTAAGGGGAGATACTCGGGCAATGAATCCCCTCCAGATTCTTGTGAATAGATGTAGGTATGGATTCCTAATTGAAGATTACTATGTTATGGACCAAGAGTTCCTATAGTGCCTTCATCCCTCTCTCGAGGTGACTACTAACCTAATACCTATCACATTAGCGTTCTAGGGAACCTATATCTTAGAAGAGTTGTGAGAATAAGAAATTTAAAGGAGTCTCTCGCCTTAGCACCCGATCTCTCGGCGTATTCACAACTCTCTCTATTGAAGTAGATCTACACACGGGGAGGCGCTCGCTTCTTCCCCAGGTGAATCCTATTGGTAATCAGCGATGTCGCAACGTCGATGACCAATACCATACATAACATACAATAGATCTCAAAAACACAAAGCATTCATTTAATCATAGCAATCCATAACAAATAAGTTTAAGTTCTAATCCGGAGGTTCATCATGCCCAAGTATCTAGCTACTTAGTTCCCCATCAAAGGGGAACACAAATCCAATACAAAATAGGAGAGAAAGGAATTAAGCATAATATGAAACACCCTTCTCTCCACCGTTCCCTCCACCGTTGGAGAGGGTCGTTGGCAGAGTGCACGGAGCTGCGATGAGAACGCCCTTTCAATGCTTGTCGTCGCGTGCTTCGCTCCAAGATCTTCAATAAACCCTAATCTCCAAGTGGGAGAGCAGATAGGAGCTCCAAGACAATCCAAGGATCAAAAGCCCCTTTCTTCAACCCTAACCTTCGCTATTTATAGTCCATCATACATTTAGAACATAGTTGATGCCATCTGGGTTTGCATAAGTCAGAATCTGAAATGAAATTAGTCCTGGTTGAGTCAGGATCCCGATCTGTGCGGATAATCATGTGGCCACACAGTCGTCTACACACTGCTGGTAGAATGCTTCTTGAACCACAAGATAGCCGCACGAGCGCATGCATGTCCGTGTAGCGCTCAAGAGGACTTTTGGTAAATCGTGCGGTCATCCTTATGGGTGCACGATTCGCACACTGCTCGGTATAAATTGAATCAGTTTTGAAGAATTATGTGGCCGTGCGGTGCGAATGCGCGGTTGCATGTGCTACTGGATTTCTATTTTGTGCATGTTTGAGCACCTGCACGCTTGCCCGCACGGCTACAGTTTGCTTGGTTTTAGCCTTAATTGATGTCCAATAGATTCCTTTTTTCTCTCAAGGCCTTCCAATGCCTTGTAATTGCAATCTAACACAAATTAAGTATCGACGAGCTAAAACTACTCCAAATCAAATGCAAAATGTACATAAAAATGGTATAAAAATATGATCAATTGAATGCTTATCAGTGGTGTTCAGCTTTCGGTGGTGAGGTGGGGTGGAATCGGGCTGGGAATCGCCAGATCTGGTCGTCGGAACGTAGGTTAAGGGATAGGAGTCGAAGAGGTGGAGAGCGGCGGCCCAAATCCTGTTCATAAAAGCCTCGATTTTGACTCATCTAGCCATACATGAGCTATACACACCCATGTTTGTGGCCATATAGGAGGACACGACGGTATATAAGGGCGTGTGGAAGATCGTTTCCTTTCACTGAAGTCAAGGGCGTGGTTCACACGGTTCAGACTGCTTCTTATACGGCCGTGTATATGCTCACATGTCCTACCACACCCCTGTGTCTACGGGCGTGTAACTTTCTGTATCTTTTCTGTCTCCATACTCTGTTCATCCTGAGAGTTACATGGTCTGGTACACGCCCATGTACTTGGTTGCGTAACTCTCTATTTTCTCCTGCTCTATTCTCTTTTTTTTTCCTGAGAGTTATACAGGGGTGTACACACCCATGTATGGGGGCATGTATCTCTCTGTAAACTCTAGCTTTCTTGTTCTTCATCTTGTTCTTGTCTACACCAAAGCGTTATTGACTCTAAATACAAAAATTAGTCGTTAAGCATCTTGGGAATCATATGAGCACCAAATATCATCAAAGAGATAGTGTCACCACTAGTGTATATCTAATCCTCAACCTAAAATTAAAAACAACTATGAAACCTAACTAGAGGCTAACTAAACTTGGGTTGCCTCCCAAGAAGCGCTTGTTTTACGTCATTAGCTTGACGTACCTATAGTTCTCATGGTGGTTCAAACAAGTGGTACCTCTCAGCTTCCCCGCTGGGAGGCACAGTGCTCAACACCTGCATACTTAGATAGGAAATGAGTTCACACTCACAAGATTTGCTCTCAGAAGGGACCGATAGTGGATTTGCAGGTGAGGGTTGTCGCTCTTCTTTCTTGACGTCAACTTCTTCTATCCTTTCTTCTTTTTCTTTATGGGGACTATCAATTCTACATTTTCAGGGTTTTTCTCTTCTTCGTTGTTTCCCCCAGGTGAGGGATCGTTCCCAAATAGATCTTCCAATTATTCCTTTAATACTTCATCTTACACAAAATCAGAAACATAGTCATCGATTTGATCAACAAAGTAGCATGAGTCATTAAACTCCATAGGATGTCGCATGGCTGATTGAAGCTTGAACTCGACTTTCTCTTCCCTGACCTGAGAACTATTTGGCTTTCCTTGATATTGAATATAGCTTATGATGTCTTTAAGAATGGTCTCCCAAGGATTAGGGGTACTTTTACTTGATCATCAAAGTCCAATATGATAAAGTCCACCGGAAAGATAAACTTATCCACCTTCACCAACACATCTTCAATGATTCCTAGAGGTTGGTAAATGGATCGGTCAGCCATCTGAAGTATCAATTTGGTTGGCTTCGGCTCCCCAAGCTCTAACTTTTGGTGCATTTTGTACGGCATGAGGTTGATACTCGCTCCAATGTCTTCTAAGGCCTTCTCATCCACCAAACCTCCAATAATGCAGGGAATTATGAAACTCCCTAGCTCCTCCTCCTTTCTTGGTAGTATGTTGGTGAGAACTGCTAAGCACTCTTCACTTTGCGTTGCTATGGATACTTCCTCGAATTTCCTCTTGTTAGTGAGTAGTTCCTTCAAAAACTTGGCATACCTTGGCATCTATAAAAGAGCTTCAAAAAATGGAACATTGATGTACAATGCCTTGAACATCTCCACGAACATTCTGAACTGCTCATCTTGTTGGTCCTTCTTCACCTTGGCAGGGTAAGGTAATCTTGGTCTGTACTCACGCACATTTGGAGCTTGCATATCCTTACCCTTGCTCAAACCTTTGATTTTTCCTCAGGTTTCTCCTTTTCCTCCTTCTCATCTGTGGTGTCTTACTGATTTTTGGTTGAAGGTGAGGATAGCTAGGTTTCACTTCTAAGGGTAATGGCTTTTACTGATTCTCTTGGATTCACCTCGGTATTTTTGGGAAGGATACCAAGTGGTCGTTTGGCAAGAGACTTCGCTATTTAAGTCACCTGGTGTTAGAGGGGGGCACGGGCCTGGTTTTGGCCCAGCCCGGCCCGGAACCCGCCCGGCAAAACCGGCGGGCCGGGCCGAAAAACCGTAACCGGCCTGCTTACGGTTCAACCTAAGCCCAACCCGTGACCCGGCGGGTTGGCCAATCGGGCCGGGCCGGGTTGGCCCGCCGGGTTGACACGGGTCAACCAAAAGGGTTGGGTTTTTTATTTTTTATTTTTCAATTTTTTTTTAATTTTTTGCACTCATGTAAACATCATATATTTTTTAATTGATTTTTTAATGTTTGAATAATTAGGAAAGTGTAATAAATTTTATAGATTTGAGTTTTTTTCCTTGAGGAGAGATTTTTGCATTCTTTGGTTACCAATAATGTGGCTTTTCATTGTTATTTCCTTATTTTAAATAGCTTGCCATTTATATATTTTTTATGATTTTATTATTTTTTTGGTTTTTATAATGTTTGAATAATTAGTGTAGGACAATGAATTTTATATTTTGTGTTTTGTTTACTTCAAGAGAGATTTTTGTATTCTCTAATTATCAATAATAAAGATTTTTTATGGTTATTTTCTTATTTTTAAATAGCTTACTATTTATATACTTTTTGTGATTTTATAATTTTTTGGGATTTCTTAATGTTTGAATAATTAATGTAGGATAGTGAATTTTATAGATTGAATTTTTTTTTTCTTTCATGACATTTTTGCAATGTTTGATTGTCAATAATGAAGGCCTTTTATGGTCATTTCTTTAATTTTAAGTAGCTTGCTATTTATATGATTTTGTAATTTTATATTTTTTGATATTGTTAATGTTTGAATAATTAGTATAGGATAATGAATTTTATAGATTGATTTTTTCCTTCAAAAGAGATTTTTGCATTCTCTAGTTGTCAATGATGAAGATTTTTATGGTTATTTTCTTATTTTTAAGTAGCTTGCCATTTATATACTCTTTTTTGATTTTATAATTTTTTTTATTTTCTTAATATTTGAATAATGAGTGTAGGATAATGAATTTTATAGTTTTTAATTTTTAAATTTTTTTCTCATTCTATTTTTATATCAAAATATCATAGTTTTTTTTATATATTTTTAAATAATTTTTGCTATTTTTTTATTTACATTTAGATATTTAAAAAAAATTTAAAAAATAAAACCTAGACGGGTTGGGTTGGGCCGGCCCGGTTCTACTGTGGCGGTTCTGGGTCACCCGAAGGTGACGTGACGCCGGGTCCAACCCGGCTGGCCGGGTTGGCCCTATGGCGATTCCGGTCCGGATTTTCTTGCCGAACCGGGAGGTTAGGCCGGGCCCGATTAACCGGCCCGTGCCCCCCCAGGCTGGTGTTCAAGGTATTGTAATGATGCCTGGATTTCGCATGAGCTCGTCGTTTTTATTTAGGCGTTAGTCGTTGGTATGAATGTAGTGCATGAGAATGCCTTCTAAATTTTACCCTTTCTTTTCTTTTGTGGGGTGGTAGAAACCTGGTGTTTGATTCGGCCTTGGTTGTACTTGACTTTGCCCCAAACTGCTCTATGAAAAATTTGGGTGACTCCATCCGGGGTTATAGGTAGAACTGTATGGATTGTTCTTATATCTGTTCTGGCTACTCACAAAGTCAACCTGCTCGACTAGCGTCATACTGGCTTCTGTGGTCGGGAATATGGTACCCGATTGATCTCTATACATACCGCAGTTTATTACCAGTGCCTGCTATTGAATAGACATGTTGTCCAACCATTTGCCTATTGCGTCCACTTTTGCTGCCAAGGTTGTCAACACATCCATCTCATAAATTCCTGTAGCTCGGCTCGGTTTATTGTTGTTTCTTTCAGAACTCCATTGGTATCTGACAGTCATCTCTTCATCAGTTCCTTGGCTGCTTCAGGTTCTTTAATGCAGAGGGATCCATTGGCTGTTGCGTCCAGCATCTACTTGGTGGCCAAATTAAGTCCATTCTAGAAGGTCTAGACTTGCATCTAGTTTACTATTCCGTGATATGGACACTTCTTGAGTAGCTCTTTGTATCTTTCCCATGTATCCAACAATGTCTCCGACTCCAACTATCTAAAAGATGAGATGTCGCTCCTCAGCTTTGTGGTTTTGGCCGGTGGGAAGTATCTCGTTAAGAATTTTTCAGCCAATTACACCCATGAGGTAATCGATCCCCGAGGTAGAGAATTCAACCACTATTTGGCTCGGCCTCTGAGTGAAAATGGGTATAGCTTGAGGCGAATTGTGTCAACAGGTACTCATCTCATTGTGGTAGTATTGTTGATCTCCAAGAAGGTTGTTAGGTGTGCATATAGGTCCTCATCTTGGAAGCCATCAAATTGGCATTGATTTTGAATCATCTAAATTATATGATATTTCAATTCAAAATCATGCCAATCAATCGGTGGAGGATTGATGCTTAAGCCGATGCTATTAAGGCTCGATCTGGTAAAATCACCAATGGATCGGACTAGTGTCGCAATCACTTCTAGTTGGTTCACTTATATACTACTCTCCATTGTTGCTTGCTTTTTAAGAAGGCTTTCTCTTATCTGGTGATGAAGATAACGGGCGAACTATAGATCTGGTATTGTACTGGTACCTTCCACAGAAAGAGAAAGAAAGATCTGCCCAAAAAGATAAGATAACAAAAAATAAATAATAAATAATAAATAAAATAAAACTAATACTAAGTAGCTAGAATAACAAAAACCTAATATTCCTAGAATGCTGATCCCCGGCAATAGTGCCAAAAACTTGATGCGATGCATAATGCTTTCCGCAAGTGTACGAAGTAGCTCAAGTAGTAAAGTACCCTGAGGATAGGGGAGTCGAATCCACAGGGACCGATACTAGTACTCACTAGAACTCTATTACCTAGCACAAACCTAAAGAGGGTGATCTACTCCTAACTAACAATCTGAAGAGAACTAAACTAAAGTGATAGTTGGCAATCTAGGGTTATCAATCAAGAAAGTAGGCACCCCGGATCTCTATCTCCTAAGAATCCTTTGAGATTAATTTCCTAATAAAGGTAACCTAGTTGATATTCCTAGACCGTGGAGAACCCTAAATTAGTTTGGTCCTGATCTCTCAGCAACTAAACCCTATTCCCATACAGTGACTTTGCCATATGACTACATTATGCTTACTATGAGTGTGGGTTCTGTGGTTCCAGCTATTAGATTTTACCCTAATCTAAAGAGTGAGTTGCGGTTGCTTAGCAACCCTAGTGACCACCTGATCTCTCGACGTGCACCCCCCCCCCCCTCCTCCCCTCCCAACTCCCCCCTCCCCATTATCTATGTTGCGGACTGTGGAGAATCCCTTGAGATTAATTTCCTAATACAGGTAACCTAGTTGATTCCTAGACAGTGGAGAACCCTAAATTAGTTTGGTCTCAATCTCTCGGCAACTAAACCCTATTCCCATACAACAACTTTGCCATATGACCGCATTATGCTTACTATAAGCGTGGATTCTATGGTTCCCGCTATTAGATTTTACCCTAATCTGAAGAGTGAGTTGCGAGTTGCGGTTGCGTAACAACCCGAGTGACCACCGATCTCTCGACGTACCCCTACCCCCCCCCCCCCCTCCCCTACCCTCCCCTCATTATCTATGTTAGGATGTAGCTTGATCGCTATCTCTCGTGATGCATCAAGCCACTCTAATTATGTGGCTTGCGCTTTTGCACTAACAAACCACAAGAATTCAGCACATATAGATAATTTGCAAAAATAATCAAAAGGAAATCTAGTATTAAAATGGAAAATAATTAAAAGTTCAACCTAAGGACCCAAGACACCATAAAAGGTTTAGCCTCTCAAGCTAATAACAAACATCACAAGTATTAAGGAGAAAGACATAATGATAATCATAAACTTCGTGGTACGATGCTTCCTCCGCCTTCATCCTCCCTTCAAAACCTTAGATGTCAATCCGAAGATATGCCAAAAGCCCCCCTTTCAAAATAAATCCGAGGGCCTTTTATAGGCTCTGATTTTACGCCACATGGTCGTGTATGAGGGCATGTGAGTGAACGTGTAGCTCTCTGGATTCTTCTGAAAAACTCGGTTTCGCCACGTACACGGTCTTGCACACGCCCATGTCATAAGATACACGGCCATGTTGTGATACCCGGATTTTTTTTTAATTAATATAATAATGAAATAAATCAAAACTAAAAAATTAATGTTGGATTTAGTAAAATGGGAAAAGTTTAGGGGTTAAATCAAAAAATTATTAAAAAAAAGAAAGCAAGAAAAAGAAAATAAATAATAAATAATAAAATAAATGTGATGTTTCATGGAAGCTTCTTGATTTTGAAAATAATAATAATAATAATAATAATAATAATAATAATAATAATAATAATAATAATAATAATAATCACCGCCTCAATGATGCTTTCTTGAAATTTCATGGCTTCAATAGAAAAATATTTTCTTTTGGTTATATAAACCAAGCCTCTCACTCGCCATGGGGCGCATTAAGGCTGTGTTCATTTGAGCGTAAGTGGGGGGGAAGTGGGTGAAGTGGACCGACTTCACCCACTTTTTATGTTTATTTGCCCGTAAGTGGGGGAAGTAGCACTTCCCCCACTACAGTGAGTTCCCCAGCCTTAACTAGGGTGACTTCCCCATTTTTAAAACTAAAGTCACTGAAGTGGGGGGGATATAAAACCCCACTTTAGCGACTTCGCCCCCCACGAGAGAGTCATCCCGAACTCCATGAACCCTTGAGGAGTCTCTGACCGTGACACCACTGGGTGACTGCCCGGACGGCACAACGCCCCTGTTTCGCCGCCCGATCTCCGAGCGCAACGCCTCCGTTTCGTCGCCCGATCTCCAACGGCGAGGCATCCTCCTCGCCGTCCGAACTTCGACAGCGACGCCTCCAGATCTCCTCTAACCTTCGACTGCAACACCTCCAGATCTCAATCAGGTACCTCCATGTCCATCTTCCTGTCTCCCTCTCTCCCTCTGTACCTCCATCGATCGGAAATGGTGTTTGTTCTTTGGGATTTTTAGGGTTTTTTAGATCTTGATTAGGGGTTTCTTTGGATTTTGTTGTGATTCTTTCATGCGTGTTGTTTGAGAAGGGATTGAACATCATGAACAAAGAAAGTAAACCTCCCTACCATACCCCAAGCAGTTGATTTTCTATTACCAGATACTTGGAACTTCGATTTTGACCAATGGAGACCTACAGAATCATGAAGTACTTTGTTTTTCATTCATTTGCTGGTAACTCTTGTGCCTCAGAAAAGTAATCATGCCTGAAAATCAAATAGATTGCATTCCAGAATCATGAAGTACTTTGTTTTTCATTCATTTGGGTTTCTTTTTTGTATATATAATTTTTTTTCAATGTCAATGAGAGAGAGTGATTGGGATTCAAAGATCGTTTCTTTGGATTTGTTGTGATGATGGTTTCTTTCTTTTTGAACTTGATGGGTTTGCCCGTTCTTTCTTTGGTTAGGGTTTCAATCTACTAATGTTTATCAGTTAATAAAAAAAACTTATAGAAACTGCACAAGTTTACCATAAGAATGTTAAGAATTTCGTTGAATTAGACTAAACTTTATGTCTTTAAGGCTAATACTGAGGGTGCTTATGATAATAGGGAACGGTTGTTATCCACGTCATACAAATGATTGATCATCCAATGTTTTTTTTCTTTTTTTCTGCGGATGACTTGATTAGACAATCCTGATTTGGTTTAGCAAATTAGGATTTGGTTATTTAGTAAAATGCATCATGAAGAAGCTTTAAGTTGTGTTCAGATATGTTTAATAACATGGTATTAAATGGTATTAGTTTATACTGGAATAAGATTTTTCATTTTATAATAAAGATATTAATCCAGCATGAGTTATCCATGAAATTTTGCACTCTTGATAAAAGCATAGGCTAATGGTTTTGAAATTTAGGCTATGTGGAAAATGTTTCTCAGAACTATGGGTTTTTTTTATTATGAGAAAAAAATATGATAGGTAGACAAATAGCATTGATAGTTTTCATAAGAAGCTTAGAACCCCAAGTATATTAAATGGTCAGGGGTTTGGACAATTGGAGGATGTATTGATATGTACATAATGATAATGAAAATGATTTTGATGATAATTAATATTTACAATGACAAAGTCACCAATGAATTATCTCAAATAATTGGTTACATCAACTTAAACAATATAGTCGACATATGTTAGCCAAACTTTAAAAAAAAGAGGACATTATTGAGATAGTCTCTTGGAACATTGATCTTCTCAACTGCTGATTTATTACTAATCATCTCACAGATAGAGATGCCATGCAACCTTATGAGATGTTGTTGAGCTCACATTTATTTGGAAGAGTGCATTTCTGGTCTGCCATAAGGTTAGGTAAAGTTGCTACTTATATTTGGTTGTTATGGTTTCTTTGAAGAACATGCTGGTTCTTCAGCAAATATGGTGATAATTTCTATGAAACTACCAACACCACACATATTAGATATCTAAGGAAATAGACAAACAGTTAGATCACAAGCTTCAAAGATAGAGATGCAACATTATGACATGTTGTTGAGCTCACATTTATTTGGAAGAATGCATTTCTGGTCTACCTTTTAATTAGAAAATTTTGTATGAAACATATAGCTATTAGTCACATGAACACCCTGCAGCTGCCTCTTAACAGATACATGCTATATGTAGGTGCTGCCATATTCCTGAATTCCCATCAATGGTTTTCAGGTAGGTATTCTATGAAATGCTATTTTCTTTTAATCCAACCGCATTTTAATTCCATGGTTTATACATGCTTTGTATCCTCTTTACCTCCGTGTTTGCAAGTTGGATGATCTATTATTTACTAACTAATCTTTGCTAAAATTTGTACACCACGCTTGTGTGTTTTTGCTTTTTATATTTGGGAGTGTATTAGTTGTTGAGAGACGATGTGCTCTATAATTTGACTTCATTGTTTTTTTTTATATTGATTCTTTTGAGAACAAGGAAATGCAAAGATTCCTGAAATTAAGACACTGACTACAAGTTTGTTGCAGGAACACAATAAGGATATTGGCACCCCTCGATAATGTTGATGGTACCCAGCCAGATTCTTCTTCATCAGGCCACAAGCGCAAGGGAACACCAAACAAGAAATGGACTCCAGATATGGATAGTGTGTTGATCCTATGTCTTGTTAAGATGGTGAAGGCAGGGCTGAAGGTTGACAAGTCCTTCAAACGACAGGCCTTCGTTGAAGCTGCAAAAGTGGTCAATGATAGGTTTCCAATGGCCAATGTCAATGCCGATAATGTGGAAAACCGGCTGCGGTCACTAAAGATAAGATATCAGGAAATTAAGAAGATCATGAATCTGAGTGGCGTCGGTTGGAACGATTCACAGAAGATGCTGGTCCTCGAGGACGAAACCTACCGGGCATTTGTGGACATATAACTACCTTGTTGACTATCTAATCATGAAACTCTATTTTTTTTTTTCTTAATCTAAGTATCAACATCTTTTCATAGGGACATCCCAAGGCGAAGGATTATCTGAACAAGCCAATACCAATGTTTGATGAGCTACGAATGGTTTGTGGCGACGATCAAGCGACGGGTGAATTTGCGCGGTCGATCTTCCACCCATTTGGTGTCCCGGACCCAGTATCTGAAACACAGCCTGAAGGAGATGATAACATGGAATCAGATCCTATAGATAACAATGAGCAACAAGAACAACCAAGGTCATCCACAAGCAATCGCAATAGTAGGCCTCCTCTGGCATCAAGGACCAGCAATGAGGATGTTATAATGACTGACATTGCTCAAGGTATTGGTCAAATAGCTGGTTCACTGAAGGGATTAAGAAAGAGGACTTGGAAGGAGAAATTGACTGATGCTCTAGACACCTTGCAGGGCTACAGTATCCAGGACACGAATCTGTTGTATGTAACTTTGCGCAATGATAGGCGCCTCGCTGAGGACTTCTACCTGAGGACTCAAAGTCTACATGAATATTTTGTCGATGAGTTTCTTGCTGAGAGAAGGGCGTCTAGGCCTTGAGAGAATAGAATTGTATGGACTGGATGATGGACATTATGGCTTTTTTCTTTTGAGTTGTTTTCATGGTTTGTATGAACTGGATGTTGTAGTTTTAGTTTGTACTAAGTTGTTCTAATGGTTTGTATGGACTAGGTGATGGAGTTGTAGTTTTCATTGACTTGCTTTCATAGTTTGTATGGACTTGGTTTGTTGCAGACATGTGTGTGACTTTTTTTTTATTAATGTGAACTCATACTTTGTATGGACTTCAAAAATGTTTCTATAGCTATTGTCAGGCAGGTAAAAAGAAGCCTTGTTTACATAACTGATGATCCACATCTGCAATGAAATGGATTTTATATATCCTTTTCATTTTCATTTATGCAGCACAACCCAACTGTGATACAATACACAAAAAAAGTCATACTTGACATCTTAGTATTTTGTGATTAAATCAAGATAAAAAAAAAAATTAGATGAGATAATGTTATTTTTAATCTATAATTTGATCCACTTTACACCACATGTATTTAAATTAATTTTAAAATAAAATAAAATTTTGAAACCAAATATTTCCTAATATACAATTAAATTATACTCATCAATGAGAGAATAATTAAAATTAAATGTAAATAAAAATTTAAATGATTTTTGACTTCCACCACTTTCGTCGTCGAAATGAACACACTACGGAAGTGTGGCCCGAAGTGGTCTCACTTCCGGTGAAATGAACACAAAAAGTGGGGGAAGTGCCCACTTCGGTGCCCCCTCATTTCCGTGCAAATGAACACAAAAAGTGGCACTTCCCCAGCTTCCTTGAGTTCGGGGGAAGTGGGACTTCCGCCCACTTCTCACTTCCGGACAGTTACGGGCAAATGAACGGGCCCTAAGAAGGAAAGAAAGAGAAGGAAGAAAGAAGAGGAGAGAGAGAAAGAAGGAGAGAAGAAAAAAAAGAGGGAGAATCGGTCAGGGAGAGAAAAGAGAAGAGAGAGAGAAAGAAGAAGAAAGAGAGAGAAAAAGAGGAAAGAGAGAAGAGGAAAGGTGAGAAATAAGAGAGAGAAGGCAGTGCATGAGAGAGAGAACATTTTGATTTTTTCTTTTGTTTTATAATTTTGTTAAGAATTTGGATTGATTATTTTAGAGGAAATTATGCCCGTTTAACTACAACATCTACAGTAGTCGGGAAAATCCAACCAAAATAGAAGGGATTATCAGGTGAGTTAACTACAGATGAACTCCAGTATTTTGACTTTTTTGTCTGGTGTTTTATCGATGTTTTTATCGATAAACTATGAAAAGTGGTATTTTTGATATGTACATGTATTTGCTCCTAATAAAGCCAACGTTTTATGTTTCGTATATTAATCTGTGTCTATGTCACGTGTGCACCGGTTGAAACATGCCTATGTCGGGGCTTAGGTCCGTGGGACCACCATGTTTAATGTATGCAGCCGGGGAGGCTGGTTATGTGAATGGAATTATGAGCACGGGTAGTGCTGTTAAGATGGGGTGTATAAGGACTAGGTACGATTGATATATTTGTGATTTACACAAGTTTGTACATGATTATGTTAAGATCTATGCACGTATGTCCGGTATGAATTTTGTTATGTTTTGACAAATATATATTGTAAGACCCAGGGTTTTTATGAATACTTTGGGTGTTTATTTTTCTTTTACTAGTTTTAATTATTTTAATAATGGAAGGAACTTCCTAAAGTTGATTAATTGGAGTTTAGTGGGGTTATTGAGGACTATTTTATAATTTCAGGAATGTTTGTGGACTTAATGAAAATTTTACTTATCTCATAGGTTTTAAGTAAACAGGGATTTGTACATGATTTCAGAAGAAACCTGGGCTTAAATGAAAAAAAAAGGAATGAGATTGAATCCGTCATTAATGAGTTTAAAAGCTTTTGGTTTTTGGCCAAAACGCATGAAGAAAAGAAAAATAATTTTTATTTAAATATAAAATAAAAATAAAATGAAAAGCTATGTGTGGCAACCATTAACGAGTTGGAAGCTTGCGTGTGTTTTATTTATTATTATTTTATTTTCATTTGAAACAGACGATAATAATCATTTATTGAGAAGTGGGAAGCAATCTGACGGCTGTAGATTTACCGTGTGATAACGCGTGAAGAGCGCCTCCTCCTTTGAATTGTTTAGATAAGGAAGGGATTTCATCCAAATCTCGTTTTGAATTCTGTTAACAATGAGATGGATCGCGTCGAGATTCTCCGCAGGCCTATAAGTAAGGAACTAATCTCTAGAACCTTAGCGTCGCCGTTCGTCCTCTCTTCTCTTTCAAACGTGCAGTTGCATCACGGTAGAACGCTGAATCAGGAGGGGCGACGCAACTCCACGACGGCTAGAGCAACACCGATAAATACCATCCAAGTCCCGGTGAGTTTTCCAAGTCCCTGTGGTCATATGTATATAGGAAACCTGTTGGATAACAGCATATTAGATCACTTAAAAGCTTTCATGATTTGGGATGCATGTTGTTAGAGAGAGTGGTTGTGGATCTCTGTTGATGGCTTAGGTCTAAGTTTGTTTGAACCTAAGTGTAGGGTTTCAAGTCTTGTTCAGTAGATAACTTGGAGATGGTGGTGATTAATTGAATATTTGAAATCGTTGGGGGATGTGTTTTCTGTGAACATTGATGTTAGGGTTTTGACTTGGTTGATAATGGTTGGTGGGTTGGATAGTGGTGTGAGGGTGATATTGACTTGATGGTTAATATCAAAGATTTTCTTTTTATGAATGTAAATTTCTCTCTGAATTTAGAGTGAGTGTAGATGTTGGGTTTCTCATGATGGATATCTATGTAGTGTGTGTTTTTGTGTGCTTGGATTATCGCATGGTATTCATCTGATAATGTTATACATGGGTATGATTTGTGTGGAGAATAAGGAATCTGTTAATGGTTGTTGGACTATAATGAGTAATGTAAACATGTATGATGGAGAGAAGTTGTGGATAACCAGGTAGTTGAGTATACTTTTTAGAGAGAGAAAATCGATTTGATCTATTTATAAAGGAGTGGGGTTTAATCTTAGTTGGGTAAACAAGTTCTTTGATGGGGTTTGGTTAATGGGCTAGGCCCATTTAGTTGCATATGCATTATAGATGATATTATGTGGAAACACTTGTGCGTGTGTTGAGTGTGAACCTGTGTTTACCAGATATCGACGAGGAGCGTGGAGCTTCGTCGAGATAGATACCAAGCGTTTGGTTGAATTGCGCTTAGAGGTAAGTTACTCTTGCCTCGCTCCTACCCATTGCTTGGGTTTCTTGTTTTGATGAATGCTATTAGTCAGCATATCTTCTTTGTGGTATCTGTTTTTCTTGGATACATGCACATACATGTTTGTTTTGCTCTCTTTCCTCGTATATGCATGATTGATGTGCTTGTGGTAGTGTTGTTACTACCTGTTTGTTTGGAATGCTCTGTTGGGCTTACCCACCCGTAGGACGACACTTGATCATGGGCACATGGTCTCGTGTGCTGGCCGGGAGATACGCGCCAACTAAGTTTGTTCTTTCGCCCGGTTCAGTGGAGTGTGGGGGCTCCAGTTTGGGGAACGTTTAGGGATGGGACACCCTGGCGTTTCAGCTTGCCATGCTAGAGGGACGATACTCTGGTTGTCCTGCCTGTCAGTGGGGTTGATTCACTGGCCGTGTCGATACGTGGAAAGGTGGCACTACCGAGGTGCGACCAGAGGGTCGTTTGCAGCTTGAGGTTGTGTTGTTGTTCGAGGGATCGTCGCTGAGCTATTTTTTTTTTGGAAATCACTTCCAGAGCCCGAGGGCTAATGTTGGATAGGAGTCATACCATTGCAGATGATTGTGGTAGACTCCTAGGATCTGTTTGTGTGGGGTATAGCCCCGTTGCTTGATGATTCTTGGATTTTGATATCATGTTTCATCATATTGCTCACATGTCTTTTGAGATCCTTGCAGGGTGCTTACTGGGCTTTCCATTCGTAAGCTCACTATACTTTCCTTCTCTCATTTCAGGTCCTGAGTAGTAGGTGACTCAAGCTCAGGGACGCACGAGAGTCGGGGTGGGATTTTGCTGAGGTCGGAGGATCTCTTTATCTTGTGTTTTTTGTGTGATCATTTTATTTAGGACCCTAGTAGGGCCTGGACTTGTGTAGGGCATATGGACCCTTTATGATTTATTTTTATTTCCGATGTGATTATCCTGAGGATATTGACTATTTTTATTGGAACTTTTGGTAATTACTTGATATCGGCTTGTTTATTTAGGCCTTATACTTGGGTGGGGCTCGTCTCCGCTTAGGTACGGCCGATCTGTTTATGTGCTCCAGGTCCCAGAATTCGGGTCGAGGCGTGACAGATTAAAGTGGTATCAGAGAAAAAAAAAACATATTGTTGATACCCTAGCAGCCCTAGCGACATAGTCAATTAAGTTTAATTGAGTGTTGGGTCGGGTAGACTAGGATTTGAATCAAGTAACTGATATGTGATTTGCTCGACAGGCATTATGGTGAGTTGGGATGGCAAGCGAGGACGACCCAGACGTGGGTATGTGCTTCAGCCTCCAGTGCGGGACATACCCCAGGAGGAGGAGGTTTCCCCACCTCTAGCAGAGTGGAGGTTGAGCACGAGCAGCCTGCTCAATCAGAGAATGCAGGGCCAGAGGCTGCGGGCCTAGATCTGAGGGGGGAGGTACCCCTGAGTACTATGTTGGGGCTGATACGAGAGATGGCGGAGTACATACAGGAGCAGCGGCTGCAGCATCAGGCACCCCCACCGCCACCTCCGCCTACATCACTGTTTGCAGCACCAGCCACCAAAGGTATACTGGGTGAGATTAGGAGACCTGCTCCTAGATCGTTTGAGGGACTGCCGACCCTCAGGTAGCAGAGGCCTGGATAAGAGAACTTGAGAAGGCTTTTGAGATTCATCAGATCGACGATACGGAGAGGATCAGGATTGTTGCCTATTTGATGTTGGGTGCTGCTGAGGATTGGTACCTCGGGGAGGTACGGCTCAAGAATAGAAACCCTTTCCAGACCTGGGATTAGTTTAAGAAGGCCTTCCTCGCCAAATACTTTTTACGAGGGAGGTTACTACAGATGGAGAGACAGTTGATGCATTTGACTTAGGGCACTCGGACAGTTGAGCAGTATGAGGCAGAGTTTGACAGGTTGGCCCGGTTTGCATCTAACCTTGTCTCCACGGAGGAGATCAAGGTACTGAGGTTTGTGGAGGGATTGCATCCAGCACTGAGGGATACTGTTGTTGGACACATGTACACCACATACAGTGATGTGGTGGCCCGAGCAAAGTTCATTGAGGCTATCAGACAAGGCAGCACACAGGGGCCACCACAAGAGAAGAAAGATAGAGGTTAGAATAGCTAGGGACAGTCTAGATGGAAAAGTTCAGGGAAATCGAGGTCTTAGCATAAGTTCCAGCCATATGGCAGGCCTTCCGGTTCAGCAACCACATCTTGTTATGGAAATTCTTTTGGCGGAGTGTCACAGCCTATGCGATGTTTTGAGTGTGGAGGACCACACAAGAAGGCACAGTGCCCGAGAATTACTGGTGGGTGCTTCAAGTGTGGCACTTTAGAACATAAAAAAGGCCCGGTGTCCACAGGCTCAGATGGGCCAGGGTATAGATAGAGGAGTGCAGGGTCCCCAACAATCTTTTGGTGCCTCCAAACAGTCAGTTACACCGGCGCAAGGACAATAGGGTGGGGATATGAAGGGAAAGGCAACTGGGATAGGTCATCGACCTCCTCCACTCAAAGGCCGATGACTCATGGGCAAGTCTACCATCTTACCTACCACAGAGGAGGAACAAGCGCCTCTTGAGAATGGCGAAGAGCCAAGTTTGGATATAGTGAATCAGGAGTAAATTTCGGGGACGAAATTCTTTTAAGGGGGGGGGGGGGGATTGTAAGACCAAGGGTTTTTATGAATACTTTGGGTGTTTATTTTTCTTTTACTAGTTTTAATTATTTTAATAATGGAAAGAATTTCCTAAAGTTGATTAATTGGAGTTTAGTGGCGTTATTGAGGACTATTTTATAATTTCAGGAATGTTTGTGGACTTAATGAAAATTTTACTTATCTCATAGGTTTTAAGTAAATAGGGACTTATACGTGATTTCAGAAGAAACCTGGGCTTAAATGGAAAAAAAATGGAATGCGACTGAATCCTCCATTAATGAGTTTGAAAGCTTTTGGTTTTTGGCCAAAACGCATGAAGAAGAAAAATGATTTTTATTTAAATATAAAATAAAAATAAAGTGAAAAGCCATGTGTGGCGGCCATTAACGAGTTGGAAGCTTGCGTGTGTTTTATTTATTATTATTTTATTTTCATTTGAAACAGACGATAATAATCAATTATTGAGAAGTGGAAGCAATCTGACGGCTGCAGATTTACCGTGTGATAACGCGTGAAGAGTGCCTCCTCCTTTGAATTGTTTAGATAAGGAAGGGATTTCATCCAAATCTCGTTTTGAATTCTGTTAACAATGAGATGGATCGCGTCAAGATTCTCCGCAGGCCTATAAGTAAGGAACTAATCTCTAGAACCTTAGCGTCGCCGTTCGTCCTCTCTTCTCTTTCAAACGTGCAGTTGCATCACGGTAGAACGCTGAATCAGGAGGGGCGACGCAACTCCACGACGGCTAGAGCAACACCGATAAATACCATCCAAGTCCCGGTGAGTTTTCCAAGTCCCTGTGGTCATATGTATATAGGAAACCTGTTGGATAACAGCATATTAGATCACTTAAAAGCTTTCATGATTTGGGATGCATGTTGTTAGAGAGAGTAGTTGTGGATCTCTATTGATGGCTTAGGTCTAAGTTTGTTTGAACCTAAGTGTAGGGTTTCAAGTCTTGTTCAGTAGATAACTTGAAGATGGTGGTGATTGATTGAATATTTGAAATCGTTGGGTGATGTGTTTTCTGTGAACATTGATGTTAGGGTTTTGACTTGGTTGATAATCGCTGGTGGGTTGGATGGTAGTGTGAGGGTGATGTTGACTTGATGGTTAATATCAAAGATTTTTTTTTTATGATTGTAAATTTCTATGTGAATTTAGAGTGAGTGTGGATGTTGGGTTTCTCATGATAGCTATCTATGTAGTTTGTGTTTGTGTGTGCTTGGCTTGGATGAGAATATATTGGATTTTAGTTTATAGCATGGTATTCATCTGATAATGTTATACATGGGTATGATTTGTGTGGAGAATAAGGAATCTGTTAATGGTTGCTGGACTATAATAAGTAATGTAAACATGTATGATGGAGAGAAGTTGTGGATAACCAGGTAGTTGAGTATACTTTTTACAGAGAGAAAATCGATTTGATCTATTTATAAAGGAGTGGGGTTTAATCTTAGTTGGGTAAACAAGTTCCTTGATGGGGTTTGGTTAATGGGCTAGGCCCATTTAGTTGCATATGCATTATAGATAATATTATGTGGAAACACTTGTGCGTGTGTTGAGTATAAACCTGTGTTTACCAGATATCGACGAGGAGCGTGGAGCTTCGTCGAGATAGATACCAAGCGTTTGGTTGAATTGCGCTTAGAGGTAAGTTACTCTTGCCTCGCTCCTACCCATTGCTTGGGTTTCTTGTTTTGATGAATGCTATTAGTTAGCATATCTTCTTTGTGGTATCTGTTTTTTTTGGATACATACACATACATGTTTGTTTTGGCCTCTTTCCTCGTATCTGCATGATCGATGTGCTTGTGGTAGTGTTGTTACTACCTGTTTGTTTGGAATGCTCTGTTGGGCTTACCCACCCGTAGGACGACACTTGATCATGGGCACATGGTCTCGTGTGCTGGCCGGGAGATATGCACCAACTAAGTTTGTTCTTCCGCCCGGTTCGGTGGAGCATGGGGGCTTTGGTTTGGGGAACGTTCAGGGATGGGACACCCTAGCGTTTCAGCTTGCCATGCCAAAGGGACGATACTCTGGTTGTCCTGCCTGTCAGTGGGGTTGATTCACTGGCCGTGTCGACACGTGGAGAGGTAGCGCTACCGAGGTGCTACCGAAGGGTCGTTTGCAGCTCGAGGCTGTGTTGCTGTCCGGGGGATTGTTGTTGAGCTATTTTTTTTTTGGAAATCACTTCCAGAGCTCGAGGGCTAATGCTAGATAGGAGTCATACCGTTGTAAATGATTGTGGTAGACTCCTAGGATCTGTTTGTGTGGGGTGTAGCCCCGTTGCTTGATGATTCTTGGATTTTGATATCATGTTTCATTATATTGCTCACATGTGTTTTGCGATCCTTGCAGGGTGCTTACTGGGCTTTCCATTCGTAAGCTCACTATACTTTCCTTCTCTCATTTCAGGTCCTGAGGAGTAGGTGACTCGAGCTCAGGGACGCACGAGAGTCGGGGTGGGATTTTGCTGAGGTCGGAGGATCTCTTTATCTTGTGTTTTCTGTGTGATCATTTTATTTAGGACCCTGGTAGGGTCTGGACTTGTGTATGGCATATGGACCCTTTATGATTTATTTTTATTTCCGTTGTGATTATCCTGAGGAGATTGACTATTTTTATTGGAACTTTTGGTTATTACTTGATACCTGCTTGTTTATTTAGGCCTTGTACTTGGGTGGGGCTCGTCTCCACTTAGATACAGCCGATCTATTTACGTGCTTGAGGTCCCGAAATTCGGGTCGGGGCGTGACATATATGTTACATAAGCTATTATTTTTTTTATTTAACCTTGGTGTGATGTTAGTCTCTCACTGGGCTAATTTTAGCTTACAACTCCCACCATTTCAGTGTACAGGAACAGATCAGGATAGCCGACCTAATTGACTTAGGGTGGTACGGATCTGGAGATTGACGTGGTTGTTAAGTGTATATCTGGCTCTGAGTAGATGTGGACTATCACATTGATGAATAAAATTATTTCATTTTCAGCTTTAAGTATGAGAATGTACCTAATCTATGAACATCTAAACTGAAGATCCGGTAGCATGTATAATTTAATAATCGAGTACTGTATGACTTTCATAACAAGTCAATTATATATGCTATGAAAACCAAGGTTGTTACATATGTCATCTGATACATGCCCATGTCATTGAAAATCAAGCGCGATCACAAAGTCTTCGTTTGAATCCACACGTCCGTGTGGATGACCGTGTTACTCTATTTTTTGCCATTTTTTTTCTCTGAATAGCTACATAATTTGCTTCTTTTCCCCAGAGTGCCCGATTATATGTCCAACCACACAAAACAACCCAGCAAAGCACAAAAATGGAATAAACCATGTAAAAAGTTATGCAAAGTGCATGTACTCGAGATATGAAAATATGTATATTTATACACTCATCAAGCCCTCTAATTGAGACTGATGGCATCGATACAAGACATGATTACGCTCGATGAGGATTTTGTAGAGAAGACTCAGGCGAGAATGGCGACGATACTATATGCAAAGTTGTTTCGAAAAGCTATATCGCCAGAAGTCCTCAGGGGTACCCTCTCCCGACTATGGCAACATATAGGAAGCTTCAGGTAGCATACATGCCAAATGACTACTTTTAATAGGTGCACCACGGAGAAGATGAAGATGAATCTCCTCCTCAAGGGTCCCTGCGAGATTAAATCTTTGCATAACAAATCCACTACATGAGGATATAATTGCCTTGTGGAAGAAGGATGTTGCTCCAATTGGCTGGAGAACAAAAAAGCACATGGCAAGAGCTGGAGCAAATGTCCTCATTATCCATTCCTTGGCTTAACTGGTGACTTTAATGCAATCAGGAGGTCGGAGGATAGGAGAGGAGGATCAGATAACTTACGGTTAAGGGGTAAAGTCGAGACAAATGAATTCCTTTGTAGTGAATAATAACCTTATGGAGTTAGAGACAATAGGGAACCCGTATACTTGCTGTAACAACCAGAGAGGTATGGCTAGGATTTGGGCAAAACTGGATCGATTTTTGGCAATTGAGAGCTGGGTTGAGTGAGTGGTGAATTATCAGATAAATAGAATCTCAAAGTGCCAATCAGACCACTCGCTACTACTACTTGATTTCAGGACCCAAAGAACTAGATCAATGCGACTATTTAGGTTTGAAAATCACTAGAGTGAAAATACTGAATGTAAAAGAAGTATTGAAAACATTTGGACTACCTGCTTCACAAATCCACTACATGACTTTAGCCATAGAATTAAGAACCTACAAAAGGACTTGCTCAAGAAATGTAGAGGATCGACTAATGGTATTGAGACTCAAATCAAAAATATAGAACATAAGATTGAAAGATTAGAAAATTTAGATATCATCAGCCAACTAGAACCTAGTCATTGGCTCAACCTCAGACTCCTTTATAATAAACGCCAAGTATAATGAGGCAAAATACATCATTGTGGGATCAAAAATCTAGGATCAACTGGCTTAAAAATAGGGATAATAACCCTAAATATTTCCACCAGTTACCAGACTTCATAGAAGAAGGAACTGGATCAACCAGGTTAAGACAGAAACCAATGAAATAGTAACTGATGCTGAGGCCATAGAAGTACAGTTCATAGGATTCTATACTAACCTTTGGTAGAATAGAAAATAGTGGAACTTCTTTGATCTGCTCCAAGCCCTCCCTAATGATTTGCCAAAGTTAACAGAAGAACAGAAGAAGGCAATCACTCAGCAAATCACCAAACAAGAGGTACACAAAGCTTTATATTCCATACAGGCTGGTAAGTCCCCTAGTCTAAATGGTATGAACTCTGAATTTTTTAAAGCTCATTGGCATATAATTGGTGAGTCAGTCTATAGGGCTATTAATAAGTGTTCAAATGACCATATTTCATTATCATTATTTTAGACACTCAGCATGTAATCATATATAAGTTGTGAGTAGCCGGTACTTAAAATGTGTTACTTTTGTGAATCAGGATATACCGAGGCAATTCGATGGGAACGTTCAGAATTTGAAGTAGAATTAAGAGAAGAAAGCTGAAAGAGAAAATCAGACGGTACCGTTCGAGAGAAAGACGGTCCTATCTATAACATTAGACCCTATTTGATCTGTTGAGTGAATTGGGCGGGAGACGAGAACGCTTGTCCCATGAGCCATCCGAAGTGACACTGAAGCAAACCGACCCCGTCCAATTCTTGGACGAGGTCGCCCATGAAGCTGAGGACGAACGCGTCCAACTCTTGGACGAGGTCGTCCATAAAGGAGAACCCTAGGTTTGAACTGAGGATGGCCCCGTCCAACTCATAGACGAGGTCGTCTATTCAAAAGGGAATGGGGGGATCCAGATCAAAGACAGTAGACGAACCCGTCCAACCCACGGATGGGGTTGCCCATCTAGAAGGAAACCAAGCAAGAGCTGAAGACGAGGTCGTGCGAGAGAAAGACGAAGTCATACATACTAAATTCAGCTTCCAAGACGGGCCCTCAAGGTAGTAATGCTGATCTGTTGGGAACCATTCACCAACCTTAGAGGCTCTCTTTACCTACCATCACCATTTTCTACTATTGAGAAGGATTTAGCCATCTTGAAAGGGCACACTGGAGCAAAGAGCATAACTAGATGACGACGGAGCATCAGAGGAGTATACGCGAACGGTCCTCGCCAACAACGTTCAGAACAGCGTATCACTGTCCTATGTCTTTTTCAGTAGTCATTATTGTATTTTCTATATGTTCCTCTTTAATGAGGAACTAACTATTTAGATACTTGGGGTCTTGATAAACTCTTGGGTTACGGTTAATGTGTGACAATATCATTTTTCTTGTTTGATTAATTAATGTGGATTGAAATCTATTGAGTGTATTCATCTCATTGAATGCTTACGTTGCGACAACCCTAGTATTCAATAGGTTTATATGAGGGAAAATGTAAATGCCTCCTCGTATTAGAACTACCTCAATAGAAGGGATTGTGAATGTACCGAGAACTCAGGCATTAAGTAGAGTAACTCTTTCATATGTCTTATTCCCGCAGTCCTTCCAAGAAGTAGGTTCCCTAAAGCCCCACTCAATGTTAATAATTCGGCCGCGACAGTGGGAGTGAAAGCGATATAGGAATCTTTGGTCCATTTCTACTTGATCAACAGGTAGGAGGTATTGTCTGTAATCTTGTTTTAAGAACCCAAGAGGGATTCATACCCGATTATCCCTTTTCTTGACTATTAATTCGTTGACTTCATGACACTCTTCACTTAACAGTGATTCTAATTTCTCTTCCTTAATTCCAGTTCTTAGATTAGTAAACATTGCCACTCTAGTTAGGTTAGATAGTAAATAAATAGCCAGTATAGTACTTCTTACAGTCCTTGTGGATTTGATACCCGACTTCTTACTCCATTATATTACTAGTCCGATGACCTGTGCACTTGTGGTAGTAAGCATAAGCATTGGCTCATATCAACTATTTAATTTTTCTTCATGCATGGGACATTGCATAAAAGTTGGAATCAAACTCATATTTGCTTGGTGCCCAAGAAGGAATTTCCCCAGTTTGTATAGGATTATAGACCAATATCCCTTTATAATGTCAATTATAAGATCATAACTAAAATCTTAGCTAATAGACTAAAACCAATATTGGGAACTTTAATAGGATAGGAACAAGCTGCATTTGTAGAAGGTAGGTGAATATTTGATAACATATTTTTAGCACAAGAACTCACATACTCATTAGAGCACCACACCCAAGATCTCCCTATGATGCTAGCAAAAATAGATATGGAGAAAGCTTATGACATCTTGAGGTGGGATACTATAGTTGCAGTCCTCTCTAAAATGGAATTTCCAAGTCTATGGATTACAATGATCAAGGCTTGTATTGAGTCCTCTACTGTGGCATTCATCATTAATGCTAGAGTGGGAAGTTGGGTGAAACTACAGTCAGAGATTAGACAAGGAGACCCTATTTCTCCCTACTTGTTCATCTTGTGTCTCAAGTTTTGACAAATCTACTCAATAAAGCCTAGAAACTAGATTTATTGAAGGGAATTCAAATATCTGAATCTATCTCAATTATTCACATCCTATATGCTGATGACTTATTGCTTTGTTGTAAAGCTACTAGAAAGAATGCTAGAACCATAACTCATTATCTTCAGACCTACTCCTTAACTGGACAGAGAGCTAACTTAAGGAAATCTGATGTTTATTTCCCCTCTTGGTTAAACAGAAGGGTTAGAAGATCAATTGTAAACATACTAGGCATTAACCAAGGTCAATTTCCATTTAAATACCTAGGATGTTGGATCTCTCCAAAAAACCTACCAGTGAGCACCATTAATCCTCTAGTTGAGTCTGTAGAAAGGGAAATAACTCACTGGAGACAGAAAAACCTATCCATGGCTAGAAGGATCACCCTAGTTAACTCTACTATAATGTCTATGCCTCAATATGGGCTCAATACTTATGCCATACCCAACACTGTCTTGGATAATATCTCTAGACTCTCCAGGAGATTCATTTGGGGCAGTGATAGCAACAATAGTGGTGCCCACCTCATAGGAAGGAATATTGTTACATAACCTAAGTCTGAGGGAGGATTGGGTGTGAAAGATTTGAAAAAAAATTGAAACTGATACTCATGTCTAAGCATGCATTAGATTTAATTAACAATGTAGACAAGTGTTGGATAAAGCCCATATCATATATGTATGGTCAACTAAACCCCTGGATCTGTTAAGGCATCCAGTATATTCATAGCACTGCAAAAGGCTTGACCCATAGGAAGGATAGAGGCTCCTCTGGAAGCTTGACCTTACTCCAAGGGTCAAAGTATTCCTATGGGAGTTTTTCCATAATTGTCTTCCCAGAATGAGAAGACTATACCTCAGAAACATAGGACCAGATAACCCCTGTCCACTCTGCTCCATAGTAGCTGAGACTAGCTCTCATCTATTCCAATATTGTAGATGGACCACACAAATATTACGAGAGGTCAAAACTCAGGGATTCTTGAAAGATTGGGAAACACATGATGGTGATCTCTTATAAGGGAAATGGCTATCTGTAGGCTTTTGGAAATCACCACTGAGAAACTAATATTGGTAAATGTACTATGGCAGGTATGGAAGTCAAGATACAATCTTATATTCAAAGGGGAAGTTAACAGCCCACACCTGGTGGCTAGAAGGGGTATTATGGTAGCAGAGGAATTTGCTCAAGGAGCCCTGCCAATTGAAGATATGAGCAAGAGAATTCAAAGGAATTGGAACAGGGAGCACCATGAGCACCTCCTCTTCACTGATGCATCATGGATTAATCAGGTAAGTGAATATCAGGTCTTGGTTATATTATACTATCTAATGTAGGTCAATTTTGTTGTATAGGAGCTGAAGTAAAAACTGTGAGATCTAGCTTTGAAGGAGAATTGAAGGTTGTAAGGATGGAACTCGAAAATCTGATAGCAATGGGAAACACTCAAGCCTTAATGCACACTGATAACATATGTCTAGCCAGAGCACTACAACAAGGAAAGGAGGACAATTATGGAAGCCTGGAAGAGGAAATTGAAGACTGCAGAAGGCTGCTAAGCCTATTGAGGAATTGGGAGATCACTCACATCCCAAGAGAGGAGAACCAGGTCACTGACCACGTGGAAAATTGGGTAGAACAAGTGGAAAAGACTAGAGATTTCAAAGTATTGAAGAAATGCCCCATAGGCTCATCAATCTGGTTCTGAAGTTAAAAGAATTTATTACTTAATTTTTGTTAGCTGTTAGGCAACTCAGTCTTGTACCAAAAAACATGTTATTTTAATAATAACTTAATGGGAAAATTTCACTAACCTACCTTATGATTTGCCTCTTTATCAATTCAGGGCTTATAGTTTGAGTTGTGACACTTTAGTACCTTGTAGTCTAAACTGTTTACAAAAGGGTGCCAAAACGCTTTACCCCATTAATACTTGCTGATGTGGTATTAAAATGTACCTGAATTTACCTCTTTACCCTTATGTAAAAACCACACCCTTATGATAAACACATGTTTAGTTGTTATTATTACCATCTTTTAGTTCATGGAAAAAAGATTTTTGAAGTACATTCCAAAAATCAGTTTACATCAGATGGGGTGTGGTTTTTACATAAGGGTAAAAAGGTAAATTCATGTTCATTTTTATACCACGTCAACAAGTATTAACGTGGTTAAGCGTTTCGGTATCTTTTTGCAAATGGTTTAAACTACAGGGTACTAAAGTGCCACAACTCAAACCATAAATCCCAAATTGATAGTTTAGTAAAATCTCCCCTAATTTAATTTAATATTATTATTAGAAAATGCCCTTCAAAGATAAATACAATTAAAAAATGTGTTAATTTTTTTTACCCACCTAAACAATGTTGCTTTTTCGATTTGGTACCTCTACTTTTTTTTTATTAAAAAACAGCCGAAACTTTTTCTAAATATCATAATGGCACCTTGTTATTAACCGTGAGATTAAGCGGCTAATTTTTCTCATTAATACTATTATCTCTATTATAACCCTATTACTTTATTATAATATTATAACTTTATTTAACAGCCCCAGACGGCCAGACCCCCAACCCTTCTCTCCTTCCCCGTGGACCTCACCACTTCATCGACGGCGACACAACGGCGTGCTCTACTCCCTCTCCTCCCCACCTCTAGTGACTCCCGTCCTCCTCTCCTCTCGTCCCGACACATCCACACCTTCAAATACCTCCTCAAGCTCCATGTCGGCATCCCAATCCTCCCCGCCACCCTCATCTCCTTCTATGGCCTCGCCGGCTACCTCTGCGCCACCGTCTTCGTCCTCTCTATCCTTACCACCTAGTTCATCCCTCTTCGAACCTGGCCAAGCTCAAAGCTCTCGAGGGAGTGGGCATTAGCGTTACCAGGGCTCCTCCTCCTCCCTCGCACCCTTCTCCGCCGTCTTCGCGATGAGCACTGGCTCCACTGCCTCGCCGCCAAATCCCTCGGCCTCCTCACCGCCACCTACGCCCGAGCCAGCACACTCCTCTGGGCCTTCGTCCTCTTCCTCATCCGTTCTGTGCTCCGTTCAGGCTACCTCCCCCCACAGCAAGGCCTGGAGTGCCATCGTCGCCCGCCTCGCCTCCTCCCCGAACGACGACCCCACCACCGCCCTCCGTCTCTTTGACTCCATCCTCCGCCGTCTCCCCTCCTCTCTCTCCTCTGACGCATGCCCCGACACTGCCGCCCTCATAGCCTGTGCCAACCTTGGTGTATATCTGGTGTATCTCCGCTGGCACTTTTCAAGGAGAAGAAAGAGAAACCTAGGTCTTAAGAAAAAGCGCTTGTCGGGGCGACAACTTGTTCGACGAATTTCCCGGTGAAGTTTACCGACTTTTTACAGCGGTGGCATGGCTCCCTATTGTGGCAGCTGCACGTCGAGAAGAAGTTGTAGCTTCTCTTATCTTCTTCTCCTTCATTAAATAGATAAAGATGAAGCTTAGTATAGAATGAGAAATTTTCAACTTTCTTTGAGACCACTGTCCCATTTCTTCTCAAAAGTCCAGACGAGAGGGGAGAGAGAGAGAGAGTTGGGGATAGAAAAGAGAGAGTCAAAGGATACTTTGACTCTTTGAATCAACACTTTGAGGGACAGCGATGGGATCTATCTGGAGGGATGGCGAGAGAGACTGATGGCTATGCAGTAAGAGGGAGGACGACGGATCTAATCGGAGGGATAGCGTCGGTGATCTAACCGAAGGCGGACAAGGGTGGGATCTAACCGGAGGCGACGTCTAGAGAGACCAATGGCTATGCAGTGAGAGGGACGGCGACGGGATCGAACCCGAGGAGGAAAAGGACGGTGTCGAGTAGGTCGTCTGAGAAGGATGAGAGCTTGGAGAGAGAGAGAGAGAGAGAGAGAGAGAGAGAGAGAGAGAGAGAGGGGAGCAAAAGATAGAGTAGAGAGACAGGGAGCCATGCCACCACCTCTCTCTCTCTCTCTAGTAGTTTGAAAGGGTGCATGGTGATGAAGCAAGTGGAGAGGAGTAGAGCGGACCCTGGGGTGTTGGTCGTCACCCCACGGTGGAGCACAACCACCCTGCACCGATGCACCGTAACTCACTAGCTGGAAGCACCCGTTCTAAGTTTTGTTGCTTTCCATCAGAGCAGACGAGGATGGGGTCGCCGGAAGTGGGTTTGGAGGGATTTAGGAGAGAGAAGAGTTTGACTAGAGCTAATGTGGAAAAAAAGAAACATAGACTCACTCTTAAATCTTTGCATTTTAACAGAAATGTATCACGTGATTGTCACGTGACTTTACTAATCTCACGGTGCTATTACGGTTGATGACAGAGGTGCCATTTTGAGATTTAGAAAAAAATTCAGCTGTTTTTTAATAATAAAAAAATTGAGGTGCCGAATTGAAAAACAACATTATTCATGTGGATAAAAAAAAAATTAACCCTCAAAAAATTTGGCTACCAACCAACCCGAATCCATTTTATTTTCAATTGAACGGCAAATTCTCGCGCACCCGTATCCGTTCGAGTATTTTCTCCGGTCTCCGGTTTCAGTTGGGGTTAGGGCCTGTTTGGATTGGCTTTTTTTTTTAGGCCAGAAGCGCTTTTTTATAAGTTAAGCGCTTCTGGCTCAAAAAAGTTTGTTTGGATTAGCTTTTTAAAAAAGCAGAAGCAGTAAAAAAAGCTCAAACACAGCTTTTTTTAGAAGCACCACATGAGGTGTTTCTGAAAAAAAATAGTTTGATAGAAATAATTTTAAAAAAAGTACTTTTTTATAAGTTAAGCGTTTTTTTATAAGCCAATCCAAACAGGCCTTTAGTGTATTTTCTTCGCGGCCCTATATAGATCTCTTCTCCTTCTCTCCTCCATTGACCTCGTCGAGAGCGAGCTCATGGAGGTCCAGTGGCTGCTGGTAATCCATGGTGTTGTGACGGCACTGGTGGTTCTCTCCTTCCTCTGCGGCCAATGGCCCATCTTCCGCGGCACCTTCATCGAAAAGATCCACTACTTCCTCACCTTCGGCGCCTACGACTACTTCCTGTGAGTCACGCTCATTAATCAGTTTGAATTCTTTTCTTTCGCTTTCGATTTGTTGTTTTTCTTGCTGCTTTTCCATATCTGGATCAAAGCCTTGTTTTTGGGTTCTCTTCTTCATGATTTATGCAATCTGAGCACTGATCGTGCATCTGCCGAACTTAGGTTTTTGTTCGCTTTCGTGTGATTCGATGGTTGAAGCTCTAAATTTTTTGTTTTCATACCTTGCTAAGGATTGGATGAGTTAAAGATCATTACTTGTAGATTGCCGTAAAATCATCTCACGCCTTTCAATTAATCCATCTCTTATTCTGTTCCAAATTTATTAATTGTTATCCATTCTCTCAGCGTTGAATATGCATTTTTATTCAATCAATTTGTGTGTGTGTGTGTGTGTTTTCTTTTGGCTAGTTGTGGTGTTAATTTCCTCTTGCTACTGCAGCCGTTTTGTGGCAGTTATCTGTGGTTCTAGAGCAAGAGATTCTATCCTTACTATTGAGCATTACTGTTGTGACCGGCCAAACCCAATTCTGCAGGTTTGTACTATCTTTTGATTTGAAACTTTTTGTGCTATAGTATTAGAATTTGTTGGAGAACCTCTGATATATGTAAGTAAACTGTTAACTTTCACAATTGTAAAGTGATACATGGTAAAATGGCATCTATTGCTTCAGTTCCATGGTTTCTTTATCGGCTATATAAGTTTTGTATAGCGGAAATATGGCTGGATGGCAGAAAGTTCATTTGGTGGACCATCTACAGTTCTTGTTAGAATGTTCATCTGGCCTTATGAGTCATGGAGAACCTTAATCTGAGATATGATTCTAACTTATCTATTCATCTGATTTGACTGATGAGAATTAGTTATAGAGATTAAGATAATCATATTATTGTCTCATTTTTAAGGTAGAAGTATTATTTTCTCTGGCCTTAGTATAACTTGCTTGATCATTGACATGACTACTTTTCATTGCAGATACTTTATCTGGCCATAATTGGGGTTACATATTTTTTTGTTATCAAATCATCCTTCAGATATTTTCCTGGTTATTATGTCAGCGAGATGCACAAGTAGGGTTTCTTCTAATTTCTACATTTCCTCTAATGTTGTCAATCCTGCAACTCTAAGTCTCAGGATGACATCAGTAAATTACATAAACCACCAAACCTCCTTAATTTCATTGTCTTAGTTTCTTCAGGTGTCCTCAAGAGAATGGTTTTTGCAGGTACATCAGTATGTTGGCAGTTGGTGTGGGTGTTTTACTTTTTCTGTTAACCAGCTTCTCTGATCCCGGAACTGTGAAAGCAGAAAATGTTTCCCAGTACCTTGCTGCTTATCCTTATGACGAAGTAATATATTCAGAGAAAGAATGTTCGACTTGCAAAATCCCAAAGTTGGTCATTTCTTTTCGTACTGTCATTTGTTTTTGTTTTTTTTGTTTTTTTTTTTTTTTGTTAAAATCATTCTGTGTTCAGTATTCTCTGACAAAAGTTGCATTACAATGCAGACCTGCAAGATCTAAGCACTGTGGTATTTGTGGCCGGTGTGTTGCACGATTTGACCATCACTGTGGATGGATGGTTTAAGTTTACTTCTGATTCTTCCATCTGCATTTGGCTTCTCTGTTGGTATTTAAGTCATTTATCTGTGCTATTCTGATATTTGGTCCTGTAACTTCTTTTACAGAATAATTGCATTGGAGAAAAAAACACTCGGTATTTCATGGCTTTTCTCCTCTGGTGAGCATTTCCAATTTTTTTACACAAGGTTGATTTAATTCTTTAAATTCCTTAATTCTTTGACTGATTTCCATTGTATTTGATGATTGTTCCATAGTATTTTAATCCATATGACCCTTTCCAGTCTCAGTCAGAGTCTGCATATGTTTTATTTTATTTTGGTCTGCGGTAACTTTCCCTTATTACATTTTATATTGTAGTCTTGTCATGGAGATTGCTACTATATTGTGTAATGTTGTATTACTCTCAGTTGAGCAGAAAGTGTAGGCCATCTTTAACATACTTAATCCTACTCTGGTTTTGTCTGGCAGGCACTTCTTTCTCTGTTTATATGGAACAATAATACTCGGGCTTATTGTTGCTGGACAAATGAAAGAACGCAGGATTATATATGTTTTGACTGGTAATTTGATTGGCATTGGATTAACATGCCTCCTTTCTTTACATGAGTGCCTGCTGTTATGGTAATATGAATATCTTTTCTGTTCCTTCTGCAGTTTATTACGGTGTTGAAAACTCATTCTCTAGTTTATTTCCTCATGTTGTTCAGGTAAAAAGAAAAGGAAAAAGAATCGCATCTAGTTCATTTCTTATTTGTTTGATACAATACTAAGTTACTACCGGAACTCTGCAGTGGCTTTTGGGTTCCCATAACACACAAGTACTTCTTATTGTGTTCCTATTCTTAGTCACTCTGCTCTTGGCTGGATTCTTTGGGTACCATGCGCATCTTTGCTTGACCAATACAACCACAAATGAAGTAACTCCCTCTCAAATCTTTCCTTCAAGTCTCAAACTTGTAGTCCATCTTTTTAATTTGAATATATTATTTTGACACTGCAGACATTCAAATGGCAAGACTACATCAGCTGGAAGCGGAAGATAAACGAAGCCAAAGCCAGCGCTGCAGCCTTGAAAGCGAGTTTACAATCGATGAATGGGGAAGGGAAGGCTGTAAAGCAGAGCAAATGGCGGGCTTTCTTTCGCAAATCACCCCTACAATATGAGGAAGTCACTAAGAATAACATATATGATAAAGGAATCATCAAGAATCTACATGAGATTCTCTTTCCCTTATCGGAGAGACGGTCATTCCATTGCCAAAAGTACACATGAAGACAATATTCATACAATTCAAATTAGTCTGATCGCGTATACTGTTTTCAGCAATGTGTTATAGGTATCAAAACCATGAGATTAAGATCCTCTCTTCAATTCACTGTCTTGAATGTGATTTGTAGAGCTTGTAAATACCTATAAACTAGTACTCCTGTACATTCACTTCACTGGCACTAAAGACTTTACATTCATTCTCAGTAAAGAGGAAATAATGGTTATTTGCCAATATTTTTTTTATAAATTTTATTATCTTTTTATCCCTAGGGCCATTTTATTTGTCAAAATGGCCCTAGGTTGTCTAATCATCATTCAAGGTGTTGGATTGGATGTCGACTATGATTAAAAATAATATTTAAATAATTTTTGGAGTATTAATGAAAAAACATAACATTTTACAGTTAACCCCTTTTTTTAAGCACCGTAGAGCTATCCGTTTAACTCTAGAAAATACTTTGGGTTGCTCTCTAGAGCTAAACGATCTTTCACAAACGTTTCACCTCTAGAAATGGGATCTCTAGAGCTAAACGGCTTTTAAAAGGTCGTTTAGCTCCAAAGAGTGCTTTGGGTTACTCCCTAGAGCTAAACGATCTTTTCACACAAAGGTTTTAGCTCCACAAATGGGGTCTCTAGAGCTAAATGACCTTTTAAAAACCGTCTAGCTCTAAAGAGTGTATTGTGCTACTCATTGGAGCTAAACGACCTTTGAAAAGTCGCCAGAGATGGGGTCCTTGGAGCTAAACGTCTCTGGAGCTAAATGACCTTTCAACAGCCGTTTAGCTCTAAAAAGTGTGTTATCTCGCTCTCTAGAGATTGTCTTATCTTGGTTCCTATAACTAAATAGTCTTTTAAAGGCCGTTTAGCTCTAGAGAATGTCTTGGAGCTAAACAACATTTGAAAGACTATTTAGTTCCAAAGATGGTGTTTGAAAGACCTTTTTTTCATTCAAGAGCCATAGAAGAAATTGGTTTTTTTCATTTAAGCCCCCATAGAAAAAATTATTTTTTTTCATTTAAACATCTCAAAATTTTTAATTATATTTTAATCCTAATCAGTCAGCAACGTGGATGCTAACTAGGTAGCTCCAAGGCCATTTTGACAAATAAAATGATCTTGTTGATAAAATAATAGTAAAATTTATATAAAAAAAAATTCATTTGCAAATAGACCGAAACATAATTTGAAGTTACAGTGATTTCATGTTCCTTTACGACAGTCATATGTTTAAAAATGAGAGTGAAAAGTAGGGGTGCAATCGGTTTGGGTCAGTTTGGACGAATTTCCAAATCAAACCGGTATTTTTCGGTTTAAAAAAATAAAACCAAACCGGACCGAACAGTTTGAAAAATGAAACCAAACCAAACTGGTTCGGTTTGCGGTTCAGTTCGGTTTGAACCGCGGTTTGAAAAATAAATCATAATTGCATATCTATTCTCGCATCATATCTCCTTTTGGGTTAATTACATAAATGGTCTTTCAACTTTAGTCAGATTTCACTTTTGTCCCTCAACTTCATTTTGTAACAAAATCGCCCCAACTTTCCAAATGTAACAAAAAGGTCCCACCAGTCGGTTACCGGTTTTACAAAGCTGACGTGGCAGTTGCCTGCTGACTCACCATGCCACCCTGGACACCGACGTGGCAATAAATGGTGGATATTTCATATAATGGTCCCTCAACTTTTTCGTTATTTCACGGATAGTCCCCAAACTTTCAGTTATTGCATGAATGGTCCCTCATCTTAATATATGTTAAAAAAAATGCAGTTAACAAATTTACAATATTGTGATCACATTCCGATCAAAATAGCGGTGCAGTAAACATATTACACAACTACAAACAGATTTACAAATTCTTCTTATCATGATTTAGCCAAATTATTTACAAATTAAGGCATTTATATAAAATTAAGACATTTATGTAATGAAAATTCATATTCACATTTAACATTACACATTCACAACATAATGAAAATTCACATTACACATTTCACATAACTTAGCCAAAATGAAATTTCATATTAGACATAATGAAAATTCACATTTACATTTTACATAAAACATAATGAAAATTTACATTCACATTTTACATTAAACATAATGAAAATTCACATTACATTTTACATTCACATTTCAATCAAACCTAATCCTGCCTTGCACCATGGATTACTTTCACATTACAAAATAACTTCAACAACTGACAGGGCCTTGCTGCAAACAAAATAAGTTCAAATTCCGACAAAAAACCTAATCCTGCCTTGCAAACAAAATCTTTATATATATATATATATATATTACAAAGTTTTATGCAGCTACACAGAAAACCTAATCCCAAAATAAGTTCAAATTTTGATAAGTTGCTTCAAATTCTGAGTCTCTGACAGAGCCTTGCAAACAAAATAGCTACACAGAACCAGTCATTTTCTTCAAAAACTTAGGTAAGCCTCCTATATCTTCAAATTTCAAACTTGAATATGCCCTTCTTGCTATTGCAACCAATGAATCAGCACAAGTGTTCAATTTTCTTGGGCCTACTTGATCCTGCAAAACAAAATTTTCCCAAGTTAGTCAGTATAATAAAACCTAATCCTGCCTTGCAAAGTTTTGAAGAAGTAGCTACAATTTTCTCGGGCCTACATTACACAACTGCAATTGATGCTCAACTGCCCCAGCAAGGCTATGAAGAAGTAGGTGGAACTAACCCTCAACTAGAGCCCTGAAAAATTAAAACAACAGAGCCAGTTGTCACAACATGATTTTTTCCACATTAAATTATAAATCCAATAATTTTGGGGAGAGGGGTGACGAGAAGAGACAAGCACAGCGAGGCGGTGAGTGCCGCGAGACCAAGGTGCGATAAGTGTACAAAATTTTATTGGAGTTTGTCTGTAAGTTATAAAACAATAATTTGACAAAAGAAATCATAAGTTCGACAATGAAAATAAGTCTGAACAAATGTTTATCAGTTTGGTCACATTATAAAAAATAATCAGGTGATTTAGTGTTGTGGAATGATCAAAATAATTTAGAACCATTATAGTGATCATAAATTTGGATCAAAGGGGTCTAAACCAAACTTGTACTAGATCCAAGTCAGGTTTGGCTAAGCAAATAGGGTAAAAAAAAAAATTCTCCTAGAACTACATTCTTTTAGTAATTGCATAGTTGCATTTTCCAAGAAGTCTCAACAAAACCAAACCAACAGATAATATGGCGTTATCTCCAAATAATAACACATAAATCACATAGGGAACAATAGTACTCATCAATCCACATCACTTGAATATATAATCAAGTAGATATGGTTGTCTTTCACTCATCCAACACTCTTCTATTTAGACTTAACTACCAAGTTTTCGTATTTAAATGCATGTTATTGTTGGATTATTCGGTGTTCAAAACACGCAGCGGAAGGCGAAATAATCCAATGGAAGATCTATTTGCATTTAAAATTTATCTAACATGTTAAAGATCGGATCTAAAACATACCTTGGAAGCGAATTCCTTTTTCTCTCTAAACCTCTTCGATAATACGAAGACTCTATGCGTATCCACACCGAGACCAACCTTTGCTATCAACCCTTTGACAAAATGGAATCGATGGACAAATTGAAACAAATAGTTTTGACTCTCAAAACTCACTTGATGGATTGTATCTCCTCTCTCTTTTTGTGTGTCTTAACCCATATGCAAGCCTACATATATATAGGCATTTCCATGAGGCTTTTGGGCTTCCCAATACCTTTTGGGTTTCCCAAAACCATTAAGTGCATGTGGCTTTTGGTTTTCCCAAAACCCTTTGGTTTTCCCAAAGCCATTAAGTGCATGTGGCTTTTGGTTTTCCCAAAACCCTTTGGTCTTCTAAAGACCTTTTGGTTTTCCCAAAACCAACACATCCAACCATTATTCATTTTGTCCATTAATATTAATTATATTCTCTATGCTAGTAAAGAATATAATAATATTCCATTTAGACTAATTTATTTTATTTATTTGATAAATTAAATAATCTAATTTAATCATCAAATAATAAAACAATTAATCCTATAGCAAAGACTAGAACACTTTCGTTAGTGTGTGACCCCATAGGTTGATTACTAAGTAGGTAGTAAATTAGTCATACTACTTTACTAATTAAGGTTGGCGTCTAGCAACACTCCTTAACGACGGATAGCATGAAGTATACAATTACTCTCAAGAACCCGTTGAAGAATAATGTAATATTTTCCTTACGTCTATAAAGCTCGAGGTCAACCCCTAGAATATGGTTGAACTGTCAAATCCCAATAGGTTGCAACTATGTTTTATGTCAATTATAACCGACCAATGAATGACTTAAGAAACTCTTTTCTTCTTCATTCGTTTGCCACGCCAAGGTCTTAATTTGAGTCGTTATAAATAATGACAACATAGAGCTCAAACTCATTACCAAGAGTTGTGATTCCTTCTTGATCAATCATTAATTCTACAAGTATTTAATCATACCCAATATCCTTTCAACTATCATCCTAGGACAATAGGTGTCCAGAATCAAAGTATGATAAATAGCTTGTTAATTACTATGATGATCTCAGGTCAAAGAAACTATTATATCTCATTCTTTAAGAGAATATCCTATTGACAGTTTATGGTAATATTAACCATTAGGAATTCTCAATTGAGTCAGTTCAATGATCATATCTCCATATGCATCATCTATATATGTGATTTAGTCAATGAGATCAACTAATCTTTATCTTATAAAGACTGTCACACATATATTGATCTAACCGGATCACTAATATCCTATTCTTAATGATCATGTGATCAAGAACAATTTTAGATTAAATCATTTTAGACTTGACTCTCATTATTATGATCTTTATCATAATAACAAGTCTCTAAATTTAATCAAGGACTTTATCATATTAAACACTTAATATGATAACAAAAGTAAGGCAATGCCATATATTAATCAAACCATATTGTTTGAAATGTGTTCAAATTATTACATAAGAGATTGGGTCTAGGGCATATCAACTCTATCCCTAACAGTTATACCTTATACTAAAGACTCGGTGTTTCAATGTTTTAAAATCAGAATCACTTAAGTGATCCAATACCATTTGTGATATGCAGTTCCTTGGCCACTTGCTTATGCACAAGCATTCTGTAATATTAACATCAAGGAAAATCCAATTGCAATTGCCCTTTCTTCTGAATAAAAAATCTTCAGAGCAACATGAATACATTCATAATGAAAAAGCAAAATCTCTTTGTCAATAAACTAGAAGATCAATACTCTTTTGTTTATTATTAACCTGACTTTAATACTTAGCTATAGATCAAAGACTATCAAATAATGAGATGTCTAATTGACATTGAAAAATGGTTAGAGACTTAAGGTTATGAAACTATCACAAGCATAAATAGTTACTCTAATGGAATACAAAACCAGGCAAGAATACCCCTGACCGGAAATATCAACTAAATAAAGTGTACCAAATAACTATCACGAACAAGATCAGGACCTAACCAATGTAGCATTCATGCAAAGCCAATACAAATTATGTTGTATTTTTACCCATTTCATGAACAACTGACAATACTAATTCAGAAATGCAAAGAATTACATAAACAATGAAACAAAAGCAAACAAACACTACCTTTTAAATACTAACACCATATACTATATATATCAAATTGTGAACAATCCTCCAGAGCAAGCAAGTAAACAAATCATATTTTGCGGATATTATATAGAGATAACAAGGTATTAAGAAAACACATGGAAAATGACACTAATTTTGGAATTCGAAGAACCCTAACCCTGATTTTTTCCTTGATACCCTTCTTTGATTGCGAGGACCGGCTCAAT
Source organism: Dioscorea zingiberensis (assembly GCA_026586065.1). NCBI lineage: Eukaryota > Viridiplantae > Streptophyta > Magnoliopsida > Dioscoreales > Dioscoreaceae > Dioscorea > Dioscorea zingiberensis. The sequence continues at coordinate 50,122,556 of CM048821.1, read as the reverse complement.
AGCGGGGATCAGAACGTACCCCATCTTCTTGGGGCTCTGTACCTCGTCCTCCTTGAAATCATTGCTTGTGTAGCAATTGGTTAATAGGGTCTAAGCGAGGTAGACGATGGCGGCTGTCAGGGCACCGCAGCCGACGCCGAAAAGGAGGCCAAGGATGATGGCCATGATGTCACGAGCGCGCTCACAGAGGGATCCGAAGGGGAAGCCGGCTTCAGCAACGTCTGTGTGGAAGACGAGAGGGTTATCGAAGATAGAGCAATGGAAGAAGATAGTGCGGGAAAGGGTGGACTGTGGATCGGCGTGGAAGACATGGTATATAGTCAACAACGAGGTGTGGATTTGGAGAGAGGGGTGATCGGTGGTGGAGAGTGAGAGAGAAAGGGGCAAGGGATGACGCGAAGAGACGAGTATGACGAGGCGGTGAGTGCAGTGAGGCCAAGGTGAGATGCGCCTTATATTTAATTTTATATTAATGTCTTAATTTGTAAAAATTTTGGCCAAATCATGATAAGAAGAATTTGTAAATGTGTTTGTAGTTGTGTAATGTGTTCACCGTACCGTTATTTTGATTGGAATGTGATCACAATATTGTAAATGTGTTAACTGCATTTTTTTTTAACATATATAAAGATGAGGGACCATTCATGCAATAACTGAATGTTGGGAACCATCCGTGAAATATTGTAAAAGTTGAGGGACCATTATATGAAATATCCACCATTTGTTGCCACGTCAGCGTCCAGGGTGGCATGGTGAGTCAGCAGGCAACCGCCATGTCAGCTTTGTAAAACCGGCAACCGATTGGTGGGACCGTTTTGTTACGTTTGGAAAGTTGGGGGAAGATTTTATTACAAAATGAAGTTGAGAGACTAAAGTGAAATCTTGCGAAAGTTGAGGGACCATTTATGTAATTAACACCGAGAGTTTGAGATAAATTATAAACTTTTTATAATTATCCCTATGAGATGAATCTTGATACAATTCAATTTCAAATATCAAATCATTATCTCCTTTCATCTCATACCAATCCCTACAAGGTTAACCCAAGTCGGATGACATATGTTGGTTCAATCACATTTAAAAGTAGGAATATGCGGTCTGGTTTAAACCGCATTTATGAAATTTCAAACCGAACCAAACCGAATGTTAATCGATTTCAAACCAAACCAAACCAATTTATTTTCGGTTTCAACGGTTTGAAACCAACAGTTTCAGCGGATTTAGTTGGAGCAATTTGGGTTTTTTAGCGGTTTGGAGTTTGTGAAAAGCAATGAAACAACCGGTGTTAGGAACGCCGGCTTTAACTTCAGCCGTGGATTGGGTTTCCATTTGAAACATAACGAACGGCCAGGATCAACTGAAGTAAACTCTGAAGCCCCTGAGCTTTGCTCCCGACCCAGAAGAGCAATGGCTCTCCCGCTCTTCAGCCTCGCCCCTGATCTCATCGTCTCCAAGCTCTGCTTTGGTTTCTCTCTCTCTCTCTCTCTCTCTCTCTCTCGATTTCTATCTTTCATGATGTATCGAGAGGGAGGGAATTTGATTCTTGAATGTTTTTGGTTTCAGGAACTATGACGTTCGGAGAACAAAACTCTTATCCACAATCCGTTTGTCTTCTCAACCAGGCACTCGACGCTGGAATCAACTTCTTTGATAGCGCTGAGATGTCTGGTTATTCTCTCTTGGTTTATTTTTCTTTTATCCCACGATTTTTGTGTTGATTTGGATGTAAGTTGCTTGTCTTCCATTTACTGATCAGGTACCCGGTGCCCCAGCGTCGTGCTACGCATGGGAGGAGCGAGGAGTACGTCGGCCGATGGTTGAAAGAGCGCAGGGTACCACGCGACCATGTTGTTTTGGCCACCAAGGTCTTGACTTTTTGGTTTCTTCTTGGATTTCAGTCCGTGCTAGAATGCTTTCCCTTTTTAATTTATTTTATGTTTGTGTTTTTGCTTTTCTTTATGAAAGCTGTTAATTTTTTAGTTGATAACGTTTGTTTGTGTGGTATGATTTAAAAAAAAATGATTTTTGTAAACAAGTGGATGAAACCTCATGCCATTCACTTTATATCCTCTATTTTCCAACAGTTCAATCACATCCTAAGGGTGGGAAATCAGTTCATGTACAGGTTAGTGGGCCATCTGGCCAGATGACTTGGATTAGAGGAGGACCAATGTCTTTGGACACTGCTAATATCTTGGAGGCCATTGATAACAGGTCTAATTCTAGTTTTCTTTGAAATAGTTTTCCTTGTAGCCAAAGTTATTTTCAAGTTTCTGCAATAGTTTTAACATGTTGATCATTCCCTATTGATAAAAGAACCAGAACTCACTGTTATTTAACTGAAGTATCGATGTACTTGGCTGTAATAGAATTATGGAACCAAAATGCTCATATTTCCAATTAAGTAGCCATAAGAAACTAAATTTGACCTGGATGTTAGATTAATTATTTTCCAGACCTTGGATTCTTTGCCCTTGTACTCATTTTTTTTTCTCTTTATTTTCTGATTCCTTGCAGTTTAGTGAGGTTGCGGACTGATTACATTGATCTTTACCAGATCCACTGGCCTGACCGGTCTGTGTGAAATTCTCTTCTCCTTTAAATGAGACATCATAACCATTTACACCAATGCTTGTATTTATAAAATAGAACCTCATGTTCTAATTTTCCACCTTTCTTTATACTGAATGGTGCATTTAGTTATGTTCCTATGTTTGGAGAAACTGAATATGATCCAAGTCGTCAATACTCATCTGTTCCGATTGAAGAGCAACTTGATGCTTTAGGCAGAGCTGTTGATGCCGGTAAGGTGTGACATTTATAAGTCACTGCTATTATAGTTCTTTTTTTGTTGTGCTGATTCATTGATGTTGGGATATTTAATTCACTTCTAGATCAGATACATTGGCCTCAGTAATGAAACACCATATGGATTGATGAAGTTTCTTGAAGTTGCAAAGAATATTGCCCTAGGCCTTAAGGTTGTGTCTTTGCAAGTAAGTGCAAATTGCCTTTTATTGTAACAATTCTTAGATCTTTCCTGAATTTGTATTGTTGAGGGTACACCTTATTCCTTCCAGAACTCATACAACTTACTCTGCCGCACCTTTGATTTGGGATTAGCTGAATGCTGCCATCATGAGAGGTATTCTGTTAAGTTCATTTGCATTTATCTGCTTTTCAGTCCTTATGATGAGACAGAGGAGCTTATTGTTATGTGCACCTCAAAAGTGAGGAAGGAGAACCTTCATTTTCATTGATGAAAGTTGTCAAAAATGCTTTGAAAAGCTTACCGTATGGAGTTGGTACCCTTACTACAACAATCATAGAAGAACTTGTATATTATTTTTGAATAGCTGAATTAAAACTTCCATTTTCCCACTAGAGGATTCTTTAAAGCTTGCAAGTACAAGCTTTCCCTTCCTACTCATTAAATTTCCCTCTTTTCAGAAAGAATGTATAGGTTTGCCTTATTTTAAGTTACTGTTATTTTTGTTCTTTTATGTCATGGAACTACCTATTAAAAGGTGATACGAATACTTTTGTGCAACTAATCTCCTTTGCACTGGGAACTTCACAGAATCAACTTATTAGCTTATAGTCCAATGGCAATGGGAATACTTTCTGGGAAATACTTCTCCCCTGGAGGTGGTCCATCAGATGCACGGATGAATCTGTTACGAGGTTGAAGAAATGACCTGCATTCTGTTTCCTATTGTCTGGCTTGATGGGCATAATAGACCTCCTCTGAACTTATTTCTTCTTGTTCTTGCTTTTGCTTCATTAGGTATATATTCAGAAGGTGAATCTAGATATAATCTCTCAAATGCCATCTTAAAATCAGCCGTGCAGGTAAGCTGATCTTTTTAATCCTATCTCTCTCTAACAAGGTAACTAGAGTTATACTCACCTTGCTCTCAAGGAAAGAAGGGAGCATGTATGTTTCCCCTATGAATAGTTTCTAAATCCATGTACTTTTGGTATAAAAATCAGAACTCGAACAATAATCATTGGATTTGACATATGGTCAACTGATAAGCTGGTCTTGTAAATCTTCAGGCATATGTCAACATTGCTGTTAAGCATGCCCTTTCTCCAGCATCTCTTGCTATTGGTATGATGACCAGATCTCTTGTTTGCAATTGTTTGTTATGAATGCACATTTGTTTTAGTTTTTAAGAAACAGTTAAAAAAGTTATATTATTACGTCACGTAGTTCCATAGTGCCTGACTACATTGTGTGAATTTAAAGGTAGGTCATTATATGCTTCTATCAAGATTTACTCGATATGAAAAATCAACATGATATCCAGAAACCAGAACCTTTTTTTTCCTTAAACACTGATCCCTCATGTATTTCTTTGTTTGCAGCTTTTGTTTTGAGGCATCCTCTCCTTGCTAGTGCTGTTTTTGGAGCAACCAAACCATGGCAACTTAGCGAGGTTCTTGAAGCATCTCGGGTCAATCTCACAGAAGATATACTAGTAGAAGTCAATCAAGTTCATGCTACATACCCAAATCCTTGCCCCTGAGGAAACTTGTGGCCTCCTTTTCCAGGCTTCCTTTGTGGCATCAGGTTATTTGATTCATTGCTAATCTTTCATTTGATTCATGTTAATGCTAGTGGATCCATTAGATCATTTGGAAGGAATGTTTGTGAGGATAGATGCTTTATCTCTGGATAAGTTCAAGTTTTATCAGATTCATACCTCCTCGATGCTCGAAAGAAATTACAGCATATTCCCATGGTATGTTTTAACTTTTAACTGCTTATGAGTTATTGTTAAACTAACTAGAACAAATTTATTGCCTCTGAACAACATTAACATTCTGAAGTAAACTCCAAAAGACTGGGTTTTATCATCTTTACCTTTAATGTATCAGTATTTGTGGACTTACAGACTAGGTGCTCATCTTAGATTTACATTTCAGTAGCTGAACCTTCGGAGATTGCCTTGAATTTTGAAAGCAAAAAATTGTCAAGTAGCAAAAATTTATTTAACAAGAAAGGGGTAGCATGGGGGAACTTTAAACCGTTTTTAACTTGGATGTTTATGTGTATCAATCTATCCAGATTGTTCTTATAATTTTAGGATGGAAAGTGATTGATTTGAGCATATGATTTGGGTTGTATTTGAACCAGAAAAAACTATAGATTACAGAAACTATATTGATTGATTGATTTATTTATTTTTCTGCATCTACTGCATTGGTAGCATCAATCTAATCAATTTGTTTGTGATTTTGCCTCAAATTCGCCAAAAACTAAATCTTATCAGAGGTGTTGGATATTTACCAATTAAAGGATATTTTTTTTATAAATATGGACAAGTCATTAGAATCATGCCATAAACATGGTTCAAACCCTCAATCTCTCCTTATGAGAGAGAATGGCTTTACCAACTTTTTTGTGAAAGTTGAGTCAATTAAAGGATTATGTGCGGCTTTTAATCATGTCTCCAACTTTTTCATATGTTTTTCTTGTATTTGATTTATTATGCTTTTGTATCTTGAATATTTAATAAATATCTGGACTTATTTATAGAAGAGACTAAAATAATTATTGAAAGAAAAAAATTGTCATTTTTCAATCTATTCTATTTTTAAACTTTTTTTTTTAATCATAGAATAATTTTATTTGTAAAATGGCTCTGGAGCTGCTTGGTCAGCTGACTAAACACCAACTCGGATAGATATATGATTAAACTTTTGTTAAGGGGGCTATTGAAAAGAAAAATATAATTTTTTACACTTAAACCCATGTTCCCTCTCTTCCCAGTCCTTTGACGTCGAACCTCACAGCCCTCACAATAGCTCCGACGGCTGGCCTTTCTCTTCCGGCGTCTAATCTCTCAATTTCCTCTTCATAGGTCTATATGATTTTAATTGATTATTTTGGTCACACATACAAAGAATATTCATATTATATTTTTTTATTAAAATAATAATATATAATATCTTATAAATTATTGGGCAAATGAATTATAGGTCCCTGAAAATAGTATCCAGGGACCTCTCTTCTCACTATTTGTTACACCCCCCACCACACCTACTCTAAGGGCATCATGTGATAAAGCAAACAGTGTCAGGGATCAATAATTAATTAATTATCCTTAAATTATAAGATATTAAAATAATATTCTATATATTATTATAAACAAGATATGTAGATGTTTAAATTAGTACCTATATAAACTTTATTTGTTACTATTAGTACCTATACAAACTTTTAAATAGAAAATTGTTCAACCTTCATTTAAATTAAATTTAGATTAACCCTGATTTTAGTGTAGCATTTGAATCAAACATTGATCGGTTTTCTCCACTGTTGTAGTATATTGGAATTTGATCATTTATTTTTTTTTATGAACTTTTTTTTGTAAATGACAGTACTTGCAATCCCCTAAGTTAAAAGAACAACCAAACAATGAGGAAGAGCTACAGAGCTCAAAATGCATGCAATTCATGCTGCCAATCTGTTTGATATGAACAAAATATTGAAAAAATAGTTATGAAAGAAGAAAAAAATTTCTTCATTGAAACCGAATGAAAGTATCATCTCTCAATCCAATACAACAAATGATCCGCAAAACAAAGTTAATTTAGTGTACATACAGAGAGAAAATCATCCATGACTGAGTCAGCTATTTACAATAATGGAAAGAATGCGGACAAAGCAATAATCCAATGAGTATATCTTTGGAGAATAAATCCAAAGTTCACATCCATAGAGCTGCCGACAATCTTATAAGATAATATTTTACACAGAGTACATCAAGAGTTCACGATTTTCAGTCTTTAACAGTAAGCCAAGAAAACAGAAGAAAATATTTTAGAACACAAGCAAACTGAGTCATATATGTCCATGGAAAACATAAGAAAACAGAATACAAAGGTACCAAAAACAGAGTTATTCATCAAGCATGCAAGAAAAAAGAAAGCCTCATTCCTAGTTGAAACCATGCGCACCTTTGCCTTGATTGTGGAGTGATCCTCCCGCCCAAATCTTTCTAAGTTCTTCATTTTTTCCATAGAAGGATCTAGCTCTAACATCGTCTGCCATCAAATAATCATAGGCCTTACCTATGTCACGTTTAGAGTAACCATATTCCTTTAACTAAATGCACTTTGCAAAAAGCTCCCGTGCAAAGCTTAATGAACGGCTACACCTGATCATAAGAAATGCTTCTTTAATTGTGGAAGCCAATTCTAAAATTGCTATAGACTCTGGACTTGGTTTGCGCTTTCTTTTTCCTTTCTTTGCCGGTGTGTAGGAGTTGCTATTTCAAATTGTGAACTTTCAGACTGGTTATGCATGTTCAGTGGTGCATTAACATGATCATCTGTCTCCTCAAATGACATATCATCCAAATGTTGAGTACGAGGAAATGATTGTGAACCCACATAATCCATTTCTATGCCAATAGGATCTTCAAATTGCTGACAATTGCTGACAAAATGTTGCATAGTAGAGAATATCAAGCCAAACATTTACTCGTCCAGATCAAACTATTTCTTATGGGAATAAACACAAATCTTCTGTGGTTAATGACTTACAGATGAAGCCAATAATGACAAACCACTTCTCGGATGAACAACCTACAAAATAAGGAGGCAAGCAAGTCAGCACCAAAATCTGATTGCAAAACTGTAAACTTGATGGCAATTGTAGAGGAATTGATTAGTAGAGCACAGATGTAAAACAAAACATTTAGCAATTTACAATCAATGATATTGGCTTTCACACTTGTAGCAAGGGTATCAACATCAATAACTGCAAGGTTTTTCGTGAATGAATCTTGATCTCAGAGGAAAAAACCTCAAAAACCTTATTCTGGCTATGCAACTCTTACCAAAAGTAGGCAATGGGGTTTTTTAAATCTAGTTTTAAATCCCAATAAAGTAATCCCATTCAATATAATTATGTTGTGATGTTCTTTTCAGATGACTAGAAAAAACTCCAACCAATTTTTTTTGGATATTCAAGAAGCTCATAAGCAAATAAATTTTGTTCAAGAGATCTAAGAATTTCAATATGAAGAGGATGCGTATAGATATGGTTGGACAAACAACAAAAGATTCATGGTCATTTCACCAAACAATTCAATAACACTTGCCAGTTTCTAATATTGAAGCTCATTCCAGTGGCATTATTATTTAGAACTAGGTGTAATACCCTAAATGGTCCCTGTGGTTTACTGAAAATGCCTCTTTAGTCCCTCTATTATTTTTTGTCCGCAAGAGATCCCTCTATTTTTTGTTTTGGAAAAAAAGTCCCTTCTCCTAACATCCGTTAGTTTTTTCATCCAGATAGCTGACGTGGCTTTCTTTATTAATAAAAAAATACTAAAATATTTTATGACAATTTTAATCTTTGTTTAAGATATTAAACCACATAAACAACATAATTAATAACTAATTAAATAAATCCAAATCCTAATTAACTAAACCTCCTATCTCTCTCCCTCCCCCGCCGCCCACCTCCTCTGCCCCTCTTCCTCTCTCTCCTTCCCCCCTGCTGGAGACCACCATGAAGTGGGGATTGGATAGGAATCAGGCAGCGGAGTTCCTCGTTGTATTTGCCGAGGTGCAAGACCTCGCGCATCACCATGCCGAATGGTGGAGAGCGCATGTTGGCCAAGTAAGCGTCGTCGTCCAGACTTGTCTTCCTGCGCGCTTTGTTGGCTCACCCGATCGAGTTTTTGGACTCTTTTCATGGAGAGTTCTATTGTTCTTTAAGTTTTTGTAGATTTGGAGGTGATGATTATTCAATGGATTTAAAGTTTTAAAACTTTAGATTTATGTGTTGCTTATTTCAATGGATTTGTATATATATAAGAACAGATTGCTAACTTGTCCAACAAGTGTTTCACGAAGAAAGCAATTAATAGTGATTACACGGTTGGTAGGTTGAAGAAATTTGAGAATCACAAGAAGGGGGCAACGGGGGAGAGCGAGAGAAAGAGGGCGGAGGGAAAGGAGGAGATGGGCGGCGGGGGAGGGAGAGAGAGGGGATAAGGTTAGGGTTTAGTTAATTAGGATTTGGATTTATTTAATTAGTTATTTATTATGTTGTTTAGTATCATAAATGTGGTTTAATATCTTAAACAGAGATTAAAAATTTCATGAAATATTTTAATATTTTTATTAATAAAAAAAGCCACTCCGGATGGAAAAACTCACAGACGTTAGGGGGGACTTCTAAGGGGGACTTCTTTTTCCCAAAACAAAAAATAGAGGGATCTCTTGCGGGCAAAAAATAATAGAGGGACTAAAAGGGCATTTTCAGTAAACCACAAGGACCATTTAGGGCATTACACCTTAGAACTACAAAGCTATAAAGCTGCACTAGAAAGAAATTTTGAAAAAGGATCGGTATAACTAACCTCCTCCCCTTTGATGAAATTTCTCCTGAAGCTTATACTTCTCGGACAATTTAAAGAACCACAGGTAGCATGCTGAATCAGAAAGAACAAAGAAAAAAAGGATTATTGACAAAACAGTTTGAATAAACAGTAACAACAACGAGATTCTGCTTCCTCAAGAACAAAATAGAGAGCATGCAACATTAAGGAAAAAAACTTAATGAAAACTTTAGGGTAATTAATGAAAAATCATAATCTGAGAACCACCCAGCACACCCATGTCTATCCACCCATGTCTATCCAAAAGCTTGCATAATGGGCAAATGTTGTTGTTATAAAGAGGGAATCATATTGATCAAATGGACATTACACCACTATCTAATAACAAAAGAGTGAAAACATACATCACAAAAGCATTAAAGTAGTACAAATAGAACTTTCAAGTGTCACAAGGCAAGTAACTTCAGTCATGCACAACAAAGAACAACAAATATAAGAAAAGAATTAACCATTATTCCCTAATATGACCAAAAATATTATATAATTTTCTTCATTTTCCATTCATCATTTTTTCCCTTTCTACTCTCCCTTAAAGACTCGAGAACAATAATGCTAGATTCATATAATCACAATGGCAAGAACAAAGGAAATGAAAATGATCGAAAAACAATGAAAAACAATAGAAAAAAGCTTCAAAGAAACAACTTGAATGGATGTTCTATATATCAAAGAACCAATTGAGCTATCAAATTACGACCTGAACCCTTCACCAATCTTTGAGAAAACAACCTAACCACTACCGAAAAAAAGACCAAATCCAATCAAAATGTAGGAAAACAAAGAACAACCATCGGAGCAAAGAGGACCAAAGGCGAAGCCTTTATACCAATTTACAGATAAGTCATAATCATGGACGAGATAATTCCAAAAATTCAAAAAAAGACACTAAAGATGTGATTTCTCTCGACATAAATTTCATGAAAAGTGAAGATTAAAACTCTTTGGTTTCTCGAATTACCTCACGATCATGAAGCGGCAATGCCACCAACAAGAGAAATTGGGGGAAGAACAAGAGGAAAGCGGTGCAACCTAGGGCTTGGGAAAAAGAACGGCGCGACCTCAGGCTCGGGAAGAAGAAGAGAAGAATGGAGCTCGGGATGTGATGACCCCGTTCAGAGTTACATTGCTCTCACATGCACAGCACGTGAGAGTAAACTCAAATCCCAAGATTTCAACTTACACCTGAGTTGGGCGTAAGTCGAAATCCTCCATTTGTTATATTTCAAAATACATTGGATTTTGAAGTCCATCCAACTAAACAACAACTTTTGAAAACCATGTATTCAGAGTTACATGTCACTCAAAATTCACCCAACCAAACACTACCTAAGTATCATATCTATTGCAGGGAATTTTATTAGTTAGCTATTGTCCAGCTATGTTCCACAACATCACACACCCTCCTGTTGTACTCTCACTTGCTCTCACTAAACATGAGCGGCTTCTGAATTTGCAGGTGAGTTTGGATTTGGACCACAGAGCAATGACTGCATTGATGAAAATAGTTAACAAACAACAAAAGTAATTTAGACAAATGTCCATTATTGACATCTCCATCTGAACAAAGTATTTTGCCCTCTAGCTAGAAGAATGATCTTAAATAAACTGTGCATATTAGAATGCTTATTTGCTTATTTAATTCATTGATTCATATGCTCACTTCTGTCTATATATATAACACACACATGTACCTATATTACTAAAGAGAAGTGGAGATAGTTTTTAGAATTCTCATTTTGAAAAAAAAAAATCTATAAAATAAAATCCCCATCACTTAAAGCACATTCTCTCTATTGTCAATTACGTCAATTACACAATTCTCAAAAACTTAATAAACTAATAAATACTTCAGAATCAGCCTAAAATAATCTATTTTCATTTGCTCAAAATTCATCAAATGAGTTTGTTTATATTTCAAATTTGGTTGCATGATACAAAACACCATACTTTATAGCATCCTTCTCAAGGGAAGGATGGTTTCAATTGATTCATATTCATTAAACTAAGTAGGACTCCCACCTTGCATACACATCAAAAGATTCACAACAATGCTACAGAGGAATGCAAACATCAACCATACAGTTTTAAAGTATTGTTTCCACATAAAATGATTCAACCGATAGAAAACCATGCTTATAATTACATCAAACAAATTCACCTGGCCAATATGAACTCTCATCAACACTTTTCTCCTGTGGTGTCTTTCATGCTAAATTGAGTTGATTACCAGGTTTGAAGATAAAATGTTCAGCAATTTGAGCAGACTCGATAAAACAACTTGAAGGTGAGAAAACAAAAATCTAAAAATACAGATCTATTGGAATGATTAGAATGACTCCCAACTCCTCAAAACATTGTCATTTTGATCAATAATGGAGCAATACATGGAGAACTTACTTGGATGAAAGGGAGAAGGAGATCTGTGGAGAGATCGCCAGTGGATGTTAGGGAGGAGGAAAGGGAGAGATTAGGGTTCGCTCTTAGAGAGAAGGACTGGGTGCAGAGGAGCATTAATGGTTTCTCTCACTTTCCTCGCAATTTATTTTTTAAAATTTTATTATTAAATTCTCACGTTTACTGTAAAATCTAAAATCTATATATTTCATATCTAATAATTTTGTCAATAATTTAATTTTAGTATTTTTTAAATTAAAAAACATTTTGTATATAAAATTAAGGGTAAACAACTATCATACCAAAAAAAAAAGGAGGCGAGGCAATAACAACTAAAAGGCACAATCAAGTATAGAAAGTGTTCAGGTAAATTTTATTTTTTTGGGGGGGGGTGGGGGTTTACTGAACTATGTACAGATTTCATTTTAGTTATAGAACTTCAATTTGTTTCAAACGGTCACTGAACTTCAATTTGTGTTCAGTGGGCAGTCACCTAAGGGATTCCGGCGCCCATTTACGATGTGGACGCCGGAGAAGCCACGTCACAGCTCCACAGCAGCATCATCTTCCTCATTCCTTTGTCGATGAAGCTTGATCCTCTTTGAGCCGGTAGTCACGGCAACACTTGGAGCATAGGTTGAGCATTCCCAGGCTTTCGAAGAACCCACAGTTGTTAGCAAATAGATGGTGCCCTTCCTGGCATCTCTGCTCCTCCGCCATTCCTCTTCTCAGATCGATCTCTGCAACGAAACCTAGGCTCGCATGAGATTCAATACAAGCTCAATATATCTAATACAATATGTATTCTCCAAGTAGAGTAAAGATTAGAAAATTGAAAACCAATTCTAGAAGCTTGGTACTAATTAAGCAATTGATTTAAATCCGGATCCATAAAAACAAAAAGATAAAAAAATGATTTAAAAAAAAGGATTCAAATTACTGATTAACAAGGAGTTGGAGATGAAGGGGCATTGTTATGGTTTGATCTCGCTCTTGCTCCTGGAGAAGGATGCAAAGAAGCCTTCTGAGGACCAAAGATGGAGGATTTCATCAAATAAATCATGAATTTTTCATCGGAGAAGACACAAGAAAAGGCGTCTTTTAGGAGTGATGAAGATGATGCTGATGTGGAGCGGTGACGTGGCTTCTCCAGCGTCCACGTCAGTAAATGGGCGTTGGAATCCCTTAGGTGACTGCCCGCTAAACACAAATTGAAGTTCAATGACTGTCTTGAAACAAATTAAAGTTCGGTAACTAAAATGAAATCCGTACATAGTTTAATGACCCCCAAAAAATTTACCCAAAAGTGTTCTAATGGAAGAGTTTGATCCAGAGTGAAAACCTATCTTGAGAAACTTTTATGCTTTCCCCCAATACTACTAAATATTTCATATGCCCACACTAGCTTGTAAAACAACTTAATTATTACATAATTCTTCAATTTTAAGTTCTACTTTTAATTATTGTTAGTTGCTTAAAGGCTTTCACTCCCCGAACTCGGCCCGGGTACCAGGCACGTAACAGACGCCACGTCCTTATGAGGTTGCCCCATAAGCACGCAAGGCACAAAATCATAAACAAATAAATAATATAGGATTAAAAATATATTCAATGGAAATAAATGCAAAAATTATAAAATCCTACACAATATCAGGAGTCCTACTACAGGGTCATAATCTCACTCAGAATGAAATGTGAGGTCCATAAACCTCGGCTCAAATACCCAAAAGTTAGGCTTGTCACGCGGAATGCCCTGCTAGGTCATACTCCTAGCTACTCATCGTAATCTGTAGTGGGAAGAGATCAAGGGTAGTGAGCTAGAAAGCTCAGTAAGCACCCACTAGGAAAACATGTGGCATCCTGCCAAAAGCTTTTATGTAGAGTAAAAACGTTAATTGTTCAAAAAGTAGGAAAACATAACGGAAAGAAATGCTCTAGAATAGTACTACATAGGGTTTTCTACTTTGTAAACATCTTTCTAAACGTATTAAGTATACCATTTGCTATTTATGAATCATCAGATACAGAAGACAGGAAGCGAAATACCAAGTCAGGGTAAATATCAGGAGAAAGGGTCACAAATAAAATGCAACTAGATCAAGCAAACATCACGGAATATCAGGAACAAAATCATGCAGGTCAACTCTCTGGCTATAATGTGCACATATCGTGCGTGAGAGTCAAGAAACAGGAGTACCACGGCCGCAACCAGATCATTGGCAGAAGCCGAAGTCGACCGTAGTCACGGAGGACACACATGTCCGGTAGCGCTACTAATTAGGGGGAATGTGTCGACATGGCCAAGGTATCCTCCCCACTAGCAGGATAACAGGACAGGAAAGAGCCAGGTCGAGAGATGAATAAAAATCAGAATATAAAACACCCAGAAATGACACATGTCGACCAGGCTAGCTCGCATGCTTACGTGTTTTCACGGCTATGGGCCGACTCTCGGGTGGATATGGTCAACAGGCATAATACATATCGAAATGTAAATTTAGGGAATCTCGACATGGATCAAATTAGATAATAACACAGGATACCAGAAAATCATGCATTAGGAAATCAGAGTGAAACTCAATTCAAGAAGTTCAAGTATGCATGACTTTTGTACAGAAAATAATCCAATTTAAAATGGTGAATATTTAATTTCATAAAAAATATAGTATTTATTTATAAAAATATTCGTAGTGGGGGTTTATCCTACGGTAATATTTACTGTATTCTAGAAATAGCCAGATTAGAGTTTTACTCCTCTCCCCTTCCCCCAGTCGTGACTCAGTGCTCTATAAGCAAATCTATAAGATATATTACGAGCTCGGTATCCAACCGTACACATGTATATGTAATTACTAGCATGGCTAAGTTTTTATGTATTATTATATTTGCTTTACACCAACTGTATATTTTCATTAGTGTTCATACATAATAAGCTACTTAGCCAAGCTAATTATCAAGTGTGTGTAACACACTCCACTAAAATAAGGATCCTACCAGCCTATACATGTGTACTATTAAGCATTCATATACTCAACTCACAGCTAACCTAATTGCTTAATAAAACATGTATCATCTCAGCCTTGTCTCATGGCTACAGCGCAAATTACACATATTCATGCACATGGACCATCAAGGAACCAAGTCGACATGAGCTGACCAACTGCTAATCTCTAACCCATTACTACCCCGATTAACAATTAAAGCTTATAACAGGCCATTGAGGCATATAGCATGGATGAAACCCAGGTTAATGCACCCTCATGTGACCACATTGCCAAGTTGTTGATCTCACAATAAATATACCTTGCAGGCTACTCATGCACTAAAGATTTAATGGGTGTTCATGCATTTTATCTGGTGCTTAGTGTTGAGTGTACCCGGTTATAGCTAAATTAATGTAATCTCATAGCATGACAATCATAGCTCTTTTATCAGTTGGTTTATCCCTGGGATTAGTTGATTGCACACTTGGTTTATTGCTTAATTAATCTAGGTGCAGGCTTACCACCAAATCTTCACTTCATATAAGCCACATATCCCCCTTCTTTACTGTTAACTGGGTTATGCTTAATAGGTTTGGAGCTCAGTTAACAAGGTCTCAGTAAGTATAAACACGACATATACCAACTAAGGATAAATTCAAATGGATTATAGCCTCTATGACCTACAACACTACATACATCTTATTTAGCTGATTAATTATCCACAGGTTTAACCTAAATACTAACCTTAATTAAAAATTCAAACCTTGGCCACTATTGTCTACAGCTACAGACTTGTAGTTTGAGCCTCCCTTGATACAAGCCATCAATATTACTACATAGCCTTATTTCACAAACCTATATATAGTAAGGCTCTATACATCCCAACATCAATTTACTAACATTAACCAAGCATGTAGAACACTTGCTGCTAGACTGGGATGTATCCAGAAACACCATGAACTCCTCTAATCCCCTCAACGGACAGTCTTAACAACATCTTAATTCAACTAAACAGAACTGATAGAGATGATAGAAGTCAAGATTTTACTTCCACTACTTAATCAATGGTTGAATGAAGGAATAAAAACATCACCTAAGAATGCAGAGCAACAGGCATCTTGCATGCCTTCCTAATCATCCTTTACGTGAGTCGTATGAAATCAAATGAGCATGGTCCTCATAAGAAGCAAGACACAGCAGGTATATAAAACACTTGAATCTAATTTTCAAACACCACATAGACTATGAATACCTTATTCTTCTTTCAACTGTTGTATCCCATCTATTTCTAATGCAACAGCTCCTGATCTTCAATTCCAACAGCCTGTGTAGCAGGTTTTCACTGATTAAGGAAAATCAGGAATTAATGGATCTAAAATCCAGCCTCGCAACTATTTGGGCCCAGAGAAGGCCATATTGGGCCAGGCTACTTATACTTGAAATAGTTGGAGGTGGATGGAAAGGATAATCCTGATTAATTAATAAAGAAAATCATTAAGTGTTAGTTAATCTTGATTAACTAAGAGGGAGATACATGACAAAGTTAGAGTCCCGGTAAAGTTGATCTTGGTCAAAAGTCGAAAATATGGATCTCTGTGGGGCTAGTACAGACGACCCGTGAAGTTACAGTGTGTCGGTGACTCACTGATAGGAAGTAAAGAATGAATTAATTAATAAATAAATAAAATAATAAATCATGATAATATAGTCCGAAGAAAACGGATCTGGTCGGGTTAAAGTTATCACCCGTGATCCTATAGCATTTGATTAAAATATTATTACTTTTTAAAAATACTTTAGGTCTTATAATAGAATGTGTGAGAGAGAGAGATGAAAGCCCTCAATTGATCTCCCTCGTTCTCATCTCCATCCTTCACGACCACCATCTCTTTCTTTTCTCCTTTACTTGCGCCCCACTCTCCGCCGACCGGTGAGCCTCACCAACGCCTTGCTAATCTCCGCCGCCATCAACCCTGAGGCCGCGCCTGAACTCCGCCCCGATTAGAGCTGCGCCGTCGCCGGTCTGTATCTCTACCCACGTAGCCGCCAGTCCTCACCTCTGCAGCGCCACCCTGGCCGCAGAACCTCCCCCTTCCACATGTCGGCGAACCTTCGAGCTCCCCTTTCCAACGAGCCTGAGTCCTCTGTGCGGCCAGCTTACAACTGCGCGACTCCGGCCTCCACCTGCAGCTCACCCGCATTGCGCCGCGCCGCTGTCTTCCTCATCCCCACCACGGTTAGTATGGTGGGATGAGAAATTTGGGGAACTGATGGTAATGGTAATTAGGGTTTTGAATTGAGGAATTTCGGACTGATTTGTATGAATTAGGGGTTGTTCTAACTGTAGGACAGTGGGCAAATTATCAACCAATAAATGTTTGAATGGAAGGACTAATTAAATCCAATGTTTGTATGAGTAAATTAGAATTGTTTATGAATGTTTGTATAATTTTGGAGCCCTCTAAATATAGGAGGTGCTGCCGAATTTTTGTGGAGAATTTTAAGTATTAATGTTTGATTAATCTTCCATGATTATGTATAGCATTTAATCACTTTTAAGGAGCATATTAGAAGCCTTTAAATTAAGCTAAGGATGAAGAGAGTTAAGTTTTCTACTTTAGCAATTCCGTATTTTTCAGCCTTTTTGAAACATGAAGTACATGTTAAGAGAAAGCATGCTCTACTTAATTTAATGTCTTACTATACTCTTTCGAGGCCAAGTTAGAGTATAAAGTAAGAATACAATTTTCGTATTCCTAAATTTTCATATTTCGGTTATCAGGAAAAGAAAAAGACAAAGGCAAAGGCAAATCAGCCGTTGTCAAAGGACCCAGCTGTTTATATCAAAAATAAATAAATAAATAAATGTCTCAAGGGCCAAAAAAGAAATATTTCATGGCTCTAAATTTAAATGAAATATTTTTTTTGAAATCAAAATATTTCAAAATAAAAAAAATATATCCTGTCATATTTTAAGATAGCCCGAGAAAACAAGCCTCGAGGCGATCTTAAATCCCAAAATTGCCCCTGAGAACATATCTCGAGGCAACCTCAAATTCGAAAATTGCCCCCGAGAATACATATCTCGAGGCAAACTCAAATCTCATGATAGCCCGAACATGTATCCCGAGGCAATCCTAAATAGCCGGAGAACATATCTCGAGGCAATGAAATTTCACATGCCGAGGATGCATATCCCAAGGTGGCTCAAAAATGCTGATCCCGAGGTAATATTGTTTAATTAATTAATTAACTAATAAAAAGGGGAAGAGATAATGCCAAATCAAAAAAAGGGGAGATAAAATCAAAATTAAAAAAAGTTGGGATAAAAACAAATCGTGTTGGGAAGAGTTTTTTTTTTAAAAAAAATCAAAATCAAAACAGAAAACAACAAAATCAAAACAAAAAAGCAGGTAAAAAGCTAGAGGGAGGAGATAAAAGGGGATTAGAGAAATCAAAAAAAGAGGAAGAGAAAGAAGAAAATCAAAAGAGAGAAAGGAAGAAGAAGAAGGAGAAGGAGAAAAAAAAAATCAGAAGGTAGTCTTCTTCCCCATGGAGCTTCCACCTCCTCCATGGCCGCTACCCCCTCGTCAGCCACCGGCCTCGGCCTACTCACCGCAAAGACTAGCCTTGCTCCCTCACTCCCCCAAAGACCCAGAACTCACTACACAGATGCCTCCACTCCTCAGACGCCCCAGCCAAATTTCACCGACGCCAGATCTAAGCTTCTCAGAATACAAGATAATCAGTAGCTAGCTTTAAGCGCTAGCTAGCGCCAAGACAAAGAAGAATAAGGCCGAAGTGCATACAAGACGCTAGCTATGGGCTGCCAAATTGAAAGCAGCGATAGCAGCCGCCAAGCAGCCAAGACATCAAGGCTAACACGCTAGACAAATACAGCGCAGCTAGCAAATACAAGACAAAGAATGCGGTATACAAGCCAAGACAAGAAGAAGACGCTAGCCAAGAGTAACGCTAAGACAAGAAGAAGCGAAGTAGCTGGCCATACCAAGTCCAAAGATACACCTACCAAATGGCTCCAAGAAGAAGTATGGCAGCCCTTAGCCTACACAGCCTAAGTCCACTATACACAAACACGACGCCAAATAGGTCTGGCAGAAGAATACAAGAACCAACAAGTAGTACATTACAAGAATAGTGCGCAGCCAAGCGCATTACAACTAAGCATACATAGCCAACGCTACAAGACTTTCAAAGCACAACACAGATGCACAAAGAGCCTCACAGACGCACAACGCCGGGCACAAAGAGCTCCAATTCGCACACAACGCTTAAGCCTGCATAGCGCGCATTAACGTGCTCCAAATAAGCAACTCGCTAGCAAGCAAATAAGATAGCCGCTTAACCGCGAAAGCGTATCAAAGTGTTTGCCTCTTATCTTTGGCAAGGAAAAGCATAGGCTATACAATAGCCTCCTTGTTGCCCTGATCGCCGGCAAACAAAGCATAGACTATATAATGGTCTCCATGCTGCCCTTATCGCTGGCAAAGAAAGTAAAGATTATATAATAATTTCCCTACTGTCCATTGTCGCCAAAGACAAGGCAAATAATGAAAATGAAGGAGTAGCAGCTTCACAAAAAAGGATGGGAAGTCACAGTTTGAAATCTACTGCCGAAGCCAAATTTCTGCAGTTCTGCCGGCTTGACCACCCTTCATTCAAACGACAATAACTTGTGATAGGAAACTCTGATTAAAGCGAAATTTGTGGCATTGGAGACTAGACTTCTAGAGCTTTCCAACGATGTATGGCACAGTTCCTATCAGTGGCCCAGTTGGTACAGTTTTTGATGAAAATTAGACCAATTCCTGCAGTTTTGCCTGTCTGACTACCATCTATTCAAACGCTGATAACTTTTGATAGAAATTTTTGATCGAGATGAAATTCGCGCATCAGGAACTAGACATCCAGGGCTTTCTACCCATATAGGTGTGGCCCATATTGATCGTCCATTTGGTACGGATTTCAGTCACAAGGCAGGGCTGCCATAAATTTATGGGCTGTTGGCGACCACGATGCGACAATACTACAACATGAATTCAAAGGGGATGGCGAGGCGGAAGGCGGCATTCCTAAATAATAAAATAAATAAACAAATTAAGCAAATGAACAAATAAATGATATGTATGAACATCTCATAATGATATCCATATGTAATGAAAGTTATGATGAATAAAAATCATTTTTCATATTGTGTTATTCATTGCTTCTCTACTAGTACTTTTGCCCTTAATCGGAGGTTCCCATGATATTGTATGGGGTAATTAATAATAGAGGCTTGCCTCTATTAGAAATGAAAGAACCCATAAACTAAAAAAATATGATATTTGTGATTCGATATGTCGCCTAGTGTCTCTTCACAGACACGATGCCAGGCGCGTATTTTCGATCTCACAAATTCTGGCACGCCCGGTGGGGACAATATTCCTCCTCCCATCTTTGAGGCAAAAGTACAAGTAGAGACATCATTTTTTATATCCTGTAAAAGAAAACTAACGTTGTTGATTTTCTTATTGCAGAAGAAATGGCATTCAAAAGTTCAACTGCACCAGGAAGCCCGAAGCTCACCATATTCCTCGGGGAAGGAGCTGAGGTTCAACTGCCGAACTGCACCTTCAACACCGGAGCTGCCAGAGCTGAACTAAGATTTGGCATGATCCTGGATTCCGTGCAATTCGTGAAGAGGCCCTCACCTTTGCTGGAGAATTTGACTATCCCGCGGCTTCCATCCAGAGGTCGTCATCCTAATGTGATCGTCCCTGCAACCGGTGAAGACGTTGTTGCTGAAGAACCACAGAGGATATCTGCTTTCAAGAGGCTATCCCACCCCAAAAGGGTAGTCTCTCTGGATGATGAAGATGATGAACCCGCCTTCATTGTTACCACAAAAGGTCGGGAGAGTGGGATCTTCCAATCATCTGATGAGGATGCCCCAAAAAGGAGTGTATTCTCAATGCTCACGCCAAGGAAGACCAAAACTCCAAAGAAGAAGCTGGATTTTATGTCATTCCAAGGACACAAGACTAATCAAATGGGTTCTTTCAACAACTCATTTGAACCACTTAAAATGGTAAAGAAGAACGCAACCACTGCAGATCTGCGTGTCCAGCTGAACGAAAACAAAAGTGGTAGACCTCCGAAGTCCTACCACAAGGAGTCCTTCAGCCAAAATCTCTACAAGACCTACGCAGCATCAAAGAAGTTGCGATCAGAGAAAATGACACCAAGAGAATTTTACCAGAAGAAGAAGCAGTTAGTATCAAAGGCACTCAAGATGGTTTTTGATCGGATAGCTTCTGCACAGAATCAAGCCAAGACCTCCCACTCGAAGTTTCAGTGGAGGAGAGAGATGAAGGATGAAGAAATGTCTGATATAGAAATACACACTGTCCGAATGGTTACTGAAACCCGAGGAGATCCAGCACCCGAACCAGAACAACCAGGGGTGTTCACAAGATCTAGTAGGAGGGCCACAGACTCACACAGTGGGGTTGGAGATGAAGGTTCAAGCCAGATGCCACATGAGGGTCAGAGAACAGGGAGCCTTCCAGTATTTCACATGCCAACGAATTACAAGGAAGCAGACCCCCAAATGAAGAAGCGGAGGAAGAACCTGCCTTTGTTTATAATGGAGATGACATTACAAGGAGAGTCCAGCAGATGGAGAGACTCCGGCAAATGGAAAATTGGGAAGCTGAATATCAATGGCTTAACGAAAACATGACAGTTATGATGGAGTCAATGGTAAAAATGCAAAGACAAATGGCTGCCTTAATGGAAAGTCAAAAAGCACAAAGGCCGAAAAGTCCAAACCCACAACCAAGAGAAACCCCTAGGCCAGTAGAGCAAGGGAGAACCTCTCCACAACCAAGAGAAGTTCCTGGGCCAGGAGAGCAAGAGGGAACTTCATATGTACCTATAAGAGAAATCCCTAGGCCAAGAGAGTAAGAGGGAACCTCATATGCTCCTATTCCAGAGCAGCCGGTTGCAATGACTCGAGAGGAGATACAACAGCTAGTGGCAACTGAATTGAGTCAAGCTAAAGGGAAGGAGATAAAGATTGATGGAGATAAACCTTATCCCAGCTATCATGACCTGGTACCCTATCCCAAAGGATATAATGTACCTAAATTTAAGCAGTTTACTGGGATTGGCAACCCTGATCAACACTTGGCTCACTTCGTGATGGCCTGTGGAGACACAAGTGCAAAGCCTTCACTCCTTCTCAGGCAGTTTTCTGCAAGTCTTACAGGAGTGGCATTTGAGTGGTATGCCAGCTTGCAACCTGAGTCAATTCAAACCTGGAAGCAACTGAAAGATGCATTTCGGGTACGGTTTGGGGGCGTAAGTGACAAAATCACAATCGCCGACCTCGCAGCCACTCGTTAGAATAAGGATGAGAAAGTGGTTGACTATATTATAAGATGGAGAAACCTGAGCATAAAGTATGAACAACCCCTTGATCAACTACAGGCGGTGGGTTTATTGCTCGGGAATATCGATAGTTGGATGGCACCCTTTCTGAGTACATCCGGTATTACTACATTCCAGGAGTTGATTTCACAAGCTAAGAAATTGGAACGGACAAGCCCGAAGATATTCTCCAATTTTCAAGCTCCAAGAAATGATAGAGAAAAACCCAAAAGAACAGAAGTTGTCAAGTATACTGCTACAACCTTCAACATCGATAAAGGAAAAAGTGTTATGGAATCCCATAAGCCAGAGCAGGCCAAACCACCTACTTTAGGTGCAGCTGGTGATGAATCAAAGCCTATTCCCTCTTTGAAAGAAAGAATGAATAAGAAATATTCTTTCAGGAGAGATAAGGTATTGAAAATCTTTAAAGATGCTGTAAAAGAAGGTCTGCAGCTCCCTGAATGCAAGAGACCAGAAGAGCAGAACAGGAAAGATCATCCTAGCTACTGCCCATACCATAGAGTGTTGGGACATACAATTGAAGACTGTTATGTTTTCAAGGATTGGGTTGAACGACAATATCGAGAGGGCAAGATTACACTCTCGAAGAATGTTTTGTTGGAGCAACCAGCTAAGCATATCCGCTATGTGACCACCCAAGACCAGGAGGGATCATCCCAAGGGGAAGTCATAGTAGTGAATGGGCAATAAAGTAATACTCCCATCAGCAAAAGGCGATAAACCTCCTGCTATTCCAGAAGCGTTATGGGAGGTGTTTATATCCAAAAAGTCAAAAAGGATGCTAAAGAAGTTGGCTGAGCTTCCAGGGATTACGTGGAGGTGTTCCCAAGAACCCCCTAAAGGGCTCCCAATAAAGCAAACAAAGAAGAAGAACAAGAAGAAGAACAAGAAGCGCGAACAATCAAAGGGCAAGAAGTCTATCATAGAAGAGTATATCGAGTCCCTCGACGAATATGAGCAGAAGGAAAGGGTTCTGATTACTCTTAGAGATTATTTTCCCTAAGAAGTCGAAGAATTACTCGGGGAATTAGCTGAAGAAGTTGATGAAGATAATGAAAGTGTGCAAGTGGAAACTTGTAGGGTTATTTCTGGAGGAGAATACCCTTTGTATAACCCAGATGACGATGATGACAATGACAGCTTCTCTGAGCCAGAAGTGTCATATGATCATCACGGTCGACCTTATATCAGCAAGCAACAGAAGAAGAAGATAGCTTTCAGGGAAAGAGTGAAGAAGGCGAACACCAGACTCTTGGAGCCACACCAACCAGAAGAGCCAAAGAAACCATACTACACCCCAAGGCCCCAAAATATAAGGTCTTGAGGAAAGCTATGCCTGCTGAAGAAATTCCCGCATTTATTCAAAGGGTGACAGAGGAGTTAGGTAACAGGCTACTGCAATTACATATTGAAGATGCGGAGTGGGATGAGTCTGGGACATACCCTCCGAAAGCATCAAGGCAAAATTTTATTTCAGAGGTCGTGGATTCTTCGCCTCCAACAAAAGCAGCCAATGATAAGGGGAAGTCTGTTCTCCAAAGTATCAAGATTAAGAAAGGCAAGAGGAAGGAGATTTTTGATCAAGCCATGGAAATTGGACTGGAATTGCCTAACCACAAAAGGTCGTGCTTGATGCATCTCGACAGCCACCCAAATTATTGCCCATATCACCGACTTGTGGGGCATATCATATAAGAATGCCAAAATTTCCATAAGTGGGTACAAAAATAAGTTTTCACGGGAAATTTGATACTCACTGATGACTATTTTGAGGGAAAGGGCTAATGCCGGGCCATAACTTCTCAAGAAGATGCTGAGGATGAATTGAACTTCCCAAATAAAGAAGATAATGAAGATGATGAAATACCATATCATGTGCATCAAATGCAGCTCAGAGCTGGGAAGGTACTTCAGCCAAGACAGGCATCCAGCTCCAATGACAAAAACAAAGGGAAGATGATTGAAGAAGGAAACATCTCACCCAAGAAACCTACAAAGAAGCCGAATTACAATATTTTGGCACACTTGAAGAAAGTTCCTGCACTTCTCAGTATGTACGACGCACTGATGATGTCAGCTGAAGTCAAGGAATCTCTAATACATGCCCTACAAAATCCTGAGGAGTATCAGGCCTATTTTACTGAAGTCAACATGAAAGAGGCTCTGTACGCATTTCATACACCTTCAGTATCCTTCACGGATGAAGATCTGTTCCTTGGGACTATAGAACACAACAGACCGTTATATGTGACGGGTTATTGTGATGGGATAAGAATCAACCGAGTTTTGATTGACCCAGGGTCCTCGGTGAACCTAATGACCCTCAACACTCTCCGGGCATTGGCTCTCGAAATATGCCACTTATCCCAGGAGAAGATTATCATTCAGGGCTTCAATCAGCATAGCCAAAAGGCATTGAGATCCATTACTCTTCCAATTAAATTTGGAAAGATGACATCTGATGTGAAGTTTCATGTGATTGACGCAGATGCCTCATACAAAGCCCTATTGGGGAGGCCATGGATCCATGAAAACCAAATGGTCCCTTCAACACTTCATCAGTGTGTGAAGTACATAGTGGATGGGGAAGAATTCAAGATTGATGGAGAGATCCAACCCTTCGGTATCCATAAATCCACTATGAAGATGCAAGATACTACCTTAAGTCATCCAAAGGGGGTAAATTCCCACGCCCAAAGGTAGAGTCTCTTATGAAGATACCCAAGTCTGTTCATATGCCCAAAGGAAAAGATCCAATATTGCCTCACTTTGGTAGTGACACTGAGTCCTCAGTAGACGAAAGTGATGAAGACACACACCAAAGCAAGTGCCAAGCAGAAAGATCCACCCAAGAAAGCACATTTCACATCACAAGGATTCCTGATGGGCTCTACAAATCCCTGGATGATTTGAATATCAACACAGTTGAGCATTTGAAGACATTCTATGTCTCGGCTCGGCATAGAAAGGAGAGAGGCATCCTCTTCTATGAAGCCAAAAGCAATGAAATTTCAAATGATGATATCATAAATATTGAAGACTTAGAAGATGACGATACTCAACTTATAAACTTCCCCAACCATTATCCCGATAAGCTCAAGACAGTAGTTGAGAGGTATGGGGGCAAGATCAAATGGTCGAGGAAGTTATATCAGAGCTTTCGTCGGCTGTGGAACCCTGCGCATGTGGATAAGAAAGGGATAGGCTACTCCGAATCTTCCAGGCACTCATGTTACATGACAACGTCCTAGGAGGAAGAAGAAGAAATTAAAATGAAAAGTGCACCATTTGAACTAGAAGACGGGGGGCAAGCGACAATTGATGAGTTGGTCGAAGTCAACTTGGGGAGTGATGAAGACCCGAGGCCAACCTTCCTAAGTACACAATTGTCAGAAGAAGAAAAGGCATCCTTCACAACCCTTTTGAAAGAGCATATCGACTGCTTCGCCTGGAACTATAATGAAATGCCAAGGTTAGACAATGAGGTAGCCATTCACAGGTTAGCTATCGACCCCAGTGTCACTCCAGTCAAGTAAGCACCAAGAAAGATGAAATTTGACCTAGAAGAAAGGGTGATAGAAGAAACAAAGAAGCTAATTGAAGCAAATTTCATCAGGGAGGAGAAATACCCTGACTGGGTAGCCAGTATAGTACCTGTAAAGAAAAAGAACGGGCAGATACAGATATGCGTAGATTTCAGAGACTTGAATGAAGCATGTCCCAAAGATGATTTTTCCTTGTCAGTCATGGAGATCATGATCGACAATACCTCAGGGTACGAGATGTTCTCCTTTATGGATGGGTACTCTGGATACAGCCAAATCAAAATGCATCCAGATGATGAAAAACATACAGCCTTCCGGACACCCATGGGCATATACTGTTACAGAGTAATGTCGTTTGGTCTGAAGAATGCTGGGGCAACATATCAAAGATCCATGACTAGAATATTTGATGACCTAATTCACAAAGTCGTCGAATGCTATGTGGACGATCTTGTGGTTAAGACAAATTCCAAAGATAAGCATCTTGATGATCTGAGGACAGTTTTCACACGCCTCAGAGATTACAAGTTGAAAATGAACCCCATGAAGTGTGCTTTTGGAGTCCTATCTGGAAAGTTTTTGGGCTTCATAGTAAGACACCGGGGAATAGAGATAGACCCATCCAAGATAAAAGCAATCTTGGAAATGCCACCTCCTCAGACGCTGAAGCAACTGCGGTCTTTTCAAGGACGTTTGGCGTACATCAGAAGATTCATCTCCAACCTCTCTGGAAGATGCAGGCCCTTCTCCAAGCTGGTCAAGAAAAATATGCCTTTCAAATGGGATGATGAATGTCAGAAAGCTTTTGAAGATATCAAATACTATTTGCTGAATCCACCAGTGTTGGCTGCCCCAATCCTTGGAAAGCCGTTGATCTTATATACTGCTGCATTGGAAGGGTCATTAGGAGCTATGCTGGCCCAGAACAATGAAGAATGCAAGGAAAATGCATTGTCTAGCTCTAGTGTTCGCAGTCAACAAGTTGTGCTAGCACACAAAGTCATACTCATATCGAAAATTGATCCTCTCAAATATCTTATGACGAGGCCATTGCTTACAGGAGGACTCACAAAGTGGGCGTTGATTCTGATGGAATTTGACATCACATACACTCCACAGAAAGCTATTAAAGGGCAGGCATTAGCAGACTTCCTAGCGGCACATCCTCTTCCTGATGATTCACCACTTAATTATGATCTCCCTGATGAAGAGACATTAACAGTGGAAGAGGCAAGGTGGCGACTATACTTTGATGGAGCGTCATCTATAAAGCCGGCACTCATGTCCACAATTCCCCGAATCAAAGCTGGGATAGGACTTGTGTTCGTCACACCGGAAGGGGGAATCCTCAGATATGCACTCTCCCTTACAGAGCCATGCACAAACAATGAGGCAGAATATGAAGCTCTCATAGCTGGTTTGGAATTGGCAATCTAAATGGGAATCCAACACATTCATATATTTGGAGACTCACAACTTGTTGTCAAGCAAGTCGAAGGAGACTACAAAATATACAAACCTGAACTTCTTAAATATCACAAGAAGGTTAAAGATCTGATGAAGAAAATCCCCCAAGTACAGTTGAGTAGGGTTTTCAGATCAGAAAATGGAGAAGCCGATTCTTTGGCGAAAGTTGCAAAGGAGCTGGCGAATTCAGATTATGAAGAAATCCATATAACCATAAGAAATAGAAGGCCCATAAGCACAATCCTCGATGATGTCGAAGAGGAAAGTGCTTTGGGCAAAGCGGAAGTCTTCACCCTCGAAATGCTAGAGGAAGATTGGAGGCGACCATTCATAGAATATTTGAAATATGATAAACTCCCAGAGGACAAATCGGAAGGTCTTCAGATAAAACGAAGAGTCCTAAGATTCACCCTCATAAATGATATATTGTACCGCAGGTCGTACGATCGGCTGCTCCTGCGATGTCTTTCATATGAAGAAATTCAAGAAGTTATGCATGATGTACATTCCGGAATATGTGGTGCACACCAATCCGGGCCCAAGATGCGACTTAAGATCAAGCGCTTGGGATATTATTGGCCAACCATGGTCAGAGATTGCATCGATTATGCTAGAAGATGCCATCTATGTCAAATACATGGTGATTTCATTCACCAACATCCAAACCCTCTACACCCCACAGTCTCTTCATGGCCCTTTGAGATATGGGGAACAGATGTAGTCGGTCCTATTGAACCTCCATCATCTTTGGGGCACCGATTCATACTGGCTGCAACAGATTACTTCTCCAGGTGGGCAGAAGCTATTCCGCTCAGAGAAGTGAAAACCGAAAATGTCATCAAATTCTTCAAGGAGAACATCTTATACAGATTTGGGACCCCAATGAGAATTATTTCAGATAATGGCCCTGCTTTCAGAAGCTTCAAAGTTGGGAGATTTGCGCAGCACCACAAAATAGACTGGAGATATACCTCCATCTATAATGCTAGAGCAAATGGGTTGGCAGAAGCATTCAACAAGACCCTCTCAAAGCTATTGAAGAAAGCTGTGTCCAAAAATAAAAAGGACTGGCATGAGAGACTCCTGGAGATGCTGTGGGCCTATCGCACCACCTATAGGACTCCAATACAATGTACACCATACTCCTTGGTGTTTGGAACTGAAGCGGTCTTACCCCTCGAAATCCTAATACCCTCATTGAGTATGACAGTGCAAAATGAAATTTCAAATGAAGATAATGTTCGACTTCGCTTGGATGAGTTGGACTCTCTTGACGAGAAAAGGATAGGAGTGCAGTAAAATCTCGAAGTCTACAAGGCCAAGATGTCTCAGGCCTACAACAAGTTGGCTCGGTTTAGAACCTTCACCAAAGGAGAAATGGTGCTTGTCCTTAGAAGACCTATCATCACCAATAAACGGGCCGGGGGCAAGTTTAAAGCAAACTGGGAAGGTCCATACGTCGTGGAGATCGTCTACGAAGGAGGCGCATATCAACTCATTGATGCCAACGGAGAAAGACCAATGGCGTCCATCAATGGCCGTTTTCGGAAGAAATACTATGCTTAATGTAAAAAATATTTGCCTATGACGAAACGTCTAGTCCCTTATAGGGGTAGACTAGTCATGTACAATTAAATGTACTTCTCGAGGCAAAACAATCATTTTCATGTATTTTTGTACTGAATTCATGTACTTGTATTGAATTCATTCAATGAAATAAAGAGGCATGTGTTTGTCTACGACGGAACGTCCGGCTCCTTGTAAAGGGTAGACCGGTTATGTACAATTAAATGTACTTCCTGAGGCAAATACATCAACATCCTGAGTTCTCATAAAAAAAAATGATGGAAAATACACGAGAACGACATCAAGTCTCCCAGAAAGGCTCGGCTATAAAGATTCATATGTTCATACTTCTCCCTCTCAAACAAATTTCGTGAGAGAAGTATGAAGGGGGCATTTGTTTATATAAAAAAAATATATTAAATAAATGTCTCAAGGGCCAAAGAAGAAATATTTCATGGCTCTAAATTTAAATGAAATATTTATTTTGAAATCAAAATATTTCAAAATAAAAAATATATATCCTGTCATATTTAAAGATAGCCTGAGAAAACACGCCTCGAGGCGATCTTAAATCCCAAAATTGCCCCTAAGAACATATCTCGAGGCAACCTCAAATTTGAAAATTGCCCCCGAGAATACATATCTCGAGGCAAACTCAAATCTCAGGATAGCCCGAACACGTATCCCGAGGCAATCCTAAATAGCCCGAGAACATATCTCGAGGCAATGAAATTTCACATGCCGATGATGCATATCCCAAGGTGGCTCAAAAATGCTGATCCCGAGGCAATATTGTTTAATTAATTAATTAATTAATAAAAAGGGGAAGATTTAATGCCAAATCAAAAAGGGGGAGATAAAATCAAAAGTAAAAATAGTTGGGATAAAAACAAATCGTGTTGGGGAGGAGTTTTTTTTTTTAAAAAAAAAATCAAAATCAAAACAGAAAACAACAAAATCAAAACAAAAAGGCTGGTAAAAAGCTAGAGGGAGGAGATAAAAGGGGATCAGAGAAATCAAAAAAAGAGGAAGAGAAAGAAGAAAATAAAAAGAGAGAAAGGAAGAAGAAGAAGGAGAAGGAGAAAAAAAATCAGAAGGTAGTCTTCTTCCCCATGGAGCTTCCACCTTCTCCATGGCCGCCACCCCCTCGTCAGCCAAATTGCTTAGCCGCTTAGCAAGATAGATACCGCTCTGCCACGCCACAGCCTCTAGCCTTGCTCCCCGCTACCCATCGCCCCAAAGACTCCATCTCCTTAGCTGCCACAAGATGCTTCCAAATCCTCAAGACGCCCCCAAAGAATCCCAAATTTCTCACCGACGCCAGATTTGAGTTTTCAGAATACAAGACAAATACAGACAAG
The DNA here is from genome assembly GCA_026586065.1 of Dioscorea zingiberensis. Taxonomy (NCBI): domain Eukaryota; kingdom Viridiplantae; phylum Streptophyta; class Magnoliopsida; order Dioscoreales; family Dioscoreaceae; genus Dioscorea; species Dioscorea zingiberensis. The sequence goes on along the minus strand of CM048821.1, from coordinate 50,092,356 downwards.
AAATACAAGTACAGATACAAGACAAGAAGAAATAAATAGCATAATACAAGTAGCTACAAGACTCAAGAAATAACAAGATAAGAAGATAAGCAGACAAGCTAAAGAAGATGTATACAAGATGAAGCCTCAAGTCCAAAGATACGTAATTCAGCCAACTCAAGTAGGCTCCAAAGAAGAACGCTAGCCTACCCGCAGAGCAAGATAGAAGAAGAAGGCAGCCTACAAGCATACGCATAAGCATACATACAAATTTCAACGCTGCACAAAGCCTTCTCAGCATACCACGCATAGCCGCCAGACAAGAGTTTCACAAGACGCATACAACGCTGACAAGAAGCTCCACTCGCATCACAACGCTGCTTAAGCTCCGCATAAAGGCGCATAACGCGGCTCCAGCTCCATAAGCAACTCGCTAAAAGCCAAGCAACGCGATAGCGCCGCCAATCAAGCGAAAGCGTGATCAAAGTGTTGCCCTTATACTGGCAAGGAAAAGCATAGGCTATACAATAGCCTCCCTGTTGCCCTTATCGCCGGCAAACAAAGCATAGACTATATAATGGTCTCCATGTTGCCCTTATCGCTGGCAAAGAAAGTAAAGATTATATAATAATTTCCCTACTGTCCATTGTCGCCAAAGACAAGGCAAATAATGAAAATGAAGGCGTAGCAGCATCACAAAAAAGGATGGGAAGTCACAATTTGAAATCTACCACCCTTTATTCAAACGACAATAACTTGTGATAGGAAACTCTGATTGAAGCGAAATTTCTGGCATTGGAGACTAGACTTCCAGAGCTTTCCAACTATGTATGGCACAGTTCCTATCAGTGGTCCAGTTGGTACAATTTTTGATGGAAATGAGACCAATTCCTGCAATTTTGCCTATCTGACTACCATCTATTCAAATGCTGATAACTTTTGATAGAAAATTCTGATCGAGATGAAATTTGCGGCATCGGGAACTAGACATCCAAGGTTTTCTACCTATATAGGTGTGGCCTATATTGATCGTCCATTTGGTACAGATTTCAGTCACAAGGCAGGGCAAGACTGCCATAAATTTATGGGCTGTTGGCGACCATGACGCGACAACACTACAACATGAATTCAAAGGGGATGGCGAGGCGGAAGGTGACATTCCTAAATAATAAAATAAATAAACAAATTAAGCAAAGGAAAAAATAAATGATATGTATGAACATCTCATAATGATATCCATATGTAATGAAAGTTATGATGAATAAAAATCATTTTTCATATTGTGTTATTCATTGCTTCTCTACTAGTACTTTTGCCCTTAATCGGAGGTTCCCACGACATTGTCTGGGGTAATTAATAATAGAGGCTTGCCTCTATTAGAAATGGAAGAACCCATAAACTAAAAAAATATGATATTTGTGATTCGATATGTTGCCTTGTGTCTCTTCACAGACACGATGCCAGACGCGTATTTTCAATCCCACACCAGCCAATCCTAAGCTTCTACTAGACTCAGGTGAGGGAACGAAACTAGATATTTCCGTATTTTCACCGTATTATCTACAAAGTGTTTGCTTCTATTTTTGAAAAGCATGAAATAGAATTTATATGAGAGTTCCTAAGTTTTGGAAACTGCATTATATTGTTGATATATTTTTGCTTTGGAAATGAATTTTAAAATATTCATGCAAGGGTTTCAACTAAAGAAACATGAAATAGAAAAGAGAATATTTAGAAGTATTGATACTCTGCACCGTACTTTCGTACTTACCTGCACCAGTGGTGGTACCTTGATAGAGCCGAAGGTATGGTACTAGGTAGGGAAGGGGTGATTTGTTAAACTCTGTATTTCTTTAAGTCCAAACAATCTATTTTTAAAACTTTCCATTTTCAAGAAATAAAACCCCCTTTCCATACCCGTAGAGTGCCTGGTACGTGTATATACTATCCTAGAGATAGTCACCTCGCGGGAGCCATAGTAGAACCGTGAGGGCAGAGATTGTACCCCGACGGGAGCCCATAGAGGACCGTGAGGGTTCATCCTGATTACACATTGGTTCCGCATTTATTGAAGTAGAGGTGTAGGTGTAATTGATACTATTGAGATATGATATATGTTCCTATATATCCCACCTCACGGGAGCTATATTCGGACAGCGGTGGCTATTGGTGTCGATATTTATCCACCAAGGGAAATTACAGAATCATACACGGTACCGATAATGAAATGAATAAGATAAACATGCATGTTATTTACTTGAGATTTTTCTGCATACTGGCATGATCATATCATATTGAAGATAATGCATTGATTGGCATATTATTTTGAAATGCATTATTTCTTCATACTTATATATCTTGTACATTTTAAGAATTTATTTCAGATTACTTTTATTGATTTCACACGGGTATAATATTACCTGACAGTACTGTTTCCTCACTGAGCTCGAGTAGCTCATCCCTCTATTTGTGTAATTACAGGTAGTAAACAGGTACCATGATCTTTTCTAGAGTAGAGGAGACCTACCCTTAGCTGGCTCTGACCGTCTCTTGCATTTAAGCTTTATTTGTGTACTTGATTTAGGAGACATGTGAACTCCTTCTTAGACTTGTGTTTGTATAACTTTAAGTTATTTCGGTATTGTACTTCAACAATATGATTATCTATGACATTAGAGCTTGATTATGAGTTTAATTTATCAAGTTATACAGCCTTAGGCCCAGGGTTCATCCCCTAACCTGCCTGGTGTGGTACGTATCCCCTACTCGGAGATGGGTGTTATAGTACAGCTGAAGGAAGAAAGAGGAGGGATTGTTAGGAGGAAGTGTGGGGTTTCTGGTGAGTTCCTTACTGGAGTTTAAGGGCTGGAACTTTGGGTTTTTAAAGGAGCATGATCATGAGGCTGAGCTTTAAGGGAGAAGAGGAATGAATCCTACTCACTGTGCTCTCAGAGCTTTATAAACACCTAGATGATTATTCAGCTTTTCTTCGCTACGTTAGAGCCAAATGATACTTTTAAACCCTCTCAACCTCTCATTGACACATCGAAAACCATGCAACCCCTGAGAGAATTTACTTCTATTCTCGGATGGTGTTGGTTATGCTGAGATAATGCAGGGATAGGAGATGGCCACGGCTCCAGCTCCACATGCAGGGTTTATCAAGCTGTTTAATGAGGCCTTAGTCCCATTAATCATCCATCACATTTAGATGCTACTTCATGTGATCAAATAAGATGGCAACATGTCACTGATTTCCACGTTAATAATGGGGTATTGGGTGTTTGCAGTTCAGCTAAAGTTTTTCCCCAATTTACCATTTAAGTCATGGCTACATGCTTTCACTTATAATACAAGTAATGGAGGGCCTTTTTCATAAAAACCCTTGCCCACATTATTATGTTGATTTAATGACTCACAAACCCAAGTTATACATGAGATATTGATTATGTTGATGTTAAAATCGGATTTGCCTCGAGATCAAGTCCAATCTTGCACCAACGGTTAAATTTGCTTGATTTGGGGGACAAAATCACAAGAATGAGAAGAAGGTTATCCAAGCATACAAGAGAAGGCAAGATTTATGTGGAAAACCCTATGAAATCGGTGAAAAACCACGACGCTCATGAGCAAGAGCAAATTCACTATGTGTAGGGGATTTTACAATGACTTGGAGCCATGGGAGCATAGGAGAGAGAAATCACAATGGTGAAAGAGAGAAGAGATAGAGAAGCAGGGTGTATGGTTCTCCCAATGTCCAAAAGTCCTTGAAATGGTCTTCTTCTCCCCTATTTATAGCTTGAGGTAATTTGGCATCCAAGTTTTGTAACGCCCCGGATTTTTATAAATAAACATTGTGTAATTTCCAAATATCTTATTGAAGTTTATTAATAAATAATAAAAAAATTAAATTAAACCTTAATGTAATTAAGGGGTTAAATGAGAATGATGGTTGATGGAAATCAAACTTATCAATGGGCCAACTTTGGAGAGGAAATAAGCTTTGGAAATGGGTTGGGCCCAAATGGAACATCAAACTCTAGGCTTTAAACATAGTGGAGATTAGATTAATTTTCTGAGGAGAAAATTAAGATTGGAGTTTAGATAATGGAAGGGTTTAATTTGAACCAAGCCTAAACTCATCTCCTCCATTATTTGATTTCAACGGGGACAAGAGGTCTCTGTGCGCGCGTGAGTCGTCGGTGCGAGGGGCGGATCTGGTTCCCTCCCTTGCCCGTGAATGCACAGGGGGGGGGGACTCGTGAGACCACAGTTCTCTATCTGTGAACCCACAGGAGGGCGTCTGTGAGCATACAGAAGTATAGGGCTGCTATTTTATAGACAATGGAGGGTGAGAGCAAAGAACTCTCTTGGAAAGCCAGCCACCTTGTTCCTCTCCCTTCTCTCCCTCTCTCGTGGATCACCGATGAGGCAGACCACTGACCGACACCCCATCAAGGAAAACAGCCATCATCACCTACCCCAGCCACCACTAAACCTTCCCTCAACCCTCTTTCAAACGACCGAAACCCAGTGGAGCCTTGACAACCATGCAATTACCTCAAGCTGAACCACTAGATGACAACGAGTGTGGTCGTAGATCAGGAAGGCTAGAAGTAGTGAGCCACTGTTGAGTTCCAACTACCGTGGACGGACGATGCTAGCACCCTTCGACCTCTAGAGAAGCACGGAAGCCTGATCCGAGTGTCGATGAGCTACTGAACTCTTTGTAGAACCAGGTTGGTTGGGATTAAGGGTTGAATTATTCGGATAATGATAGCATGAGAGTGTATGAAATCCTAGATGTTGGAAAGCATGGCTGCAATGTTGAATGTTTGTAAAATTTGTGAATTAAGAGACAGTCCTATTATAGAACAAGTTGTTGATCAATAATGCATATAAGCTGCTTGTAGAAATGCCTCAATGAATTGGTTAATCGAAAGCAGTCTTGTTAAACCATGTTTTCAATGGATCCAAGATCTAGTTTGATTTCCAGTACTATAATAACTGAATCTATTACAAACTAGTTGCAGAATTGTTACTAATGGTCTTCAGTTTGACAACTTTATATATATAGCCCTGTTTTCATAAGTTTGGGAAGGGTGGTGAATGTTTAGATGAACAAACTTGAGCTCGTGGCATGGTTTGTAGGGTGTTAGCACATGCTATGGTAGTGCCCTAAATATAATGTTGTTGGGAAACTGAACATGCCTACAAATCATTTGATGAAATGCTCAAGAGAGCAGTAGGAACACAATAGCCTTGTTTGTGTGCTAAAACCATAGTAGATGTTATTATTGTTGTAATTCCAGTATAATTCACACAATCATGCTATAGATTTAATTTAAGTACAGTAACTAACCATATGATTCGAGTGAGTCTTGCTTGGAGATAAAGCCAAGGCATGAAATGTTTTTGGTTCAAGGTTTATAAGCTGTGTGCTTAGATTGGAAGCATAGCATGTGCTTAGATTGGAACCATAGCATGAACCATAAAAATGGAAGGGATTGTAAAACTAAGACATCCTAACTATAACACACATTTTAACCATATAATTATACATGGGTATATCTTTAGTAATTATTGTTCGTTATATAAATTACTTGGAAAAAGAAAAGGCACCGCAGGAACGACGGAAGGGCCTAGTCACACCTAAGCTTAGCGAAGGACTTCATGTGAGTGGACATTCTGGACATCTTATTTGCATGATTTAGGTTTTATCATGACTTTGTTTTTATGAGATTTTACATGTGTTTTCATTCACCGATTTGTGATTGTTGTTAGATTTTTACTGCTATTATATTATATGGTTTCTATTTGTTGTCTTTGCACTGTGAATGAGAATAACATGATTATGATGAAATTAAAATAAAAAGGCATGATTTACATATTGATAGGCTGCAACTTATTTAGACATGTTGTGGATCCAGAGGGGGGGCACAATGATAGAGCCCAAAAGGTCTTTGGACAGTGTACGGTACCGAGTTAGGGCAGTGGGCATTTTAAACTTGTTTTTCAGCTTGTTTTTCAAAAATGATTTTTAAATGAAAACTCTTCCCAACCTATTTTGCTGCTTGATACCGTATACGATATGTATTGTGAAATGGTATGAAGCATAGGAATCTGACCGGCCATATGATATGTATATGAGAGTCAAATAGTACGTAGCAAAGGAATCTTACTGACTATGAAATGGTACAAAGCAGAGGAATATGACCGGCCGTGCCGATTGTTTATTTCACATATCTCTCGCATTATCCACAAGAGTTAAAAATAGGGGTGCATGTTAAATCAATATGAGTCCTCCATGTTCTGTATTTATGAAATAACCATGATGTATGTATGTTATTGATTGCTTTCGGATTTTATCGACATGCTTGGTATGCTATCCAGATTTGAAGATAATGCACAAATATACATGTTTTGGTTTTTCTTATGTGTATAGAATATTTTGATAGAAATGTTCATTTTTTAGTATTCATGAACTTATGCTCAGCAGGATGTCTAAACTCACTGAGCTCGAGTAGCACATCCCCCTCTCACATTTTTTTTTATAGGCAGTAGACAGGGGTTCGGGTAGAGGCTTGTGTCTACGAGCGAGGCTCGAGTATTGGTAGCGGCTCTGGCGTTCCTTACGTGTTCTACTTGTTGATTTATATCTTGTGCTTGTATTTGAGAGACCAGAATTATTTCAGACACAGATGCTCATTTCTGTGGTTTGTTGTATTATTGACATTAAACCTTTATGGTGGAGTTCATGTTTTTAAATTATTGACTCCAGATTTTGCATGACAGGTTAATTGTTTTTACAGCCTTAGGCTCAGGATACCCTCTTGGTCTGGGTGGTGTAACATATGTCTCAGTAGGGAGATGGGTGTTACAAGTTTGGCCTTGAGGTTGCTTGGCATCTAAGTTTCTCCAACTAGATGCCAACCAAATGTTAGCTAGATTGTCGGATGGATGTTAGTTGGATTGCCGACTGGAAGTCTTCTAAAGGGTTCTAGATGTTTTCATATACTCTTCTTCCTTTGCAAGTTCGGTTTAGTAGAAGATCATTTGGAAGTTCTTCTTCTGGAAAACTTTTTTGGAAGTTCTTCTCCTAGAAGAGTGTCTTGGATGTTCTTCCTTTGGAAGAGTATTTTGGAAGACCTTTTGGCAGAGTAGAGTGTGATGCTCAAAATCCGCAAGTGCACGGGTCGTGTCAAGTAATAAAGTGGACTAAGAAGTCGGGTATCAATCCTCAGGGAGAAGGAAGTACTAGTACCCACTATTCGTCTATTATCTAGTCGATCCAAAAGTGAGTAATTGTAATCTAAACCTAAAATTAAGAAAGTGAAAACACAAGCATTGGGATAAAATCAACCTTGATGGCAATCAAACAAATAAAGGTGATACTTGGGTAATGAATCCCCTTGGATTTATATTCTAAAGATGGATGAAGGTCTCTTTATGTTGATACTTGGTAGATTCTTGGCCAATGGTTCCTAAGGTGCTTTCACTCCCTCTCTTAAGGCAACTTACTAATCCTAGTGCCCTTACCGATGATGTTCTAGGGAACCTAATTCTTGGAAAGATTGTAAGAATAAGACATCTTAAAGACTCACCCTCCTTAGAACACGAGCTCTCGGTATACTCACAATCTTCTCTATTAGAGATGGTCTACACATTGGGGAGGCACTTGCTTCTTCCCCCATATGGACTACAAAAATCTCTTCAGGATCTCGCATCGTAGAGGGATTAATATACATTAAAACATCCAATAGACTCAATAGATTCAACCAAGCATTCAAACATAGAAAGACAACATCAATTAATCCATAATCCAAGGGTTCATCATACTCAAGTATCTACAAAATTAGTTCTCCATGAAAGGAGAACAACAATCTATTGCATAGATAAAGCAAATTAATCAAAAGATTCATGATAGGAAAGGCTATTATATACACCGTTGGTGGATCTCTTGATTCCTCCACAAATCTCTTGCCCTTTTCTTCCTCCAAGGCTTAGTGATGAAAATCCCCAAATCCCTAATCAAGGTTTCTCCTCTCCCAAGCTAGCTCTCCCTTCTAAAGCCCTAATTAGTCAGATTATATACCTCCCTTTAGAGTTTTAGAGTGTCATTTACCATTCTGCCCTGCCTGGGTCCGCAGATTGCTAGAAACTTGCGATATACGGGGATTCATACGGACCGTATATGGGCCCGTACAGATTTCAAGGAAACTTGTACGATCGTATATCAGACCGTATAACATCTCGTATAGCTTTATATGGGGTAGTGTACGGCCTTGGGAGATTGACTGTAGAGACCTCCGATTCTCCAGGTTCATACGGGCCTTAGGCCATTGTGCTTTCTCCAGAAATGCTTCATTTTGGTCTCAATTTCCCTTTGAAAGCTTCCTTTCTCACGGCGCCTTGATATTTTGCCATGTTTATCAAAATAAACACTTGTTAAGTACCAGCGGGCTATAATACCCCAAAATCACATGAAAAACATACATGAATATGGTATAAAATTACGCTCAAATGAACACTTATCAGGGTGCTTTGGCAGAGTAGAACATGCAATGGAGACTTGGCAGAACAGTAGACTTGGTCGAACAGTCTTAGCCGAACAATGCATGCAGTGGAGACTTGGCCGAACAGTACATACAATAGAGAGTTGGCCGAATAGTCTTGGCCGAACAATAGAGTGAAGAGTAGTTTTGGCGGAACAACAGACTTGGAGTTCTGCCTCTTATGTTGAGTGGATGATAGGTTGTTTTTCTTTCATGTGTTCTTCTAATGGAAGACAATGTATCATTCTACTTTTACTCCTATCATCAGTCCCTCCCCAAGTATGCTTGCGTTGAGTCCGAGTAATGAACGAGTATTTCTCGGTCATTAGTCCGCTCAGAAAGCTAAGTATATGGCCAATTCAGGCTGGTTCTACGCTTCACTTGGTTAGTTCCATAGAGGTGGGTTATCTTGGAAGAGGGGAGCTCGGTCGAGTCAGCATGATGGAGCTCAGAAAGGGAATAACTCGGAAGTAGTTCGACCTCGCAGGAGCTCGGCAAGGGAAGCGCTTGGAAGTAGACCTGTCTAAAGGCTGGGCTACCCGCCCAAGCCCGAAGGCCCGCCCGAAAAATAGGAGGGTTTGGACAAAAATATTAGGCCCGATGTTCGGGCCTTGGACAAAAAAGGAGTCCATTTAAAAAATTGGTCGGGTTCTAGTTTGTTTCTTAAAGCCCGGGCTCGGCTCGGGACCGGCTAGGATATATATATATATATATATATATATATATATATATATATATAATATCTAATAATTAAATCCTTTCTAGATCTGATCAAAGTTTTTCTAATCTTGAGATCTTAGAAATAATTATTTAATTTCCAAAATTTTAAATTCTATTTCTATGATGTTGTCTTATCAATCCTGACCGTTGAATTTTAAGAAAGTAAAAAGATAAAAAATAAAAATCAAAAGGAATCTTGATTTGCTTCACAAACTTCTCGGGCTTCTCACTCGGTCGTGAGTCTTGTGATTCGCGAGCATCGTTGAGCATTGCTCGAGGAGGGGAATAGAAATCCAGTGAGCTCTTCTCCAAGATTTCTCTCTTATGACTTAGTTGTTCTTTGTTGTTAGTTTATTTCTCTGCATTTTGATTTGTTGGATTGAGGTTTAGGGACGGAGATCATGGATTTTGTGGTGATATTTAGGGATGTCATGGACGCTAATATACTTTCAAATGCTTGTACTGATGAATGAGATTGAGTGTTTGGTTCTGGAAAATTCCTTCCTTTGTTATTCTTTGAGGTTTTATAATTTATAGCCGATTTTAAATTTAGGGATTAGGGTTTTGTGCCGATATACTTAATGTAATACCAGATATATCTATTTATCTATTTAATTATAATAGATCCACTCAATCTATTAAGCTTCATGTTGTATTTGTTTTGATCAGATTATTTCATATGTGCTTTTTTTTTGTTTATGTTCTTATGCCAGTGTTGGATGTTTATTTCTCTCAGGGTATAAGGTCTCCCCTTGTTGCTAAGTCAATAGAGAAGCAATTGATTTAAACCCAATTCTATTGATAAAGGTGTTTTTTGTCAAAGTTTCACCCCTGTAAATTTACAAGCAATTATATTTACCCCTGCCTAATGTTGTTTAGTCAATATTTTTCAGATTTTCTCGTTTAATGTGCCATCTTTTACATGAATAGACCATAAGATTTTGAAAACTGATTAATCTATGCACAAGACATCCCTTTGCATGAATAGACCATCTTTTGTATGAATAGACCATCTGATTCATTAAACTAGCCCCTAAAATTTAACTAAAATTTTAACCAAGTTTTAATTCTATGCAAAAGACATCCCTATGCATAAGATTTTCTTGCATAATAAGAGAAAGCTAACTTATTAATCTCATGAGAACATTATGCACACAAGACTAATAAAGAAAACTGATGAATATATGATTACATGAGTTAGAAAGTGTACGATATTCTCGTTAGATGAATTTTGCAGATTTTGACAAACAATCACATTTTTATTCATTTAGTACTTTATGTTGTTGTAGGACTTGAATTTCATGATAATGGCAAGTTCAACTACCCCCATAAATGTGGAGGATGGGTATACTGAATATGAAAGTGCTCCAAAGTGCCAAAAAACTACTACATCGAAGTTATGGAAGGAGATGACAAAACTTGAGTGCAAAGATAAAGAGCTTTTAAAGGTACAATACAACCACTGTAAGACCATTCTATCTGCTAAATCCTCTAGGGGAACTTCTCATTTGAGACGCAATTTGGAAGGTTGTCTGAAGAAGCATAATAAAAGTGTTAGACAATACACAATATTGACTCAGTCAACTTTAAGTGGTGGGCCTGAGTCATTGATCAAGAATTATAACTATGACCAAGAAGAATGTCGCAGAGCTATTTCAGTTTTTCTTGTAGGTGGCAAACATTCTTTCAGGACAGTTGAGGAACCAGGGTTTAAATATTTGATGAGTATTGCATGTCCTAACTATAAGAACATAAGTAGACAAACAACTACTAGGGATGTTCTGCATTATTACACAAAAGAAAGAGAACATGTCAAAGAAGAATTGGCTAAAGCCCCTGGTCGAATATGCTTAACTTCTGATAATTGGAAATCTGAGCACAGTGTTGATGAATATATTTGTGTTACAGCCCATTGGATTGATAGTGATCGAAAATTACAAAAAAAATAATAATAATAATAAGATTTAGAGCTTTAACACCTCCGTATGATGGTTTGAACATAGTAGATGAACTTTTTTGTGCTTAGCTCAATGGAAAATTGACAAGAAAATTTTTAGCATCACTTTGGATAATGCTTCCTATAATGGTGTCATAGTTTCTTCTCTTAAAAGTCATTTTTGAGCCAACAAGGCGCTTTTATATGATAGTGCTAGTTTTCAAATTAGATATTGTGGACAAATTTTGAATCTCATTGTTCAAGCTGGTCTCAAACTTATTGATGATGTTATTTGTAAAGTTCAGAATGGAATAAAGTACATTAAAAGATCAGGTCCTTGCAAAAAAAAATATATATATATGCAATTGCTGAAAAAAGTTTCCACTTGAATGGAACTAAGAAATTGCATCAAGATGTGTACATCAGGTGGAACTCTACATACTTGATGCTTGAATGCTTTCTTTATTACAAAGATGTGTTCGATTATTGGGGGCAGCGAGATAAAGATTTCCACTTTTTTGCACTCACTGATGAAGAATTCAGAAATGTTCAAATTCTTTGCAAGTTTTTGAAAGTTTTTTATGACGTAACTTGTATGTTTTCTGATACTAAATATCCCACTTCAAATATTTATTTTAGAGGGGTTTGGAAAGTCCATAACATCTTGTTAGACATTGTTAAACATCCACGTACATTCTTAAGCCCTATGGTTAAGGAGATGCAAGAGATTTCAATAAATATTGGATTGAGTATAGTGTGGTATTATCTTGTGCTGCCATTTTTTATCCTCGTTACAAGTTGAAGTATATTGAGTACTGTTACACTAAATTCTATGGCAATCATGCATCAGATTTTGTGCAAACTATTCTTAATACTCTCAGAATCTTATTGGACGAATATTTGAAAAACTTCAAATTGAATTCTTCATCTTTGGATGGAAGTTCAACTGTTACAAGGGGCTAATTTTGTTGAGTTCAGCATGCAAGATTCTAATATTGTTGGGGTTGCATTTGATACTTGTGATGATGCTAAAGATTACAAAGAATTTTTAAGTAAATCTAAATCTAAAATAGAAAAGTCACAGTTGGATCTTTACTTGGAGGAAAAAGTGCTTGATTTGAACAATGAGATTGGTATCATGGAGTATTGGAGTAAAAGCTCAATAAGGTATTCTGAGCTTTCTTTATTGGCTCATGCCCGTTTGGCAATTCCTATATCAACTGTGGCTTCAGAGTCAGCTTTCAGTATTGGAAAGAAAGTTATCAATTATATGAGGAGTTCACTTAGACCAAAAACGGTTTAAGCCGTTGTTTGTTTGGATGATTGGATGCGTGCTAAAGGCTTTTCACTAGGTGAATCTTTTTGTTGTTTCTCCTATATCCTAATGATATTATTATTTTTGATGTCTTATTTTGTTATTTTAAATTTTCTATTAGGATTAGAAGATGAAGCTTCTGGCTCTAGTGATGATGAAAATGATGGGTAAAATGATGATGCTACAATGGTTGTATGTTGTAAAATTTATTTAAAGAATCTAGTTGTTATTAAATTATCATAAGTGATTCATTCCTTCAAATTCCTTTCTCTTTTCAGAGCATTACATTATAAAATGTGGATACTATTATCAAACTAGTAATTTGAAATACTCCCAGCTCAAGATACTCTTTGACGATTGTTTTATTTAAAATTTGAATAGAATCTGGATTTGATCTGTTGCACAGATTAGTGTTACAAGGAATAGTGAAGGCTATTGTGTTATTCTCTTGCTATATTTGTCATCTCCTAAATTGTAATAATTGTTGCCATGTATGTTTTAGGAACACATTCAATCATGTAGATTGAAGAAAAAGAAAGAGATATACCAAGCAAATGGTGGGAATTCTCAAGCTTGAAGTTTTGTTGAGGCTGAGTAACAGAGTTTGTTGATTAAAACTTGTAGTAGGTTTAAAATTTCAATAAGTTATTTGCTTGTAGTGTGTTTCAAATTTCAATTATTTGCTTGTAATCTTAGAGTTTGTGTTTCAAATTTCAAACCTATGATGATGTTTGTTGTATTATTATTATTATTATTATTATTATTATTATTATTATTATTATTTGTTTGTAGTGTGTTTCAAATTTCAATCAGGTATTTGCTTGTAATCTTAGAGTTTGTTGATTAAAACTTGTAGTGTGTTTCAAATTTCAATTAGTTATTGCTTATAATCTTAGTGTGTTTTGTCAAGAGATCTATCTGATGGATGTTTGCTTAGGTCAGGTGCGATATCCCTACTTAATTATTTTCAGGGACATCGCAGCCAGCAATTTCCACTTGTGTTGTTATCATGTTCTTCTCTATGTCTTCCCTGGCTGATTGGTGGTGTGAATTATTTGTGTCCTTTCTATCAATTTTCTAGCTTGTTGTATCTGATAAAATATCTAAACACTTGAAAACTAGACTAGAATATATTGGCGGTTGATAGCAGGATGTTATGTTTCTTTAATTAATGGTCTTGATAGTCAATACCTCTACTAGTAGCTGGAGGTACAATACAATAGAAAAGTAATTATAAATTTTCTCTTTAAATTTTTAATAATTATAAACTTTTAGAATTTATTTAAAAAATCAAACAAATCCAAATCTGTGGCAAAATCAAACTCAATTGTTATCATTAGATTCTTCTTCCCTTAATATCATCAGATTCATTATATCATATTGTTTGTAGTGTGTTTCAAATTTCAATCACGTTGTTAATGTGTTGATCTCACTCTACTATATAAAATAAAATGTGTTTTATCTTAAGTAATCTCTCGCTGCGGCCCTGTAGGCCTTGGTTTGAAGTAACATAGACAATGTGAACCAATTAATCTCTTTCTGAAAAATGGCAAAAATGGGTAATTGGGCGGGCCTTGGTTTAAAGGTCTTAAATTTGGGCGGGCCTTGGCAAAAGTTAAGCCCATATTATCAGGTTGGGCCGGGCTTGGGCAGGTTGAGTTTTATTACTCACCCATCTTGGCCCGGCCTGGCCCATGGACAAGTCTACTTGGAAGTAGCTCGGTAGTAGCTCGACTTTGAAGGAGAATTTTAGCAAGCTTGAATTTTTGGCTTTTAAGAAAGACTTTAGCGAACTTGAATGTTCGGCCTTTAAGGACTTTTTATACTCATCTGACTAGGAAGCTGTGACCCGCGCTATAGACGGTCATGTTCCTCAGCGGATAGCGCTTTTAAGAAGGACTTTTTATGCTCATCCAACTAGGAAGCTGTGACCCGCGCTTAAGCACAGGCGGTCATGTCCCTCAGCGGATAGCGTGAAGGACTTTTTATGCTTATCCAGCTAGGAAGCTGTGACCCATGCTTAAACACAGACAGTCATGTTCCTCAGTGGGTAACGCCTTTAAGAAGGACTTTTTATGCTCATCCAACTAGGAAGCTTTGACCCGTGCTTAAATACAGAAGGTCATATCCCTCAGCGGATAGCGCCTTTAAGAAGGACATACATCTAGGAAGCTATGACCCGCCCTTAAACATAGACGGTCATGTTCCTCAGTAGATAGTGCCTTTAAGAAGGACTTTTTACGAATATGAATGTTTGGCCTTGAAGAGGAACTTTAGCGAACGCTGATGTTTGGCCCTTAAGAGGGACTTTAACGAACGTGGACGTTCGGCCCTTAAGAGGGACTTTAATGAACGTGGGCGTTCAGCCCTTAAGAGGGACTTTCAGTTCGACCTCAGCCTTGGAATTTCTGCTCTGTCATGGCCTTGGAATTTTTGTTCGGCCATGACCTTGGAATTTCTTCTCTGCCATGGCCTTGGAATTTTTGTTCGGCTATGACCTTGGAATTTCTGGTGGGCCTTGTCATGGAATAGCTCGACCTGGTATAAAATAGCTCAACATGAGGGGTTTTTACAAAAATAGGCTCTCTAGTGGCTTTTCATTAAATAAACTTTTTGAGAGAGGAGAGAAGCCATACATTCATAAAGCTTGGAGCTTTCTTGGGAGTGATCTCTTCTGGAACTTCCACGGAGTTGAGCTTTCTTGGAGATGATCTTTCTTGGAGTCTCCATAGAGTTGAACTTTATTGGAGATGATCTCTCTTGAAGCTTGAATCTGACAATCAATATCGGGACTTCCATAGGACTTTGATGAGTATTGATCACTCGGCCCCCTGAGGGGGACTTTGACAAGTTTGAGATACTCGGCCCCTTGGGGGGACTTTGGAGGTAGCTCAGCCACGACATGGAATTGCTCAGCTTTGGCATGGAGATTTTGGAAGTTGTTCGGTCTCGACCTTGGAGTCGCTTGGGTTGGGCCTTGAAGTTTCTCAGACATGGCCTTGAAATATGCTCGGCCATGGCTTAAAATCTGCTCGGCCATGGCCTGAAATCTGTTCTGCTATGACTTTGAAATCTGCTTGGCCATGGCCTTGAAATTGAATGACTTGGCCTTGACATGGAAACCTTCATGAAACTTGGACTGAAGCTCACTTGGGGGGTGATCTCTTCTAGAGCTTCCATGGAGTTGAGTTCTTCTTATGATGATCTCTTTTTTAGCCTTCATGGAGTTGAGCTCTTCTTAAGATGATCTCTTTTTTAGCCTTCACAGAATTGAGGACGACCTCTTTTTGAGCCTCCATGGAGATGGTCGGCCTTGGCCTCCATACTTCACACTTGGCATCCTATTGGAGCTTGGAGCCCTTCTCTAGATAGAGAAGGCCATGAATCTTGGAGAAGAAGAGCTTCATAGAGAAAAGAAGAGCCTTATGCCCCTGGTTATGCTTGGATCTTCTCATGGCGACAGGGCTTCTTGTTCGAGTTTCCAAGACGACGCCAAACTGTTGATGCTAAAATCGGATTTGCCTCGAGATCAAACCCAACCTTGCACCAATGGTTAAATTTGTTTTGGAACGGGGACCGAAACCGGATTGAACCCGAATCAAAATTAGGCCAAAAAAAAGGAGACACAAAATTTAATGTGAAAAATCCTCAAAATTAGGGAAAAACCACGGGTCTCTCTCTCGCGAGAGTAAATCATGCTAAAAGCTCATAAAACTTACATGGAGAATGAATACATTTGAGAGGAGACAGAAATGGAGAAGAAGAAGGAAGATGAGTTGCTGGAGAGGCAGGGCTTCGTCGTTTTTCCTCCCCACGGATGGTGCCAAACTGTTGATGCTAAAATCACATTTGCCTCGAGATCAAGTCCAATCTTGCACCAATATTTAGATTTGTTTGATTTGAGGGACAAAATCACAAGAATGGGAAGAAGATTATCCAAACATGCAACATAAGGCAAGATTTACGTGGAAAACCCTATGAAATCGGGGGAAAACTATGGTGCTCATGAGCAAGAGCAAATTCACTATGTATTAGGAACTTTACAATGACTTGGAGCCATGGGAGCATAAGAGAGAGAAATCACAATGGTGAAAGGGATGAGAGAGAGCAGCAGGGTGTATAGTTCTTCCCATGTCCAAAAGTCCTTGAAATGGTCTTCTTCTCCCCTATTTATAGCTTGAGGTTGCTTAGCGTCCAAGTTTCGCCTTGAGGTTACTTGGCATCCAAGTTTCGCTAGCTAGATGCCAGCCCAGATGTTTGCTGGATTGTCAGATGGATGTTAGCCGGATTGCCAACTGGAAGTCTTCTAGAGGGTTTGCCAAGATTCTTGAGGGTTCTAGACGTTTTCAGATGCTCTTCTTCCTTTGCAAGTTCGGTTTAGTAGAAGATCATTTTGGAAGTTCTTCTTCTGGAAAACTGTTTTAGAAGTTCTTCCCTTGGAAGTGTGTCTTGGAAGTTCTTTTGGCAGAGTAGAGTGGTTTGGTAGAGTAGAACATATAGTGGAGACTTGGCAGAATAGTAGACTTGGCCAAATAGTCTTGGCTGAACAATGCATGCAATGGAGGCTTGGCAGAACAGTAGACTTGGCCAAACAGTCTTGGCCGAACAGTACATGCAGTGGAGACTTGGCAGAACAGTAGACTTGGCAGAACAGTGCATGTAGTGGAGACTTGGCTGAAGAGTCTTGGTTGAACAGTGCATGCAGTGGAGATTTGGTTGAACGGTAGACTTGGCCGAACAATGCATGCAGTGGAGACTTGGTCGAACAGTAGAGTGAAGAGTAGTTTTGTCCGAACAGCAAACTTGGTGTTCTTATATGTCTTCGTCTAATGAAAGACCGCATGTCATTCCACTTTGACCCCTATCAGATTATAAAGCATCTCATCTCCAGGTTTCATCAGGTATTTTGCAATTTAACCTAGATTTTCTCCTTTATCATGCAAACCCTTGAATATATATACATTATGGTTTTATTATCTCATTTGTGATCATTTACATTAAAATCCAAAGTTCTATGGACTTTTCCATATAAGTCCCTTAATGGGGGTTTTGATAATCTATATATATGCCTTTTTGCAATTAAACCCCTCTCTATAAAGGTTTATTCGGAAGGGATATTCATTAAGCATTACAACCCCCCTTGTCTTAATTAAAATTAATCCAAGATGAGAGAAAAGTTAACCCAGGCTTGATGAAGGGTTTAAGGAATTTTATTAGCCATAAATGATGCGGCTTTTATGATCATTTTAAATAATTACAGAATTAATTAGGGGTGGTCTTTACAAAGGCTATAAAGTAAACTTTATTTACCTTGAGTTGATCATGAACATAGGTCATATAGGTTTTGTATTAGAGTGACCCATCATTCTCACTCTTTACAAGTATATCATCAATATAAGTCTCGATATTCTTTTCGATCTGCTTTTGAAAGTTGTTAGTGCAATATTTTCTTGGTTGGCAATATTTGACACAAGTCAACATAGTCAAAGTTGGGTGACTTAGAAGGAGATTGCTACATGCCGAAGGGAGCTGATTGGGGATTAGAATGCAACTGATTGGAGATATGATTGATGAGTGGATTTGGCAACTAACTGGTGATTGATGCTAGCTTTGATTGGAGCCAAATCAAGATATGATTGAAGGCCATATTTGGCAAGCAAATATGGTGGCAACTAATGAAGCATTCTGGAATATTGGACAGCAAAAACCTTGATTGAGGAGATCAAGTTTTTGGATGAAAATAGCGTGCCTTTGGAGGTGCAAGATTGATGGGCTGAGAACGTGACGGAGAGATAGTCCTGCTAGTTGCGGTGGTCAGGATCAGGTGGATCTGACATAGTAAACTCAGAACTAAACCAGGACGGCTGCAAGTGTCTCGAGGTCACAGAACATTAGAAGCCAGGGCCTTGGTCAGTTTGTCAACAGGGCCGCGTTGCAATCGTAGTTGCAACTAAGTTACAACGGCTAAATGTGGAAGGCGTCCAATTTAGTACCCGCAGAGATTGTGGAGATCTAAAAGAGGAAAGCAACATCTTAGGCTTGTAGAGAATCTACAGAAGACTCTGTGGGGTGAGATTGACCAGTGACCACAGGAGAAAACCTTAAGGGAGAGGTTAGAGTCATAACTGACAATTTTAGGGATAGAGTGCTGATGTTGTTGTGAGTGTGTGAGTGTCACTTGTTTGTATACATATTGTTCACCCTCTTTTAGTGGATTTTTATCTTCGAGCTTGGCCCCCCAGACGTAGGCTTGGAAGCCAAACTGGGTTACCATCTCTTGTGTCCCCTTTATGTGTAGCTTGATTTGCTTGTGTGTGAATGTGTTAGTTATTCTCTTTCGAGATATTCTGTGAGCAGTGAGTTGCAATACATTATACAACAAACAGACAACCCGACGGAACTTTCAATTGGTATCAGAGTCAGTCGTCGGTGTTCACCTTGGTTTCAAGCTCGGTGAAGTCCTAGAAAAAGTTCTGTCCATGGACGGAAGGGAAGGGGTCTCCAGCAACCGTCCTCCACTTTTAAATAAATTGAATTATTTAAATTGAAAGGGACACATGAGGGCATACATCAAATCTATAGATGAAAGTGCCTGGATTGCTATCGAAGATGGATGGACACCTCAAATATGTCGTGATGCTAAGAAGAAAGAAGTCGAGAAGAAGAAGAGCAGTTGGACCCAAGAACTAAACAAAGCCAATGTAAATGGAAATGCCCTAAATGCAATTTTTGGTGTAGTCGATATAGCACAGTTCAAGTATATTGCAACATGTGACACAACAAAGGAAGCATGGGACATACTTCAAAGAATATATGAAGGAACAAACGTAGTACGTATTTCAAAACTTTAGATGTTAGCATCTAAATTTGAGCATCTCGAACATAGCAAATCAAGCTTTCCATCTTGAAAAGAAATATTCTGATAAGAAGCTAGTCCAAAAAAACACTGTGATCACTACCAAGCAAAAGTGACTACAATTAGGGTTGTCAAACGATCAAGCTGTTTGTGAGCAGCTCGAGATCAGCTCAGTAAAAGCTCGAAAGCTCGAAATGTAATATTAATAGATTAATATATAATATAAATATTATTTTAAAAAAAATAAAAATATTAATAAATATTAATAAATATTATAATATATGAATAAAATATTTAATATTTAGTATTGATATATAATATATAATATAAAAAAATTAATTTATAATTAAGTTTTAAATTTCAAACTAAATCCGAGATTTCAAAATTATAATTGAGTTCTTAATTTCGAGCTTTCGAGCCGAGCTCGAGCTTTCAAAATTAAATTCGAGTCAACCTCGAGCAAATTTATTCGAGCTAATTTCGAGCTCAAGCTAAGCTATTTCGAGCCGAATTCGAGTTGGGCTCAACCCGATCAAGCTCGGCCCGTTTACAGCCCTAACTGCAATAGAAGAAGCTCGAGACATTCATACCCTGAGACTAGATGAACTAATGGGTTCACTACGAGCCTTTGAAATGAATTTGAATTCTGAAAGAAAGAGATAGATAACTCCTAGAGTAGAGATAAAGAAGGTGGTACACCATGAAGATGAAAATATGATGTCCATATTCAGAGGCATCATGAAATTACTCGAACAAGCCTTGTCCAAGAAAAGCTACCCCTGGAGTAATAAGTGGAAGAATCAAATGAAAGATCAGAAGAAATACATCAATATTAAGTGTTGGGGATGTGGAAGGACTGGTCATCTACAGCGAGGGTGTAAAAATACAAAAAAGGAAAAAGTCAAATCTCTCTACCACTATTAAAGACGTTGTAGAAACTAAGCTGAGAGTTAGTAGATCAAATGGAGATCGGAAAGGTCAAGAAGTACATGCTCTAAGCGGCAACTTGTTGGAGAAGTTCTCTAAAGACAATCACCTTTGGTACTTTATGTACAAATTTATTTATTTAATAAAAGGCTTCTTCATTATTTAGATGTTCACTACTATGAATATGATATTAGATCTTAAATCTAATTAATGAAGTCCATGATACAACACATAGCATGAAGGAAATTATAATAAAGATCATAATGTAGGATTCCTATCATGTGTAATTATGTACGTATCTAAATATCCCTATTGAAGGATCAATGAGACGGGACATCATTGATCCATCAAGACTAGCACATGTTATGCTCCTTGATCCAATCAAGCAATTGTTCTCACAAGCTGTAAGCATGAAGATGTTTTGAGTGAACATGTGGATGCTTGCTAAGGGTAGCAAGTTCAATGGATGACCTACCATGAGTCTTCACATGGTTATCCTATTAAATTGTAAGTGAAGATCTCATTGCAACAATGGTGCAAATATCCTTAGACTTGAGATACACAAGTTATCTTGGATATGGATCCTATGCTTTGACGCCATTCGTACGTTTCCCTTCAGGGTTACTTACAGGGTGGTGATTGGGTACAGCTTTGAAGTATTCGAATGTATTTGGGTAGTCAACAGAGGATTTACCACTCTTGATAAAAGGAGAGTATACCCATGGTGTCGGGTCATTACTCAGGAATCTCTAGCAAGAGTAACTTGTCATAAAGATGGTCTTGGATGACATAAGTTTTGAGTAATGGATCCCATAGGACGAGGAACAAATACTCGGGCTAGGTGTGATATAGTCAGTCGAGTGGGAGTTGACACATAGACCATACTCAGAACTAAGTTGGTATAAGATGGTAAAGGACAAATTACACAATAACATTAGCTGCTGAAAGGTTCCAAGTCAGACCACCTGATTTTCTGGTCAATTGGGGGTCATGATGTATTGTTAGATGCCACTTATAATCTATTTGTAATCAATAGTTGATTATGAATGGCCAACATAACCGAGAACCTAATGGGTCACACTCATAGAAGATATCAATGAGGTATAAAACGGGTTTTTAGGAATAGATCCTCAAATGAGAAAATTAAAGGGAAGAGAAAGATTGTAAGTCGAATTTGATTATAAGTCAAATTTGATTGTAAGTCGAATTTGATTATAAGACAAATTTGATTGTATGTCGAAATATTTGATTATAAGTCAAATTTGCTTGGAAGTAGAATTTGATTATAAGTCAAATTTTGATTAGATTGTAAGTCAGATTTGATTTGGGCTTCAATCAAAGACCCAATTCGAAACAAACCCTAATCTGATTAGGGAGGCCTATAAATACATGATATTCTAGGCCATAAATATAGACAACTTATTAGCAATTAAAAGAGATCAATAGCCTTTTTCTCTTCTATCCCAAATCCTCTCAAGAACTTCTACCATAGCTAGCACCTTGCATGGAAGATCACCCCGTCGCCTTTGAGGTTGCTTTTGCTGATCTTCGCGTAGATCACTGTTAGAGGCACTCCGTGTGCAGACTGTTGTGGTTGACGCAACGTCCTCTCCGATTCAAAGAAAGGAATTCGGCACAGATATTAAAAGGTACATGCCCTTCAACTTTGCTTGCTTATGTTTTGATAAACGTAGGGAGATCCGTTTGGGCTAGGGTTTAGAAAATTTTTAATTTTTCCGTTGTGCCATGTATATGATACATGCTTTTGATTTTCTACAAAACCCTACACAACTATGTCACATTCATCTGACTGTTAAAGAAACCAGAAAGTTTCAGTAGATGGAAGGGTGTTGCAAATTGTGTTACAAAATTGGTTACAACGTCTGAAGGAAGATATAGCGACAACAATAATGTTCCCAGAACTAAAAACCGATACAATTTTAGGGAATCATCAGGAGTCAAGAGACAACAAAAAAGAATAGTCCCTGTGTGTTACCATTTTAGAGAAAGTGGACACATAAGACCAAGATGCATAAAGTTGTAGAAAGGTGCTTGGATTTGAACAGTCATCCAGCAGAAGGAGAATCAAAGGAAAGGTCACAGTGATCAGGAAATTGTGGATAAGAAAGCAGAACTCAAAGAGAGCAGCTACAGATGAGAAGTCAGAATTAACTAAAAGGCAAACTGTTAAAATAGTAGGTTGCATCAGAGTAAACTCAGAAAAGAAAATTTGGCTTCAAAAGTCAGAAGGAAAAAGTTTAGTGGTATACACATCTGGACAAAAATCTTCAAAGGATGATTGGTACTTTGATTGTTGGAGGCACATGACAGGAAACAATGACTTTCTCACTAATTACAAGAGATGTGAAATCGGGTATGTTACTTTTGGTGATGGTCAACAGAGTCAAGTGATTGGAAGAGGAACGTTGTGGATGCCTGGTGTACCAAGATTGAAGAATGTCTTACATGTGGAAGGCATAAAAGCAAATCTGGTGAGCATAAGTCAATTATGTGATCAAAATATGGTTGTCAAATTCACCAAGGACAGCTGTGTGGTCTATGATGATAAAAATAAATGTGTTCTAACCGGATTCAGATCGTCATACAACTGTTATCTGCTGCAGAAGTTGCAAGTGTGTTACAAAGCATATAACGCCCCGAATTTTTTCTAAATAAATGATATGATGATTTGCAAATAATTGTTGAGGTTCATTAGTCAGTAAAAATAAATTAATTATTTTAAACCTCAATTAAAGGAAAATTGGGAGTTAATGGACCTAAAATCCAGCCTCGCAACTATTGGGCCCAAGAGAAGGTCTTATTGGGCCGAGCCACTTTTACTTGAAATAGTAGGTGGTGGACGGAAAGTATAAAACCCTGTTAATTAATTAGAAACTTATAAAGTGTTTAAATAATCTGGATTGATTAAGTGACACGATAAGTGGGAGATACCGGACAAAAGTTAGAGTCCCGATAAAGTAGATCTGGTCTGGTCAAAGCCGAGAATATCGGATCTGGTCTGGTATGGAGACAAGCCCCGTGATGTTACGGTGTGCCCGTAACACCGAGGTCATTTGACCCAGATTTTTCCAGATCTGGATCGGGGATGGGGATGAGTCAATTAGTTGATTCGTCACCCACGTGTTTACATAGTGGAAAGATAATATTAAATAAGTTAAATTGGTTTTAGTGGGGAGATATTTTGGAAGATAAGTTAAATTAATTGGATTCTTTTTAAAAGATAAGTTAAATTATTGGATTTAAATATTATAAATAAATATAATAATAATAATAATAATTGTTATTATATAGTATGAGAAGAGAGAGAGAGGGGGAGAGAGAGAATGAAAAAGTTATCTCTCTCTCTGTCTCAAATTCTCAAATCCGAGTTCGCCCCTCTACTTCTCCTCCTTCCTTTCTTCTTTCCTTGCCCGACCATCAACCCGTATCCGACCACCGCCCGCGCCCAGCTAGGCCGACGCTGCGCCCTGCTCCGGCCCGCGCCACCGGCCAACTGCCACGCCCACTGCTTGGCCCAGCTCCGCTCGACGCAACCCCCTCCTCCTGCAACACCGCCTGCGCCACTCCGGCGTGTCTTCGCCGTCGGCCAGAGCTCCACGGCCCGGCAGCCTCCTTCTCTGGCAACTGCAGCCACCCCGCGCCCCTGCAGCCACACCCTCTCACGCGTAGCTTGCAACTCCGGCGATCATCTTTGGTATGCTTGGGAATGCTCCAAAGATAAATCCAATTAAGATTAAAAGATGGTTGGGTTGATTTAAGGTGGGGGCAGTTTATCAACTAAGGTTTAAAACTCATTGGATGGTGTGTGTGTGTGTGTGTGTATGTGTGTGTGTATATATATATATATATATATTTGTGTGTGTGTGTGCGCACGCGCTTGGGTGTTCATAATTGTAGGAGAGTTATGGAAAGTGCTTATAATTGATTTTGTTTTGTGCTATCTAAACATTCAATTGTAAATTTTTGTTGAAGGATATATTTCAAAGCTATGTAAAGTGTTTCGTTGTAAGAATGCCCTCTTGGTGTTTGACCAAATATCTCAAAGAGATTATTTTACTATCGGGTTGGTGTGTTAGCTCAAATGTTCACCATTAAAAAATAATAAAGATAGATTCAGTGAAGATATATTGGGATCAAAATTTTGTCCTTAATTTCATGACTCAAATGATGTTATTATGGATGAAGAGAAGTAGTAGCAACCTACATGGGGTTGCTGCTGCTCTTTGTTGGAGTGTGATTGACATTATTGGGACATGGCAGCCAATCAAGTTGCTGCAAACATTACCATAATGCTAGCATGCCACCAAAGTATTGTTATCCGCAGCAATTCTAGTATATGCTAAACACAACCCCGAACCAAGATATATTAAACCACATGGGTTCCGACTTGTTATGAATGAATGCATCCCTTTACTGGTTAGTTAGTTAAGTGTGGGCATCTGATGATAAACTTGGTGCTTTATGCAGTGGTTGGAAGATAAAGTTTTCTCAATTCATGGTGTAATATAGCATATAGCTCCATAGATATACCGATGCAAACCCATTTTTGGGAGAGCTTAATGGCTTTGTTGGCTTTCCAAACATCACTGAAGAAAAAGGATTAAAGGCAAAGCTGAAATCAAGCAAGGATTATATAAACACATGACCCAAAGTTATGAGTGATTTTGGTTTTTGCATCCATGGGCTTGAAAGATCAGTTTCTATTGGTGTTGGTGTGTGCATACCTTATGATTTTGGAAGTACCAAGCTTTATTCAAGAATGAAGCAGATGCTGGATAAATTACGAAATAGGTTCTTTGTTTTCAAAGTGGATGATAAAATACTTCTCATGTAGATGTAAATGGGTATTGAAACTTTAGGACTCCATCTGCTGGGAATTAATATGTACATAACCTATTCGATGAAATGTTCCAATGGACCATAATCATATTATGTTAGCTCATGTATTTATATTTATGCCCATGTATGGGCTTACACATACACTTATATATATATATATATATATATATATATATATATATATATATATATATATATATATATATATATATATATATATAGGGTATTCCTCTCTTGATAATGTTAAGGATTCCATTCCACCCATTCCACTCTTTATTCTTACATGGTATCAGAACTGTGATTCTAGGGTTGTGGGTTTAGATCCTTCACTAGTCGGAGTTCATCATCTTCCTCCCTTGACGAGTCCGTCGTTGTCGTAGTCCTCACCGCCGCCTCCTCCACATGTTCATTATCGACTATGAGGCATTCTAGGTGATTTGTTTGGTTGTACTCTCATTCTTGTTGCCGCCATTCTGGGTATTGTGTTGGGCTGCGTGCTTTCTCTCATTCTTGCTACCGACAATGGTGGATTTGGCATCCGACCGTTACCGTTTCTCTGTTGTGGGTCCTTCTCTGGGATTGGCCGAACCCTAACTCCGTTCGGCTCTTTTGAATCTCCATCGTCTTTTGAGGTTCTAGGGCTAGCATTCGAGGCTAATCTCGCTCGGCGCATCTTGGTTCTGGCTCTTGGATCTTGAATCGAAGAACAAAGAGCTCTTAGGGTCTTCGTCGAAATCTGAAACAGTTTTGGAGCAACTTGCATCCATTTGCTTAGAGGCCGACTCTCTCTCTAGTTTCCTATTCCTCTCTTGGAGATCATCCTTCTGAAATTTAATTTTGAGCTTGTGTTGTAGAGATGGTGACAAAGCATTGGAGATTGTGCTTCTCTGTTTTTACTTGATGTTTTTTGGTGTCATACATGAGAGGTTTCAGTGGGTACCATGGATACCGTGCCTACCCACTTTGCTTCTCATCTCAGTGGTCTTACTTTTTGGAAGAATCCAAGGACACAAGCATGTGGCCTTTTGAATAAACATTGGAGATTGTACTTTTACTTTTGAAAAGCAAGTGGATTTTTTTTCACAAATTGTGGCATTTGGAGATTGTGACGAGATTACATCACTTTTTCTCTAACAATAAATCAAGGGAACATTAGTTGTCTTTGGTGATTGTACTCAAATGCGATCTTCAGAAGCATTTTGTAGTTATTCTAAGAGGTGGTGCCATCTTCGGGTTCAATGCTTGAAACTTCAGCGTCATCAGCAGCATGCTTCTGATCCTCAGTCTAGTCTTCATGCCGCATCTGCTGAGCCTTTTGGTTCCGAGTCATCTGCTATCTTGGCCACCTAGGTTGCTTCTCTCACTAAACAGATCCAGGTTCTTCAGCGTTCCTTTTAGACTGGTGCTTATTCTGCTATGTCTGTTGCCTCTGGTATGACTTCTTCCTCATGGATTCCAGACTTGGGTGCTACTCATCATATGACTTCTGATGCCACCCAATTAGTTGACCTTATACCAGTTCATCTTCCTTCACATGTTCGTACTGCTGATGGCTCTTTATTGTCTATTACTCAGTCTGGTCATCTCACTACTACCTCTACTGCTCCTTCCTCCCTTGTCTTACCTGATGTGCATCATGTCCCAGGCCTTGCCTTAAACCTTATTTTGGTTAGTCAGCTTACGGATTATGGTCTGATAGTCACTTTTACCTCTTCTGCTTGTGTTGTGCAGGATCATCTTACAGTCCAGCGGATTGGGACAAGGCGTAGAGTTGGTGGACTTTATCATTTGGAGCACCGTGATTTGTCTACTTCTGCTTCCTTTGTCGTTGCATCTTCTTCTGTTGGGTGTTCCCTTGATTGTTGGCCTCGTCGTTTGGGTCATCTTTCTAGTACCCGCCTGAAACAGCTTTCCAGCTCAGGAACACTTGGTTCTGTATCTTCGAGTCCTTTGTCAGACTGCCTGGGTTGCAGGTTAGCAAAGCATCCCGCTCTTCCTTTTTTATCCAGTGAGTCTGTTTCTGATGCATCTTTTGATCTCGTGCAATCGAATATTTGGGGTCCCGCACCTTGTTCTTCTCTTGGTAGTTTTTCCTATTATATGTGCTTTGTTTATGACTTTTCTCAGTATACTTGGCTTTATTTGATGCGCTCTCGCTCTGATGTCCTTTCTATCTATCGTCAGTTTACCGAGATGGTGCATACTCAGTTTGGTAAACGTATTAAGGTTTTTCGTTCTGATGGGGCTCGCGAGTACCTCTCCACTGCCTTCGGTGATTTGCTTTCCTCTCGCGGCACTCTTCCTCAACAGTCGTGTCCTCACACGCCTGCTCAGAATGGAGTCGCCAAGAGGAAGTATCATCACATTTTGGAGATTGCTCACGTGCTTCTTCTTTCTACTTCTGTCCCTCGTCATTTCTGGGTTGAAGCTATCATGACCTCCTTTTACCTCATCAACCGCACTCCTTCTACTGTTCTTTCTAGTATTACTCCATTTAAGCGTCTTCGTTCCTTTTCACCATCCTATAGCCACTTGCGGACCTTTGGATGTGTTTGTTTTGTGCTTCTTCCTTCTATTAAGCGCACTAAGCTCTCCCCTCGTTCTGCTATGTGTGTTTTCCTTGGCTATAGTCCTGAGCATAAGGGCTATCGTTGTTATGATCCAGCTTCTCGGCGTCTTCGTATTTCTCGTCATATGACATTTCTAGAGGATACTCCTTATTACTCCTCTTCGTCACAGGATCTCACATTTCTACACCTACTTGATTCTCCTACTATTTTCGATCCTGCTTTACCTCACATTTCTACACCGACCTTAGTCTCCTATTGTTTCCAATCCTGCTTTACCGCACATTGTTCTTTTGGGTGTTGATCCTTCCCTGTCTGTCTCTTTCGCCCCTCCTCCTTCATCACCAGTTATCCCTAATTCTTCTGGCGATCTTCCTGAGTCTGCGTCCAAGTCTCCAGGTGCCTCCGGTGGTTCTCCTCTACTCCTGCTGGTTCCTTCTTCACCTGTGGATGTTCTTGTTGCTCCTCGCCGCAAATAGAGAAAAAAATGGGGTTCACAAGAAGTCATATATAAATAGAAGAAAAGTTGGGGGTTGAATGGACAAACATGCAATAGCTCCTGATAAGAAACTGGAGATATTTGACCTTGATCGTGATGGGAAATGTGTTAAATCTGAAACAGTTGAAATATTTGAAACAAGTTAGAAAACTATCTTTGAAAAGTATAACTCCAAAAAAACCCATGGTTGCAGTGTTTCTATTTGAACAAGCAATGAGAGGTTGGTATTAGAAAGAAGCTTTAGAAGACCTTACC
This sequence comes from Dioscorea zingiberensis, assembly GCA_026586065.1. Taxonomy (NCBI): domain Eukaryota; kingdom Viridiplantae; phylum Streptophyta; class Magnoliopsida; order Dioscoreales; family Dioscoreaceae; genus Dioscorea; species Dioscorea zingiberensis. The sequence continues at coordinate 50,063,887 of CM048821.1, read as the reverse complement.
ACGATCATCCCTGAAGCAAAGAAAAGCTTAGGCTGCGTTTGGCAAAGTGGAATGGAAAGGAAAGGAATGAGGGGGGGAATGGAAAGGAGAAAGGAATGGAAAGGAAAGAGATGTAGAAGGGAATGATTACCTTGTTTAGATGAGAGGTAATATGAAGGTAATGTATTGGGAATGGGAAAAGTAAAACAGGGGATTGTGATACAATTACTCTTTTACCCCTTACATATAAAATGGTTACTTTTTACTTTTCTTCCATGGCTTTGATTTTATTAATCCACTTTATTTGTTATAAGATTAATATATTTATTTAAACCACTAATATATTTTATTAATCCGGTTTATATGATTTTATTAATCCAATTTTATCAATTAACAACGAATAAAATAATTGATAATATCTTACGAATTCTTTTATCAATTATGTTGATAAAATTAAATATTTATATTATCAATTATCAAATATTAATCCAAAGATAGTATTGACGTCAACTTTGAAGTCTATTTTTTAAAATTGCTCTAATCCTCTATTGAATAAGATATTATCAATTAAAACCTCATGCTAATACTGATATCAACTTATAAACAATAGCAACAAACCATGCAAGTAGCAACTCAAATTTCTTGCCTACATCATTACAAAAAATAGCTTAACTCCTATATTTAATGAACATGATCAATATTGTCACTGTGTTGCCCAATTTATGAAGATCAGAACATACCATACAACCCTAATGCAACAAAATTATATTTGCACAAACATTGATATAGAGATAAATCATAAGATAGTCACACAAGTTCAACATTAGATGCTAATGTAGATGTGCACAAGTTCAAATTACATGATCCACATAATAAAAACACAACATTTTAACACAAGTCATAATCCATGAAAGTACATAATTCAACTACCAAACGACAACATTTAACTCAAAAAGTCCAGCTGTTTCTCCCAATAATGCACGAACAATCTTTGCCATTACGAAGACCTGCAGACTGATAAATAAAGAGATTACAAATATCATTATCAAGCAAAGAGAAAACAAACTTTATAAAAGTTGAATGTGTCAAGCAATGAAACAATACCTATGCATGAATTAGAATAAAGAAAGCATAAAAGATATCAAAGCACATCCGTATAAATTCTTACCAATGTGATTTTTAGTCACTAGGCGGGCAATATGACATTCTCCTTAAAAGTACCCGGCAAAAGCGGAGCTTCCTATCATTTGGAAGTTCCCAAAAAACTTTGAGCTGATCTTCATTTGTTGCCAAGCCTTGCAACAAGAATATTGCTTCATCGTCGGTCAGCCCTTCAATATCAAAAAGTACTTGTCCCAATAATCTCTTCTTCTCTTCAACTTCTGCACGGGCTGCTTCATTCCGGGCAGCGATTTCAACATTTCGGGCTAAGGACTCGGCATTGCGGGATGCAGCTTCGGCCAATGTTTTAAATTCAGGACCAACCATATCTACAAAACTCCGAAAATTAGTAGACATTTGTTCCATTATCGGGTCCCTATCCTGTCCTTTTCTCTTTCGGCGGACAGATGTTTTAGAGGCATTGCTGTCAGATGGCAAGGGTGATGGGGATTCATTTGTTGGTTCTTGTGTTGACATAAAGAAATCTTCCACTGGTGTTTGAGATAAGCCCACATCCTCCTCCATTGCAATGTTAACATCTTGTTCAATTTGGGTTGCATCATCCCCGATATCACCCCTATTATTACCCAATGCCCTATCCTTAGTGAATACTTGGGCAAGATAATTATAAAATGGCCACGATTTTCCATATAGACCAGCTGCTTCCTTATGAGTCTGCATTGCACGGGAAAAATTAATAACATTAAAACAACTTGTTTGCTTAATTAACAAATTACCAAAGGAAGTTATGTATACCTTGACGTACTCATCATAAGCGCTTTTCTCACACATGATAGTGCTATCAACATAATTCCAATCGAACCCACTCAGGCGCAGTATATCTCCTATAGCACTGGTTTTCTGCCTCAAATGCTTCACGCGCGATTCGATATTTGGAGTGGCCTTCAGTTGGGTTTGTGGAATCTTCGCCTTTATCATTCGTTCCAACTGAAGAAGAAATCCACCTCTAAACCCATTTTCAGCCCTCCACATAGGGTCCATGGAAAGCTCAACCAGAGCATCAACTAGGGCTTTATCTTCCTCGGGAGTCCAAAAATGTTTGTTCTGTCCCCTACCCTTCTGTTGTGTGTTTGAGTCCATACTGAAGGATATTAAGAAGAAAAACAATAATGGTGAAAATATGAAATGAATAGATACCACTGATCAAATATTATTTATGTGAGGAATCATTAATACACAATGAAGAGTCATCACATAATTCTACAAGCAGGAGCATCAGACAGAGAAGACACAATTTTTCACAATGCAAGAACTAATTTAAATATACACAATGAGTATATACATCTCCATCCTTGTATTCTTTATTTGCTCTCTGGAGTAGCATAACACTGCCTTTCTGTTTCATGATTTTTCAATGATTAATCTGTCATATAACAACTATCTTTTGAAATAATGTGCTAAAAGGTTTTTTATTTAATTTTATGGACTAAATTCTCACTTTGGTGGTATTTATCAAAAGTAGTCTGCCTTCAGAAGGCATGGTGAATTAAAATATATGGCCATTCACCTCCACATTTATAAATGTATTACATTAAGAAAATTATATTGGTAAGGTTGTTTACATAAAGCTAAAATCAAGTAAGCTGACATGATTGTTCAAGGAGAAGGTTCATAACTGGTTTCTAGGTTTTATACTGAAATTAATATTAACAAATGTGTTTTTCTCCAGGTTGCCGAACGAGCCCTATTCCTATGGAACAATGACCATGTGACCAACCTTGTGGCACAAAATAGTCCGGCGATTATACCCATAATCTTCCCTACATTAGGCGATTATACCCTTTTTTTTTTCTTGATCCTTAAACTAGGTGCAATTACGAGAGGTCACTTTGCTTGAAGAAAATGTTGCATATGAGAAAGCTATATCAAATTGTCAAAAGGAAATTGTTGACAAGATTCATGAGGCTGAACTGCTTTGCAGTAAACTAAAGGTTAGGGTCCATAAGTTTTGATACATTTTTTATACTTTTTCATCCTGGAATTAACTATATATGCTTAGTCATCAGTGATTCAGGGTTAACTGCAATGCAATTCATGAGAGTTGATGCTTTAATCCTTAACAATTTGAAATCAATCCATATGTGAATTCATGTCATTTGATATTTTAATATGAGAGCTTGAAGTCTTACCATTTCCTGTTTTGATCAGACTTTTCTTTCAGAGGATTAGAACAACCTTTCAGAGTATTTTGAAGGACAGGAAATGGTAAGACTTCAAGCACAGTAATTTGTAAACATGGATCTAGTGAGATCATAACTACAAAATTAAGACAAACAACACTTTCATATTAAAGAAAATATTAATATCATCAATTTTAAGGAAATCTTAAAAATAGACAAACAACACTTTCATATTAAAGAAATGATCCAAATAAAAAACATCATAGTTATTATCCCACAATTCAAAAATGGTCCAAGTACAATTCAAACATAGTCAAAGTACACTAAACATCTCTTGGGCCTTGTTTTGCCTAAACTGATTCCACTCGTTAGTTGGTTCCACGGCTGTGATGTTATCGATCTCATCTTGTGTGTTTTCCTCCAACGGCAAATTATCAATCTCATCCTCTGCAGGGTCGTCCACCATCTCCCTTCGGATGAAATTGTGTAGCAAGCAACAAGCATTAATAATGCGCCGTTGTGTGGTTAGGTTGTAGAAACATGGACTTGATAAGATCTTCCATCGAATTTTTAAAAGGCCAAATGTCCTCTCAATCACATTTCTAGCACTAGCATGTTTCATGTTAAACCATTCTTCAGGTGTTACTGGTCGATGTCCATCAGGCCAAGAATTCAAGTGATATCGTTGGCCTCGAAATGGTGCAAGAAAGCCGGGACAATTCGTATATCCTGAATCGACCAAATAGTAGAAACCTAATAGGCACACATTTTTTAAGTGTTAGGTACTATTTCATTGTAAAGAATAATTTAAAAAACAAAGCCAATATTATTATTTTTACCAGTTGGAACCTTTAATCCATTAGGCTTCGTAACAGCGTCCCTAAGAACCCGTCCATCATGTGCTGAACCCTCCCAGCCTGACAAGACATATATAAATTGCATGTCTTGACTACATACGCCGAGTACATTGGTTGTGATTTCAGCTTTTCTTGTTCTATATCTTGGTCGATCAGCTTTAGGTACATTCACTCTAATATGTGTCCCATCTAATGCTCCAAGACAATTCTATGAAAGCAAACAAAAACAAAAGAAAACAAATTAATACTTGGCCACTTATGTTGAGTAAAAAAAAAAGGAAACCTACAAAATTGAGGTCTTACCTTAAACCACTTCCACCTGGTGTCATTTGAGTCCTCTGGTACAGGTTCTGGTTTTTTTAGTAGAAAACCGTGACAACGAATAATTGACTTCAAAGTTGCGTGGAAATGACGACTTACGGTTTCGGCAGATCGCACGAAGTCAAATTTAATTACCCTATTTTTTACATGATGTGCGACAATGTTCAAAAACATTGCGACCATCTCCTCAACCATCACATTTCTCATGCCTCTTAACCCGCCGGAGGTTGTTAGTAATTGGCATAAATTGTGGAAACAGCGACGATCCATGCGTAGTCTATCAATGCATTTAATGTCGCTTTCGTAAACCACCCGGTTAAGAAATTCAATTTGTTTACTACGCCTACTGGACGTTGACTCAATATCACATCGAATCATTCTATTTTTGTTCTTGCGTTGTTTTGTCGCACATGCCATGATCATGAAGTTTAGTACGTAAAAGTAGGTCATGTATATTACAAAATATAGCCGAAGTTCGTCAATGTCGTCCATATCTAAAAAAACAATTACACATTAGCTCATACAATGACAAGTTTACTACGCCTATATAAAATTATTTATTTTATAACAAAAAAGCGAGCATTAACTTCTCTTGAAATATCATGATAGAAAAGAAAAAGGTTTAACAAAGACCATAGTAAAAAAACACAGCAACTGCATTCTTAATAGCCAAAAAAAAAGAGTCCATTCTCTAAAAAATCTTAATAGCAACTGCATTCTTTCATTGTAAAATGAAACTAAAAAGAAAGATTAGCTGCCTTCAGATCAAGGAAACTTGCATCAAAATAAAATAAAAAAATTAAAAAACCAAACTCCAAACCTTGCAGCTCTTAGCATATAATGTTACATAATCTCGGCATAACTATATATATATATATATATATATATATATAGAAAGAGGGAGAGAGAGACCTCCATGAATACAAGAGTGAGTGTTCCAAGCCAAGTTAGAGGAGTAGCAGGCTTTATAACAAAGTAAAGGTGCACATTCATAATTCATAATGAAAGCTGATCATTATCTCTAGCATGCTTCCAAAATTGCGGATGTATATTCAAGTCCATATTATCTCATACTTGGAGTAGACAATCAATCATGCAATAGGCTTCTTCTTAAGCCTTCCACTTTTATCATGGTTTTTGGATAAGTTATGAACATATGAAATTATCTTCACATCTATTTGGGTCTCATGTGAGCCTCATTCTCTAAATTATCATCATCATCATAAGGATTAAAACTATGGAAATGCATCAAATAGTAGAAAAAATATGATTGAACTTCCTTGCACGGAAATTGTAAATACCAATGCTGGAAATATACAACCATTGTCTATAATTCAATGAGTAAACATTCAACATGATTGTGAATTTGAATGAAAAATGCATCAACATGAAACCATAACTTGTCAAGCAAATAAGAATTTAGAGATGAGTGGTATCTTTTAGGCTTTTGTAGCCCATAAGAGTTCTTTTTTACGCTAAATGCAAAATAAAAAAAAATAAAGAGAAATTTATTGAATAACCCGAACCGTTCTTTAAACCAATGGGCAATGACAAAAATCCAAAATCAGCTCTTTCTTTTATGATTGTTTCAATGACTTCACACTGAAGTTTTCACAAATTCAATGACTTCACACTATTCCTTTACATTACTAGCACTCTGATGCCCACAGATATTCCCACAAGCGACATGTCAGAAAGGCTTGAAATGCAAATTGCAGCTAATTCATATATCAGTCATTTAATACTCAATTCTTATCCACCCAGATCCAATAACGTGATAAATCTAAAGCATGGGCAGCTCTAATTAAAAAAAGGAGTAATTCTTGTTCACTCTATGCACAAGATTACTTTTGGCTGTGTTGATCAAGGATTCCAAGGCTTTGTGTATAGTTACTGAAAGTGTCATATTTTTTCAGTTTAACTTTCTAGACATGAAAGTGTTGTATAGTTACCAAAATCCTCATGAATTGCGCTCACTCAATCCCTTATTCACCAACATTATAAGAAGCCATGAAAATAAGGGAAACAAGAAAAAGAAAACATGAAAACATACAAAAAATAAGGAAGAAAATACACAAGACAACACACAAACAAACCTGGACCAACATAAGCAAATCACCCAAAGAGACCAAACCTAATTCACAAATAGCATATAATCAAGTAACTAGAATCAAGAAGTAACATGAAAAGAACACAAATTATAAGAAGAAAATTACATAACACAGCACACAACTATAAACCTGGACCAAGACCAAGACACAAGCAAATTACTGAAAGAGCATGAAAATAACTAGAAAATGGATTTATGGAGTGAGAAGGGATGAACCTGCAATCCTTTGGAGGCGGCGACCAGAGGAGGTGAACGGCGGCGACCGGGAGGAAGACCGCTGACCGCGGAGATCACCGGAAGAGAGAGATTGCAGGAGAAAGGAATGGGGGAGCGTTGTCTGCGAGGTCACGATCGGGAAGGAGAGAGCGCTGGTTGAGAAGGGTTGAAGGGCTTTTGAGTAAAATCCATAGGAGGGATTGGGTGATTCCGCCCGATTTGGGCGGAATGGTGTTTCCCCTCCAGAAGGGAATCCTATTCCTTTGTGGAGGGGAATCAAAATTTCAGAATGCTCACCAAACGGGGGTATCAATCATTGGGGGGATTCATTCCCCTTTGTAAGGGAATGAAACCCCCAATCCAAACGCAGCCTTAGTTTCTTGGCTTTCTAGAAAGATGTTAGAAGGAATGTCTCATATGCATGCCAATATAAGACCATTTCTAATACATGCATGCATTTTCAATATTAAAAAAAAGGTCAAATACCCAATTTAGTCCCTCTATTATTACGATTTGTCCCTTTGGGTCCCTCTAATATAAAACATGCCTTTTTGGTCCCTTTAATTTTACGTTTGTGTCTTTTAGATCCTTCCACAAGCCTTTTTGGTCCCTTTATTTATGTTTTGCAGGCCTTTTTGGTCCCTATAAACTTCGAAGGGAGGGATTTAAAAGGCACAAACGTAAAATTAAAGGGACCAAAAAGGCACGTTTTGTATTAGAGAGACCCAAAGGGACAAATCGTAATAATAGAGGGACTAAATTGGGTATTTGACCTAAAAAAAATGCAGAAAACTATAAAAATGGATATACTTATTTTCTTGTTTAAAAGAATGATGATATTTGATTTTTCTTGAAGAGAAATGAGATAATATGGCAAATTCAAAGTTTAATCATATGTGGAAGGTCAAAGAGCTAATTAATGAAGCTCAGATAAAAAATAATAATAAAAAAGGGAGGCAAGAAGTAAACAATTGGAGGTGTGGATGTTATTAATAATTCCATTTTTATATATCCGGATGGCAATATTTAAATACATGGATACATGCCAAAACTTCACTTGGTGATATATTTTCAAATTTAGAGGTTTATTATATTGTTGGGAGGACTTAGCTAACTCAACCTCGAAGCAATGAAGCGACATACATCTTGGGGCGATGATGAATGCCCGTCTTGATGTAGTCGATGAAATTACAAATCTCTGAACGGCACGAATCTTGAAGTTACGATGGAATACACATTTCGAGACGGCTGATATAATACAAATCATAAGATGGCACGGATTTTGAGGTGGCGATAGAGTGCGTATCTCGAGACAAGCCGATACGAATCTCAAGGTGACAATGAAGCATTTATCTCAAAGCATTCGATGAAATACAAATCTCAAAGCGAGACATATCTCGGGGTAGCAATGAAACACTCATCTTGAGATGGTCTATAAAAATACAAATCCTAAAGCAGTACAAAACTCAAGGTGTCGGCCAAAGAGGCATCTCGAGGCAGCCAATGAAACTCAAAATCACAAATGGCGGCGCATCAAATATATATAAATATTTAATGTACATATATACTATAAATATATGTAATAAAAGTTATGATTTGCAAATAAATGAATCATTTTTATTCATTGCCTCTACTTGTACTTATGCCCTTAATCGGAGGTTCCCGAAACCACTTAGCTTGTGTTTGATTGGGGGATATCCCACTTGGGATTAGGAATAACTTTTGAAAAATTTTGAATTTTTTGGAGGGAAATTTTAAAGTAAAGGTATTAATGATAAGATAGCTATGTGGCTTCCATACATTGGTGGGTGGGTCATTATTATATTTTTAAACTTCAATTAAAATTTTTGGCGAGAAAAATTTCATTGGGAAATATGTTGGGGATATCTCCCAATCAAACACAAGTCTAATAGAGGCTTGTCTCTATTAGGAATGGAAGAACCCACAATATTAAAATAAAATCAAAACAAATATAATCATTTGTGATTCGATATGTCGCCTGGCGTCTCTTCACAAAGATGATGCCATGCGGGTATTTTCGATCCCACAAGAAAGACAGCGTGTATGTTCAAATCATCACCGGAGAAGCATTCGGTGTTCGGTCGCCAGTCCACACTCATACTTCAACAATTTACCTTGACTTCACAATGAAGCATGGAGCTCAACTACAACAACACATCCCTCAATCATGGAATGCATCTATCTACGTTATACAAGGAGAGGGGGAGTGTTAGGAAAACCAAAGTCTTCTATGGTGACAAGCCACTATGTTGTTGTTTTGAGCGTTGGTAATGTTCTCGCCGTGCACAACACTTCGGCCAAGGCATTGAGCTTTGTTCTCATTGGCGGGCAACTGGTGAATAAGGCGGCGGTCCAGTGTGGCCTCTTTATGATGAACACTCAGGAGGAGATAGAAGAGACCATTAAAGACTTCCATTTGTGCAGGAATAGCTTTGAGATGTGCGGCGCCGCCCAGCTAGGAAGCTCGTCAACGATATCCAGCTTCGAGAAGAGGAGGTGCTCTTCCATCTGAGATAAAAATTGGAGCTTTTAGAGTCTATGGAGAAGAGAAAGGAGAAAAGTGGGTCCTTGATGGAGGAGGATGACTTGGGAGAGGGTGTGGGCGGCAACGGCCTCGGTGGTGTTGTCGACGAGCAAGTCCTCCACTCGCCATCTTGACAACATCTTGATGAGATAGTCGGAGATGCTACTATTGTTGTTGCTATAATTGGTGGTGGTGATAGTGGTGTTGGTGGTGAAGGAGAGGTTCTGGTGTTTCTCCAGCTCGTCGAAGGAGAGTCGGACGCCGATGAGGAGGAAGCGGGTTCTTAGTGATATCGTTGGCTTTGATTTATTAAAAAGGTTTTCTATTTTGAAAATAATTTTTTAATCATATTTTAATCTTTAAAAATACCACATCAGCAAAGAGGTATTGAAAACTGGACTGCACGAGGTGGACTTAATTTGTTCTTTCTCAATAACATAGGGATCTCTTGAGGACAAATTACAATAGAAGGATTAAAAGGTGAGATCATGTATAATACAAAGATCAAATAGGGTATTTGACTTATATAATTATCTCTCTTTTAAGCCTCGTTTTAATCATTCAAAATAGCCAAAAGTCAAGATTTGACCTAACAAATGTGCAGATCCAGAAGATTCATAAATCGAAAATTTTACAATTAACTAATTTCAATCATGTCTAATGAATAGATTCCCACGTTTTACTATGAGTAAGATCAAAAGTAAAAGTCCTGAAGAATAATAATTCGAGTGACTTTAATTATTAGAAAGGTCATGCCACCACCTTCTCTGCTCTAACAGAAGTTCTAGTCATTACTTTTAATGCTATTAAATACTCGTATTTCGAAAATTTTCTTCAATTTGCAAAAAAATAGTAATGATTTTATTTTAATAATGATGGTATTCTAAAAATTTATAATTTTTCTTCAAATTTATGAAAAATAAAAGGTCTTTTATCTAAATTAGTTCCTCTATATACCGAATCGGCCATTTTGATCCTTTTATTATAATTTGAGCCTCGGAAGTCCCTCTATTTTCACAATTGAGAAATATCAATCCTCTCTCTTCGTCAATTTTAGGGACTAAATAGACATTTAAATATACCTTTAAGAACTGACATTTCTAAATTGTGAAAGTAGAAGGATCCTCAAGGCTCAAATTATAATAGAGAGACCAAAAGAACCTATTTGATATAATAGAGAGACTAATTTGAATATTACACCAAAATAAAATAGTTTCATAAGAATAAATGCATACATATTAGACTTGCTATTATATTTCTTTTTTTTTTTTTTATAAAAAAGCACATTATAGGCGTGATTCAAACCTCAACCTCTCCTTGTGAGAGGAAATAAATTTCATCTCGACTTGCCAAACATATGGATGGATGTATATGTAAATATTTATTTTAATTTTTTATGTTTGATTTGTATGTACTATGATACGGGCCAAATTTGAACATACATGTGGCTCCATCCAAAGTGCACATGTGGCTCCATCTAAAACATCCACATAAGCAGCACAAATTCCCAAACCAACATCCTCTTAGGTATGGGGGTGGCAATAGGGAACGGGGGAGGATAACAGTAGGATAGAGGATATCCCTTACGGGATGGGATAGGGTCGGATGGTGACAATGACCGACTCAGAGGATCAGAGACAAAAAGAGAGAGACATGCAAGGGGACAAGTATCTACTTCTAATCTTAAAAAAAAAAGAACTCTCTACGCCCTTTAAAAACATTATTCTCATATGAGACCCCACTCGGGGCATAGGTCCGCGCCGTCCACGCCCTCTTGATTGTTTCACTCTTAACAGCTTTCAATAGTTCGGAGCAATCATTTGAAGAAGGCTCCACCTGAACATCACTCCATCAGGCCACCCATTACCCATTACAGATGTTTCTCTCTTTGTTCATCATCCAACCTTTTGGAGCGCAATAAGGAACTTGTGGCTGGATTGAATCCTTTGCGACCGTATAATAACCGTTATTGCAATCGGTTATTGCGTCAATATAGCACATCCAATTGAAAATTTTAGTTGGAACACAATATGTTAAAATCAAGCGAAACGTAACGAGTGTCATAATAATATATTTATTTCTCTACATAGTACATACATACCTCCAAAAAGAAACCTTAAACAGTTAGCTGCCAGATATTTACTAATTTATTAATTGAATTAATAAATTAAGAAAGGAAAGATTTTTTTTTTTTTTTTTTTTGAGTGAAGACCGTGACCATTGTTTTCCCACCCAATGGCAAGGTCGGAAAATGAGAGCAAGAGAAGGGCCCCACCATCACCACCACGACAACGCGGAACGGATCCGAACCCGCTAGGGTTTATAGTAGTAGAAGTAGGATCCGATAAGACCACGACGCCTCGACGACGACGTCGACCTCCACTACTCGTTTCTCTCTCTCTCTCGCGCGATGGGATCCAAGCCCTGGCTCGTGCCGGCGCCCTTGTACGAGCCGGCGCCGGGGACCTGGGCCACCGAAGCCGATTGCCCCGGCCATCGCTGCGCCCACACGCTCACTGCGGTCGCCCCAACCAAGTCCCATGGACCCCGCCTCATCCTTTTCGGTGGCGCCACCGCCATCGAGGGCGGCGGCCTTGTGCCTGGAATCAGTAAGAGAGAACTATCCGTGCTCTTGATCATCTTTTCTTTTGCTCTTGGAATTGGGGATCGATTTGATTGAAGTTTGTTGTCTTCATGTGAAGGGCTTGCCGGGGTGACGAATTCGGTGCACGCGTATGATGTCCTCAGTGGGAGATGGACCAAGTTAGCTCCGTGTTTTTTTTTTCTTTTTTTTTATTGAATTATACTTTGTTTTGAAGTAGATATCTTGTTTTTGCAAAGAAAAACTGAGTTTTGAATTAGGATTGAGTGGGATCATTGAACCAAGCCTGGATTTTGTTGTATTTTGTTGATCTTCTCACCTCTAACGTAGATTGGTTTTAAGTAGAATTCCTTGTGTATTATGTGATCGTGTTTGGATTAGATAGTGAGAGGAGAGAGGTGATGTATCAGCTATTGAGTTTAGTTGTATGGTGTTGTTATTGAGAAATGGATTAGAACATTATAGTTGTCCAGTAGTTTCTTAGTGGCTGGAAGTTTGGTTCACATGAATTTTATTTGGGTTTTGAACTAGTGGATCAGTTGCTACTTGACTATTTTCTTTGATCGTCCGTTATTGTTCCTGAGAAGTTCTCACCTTTCTTGAAATATATTTCTATTTTATGATAATTGAATTTAAGTTGGAACTTGTCAGAAATGGGATTGATTTTTTTTTTTCCAAACCTTGAAAGAATCCAACCAGCTGGAGATCCTCCTTCTCAAAGGGCTGCCCATGCTGCCGCAGCAGTTGGGACTATGGTAGTTTTCCAGGTTTGATGAGAATCAACTTGTTTACAATATTTATACTGCATGTAACTGTTTTGGTGCTGAGAAATGATTCTTCTGAATAAAAGCATTGACTGCTAAAATACTAACAGGGAGGCATTGGCCCTGCCGGGCATTCCACTGATGACCTCTATGTACTTGACTTGACAAATGATAAATACAAGTGGCACAGGTGAAGTTCTCCAGACTTTAGTTCATTTTTGCTTGCAACTATAGATCTGTGTACTTTTAGTCTGTTGCTTTTAATTTCTTTTGTTTATAATAGGTTGGTGGTACAAGGACCTGGTCCAGGACCTCGTTATGGCCATGCCATGGACTTGGTTGCGCAGAGGTATCTTGTTACAGTGAGTGGGAATGATGGTACGTCTATGGTTATGGTATCTCATTATATGGTTTGTGTCTGCATGCCACTATGGTCATTTACATGCCCATTGAGTATTCATAGTATGAATTGCTTATGAAGCATTATTAATAAAGCCTACATCTGGACATCAACATCTTCAACTCCAGTGAAAATTCAGCTGTGGGCTACCTGTGCAGGTTAAGAAACTTGTAATTTAGTGGCAATCCAATAGGTTAGGATCCTCTAAAATACCTATTCTTGTTTATAGGAAGGCATTTTAAATGGTTATGTTGTGGATCGAGTTGAAACTTCCTATTTAATTTTGGGGATCCACCATTTACCTTTGTTCTGAGGTGATCAACAATCTAATGATCATCACCAGCACCAGCACCATCACATAACCGTGTTCCTATGAACACATGCTCACTCTCACTATCCCAGACCTGTGGTACCAACCATATCTTATCTCATATTTAACTAAAATTATTTATAAATTTTGTTATCTTCTGTATTTGTATGATTTCTTGATTTGGAGAGCCTTTATGTTTAATCTAAATATGCCTTACTATACCTGTATAATCCTGGAAAGAAGGGATTTCATTATACTCTTATGCATCCATGTTTGGTCAGTTAGACTAATAGAATCCAGCTTTGATATTATGACATTTGTGTTCTTACGATAACTTATGACTTTTTGAAGTTTTTTTCTTTTAAAAACCTCTTCTCATAGTTTATGGTAAAGGTGCTTTAATAAAACATGATTACTTAAACACATCAGTGTCAATGATCAGGAACTATCTGGAGACCGTATCTCATTTCTATTGCATTAATGAATGCAATTTCTGGTAATTGTGCCAGACTGTCATTTCTGTGCAAAGCATCCTTTATTACTTGGAGATTTGCATTGATGCACAATGTGCAAGAATATAGTGTTGAGCATGTGTGTTTGGGGATGTACTATTTGAAGTTTCTAACGAAAATGCCAAATGCTTCTTGTTTAGGGAAGAGGGTTCTCTCTGATGCTTGGGCTTTGGATACTGCACAGAAACCCTACAGATGGCAGAAACTCAACCCTGAAGGCGACAGACCTTCTGCTAGAATGTGAGCTCTGATTTATTACTATTTGGATTGTTTGGAAATAATATGGCAATAAGTATCTGTATTTGCACATGGCAATTGTGAGTGTTTGAATTTATCATTATCTTCGTTTTTGTGTGAAGCTAAAAGAATGGTATCATTTCTCACCTGTTGCTACCAGAAATGAATTCTACTTTAATATTGGTCATCATTAAGATGGCCACAACCTTCATCAAGTGCTGGCAGTGTCTATGTTTGTTGTGATTCTGACAATCTGATCTGGTATTGAGGTTTCTGGTCAATAGCGAGGATGGCTAAGCAAAGAAAGTCAGTGGTAAAAGTATTAAAGTTAATTTGGGTCCAGTTCTGCTTGTGGTGTCTCAAAATGTTGATTTCTGGATGCAATATCCAAGATTATCTTTTCATGACTTGGTGGCTCTAAATACGTTCTAGATACTAGGATGTAGGATCTATGCATCAGGTGTCTTGTTTGTGAAGGGTGTGGCTCTATACTTGTATTTTTGGCTTTGTTCTCTTGCGGCTAGGTACATTGTGCTTATTCCTTTTATATGTATTATCATTGCATCCTTTTTTTTATTATTTTTGAAGGTATGCTACTGCTAGTGCACGCTCGGATGGGATGCTCTTGCTTTGTGGTGGTAGAGATGCTTCTGGGACGGTAAATTTCTGAATCGTTCTCTTTGCCTTTTGTAGACAATTTGACTCTTTTCTGAGCAGACAGTATACATTTCTGTTTTGCAACTCAAGCTGCAGAATAATAAGATTTTGATCTTTGTAGAGAGAGTTTTTTGGAGTGTTTTTGCTCACCGATTCCACCAAATTGCGCATCCTAAGTTTGACATAATAGTCATACAATGCTACTGCATTTCAGGGTTTATTCAAGCCATTTGAATGAACTTTCTGTTTAGACCTCAGTTGGAATTTAATGCAGGAAGTGGATTTAATGTGGGATTCAAGAGGGAAAAAGAAAAAAAGAATGTGCGAGTATTATAGGGTACTAATGGTAAACTCTTGTTAAAGTATGCATTAGTGGTATCAGAATGAGGAGTGGAATTGGTTGATTAAAAGTAAATATCTATGGACTAGAAAAATTGGTTGATTTAATGTAAAGATCTATGGACTAGAAAGAATGAATGAGTTCCACTGTTTCTGATTGACCTTTTTCTGATTTTTATCCGAGTTCTGGAGATCAATTACTTATCAACATTAGTGAATGTCCTTTCAGCCACTTTCAGATGCTTATGGGCTTCTTATGCATACTAATGGCCAGTGGGAGTGGAATCTGGCTCCTGGGGTGTCGCCATCACCAAGGTATCAACATGCAGCGGTAAGTGATTTATTGTCAGCTTGAGTTGAACTCAATGTAACACTGAACTATGCGGCAGTGTACTGCAAATTGTTTGGTGTAATGAACACTTTATTTTATACTTTCCATGTCAGACCATATACATTAGACATGAGGTTGTATTGTTGACGCATATTCCTCGGAGGTCAGAGTCCAAAAATTATTCATAATTAGTTTGAGCCGAAGCATCATGGTTTATATTAATAATTGAAGTAGTGAAACTTCACCAGCAATCAGTTTTAGCTCCTATTGTCTAATTGAACAGGTTTTCGTTGGTGCTCGATTGCATGTTACTGGAGGTGTTCTTAAGGGAGGACGAGCCGTTGACGGTGAAGGTGCCATAGCAGGTATATTATGGTATTTTTTTTCCTTGTTATACTTGCTTGTTATTGTTCCCAACTGCAAAAATAATTTTCTAACATAATTCCTTCTTGCTGGAAGTTCTGGACACTGCTGCTGGTGTGTGGTTGGATAAAAATGGTATTGTTACATCACCTCGTGGTAACAAGTCTACAGCTGATCTTGACATTTCTTTGGAGCTTTTACGCCGGTGCCGTCATGCATCAGCATCAGTGGGGACTAAGATATTCGTTTTTGGTGGTCTCAAAGGAGGTGAGCATAAATTTTCTGTTGCATTGTCTAGCAATACTGTTTCATTCTGTAGTTGGTCTGTCATACTGCTAGACATACTTGTCAGTTGGTGACAGATGAACTGTTCAAACAGCTGTTTGGTTGCTCACTAACTTATAATTTAGACACCAAGGTCATCCTTAAAACATTTATAATTATGAACCCATACAGCATTTTTTTTCTTTTGGTTGATGCCATGATACTTATGAACCCATACAGCATTTTGTTTCTTTTCAGATAGTGACCTCTTTTTTCAAAACGTGTCTACTTTATTATTTGATATATGGCTATATATTGAAGCTGGGGCATCTGGCCATACAGCTTAGATCTTTCTGGATAACTTTCATTTTGTCAGGAAAATTTAAGGAGTATATTGTCCCTTTTTTTCTTAAAGGACATCAAAGTTAAGTGCCATTAGAATTTATGAACTTTAGAATTTAGAGTGCTGTGAATAGTTTAATGTCTTTGGACCTTGGATACACACTTCTCTAATATCTGTTATCTATGGATCTGATAAATTGGCATGGATAATTCTCGGTTGTATTTCTTGCGAGGTTATACCCTTATTTTGAAATTTCATTGAGAAGATGACCATTTATGATTTATTGCTTCCTACTATGCATGTCCATATGAGCCTGTGTTCTTGTCAAACCTTTATATTTCTCATAATCCCTTTTATCTTCATCATACCTGTCCATTATGACTCTTTGTGTTTATTTTCTGCAGATATATTACTTGATGATTTTCTTGTTGCTGAAAATTCACCTTTCCCATCTGAAATCACTTCGAGCATGTATAGTGGTGACAGAACTCCATCTGTGACAAATCAGAATCAGAATATTAGTTCATCACCTGTACAACCATCTTTGCATAGTAGACCAGATCCAACCTCCTCCGATGGTTTGAGGTTTTCTACTATTTTAGCAATTTTGGTTTCCAAAATTTATGCATAGAGAATTTTACAGTTGGTTAATAAAATAATTCTTCCAGCATGGATCAGAAATCATTTGATAAATTGGTTGAGGCTTCTACTGCTGAACTTGAGGCTGTTAGTGCTGTCTGGCTAGCTGCAAAAGAGGCATCAGCAGTTTCTTCAGAGAGAGATCATTCAGATAGAAATGGTTCTCTTCCTGATGCTGAAGATAAGTCACGGTCTATGGATGCCTCCTCAGACAATGCTCTTGTTGGTCCCCTTGAACCTGATGTCCGGCTGCACCCTCGGGCTGTATGTTAGCATTATTTCCATCTTTGATGTCATTCACCTTTTCTTCAAGTTTGCTTGTCTGCAACGATCCTCGTTTTACAGGTCGTGATAGCTAAAGAGACTGTTGGCAGCCTGGGTGGACTGGTACGACAACTTTCCCTTGATCACTTTGAAAATGAGAGCAGGAGAATGTATCCTTCAAACGGTGACCAGGGCTATCCCAATAAGAAGACTTTGAACAGGCAGAGATCTCCACTGGGTTTGCATAAAAAAGTGAGCTTACAAAAAATGAAATAAGAAAAAGAAAAAGAAAAAGAAAAGTTGTTTGTTATTTTCTGTCTTATCATGTAATAATTTCCTGTTTTATTTCTTGGTTACAGATCATTTCCTTACTGCTGAGGCCAAGAAATTGGAGAGCTCCTGCTAATAGAAACTTCTTTCTTGACTCATATGAAGTTGGTGAACTTTGCTATGCTGCTGAGCAGATATTCATGCAGGAACCTACTGTTCTTCAGCTGAAAGCTCCGATTAAAGTATTTGGCGATCTTCATGGGCAGTTTGGTGATCTTATGCGGTTATTTGATGAATATGGTTTCCCCTCAACTGCTGGAGATATCACGTAAGCTATAACTCAGATTACATTTGTGGCATTATTGGAAAAGGACTAAATAATGTTGTTTTGTGAGGCTTAGTAAAGTAACAAATTCTCAGGCTATAGTCTTTTGATTGGTTAGCTATGAAGGGGAAGTATTTTTGTATGAAATCTTCCCTGGGATGCAAAGTGGATCTATACAAGTTGTTGCCTTTCTTACATATTCTGTTTGCTTTATTTATCCTTCCCCTATAATTCTTATGAAAAAGTTGTATCTATTTGTAAGTCCTTCCTCAATAAATCCTGTCAAAGTCAACTTTGGACACCCTCTGCCTTCACCTTTTGGAATGACTTACAAGTTCCTCTTCTTTCAAAATGCTATTAATCCCTCCACTTTCTTTTATCAATTCATTATTCACTTTGCCCTTGCGATGTTGGATATGAACTTAAAAACCTGATAGTGATTCACTGTGTTTAAGGATCACCTTCCAGTTGTATAAAGATATCAGCATTTCAGGTATATAGACTACCTGTTTTTGGGCGATTATGTTGACCGTGGGCAGCACAGCTTGGAGACTATTACCTTGCTTCTTGCTCTTAAGGTAGGTTTTAGTTGTAAATTATTTTATTTTTGCATGCTTTGTATAACATTGTATGGCACAAAAACTCTATGCAGATTGAGAATCCAGAGAATATCCACTTGATCCGAGGAAACCATGAGGCTGCTGACATTAATGCGCTGTTTGGTTTTCGTCTTGAATGCATTGAGAGAATGGTATGATAAACTATGCATGTCTTTCTTACTATAAACATGGAATATTTGATTGCACACATTGATGTAGGGTGAAAGTGATGGGATATGGGCATGGACTCGATTCAATCAGCTCTTCAATTCTCTCCCTCTTGCTGCTCTTATAGAGAAGAAAATTATATGCATGCATGGTGGCATTGGGAGATCCATAAATTCCGTAGAGCAAATAGAGAAACTTGAAAGGCCCATTACCATGGATGTCGGGTCCATTGTACTAATGGACCTCCTATGGTATCCTCTGTTACACTTCATCCCTTCATCATCAGTCACTTTGATTTTCCTAAGTGTTGGTGTTCTTTATCTTGCAGGTCAGACCCTACTGAGAATGATAGTGTTGAGGGTTTAAGACCAAATGCAAGGGGTCCTGGCCTGGTCACATTTGGGGTATGGTGATACAATACTTCCGAGTAATTTTCATGTTGCTTATTCTTCTTCTGTTGGCATTCTCACTACACCCTTATATGCAACCTTACACCATTCACAACTACAAGATTTGAACTGAGAAATGCTAATTCGCATGCTAAACTTTAGCAACAGTCATGTGCATGCTTATAAGTTGATACTGTTGTCTATTATTATCATGCTTTTGCTGCTGTTTTCTGGGTTAACTCCCTCTGCAAAATTAGTATCAGAAGAATGTATTTTCAAGTTTTTCAAATGCCATGTTGGACTTGCAGCCTGACCGGGTCTCCGACTTTTGCAAAAGAAACAAATTACAACTCATTATAAGAGCTCATGAATGCGTGATGGATGGATTTGAAAGGTTTGCTCATGGGCAGCTGATCACCGTCTTTTCAGCAACCAACTATTGTGGTAATTATACCTGGTTGCCTGCCTACTATTTCTTCACACTCCATGTATCAGTAACATTTCAAAGCTAATATATGGTTTATCAGGGACTGCAAACAATGCTGGGGCAATTCTTGTGATTGGTAGGGGGTTAGTTGTGGTTCCAAAATTGATTCATCCATTGCCACCACCCCTTCATTCACCAGAGTCATCTCCTGAGCACGTTCTGGAAGATACATGGATGCAGGTGAGACATGCAAAGTACCTGTTGCTTTTCATTGTTGAAAAATGATAAAATAACCATATTCGTCAAATTGCATGAAATTATCAGAGTCTGGTACCCATGGATTATCCACTCTCAAACATCAGAGTCTGGTACCCATGGATTATCCACCCTCAAACATCACCGACTGCACAAGTTTTCCTACTGGCTAAACAGCCTTTACTTTTCAGAATAATCACCTCTTATCAAATTAAGTTTGATAGGTTTGATGGTACTGACAATCATTGAAACTAATTTGTTTATTTCTTCACCAACCCTTAGTTCAGAGTTTTGGTCAGTCACTAGTAACATGTTTAATTTGAAAGCGTTCGAGATAGGAAGGGTTTCAAATGAAGACATTCAGATAATACCACTTGCCAATCTTCTATGTCAAAAGGGACTGGACATTATCGACACCCTTTGTTAATTCTCCATATGCATTGATAATGCCTTTACTCTTTTCAGGAGCTCAACATTCAAAGGCCACCAACACCAACCCGAGGCCGACCACAGTCTGCAAACGATCGGAGTTCTTTGGCTTATATATGATCTGCAATCACAGAGTGCTCTTATCCTTTCCCAAGCATATCAGCTAACCCAATCAAGCATTCAGTCTCTACTTCGAGCGAATGAATACTGCTCGGCGCATAGCAATTAGCCACAATAAGCAGATTGGGGATCAGCATCATGTGGCATCTCTCTCTCCATCATGTATACATTACATTTTATGATGCCTGTGTTTGGTGCTTGGAAGAAGCCTGGATGTATATTCAGTGTACATGATTATTATATTAGTTGGTGAGAGAGGGGCATGTCCTTACTGTACATTGTCACTGTTGTATTGGCTTTTTGAGAGAAAAAGGTTAATAATATGGTCATAAATTTATTTTAGCTTCCATCCCTAATCAGCAGGTGATTATTTTATCTTTTTTTTTTTGAAATTAGCTCACAAGGGATTCAAAAGACGGACACAGGTGCACGGAGTAAGCTCAATGTGTTGTGTGTAGAGCATGCTCCATGCGCATACTGTGCCCCCATCTTACGTAGAGGAAGATTTTATTACAGAGCAAGTTCAACTTGCTGAACATATCTAAATATGGAATCTATCACTATTTTGTGTGAGTGAAGACTTGAACCCGAGACCATCCGTTGACGCAATAGTTTTATCATTTATGTGTCGGAAGATGAACTGTTTGCTTCTTCAGCTGTTCTATTTTTTCTTCTTGTATCATATCTGAACTAAAAAAAATAGAGAAATGTTTATTGGAAGTTCATGCTTGATTGAGTGTCGACAGTTTTAGAGATTGAACATCAATAGTTCCACATCTGCTAATTTAATAAATCTT
The DNA here is from genome assembly GCA_026586065.1 of Dioscorea zingiberensis. Lineage (NCBI taxonomy): Eukaryota > Viridiplantae > Streptophyta > Magnoliopsida > Dioscoreales > Dioscoreaceae > Dioscorea > Dioscorea zingiberensis. The sequence continues at coordinate 50,042,753 of CM048821.1, read as the reverse complement.
ATGTATGACTAGGTGTTCTTATTATAAAATTTAATTTTTTTTTCATTACAACCAAACTCATCCAAACATACAAACATATGTGTTGCGCTTCATGTCATGAAAACATCGTCAATGTACGTGAATGGAAAAGTTAGGAACTACATAAGTTTTCTCCTTTTTTCTGCCTGAATATACACAACTTTCTTCATAGAAAACCCAAAAAATTAAAAAAAAAATTAAAAAAAATTAAAAAAAAATCTTAAGACATCCTTTCTTCTGATTTGGTACTCACTATGGAACTTCTCTTACCAACCTTCTTATCTCTTGTGTTTAAACTATATTTTTTAAAAAAAAGGGAGGTCTATGAGATGCTCTGATTAGGTACTGTTGGTGGAGAAGTAGTTCTGAATACATGTTTTCTGCAGCGCTGAAAGATGCTATCATATAAAAGATCAAATTGAACTCCAGCTCGATCCCGATTCACGATAAAAAATATGTGATCTGCTTCCACAATCTTGTAGTACCTGTAAATTCATCAATCATCAACATAATTCACATTTTAATCAAATTGAATTTCATCAAGAAAATAAAACAAAGATAACTGAGATATATGCCCAGAAGAATGACCATCCAAATCCTATCCTTCTGTCTTATTTAAAGCTAGAAAAGTAGTAGATGTAAAATGAAGAAAAGTCATTAAATGATAGCAGCTAACCACTTGCACATATAATTAAGACAATGATGACAATGACGATGACACCGATAACTAAGGTAGATGGAGTTTGATCCCCGTAAGAATAGAATAAAAATTTTAAACAGATTAAGAAAAAAAAAAACAAATACAAACCAGATTCCTGGTTGCAAGGGATGGCATTCTGAATCATCGACGACGAAATGACTAGGATGCTCCACTGGTATTCTAGGATGAGTCATGGATAATGTGTTCAATGCTCCATCATTATCTTCCCAATCTTCATCCCTGTTGTATTTATTTATTTATTTATCTAACATGAGCATCAACCTGAAAGAATTCAAATAAGAAAGACAATGAACGTCACCGACCTGTAACCTTTGTATGGTAGAGGCACATCAGAAGGGTGGCGCCATTGGGTCATTTGCAAGACTCTGATAAAGAGCAAAGGATGGATGCCAAGCAAACTGGAAGGCAATGTTACTCCGAAGAATTTTCGGGTTCTCTTTGTTGCGTAACTGAAGTAGAATGTGTTTGGAAAGGTTTGTAGATTAGAATTCAGCTTGAGAGAGCCTTGAATTGTAAGGTCAGGTAGAATCCAATCCCCAGAAGCAAAAGGTCCGGTATTGCCTAAGAGTAGATCTGCAAGGCCCGAAACACCGGCCTTTCGCCATTCCATATCAAAGTGATCAAAGCCAAAATTATAGTAATTCTTCAGCCATGAAATGTTTAGCCAATCATAGACTATCACTCCTATTCGACAGAGTTGGAGCAGAGAAATGGATTTCATCGTTCTCCCATCTTCAGGTCTAAGATATATATTGAGAAAATTAACACAAGACCATTCACTGTTAGAATGGAAAATTAAGCATCAGACTCACTGTATTCCATCAAGATAAGCCCTTGTGGTTCCATTCAGAGCACCAGATAATGAAGTAACACTCAACACCCAATCCTCAGAAGTGTTTTCATAACCCTCAAAAGCCTAATTACAAATAAAAAAGGCATCCCTTTCACCAAAACAATACAAAAGGAATGAAATCAAAAGGTTTGAACTTTAAAACAAAGAAGTAAATTGAGTTACCTTATCAGCCAGCATTTGCTGCAGAACTCTAATGACCTGTGCTCCTGCTGAATGCCCCACAAAATGGATTGGATGGTGTTCATCCCAAATAGGGTAGTGCCCTGCATGACAATTAAAAACCAATGGGTCAATCAGATTATCAGAGAGATCAATCAAGAACCATGAATCTTGAATCTTCACCATCAATTCAGAAAAGCTTCAAAGATGTTTCTTTTCCTCACCTTCATCATAAACCTTGCCAAACCTTGAATGCCCACAAGCCCTACTGTGTTCCTCTCCATAATCCACCCTCCCACCTTTCAAATAGTAAAACAACTCTCTTGCTCTGAAATCAAGAGAGAAAAGAAAACCCAATGAATATGCTAAACATTCAACAGATTTCATAAAAAAGAATCCAAACAAACCTATCATAGATGCTGGTCAAGGATCCCAAGTCTGGAACAAGAACATAGTCATCCTTCTTCTCAGCCCCAGCAAAGTATGACAACCCTCCAAGCCTCTGAAAAAGAAAAAAAACCAAGAAAAGCCAGCAACTTTCGCATCAATCCATCTTCACAGACCACCAAATAACACAACAAACCTAGATTACCCCTTTTCCAAATCCAAAGATGCCATGAACCAACACAATTGGAGGCACTGATCCATCCAAAACCATGGCCTTCCCATTCCCCTCCCTGTCATTGCTATTGCTGAGCCTCAAGCAAGTTGTGAGGCCCTGAGACAGGTCCCAAGCCACAGCAGTGCTGAAAATATAGAACCCATAGAACAAATGCACCATACTACTCACAAACAGCTCCATCATCCCCAGGATTCCAACAGACAACCTCCCCATTCTCAATCCAATACTTTCTCTCTCTGTAGAGGAGTAGGAGAAGGAAATGAAACAACAAAAAGAAAATAAAAAAAACAAAAAGGTTGCTTTTTTCCCTCTTCCTCTTCCTTCAATTCAAATAAAACACCTTCCTTTACCTTGTTCTTCTTCCTCCTTTTTCAAAAACAGGAAAGAGGAAGAAGAACAAGAATCTAGAAAGGTCTATTTGGAACACAAAATAGAAATATCATGCATTGAGAATAGTTTGGGAGGGGTGTAATGGGAAATCAGAATCCTTTCTCCTTTTCTTGAATTGTGTTGCTGCCCTATGCCATCTGTCCTGTGTCCCACCAGCCAATTTTTTCTTTTTTTTTTAATAAATATAGGTAAACTACTAGAAACATCTTCAACTTCTCTTTATCATAGAGAGGAGTTACCTTGTGTTTTGCATTGCACATGTGTTTGTGTGATTGGAGGGTCTGCCAACATTTGTGGGGGGGATGGTTTCTTGATTCTCATCTTTCCACATCATCAGTTTTATTGATTGATTAATTTAAAATTTCAATTCTTGAGCATTATATATATATATATTTTTCTAAAAAAATTTACAAGCAAAATTTCATACCTTTCCCTTTCTTACAGTGAGAGTTGAAAGAGGAAGAAGGGAAAATGATAGAGATACTAAGTTGTTTTAATAAAGAAATATTTTGTTCTGTTCAGACTGAATCATGGCTGAGCTTTTTTCTAGATCATGTGAAAAATGTTTTTTTTTTTTTTTTTTGTGTCCCTTCTTTTATGTCATTGTGGAAATATTAAAGATAGTGCTGTTTACTGGCCTACTTCATTTTAGCAATATTTTAACAATAAGCACAATAATATCATTTAAAAGGTGGGAATTTAATTAAATGTATAAAATTCTTATTTACTTTTGTTTGAGTAGTTGTTGGTTGGGGATGTTGAGGACAACAACCCTAATTTTATGAACAACTAATCTTATCCCTACAACTTTGCAATCCAATTAATGCTGCTTATCTACTATTTCTGTTTACCTGCCAACTCAATGTGCTGTCATGCTCATTGTCAATGGGAATGGATATGTTTATTATCTATTATTATCATTTGCTTTTCTCAAGTTATCCATAATACAAGTCCCATTCAAAATTGAATTCCTTAAAATTTATTTAATTTGAAAATAAACAGCCCCTTTTTTTTTGCATAACACCCTTAAAAAAAGTATATATTTACATTGTTATTCTTATAAAAAACATATTTTTTATGTAGATTCTTACATAGCATCAAATTTATGGATGTAGGTTGTAATCAAAAGTTGACACAAGTTTTTTGTAAAAAATAGTTTTACTTTTATTTTTTTTCAATGATTGAAATTAGAGTGAAAAACAAAAATTAACTAATAATTTTTAATAAAAGGTTAGTGAACTTTTGGTTTTAAAGATATATTTATAAATATTGATGTTTTGTGAAAAATATTTGTAATATAATTTTTATGGGAACAATATATGAATGTATGCATTTTTTTTGTAAGAATATATATTATATATATAATGTTAAAATATATTATTTTCTCATTAATTTGAAAATATTTTGGTGGAAAAAATTATCATTGATTTATGCTTTGTGATGCATATACTAAAATGAAATTATTTTTCTCTACACTCTTGAAGGAGTTTCCAGAATGGAGACATGAATGATTCAAAACCTCCAAGAAACTCCACCATTAATTAACCCTAAAATAATGATGCTTGGTCCCCCATTGATGCAGTGTTGGTGAGTTGGTCACCCATAACATAAAGCTATTAATCTCTACAACCTTACTTCAGACCTGTCTAACCATAATGTACACACGCTAGTTATCATATATATATATATGTACTATGATACATCCCATATGTCGGCGCGGTCCGTAGAGATAACATGGATCCCAAAGCCCCTATATTAGGATAGGGTCATCATCATCTCTGAAGATAAAAGAGTTGCCCACACACCTTCTCTCATGGTTGCGTACAAAACCCTCCAAAAAGGTGATGGGATGAAGCCTGAATCCCTATAAGCTCCAATAGTATAAAATAAAAAGACCTTAGACAATGTATGGTAAGCTCACTTGAGACAAAGAATTCGTCTCTACTCTTTCGACTCATCTTCCTCGGTGACCTCCTGACTAACTTGACCATCGTAGCGGGATTTGGACATACAAGCCCTCCCCCCTCTTACAGTCATTCTTTTGACCCATTTTCAGGTGATTTTCTCGACGAGACACCTTCGACATCTACTTCAACCAGAGAAGACTTTATCAGTTGGCCTGAACCAGAGTCGACCTTAAGCTCCACCAATTTTTAGGCTAACATACTATATATATATGTATATATATATACACGCGTGATAGAGTCAGGTCGGCTGGATCATTGTGTTGATCTGACCGCCTCCCATTTTGGCCTCTGGAGCATGTTTGAAGGATTTCCAACCGTACGGATGGAAAGATCATAGAAAAATTTTAACAGTTCAGAATTTCAACCATTAAGTGGGAGGACCAAACGGTCACCAAATTGTATGAAAATTGACATGCTGGCTTATTTTTTGATGATTTTCCCATCCGTACGGTTGGAAATTCTTCAAACATACTCCAGGAGCCAAAATGGGATACGACCGGATTGGAACAATATTCCGGCCGGCCGTACAGTAACACACCTATATATATAATCCAATCCACAATGTTTCTCCTAAATTTCTCTGTAAAAAAAAGAATTAAAAAAATTAAAAAGTTAAAAATCTCAATCAGTCCAACTTGAGACAAAGAAAGAGTAGTAGAACTCAAACTTGCTGAATATATAAATAAATTTATTTGAATAATCAAATCTATAACTCAATTTGTGTGAATCCAACGGAATGAACTTGACCAAATTATTGAAAAGCCACCAACATTGAACGCACCAACAACACCAATCAAAGAATTATATTATAGAGTCAAGAGACCAAGAGAACTCCCCGGTAGTCACGGCAAGCATTGATTAAGTAGAACAATTGTGACAATTAAAGCTACCACTGAATACGTGATATACACACACTAGTCATCAAGGGAACGCCAGTCGGATAAGGAGTAAAAGAGGATCCTCTATCTTCGTTTATATTTGTGTTGGCTACTGACGTGACGTCCTCTCCACTATGCTCATAGAGACAGAGAGGTAAACATATACCATGTGAAAGTTCTGTTGGGTTATCCGTCTATTATATAATGTGTTGCAACACAGATTGTAACTCACTGCTCACAGAATATCTGTGAAGAGAATAACTAACACATTAACACACAAACAAAGCAAACCACACATAAAGAGGACATAAGAGTTGATAACCCAGTTCGGCTTCCAAGCCTACATTTGGTGGGCCAAGCCTGGAGATAAAAATCCACTAAAAGAGGGTGAAAAACATGTGTACAAACAAGTGACACACACTCACAACAACATCAGCACCATGTCCCTCAAAATTACCAGTTCCACTCTGACCTCTCACTCAAAATTTTCTCTTGTGGTCTATCCTCAATTTTCATCAGCAGGGTCTACAGTAGACACTCTACATACATAAGATGTCGCCTTCCTCTTTTAGTATCACCATAATCTCTGCGGCTACTAAATTGGATGCCTTCCACATTTAGCCGTTGCAGCCTAGTTGTAACTATGATTGCAACGCGACCCGGCTGACGAACTAACCAAAGCTCCAGCTTCCATTACTCTACGACCTCGAGACACCTGCAAACCTACTGGTTGAGTTTTGAGTCGACTACGTAGGATCCACCTGATCCCGACCACCGTAACTACCTGGACTTCCTCTCCGTCGCGCTCTCAACCCATCAACGTCGCACCTCCCAAGGCCAAGATCTTCATTCAAAACATCATCCAAAACTTGATCTTCTCAATCAAGGTTTTGGCTGTCCAATCTTCCAAATGCTTCATTAGTTTTCACCATATTTGTCTTCAATCATATCTTGATTTGGCTTCAATCAAGGCATGCATCTATCACCAATTAGTTGCCAAATCCACTCACCCATCATATCCCCAGTCAGCTACATTCTAATCCCAAATCAGCTTCTTTTCGCATATAGCAATCTCCTTCTAAGTTTGCATCATCTAAGCTTGACCATGTTGACTTGTGTCAAATATTGCCAACCAAATGCATTTGCACTAACACCCGTGGAATCTTTTTTTAAAGCAAATAGATACAGTCCCAACACTATAATATGTTGATGACATCTTAGTATTCGGTACTGGTGGACTAGTTGAGCTTCGTATCTTAAAACTGATTTTCTACTTGTTTGAGGGTCCTTCGGGGCTAAAAATTAACTACATCAAAGGTGTTATCATCCCAATAAAGACCATCGACCACTCCATCCAGGATTTTCCCCAAACGCTTAACTATACCATGACAACCTTCCCGATCAAATACCTGAGAGTACCCATCTCGAGAGGCCTTCCTAAGAAAAAAGACTGGTTTGCACTGAGCCTATCTAATGGATGTCCATTTATCGACTCCCAGAATGGGTTATTCCCAAAATTGACTCCATAAAAAAGGAATTCCTCTAAAAAGGCCTCGATAAAGAGACACGTAGCTACCACATGGCTAATTGGGGAAGACTGTGCCGACCCAAAGAGAATGGGGGAGGGGGTTTCCTAAACTTTCAGGAGTTCAATGGAGCACTGCTGGGAAAATGGTGTTGGAGGATTCTCACAGGGAGTGCCGGAATATGCCTCAAAATCTTCAAGGTGGTCTATGTGTGGCGCGGATTCATGGATGCTCACAAATCAACACCGGGGCATGCATCCCCATTCTGGAAAGGTGTATGTCGTGAAGGTTGGCCAATCCTTACAAACATACAGGTCATACCTGAGTCCGGTACCTCGACAAACCTCTGGAGAGATAATTGGTGGGATGAAAACTCATTGAATATCCCACCCAGGACTGCAGGTCCTATCCATCAAAATATCTTTAAGCATCCAAGATGCTAGGAATAGGCTGCAAAGAGGCCAACCACTCCTGAAGCAAGGGCCCTTAGACGAAAAGAATGTGGAGGGACTAAGTGCCCTGACACGGACTCTCATGGATAACGGCCCACACACCCAGTCCCCAGACACAAGGGAATGGAAGCTTACACCCACCAAGACTTTTTCAATTAATTCGTTGTACATCTTCAGAGTTGATGGTGGGACCAAGTATGACATGAGGAAGGGATTCCAGAAGCAATCATGTCCCCTCAAGGTCAAGCTGTTTGCTTGGTTGGCAAGGGAGAATAAGATTCTCACACTTGATAATCTGCATAAAAGGAAAGGCCATGGGGATCACACTAGATGCTATCTATATGATTCAGAGGATGAATCGGTGAACCACATGCTCACTCATGCCCATATGTAGCAAACATATGGAGATACTTCTGTCAGGTGTTTGGGGTACATACAGGAGTTAAAGAGCTGAAAACCATTTTGGGTTCCAAGGATGCCCCTTCTAGGGTGGATAAAACCCTACGAGGGAGATGGGACCTCACAGTAATGTTAATCACTTGAAATGTGTGGGGAGAATGAAATATGCGATTTTTAAGGGATAAACAACACGTTTTCTTAAAACTCATCTGTGATATATCTTTCCTCACTCTATCTTGGTTGGATGCAACTCTAATGTCCAAACGACCGAGACTGGAGGTGGCGCAAAGGCTGGTGAGACAAAGTCTTGAATTTGCAGACGTCACACCAAGGCGGGCCGATGAAGGCGACGAGGCCTTCGAGGATGACACAGCAACAGCTCAGGAAAGAGTTTGAGGCTTCACCAACGCAGTCAGAGAAGACAATACTGAATAGACTTTTGTATTTTCTCTATTTTCTGATTGGGTAACTTGTAATGGAACTTCAGTATGATTAATAAATTAGTGGTTTATCCACCTTATCAAAAACAAGGGAAAAAAAGGCTACCACTGGAATTGATTGATTGCAATCAATTATACAACCAACCTAATTAACCTTAACCTAATTGATCCAAATGATGGATTAACCTGATTAATTAATCATGTAAATCTAATATTAACAACATGATGCCATGCCATGTAAAAGTAGTACATTGGTTTCTGGGCATTAGGGAGACATGTTTGGATTGAATTCCGTGACCAAATCCAAGGATATGTTTCTTTTCAAGTGGTCCAGTTTTCAAATGATAGCTGTTTATTTCAGACTTGGGAAACAGAGGTGCAAGCATAAGTCATCAGTTGCCCACACTCTTCAACTTTAGGTAGCATGAGAAATAATTGAGACACCAAACAAAAACGCATATAACCACACTTAGAATTGAAATCTGAATGAGAGATGTGTGTCGTTTTGAACCGCACACTGAGAAATCAGAGGCATTAGTAGTAACTTCATGAAGGAAAATATCAATCATTAGTGTGGATCAGAATCCCACATTGAATGCCAGCAGAACAATAGCATAAGAGGAAAAGCAAAACCAGTATAAAGCTCAAAATGCTCAATATGATGATATTTGGGTAGTAAACATGTTTTTCTAACAAGTATAGGTTTTAGTAACTAATACATGGAAACTGTATTGCAGTAAGTATATGATTTTCATGGAGGCAATAGGGAGATCCTTATTGCATCCCAAGCAACCCTCATAACACCACCATTCCTGGCCGCAGCTTTCTCGAATGTCATTCCTTCAGTTTCCGAAGGGTGCTGAACCTCCTTCCACTTCTCAATCTTGAGCTCCGTGATGTCTACAATACATAAACCTGCATCTTCCAAGCTCTTTCCAAGCCACCGACCTTCAACCTGGAACACCTTTCCTTTTCCGATTTCCTTGCCCTCTCTGTCTGACAATGAGACTGACTGACCGGGTATAAGTGATGAGGGTCTTCCGGCAGCAGGGTAGTTCATCTGACTGCTGTGTTGTGGTGTGAAACTGAAGAAGTCTCCTCGAGAGGTCTTCTCATTGTCCTGAACATTTCCTGCCATTGCATTGCCAGATCTCCTACTGCTCCCTCTTGTGGGCATGTGGTATAACTCCTCCCCAGGACTCTCAGAGTCATCAAAGTGAGAGACACTGGACCCACTAGGCTTCTCTTGATAGGTACTTTCTCCTTCAAATGTGCCACGGGTTTCACGAGCAGCACGGGCAAGCTTTGCTTTTCTGTTGTTCAGCCTGCATTCAGAAATGCTCTGGAACTATAAGATCATAATATCAAAGAAAACTTGCTGAAATGAAGTATGATTCTTGAGAGATACAAAGAAAACTGGTATCCACTATAAGGTTTTAGTCATTAAAATGATGTTCTAAAATTTTGCAATGCATTCATAACTAAAAGCAATTTCAAGGAAACTGGCTACAAGTCAGGAATGCCACCAAACTAAAGAGTAATTTGGAAAACAGAAATCCTGAATTAGTGTATGAAGGCTGTATAAGAAAATAGAGACATTTAAGTTAGAACAATACATAAAAGGTTATGTGAGTATTGATGTTTGGGGTATTTGCAGAATTCAGGGGCGTTTGCTGAATATGTGAGTGTTGACAGCCAGAGGCATTTACACCGGTTGTTTTTGCATTCTCATTTTTATTTTTATTTAATTTTACTACTATGAAAACAAAAACAATGACAGCTTGAATGCAAGAAAATGTTACAACGAGAAGGAACTTTACCAGTTCTTTAGCTGGGATGATGTCACTTCTGAGCCCTACAACAAAAAGTTTGGAGGTCAAAGAAATGGTGCACTAAACCAAAGAAAATTTGCAGGAAAATAACTCGAACAATAGCCCATACATGAGTGCTTAGTTTATCTGCCCATGTTTGCAACAGAGCTGCATTTCGCTGCATTTCAGGCTCATCCAAAAGGGCTTTCTCAATTAACATGATTTGTGTATCATTCATGATATTTCGTTTACGTTTCTTCGGTTGCTTTTCTTCACCATGGGTGTTTTCTAGCTTCTCATCATCCTGAAAGTTACCTTCTTTTGAACAGTCTGCTGGTTTAAAGAATTCACCACTATCAGATGCCCGATCAGGATCCCCTTTGCTACTACAGTCAACTTCCATATCATTTGTTTCAGGGTTCTGTGTCTCCTTCTCAATCCCTCTCAAGCATCTAAATGCATTCCAGGAAGTTGAAATTGTGTTCTTCATTTTCTTCTTATCACTCTCATCATTTTCAGGTAGTTCTCTAGGTTTGCTTGTGACAGTGAGTTGGTCTGCCTCTTGGCACATTAAACTTTGGTGGCCTCCTACTTTCATACTGATGTCATTCTTTACATGTTGAGTCTCTTCCAGACCACCTGCATCTAGGTGTCGACATACTGGTGAGGCATCTGTCCTAACACCTTGAGAATCCTGTTTAAGATGAACCAAGATTATAAAAAGCATCATCTTAGTCACCATCTTAAGAAATCCTCAATAGAATCATCTCCCATCATTTATAATATTGATATTAACTATTTCCAACAAAGTTCCCAACTGCCAATAGGATAGAAATGGGACATGAAAAGTTTGTCTGCACTTTCAGTATTTACCTGTGGTTTTTTGATGAACATCCTCCAAGAGTTTTGTACATGGTAAGAGTCTTCAAGCTTGCTCTCGGCTGTACCTTCTTCTTTGACACAAGGTTCCTAAACCATCATTGAATACAAAGAAAGCTAAGTGGTTTACTAATCAGACATACCAAGAGAAGTATGAAAACCCAACATTAAAAAAACCAAGAAAAATGTTAATTTCAGAACATAAAAAATGCTCTCTGGTGGTAATTACTTCATATAAATGAGCCAGAATAATAATACCTGGCTCAAAGTTCCCTCAATTTCGGGAAATAAAGCTTGTAGTTTCTTAGAGAATACACTGCAGGGAAAACCAGAAGAAAAGAGATTACCAACAAATTCGTCACACAAGGAATAAAATTTCATAGAAGAGAAATGAATTGTAACCCTCCACTTCCACCGCAGAAAAAATATCACTGAAGACACAGGTACTAAACAAAGCGGTAATCTACTTAACAGTATAAGAATTTTCAACAGGTAACAAAATATTCCATCATAACCCTTGGAACGTTTGGAAAGGTCTAGGGTCCAAGGACATAAATAAATAATAAATATGAAAAAAATGACTGAGATAAAATGAGAGGATTATCTTCATGCTACCACACAAGTCGATGTAGAGATGGACCCACGACAAAGTTTCTACTAGAAAAAAACATTTTTTTGACTGAAAACACTAGCATTTACCTCAAAAGCATAACATCTTCATCATTGAGCATGTTAGGAATCAAAGATCTAGCATAATTTGACAAAGAACCTGCATTCCATACATATGATTTCAAACAGACAGAAAAACTCTGAATGCAACATGAATAACATAAAAAAGAATGAGGATACCTAGGTTTTTACAAATAACGGAAGCCTTCCATGAATCAGAAGCAGAAGGATATATGGAAAATGATTCATTCTCCTTGAGCAAACACTCATGAAATTTGTTGAGAAATAGGTCCCTCTCTTCTTCTGTTGAGTATGACAAAGAACTTGATCATATGAATAAAAAATAAAAAACCATGGTACTTAAATGAAGAAAGAATAAGATACCTTCGCAAATATTAGGAACAAAACAGTGTAGATTGGCTATAATTTTGACCAAGTATGATGTTCTCTGCTGTACATAGGAAACAGTAGACATGCCATTGAAATTATTAGCACATGAACTATTTGTTTCATTGAGAATAGCAGGGGTTGACAGAACACTCCCACTGCCATCAGCTAAAGAAGCCAATGCCACACCAGCTGCATTAAATGGATCATAGTCAATACTGGCATCTTCCTCTATCATAGGTACATTTACTGAGCACCAACTAGATAGAAAGTCTTCATGGGGGATGGCCAATATCCCAACTAGGACTTGGACCTAGAAACAGAAGAAAGGAATATGAGATTGAAACAGAGGCTGTTAGGACTCTGCACAATGAAATGAAAGTACAAAAAAAAGCAGCTCACAATATTAATCATAAAAAAGGATCGGAAATTTGAATCATCAGAAAATATATCAGCCAGTCGCATTGAGTTAAGAAGCACCAGGCCCTTCGGATTACTTCTGTCCAGAGAACTACCCTGTCGATTGGCATTTTTTCTGAATGCAGATTTCAGTAAATCAAGAATCTGCATTTATGAGATTTAATTAATGAATAACATCAACTAGAATCACTGTCACTCATGAACATTGCCCCTTTCTTAAGGCACTAACCTCCAGGGCAACAGATTTTGCCAAAGACATACTCTTAGTTGAGCTAGCAACCTCATCCAGGTAAGATATACTTTCTGCTTCACAGAGCTGCAGCAACTGCAGAGAAGACAGTTAATCATGCACCACAGCAACAAAGTTGTTATAGGTTGTACTATATAGACAAAAAGACTGATCCTTAAGTACTGCAAAGGATTAAAAAGAGAATAAATGGGTGATCTAGATAGTTTCACATTACAATAGATAGAATTCTTGCTTTCAGTCTGGAAACAACAGCCAGAATGCTGAAGGAATCCTTAAAGCAATCTGGAGCATTTAATTTCAGGATAGTACGAGCCAAAGAAAAAATACCCCCAGTTTTGCATAGTTCCTGCACAGAGTTAACTTAATTTAGTGAATAAAAATAGATCTACTAATATTACAAGTAACTTATACAATAAAGCCATTGTAGAAAAGGAAGAAGTTCTATGAAATTAGCACAACTTAGGAAGGCTAAAGTCTTTTAGTTAGATGCAGAAGATTGGATAATGGACACATGCTCATCAACCCACTGATGCAAAGACAACCATCATAGGTCATTTGCCAAAATGGAGCACAGAGAGTACCTAAACCAACTACCAAATGAAAAGCTGCACAAGTAATAAACATAAAAAGCATAAGTTTTGCCACCTTATTTTTGAGTAGACGATCCCGGAATAATTTCTGTTGGCATAAGGACAGAAGAAACTGCAAAGAAGCCTCACATTGTTGGCAGAAATAGTGAATTATTCCTTCAGAAGCATGAAGATTGCTTTTGTTGCACAAGATATCATTGTTCAATGTTGAAAACATGATATGTAAGAGCATAATGTCAACATGCACAGCATCAAAAGCTACATCCATAAATATATCAACCTGAAAAGGGGCAAAACAAGTAAGAAAATTTTGAGCATCATACTACACATTGAGATTTAGGAATTAAAAAAATGGTGTGCAAAGGCATGGCAATAGATATACTTGTATAACATGAAGGTAAATTTTAGAAATGAAACTTCATTAAAAAAAATGGAGAGGAATTTTTGGATAATAGACTACTGGCTACATCAGCAATGGTCTCGACTTAATTAGATTATTTATAATTTGCTCTACAACAAAAATATTTGCAGAGGTAATTTTGCAACAATATCCATGGCATGCTCTCACCAATACACTAAGATGTTATGACATAAAGAATGTCAACTTGGGTAACAGGTGCCAAAGAATGTGAAAATCTTGATCTAGTGCAAGTTTAGTTGCACATTTTAGCAGTGAACCTTCTTCAGAAGAATTCTTTATGTTTTCACAGTCACAATATTTCTTTTGTTTTAACTCTTGAACTAATGATTTTACTTAAAATAATATACAACCATATAGGCTATATTTTGCTCTTTGGTGTCAGCAACTCATAATATTGGATCTGCACATGCACACACACACACGCACCCCACCCGTAAATATTGTTTACCATAAATATAGCAACAATCACTAGTAGCAGTTAAAAATAAAACAAAACCACTAACTGAAAGAGAAAAGAGAAAAAAAAAAGATATGAATCTTGTAATTATACCTTGGGATGTGCAAGCAAAATATGCACAAGATCCTGCCATTGTGTTGAAATATATCCTGTTAAAAGATGAAGGGTGCAAGCAACAAGTGCAGAGTGCAAAAGGGGTAGAGATGATGAACCAAATTGCTGGACCTACAGAGTCCAAGGAGACATATGAAATAAAAACTTGGTGATGGTGATAGGATTGAATTTGGATATGTGCTTGGAAAAGGTTGACAGAAAAGTACCTGATCATAACCTCCTAGAATAATTAAGTTATAAAACACAAGATCCAACATTTGTTCAGTTAATCTTACATCATCGAGCAGAATCTATTAGAAGATAACAATGACAAAAAATTAGAAGATAGAACTTAATCAACAAAAGCTCAATATTATATAGCCTCTCCAGGAAATAACCCATGTGAAAATTCTTAACTGCATACTTATGAGTCAAATGTTAGAAGAAAGAACAAGAAAAGAATACAGAACGAGCCAGTGAAAATGCATTCATAAAATAAAATACATGTTCATAGTTAAGAAAATCACAATTGCAGTAAATCCAATACAGTATGAGAATAAACCTGCTCAAGTCTAGAATGTCGAGATGCTAGCTCAGACAATGAATGCAAAAGGCGAACACCACGGAGCATATGTGTCAAGTGTGCACTGTCAATACCAGATAAGAGCACCGCAATAAGGTGCAAAGGGAGAGATGAAGCAAGTTTTTCCATGTCAAACTGATGTGAGAGAACATGTCAGAACAATCTGCTTAGAAGAGAAATTTGCACCTAGGAAAATAAAAAGATGGAAACTTTTACTTGGGTAGGAGGCCCATTTTCAGTGTTCAGCTGTATACTGAAGTTCTCAGAGTCTTTCAGCAGCTTATTCAGCTCTCTAGAAGCAAGTCCACTCAACTCTTGAACCGCTAAATTCAAGTTAATGATCTATCAAAAAAAGAAGCAAATGATTATGTATAACCATTAGTCCTGGAAGACCAAAATAAAAAGCATAAAAGAGGATTAAAGTGCCAAAAAAAAAAAATCAAAATGCAAGGACATAACATATCCATATTTTCAGTTTCCCAGAGAAAATGACAAATTCGTCCTGAAGTTACAATGTCTCAAAGGACCACCTTCAACAATTTATGTTTGCAAAATTAGAAACATTATGCTCAACAACTCAAATTTAATGCAATCCTAGCCAATGCAAAGTTCATGATCTATTTTTGTATTTGAATTGGATAACATCCTTCATTCTTTCTAAAACCAGAGTTGAGACTCAAAAGCACAATTATGCTCTAGATATAACCTGATATATAAACAAGAGGGCTAAGAAGCTTAAATGAACTCGCCTCCATGACAATCTTTGCAAGGATTATGCAAGAGCTATCACCACTTCACAACATCCATAAACCAGAAAACAAAAAATGAAAACTTGCATGCACGATAGCAAAGCTAAAGCAGATCAAGCCTCAAAAAAGGTGCTTTTTCCTTCTCAAAAATTGAAAGTTGGTCATCAGCACCATTCGCACTCAAGCACACAACAAAGAAACAAGGAATGAAATCAATCCAACAACATGCTCTTCAAATTGAACTCCAGAACTAGCAGACCCTTCCTAGACTGGCATCAAAACACTAAAAGCTTTCACACGATGACGATAATAGAGAAAGAAGCTCACCTGATCAGCAGTGGCAGAGGATTCCTCCTTGGCGTGCCTCATCTCCAAGGAACCCCGAGAAGATATTGGAACAGAATGAGCGATTTCTGGGAGATGGATCCTCTCCGTGGGTCTCTGCGCGTTTAGAACCCCCTTCTCGATCTCAGGGAAGGCGGGTTCACTTCCCCCGGTTTCCGAATCCCTCTCTGTTGAGTTATCATCTATTTATTTATTATATATATTTCTGTTTTTTTAATTAATATAGAAAATAAATGACACATGAGATAATATTATTTATTTTAGGATTAAAGCCATTTTTTGTCCCTGAAAACATGGCCAATGTTCATTTCCATCCCAAAAATTTAAAATTTGTTTAATACGGTCCACATCAGCATATACTGCCACTTATCACTCCACGTCAAAGAAATGGCCGGCCTAAACGTAATAATTAAAAGATTATATGCGTTTCAAATTGGTATTACGCATGGCCACGCCATCATTGATAGGGGCCATTATTACGCCAAAATATGGAATATATAGGGACCCAAAATGTCAAAATATGCAATATATAGAGATCATATTGAACAAATTTTGAATTTTGGGATGAAAATGAACATTGGTCCAATTTTTAGGGACCAAAAATGGCTTTACCCCTTTATTTTATTGCAATATTTAGAAAACAATTTTTGGCAAAAATTAAAAAAAAAAATTTCTTTTTCAATTTTTATTTTCATATGAGTTTTCCCACTTCTAAATATTTCAAGCATAGGAGCAGGAATGCAATCAAGCAACACCGGCAAAATAAATCTATATGAACCTTGTAACTTGCATGCAACTCTTTAATATCTTAAAAATAAAATTATGATTTATTCACTTATTTAAAAAAAAGATATTAGATAATAAGTTTTTTCTGTTCAAACAACAAAAAATTTCATAGACTTTTTTTATACGATCAATTAATATTGTCGTCTTGTAATCTTATCATGGAATTGTTGTATACGTGGATATCTTAAATTTTTTTGACAAAACAAGCATAGGAGCAAGGATGCAGTTAGGCAACATCAGCAAAACAAATCTATATTTACCTTATAACTTGCATGTAACTTTTTAATATTTTAATAAATAAAATTATGATTTATCTATTTTTTTTAAAAAGATATTAGATAATAAGTTTTTTCTTGTTCAAACAACAAAAAAATTTCAAAGACTTTTTTTTTATACGATCAATTAACATTGTCATAATCTGATCATAGAATTGTCGTACGTAGGGATGTCAACGGGGCGGAGATTCACCGGGGGATGCATTCCCCTGCCATTTTCCACCCCATCCCACCCCTACGACTCTGTATGGGAAAAAATTTTCCCTCATGGGATTACCCTTCGGGATTTCCGTCCTAATTTACTTGTTTACTAATACATACTTTGTTTAGAATCAAGTTGCCCTAACTTATTAATTGATAAATACTTAATTGATTAATTAGAGTTTAAATTATTTTTATATTTATAATTACAAAACTATATTATAACAATTATTAGTATATTTATAATAACTTTTTATTTAAATACTTATAATATAAAATATACTATATATATATATATTTTATTTAAATTAAATATTTCGTCCGGCTAGGGTATTCCCCGACACCTCAAAATTCCATTTTGGCCCCGCCACCTCACCCCTTCGGCCCTTTTATAATCGGGTTCCTCGTAACATTGACATCCCTAGTCGTACGTCGATTTTTGACAAAACAAGCATAGGAACAAGGATATGCAGTTAGGCAATATCGGCAAAACAAATCTATATTAACCTTGTAACTTACATATAACTTTTTTCATATTTTAATAAATAAAGTGTGGTTGATCCACTTATTTAAAAAAAAATATTAGATAATTTTTTCTTCTGTTTACACAATAAAAAAATTTGATGGTTTTTTTATCCGGAATAATTAACATTGTAATCTGATCATGAAATTGTGGTATACGTTGATATCTTATACTTTCTGACAAAAAAATTTTTAGTTAAATTGTCCTTTTCAATTTATATTTTCACATAAATTTTCCTGTTTTTAAATATTTCTACTTATGATGTTAGATGATAATTTTTTTTCATGTTCTATACCTAAAAAAATTGAAGACTTCTTTTTGAGATAAAGATCTGTTAATATCATTATATTATAATTATCATGTACTTATACAGTTATACGTTCTTATCTTGCAATCTTGTGAAAATTAGTGAATATACTTTATTTCTAAGTTTTCTACCAACTCGAACTCTCTATTGAATTTAGCATCATAAAAATAGTATTTCATTAGTAGTATTTTGAATTACATGTAATTTTAAATTCAGGATTTTTAAAATCAGTTGTTTGGTTGGATGGATTTCAAAATCCATGTATTTACTATTTAGAAATCCCCCATATGGAGAAATTTGAAATCCAAATATTTGGATTTCAGCCCACATGCACAACACGTGAGGCTCACTCTCGTCTAGGGTGTGATGAGATTCACTCGTTTGGCTCTCAAGCCCTAGCCGTCATTCTTGCCCGAGCCCCACTCTCCCAAGCTTCGTAGTCCGAGCCCTAGCCACCTTCACCTCTCCCAATTACCGCCATCATCTCACCCGAGAGCTGCCTTCCTCTCCTTCCTAAGAATATTGGTTCTTTCAAGGGTCTGCATGCAATTTCTATTTGTTTTCCACATTTTTACGCAACGCGGTGCCTTCTAACATGCCTTGGGCCTTGGGTTGCCTTGGCCTCCAAAAAACTCCCAAAAACCCTCAAAAAATAGACCCCCAACCCTACACCAACACCCAAGGTGTAGGGCAAGGCAAAAGACCTTGGGCTAGACCCCAAGGTCTCATAGAATTTACCTACGCAAAAAGGATTAATGTGCAAATATACAGAACCTCCTCTTAATTTGAGAAACAAGGTCTGAATTCATTAATTTTCTCAGTTTATTATACAATATTCCACAACTATTTTGTTTTCCAGGTTTTCCTCTTCTTTCTGAGATTCATGGTGATGCATAAACTTCTTGTGATGATATTTTCTCAACCAAAATTCTTGTCAATTTAATTTTTCTCATTCAAATATTAGCATGAAATAATTTTCACTGCCATATTGTGGCATTGTTATTTCAATCTACTAGATGCATTTGATGATTATGACTTTTCTGCTCATGAGACTAATTTTAAAGAATGGAAACAAATGCTGCAAGAAATTGTTTGAATCTTGAGAGCTGACACAAGTTTTGGAAACACAAGATACAACATTTTGTTTGATTCCCATTCATCATCCGTTCCATATATTGCATGCCTCCAAACAAAAGCAAAGAGAATGTTGACACTGCAGGATGCATTGTTAACAAGTTACTATGCAAAAGAGGGGGGTAAGCTCACAAATAAACATTTTGAAAGGGTGATTTGTAAAAAAACTCAAAATAAATATTTTAAAAAACTCAAAAATAAATATATTTGAAATAATACATATTATTTGTTGTAGTAATTTTTTATATGATTGTCACGCCCCCACCCGGATTCCGGGCCTCAAGCACGTGAACAGATCGGTTCGTACCTAAATAGAGATGAGCCCCACTCGGATACAAGGCCTGTGTAATCAAAAGCAGATAACAAATAATCCAAATATCTTAAATAACATAAAACAATATCAGAATCCAACAGCGGAAAATGGTCAAAAGGGTCTATAAGCCCTATACAAATGCCAGACCCTATAAAGGTCCTAATAACACAAGTCTCTCACATAGAAAATAAGGACGACGTCCTCGGACCTCTACAGAATCAGCTCAGCCCTCCCTTAACTCAGCTCCCGAGCCCGAGTCGTCTACTCCTCAGGATCTGAAAAAGAAGGAAACAAGAAAATCAGCTTTCTAATGAAAAGCTCAGTAAGCACCCCGCAGGGATCACAATGAAGTAAGATATCATCAATCAAAATCAACAAACAAGTAGGAATCACGTCCCATATCATCAAACCCTAGGGGTCTGGAACCTACCACAAAGACCTAGTCAACGGTAGGGACCCCTAAACTATCAATAGCCCTCAGGCTCTGGAAAGAAGATTGGTAGTGTCCCCCGGTCAGCAATCAACAGCCTCGGCTGGAAACGACCCTCCGGTCGTAAGTCGGTAGCGCCACCTCCCGTGCATGTCGACATGGTCAGCGTATCAATCCCACTGACGGGTCGGACAACCAGAGTATAACTCCCTCTCTGGCATGGAATGGTAGAACGTCGGGGTGTCCTCATCCCCACACGTCCTGCAATCAGAGCCCCCACGCTCCTCTGATCCGAGCGAAAGACTAACCATGAACTAGGGATACCAACATCCCAAAAACAATCATACATGCTCAAGATTCCAAACCAACAAGGAAATAACATACATGTATGACAAACAATAATCCAAGATAACAACGAGGCATGATAACAATAAAATCATGCTACAATCAAGCATAATAAAATCAAGCCAAAGAAACCCGAAACAGGGTGGAAACTAGGCAAGCGTACTTACCTCAACCGGTAATCCAACCTACTGACCCGTATCCCTCCCAACGTGGCTCAGCGCTCTACGTTGATAGCTGATAACGATAACTATGACTTAGTACCATCACCAAAATAAAATGATTTAATATTAACAATAATATTAATAATATTATTAATGCAGAATTCCTAAATCTCTTGCGCAGTCGCAAAAAATAGCTCATAACTTTTGATCCAGGAACCCAATCGAGCTGATTTAAGGCTCGTTGGAAAGATCTTTTCCTCATCTTTCCAACGGTATATTATACATCACTATCGGGTATCACAAGCTGCCGAGCTACCCCTCGAAGGGGACAGCCAGACTACAGACCCCTTAATCACTCACAAACTTTACTAACCTAACCCATATTTGATCACTTAATTCGCATGTCCTTAAGCACATCAAATAACTGTAAACAACTCATGCATGTCAACATTTTATCATCAGTGGAACCCATCTACCTTTAGTCCAATAGTTAATAGCTTATCCTCTGGATATGAATTCATTAATTCCAATATACTTATAAACCTCTTAGTCCAATACTAACAAGCCTATCCTTCATATATGACTTCAACACCGACCTTTATAGCACATGCAAAAGAACTCCTACTGAATACATCAGCACCTATGAAGACTTAGAATTCATGAAGGTATCTTACTATCCATGCCTCATTTCCAGAGAAATCCATCAATCACCTCATTAATCTATGAATGCAAATACCTTTCGATTCTCTAGACTAATATAAAACTGATATTAAACATGACTTCTGATCTGAGCACCCACAACCCCAAACCATGTATCCATACAACACCCCATTTAACCTTAAACATGATTTCAAATGAACTCATCAATCCAACACCTTATTATACACTCATGTATGGATATCGTAGGATAACTCATGCATACTCGACAGAAGACCACCTCATCTCAGGATCAACCCATCCTCCGACCCCATTTTATATACAAAGCCATAGACTCATGCAAACCTTAAATATCCACACCTATCCATGCACTAAGTAAAGAGAATAACCATCACTAGACTCATACTAACATGAGATTATCCACATAAATGATCCTCAAGTCACGAACACCTGCACACCTTATTAACCCCACCTTTGTTTATCACCATCACCAGCTTTTTCATGGAGCAACACATGACCACTACTATACAATGAACAGAATCAATAAAAATCTCTTTTTTTGTTAAGTATATATATAGATATGATCCATTAAAAGATCAGCCCCTTAACACATGCAAACAACCTAATATACTCATGTCATTCCCTACTGTAGCTTCAAGAAAAGCCATCAACCATGCCTTCATTCTTTAACATTTATATCATCTCTTTGCAAACCTCTACACAGAACCCATGTCGGACTTCTGTGGTTCACCGTCGAGGCTGTCTCTCCCCAAAGTGCGGTGATTCACCTTCTTCCCAAGCTTCAAAGGGTTAGATTAAGACTCCTCAATGACCGACTGAACTTTCAATCGAGTTCATGGGGCTTACCAGGTTCCAGAAACCCTCCGGCGATGGAAGAGAGTCCCTCCACTTGGTCTCCCTTCTCGACGGCAGTGGCGACGGAGAAGAGTGAGTCACGGGCGCTGCTAGGGTTTCACAAGAGATTTTCTATTCTTATAAGGATTCACGGAGGATGGGGAGTGGGATCATGACCCCGTTGATGGCGCACCTATCACCGTGTCAGTTTCACGCGGAGTTGCCGTTGAGTATCGCAACGATCGCGGGCGAGCGGGCGACATCCTTATCGCCTCAACCGTTATTTTCAAATAACCCACCTTAGTCATGTTCTCAAGTGTTTTTGGATTCAATAAATCCAACCCGCCTTCAGCTATGCACATTCTCATTATATATATATATATATATATATATATATATATATATATATATACGGGGCTGATACTATGCGGCCGGCCTTATCACTGTGCAAGTGCGGTCACCACGTTTTGGCCCACATGCACAGTGTTTTGAGGAAATCCAACCATATGGATGGAAAGAACATTGAAAAATAAGCTAGCATGTCAATTTTCATACAATTTGGGAACTTGTAGGGTCTTCATTTTAAAGGGTGAAATTTTGAACCGGTAAGATTTCTATAAATTTTCACCCGTTAAGATGAAGACTCTACAAGTTCCCAAATTGTATGAAAATTGACATGCTAGCTTATTTTTCGATGTTCTTTCCATCCATACGGTTGGAAATCCTTAAAATACTGTGCAAGTGGCCAAATGGGAAGCGACCTTACTTGCACAGTAATTCGGCCAGCCTTACCTTATCACTCATATACATATATATATATATATATATATATATATATATATATATATATATATATATATATATATGGTCCCTGAAATAGTATTAAAATTGCCTTGGGCTCCTTAGGGGTGTTTGTTTATTATTTAGTGTTGTGTGTGTGTGTGTTTGACTTTAAGGTCCCAGTGCTAGGGACTTATAAATAATTTCCCCATATTTTTAAAGGGTGATTTGTAAAAAAAAACTCACAAATAAATATTTTAAAAAAACTCAAAAATAAATATATTCGAAATAATACATATTATTTGTTGTAGTAATTATTTATATGATGATTTTAAAAAAAACTTAAAAAATAAATATATTTAAACTAAATATAATTGTAGGGGGGGTAAGCTCACCTATGCAAAAAGAGGGTGATCATATCTCTTAAATACATCCAACCAAACGCTGGTTTTTCAAATCCTTCCAACCAAACACAAAATTCTAAAATCAGGATTTCCAGATACATTTAACCAAACATTAGATTTACATGTTTGTGTATTTTGAAATCCAAGTATTTACAAATGCATTAAGGGGTTGTTTGGTTTGATGTAACTAGCTGTATTGTAAAAAATTTTACATGTGAAACTTACTTTTGGGTGTTTGGTTTGATGTAAAAGGGTAAACTTTTTACATTTTGGGTTGTTTTGCTGCATTTCAAATTACGACTAAATTGGGCGTAAAATGAAATGTTGGATAACACTTGTTTAAAATCACCATTCTTTTCTCGTGGCTTCTTCTCTCTCCCGGCAACCTCTTCTCTCTTCCGTGGCTAAATTGGATTGAGAACTGTCAGCCCCTTCTTTATCTCTTTCTCTCCCGTGAGACTTCGGGCAAGGTTCGTGGAACCTCTAACAAAGCCGACCACCAACCATCATCTCCTA
The DNA here is from genome assembly GCA_026586065.1 of Dioscorea zingiberensis. Lineage (NCBI taxonomy): Eukaryota > Viridiplantae > Streptophyta > Magnoliopsida > Dioscoreales > Dioscoreaceae > Dioscorea > Dioscorea zingiberensis. The sequence continues at coordinate 50,018,987 of CM048821.1, read as the reverse complement.
TTCTCAACCGAGCTCCCAAACCCCTCTTCTCCTCTCCTGGGAGACCCCCTCAAGGATCGCGACCGGTGGAGCTCCGGCGACCTCGCACTACTCTCGAACATGATTTCCAAGCAACGATCGCAACCTGGCGCAACACCGGTGACTGAGCAGAATGGCAAAGAACCAGGCAGCTGTCAATCTTGAAGAGTTTTATCTGGAGTTGTTGAACGAGAATTGAAGCATTAAACAGGGAGCTCGCGAGGTGCAACAAGGCCTTGGAGTCCCCCTCCCTCGTCGATTGCAGCAGGCCCTAGAGCTCTCTTAGCCTCTAACCGAGCAACATGAACAAACCTTGAATCAATTCCGGTTAGCCCTACTGTAATGCAGTCAACTAAGATGTATGCTAGGGATTAGATTAGGAATTAAAAGGTTAGAAGTGCATGGAATCGATAGTTGAATGATTGTATGTTCAAAAACTTTGTAGTTGTCTTGATATAAGAGTAATGAAATGTTTAAACATGCATATCAGTTGTTTGATGGAATGTCACGACAATGAGCATATGAGAGTCTTGGTTGAGGTTATTCGTACTGGAGATCATACTTAAAAACATTGAGATTGTATAATTAAGGGCTTTAGAATTGTATTACTATGCTGAGATGAGGTGTGGTGTAAATATTAAAGTTATCCCTAATGTGAAAGTTATTTATTTCTTGTGATTATTTGGCTTCTTTCATTTTTTATGGTTATTGAAGTTATCCGATTAAGAATTTTTTGTTTAATTATTGTAACAATTTTATGAGTTATATGATTTTGCTTGTTTTTGCACTAATATAACGTGATTATATATATATATATATATATATATATATATATATATATATATATATATATATATATATATATATATATATATATATATCCTTTAGATTAATTAATTATTTTAGTTAAAATTAATTTTATGAAGAGTATTAAATAATTAATAATAATAGATAATGGGGTAATCTCACCACCCTACTTACATGGTAACTACATCCTTCAACTTACATCAAACCAAACAAACAAAAAGTAAATACAGTATTTCCAGTTACAGCAAACCAAACAGCAGTGATGTAAATTAAAATGCAGCATTTCCAGTTACATGTAAGGGTTGTTTGGTTATCAGTATTTCAATTAATAGTGTAAGTGGAATCACATGTTACTTTAATTACTGTATTTTGACTTAGTTCAAGGGTTGTTTAGTTTCCCGTAATTGTAAATACTGCATTTCATTTTTCACTGTTTGGTTTGATATAAGTTGGGTGATACAATCATCCTGTGATGTAAGTGGTGAGGTTACCCAGATAATCAAATTGTTTTTATTTTTATATTTAATTTTATAATAGAAATAATAATATGAATTTTATTATAAGACCATAAATTATATATATATATATATATATATATATATATATATATATATATATATATATATATATATATATATATATATATAATAGATTTTTTGCAGGTGTACTCCTGAATAACTTTGAAATTACATATTTACCCCTGAATAAAATATAATTGCATATATACCCTGAATAATATGTATAATTGCGTACATACCCTTGGGGTTAAAATCAGATGAAAAACTGTCAGTTAATAAATGGTAGACATACGAAATAACCATTATACTCTTTGCATATATACCCATGAAAAGTTTGTTTGACTGTAAATTTACAAATACCTCCTTTAAAAATCTAAAATTTAAAATAGTTAAAAAATATAAAGAGGGGTATTTTGGACATTTTTTAATTCTTAAGAAAAGTTGTAACCATGGTTAAAATCATATGGTTAACTTCTGTCAATGGACCCTAACAACATGGGTATATTAGTAATTCAACTTATTTTTCTGGGGTATACAAGGAATTATGATTTTTTTCGGGGTTAAATATGCAATTATGAAACTTTTGAAGGGTATATAAGTAATTTCCCACATATATATATATATATATATATATATATATATATATATATATATATATATATATATATATATATATATATATATATATATTATATAATATATAATATATTATCCTGCATTTGTGAGAAGGTGAGTGTAAACGCCTTCGTTATCCTGCATTTCAACTTTACGGCCAATTTGGCTGTGAGTTGAAATGCAGTAAAAGGGGCTTGAGATGTACTATGATTTACATGTAAGTGGTCCTTTTACAGTAAATCTAACTTGCGTATAAATTTTTAATATCTTAACAAAAAAAATTGTTGTTTATCCACTTATTTTCTAAAAAAGAAATTAGATAATAATTTTTTTCTATTCAAACAACAAAAAGATTTTGAAGGCTTATTTTTTATCTCGATCAACATTGTTGTCTTGTAATCTGATCATGGAATTGTCATATACATCGATATCTTATAATTGTTTTTTTAATTTTTTGACCTGGGCAACAAGCGCCCCTCGAAGGATCAGTTCGTCAAATTGGGCATGCAGTGGTGCGGAGTCAATAGCTCGACACTCCGGTGCCCTCACCTTGCAGGAGTAGGTCGGGCTCGATCTTGGGTTTGTCCCAAGGGAACCTACACCTACTCCAACGGCATTATGCCTATGGGGATTCGAACTCGGGTTTGCCCGGAGGGAACCACCCACATAAGGGACCAAGATAGCTTATAATTTTTGACAAAAACAATTATAAGATAAATTTTTCCTTCTCAATTTATATTTTCACATAAGTTTTCCCGTTTCTAAATATTTCTACATATGATATTAGATAATAATTTTTTTTCTTCATGTTTTACACCTAAAAAATTTGAAGACTTCTTTTTGAGATCTGGTTATATATATATTATTTTAAAAATAGATAAATTATATTATTTATTAATATAATACGTATATAGGTCCATTACAACAAAACTCAGCCAAAAATGACGAAATAATACATAGTTCGATATATTGAGATCTTGTTATATTATAGGGTAAACAACATGAATAGTCACCTAACTATTAGTGGGTTTCTATTTTGGTCACTCATCTAAAAAAAAGTTACGATTAAGTCACTTAAATTTAAGATTTTGGTTTTTAAGGTCACTTGCGCTCACAGTGTTAATGGTGAGCTGACATGGCCCGCCACGTGGCATACCTTCTCGTTTATGACCCATGTGTACAACTAGACGTGAACCCCCATCTTCTTCTCCAAACCGCTTCTCTCAACACTAACCTTTTTATTTCTTCGAATTAACCTCCGTAGCCTTCAAGACCTAATAGCTAGGATCTCGTGGTGCTTCGACACATGCCTTCTCGTTTATAACTGTGAATGAAAAAATTACAAGGATTGCAATAGAGAAGTAACAAAATTACACGCTAAGCTGACTTGCTTGCAATAGAGAAATCAAATATGAAATTCAGGTTTCTCTTCTTCCACAGAGATAGACTTTATAAACGACCATGCCCGAAACTATGGTCGTCCTCTTCTCTCTCACCCAAACCTCCACTTTCTACCTTGCAAAGCCTCCACTTCGACCGTTGTCCCCTATCTTGCCTGTCACCATGGTCGAAGCACAACGGGATCTTGGAGATTAGGGCTTGGCGGTTTAGAGATAAGGTTGAGAGAAGCAGTTTAGAGAAGAAGATGGGGGTCACATCAAGCTATACACGTGGGTCATACATGAGAAGGTATGCCGTGTGGCGGGCCATGTCAGCTTGTTGTTAACACCGTGAGCACAAGTGACCCAAAAAACAAAAATAATAACTTAAGTGATCGAATTATAACTTTTTTTAGGTGAGTGACCAAAATTGAAACCCTCTTGAAAGTTCTGTTGGGTTGTCTCCCTGTTGTATAATGTGTTTCAACACCGATTGTAACTCGTTGCTCACAGAATATCTCGAAAGAGAATAACTAACACATTCACACACAAGCAGGCAAACGACACATAAAGGGAACACAAGAGTTGGTAACCCAGTTCGGCTTCCAAGCCTACGTCTGGGGGGTCAAGCCCGGAGATAAAAATCTACTAAAAGAGGGTGAAAAACATGTGTATAAACAAATGACACATATACACACTCAACAACATCAGCACCATGTCCCCCAAATTGTCGATTACCACTCTAACCTCTCCCTCAAGGTTTTCTCCTATGGTCTCACGTCAATCTCACCCAATAGGGTCTTCTGTAAATTCTCTACAAGCCTAAGATGTCGCTTTCCTCTTTTAGATCTCTACAATCTCCGCTGCAACTAAAATGGACGTCTTCCACATTTAGCCGTTGCAACCTAGTTGCAACTACCATTGTAATGCGACCTGCCTGACGAACTGACCAAGGCTCCAGCTTCCATTGCTCTACTACCTTGAGACACTTGCAACCCTCCTGGTTGAGTTCTGAGTCGACTATGTCGGATCCACCTGGTCCCAACCACCGTAACTAGCCGGACTACCTCTCTGTCATGTTCTCAGCCCATCAACCTCGCACCTCCCAAGGTGCGCAATTTTCATCCAAAAACATGATCTCCTCAATCAGAGTTTTGTTGTCCAATTTTCCAGAATACTTCATTAGTTGCCACCATATTTGCTTACCAAATATGGCCTTAATTCATATCTCGATTTGGCTTCAATCAAGGCTTGCATCAATCAACAATTAGTTGCCAAATCAACTCACCAATCATATCCCCAATCAGCTGCATCCTAATCCCTAATCAACTCCTTTCTACATGTAGCAATCTCCTTCTAAGTTTGCATCATCCAAGCTTGGACTGCACCTAGCTTTAACTATGTTGACTTGTGTCAAATATTGCGAACCAAGTGCATTTGTACTAACAATCTCCCCCTTGGCATTATTTGACATAACCACTTAAAACTCACTCCTAGAACTCATACTCCCCCTTTGTGGCGGATGATGCCAAAATGAGCGAATCGGCATGTTGCGGGTGCAAAGCTAGGTCCAATTCCCCCTGGGTGTCTGAAGCTCTAACGGTTGCATCTGAAGTTGCAACTCCCCCTGTCTGATAGCTTGCCTAACTTCCTCTGCAAACAACATCAAGGCAAATAAGAGAGGGTCATTTGCAGGGCCTCCCCGTAGGGATCAAACTTGACAAATTGACAAAGGCCTAATGCACCATGTAAGTACTCAAATCTGTTAGAGTCAAGGGGTTTGGTAAAGATGTCAGCCAGTTGTTCTTCTGTTTCAACATGATCCATAACTATAATCTTGTTCTCAACCAAATCTCGGATGAAGTGATGATAAAGATCAATGTGCTTGGTACGTGAATGTTGAACTGGATTTTTGGAGATATCGATGGCACTTTTGTTGTCACAAAATATAGTCATCTGTCCCTGTTGCAACCCATAATCTTCAAGTATTTGCTTCATCCATAATAGTTGTGTACAACAACTTCCTGCGGTGATGTATTCAGCTTCTGCAGTAGAGAGGGATATTGAACTCTGCTTCTTACTGTACCAAGTAACCAGATTTGTGCCCAAGTAGAAGCATCCTCCAAAAATGCTCTTATGATCATCTATGTTACCTGCCCAGTCAGCATCGTTGTAGCCTGCCAAGTGTGCATTGGAGTCTCGCGAGTACCAGATGCCATATTCAGTAGTTCCTCCAACATAGCGAATGATTTGTTTGACAACAGTTAAGTGAGATTGTTTCGATGTAGACTGATAACGAGCAAAGACCCCAATACTGAAGTAGATATCAAGACGGCTTGCAATGAGATATAGTAAACTCCCAACCATGCTCCTGTACAAGCTGGGATCCACCTCTTTCCCATGTTCATCCTTAGATAGTTTTTCACCAACACCAAGTGGTGATCCAACATGTCTGGTATTTTCTAGTCCAAACTTCTTCACAAGATTCTTTACATACTTACTTTAAGAAATGAAAATGCCATCAATGCACTATTTAATCTAAAAGCCTAGGAAATAGCTCAGTTCTCCTGCCATACTCATCTTAAATTCCTACTGCATAAGTAGCACAAATTCTTCTACTTGTTGTTAAGATGTTGATCCAAACACAATATCATCTACATAGATTTGTGCAACCATGAGATCTCCCTATGTTCTTTTGATGAACCGAGTTGTGTCAACTCCCCCTCTTTGATAGCCTTTCGGAAGTAAAAACCTGGTGAGACGTTTATACCAAGCACAAGGAGCTTGTTTCAGACCATAGAGGGTCTTCTTCAATTTGAATACATAATCCGGATTCTGAGGATCTTCAAAGCCTTTTGGTTGTTCCACATACACTTCTTCATTTAGGATCCCATTGAGAAAAGCACTTTTAACATCCATTTGATATAGTTTGAATCCCATGTAGCAAGCAATAACCAATAACAGCTTGATAGACTCCAACCTGGCAACTAGTGCGAATGTTTCATCAAAGTCATGCCTTTCTCTTAAGTGTACCCTTGAGCAACCAATCTTGCCTTATTTCTAACAATATTTCCCTTGTCATCGGTTTTGTTCTTGAATGTCTATTTTGTTCCAATGACATTCAAATCGTTGGGTTTAGGAACCAATGTTCACACTTCATTTCTGACAAACTAATTTAGCTCTTCTTCCATAGCTGTAATCCAATATTCATCATTCAATGCTTCCTTCATATTCTTCGGCTCAATGAGAGAATTATAGCACATATATCCGATAATTTTTCTGTAATCTACCCTTTGAGTGTTGCGAGTATGCCTTCCTTCGCTGACATTACCAATCACATCCTGTATTGGATGGTTCTTTCGTACTCTTGAGGATGGCTCATGAATGGTTTCTTCTTGACTGTATTCATCTTGGCTTTCTTCTTCATCAATTTCTGATATTGTTTCTCCTGTTGTATCCTATATTGTAACCTCAGTTGCAACTTGTTGTCTAGAGCAGTAATAGGTATTGCAGATGACATTGCAACCGACTGTTCTTCTTGTTTATCATCATCATTTAGACCACTACTCTGGATATCAAGATTGTTGGACTCTTTTATAGGAAGGTGAGTCTCCTCAATACATGTCTGATTAAGATAGTCATCCATAACAACATTTATGGATTCCATTACCTTTTTGGTCCTTGAGTTGTACACCCCATAGGCACGACTGCTTGTGGAGTACCCCAAAAAGACTCCTTCATCGCTTTTCTTTGCAAATTTTCCCATTTGATCTCTATCATTCAGGATGTAACACTTGCTTCCAAAGATATATAGCTAAGATTTGGTCTTCTTCCTTTCCAGATTTCATAGGGTCACTACAAGAAAAAAGGCCTATAAGGACCGAAAATCTTGTCCCTAAAAGTTTGAATCTGGTCCTTAAAACATCAATAAGAACGAGTCAAATCCGGTCCTCACTCGTCCTTACAGGCTCCGCCCATAAAGGTCTTTAAGGACGAAAAAAAATGCCTAGTCCCAGATAAGTTTTAAGGACGGGGTTGTTACTTGTCTCTAAAACCTCTTTAAAGACCGGATTTCTGGTCTCTAAATAAGAGAAAATCTCATCCCAACGACCAAAATTACGGTCCTTAAAAATCTTTTGGGACTAGATTCTTCATGTCACTAAAACTCTTTAAGGACGAGGTTTGTTAGTCCATAAAGAGCTTAATTTAGGGACTACTTTACATCCGGTCCATAAATGTTTTTATGGACTAGTTTTCTCGTCCCTAAATTAATGAACCTCTCAATTCGATCCAATCCTTCTAACCTGCCATTTTTTCAATAAACTTCAAAAATTATAATAACCAAAATAAAAGTATATACACATATTTAGCAAACCAATAACTTGACATTTTCATTGTCATTCAATAAACTGTCATTCAACATCACATGAATAGCACTATATTGTTTGCATAGCCCTTATATATACAAAACATATCATTAGTAAAACAATTTGATCACAAGTTCCAACATTTTCTAGCTTTCCAACTTCTAATCATCATATATAGCAAAAGACGGTAGGCCAATTCTCTGTCAAGTCTTGAAAATAACATTGTTGAAATTCATAACAAAATCAAATCCTGCAAAATGTATAAAAATAAGGTGATTAGTTCTCTTCTCCAAAACCAAAATCAAAAAACCAAAATCAATTGCAAAATCCATTTCTTCATTATTCAACATTTTTTTTTTCATTTTGCAATAGATCAATAAATTTCAAAAAATCCAATCATTCTGCATTCATCTAATACTCACATCCGGCTAATCTTTTTCCAATTACTGATGAAGCTAGGAATTTTTCCGCCATGTGGTCACCATCAATTCACCGAAAAGAAGAAAAGAAATTCATATGATTGCAACCAAATATGAATCATGAATCCACTAAAACAAAAATTAGAAACAAATATTTGTCCTTGATGATCTGCATAAAATCATATACATCCAGATTTATATATATCTAATAACAAATTGAATGAAAATCAACATTGACTTACAATTCAGTTAAATTATTGAGATTGCCTAAGGATTTTGGCAACTGACCGCTGATATTATTGACTGAAAGATGGCTACAAAAAGAACATCAAATTGGCTCAACCAATTGATCACAATAAAAGAGAAGTACAAGCATATGATTATAAACATAAAGGAGAATTAGCTCACAGTCTATCCAAGTTTACTAGTTTGCCAAGAGACTAATGAAGTGGGCCTTCAATCAGGTTATCTTCTAATGATCTAGCACAAATCATAAAATAATAATAATAATAATAAAATAAAATAAAATAAACAAAACACATAGAAGAAGAAAAAAAAAATAGATAGAGAGAGGGACACATACAAGGCAAGGAGGGTGATGATGTTACCAAACTCATCTGGAATGGTTCCAGTGATTCTATTTCCCAAAAGAGCCCTGTAAAAAACAAACAATAATTAACTAAATGCGTCCAAAATGTTAGGATGCAAACATAGTGTGAACCTTTTTTTTTTTTTAATGTGAGGAAATTGAATCCAAAAACAAATATCACATTAATGTGGATATGTGAGATACACTTGACTCAACACAAAATCATAAGAATATTAAATTTGGGAACTGAACTCACAGGTTGGTGAGAGGGAGTGAAGCCCATGCAGCCGGAATGGTGCCATTAAGATAATTCCTGGTGAGATCTTGCGTAAGGTGCATGTTGGCCGATATTTCTAACATCTCTTTTCTTGTTCTTGTTCTCCCTCTTTATTTCCTCTCTTCACATGTATTTTCATTTACAATACATGAATAAAAACCAATCAGGCCACTAGTAATATGATCATAACATAAAACCCAAATACAACACAAACTCGGATATATAAAAATCACCGCGAAAACCATGTAAACCAAATCCATCGGTAAAACTTCGATCATGAAAAACATCCAAGTATAGTGTAATCACTCACCCAAGTCCTTCACTATTTCAACTTGTTTGGGATCCTCCAAATGGGATCCTCTATTTGCTTTCCTTGTCCTATACAAGTATAAGGGAGATATATATTTAAACCTGAACCTCTTCTACTTTCCAATATGATTAACCGAGATTATCATGATTCTTAAACTTAAGATTCCACCAAATATTATAACTCAAATCCTAAAAAGAAACGGTTTATATATAGAACTTGTTCCACAAGTAATCAACCTATAGGATCACCAGAGAACACAAAGTTGACAATACAACTTCTCACAACCTTATATATACAACCAGATCCAACAAGACATCTGTGTATATCCATGATTAAGTACACACACTCATACTTATTCTTGTATTAGAAGTGATAATTGTTAACCTCCATATGAATTTATAAGCTGAACTAATTCACTTCACTACTTTCCTTATAAAAAAATCAATGTAGCTAGGTAGAAAGATTTCAGCAGGATAATCATTCGGTCCAAATAAGTTGCAACAGACCCTTTGTATCTAATTTTCATTTCATTAGATGTGCTCCATGTTATGTTAACAACTATCCAAAATAATCAATACACTATCATAATTCAATTTGCTCACTAATCACTTAACCAATATATGGCATGCATTCATAGTTCCAACAGCCAATTAACAAGATTTAATGAGATTTAGTAAAGCATTCCATCGAATACAACATGTGCATAATTAGATGAAATTTCGGCAGTATAATATCTATATTTCTAGGCCCGAATTTATACAAACATTCATCCTTAACATCATAAGGATACTACAAGTTCAACCTGATTTTAATTCATCAATCAAACCCCTTCACAACCCTATTATCCCATTCAATTCATGCATCTACTTAGGGTTTCCCCAAATCTGAAATTTTAGGGATTTACTTGAAGAAGGGAACTGTTTGTCAGCGTTCAAGTCTTGCCGGAGAAGAGGGAGAGGAACAATGGCTGCACCGCAGGAGAAGGACGGCGAAAGGCGCTCGTCGGTCGCAGCCGAGGATGTGGGATGGTTGGCGCAGCCCGGTGGGCCGGGGGCGGAGGGGTTTTGGCCGGGCGTGTGAGTGCTACTTGTGGTGCGACAATTAGCGGCGCTGCACTCGTGGCCGGGCTTCAGCGACCGCGGGGCAGAGTACAGGCAAGGCCGGGCCCTAAGGCCAGCCGGAGAAGCTCGGGGCGTGCAGAGTCAGCTGGGTCACGGACGTAGGTCGCCGGGTAAAGGTAGGAGAAGAAGATGAAGAGAAAGGGAAAGGGAAATCGAGAGAGATAGAGATATGTCTCCCTCTCTCTTATATAAAAAACATATTCTATTTAAAATATTATTTTCCTTAATAATTTATTATTTAGTTATGCAAATCTCATAATTAATTCATTTATCTCATTTTCATCTAATTAACCCTCTTAATCTTCATCATGTCTTTAATTATCCATTTAGCGCCTGTTAAAGAGGTTTTAAATTTTCTCTAAAAATTTCGGGGCGTTACAAAAACCCTAGAAATGACAACACTCACCTCTTGTGCTCGAAGGTGGTGATAGGGAGGCTCTTGCCCTTCGTCTCGGCTCTCCCCAAGTTATCCAACGTCGAGGGTTCTCCCCGCCTGACAGCCCCATCGACGCTCTCTTCTCTCAAGACGCTGACGCTCGTTTCTATGCTTGCCACCGCTACAAGGAGAACATTAGGGTTTTAATTTTAATTTTTTTGTTTATAATTATATGATAAATTAGTATAATTATTATAATTAGTTAATTATATGATATCCCAAATAATTAAGGACCGGATTTTTTATGGTTATAGGGACCAAAATAAAATCTAGTCCTTAATGTCACATGATAAATTAGAATTTTTGGACCGTTAAAAATCCAGTCCCTAATAGTGTATTTTTTATGACGAGTTTCACATCCGGTCCCTAAAACGTTGTCCCTAAAAATCATTTTTCTTGTAGTGATATTAGTAGAAGGACGAAGATACACTCTATTTATAATGTAGCAAGCTGTATTGATTGCTTCTGCCAAAAATCTTGTAGAAAGATTCTTCGAATTTAGCATCACCCTAGCCATTTCTTGAAGTGTTCGGTTTTTGCGCTCATCTACTCCGTTCTGATGAGGAGTTTTTGGGGCTGATAATTCGTGTTGGATTCCATGTTCTTTACTTAACTCGGCAAACTGAGCATTTTCATATTCTCTTCCATGATCACTTCTGATTCGAACAATCTTTCAAATAGAGCAATCCTTCTCAATCTGAAGCTGTGTATAGAGTTTCTTAAATGCTCCAAAGGTGTCTGACTTTTCTCTGAGAAAAGCTACCCATATAAACCTAGAATAGTCATCAACACATACAAATATATATCACTGTCCTGACAGGCTTTTTGTTTGTATGGGACTAATGAGGTCCATGTGAAGTAGTTCTAGCACTCTTGTTGTAACAATGTATTGCAGCACTTTGTGAGTAGTAAGTTTCTGCTTTCCCATTTGACATGCACTACAAACTCCATCCCTTTCTGCTTCAGCTTTGGTAGTCCTCTTACAGCTCCCATCTCAGCAATCTTCATTAAATTTCTAAAGTTCAGATGTCCAAGTTTCTGATGCCAGATTTCTGTTATGTCAAAAGACGTGTTATAACACACTTGCAACTTCTGCAGCAGATAGCAGTTGTTTGACGATCTGAATCCGGTTAGAACACATTTATTTTTATCATCATAGACCACACAACTATCCTTGGTGAATTTGATGACCATATTTTGATCATATAGTTGACTTATGCTCATCAGATTTGCTTTCATGCTCTTCACGTGCAGGACATTCTTCAATCTTGGTACACCAGGCATCAACAATGTTCCTCTTCCAATTACTTGACTTTGTTGACCATCACCAAAAGTAACATGTCCAATTTCACATCTCTTGTAATTAGTGACAAAGTGTTTTTTGCCTGTCATGTGCCTTGAGCAACCACTATCAAAGTACCAATCATCCTTTGAAGATTTCTATCCAGATGTGTATGCAAATAAACTTTTTTTCCTTCTGCCTTTTGAACCCAAATTTTCTTTCTCAGTTTCCTCTAATGTAGCCTATTGTTGTAATAGTTTGCTATTTTGTTGATTCTGACTTCTCTTCTGTAGCTGTTTTCTTTGTGATTTGCTTCCTTATCCATATTTTCCTGATCACGGTGAACTTACTTTTGATTTTCCTTCTGTTAGTTGACTGTTCAAATCCAAGCACCTTTCTATTCTTTAGGTCTTCCTTCAACTTTCTGCATCTTGGTCTTATGTGTCCACTTCCTCTACAATGGTAACACAGGGATTATTCTATTTTGTTGTCTCTTGACTCCTGATAATTCCCCAAAATTGTATCGATTTTTAGTTTTGGGAACATTTTTGTTTTCGCTATCTCTTCCTTCAGAAATTGTAACTGATGTTGTAACACCCTTTGTAACACCCTTCCATATGCTGGAGCTTTCTGCTTTCTTTAACAGTGAGGTGAATGCGACATTATCGCCACTCAGAGCATGTACTTCTTGACCTTCCTGATCTCCATCTGACCCACTGACACTCAGCTTGGTTTCTACAACATCTTTAATGGTGCTAGAGAGATTTGACATTTTCCTTTTTGTATTTGTACACACTAGTTGTAGATGACTAGTCCTTCCACACCCCCAGCACTGAATATTGTTTTATTTCTTCTAATCTTTCAATTGATTCTTTTACTTATTTCTCCAGGGGTAGCTTTTCTTAGACAAGGCTTGTTCGAGTAATTTCATGATGCCTCTGAGTATGGACATCATATTTTCTTCTTCATGTTGTACCACCTTCTTTATTTCTACTTTGGGAGCTATCTATTTCTTTCTTTCAGAATTCAGGTTCATTTCAAAGACTTATAGTGAACCCATTAGTTCATCTAGTCTCAAGGTATGAATGTCTCGAGCATCTTGTATTGTAGTCACCTTTGCTTCAAATCTCCCTGGTAGTGATCGCAAGGTTTTTTGGACTAGTTTCTCATCAAAATATTTCTTTCCAAGATTGAAATCTTGATTCGCTATATCCATTAATTTGCCATTGAAGCTGTTGATGGTCTCATCTTCCTCCATCCTGAGATGCTCAAATTTAGATGTTAATATCTGGAGTTTTGAAATACGTACCAGGTTTGTGCCTTCATGTATTCTTTGAAGTATGTCCCATGCTTCCTTGGTTGTGCTACATGTTGCAATATACTTGAACAATGCTTTATCGACTGCACCAAAAATTGCATTTAGGGCTTTTCCATTGGCATTGACTTTGTTTAGTTCTTCGTGAGTCCAACTGCTCTTCTTCTTCTCGACTTCATTTTTCTCAGCATCAATACATGTTGGAGGTGTCCATCCATCTTCTATAGCAATCTAGGCACTTTCATCTATAGATTTGATGTATGCCCTCATGCGCGCCTTCCAATATAAATAGTTCACTTCATTTAAAAGTAAAGTACGGTTACTGGAGACTCCTTCTCTTCCGGCCATGGACAAAACTTTTTCCAAGACTTTACCGACCTTAAAACCAAGGTGAACACTGGCGACTGACTCTGATACCACTTGAAAGTTTTGTTGGGTTGTCCGCTTATTGTATAATGTGTTGCAATACCGATTATAACTCGCTGTTTACAAAATATCTCGAAAGAGAATAACTAACACATTTACACACAAGCAAGGCAAACGATACATAAAGGGAACACAAGAGTTGGTAACCTAGGTCGGCTTCCAAGCCTATGTCTGGGGGGCCAAGCTCGGAGATAAAAATCCACTAAAAGAGAGTGAAAAAAATATATACAAAAAAATGACACACACAGACACACACTCAACAGCATCAACACTATGTCCCTCAAATTGCTAATCACCACTCTAACCTCTCCCTCAAGGTTTTCTCCTATGGTCTCACGTCAATCTCACCCAACAAGGTCTACTGTAGATGCTCTACAAGCCTAAGATGTTGCTTTCCTCTTTTAGATCTCCATAATCTCTGCAGCTACTAAATTGGACGTCTTCCATATTTAGCCGTTGCAACCTACTTGCAACTACGATTGCAATGCGGCCCGACTGACGAACTAACCAAAGCTCCAGCTTCCATTGCTCTATGACCTCGAGACATCTGCAACCCTCCTGGTTGAGTTCTGAGTCGACTATATCAGATCCACCTGATCCCAACCACCGCAACTAGTCAGACTACCTCTTCGTCACGTTCTCAGCCCATCAACCTCGCATCTCCAAGGCACACGATTTTCATCCAAAATCTTCAATCAGAGTTTTTGTTGTCCAATCTTCCAGAATGCTTCATTAGTTGCCACCATATTTGCTTACCAAATATGACCTTCAATCATATCTCGATTTGGCTTCTATCAAGGCTTGAATCAATCAACAATTAGTTGTCAAATCAACTCACCAATCATATCCTCAATCAGTTGCATTCTAATCCCTAATCAGCTCCTTTCTACATGTAGCAATCTCCTTCTAAATTTGCATCATCCAAGCTTGGATTGCACCCAGCTTTGACTATGTTGACTTGTGTCAAATATTGCCAACCAAGTGCATTTGCACTAATACCTCTAATAGTTAAGTGACTATTCATGTTATTTACCCTGTATTATAATATATATGTCCCTATCTTGTAACCTTATGAAAATTAGTGAATATACTTTATCTCTAAGTTTTATACCAACTCTTAAATTTTCAATTTAACCCATTCAACCATGTATATATTTGTAATTTAGTTGCTATGTGAACTCTCTATTAAATTTAGCATTATCAAAAATAGCTTAGGATTACATTTTACTCTTTGTTGGGTCCATCTGGACTACCTTGTGGCAAATGTATAATATTGAACTAACAATTGGACTAATTCATTTGTTGATATGAAAATACAAAGTTAATCGGTAAAAATTGAAAATTAGAAAACATGAAATAAAGTACTGGAAATGAACAAAAGGTCCATGAAAGTTCAAAAAATGAATAAAAGATCCATGAAATTTTGCTCTTTCCCAGAAGATCCCTCATTTTTTTACCACTGACTTTTAAATCCTTCAGTCAACTAACAGAGTCACACTTTATTGTTTAGGATGAAAATTCCCTCAAGGTATTATTTGAAAAAATATATATATCAAATCAAAGGTTGGGGCTCCCCCCAATGCATTAAATATAAAAGTAAAGGGAAATGAATGGGTAATTGGACAAAAATGCCCCCGTATTCAAGCGCAGGCTAGAGGCGGTTGGAATCCCGAGACGGTGCCGTGTAACCGCTAGAGAGCCCCCATTCTCCTTCGCCCTCTCCCTCTCACATGAACTCTTGTTCAAAACTCAGACTGTGGGAAAACTCTGAGATTTTTCCGACGTTGTACCACCGTGACACCATCTCTGTCGGAGTCATCTCGTCGCTTGCTGCTGCTACCCGGAGATAAAAGCTTGTTTTGGCTGCCCGAATGATTGAAGCTACTCTAAGGTACGAAGGGACGCTTAGGAACCCTAGATCAGGGTTTAGGGTCTCCATGATTTTTCCTTTAGTTCTCTTGGTTTTCAAGTTTGTATGCATTTGTGATGAAAGATTGAACATATTGATGAGTGATTTTGGGTTTAAGGTTGCTGGGACTTCACAACAAGAAATTTAGGGTTTAGGGTTATTTATTTATTTATTTAGGGTGTATCCAGAAGGGAATCAATTTGTTATACACTTTACGAATGATATCTACAAGTGTTACTAGTATTTCCATGTAAAATACATTGTTTTTATTTATTCTTCACAGTTTCCATTTAAGCGTTGTAGAATCCTTCATAACAAATCTCTCTTAGTACAGGCTACGGAAAATATATCGGCTAATTAGTAAATGGTAGGTGCTACTTTGTGTCAGTCCTCGAAACACTTGCTGAGTTGAAACCCCGTATGACTGAGAGGCACTAGGAACTCATCCGGAGGACAGTCTTTGCCTCATTATTGGATATCGAACTTATTTTGTAGGAGAGATGACTGTTGGATTCTTTGTTACAGAGGTATGACGAGAGCACCAACAGATTTAGGATTGGAGAGAGCCTGCTGTCCTTTAGACCTCAGGACATTGCTCTCATCTTTGGCATTTATTGCTATGAGGAAAGGGTGATCTTCAAGAAGCAGAAAGAGCAATCAGGTTTTGATGAGAAATACATGGGCAAAGTATACGACAGGTACAAAGATGCCATAAAAAAAATCTTCTCAAGCTCGTTCAGAAGAAAAGAGGGGAAGAAGAAAACTTTGTCAAGCTAATGGTAGTGTACCTCCTTGGAACGATGCTCTTCCCAAGCACCTCATGTACAGTTCCTAACTGGATTGCAGACTACGCAGACAAGCTAGTTGCACTAAACCACTACGCGTGGGCGCATGCCACTCACAAGGGGCTTATGGATGACGTCCCGAAGACAAACACGCGTACAGTCTAGATGTTCTGATAAAGAAACACAGACTGGCTATATGAGAGGGTGCGTTGTCGCCCTTAACATATGGTTCTACGATGTCACTGGGACCGAGAAGAAGGTGCACTTTGGGAGGACACCAAGGATTCTCAGCTATGGGGAGAACAGCTTTAGAAAGCAAGCCTCCCTTGGTACCCTACTAAAATCCCTTGATGGAAATGAGGTACTCCGGCTTTTCCTTTAAGTTTGTCATTGTTTTCGTTAAGTTTTGGAAGTTCCCGTCTAGTATAATGTGTTTTAGTTTAATATAAAAACTTCTCATTTAAGTTAAGGTGTTTCCGCTTAATATATGTTGTTTGTGTTGAACATAGTGTGTTCATGTTTAATATAATGACTTCCTGTTTAATATAAGGTGTTTCCGCTTAATATTGGGAGTTCGCGTTTAATATTATTGGATTGTGTTTAAAATCTAGAGTTCCCATTTAACATACGATATTATTTGATTCTTCACAGTTTTTTGAGCTTATCCCCGTCACACGAGAGGAAGAAGTCAATGTACAAGTCGTGAGGAGCGACAATCAGCGGCCTCGACCAGAAAGAAACGAAAAAGCTGCCACTACGCCCCCATCCCGTGGCAAGGGAAAGAAGGACAGTGAACGAAAAAAGGTCCGAGAACGCTCCCAGTCCAATAACCCCCGCATACTACCCGACGTCGTTCTTCCACTGCCATTCCAGCAAGAAGGCCAATGGACGAGGACACTACAACATGCCTTGAGAAGGCATTTGAGATTCTTTCAAGAGACGTTGTTCGCATAATGTCCCGACTTAATGAAATGGAGGGACAAAGGCAGGGAGTTGAACCACCAGCTCCACCGCTTGGGGAAAAGGAGCCGCTCTTGCGACGTCGTCGGTACCATCCCCACCCATACAAAAGCGGGTGAAGCAAGTCGCCCATAGAGCCACTCGGTCGCAGGAATGGGTGACCCGGTCTTAGTCTGCACATGTTGCTCTCCCCGAAGAGAAACCGCCAAAGAGGAATTCCCGCAAGGGCAAAATAGCTACAAATATTAACCGAAGTCCATCTGTGTCAACCCATGTCACGATGACATTGTCACACTTGGCAGCGTAATTGCATCACTGACAAAAATGAAGAACTTAAAGCCCACCGCCAACCCCCGACGTTGAACCACCCACTGCCATCAATGAATCACCGGTCGACCATAAAGATCTGTCGGTCGCCTCAGACCCTGTATCCATCACTGTCTCTGAGGCACTAGTGACCGCCCGACTAACGACCGCCGACCCCCAATGCTGAACCACCAACCTCTGAACCACCCACTGCCATCAATGAACCACCAGTCGACCATACAGCTCTGTCGGCCACCTCATACCATGTACCCACCGCTATCTTTTAGGCACCAGCAACTGCCGACCCCCGACGTTGAACCACCAACCTTTGAACTGCCCACTGCCATAAATGAACCACCGGTCGACCATACAGATTTTTCGGCAACCTTAGACGCTACACCTATCGTCGTCTCTCAGGCACCAGCCGCCGAACAGTGACCGTCGACCCTTGACGCTAAACCACCAACCTCTAAACCACATACTGTCGTCAATGAACCGTCGGCCGGCTACATAGATCTGCTGGTCGCGGTTATTGAACCACCGGCCGCGGCCACTGATCCGAAGAAAGAAGACGTGATCATTGCAGAGGACTTCATGGCCAACAAGATCACGATACCAGTGAAAACAAACTTTATACCAAAGAATAAACGTCCTGCCGGTTTCATGCGGCTTGCCAATCTGGAGCAAGCAGCAGTTAGGATGTATCTCAACTGCATAATGGGCAAGTAAGTTTTCCATTTATTGAAATAAGTTTTCCATTCATTTGCAAAGTTTCAACTTAATTTATAGTGTTTCCGCTCATTTCCTTACTTTTTCGTTTAATATTCGGCGTTTCCATTTAGTATTTTGAGTTTTCGTTTAATATATTGAGTTTACGTTTAATATACAACGTTTCGTTTAACAAAATGAGTTACCGTTTAATATACAGAGTTTTAGTTTACTATACTAAGTTTCCGTTTAATAACAACTTTTCACCACCCAGGACCATCATATGGAAGAACGAGTAGCCGTTCACTACCTAGGACCATCTGTACACACTGATCGATAGGAAGGCGATGGCTCTCGACGATGTCATGGACGTGTTTGTGATGATCATCCTTGAGTCTATGGGCAAAACTCCCTATCCCTACAAGAAGCGGGCTACAATCACTAGGCCGTTGACACTTCCGATGTCCAACACATTGGAATCCGGAGATGTCGCACTGATAATGATGAAGGACGTTGTGTGCGTGTTCAACGAAGTGGAGTTGGTCCTTTTGCCTATACTTATAAATAAGCATTACCATCTTCTCGTTTTGGACAAGAAAAAGAGGACGTATGTTCACTACTCCTCATTGAAAAGCCCTATATACGATGCAAATGCCTGGGAAATGGTAGGTAATACGAGTCATTCATTTTTATTTTTGCTTTGGATTTTTTTCTAAATGGTCCTTATTCTCATATCAGTGGACTCTCTTCGACAACTGCCTCGTGATCGAACTTTGAGATTGCAAAACAACGGCATACCCATTGACCAGTGACAACAACTGCCCATAACAGAAGCCAGGGAGCGTCGATTGCCCTATCTATGTCATGGGGTTCATAAAGTAGATTCTCGATGGTGAGAAACTCCGTGTCCCCAACATGGACATACCACTATTATGTTTGCGCTACGTCGCACGCATATTGCTAGACGATATTGACCGCCGCGGTGGGAAATTATTTGAAGCGGACAATAAAGCAAAGACCCACTGAATATTCGTGGGTAGTGTGTTAACCAACTTTTTATTTAACAAACATCGTTTTTGTTTAACAAACATTATTTTTGTTTAAGAAACATTGACGCTTCCAATGTATATAATTACATATGGTTTTTGCATGTTAGAAAGTATCAACGTTGGGAATCCCCCCAGATTAGCACGATTGGAATTCCGACTTCTATTTGCACATCATAGTTGGTTGCTTGTGTCAAATCAAATGGTTGCGCCTACACGTCGTCGTTTAACACTCGTATGCTTCCTTTCTTTTACCGGATAATTTATCCTGCGTCAGTCAGCAATAGGTGCATTGTAAGATCTTCGGTTGTGTCCAACCTCATATAAGCGACTGCAGCGTAACTCACGCATGCTAGATTCTTGTGATTCTATCCTCTTCCATCTTGGATGACCCGGTGGTCTCTTCATGCATGGCGGCTATAGGTGTAGTTCATAGTTTGCATCAGTCGGCTTGTCGTTGTCCTGGATGGGAAAAATAGCCTCAGCATATGCCAGCAGATAAGTTTCAACTGTGAAGTAGTCGTTAATATACTGATAGACACTTGTATCCATTAGCATAATTGCAGCGCATGCATGCTTGTATGGGAGGCCGTACATCTACCACCTTCTGCATGAGCATGTCCTTAAGCAGGGGTTGCTGTTCTGTTCGACAACCTCGAAATGATCTCCGTTTGAATGGCCAACTAGTAGGTGCGGCTTTCTTCAACAATTTCCTCTAGCTTATTATGTATGTCAGCTCATAGTTGGGTTTTCTATTGTCGAGAATGCTCCGGTGGTTACACAGCATGATCATGAGCTTGAACCTTTGTTAGGCAAGAAAACAGTGACGAACGAAGCAAAAGCAAAGGATATTAATTAGAAACTTGTTATATTAAATAGAAACGCTGGAAAATAAGTAAAAACACAACATATTAAACGGGAACTTGATATATTAAACGAGAAATTGATATATTAAACGAGAACTTGATATATTAAATGGAACCTGTCTTACCTTATTGAATCTACCATGTTTGTCACGATAATCCAGGTATTAAATGACTCCGCCATGTTGGAACACATCTCTCCCCATCTTTCACCTTTGAACATATAATTCAACTAGTGAGAAACATCGGATTTCTGAAGTAGCCAGCAATGTGTATCAGCCGATGCGCCTATTAAGTTTTTACTGTATCGTCATATTCCTTTGCCGTATATGCGTAAGCGATCTTGATAATTATCGACCAACACTCCTCATTCAGTGCTTTCCCAAGTCTAACAGTCCTTTTCATGAAGTTCGCTTCCAAGTGTCGCAAGCAATATGCATGCAGGGCAGAAGGGCAAACATTTGCGATGGCGTTGACAAGGCCCTTCGATATGTCCAATACAAATGTAATAATCTTATCGTAGTTGTCATCCCCGTACAACGCATCACCGAGCTTTGACAGGAGCTATGTCCAGTTGTCGCCGGTTTTATTATCAACAATAGCGAGCGCATCATGAAAGAAACCCTCGTTCCCATCGACTTTACTCATCGCTCCCAACAAAGTGCTCCCGTATTTTCCAAGAAAATGAGTTCTATCAACGAATAACAATGGTCTGAAACCTCTCTTGAAACCAGCAACACATGCACGGAAGGAGAAAAATGAGCGTCTAAACCGCTCACCATCCTTATCAACAATGACAATGCTACCAGGGTCATTCTCCATAATCTTGTATGCATACTATACTAACTAGTCATAGCTTGCCACCTCCCTCCCATGAAGAATACCCTTAGATACCTCTTTCCCTAACCAAGCCTGCTTATACGGTAGACTAACACCATGATCACGCAACATATCTCGTTGAATGTCAATAGCCCTGTACAGGGGGCGGTCCTTCAGCTTCTATGCCATACGTGCACTGACCCATTTCTTTGATGCTTTCGGATGCGACATCGTACCGATATCGCCGCTTCATGTATATATGGGATGCATCATCTTGATTGTAAATGTTGCACGATTACATTCTATTGATGCGTAGACACGCCACTAGCAGCCCACAGCGGTGGATTGGACAGTCACCCTCTGCTTATCATTCTTTATGAAGGTAAAGTTAAAATTCCGTTTGATAGTGAACTTGCAAAGTGCATCCTTGAAGTGGTCGTTGTCATGAAACCGGTAACTTGCTTTCAACGACACAGTTTCAACATTCTTCGGTAGAGTACAAATGGCTAAAGCCGTCCTAGATCCTTGTTGGGATGGAATTGTGCCTCGGTTGAGTGACATGCTCTTTGAGAATGAATCCATCTTATTGGTGTATTTATCACCAATAAGATATATCTTAAGCGGAAAGTCAGAATGTTAAACAAAAACAACGAAAACCCGTATATTTAAGAGGAAAATCAAAATGTTAAAATGAAAAAGCAGACACTAAACGGAAACCTAGATATTTAAGCAGTAACACAAAATGCATGAAATACAAGAAATATTAAATGGACATACTAACGGGTTGGTTGGTTCTTTTTGGGGTTTTTAGAAAATTGAAAGCATGTATCACATAACGGAAAGATTAAAATTTTCAAAAACCCTAGCCCAAACGGATCTCTCTATGTTTATCAAAACACAAGCAAACAAGGTTGAAGAGCATGTACCTTTTGATGTTTCTGCCGAATTCCTTCCTTTGAATCGGAGGGGACGTTGCGTCAACCACAACAGTCCACAGACGGAGTGTCTCTAACGGTGATCCACCCGAAGATTCGCAGAAGCAACCTCAAAGGCGACGGGGTGATCTTCCCTGCAAGGTGCTAGCTATGGTAGAAGTTCTTGAGAGGATTTTTGCAGATAAGAGAAAAGGCTATTGATCTCTATCAATTGCTAAGAGGTGGTATTCTCTTCTGACCTAGAATATCATATATTTATAGGCCTCCCTAATCAGATTATTGGATCTTTGATTGAAGCCCAAATCAAATTTGGCTTACAATCTAATCAAATTTGACTCATGATCAAATTTGGCTTACATCAAATTTGACTCATATATAATCAAATTCGACTTATAAGCAAGTTTGACTTATAATCAAATTCGACATATAATCAAATTTGACTTATAATCAAATTCGACTTACAATTAAATTTGTCTTGTAATCAAATTTGACTTACAATCTTTCTCTTCCCTTTAATTCTCTTATTCGAGGATCCATTCCCAAAAACTCGTTTCACGCCTCATTGATATCTTATATGCGTGTGACCTTAGGTTCCCGGTTATGTTGGCCATTCATAATTAACCATTGATTACAAATAGATCATGAGTGGCATCTAGCAATACATCATGACCCCAATTGACCGGAAAGTCAGGTGGTCTGACTTGGAACCCTTCAGCAGCCAATGTTATTGTGCAACTTGTCCTTTACCATCTTATACCAACTTGGTTCAGAGTATGGCTTATGTGTCAACTCCCACTAGACTGACTATGTCACACCTAGCCCAAGTATTAGTTCCTTTTCCTATGGGATCCATTACTCAAAACTTATGTCATCGAATACCATCTTTATGACAACTTACTCTGGCCAGAGATTCCTGAGTAATGACCCGCCAAGTTGCCCATGGGTATACTCTCCTTCTATCAGAAGTGGTAAATCCTCTGTTGGCTATCTAAATACCTTCGAATACTTCAAAGTTGTACCCAATCACCACCCTGTAAGTAACTCTTGAAGAGAAACGTAGGAATGACGTCGAAGCACAAGATCCATATCCAAGATAACTTGTGTACCTCAAGTCTAAGGATATTTGCACTATTGCTGCAATGAGATCTTCACTGACATTTTAATAGGGTAACCATGTGAAGAATCATGGTAGGTCATCCAATGAACTTGCTACCCTTAGCAAGCATCCACATGTTCATTCAAAACATCTCCATGCTTACAGCTTGTGAGAACAACTGCTTGATCGGATCAAGGAGCATAACATGTGCTAGTTTTGCTGGATCAATGATGTCCCGTCTCATTGATCCTTTGACTAGGGATATTTAGATACATACATAATTACACATGATAGAAATCTCACATTATGATCTCTATCATAATTTCTTTCATGCTATGTGTTGTATTATGGACTTCATTAATTAGATTTAAGATCTTGTATAGTAGTGAATAATGAAGAAGCCTTTCATTAAATAATTAAATTTGTACATAAAGTGCTAAAAGTGATTGCTTTAGAGTACCTCTCCAACAGGTTCATCCAAAGAGAATACATGAATTTACGATTGTAATGAGGAGCTGGAGGGCACGCCCACTGGCTCTTTAATGGTATCGACAATGAGGTTGACGGTGGCACTATTGAATATGTGGTATATGTGACACATGCGCTAAAAGTCCACCTCGGTTTCAATTGGGCAAACAGTTCGATGTGCATCTGGTGTGACAAACTTCACATATACACGATAAACTTCAAGACCCCATCGCTCACATATCTCGATTAGTATTGACGCACATGAAGTTACCACGGTAAATTGCAACACTCATCTCTCATCTTTATATTTGGCGACTGCACAAAAGGACTCCATTGCGAACCTGTAGCAAGAGTACCTTACACCGGCATGGTTTTAAACTGCACGAGATATTCAAAACTTTTTTCGGGAAAAATGAGAAAAAGAACTCACGGCGAAAGTGGATGTTTCTTTGACTAGTCTTGGGCGGTGACTTGCCGATGAAGAGATAGTCACAGAGCTCGTCACACCGGGAACAAAAGGGAACAAAAGGGAACAAAAAAGGATAAAGGAAGAAGAAGAGCAGAAATGGAACAAAAGAGATTAAGGAAGAAGAAGAGTAGAAAGGGAACGAAATGGATTAAGGAAGAAGAAAAGTAGAAAAAGCTGGAAAAATGTTAGAAAGTGATGAGTGGAGTGTAATATTCAAATTTTCTGACATGGTTTGGCGAGAAAACTCTTCACCAACAGCAGGGGCAACGTTGGCATTATAGAAAAAACTAACTGATGCAGTGAGGCCGAAGGACTGAAAAATAACTCTACCAAAAAAGAGAGACTATCCGGGAAGTTTTAAAACTTTCAAGGACCTATATATAATTTTCCCAATAAAGTATTCAAAACAAAAGTAATTTACCCTTTAATTTTTTATTTAAAAAAAACACATAATAAATCTTGTTACGGGTCCGGGTTGGAGCCCGCATAAGAAGCTACACGACTTCCCTCAAGAGGCATTTCCTCAAACGCCGGGGCGGCGTGAGAACGACGAGATCGAGAGCCGAGAAGAAGTGAGCATAGAGTTGGAGATCGAGGACGTGGTGGTATACTTCTAAGAGTATCATCATCTCTTAGGCATTTTAGCAAACACCTCAGCGGCGTGCGAATGAAGAGTTCGATTGCCGAGAAGACGCTCCTCAGGACATGGTGTTCGAGATGGAGGACGTGACGGTATGGTTATAGGAGGATACCCTCTTTGAGCCATTTTCAAACAACTCGTGGGCGTGCAAACGAAGAGATCCATAGCCGAGAAGAAGAAGCACAGCCATGAAGTTCCAGATCGAGGACGTGACAGTATACTTCCCCTACGACCACATATATCCGGAGCAATACCAGTACATGCTCGAGCTCAAGCGCGCCCTCGATGCGCGCGGCCACTGCCTCCTTGAGATGCCCACCGGCACCGGCAAGACCGCCGCCCTCCTCTCCCTCATCACCAGCTACTCTCTCACTCACCCCTCCAACCCACTCAAGCTCCTCTACTGCACACGCACCGTCCACGAGATGGAGAAGACCCTCGCCGAGCTCCGCCGCCTCCTCCACTATCTCCCTCCTCAAACACGCCTCCTCGCCCTTGGTCTCTCCTCGCGCAAGAACCTCTGCGTCAACCCCACCGCGCTTTCTTCTACTTCCCGTGACTCCGTCGACTCTGCTTGTCGCCGCCTCACTGCTTCCTGGGTCCGCTCCCTGGCCGCTGAGCGCCCACCTGGTGACATCGAGACGTGTTCTTTCTTTGAGGCATTTGATCGAGCGGCTTCCGGGGGACCCGACGCGGTGATGCTGCCGCCCGGGGTTTACACGCTGCAGGATCTGAGGGCGATCGGAAGAGAAAGAGGGTGGTGCCCCTACTTCCTTGCGAGGCAATTGATCAGGTACGCCAATGTGGTCGTTTATAGCTACCAGTATTTGCTGGACCCGAAGGTGGCTGGCGTGATCTCCAGGGAGATGCAGAGAGAATGTGTGGTGGTGTTCGATGAAGCTCATAATATTGACAATGTGTGCATTGAGGCGTTGAGCGTGAGTGTGAGGAAGCAGACATTGGATGGGGCAACTAGGAATTTGAATAGGATGGCGCAGGAGATTGATAGGTATGTCCTGTTTGATGGCATTCTAAAGAAAATTTCTTATTTTTTATTCTCGTTTCAGAAGCTCAAATCTTGTATCTTGAGCTCAAATTGTTCGCTTTGAGTGAAAGATGTCACATTCACTCTTTTCTTGATCTCAAATTGCTTCGTTTTAGTAGATTTTTTTTTTTTGTGTGTCATTAATATGTTTTCAATTGAACATGGAGTATCCTTGTTTGATAGAAGGTGTTACTTTGGCTTAATTTTTTGTCAGTGTGATTGTTGATGGTTTCTTCGTGCAAAATGTTAAAACTTTAATACAATGTTTGTTCATCAAGTGCTTGATTTGGTAGGAAGGTTCAAGGCCACAGATGCTGGCAGATTGCGTGCAGAATACAACCGGCTTGTTGAGGGCTTGGCACAAAGAGGAAACCTGCCATGTATGTAGACAAGACTCCTGTGGCATGTTTCTGCTTTTCTCTTGAATTGCTTTACTGTGGCTGATTTAAATTGATGTGTGTTCAAGTGACGGATTCATGGCTGGCCAACCCAGCATTGCCAGATGACATCTTGAAGGAGGCTGTGCCTGGCAATATACGAAAAGCAGAACATTTCTTGGCTGTGTTGCGCAGACTGGTGCAATATTTGAAGGGACGGTTGCAGACTGAAAATGTTGAAACAGAAGTGCCAGTTGCCTTTGTTGCTTCAGTGAGTTCCCAGGCTGGCATTGATCAGAAAATGCTAAAGTTCTGCTATGACCGGTTGCACTCTCTCATGCTTACACTTGAAATAACAGACACTGATGAATTTTTGCACATCCAAACTGTCTGTGACTTTGCAACTTTGGTTGGTACCTACACACGAGGTTTTTCTATAATAATTGAACCCTTTGATGAAAGAATGCCTCATATACCAGACCCAGTATTGCAGGTTGTGCTCTGATCTGCCTATTAGTTTCTTCAATCCTGATGTTGTTTAAGTTTAATGCCCACTCATCAACCCACTATCTCCTTGTTTTGGTGCAACTTCAGCTTAGTTGTCATGACGCGTCGCTCGCCATAAAGCCTGTATTTGATCGCTTCCAGTCTGTTGTAATAACATCTGGAACTTTAAGCCCGATTGATCTCTATCCTCGGCTTCTGAATTTCAATCCAGTCATAAGCCGGAGTTTTACAATGTCTTTGACAAGAGACTGCATTTGTCCAATGGTTCTGACTCGTGGAAGGTATGAGCTAGAAGGAACGTAATGTACTTTCTTGCACAATGGTACATTATTATTATTTATAAAAGGTACTTATATGCAGCATTCCGAGAAGAGGTCATTAAATTTCTTTAGGTTATCATTTTTGTGTCATTGCAGTCCCATCTGTCTTGAATTTATGTTACCACTAATTGTCATGTTCATGCTCTAGTTGTGCCCTTTTTTCTCAAATATTAAATATTTTTAGGTTTTTTTTATAACATTAGCTGCTAATTTTGTTAATGGCGTTCTCTTGTGTCATATTGCTTTTGTCATGTTTCAGTGATCAACTACCTGTGAGTACTAAGTTCGATATGCGGAGTGATCCTGGTGTTGTGAGGAATTATGGACGGCTCTTGCTGGAAATGGTTGCTGCTATTCCAGATGGCATAGTTTGTTTCTTTGTTAGTTACTCATATATGGATGGCATTGTCAATAGCTGGAATGAAATGGGCATTTTGCAGGTTATGTTTTTCCCTCATCAGATAATGTTCTATTCTACTGATTGTTAATTTTGAAGTAATCACCATGCATTTCTTTGCTGTTGCTTCCATTCTGAAGGTCAAATCCTTCTATGCACATCAAATGATTCACTTTTTTAGTTTCTCCGATGTGCATTTTAAAGCTAAATTATGGTGTCTAGTGATTTTACAAAGCCTGTAATTTCTATCTCTACTTTTTTATTCTGTTATTCCATCTAAATAGAGACTTTTCTTCAGTAATAATGTGGTATAACAGTTTGATGTCTATCTAATAAAATTCATTGATCTCTTCTTCAGGATGTTATGCAGCATAAGCTAGTTTTTATTGAAACTCAGGATGTAGTTGAAACTACATTGGCCCTCGATAACTATCGGAGGGCATGTGACTGTGGGAGAGGTGCTGTCTTTTTTTCTGTTGCCAGGTACTTTTTTTAAGTTCCTATTGATAATCATCTTGCATGATTAACACAACAGGCAACTTAGATGTTGGTTATTGCAAATTCAAAATCAAGATAAAAATGGCATGGGTTTGCCATGAGTTTGCCTGTTACTGTGTGGAAAATTGGTCTTCGGGTTGCACTTAATTTCAATGGTAGGTAGTCTTTACAGTATTTGTTTAACATAAGCTTATCTGTACGCACCATGTAGGGGAAAGGTAGCTGAAGGTATAGATTTTGATCGACACTATGGAAGGCTTGTTATCATGTTTGGGGTTCCTTTCCAATATACACTGAGCAGGTGAAATTCTTTTTTCAAGACTTGTTTGCTATTCCATGTAGATTAACCATCCCCCTTTTTGGTTTATTTGTGGCCTTATGTTATAGTATGAGATCTTATATGTGGAGTACTTCTCTTTCCATGTATTTGATATGATTTTCAGGTTTTCTTTTCATCTCATAATTTTCTTTCACAGGATACTTTTAGCGAGGTTAGAGTATTTGCGAGACACTTTCCAAATTAAGGAGGGTGATTTCCTGACATTTGATGCATTGGTATGGTTCCTCACCATTGATTCACACTTCATGTCCATCTATGTGTTTGTGGGTGTTGGTCCTTAGTTCATATCGGCTAATATGGTGCTTATTTGGGCCAGAGGCAAGCTGCACAATGTGTTGGCCGTGTTATTCGATCAAAGGCAGATTATGGAATGATGATATTTGCTGACAAAAGGTACACTATTTTCCATTAATTTCTAGCAATCTATGTTATTTTCATGGCCATCATTGTGAACAAATAAACTTGAAGAAGAGATAAATGGTAATAATATCAATTTACTATATGGTAGATTTTATTGAATACAATCTCCTGAAGTGAGGAATTTTTGAAACTCTAATAATAGTTTGAAATAACAATTTTAATCTTTTTCCTGATTATTATTGTAATGAATAAACTTGTGGAAGTGTTAAATATGTTAATACACCAACTGCCACCCAAGGGCATATGGTACTTTATGGAACCATTAAAAACATTAATTAACTATATAGAAGATATACATTGAATATGTTCTTTTCTCCCTAGATAAGGAATTTTTGAAACTCTAATTATAAACATTAAGCTATTGAGGAGAATCAAAGTTGTATGATTCTATATTTCAAATGAGAGTACATGGGTGGCTTTTTAGCGCTTAGAGATAACTCAGACTTTTGAATTGTTTCTTTGACAGCCCTTTTGTAAGTATATCTGCGACCTGATTCTTAGTAGGAAATAGGGCATACAAATTAGGCCATTATCCAGTTTTTCCTTTATAAAATATTTGTCGACTTATCCATGTTGGTTCTGTCAGATTATGGACAATTGAGATGGTAGTTTTGTTATCACAATATATCTTCATAGGTAGAACAATACTCATCCTTAGTTCCTTTAATATTGTTTTTATCCACAAAACTTCACAAATTCTAAGAGCAACCGTCCTATATTCTGCCTCTGCATTATTTCTATCCACCACAGTTTGTTTTTTTGCTGTGCCATGTGTGATGCAATCGAATCATTGAAAGAAAGTGCCGCAAGCTTTCCAGATAGTAAAGGGGGGGAGCAAGCTCCAAGCTAGAGAGATTCAAGAGAGAACTCAAAATATTAATAATAATCAAAAACTGCCCATACAGACTCCATAGCAAGGGTTTATATAAGAAACCCTAGAACAATGAAAGACATAAATACCCCTATGTACCATAATAATGACTACTAATATAAAAGTCCTAATAATAACACAATCCAAATAATAAAAGTCCTAATAATAACACAATCTAAATAAAACTAGGACATCAAGTCCTGCGTCGACGACGATATATACGCCAAGACATCCGCATCAATCCTCCCCTACCGGAAAGAACTCGCCTCCTGAGAGTCAAAAGCATGGTAAGCGCCCCAAAGATCCCGATCGAGGCGCATTTAAACTCATCCTCTCAGAATCCACGCGAATCCATCAGAATCAGGCCTACCAATCCACCGAACAAGATAACGCTGATAACCACCATCAAGGGAAGTCACAATCTCATGATCCAAAACTGACTCAATTCTATCAGAGGGTGGGGAAGAAGAAGGTGGCAAACAAGGAACAGGAGGAACAAGAGGAGTAGTGGGGATCTCAGAAGGGAAATGAGGAGGAGTAAAAGTACCACGATATGGAAAAAGATCTTCCACATTAAACACAGAACTGATATGCAAATCAGCAGGGAGATCAACACGATAAGCGTTAGGTCCAAGTTTCTGAATAATGCGATAAGGCCCAATGGCACGAGCATGTAACTTTTTGAAAGAATGTGGAGGAAAACGTTCAGAGCGTACACGGACTAAGACATAGTCAGTCACCTTCATTAAAATCCTTGATTTTACGATGTGCATCCGCAACAAATTTATAGCTAGCATTACTTAACACAATTTTTCGCCTAATCTCGGCATGCAAATCAGAAATATGATGGGCAAAAGAGTCTGTGTAGAAGGCTGGGCGAGAATCGGGAGGTAAAGTGGATCAAGTCAACGGTGGACGGGGTGTGAGGCCATTAACAATTTGAAAAGGGCTTTTACCGGTCGTCCTATTGACAAAATTATTATAGGCAAACTCAGCAGTAGGTAACAATGAATCCCAGAGTCCAGGATGCTCTCCAACTAGACAACGCAACAAATTTCCAAGGCTACGATTGGTAACTTCAGTTTGACCATCTGTTTGAGGGTGGAAAGCAGAAGAAAATTTCAACTGTGTGCCAAAGAGTTTCCAAAGTGTTTTCCAAAAGTAACTAACAAACTTGACATCCCTATCAGACACGATGGATTGAGGTAAACCGTGAAGGCGGACAACCTCCTTAAAGATTAACTTGGCCACATGGGAAGCATCAGCAGTTTTGCTATAAGGGATGAAGTGGGCCATCTTGGAGAACCGATCAACCACAACTAAAATAGAATCATGACCTCGCGAAGTCTTGGGTAACCCAAGGATGAAGTCCATGCTAATATCAGACCAAGGTGTGTGTGGAACTGGTAGAGGAGTGTAAAGACCAGTGTTTTGTTTCCTAGCTTTAAGCTACTGACATGTATGACATCGAGAAAGCCACTCGTATGACATCCTTCTTAAGGGAAGGCCAATAAAAATAAATCTTCAACAAGAGCAATGGTCTTGTCCTTCCCAAAATGTCCAATGAGTCCACCCAGCATGTAACTCCCAAATCGTAAAATCTCTAAGGGAAGTGCTGGGAATGCAAAGAGTAGAACCAATGAAAAGGTACCCATCCCTATGGAGGAAATCAATATGGGCCCTACGATTTCCAAATGAGGACCTTAGAATATATAGAACCAAAATCGTGGCATAGAGGGTAATTCATCTTTCAGCGGTCGAAACCGATAACGCTTAGTGCTCATAGAATGTAAAACGGTAACAACACGATCGAGAGCATCACCGGTTTATTTTCGCACCGGGACGATGGTGAAGAATAAAGGTGTATTCTTGAAGGAAAGCAACCCACCGTATGCGTGCTTATCACCGAAGTTTGCGTTGTGTGCAGAATAACGGCGAAGAGCTTGATGATCAGAGTATAACACAAACTCTTGAGGCAACAAATAGAAGCGCCAATGCTTGAGGGCTTGGACAACAGCATAAAATTCTTTCTCATAAGTGGAATATCGTTGTCTAGCGTCATTGAGTTTTTCGCTAAAGTAAGCAACAGGATGGCCCTCCTGGCTAAGGACACCCCCAATGCCAATACCGGATGCGTCACAAGCAACCTCAAAGACTTTAGATAAATCTGGGTGGCGCAAAATGGGCGCCTCAGTCATACGCTTCTTGATATCTTCTAAGGCTTTGGTGGCAGAAGCCGTCCAATGAAAATCTCCCTTTTTTAAACAGTTCGTGATGGGAGCCATAATGGAACTAAAGCCTTTGATGAAGCGACGATAAAAAGTGGCAAGTCCATGAAAGCTACGCGCCTCGGAGAGGGTAGTAGGAGTGGGCCAAGCATGAATAGCCTTGACTTTTTCTGGGTCCGCAGAGATACCGTTAGCAGAAATAATGAATCCAAGAAAAAGTACCTGGGGCTGGAGGAAGGAACACTTTTTAAGGTTTGCAAATAACCGCTCAGTTCTTAAGGTGGTTAGAACTTGACGGAGATGATCTAAGTGTTCATCCTTTGTGTGGCTATAAATGAGGACATCATCAAAATACACCACCAAAAATTTACCAAGGAAAGGACGAAGAACCTGTGTCATCACTCGCATGAAGGTGCTAGGGGCATTGGATAACCCAAATGGCATGACAAGCCATTCATAGAGGCCATCTTGGGTTTTGAACGCAGTTTTCCATTCATCGCCGGGACGAATACGTATCTGGTGGTAGCCACTACGCAAATCAATTTTGGAAAACCACTGTGAACCAGCCAAGACATCGAGCATATCATCAAGGCGAGGTATAGGAAATCGGTACTTCACAGTGATTTTATTGATAGCGCGACTATCAACACACATTCTCCAAGAACCATCTTTCTTTGGAGTAAGTAGGCGAGAACAGTATGCAAGGGCTAAGGCTATTACGAATAAATCCCTTATGTAACAAGCCTTCATTTGGTGGCCGGATTAGACGCCTTTGGGGTTAAATCCCGTAATGTGGAAGATTTGGTAATCGAGACCCCTAAGAAAATCAATAGCATCTTTGAATGTCCCGCATAGGTGGAAGCTCATCAGTAACTCGTCAGTGTAACATCCTTAAATTCCTCAAGTAAAGAAACAATCGCAGTGGATTGGTAGGGTGGTCAAGGACGAAGTCGGAGAAGCCATAGTAGTCACCAAGGCGAAAAGAATGCCCGAACTAGTACTCTCTTGTGCAAAGGCTTTAGGTGTAAGTAGAGTTAATGGTTTCTTGGCAACGTGGATGGGTGATGCTTGTGGTGGTTCGTTCCTCGATTTAGGACGAGCAGGTGTAAGCATGATGGATTTGCCCTTGTGCATAAAGACGTAAGTGTTGGCCCGACCATGATGAGTAACATCAAGATCATAAAGCCAAGGACGACCAAGAAGGATATGAGCAATATCCATGGGTAACACATCGCACCACACTTTGTCAGAATAGTTGCCTATTTGGAGGGGCACAAGGCAACGCTGAGACACTGGAAGAGATGTTTTATCAACCCAAGCAACTCTGTAGGGTTGAGGGTGAGGCTCAGGTGTGAGTTTCAACCGGGTGACTCCAGTAGTAGAGACAACATTCCTGGAACTGCCTCCATCAATGACAAGTTTACACACTTTGTCACCGCACTTGAGGAAAGTATGGAATATGGTGGTTCTTTGCCAATCATCGCCTGTGGATTCGTAGAGAGGATGCAACGCATGACAAGCAGGGTCACCATCATAACCGGCCTCAACCTCATCCCTGTAACTGTGGGATCTAAGGAAGTGATGACCTGGTCAACATCCTCATCAGCAGGAGTGTCAGTATGGTCGATCGCAAGAGTGCGATGAGGATAGCTAGAAGCTACATGACTGGTGCCTTGACAATTAAAGCAACAGATACGAGAAGTTGAGGTAACTGGCTTTTGAGTGAGGGAATGAGTATCCTTAGGGATGCTGGGATCACTAGAAGGTGAGGTTCGTGGCTTTGGACCATCAGGAGTAATCACGAGGTATGCGGAACCGGGTTGGAATTGGACACAGGGCTTATTGTAAGAAGCAGGCCGAGTTCGCTGAATGGGTGCCTTATAAAGTTTTTCAACTTCCAGGGCTAAGTGAGAGGCTTCCGCTATAGTGGTTGGGGCATGAAGGTTGACCTTGTTGTATTTCAATTCGAAGACCATTAATAAATTTGGTCACTGTTGTCCACGCTTCCTGTTGAACGTCACAACGAGAGGCAAGGTCTTCAAAGCGGTTCATATATTCGACAACTGTGGAGGGACCTTGGCGTAAGTTTAACCAATCGGTATGTAAACGCCGCTTATGATAGGTGGGAAGGTATTTCTCCTTAAGCTTGTGTCGCATCTCCACCCAACTAGTAATAGGTGGCTCATCCATATTAGCTAAGTCGTGCTCGACTTTGAGCCAATAGCGCTTGGCGGGACCGACGAGCTTCATTTTGGTGAAACGAATGCGCTCGAGGTCGCTCATGGAATAGAAATCAAAGTAATGCTCAATTTCTGCAAGCTAATCAAGGAAGATATTGGGATCAAGGTGTCCATCAAAGTTTGGGCAGTCTACGCGGACACGTTTGGTGATATCATCAGTAGTCCTATGGGGAGGGTCAACCCGAGGAACTGTTGGGGAAGAAATACCCCGAAGGAGTGCACGACGCAGAAGGTCACCTAAGTCCCCATCAGAGGGAAGAGGATCCTCATGATGTCGTTGGGAGGCCCTAGCATCGAGGAAATTCTCCAAGGGAGGTCCGGAGGTGGTTCTGGGACGAGACAGATCATGACTAGGGACACCAAAAGTAGGAGGAGACTGAGGCTGACTTGGAGAGTGTTGATGAAGAAGTTCCCCACCTGACTCATGGACCCATTGTTTACCTTTCTTTGAGATTGTCTAACCTTATTGTCAATTGGGAGACTACTTCAGTTAAAGAATCAAATTTTTTGTTTGTGTCATGCTGGGATTGTGTTAGGGTTTGTGTTAAGGCATCAAGTCGTTGGAAGGTCTCCTTTTCGGACTGGTCCAGGCGGTGTTCGAGGTCCTTGAGTGTCATGGTGGTGGGAAGGATCGGAAGAAGGTTTGATAAAAGGAAAATGCCGAGAGAAGACTAAAATTGAGTAAGAATGCTAACTCAAACTTAACTATGAAGCACACGCAAAATCACGGATTAAAATAAAGAGACTAGTCTAGCATGCATACTATGAACGCGAAGGAGGGCTAGAAATTCTATGAAAGTAAGAACAAAAAGGAAAAAAAAAAAATCAGAGATTGTGTACCGTCCCTTTTTGGAGTTGAAACGAATCCAATGGTAGACGATGGGCCAAAAACTGATGGTGTGGACGGCTTCGGCGAGTTGCGCGGACAAATCGATTAGGAGAGGAGGGAAGGAAGGCGCTGTGGTTGCTAGATCTGAAGACGATGATGGTGACAGGCACGGTGAGGACGAAGGTGGCGCTGGAGACGGTGGCAGGTCGAAGATGATGGAGTCGCGTGCTGATGTTGATGCGTGGAAACTGATTGGCGTGGGTCGACGATTCTGGGAAACTC
Organism: Dioscorea zingiberensis; assembly: GCA_026586065.1. Lineage (NCBI taxonomy): Eukaryota > Viridiplantae > Streptophyta > Magnoliopsida > Dioscoreales > Dioscoreaceae > Dioscorea > Dioscorea zingiberensis. The sequence continues at coordinate 49,983,750 of CM048821.1, read as the reverse complement.
GTCGGCGTAATGCGGAAGAAGTTCGCGGATCCGGTCCAAGGTCGGGTATTAAGGAGACGAATGACGGGTAGGAGGCGGATACGGGAAGGAGGCGGACGTGAGGTATGTTGTGTCTTTCTTTTTTTTTTTTGTTGGATTTGGTTGGTTGTTTGGATATTTGTTTTTTTTTTGGTAAAAAAAAAAATAAGGCAGTGTGATTGGATAAGATAGGATAGGGCTGGGATTTTTGGTTTGTTTTTGTTTTTTGTTTTTTGTTTTTGTTTTTTTTTGGATAAGGGTGTGGTGGATTGGATTTTGAGTAGGAAGATGAGAATTCAAATTGAACGGAAGATATCTGGGATTTTTTTTTTTTTGATTTTTTTTGATTTTTTTTGATTTTTTTTTTTTATTGCTTTGGAAATAAAGAAGGGTTATGGGTGGCAGTGAAGGAGAAGAGTGGAGAGGAAGATGGCTAGAAAGAAACTGGGAAAGGAGAGAAAAAGAAAAGGTAGGAGCAAGAAAAACAAGGGATCTGGCTGACCAGGATATTCCGCTGATTCTCTGCGCCGAACTCAAGATCGGTTATGTTTCCCTTCTCATCTACGACCAGATCGACGCTTCTTCTCTTGGATCTTGGGCTCTGGTACCAATTGATGCACTGAACTGCTGGAAAGAAAGGCCGGCAAGCCGGTATAGCAAAAGGGGGGAGCAAGCTCCAAGCTAGAGAGATTCAAGAGAACTCAAAATATTAATAATAATCAAAAACTGCCCATACAGACTCCATAGCAAGGGTTTATATAAGAAACCCTAGAACAATGAAAGACATAAATACCCCTATGTACCATAATAATGACTACTAATATAAAAGTCCTAATAATAACACAATCCAAATAATAAAAGTCCTAATAATAACACAATCTAAATAAAACTAGGACATCAAGTCCTGCGTCGACGACGATATACGCGCACATCTGCATCAATGTGACTACGTTTCCTCCGATAAAGGTGCAATAGCCAGAAGTAGACCTTCTATTAGTCACACTACCCCACTACCAACCCAATCCGTATCTGTGTATGTCTCCACTTGTAGATGACCATGTTTCTTGAATAGTTACCCTTTTCCTTGAGTGTCCTTTATGTATCTCAGAATTCTATAGTCGACTTTAAAGTGCTATTGACTAGAGGTATGCATAAATTGACTCAAAACGCTAATCGCAAAAGCTATGTCAGAGGATGTATGTGAGAGGTATATAAGTCTCCTTACAAGTCGCTGAAACTGGTCCAAGTTGGTTATGTCATAGGTTTCGCAGGGCTTAACTTCATGTTGCGTTCTATAGGTGTCTCGGTTGCTTTACAACCAAGTAGGCCAGTCTCTTTTAACATATTAAGAATGTATTTGCGTTGAGAGACAACAATCTCTTTTGATGATTTTGTAAATTCCATTCCCAAGAAATATTTTAGAACACCAAAGTCTTTAATTTCAAACTCTTTTGCAAGTAATCTCTTCAATCTTTCAAGTTCAACACTATCATTTCATGTCAGTATTATATCATCAACATAAACTATGGGTATAACAACTTTACCTTCATTTGAGTGTTTAAAGAACATGGTATTTTCTGCCTGACTTTGTAGTCATGAGCTTTTACTATCCTTTTTTTCTCCTTGGGTAGGTCAACAATAGACCTAAGTGGTTCAATCTTTCCCTGGACCCTACACATAGCGGGAGCTTTGTAGCATCGGGTTGTCTTTTTTTAGGTCAATAATATCCTTAGTATTAGTCTTCTGTAAAGCATTTATCTCTTCTAAAACTGATGATTTCCAATCCGGATCACCTAGTGCTTCCTAAATAGTTCTTGGAACAGATAAGTGTGATATATTAGAAGTAAAGGCTTTATGTTTATTGGATAACCTACGGTGAGATAAGTATCTAGCAATAGGATGTTTAGTACAGGTTCTAGTTTCTTTTCTAAGAGCTATAGGCAAGTCTAAATCTGAAAGAATATTGCTAGAAATGATTTGAGTAGAGTTATAGGATTACCTTGAGATTCCATGGACTTAGAACATGGAACTGATGACTATGGCTGAACCTGAGATATCGGTGGGCCCTTATTATTGTGATGATATCTCTCACAAGTGTAAACACAAATCTTAGGAGGTGGGTCATTGTGCTGTAGTATTTCTTCCCCGTTTGTGCTACAGTAATGTCTTGTTCTCTTAGATCAGGATTTATCAAGTTTTCATTACTTAAAAAACTATCTTCTTGAGTTAATTTACTCTCACTATCAAGAAAATATGGATCAGGTATAGGTTTAGATATATGCCAAAATTGATATTCATTACTCTCAAACCCCCTCCCCCCTCTCTCCCAATATTGATTTTCCAAAAACACAACATCCATGCTCATATGTATCCTTTTTTTAGTTGTATTAGAACATTTGTAGCCATTTTTATTGGGTGTGTATCCAATGAAAACACATTTTTCAGCTCTAGGATCAAGTTTAAAGCGAAGATGAGTAGGTATATAAACAAAAGTTGTGTAACCAAAAACCTTTAGATCCATGTTAGTAGCAATCCTGATAATAGGAAATGTTTTTGCAAATATGTAAAGGAGTTTGGTACTTTAAAACACGAGTAGGCATATGATTAATTAAGTAGCATACAATTAAAATTGTCTCACCCCATAAATTTTTTAGAACATTCATAGAAAACATAAGGTTGTGTCCTACTTCAAGTAAATGATGGTTTTTTCTTTCAACAATACCGTTTTGTTGTAAGGTATCACATGTATGAATTATACTTTTTCTTTTAAAAATTCCCTAGGTATGTATTAAAGTACTCAATTCCATTATCACTATGAAGCATGGTTATCTTTGTTTGAAATTAGTTTTCAACCATATTATAGAAATCCTTAGAGAGATGTTCAACTTCCGATTTATCCTTCATCAAATATGCCTAACATAAACATGTGTGATCATCTATAAATGTTACAAATCATTTTTTTCGGTTAAGGTAGTTATCTTTGAAGAGCTCCAAACATTACCATGTAATAAATAAAAAGGTTTGGAGGCACGATACTCATGCAATTTATAAGAAACATGATGACTTTTTGATAAGTAGTAACTCTCACAATGAAAAGAAGTAGAATCAATGTTTTTAAATAAACTAGGAAACAAGTGTTTAGGGTAAGGAAAACTAGGATGCCCTAATCTAAAATGTGAAAGCATTATTTCATCACAAACAGAAATTGAACTAATACTACTACTCAAACCGTAAGCTTGTTTATTCTCTAAAAGATCATCATCAAAATAGTAGAGTTTGTCCACCATCCTAGCATTGACAATCATCGTCCTTAAGGTCTTGTCCTGAAATTCACAATACAATAACAACAACAACAACTAAGCCTTAATCCCATACTAGATAGGGTCAGCTATATGAATTCTTTATTTTCATGTCGCTCTGTCAAAGGCAAGATCTGACTTAATATCTAACATATATAAGTCTTTAGACACTATTTTTTTCCACGTAATCCTAGGTCTATCTCTACTCCTATTTTTAACTTTTATTATTAAACCATCTCATTTTCAAACCGAGGCACCTGGGAGTCTACGATGCACGTGTCCAAACCATCTTAAACGCCTTCTCTTATTTTATCTTCAATTGGTGCAACATGCACCTTCAGTCAGATGTGTTCATTTCTAATCTTATCTAATCTTTTATGACCACTCATACATCTTAACATCCTTATTTCTGTCACCCTTATCTTATGAATATGTCGAACTTGAGTTACCCAACACTCATTCCCGTATAACATGGTTGGTTTAACTGCCGTTCTATAGAACTTTTCCTTCATTTTGTTAGGTATCTTCTTATCACATAACACACACATGACACTTCTTTATTTCGGCTATCCTATTTTGATTCTATGGGTTACATCTTCATCTATCATCCCATCATCATGGAAAATGAAACCTAGTTACTTAAAATGGTTACATTTAGGCACTACCGCTCACCTAGTTTCACTTTCCCTTCATTTTCCTTACTCAGATTAAAATTATCTTGTATATATTCTGTCTTACTTCTATTTAACCTAAAGCCTCTACTTTCAAGAGTATTTCTCCACAATTCTAATTTATGATTAACTTCATCTCTAGTCTCATCAACTAGGACAAAACAATTAGAGTAAAAAAAAGGTGACAACAATTAGAGTCCCTAGTAAGTTTGCTTACAGACAAAAAATTACAGGAAAGCTTAGCAACATGTAGGACAGATTTTAGTTCTATGCTTTCAGAAATTTTTATGATGTCTTTGCCGACTATAGCTAACAAACTTCCATCAGTAATTCTAACCTTTTTCTTACTAGGATAGAGAGAATAGGATTTGAATAAGTTAGAAACGCTAGAATCTATGATCCATGGTGTGGCAAATGAATGGCTAAGATAAGTTCTAAAAAGACTACTTGACTGGACCAAAGAACTACCAAGTGATGTGTTGAGAGCCAACAACTTAAGAAAACGATCCATTTGCTCCTTGTTCAAAAGTTTGTCAACGCTTTCTACTTTATTGGTTGAGGCTATTCCACAGTTATCTTTGTGAGTATTTTTACTACTCTTCCAATCAATAAGCTTCCCATGAAGTTTCCAGGAAGTTTCTCGAATACGGCGATGCTTGTCACAATAATCACACCATACACGTGGTTTTTGACCTTGCTGGTAGGATCGGGCAACATGAGCTTCAATAACTAGGGTCGGGTTTTCAATATAACCGGTGGAGGTTTTCTTTCCTAGCATCGCTCCACGGTGGTTTTCTTCTCTTTGAACCTCACAAAACACTTCTTTAATGGAAGGCGTGGGTTGTCGACAAATAATTCTGTCTCTGACTTCATCAAACTCCACATTAAGGCCAACTAAGAACTTAAAAATTTGGTTACTTCCAACATTTTTCTTGTGATGATTAAAGTCCTCAGGGCTCTTCCACACATAGTTACTAAATAGGTCCAGGTCTTGCCATACTCTTTTCATATTACTGAAGTATTTGGTGACACTATCCTTTCCTTGTTGGATTCGCCTAAGGAGAATTTGCAACTCATAGATCTGGGATTGATTTCCAAAATCAGAATGCATCTGTCACACATTATCCCAAAGTTCTTTCACAGTAGAGTAGCACATATAGTTGGCACTAATATCTTCTTCTATGGAGTTGACCAGCCAAGCCATGATTATCAAGTTCTCAGCATCCCACACAATATAGAGAGGATCGGTATACATAGGTGCTTTAGTATCACTCATGAGATAGCCGATCTTCCTTTTTCCTTGAATGTACATCTGAACTGATTGAGACAATCTCAGAAAATTGTTCTCATTAAGTCAGATGTTAGTGATTTAGATGGAATGAGAACCAGAATGGGTGAGTTTTTGGGCAAGAACCATGGGGGTTTGTACTAGTCTGAGTAGGAGATTAAGCAGTGATTTCAGAAGTTACTTCGAACATGGTGTTGGGCATGAGAAGGCAACTACTAGGGTTGAAAAGAGTTGAAGAAATCCTAGCCGTTACCTTCTCCCTGCCCAACACCATGTCCAAAGTAACTTCTAAAACCACTGCTCTGATACCATATAAACTTTAAGCTATTGAAGAGAATCAAAGTTGTATGATTCGATATTTCAAATGAGAGTACATGGGTGGCTTTATAACACTTATAGATAACAGGGAAAAAGGAAAGTACCAAATGCAATCTAATTTCTAGGAAAAAAATCAATCATATATTACACCATATATTATATATTTATATCAAATATATACGGCCAAAAATTGAAAGATATTGATTTGAAAATCTTCTACACTAATGTTCATTTCAAAATTGAAATCAAGGGACAATAATAATTGATTTTCTGCTCCATGGTTTATGTCCAATAGTGGTAGCTTATTTTACCATTAATATGCTTCCATTTCACTACCTGCTGCAAGGGTTGTATAGGGATTGAGCTTGATTAGGGTGTAATCAACTTGAGCTCGGCACAAATTTGGTTAGCTCGAGTTCAAAATTAGCTCAGATACATTTGGTTGAGATCAGCTTGATCTTAATTTTGAAAGTCAATCTTAGCTCGATTTAGCTCAAAATTAAAATTGAATCGATATAATTTCAAGCGAAGTCTAGTTCAATTTAGTTCAAAATTAAAAGCTGATAAATAACTTTTTTTTAATATACTTTTATATAATAAAAATATAAAATATTTAATATTTTAATATTTTAATATATTAATATTACATATTAATATAAAGAGTTTTAAGCTTTTGAGCCGAGCTTTGGATGCATAGGTTTCACAAGACATTGCATTGAACAGAAGTCAAGAATCAGTTCAGCTGAGATATGATGCTTTCTTAGACATTTGGAACCTTGTCTAGCATCGGATCTTCTTGTCAATTGCCTTGTGGCATTGAATTTTGTTTCTTGTTTAATAGAATAGTTCATCAGACAGTATGCATTTATGGGATTTGCAAATGCTGAAGGATTAAGATTGAAGGGCATTAGAAGAAGGCCTCAAAATATGAGAGTGGAGGTGAAAATTGCCAAATGGCAGTTTGTCTTCACACACCATTGTGACCCAGTTGAAATTGTTGTTCTACATAAACTGTTGCATGAATATTTCCTCTCGTGTTTCATGGTGCAAATGGGTATATTTCCTGAAAGATATTGCACGTAAATGTCAAGTTTATTCCCGATCTCTGTTTCCATGCAACCCCTACGCTCATTGCATCTATTAATGTGAGAGATGTTTTACATGCAGATATAGCCGACATGACAAACGTTCTAAACTACCTGGGTGGATTTTGTCACATTTACGTGATGCGCACCTCAACCTCAGTACAGATATGGCATTGCACATAGCACGCGAGGTTTGTTATTCCATAAGTTGTCGATTCCAGTTCCTCATTAGAATGAACAATTTGCTCATACATCGGTGCGGTGCAGTTCCTCCGCAGAATGGCGCAGCCCTATGATAAAACTGGCGGTACTGGCAAGAAAACATTGCTATCACAAGAAGACCTGGAGAAGATGTCAGAAGCTACTCTTGAGATGTTTTGACAGCTGTCCATTTACATGACAGGAACCAGAAGGCTTAACTTATGATGCTTAAGTTTTGAACTTGTACATTCTTTTTATGGTGAATCACATAAACAGCTTTGTTTTTGCTGTACTTTTATCCAAAGGGATTCTAGTTAAAATTTTTTGCCACCACTTATTTCTGCTCTCATATTTTTGTAATTTATTCTCATTTTGAGAGTACTTACCAGCAACCAGGTAACACAAACTTGAATGTTAACTATGTTTAGGTGATTATTATGTTAAAGGTTGGTTTTTATCATGGATCCTTTCATGTTAGCGTCAGTTTGATTTGAGGTAAGTGACTAGCAGCAGTGATGAACGCCACTTTATATGTTTTTCCTTGAAGTGTCAACTTTGGAGAAATATGAACTAGACCCACTTCAGTGCAACGCTGACACCTCTCGGAGTCACAGGAACTCTCGAGAAGCTGGAGACCGTGACCCAACCTTAGCGCCGTTCGCAACCTTCCCTCCGGCATTCTCCTGTGACCACATGCAACTGTGAACGTGAGGCTCCAGCCGACATCCCTGTGAGTGGTTCCTTTCTTTCCCTCTTGTTTTAACTCTTCCCCGGTATGACAGTTGGTTTTGCTCAGATCTGTTGTCGGAGAAGGGAGATCCTCTGTGAAGACGTTTTTGGTGTTTCCAGTCTCCACATGCCCGTACGCAAGTATGGCCCCCTGATCTCACCTTTTGGCTTGTGGTCCCAGCCTGTGGCTCCATGCATGTATTTTTGTCCTAGATTTTGGCCTATTCCTCATGTTTGGTGCTCGATCTGTGTTGTTGGTACAGTATTTTGTGTTTTCTCTACTGTTTTTGCCCGATTTGTGAAAATTTTGCCCGAGCTGTATTTTTTATTTTTTTTGGTCATCACTATCCAGTGAAGAATTTGATGGTCATGTTATCTTGGTTTTTGGCTTGTTGAATGTGCATAATTTCCTTACCCTTTCATAGTTGTCTTTATATGCTGTCATTTTCTGTCAAAAAAAGAAAAAAGAAAAAAAGTAAACCTCTCTGATAATGTATTCTGTCAAATTGATGGTCTGTGTATGATTATTCCTGATTTCCTTTGTGATTTCATGGAAATAGATGGTGATCGGTTCATGTTTTTTTTTTAATAGATAGTCATGGGTTCATGTTCATTTCTTATTTTGCTTAAATTGCTTTATCTTGTACTGATCATTTATGAATTTATTCATGATTTCATGCAAAAGGCAGTCATGGGTTGATGATTATTTTTTGGGTCATTTGCCAATATATATATATATATATTGGGAAGTGATACAACGGGGCGGCCGGACATCCGGCCTGCCCCATTGTATCACTTCCCATATATATATATATATATATATATATATATATATATATATATATATATATATTTTAAAAAATTTTAATTTTATTATTTTTTAGCCCTATGGTCATTTTATTTGTCAAAATGACCCTGGGGTTGTCTAGTTAGCATCCAAGGTGTTCACTAGATGCTGATTAGGATTAAAAATAATATTTAAATAACTTTTGAGGTATTAATGGAAAAACATAATATTTTACAATCAAGTTCCTTTTTTGAAGCACTCTAGAGCTAAACAACCTTTGAAAGTCAGTATAGCTCCAGAGAGTGCTTCGGGTCGCTTTCTAGAGCTAAACAATCTTTCACAAATGTTTTCGCTCTAGAAATGTGGTCCCTAGAGCTAAATGTCTTTTGTCGTTTAGCTCCAAAAAGTGTATTATGTTGCTCTCTGGAGCTAAATGATCTTTGAAAAGCCGTTTAACTCCAAAGATGGAGTCCTTGGTGCTAAACGACCTTTGAAAGGCCGTTTAGCTCTAGAGAGTGGGTTGTTTTGCTCTTTGGAGTTAAACAACCTTTGGAAGGCTATTTAGCTCTAAAGATGAGGTTATTGGATCTAAACAGTTTTTGAAAGGTCATTTAGCTTTAGAGAATATCTTGTCTTAGTTCTTAGAGCTAAACGACGTTTGAAATGTCATTTAGCTTTAGAGAGTGTCTTGTCTTGTTCTTTGGAGCTAAACGACCTTTCAAAGACCGTTTAGCTCCGAAGATGTGTATTTGAAAGGCCCTTTTATTCATTTAAACCTCCATAGAAAAAATAGTTTTTTTTTTTTTTTAATTTAAGCCCCCAAAATTTTTAATTATATTTTCAAAACTATAAAAGAAAAACCATGGTGCAACAGTAAAGTTGTCACTATGTGATTTGGAGGTCACGGGTTCGAGTCGTGGAAACAACCTCTTGCAAACAAAAAAAAAAACAGGGAAAAACTACGTACAATAACCCCAAGTGGTTCAACCTTTCCTCGGACTGCACGCATAGCCCGAGTTGTCCTTTTTATATATATATTTTTAAAACTAGTCAGCACCCTGGATGCTGACTAGCTAAGCCTAGGGTCATTTTGATAAATAAAATGGCCTTGGGACTAAAAAAATAATAAAATTTATATAGGGTAATGAAATTGTCTCGGAGATTGACAAGATAGACATGGTGCCGAGCGAGAATGAAATCCAACCTCAAGACATACCACGTGCTAGTGTAGCATCACATATAGTTCAAGGGGAACTCATTCATCAAAAGCGAACTTTGATTTAAGTATGGATGAGATAGTAAAGGGCATGAGGGAGATGACATGCACTCTGAGAAAAGTAAGGCTCATTGGATTAAGTCCCTGTCAACAATCCTATTTGCAATAAATGACGAGTATGGCGAGCAAAATTTAGAGAGGGCGTTCAACGTCTTTTGTCTCAGCAAGGAGAAGGCGCATGGATTTGTGCACCACATGCTGAACATGCGCAAGAGATAGATGGACACTTTCATTGCTTCATCTAGAGGAGCGACGTTTCACGTCATCCATAGGACTTTCCACTAGGGACTGCAACCGCACGTTTACCTCGTGCTTATCTAGTACTATTCAAGCTCTACTTTATCATTGTTGAAAGTGAGTTTTGAGTAAAAGCCTGCAGCGCAATCTACATTTGCTTTAGAAGTTGAAAATTCTCCTATTACAACAATGCAGTATCTAGAAATAATGAAGCACCCTATTTCACAGTTGGTGTTTTTTCCTCTTTGTAAGTATATCTATTTCCTTATTATATCTTCTGCCTTTTTTATGTCTTATTCTCATTTATTTGCAGCCTCTTGGGCTTTATTAGGGTTTTCATCACAAAATAGAAAAATATTGTCCACTTTCCACTCATAGAATTCTTTCTTGCATCACCGAAATCTTCAAGACATGACAACTATATAGATGGAAGATAAGAGCCCTGAGGAAAGGTAATGATTATTGGCTGGCACCTTAGCGACCGTCGTCACGGTTATTGTTGTATTTCAAAAATTGAATAGAACTAGAAGGTACTCAGAACCATCACTAGGGACCTAACTAGGAAGCAACATATATGTCGCATTTTACAATCGGGCAATGATTATTACATACACTATCTTAGGATGGATGTAGGTCCCTATTTACATCTAGCCTCCATTATGTGTGAAAAACATCTACTCCGAGACACAAAAAATGTTTCCATCGATAAACAACTAACTATTTTTCTTCATATCTTGGGTATAACAAAAAAAAAAAAAAAATAGAACAATGAGATTGGAATTTTGACGTTCCGGGGAAATAATCGGTAGGTACTTTTACCAAGTTTTGGGTGCGATATGCTCAATCCGGGATGACTTTGTTTATCAACCAGGCCCTTCTGTTCACCCTGAAATTGAAAGTAATCCTTCATGGTACCCTTATTTCAAAGTAAATAGACAACCCTTTTGTCAAATATATCAATTACAGAATCCTTTCATTCATTAGGCGAATCATTTACACAATAATAAATGTAGGACTGCATTGTATTGTTACATGGGACCCACATTCTTGCATCTCGACTGGGGGCTGAAGTAGCTTTGTTTCATGGGCGCAAGTGACTTATTCAAAATGTTTTGGCCGTTGTAAACCCTGATTTGAAGTTCACTTATGTCTTGGCCCACAAATGACTCCACAGTTTTGCAAGATATCCTTTCTTGACCACCACCTAGTGGTCTAAAAGTAATAGAAGGTAGTGAGCTTTGATTTTGGCAAAATTAGATTATGGAGTTTAGGAAAAATAATCAACATATCAACCAATTTATTCTAGGTAAATATTATCTTGTAGATGCGAGATTGTAGATGCGAGATACACCACTATGAATGGTTTCATAGAACCTTATAGTGGTTTCAGATACCATTTGAAAGAATGTAGTGGTTGGTCACCCACTAATTCAAAAGAACTTTTCAACCTTAGGCATTCAACCTTGCGATGAGCATGCCTTTGGAATTTTGAAGAATTATTTCAAGATATTTACTTCGAGACCATTCTTCTTTTTTAGAACACAAGTTGACTTAGTTTTTGTCACGACTGTCCTACATAATTATATTACGGGTGCTGATTGAAATGACAACATTCTACTAGAATGTGAGTGCATTATTGATAAAACTTCCAGCACATCTCAACCCAAAACACAAAGGGATCAAAGGGAGGAGAATAGGCAGTGGGTAGATCTTTGGGATAGCATTGCCAATGAGATGTGGCTCTAATACACAACCTCCTAAATTGCTCAGTTGTTGTCCTCACTATCATGGAGCCACCATATATCATGCTTTTGTTTTGAATCATAGGTTTTGTTGCCCTGCACATTTGATAAACAAATTTGGTAGTATGCATGGAAAAATAGTAAAGTAGTCCTTTCCTATATATTAATGCCCTATTTCTGAATTAAACTTCATTAGTGTGCATATGCCTTGTGTTAGTTAATAATTTTAAAATGTTTCAAACAACAAGAGACTGGAAGGGAACAATTCAAGGCAGGGAACTGATTCTACTGATTCTGTCACTATGGATAACACTAGTTGAAGAGCTCGCAAATGTGGGACACACCAAACAAACGGTGGAAGTCGGAACTAGATGACTTTCTTATTCCTATCTTGGTAAAACAAGCGAACAGAGGATTGAAGTGCGACAAGACATTCAAAAAGCCTGCTTTTGCCTTTGCTGTAGTTGCTGTCAGTGATAAAGTACACACTGATTGTACAACAGAAATGTAGAAAATCACTACCGTACACTAAAGGCAAGGTATTTGTAAATCAAAAACGCAAGGGAGTTGAGTGGTGATGATTCGAAACATGATCTAAAGATGATTATTCTCAATCCAATGGTCCACAAGGTGTATGTCGAGGTAAAGAAATCATAGTTTGAGTCTTTTGGAAACTTGCTACTATTTACGCATTTGAGTGGTATTAAATCATACAACCATAATATAGGCACACCCCACTGTGAAGCCTTTCATTAACAAGCCCTTGGACAACTACAAGGGTCTTGAGATTATTAGCTCCCCGCCCCCATTCTCAACTATTATTAGGCCAACCTGTGGGAGGAAGAGGTCTAGGGAATCCGATGCTCCAATCATTGGCCAATTAGTTGACATGGTTGAGGTGGTGGAAGATGCTATAAAGAACCCAACCCATTGGACTGAAATTCGGTATAAAAGAGTGATGGAGCTGGATGGGTTTGTTGATGGGTTGCTGGAGGATGTGTTTGACTATTTGCAAGTCAATGTAAAGCAGGCGAGGTCATTCATGGCGAAGAAGAAGGCTTCGAGAAAAGCATGGATTGAGAATTTCAACAGCCCTATGATGCCATAGGACAACATTTGGATTTATGGTTTTCATTTCTATTGGTTGACTTGGCTTTTGCTTTGTTTTTTTTATTTCTGCTGCTCTCTGACTTTGAATTTTGTTGACTGTCCTTTTTGGTTGGATGTTGGACACTGTTATGTATTCTATTTAGGACCTTAATTACCTATCGTATATGGTTACTAAGATGTGTTTTATTTTTCCCCAACATTTTGCAGGTGGTATATGGCTATGATGAGTACCAATTTTAAGAACCAAGGCGTGGTCAAAGTATTTTCCTTGCTTGGTGTGTTTCTGCTTTGGCTTTATGGTGTTTGTCTGTGAGTTCTTCCTGCTTAAGAAACTTAGCTTTGTACATCACAATTTAAAGTATGTCACATTTTTTGGATTTCATGTTAATGCAAATATTCTTCTTATGTATTTAAGTTTTGCACAACCTGTATCAATGTACATCTGGCCTCCTTTTGTATTGCATGGCTCCATTTTTCTCGTGCACCAGTGAACCTGTGTCTATTTCATATCTGGTATTCATTCATTCATGTAATTATCTTATGTTTTTCTCACAATTCATACTGGCTAAATTTTATATTCAACCAGATTCTCATGTGCTTCAGTTTCTATTCACCTGCATGCTGTTATTTTCATGTACTCCTGGATTTTATATTCAGCCAAATTTTTCATGTGCTTCGGTTTCTATTCACCCGCTGAGCTATGTGGGTGGATGTGTATACATACTTTTTTTATTGTATTCATCCACCAACCCTTCTATGGGAATACTTTTTTCTTCAAATCATGAAATGGTATTTTCCCTCTTTAGTTTGAATGTTTGCCTTGGTTTTATAATTTTTAAGTTTATTCATCCACCTACCCATTCTATGAGGTGGCTTTTTCCTGCAAATCAGTTGGTATATTTTAATCCCTCATTCTCTGAGAATGTTTTTATTTTTTACCTTTTACTTACCCTTATTAGATACAGTAATATAGTTTTTTGATAAATATGGAATTAGATACAGTAATATGACTTGTGTTAAAGGGGTATTATTTGATGTCTATCTATTAGAGAGTGCAAGCATACACCATGTATGCTGATGACTTCAGGTTCTTGTAATAATTTCGGTTATCTGAGCCATAAGCAGATATTTGTTGTGAGGATGCAATATCAAGGCGTGCAGATTACATCTTTAAAGTTATCTTATGATTTGTAATATGTATTTTCATTCATGTTACTAAGAATACCTGTCTTACCAGGTCTATTCTGTTCTGTATTTTGGTGGTCTGCTATTATTTATGCAATTGGCCATCCATTGTATGAATATTTTCAATAGTGAATGGAAAATTTCTTTTGTTCTTTCATCACAGTTTGTATTATGTATGAAAACGAAATTCGAGTACACTACAGGCACACTAAAAATTCCCTAAAAATTTCATCAATTAGGCTTTTGTACAGGTTTCCTATAAAGTGGCAGGTGTCCAAAGTTGTATTTACTGTGGTAAAATCTAGGAGTAATTACTACAAACAAACTGATATTTGTTTGCCAAAACATTTGAAGATGTTATGTTGCTCCATAATAAACCATATTTGTTTACATTTGCTACATGAACTATCATAGATAAAAAAGAGTACTGGAAATGGATGATAATTGACCTTTAAAAAATCAGTTGAAGGAGCTTATTAAGTTTAGGTCCAATTGAAAATTATCTGCAGCCATGTTAATAAAACATATGATTAAGTAAAAATTATGTTTTATGTTCTTAAGGTAAATGGAAGATACTTCATTAGACTGATATAATCTTTGTAAAAAAAACATATAAAGGTAGGAGAAAAAAAAATTTAATTTCTTAAATACTGAAAAATTATAAATCATTGAACATTACTCAGTTGAACATATGTTAATAATAAATGTTTTAATTTATTGATACAATTAACTAAACTATATATAAAATAAAATATAAGCTGTAACCTCACCAGTGACCAACACCTTCACCTTCAGATGTGGTATAAAAGTCCTTGTACTAGGTGTTCACTTTTGGAAAACAAACAACATAATTGTCTACAAGTCTGACTTCATCTTTCACTTCAGGTGCCAACCAAAAAGACTTAAGAGGTATAACTTAACTTCCATATGAAATCTACACCTCATTGGAAATCAGAGTTCTCTACTTCCATGTGACTACCGGGAACCAAACTGGCCATTAGCTGGAGATCTATCTTCAGTTGCTTTCAAACTACAAGTTCAGAATTCAAGAACTGGATACAAAAAAACAGGGAATGAGAATTTGATCTAAAAGCTGAAAACTGGCAGCAATTGGTGAGTGATGTTATCAAGCATCTGAAATACACAAATAAGCAAAGATCCACAGACAACATGCAAAACTATACAACATAATATAATCACAGAGGATTTGAACATCCCAATCTTCTAAGCAAGACAGACTTGGGCTCCTGGCTGTGCAAAAACACTGCTAAGGAAGTTGATCCATGACTAGTAACTGAAAATCCACAAATTCAAATGGGGGTGAGGTTTTGCCCATCGTTTCCTGCACATTAAAAGGAATGGTAATTAGAAGTTAGCATCACAAATCATGGAAACCAAATGTTCACAATGATGGTTCTTCAAATTGATAAATCAAGAGCCTGACTGAATTGACTTTGTGAAAAAAATGATGTTTTTTTAAATTTTTCTGTTGTAAGTGCTTTTGTGATTGAAGTAGTCTATTTGAATGAGTCACTGTAGATAAAACTTGTGGCATTTTTGTCCAGGAAAAAACCAGGTGTTCTCTAAAACTCCTAAATTGTTTTTCCTTGGAAACACCTGTCCAACAGCTTTTGAAAAAAACAATAATTTTCACTACTAAGGTTTTTTATTAAAAGGCAAAACAAACTTGAAACATAAGCGCCCCCCCCCGCAGCAAGGTTTCACATTAATCAGCATTATGATTTCATTAAAACTAACTTGGTTCCTAAAACCATTTGTGAATTTCCATCCAGGAACCGAAAAGAAAATTCTAGTCCATCAGAATGGGTTGAATGCATTGGGTAGAGGATTTTCAACCAAGACAGAATAGTGGTATCATAGTGTAGCTGGCAAAGCTAGAATATGCAAACCTAATTCCTAAAAGCAAACAGAGATGTGCTGGAAAAAACTTTCTGAAAACAGAAAGAAATAACCTGTAGTTCTTGAAGGTCCTGCCTGACCATTTGCTTCCTGCCGCTGAACTCTCATTGACCGAAGTTTAGAGACGGAGGACCTAAATGTATGTATAAGAGGCTGCTGCTCATCATCTTCATCTTCATCTTCATCATCATCTTGACCATTCTCAGATGCACTGATAGAGTCTTCTTCACTTGAATCGGGCTGTTCAAAAAGCTTTTTCCCTTGTAGGTTAGCGTCCTTCCTTGGACGACCTCGACGTCTTACAACAATTCCTTCTTTTTCATCTGCATCACGTTTAGTCTTAGACATCACTCTAAATTAATTTAGCATAAGAATAACCACATATTTTTGTTACCCTTCACCTTGAAAACCCTCATTCCTTGCATATTTCTCCTTTAGGTGCTCCATGAAGGTATAATAGGGCCGCCAACCACTGGGATCTTCATCAGTGTTTACATTCTCTGACCTTCTCTGGACATCTTTCAATCTGTATACAAGCATTTGGGGGTTAGATAATACCTTCATAGCTTAAAACAAAAATAAATAAGTAAAAACTATAAAAAGAGATCAGTCAAGGCAATTGACTTACATTTCTACTATATCTGTTGGGGGAAGTTTTGGTATAAACGGGAGAACAGCACCCTCCAAGAAGGGCAAATGCTTTGGAGCATCAACAAAGGCAAATGAGATGCCATCCTTGGCAATTTGTAGTATTTCAGATCTATACTTGTTGCGGGCTGCACCAACAAATGTTGCTGAGAGCCGAATAGCCAGATCCTTGAAATCTGAAGAAGACTTGTTTGCTAGGGATTCATAATCACTTTCGGAAAGATCCACCAAATGCCTCTTGTAGGCCTAATTCAACAAGTAATGAAAATCAGAGTAGAAATCCTCCAAAAAGATTATATGTGAGCATATACAATCAAAAGTCAGAACTACCACACAGTAGCATTGCTCAATGGTCATTAAAATCTATGAAGGAAATTAAACACCACATTACAAAAATAAGAGATTCGCACCCTTTTTAATGCCTCAAGAAACAGAAGAGGGAGATCCTCATTATCATTTTTCTTTAAAACAATAATCAGATGCTTGATTATCTCTGCAACACTTGCTCCATGCATAACATAATGTGAAATGATCTCTGGGCCAAGATAATCCTGCAACTTCAGACTATAAGACAAAGCAAAATAACTTGAAAAGGTTTATTCCTAAATAACATAGATAATCCAAGACAAATACTTCTGAAGGTGGCCTACAAAATATAAATAAAAAAAATTAATCAACAAAGTATTTTGCAAGGTGATACATTTAAAAGCTACATCACAGTGTAACAACAAAAAAATGAACTTAAATACTTCTTTAAATTTTTATTATTTTTAATTGTCATGAGACAATGTCAAACAATTGAACACAATCGTGGTGTTTGATAGAGGGCTAAAGGTGGGATATCCCACTTTGGCCCCCAAAACCAAATAAACACCATCCTTATTCCCATGTGGAATAAGATCAAGTGTTTAATAGTAGTTTAATACATCAAAAGGGTAGTCTGGTGCTACAAAGCTCCCATTGTGAGCGAGGTCTGGGTTAGACGACTTGAGTCTATTATGCGCAGTATTACCTTGCTTTTGTTGCAAGAGGTTATTTCCATAACTCGAACCAGTGATCTCCTGGTCACACGGCAACAACTTTACCATTACGTCAAGGTTCTCCTTCTATTATTGTGCTTATATGTAGTAAGTTTGTTAGTTTCCTATTTTTTAGGAAATTTTATTTCTATTATGTTTCTATGAAGATAGAATAAATAGTCAGCCACAAGGTTGTATCTGATTATTATTGATTCTGAGAAATTAAATCCACAGCAATGTTTTCTTCCTTATTAGAGCTTTTATGGTATCAGAACTTTAAAAGCTTTTTTAAGTTAAGACATGACAAAAATGGCCATGACCGGAGTAAGGAAAAGAGATGGTTCTAAGGTGTCCTCGAATGCTTCTCAACCTACCTCTACAATTGCTCCCACTGCTACCTCAAATAATTCTATCTCCCTTCAAGTCATCTCATTCAAACTCAATGGCCGCAACTTTCTTTATTGGTCCAGATCTATCCAGATGATGATCCGCGGGAAGGGAAAATTTGGTTATCTCAATGTTCCGTTCTAAAATTGTCCACTAATGATTCTTCTTATCCTACATGGGATATCAACAACTAGATAATCATGTCGTGGCTAGTTCACTCGATGGAAGATCCTATTGCTGAAATCTACCTATTGTATCCTACAGCCAAGAGTATTTTGGGATGCAGTAATGTTGGCGTATTCTGATCTTGAAGATGCATCTCAGCAGTTTGCCCTTCGCACACGGTCTCACAATCTACACCGAATTACTAATTCAGTCACTTATTATTTCAATTCTTTAACGTGCTTGTGGCAGGAACTTAACCTCTATAGTCAACACAATTGGCATGATCCAACCGATGCTGAAATTTAACACAAGATGCTTCTGCAAGAGTGCACATATGATTTCCTTGCCGACCTTGACAACTCCCTTGATGAAGTTTGTAGTCGTATCCTCGGTCTCAAACCATTACCAAGCATTGATGAGATATTTGCAAAAGTTCGGCATGAGGAACATCGCAAACAGGTTATGAATGATTCTTCTCATTCTTTCGACCCTTTTGCCATGGTTGCTCGCTCTTCAAATCGTTGCAACAATCGTCGAAGTCCCTTATAGTGCGATCACTGTCAAAAGCCTTATCACACCAAGGCTACCTACTAGAAAATCCATGGCAAGCCGGCTGATTGGGTCCCATAGAGTCATCACAACGGAAAGAACTCGCACGCTGCAGTCTCCAATTCTGATCCTAAATCCTCTTCTGATGCTTCTTTCTCCCCGGCGCAATTGGATCAACAAAAGAAGCTTTTTTCCGCCTCGAGCACTCATGGATCGTCACTTATGGTGCAACAAGGTACTAAACTCATCGATCTGAACAACTAAGGTGAGCCCCGGATTATCGACTCTCGAGCTTCTGATCATATGACGGGCAATCGTCTTTTTTTCTCCTCATATACACCTTACTCTGGTAATTGGTTTGTTAAACTCACCAATGGTTCTTTTAATCGTGTTATTAGCATTGGTTCTATTTCTCTTGATCCTCGTTTTTGTCTCTCTAATGTACTTCATATACCTGGCCTATCATGCAACCTACCGTCTATAAGTCAGCTCATTGCCGCCTTGAACTATACTGTCAGATTTTCACCTAAACTTTATGTTTCAGGACTAGATTTTGGGGTAGATGATTGGGAGTGCTAAGGTCTCTGGTTTATACTACTTTGTGAGTAAGTCTTTCTGGTAAAAACTACTACATAGTTGTTGGTTCTGGTTCCCTTTCACGAAGCCACCAAGTCCACCTTTTCCACTATCGCCTTGGTCACCTTAGCTTCCTTTATTTAAAGCGTTTGTTTCTAAATTTGTTTCGTATTAATGACTCATTTTCTCATGAGATTTTTTAATTAGCAAAACATAGACGTGTTTCGTTTCTCATTCATCCTTACCGTCCCTCTAGACCTTTGCTCTTGTTCATAGTGATCTTTAGGGTCTGTCTCGTGTTTCTATGATAACTCATAAAAGATGGTTTATTTCCTTTATTGATGATCACACTTGTGTTTGTTGGGTGTACCTCTTACGTGATAAATCTGAAGTTGCACAAGTTTTTGAATATTTTCATGCCATGATAAAGACACAATATGATGCTAATATACAGATTCTTCATACTAATAATGGCACTGAATACTTTACTTCTGTTCTTAGCACTTTCATACTTAAGAATGATCTAGTTCATCAAAGTTCTTGTGTCAATTCCCCAGAACAAAAAGGGGTGTCTGAGTACAAAAATTATCATTTATTGGAATTGCTCGTTCTTTACTTTTCACTTCAAATATTCTAAAGTACTTCTAGGGGACGTTGTTCTCACTGCTTGTTATTTAATTAATCATTTTCCCTCTTGTGTCTTAGGCTATAAAACTCCTCTTTCTATATTACATGAATCTTTTCCTAATTCCCGTGTGTTTTTAGCATGGTTTAAAAAGGCTTTCGAGGCGTCCGCCTCGAGGCTCGCCTCACCATGAGGCGCCCATTTGGCGATCTGAGGCTTACGTTTTAAGAGTCTGACATTCGAATACGCTTTTTTTGTTTGAGGCTTACGCCTCGAGGCTTTTCGCCTCGAGGCGTTTGAGGCGTTCGCCTCAAATTAAAAGCCCTCTTAGGTTTCTTTTTAATATTTATTTTTTAGTGTGGGGCTTGTGGGATTTTTTTTAGTGTGGCCCAACCTAAAACAAAGTGATAAAGAACCCTAATAAGTAATAACATCATATATCTCCCAGGCTCCTACTTGTTGATGGTTTCCTTTAAGAATTAGAGTATTACTATTAGTTTAAGATTTAAGATTGAGATTTGCTTTCTTTTTTTTAGTGTGGAGTATTTGTGTTTTAATTGAGGGCTTAGCTAAGCTTGAATCTAGTTTTCTTTAAGAATTAGAGTATTACTATTAGTTTAAGATTTAAGACCGTGATTTGCTTTTTTTTTATTATGCATTTTTTGTGGTTATAATAATGATCTAACTGCGATTTACTTTTTCTTTTTCTTTTTTTTTTCTTTTTTTTTTCTTTTTATGTGTTTTTGTGCTTTATGATGAAGAACTAAGTTAAATTGCTGATAGTTCGTGGTATTTTTATCAATTATCTTTGATTTATAAGTTATTCTATTTTTAGATTGAGGCTTACGCCTCGATCCGCCTTGAGGCTTACGCCTCGCCTCAACTAGGCAAAGCGCCTCGGTTCCCGATTTTGCCTTTTTAAACCTTGTTATGTTTGGGTGCTCGGTGTTTGTTCACATTCATGATCATGATCGTAGCAAATTAGACCTCGTTCCCTGAAGTGTATTTTCCTACGTTACTTCTCCACACAAAAAGGCTATCGTTGTTATTCTAAATATCTTATCTCTCGAGGTCTTTTTTTGAAAATCAACCTTTTTTTTCCACAAATCCGCTTAAGAGGGAGATTTCGAGTTTAACAAATTTATGGGATAAGGATAAGTTAGGAAATTCAAATTCGGATCATCTTGATAATTTAGGAAATTCAAATTTTAAAAATTCAAATCATCTAGATAATTTAGGAAATTCAAATTTTAAAAATTCGGATAATCTGCTTTGGGAATTATTTTGGTATCCTATTCCATCAAATCCGGTCACCTTAAACCAACATTCCTTATCTTCTCCTCAAATTTTAAAAACTAATTCTACTCCATCAAATCAGGAAACCAATTCTACTCCACCAAATCAAGAAAATCTGCCTTATCTAGAAGGTTCTTCAATTTCTTCTAATGGAGCTATCATATTGTTTGCCAAAACTTACTCTAGAGAAAAACTTTCTCACAGGGTAGATGAACCAGACTCTCCTCACCTTTAATCATCTGATCCGTTTTTAGGACTATGAACTCACCCAACTTGATGACTTTGATATTCCTATTGCTTTAAGAAAAGGAGCTTGAACTTGAACTAAGCATCCAATTTCAGACTTTCTTGGATGCTCTCATCTGTCCAAGCCTATACAGGCTTTCGAAACTCATCTCTCAAGCACTGAAATCCCAAAGACAATACAAGAAGCTCTACAAAACCAGAATTGAAAGAATACAATACTAGAAGAACTACAGGCGCTCGACAAAATGGTACATAGGAAATGATTCAAAAACCAAGAGACAGTTCTAGTGGGACGCAAATGGGTGTTTACAGTGAAGTATAAAGTTGATGGCACAATTAAACGCTACAAAGCTAGACTTGTAGCAAAATGATACACAGACATATGGGATTGATTACCAAGAGACATTCTCTCTGGTTGCAAAGAATAACACCATCCATGTCCTATTATCACTAGTAGCAATCTTAGACTGGCCTCTCCAACAATTAGATATGAAGAATGCTTTCTTGAATGGTGACCTCGAAGAAATGTACATGGATCTATCACTAGGTTTTGATGACGAGAACAAGCAGGGAAGAGTATGCAGATTGAGGAAATCTCTCTATGGATTAAAACAATCACCAAGGGCCTGGTTCGATCGCTTTACTAAAGCTATTCAACATCATAGATATAAGCAAACTCACTAATATCACTCTCTTTTATAAGCAATAAGATAGCAAGTTTATTATTCTAATTGTCTATGTTAATGACATTATTCTAACCGGAGATGACATGATTGAGATCACTAGAATTAAAAAGAGGTTGTTCCATGAATTTGAGATGAGAGACCTAGGAAATTTGAGATATTTTATAGGTATGGAAATCGCTAGAAGCAAAGCTGGAATTACAATTTCACAAAGAAAGTGTATTTTTGATCTCCTTATAGATACTGGAATGAAAAGATGCAAGCCAGTCGACACCCTTATGGATCCAACTACGAAATTTGAAGCCAAACCAGAAAAAGAACCAGTTTATACGAACCGGTAATAACGCCTTGTTGGAAAGTTGATCACAGGACTAGACATTGCTTTGGTAGTAAGTTGCATTAGTCAATTTATGCATTCTCCCTCAAGAACTCATATGGAAGCAACATATCAAATTCTTAAATACTTGAAAGGCTCTCCGGGTCGAGGATTGTTTTTCAAGAAACAAGAAGAACAAGTAGTAGAAGTCTTTATTGTTGCAGATTGGGCAAGATCAACCACTAATAGATGATCTATTTCAGGTTACTACTCATATGTTTGGGGAAACTTAGTCACATGGCGAAGTGAGAAGCAATATGTTGTCGCGAGAAGTAGTTCAGAAGCATAATTGAGGTCTACAGCTCATGGAAGTTGTGAAGCCCTTTGGTTGAAGATGTTGCTTGAGGAACTGGGAATAAAAATGCAGATGCCGCTGAATATCTATTGTGACAACAAGGCGGCTATCTCCATCTCACATAATATGGTCCATCATGACTGTACTAAGCATGTGGAAGTTGATAGACATTTCACAAGGAAAAATAGATGAAGGGATTATTAATATGACATATGTGTCAAAAAATCAACAAACTGCAGACGTCCTTACTAAAGCTTTGTTCAAACCAATGTTGGAGAAGATGTTAGACAAGCAGGGAATGTAGAATTTGTACAGTCCAGCTTAAGGGGGAGTATTGTCGTGCTTATATGTAATTAGTTTGCTAGGATTTAGTTTGTTAGTTTCCTATTTTTTAGGAAATTTTATTTCTATTCTGTTTCTATGAAGATATAATAAATAGTCAGCCCACAAGGTTGCATCTGATTATTATTGATTCTGAAGAATAAAATTCACAGTTTCTTATTTTTTAGGAAATTTTATTTCTATTATGTTTTCATGAAGATATAATAGATAGTCAGCCCACAAGGTTGTATCTGATTATTATTGATTCTGAGGAATAAAATTCACAACAATGTTTTTTGTGTTTTTTTTTTCTTATTAGAGCTTGTATCTTCAAATTTTAATTCATCACTAAAATTTAATTAATTAAAATTTTTTATTTCCAACCCCATAAAAAGATTATACTACCCTTCCTACTTTATCTCACCTACCCACCCCAAAACATCCGAATCATTTGAACCAAAGTTAGTTTAACCCATTAATACAGATCATTAACAATAATTATGCTACTATAACAACTTTCAAAAGGAAAGTTGGCTACCATACTCCCTCTCAAAAAATAAAAATAAAAGGTCAAGGGATCGAAGCATGTCTGGACAAAGTCTTCATTCCATTAATTACATTGGGGGCATTTAAGTAATTTTCCAATCTCAATCTCTCACCATTTTGCTAAAAGATTCAATTAGAAATCTAAAAAAAAATTATGTTTTTCCGACTAAAATGAATGTGAAAAATTTTAAAATTTATTCCACTTCTACTTGACCTCTTATCAAGCACCACCAATGTGACATTTACTCTGGTAAGTTACATGTAAAAAATATCAAATTGAGATGAAAGTGGCAAGAATATCCAGGAAAATGATGCAAGACAATTGGACAAAACATCAAAAAGGCCAGCTAGTTCACGAAAATAGTTAGTCAAATCCATTCCTTGGTTAAAAAAATACCTTGGCACCCTATTGGAATAATAAGGAAAGCATTAAATATTGAAGATGCAGTTAAATCTTATTTGGATATGAATGATCACCCTAAATTTGGCAAGACTTACTCAGGAAGGAAAATACTTAAAACATGAGATAAAAAATAAAAATAAAATCTCTTTTCACCAAATTAAGGAGAGTGTTATGTAAGTATATCTTTATTTATGTTAAGAGTTTGATTCTCACCCCAATCTTGCCGCAATTAGAGTATTTCTTATAATAAATAATCGTCTACGATTAAAAACTTTTAGGCCCTGTCATGAATAAAGTAACATCTCTATGCTACTTGTTTAATTTTTTTATATTTTTGCTCTTAATTTTCAGCTTATTTCTATTAACTTCTCAATATATACTTCTAACTTTTAAAAGGTTTTTCGTTTGAGAGAGTTGTAAGACTTTGGTTAAAGATTGAAATCAAACATCTATGTTGATTTTTTTTAACCTTGAAATCCTACAACAATTTTGCATCACTCTCACATCAATTGATATCATATCAGAGCTCGGATTCGTAGCTCACCATCAATCTACAGCCTATCTTCAATTAATAGACTTTACCACTGGACTCTTATACTAAAAAAGAAAGAGAATTCCAACTTGCCACCTAAGAATATACCATAGAGTCATAGACCGAATTATTATTTAAATGACAACCATACCACATCTTCAACACTGTAGCATACTTCAAGGATACTGGCAAACTTTATGCTAAAATTATAAGGACATGAGAAAGAGAAAATCAATATCAAGAATTACAACTGTAATGGGAAAGTAATACATCTACCGAGAAGAAATGGTTGTTATTCATTAACTGTTAACACAATTATCTATAAACCAACCCTATTGTCAGGTTGTTGAAGAGAATGTTGACAGCAAAAATCCAATAACACAATAATCTTGATTTCCATACATTTACCAACACCGAGAACCCCATGAATAAAACAAGTGGGAATCTAGATTTAAACTAGATAGCCAAAGTAAGTCATAAAAATAACACTTAGAAACTTTATCCAAAAAAAAAAAAAACACTTAGAAATATGCTGCCCTCACAAGTTTTTGCATCTATGGGAAGTGGGATTCTACAATGCCAAAGATTGAATTGGAATTCAATTGTTTGAAGAAGGATTCTCTTCATTTGAGATTGTTTGTGTGGTCATTCCCATGAGCACAGTCGAGTTAATTCTTTTACCAAATGTTTCACAGAACGTTGTAGATTGGATTGACAAACTTAAGAGTATACATGATCAAATTTTTGCTAACATTGAAGAGTCTAATGCCAAGTATAACGAGCTAGCTGATTGTCATCATCACCACCTTTTTTGAAGTTGGGGATGATATTTCGGCCTATCTTTCTAAAATCATATCAATGGTAAGTTAAGAGCCAAGACAAATAGATCCTTGCACTAATATGGAGAAATTCAATGACAATGCATATAGAGTTAAACTATCCTATGATATACATTCAACGTGATACGCTTATGCCCTTATTTGAGAGAGTATGAAAGTTCAAACTCATGGATGTGTTCTTTTGAACCAGAAAAGCTTGATTCAGTGCATAATAAGAAAATCAATATTGGAGATGTGGCTGAATCTTATTTGGATATGCTTGATCACCTTAAATTTGAAAAACTGAAAATGCCTAACTAAAATAGGACATTAAAAAAAAATCTTCTTTCACCAAATTAAGGAGATTGTTATGATATGTTTTTTTTTATGTTAAGAGTGATTCTCAGTCCAATACGTTTGCAATCAAAGTGTAATATTAAGAAATCACCTTGTTTAGAACCTCTATACCTACCTATAAAGAGGGCTACTTTAAGGTAGTTCCATCATGCATAAAGTGACATTTTTTATGCTACTTGAACCACTCTTAATTTCCAGCCTATTTCCTATTGAGTTCTCGGGATTGTTCTTCTAACCCTTTAAAAGGATACTGAGAGAGTAGTTAGACTTGGCTGAAGATTGAAAATCACCCATATGTGTTGATTTTTTTAACCTTGTTATTGACACTACAACAATCCTGTGACAATCATAAAGAATAAACGTGAGGAAACGAATAACCTTAAATAGAGGTAAAATTCTTGCCTTAGAGACTACATTACTGGCCACCAGCTTTGCAGCTGCGATCATGATAGCATCACGGTTGGTCTCTTCAATATATTCTTCATTAGAATTCTCATCTTCAGTTTCATCTGTTACATATCTGAATCAGTATAATGGTTTACCACCGAATCATCAACTTAGATTAGGATGCAATCAGCTGTAAAACTTTAATATCAGTACTTGGAACATAAAATTGTTCCAAATAACAACTATGACCTGAAACATTGAGCTGATTTTCACAAAGCCTCCAAAACTTCTGAAGCATCAATGTATCTGGACAATATCCTAAGCTTTCCAGCTTTGTCGTAGTATACCTTGACTTTTTGAATAGACACCAAATTTCAGCAAGTATAATACAGACCTAGAACAAGGGAAAAGCAATCATTAGATAAAGTTGAAGAAAATATGCATGTTTGGATAAGTATCACACTCAATTGACAAATAATGCGGCCCTTCATAAAGGCATTATGTCCATAAACATATGCGTCAAGAGTATAAATCATGACTTACTCGAGAGGAAATCACGTTCCTGCTCCTTCCTTCCTTATGATCTTCAGGAATGGTGGTGGTGAAATAGTGTAATTGTTCTAGCAAGGTTGTGCGTTTGGACAGGAGAGAAGTAAGAGATGCTTCAGTAGGATTTTCATCGTCAATTGACTGCAGACACCAGGCTACATGCAAATACATGTTGAGAAGCAGAAAACTCTTTACCTGAAACAGCATGGAGAAGAATAAGCACTTCTAAGTGGAAAAAGGGACCACTTTTAAGAAATTAAAAAGATTACCTCATCCTCCATATCCTTAAAATCCCTAAGAATTTTAGCCATATCTTCGTACAAATCATCATTGTTGACAAACTTTGTAAGTTGAAGCTCATACAAGCGCTTCAAGTTAACCAGAAGGGAATACTCATCATCACCCACCTGCAACTACATGAATTACATTTTACTCAACAGACTCTAAAATTAGGAATATTGACACATACCACCGCTTCCTTCACTGCAGACTTCAACTTAGTCAGTAGCTCGTTCTCAAGATCCTTCAGTTTATTTTGAGCAAAGTCTTGTAGGTCGGCTTGACTTTCATTAGAGCAGTAGGTAATAGCCTTGATACAAGATCGCAAAGTATCCTTTTCACCATGCTTGAAGAAAGCATCAGCTATAAGTTCCAAGATGGCCTTAAAATTCTAAAAACAATAAATTATATAAGCCACCTGCTAAAGAAATTCAGCATGAGACAAATCAAAACACACAATAAAAGCAATCCTACAAACCTTTTCCTGCCTCTTCAAAGAATAGAGTTCAAGTTTCAAAAGCACAACAATCTCAACCAAGGACGGCACTTTTGCTTTATCAGCTATATATTTTCTTAAAAGCTGCGGATAGGTCTTCATCATGGCAATAGTGATTTCCTTCCTGTTGTTTTCCAGTACTTCCTGAGACATTGTTTTACTCAATGGATCATTTACTATAGAAAGCACATAAGGGGCAAGACACGCTTAACAAGAAAACCACCATAATTGCTACTTCAAAATAATATCTTAAGTTACCTTAAAGTGGATATTTTAGAGAACCACACACATACAAACACACACAAATAGAAGACATTGAGAAGTAAATTACAAGCATTGCATGTGACCATGCAGCTCAGAGAAGGCGCATGTTTGAGGAAAATTGTGTATTGAAGTAAAAAAAGAAAGTGTCTGAAGGGAAGCCTTAAATATAAATTAACCTAGACGCTGTATAACTTTGTTGCATCATTTACTAATTAAATAATAAATACATCTCATTTGGAATTCTGAAACAGGTAAAGGAGATCAAAGTACCTTCTGAGCTTTAGAGTAGTACTGCTTCCGATTATCTGTAGCAGGAACAATCTTATCTCCAACAGCCTTCTTAGCAGAAGCATGGAGTAGTCGAACAAGGTTGGTCGCATCCACATCAGTAAGTCCAATTAACGGATTCTCATCAAGAAGCAAAGCAATAATACATTTCCAATCCTATTAAAAATTAAAACAAGCATCAGTAATCAAATATTTATTTTTTTTTGGGTTTTGCTTTTACATAGTAAACATATCAGAGCAACCATTATGAATGAGTTGCAGGGAGTTGTAAAGGTAATTTGCTATGTAAAAAATTGTACTTTCATGGCCTTCATGTCATCCCAAACATCATCAATCACATATGCACTCAGAACAGGATCATCAGGAAATTCTCGTAAAATTTGCAGCATCCTTCCCAGATGAACCTCGGAGGATTCATTATCTCCACCTGGATAAAATTTACCACACATGACTTGAAGTGATTAAAAAGGGGATAAAGATCAAACTTGAACAAAATAAATAAATAAATATGTATATTACACCTGCTGTTCCTGATTGTGAGTTCTTGACATTTTGTGCTATCAAGTGATCATATACTAATTCACCAATTGCACGTCTAATCATTGGCGGTTCATCAATTAGCAAATCATATAGAGGACCTAATTCATCATCTGTTAAGAGCTGGTGTCTGCAAAAAACCAAAATCTATACTTTTTATTGAGAGAGAAAAAAAAAGAGTATGAGAGATGATTCAATGGTAAAATGAAAAACAGACCTCAGTAGTTGTTTCAAAAGACCTATGGCTGATACAGCAACTGAAACATCAATGTCATCAGCAAGCTCAATCATTCGGTTGCAGAATCTTTCAGTGAAGAGTCCAAGTGAAGGCACATTATCATCCACCTCATAAAGATTTTGCAAGGCAAGGACTGAAGTTTTTCGCACCACAGCACTCTTCAAATCCAAGTATAAAAACAAGAAGTTAGCTCCATACAAATGGCAACTGTAAATAGGGGGGACCACTATTTGGTTTAAACCAGATTAATTGACCAAACAGAGTTAATTCGGTCATTTTGTTTCAGTTCAAAAATATATTTCAGTAGATTCGATTTTATAATAACAGTAATTCAGTTATTTCAGTTTGATTTTAGAAATTTCAACCAAACCAACTGAATAAACAGGATTCTTAAATATTATTATTTTTTTTGATAAACTTGTTTATATTGGCAATTATTTGTAATTAGTATTGGATTAAATCCACTGTCACGTCTCATACAAACTTATAACAATATCTTGGTATTTATTTAGTAGTTTTTGTTTTATTAACTTAATTAGTGACATTATTTATTTCAATAATGGTTGAAGAAATTCTATTTTACACTCAAATTTTATTAAGCGCAGAATTATCTTGTATTAACACATACTAATAACGTGTTGTTGCATTTATTTTGTTTCAATTTCTATGTTTTAGTGTTGTTTAGATCATAAAATGTTAAATTTAAATTAAAAAAATTCATCTTAAGGTAAATTCATTTTTGTTAAATTTCAAATCAAATTAACTGAACCGACCTAATACACAGCCCTAGCTGTAAATAGGTTTGCATACCAAAACACAAGATTTCTATGTATGAGAAAATCTTACTTTGTCATTCAATGTCCATCCAAGATACTTTAGGTATAAATCCTGCAAGAAAAGCGATGGATATGACACAATCCATGTACCAAGAGATTTGATGCATGACATTCGGATGTCAGCATCAACATCTCGATATCTGTGCATAAATAATCTACAAAAAGCAACCATTTCTGATTAATAAAATAAAATATCACATCGCTAAGAAAGAGAGACACAAAGTACAATGCCAAGAACAGAGTTATCTCACCCAGTAAATATTTTGCGCATCATCTCCTCTGTATAAGTTATCCTCTCATGGGTCATGGATAACCTTTTGTTAAGTGACTCTACACGAGGTCCATCACTCTGTTTTTTCTTTTCACTGTTCAACTGCCTTTGTGTAGTTTCCCGCTGTCGACCAAGTATTTTGGCAACAGTTATAAAGGATGTCACAAGCTGGAGGCCCACTAATGACGCCACCTGTCGATACACCCTTGGAGGAGTACTGTTGGACAAAAACAAGAATATCATAAACCAAGAGAAACCTCCAACAAACAAGATATGAAACAAGAAAGACATCCTCATCACATACTAGATGCCTGGGTCTATCTCATATCTGAGTGGCATTTTGTTTTCTTTAAGAAAAAGATGCAGACAAAGGTGAAACTCAGTAGAGTAACATACCATGATAAAGCAATGACATAATCCATGCATTTCTCAAACAATATCTTATCAAATAATGGTTCATTCTGACATTCGAGAACTAACGTGTCCCAGAATAAAGCAAGATTTTCCTTGAAGGTCTTGAGTTCCCTGTTCTTTGAATTATAATGATCCTCAATCTCTCCCTGAATTCAGTTAAGTTTCAACAATGACAAAAATGAAGTTAAAGCTTCATCAGATGCATAAAAGGCCCTTTTATGTGAACAAACAAAAAAGGCAAATTGGGAACTTAAAGATGATTGTGACATAGTCCATGAAATTAATTGCTCAGTGATAACCATCAAATGGTTCTTATAGCAAGTCATAGCAGAAATTTTTTGGTAAAAATAAAAAAATAAACAAAAGAGAAAAGAAAAGAAATAAAGAGCTAGCAATTATCCTTCAGATTTCAGACAGAAAATCATAGGTACTGGTTACCAAATTAAGGATACATTCCTAGCTAACTCCACAAGAGAGACAACCACATCATCCACATTAATCTCATCAAAGGAAGAAACACACAGCTGATATTTAGCACCACATGCCTGTCAATTCCAACAAACCACGATTAAGCAATTGAACAAATATATGCAGAAGAACAAAATAAACACATTAAATGCAAGAAAAAGAATAAAAACCTCAAAAAGCATCAACAGAATCTCAACCAATGCTGATTTTGAGTCAGCTTCATATCGCTCCACCCATTTCTTAACCGCATGCTGTATATATCTCCCATTATTTTTTACAGCATCTACAAAAGTGCAGAATATTTGTAACATTTAACAAACCAAAATACGACAAAAATAGAGTAAAGAGATGTAAAATTTAAGAAGAAATATTTGAGAAAGAGAAATTCGTCTACTTTCAGAAAAAAGAAAATACATGTCTGAGTAAAATAGCACAGACCGAACAAAGTGTCCCCTTCCTTCAACCCTGCTGCACGAGGAGGGCGACCGCGCTTGCGCTTCGGCTTTGGGAGGACCTCCTCGAGCTCGTCAAATGAACCATCATCGGATCCCTGCTCCTGGTCAGTGCTCTTCTCTGCTATTGCGACTTGCATGACACGAGGAGGGCGACCACGCTTGCGCTTAGGCTTCGGGAGGACCTCCTCGAGCTCTTCGAATGAGCCATCACCGGATCCCTGCTCCTGGTCAGTGCTCTTCTCTGATATTGCAACTTGCGCGGCACGAGGAGGGCGACCGCGCTTGCGCTTCGGCTTGGGGAGGACCTCCTCGAGCTCGTCGAATGAACCATCACCGGATCCCTGCTCCTGGTCAGTGCTCTTCTCCTCCATCGACCCGCCCGGCGCAATATCAGAGGCCTCCAAAACCCTAACTTTTTTCTACTCGCAAAGGAGTGACCAAAAACATCAAGATATCGACGAAATCTCCAAAAATCGAAAAAAAAGACAGAGAGGATAGAGAGATTACTGAGCGGCGGACGGAAGTCTCCGACGCCACGGCGGCATTCTCCATGTTTGAGATCAAATTGCAAGGAATCGCGATCTGGAGAGAAGGTCAGAGCTTGATTTGGATGAAATTTTTGGGAAGATTCAGAGGTTAAGGATCGCACTGGGAACCCTAGCGATTTGGGAGGGAGGCTTTGAACTCCGGGGTTTCACCCGCGAAATCGAGTAGCAGTAGCTTTGGTGGCGCCGGGTCGGATCTTATAATCATCCTAGAAGAAAGTACAATGATCCGACCCGCTTTAAATTTTCCATTGAGAAGCATGAAATATCCACCGCTCAATTGCCTCGAGATTGTTCCACTGAGAAAAACCTTATTGAGAACCAAATTGGCTATACTCCACGTGAAGGTATTCCTATAATAGGATTCTTTCTGATAGTGTTATTTCCTGAGAGTGTTTTTTGTTCAAACCAACCATAAATATATATATTATATATATATATCGGCGGTTCTACTATCAGGTTGGTTGGATCACTGTATTAATTCGACTGTCTCCCATTTTAGCCCCTGAAACATGTTTGAAGGATTTCCAACAGTACGGATGGGAAGATCATCGAAAAATAAGTTAGTCTGTCAATTTTTATATAATTTGGTGACCGTTTGGTTCTCCCACTTAACGGTTCTTATTTTAAGAAAATTTTAACGGTTCAGAATTTTAACCATTAAGTGGGAGGACCAAACGGTCACTAAATTGTATGAAAATTGATAGGCTAGCTTATTTTTCGATGATCTTCCCATCAATATGGTTGAAAATCCTTCAAACATGCTCCAGGGGCCAAAATGGGAGGTGGCCGGACTAAAACAGTGTTCTAGCCGACTGCAAAGTAGAAGGCCTCATATATATATATATATATATATATAGTAAGGTGATAAGCAACCCCTATGGGAGTTCAAGGACATGTACAAGACATGACATGTAGTACAAAACATCAGAAGGCTCACGCGCTACATAGGGCAAGGCCCATGTGATGCAGAGCACCCGTAGGCTCATGTTCAGCGCATTCATACATTTGTGCCCTTACCCTGCGTATGGGGGGGTTTGAATGTGGGTTCTTCCCAATTGAACGAACCCCCTACACAGGGGACCTGGTACTAATAGGCCATTGGGTCGTTGGTGATGCAGGAGAGCCCGAGTTAGACAATGCCGAGCTGTCTGATTGCACCATGAGAGCTTTGGCATATCACGACTTGGCAGACCGACGTAAAGGCGGAAGGTGATCGAGCCAAGTCCAAAATTGGGGAGCACTTTGGACACGTTTTGGTATTTTGGCCATAACTTTGGCTACCGATATCGGATTCACGCTCTTAACACCAATTCGGAAAGCTCGTCTCGATGCGCACATGGGGTCCATCCAGTTTTGCTCGATGGACCCTTCCTTCATCCTCAAATTCCACTGTTTTCCCCGTCGTCTCTTCGTTTTTTGATGTTTTTTTTTTCATTTTTGGTAATACTTCGTATGCCAATTTAGGATAGGATATGAATCCGATTTGAACTCGGATTTTTAGGAGTTATCTGTTTTGTTTAGTTATTTTAGAATTAGATAAGTTTTTCTATTGACCAAAATTTGCCTATTTGGGCAAATTTGGATAAGAAAGAATTTCTAGGTTATCTAGGTTAAATTTTTTTAGCTATTTAAACCTGGCTTGTGGGTTGAATTTTATTCATTGATTATTGAGTTATATTTTCCTTTTAAAGTTTCAGAGACTTTTCTTCTCTGTTTGTCCTCCCTTTTTCTTGTTTTTTTATCAATCCCCCCTGTTTACCACCGCCCGCGGGTTAATCACTACCCTGCCCGGCGTCAGTTGGTAACCAATCATATATTTAATTGAGATAAAGAACCCTTTTATCAAAAATAAAAAGATTGTGGAGATTGGAGAATACCTTGTCCAAACTCTTGGACAAACAAGGAGGAGAAGAGTTTTACAAACAAAACGACCAAATTGTTTAGAATTAAGAAAGTTTTGTCGTTATTGTCGCATGCATAGGATTCATGGAGAATTAAATAAATAGATTAAAAGGAACATGTGTACGATCTTTCCAAGAATCAATTGATTCTTTACAACTTATTTATTATCGGTTTATTTTATTTAGACATATGGTAGGGGTTTTCCATCAATCTAGCTACAACATTTAAATGGAAGTTTTATCAATCAATATCTATGTTCTTGGACCATCAATAATGATTTTTCCTTAGAGTTCCGATATACTTGATCGATTCGCTTAATTCTATTATGTCATTATTAATTTCTACTATAGGAATCATGGTTCTTATGTATACACAGAATTTTTCGATAAGGAAACTTAGGATTAAGATGATTCGGGATGGAAATGAGCAAACATACAATACAATGGATTTAATCAAATCCAAATTTAGGAATTTTATACGTTTATTAACTTGGGTTTGATGAAAGAACTAGCGAACCAATATCTTAACTTGCCAATAGCATATTAGGATTCTATCCAGCCTTCTTCATACACGAAAGTAGCTAGCTAAAGCTCCTTTGCTTGCGAGGAAAAGATACAAATAATTTGATTGTGATGCTACAAAGCTTCCCTTTCTCTCATTTCCCTGTCTTTATTATTTTCTATCTCATAGCTTGATTCACCCGCATCACCTACATAGACTAAAATAAATTGTAAACTTTGTAATTTGGATTCAATCCATGTAACATCTCTAATATTTATTTATTTTAATAACTGTAGACAAGCCACTTTTTATTTGGTAGAGACATGCTTTAATCCCTCAATCTCTCATTTGAGAGGGAGTGTTTTATCCGACTTTCATTGTAAAATTTGCTACATCTCTAAAACTTATCTTATATAATAATTTGGAATTATAAAGAGAACTTCCAAACATTACTACAATGCATGCAGCTGCCAAAGAATATTTCAAATGGCATAAAGAAACCAACATTAAAACTTCAATGATCACACTTTATCCCATCTAAGAAATTTCCCTAAGTTCTACTCCCCAAAACATTAAGAAAAAGATGAACAAATCTCCAAATCCATTTGACTCTAAACAAACTTGTCAGCTTCTGAAAATTCCATTAATGTTAGCCTTTGTTTCTATATACATACATCAAGCCATGAGAAAACCAATCAAAGCAAGCAAGATGAGAACAATAGTGCTCTTACATTTGCATTGCTACTCTTTTCATGTCTAATGATCAGTAACAACAGTAATAACATAATTGTTACACCTTCAATTTACAATGTTTTAATGATAGTGCTCCCGAGCTTCGAGATAGTGCATTGGATTCCCATGTTCCCCAAAATCTTTCTCTTTTCCCACTTATGATGGTAGGTAGAGGTGGGATCTCTTCGTCACGAGAGCCATGGTCCTTCTCTGGGGCTCTGTCTGAGATGGTCTTCCCTTATAGCAATGGGATGGACATAGCCATGAAGGTGGTGTAGAGGAGAGTAAGAGCCACTTATGGGCCAACATAATTAGCAACAAGTCAACGTTGAGCCCAATGGAGACCATCACCATCCCAAAGTCAGTACTAAAGTGCCTAAATGCCACTGTCACAGATACGCCACTTTGTAGGAGGACGTTCTTGTTTGTGCTTATGAGTCCATGAGAATGGTACTTTGGTAAGTCTCCTTCTCTGGAATAATAAATAAGCAGTGTTTTGGACTTTCAGGACACTCTAGTCCTAGGCTACATGATGTTGTGTCATATGGAGGGTGTTGGGAGGTTAAGGGAGCTCTTACCTCTAAGAAGAAACTCTTTCCTTAGCTATGATCCGGGGAGCTTATGATTTTAAGGACCTTGTGATAATGATGTCTCTGGAGTATTATGTAACGCCCCGATTTTCCCATGTAAATTACCATTTAAATTCCAAATAATAAATCATAGGAGACCAAGCAAGAGGATTAAAATGAAAGAGTTTAGAAAACTCTAGTAATTGCCATGCAGGTTGTAGATAATCTTATTCCATTTAAAGGCCAATTGTTGATGCATTAACAGGTTGAGTTTAATGGAAAAGAGAAAAGGAGTAGAATACTATAGTAATTGTTTTAAAACCTCTATGTGTTGTTGGTTGGAATACATGGCAATGTTGAATTAACAATTGGATGAGATATATAAATGCTTGATGTTCTGAAATTATGTGATAGTCCTAGAAAACATGGATGGGTCAAAGGAAGGGTCTATGTTTATTGCTACATGTTGTAACTTCTTAAATGCCAATATCTTGCATTTGAAATCAGGAAGACATTGTTATTTGAAGTGTAGTAATAGTGCATATGATGCTGAGTTAATCAAGGATCTAGAGTATCCTTATTTCCCTTCAAGATAATGAATCATAAGAATACATATAGATAAAGCTTGAGTAGAGAAAGATCAAGCTTAATAAGTTGTCATATATTCCATCAATAGTTTAGGAAGGCAGGATGATGTTAAGAGTTTATTTGTATATAAGACCCTTGTGAATAGACATATTAATAACCCATATATGTATGGATTCATATACTGGTATAGATGTACTTAAGTGATATAGTATTCATAATTTATTGCTATGTGAATATTAATTTTTTTGGCATTTTTCCAAAAGACTCAGAATTCGATTCCGATCGTTCCGATAGTTCGGGTATATGTTTAAACTAAGAAAAATAGTGCGAGCAAGTGTATAAAAGCTCGGGGTCGTCGGTTATAGATTAAGAAATAGACTTTTCGAGGTTTAGTTAGAATAGTATGTTTATATAGCCATTTCACCTCTAAATGGTATGAGATGTTAATCTATGATGTATTATCAGGTATAGGACGCGGTTAAGTCGTCGTGGACTCAGCGGGAGAGCCAGAGTCAGGACATTAGTTGAGTGGACACCACTGGAAATATTACATGTGTTATCGAGTTTTATCGTTGATTTGGTTTAAATGAATCTGCATGAGCTTTTATCTCGGAATTTGTAAGATATCGTGGATTTTTATATATATTATATATGCTAGCAGTTTTATTGTTTTGTCCTTGAATGTGAATTGAATATACATCTAAAAAATGAATAAAGAACAAGAACATAACAATGGAAGTGATTAGAAATATCGATAAATTTACACCTTACGCAGATATACTTGCTTATACCAGAGGTGGCTTAGTAATAGAGCCAAGGAGTATAGTACTAGGTTAGGGAAGGGGTTTTTTGAACTTTGACTTCATTCCCAAACTTTCTGTTTTCAAAAATTTTGTTTTTAAAATAAAAAACCCCCTTCCCATACCCGTGGGGTGACCAGTACATGTATATATCAAATAGCCGAAATGATTGGACCGTAAGACTATGGCGTGCGATGAGGCTGCCTAGACCTATGTTTGGTATTACTCATGAATATTGAAGTAGGGGTGTATACGAGATCGATATGAGACCTATATTATTTTTCATGACATGATATTACACTTGTCCACCATACGATCATTGACTCAGTCCGACTGAGAGGCTATGGCATTGATTGAGTTCGTTAGGACATTTGTGGTATATCATTCATTATATTCATGATTTGACATTGTGAATTTTTGTGGTAGTTTTATCCGGGTTTTCTATAATGCTTGGCATGTTAAAGTGATTTGAAGATAATGCATATGATTAGCATTTCTCCAGATTTATTATATTTGCTCAGATTATTTTGATAGCAGTTGATCCTTTGATGTTTTATATATACCATGCAGTAGTGTTAATGCTCATTAAGCTCGTATAGCTTATGTCATTTTCCCCCTCATGTATTTCCCTACAGGTATTAGATAGGGACCCAGCAAGTACCTAGTACAAGGGAGCGAGGGTTGTGTTTCTCGTAGCTGGTTCTGATCTGCCAATTTGTAGTTTTACTTTATTTTTTCCCTATGATTTGAGTGTGAGAGACTGTGTTCATGGACACTCACTATGTCTAGCTATTTCCTTTGGGGTTTTTTTTAAACACATGTTAAACTATCAGTGTTGTTTATTTATGCTTAATTATTTCTTAAGATTCAAATATGTTAGGTTATCATGTTTAACAACCTTAAGCTCAGGATGCACTCCTAGGCAGGCTGGTGCCACATCCGCCTTGGTTGGGAGGCGGGTGTGACATATTGAGAAATTCAACCCTTTCTTTCATGTCCACTCACACCCAACTGAGTCTCTCTTATCCTCTTCCTACCCTTACTGCCCCTTGTCTTGGCTTCAAGTTCACATGGTTGAAATCTCTATGAGATTCTTGTTGCAGTGCGGTTAGGTCAAAGGGGGGAAGGGGGACTTAGTGACGCCGGGAAGGATAGCGATTATCCCGCGGACTAGACGGATCCAAGGATAACAAGGAAGAACAAACGAAGAACCAAAAGAACCAGAGAAAATACTATGAACTTCAAAAAAATACTTTTATTCAAAACTCAATAATGAAAAATCAAGCTACAAGCCGGGTTAATAGCTTTCAAAGACTAACATAGAAACCCTATCATCTTATCTGAATTCCAAAATTGGCAAATTATTATTCAAAACTAAAACTTATCTAAATTTAAAACTCTAAACAAATTAGATAACTCCTAAAAATCCGAGATCAAATCTGATTCAAATCCTATCCTAATTTGATAAATATTTAATACTAAAAATATCAAAAAATATCTAAATAGTGCTATGATGGGAAAACAGTAGAATTTGAATTCGAATATGGCGCCCACCGAGTCGATCTGGGGGACCACATGGTGCGCGCCGAAACAAAATTTCCGGATTGGGTTCGAATGTGTGATTCCGACATTTGTAGTCAAAATTATGGCCAAAACACAGAACCACCCCCAAAACCGCTCCAATTACGGAATTGGCTCGATCACTTCCAGTCTTTATGTTGATCTGCCAACTCGGCACCAACTGACCTGATCCTCCAGCATCAGTCACCCTGGGTTGGAAAAAACTCATCCTCGAGTTCAAAACAATGTCTTTAGAATCGTCCGAAGTCTTCAAGCTTGGTCCAATCTTCTGCTCGTAATCGTCATAGATGGGTTCACCAATTTCCTCCTCGTAGTCGTCGTAGATGGGCGAGGTCTCCTTCTCGTATATGTCGTAGATGGGCGAGATCACCTCCTCCTCATCATCATCGTAGGTGGGCGAGGTCTCATCCTCATCATCATCGTCATAGATAGGTTGGTCAAACCTCTGATCGATATGATCATGGTGGTGGACTTCCTCACCCGGAACCTGCCTACGACAACTATGATCAAAATCGATCGTTGTCGGATGCCTTGATAACTTCGTGACTTGCCTCTGCAAATCCTTAATCATCAAGCGTTGGGTTAACTTCGCGACTTGCCTTTTTAGATCCTCGTTCATCGCCTCCAGGGCACTTCGGTCACGGTCCTGGACTTCCTCAGTTGGAACCTATCCACCACGTCGATCACGACCACTACGACCTTCAACCATTAATGCCGATGCCACAGGAAGAAGACGAGCTCTCTGATACCAACTGACGCCGGGCAAGATAGCGATTATCCCGTGGGCTAGCCGGATCCAAGGACCACAAAGAAGAACAAACGACGAACCAAAAGAACCATAGAAAATACTCTGAAATTCAGGAAAATACTTTTATTCAAAACTCAATAATGAAAAATCAACCCACAAACCGGGTTAAATAGCTTTCAAAGACTAACATAGAAACCCTATCATCTTATCTAAATTGCCAACATTGGCAAATTGTTATTCAAAACTAAAACTTATCTAAATTTAAAACTCTAAAAAAATTAGATAACTCCTAAAAATCCGAGATCAAATCGGATTCAAATCCTATCCTAATTTGATAAATATTTTAATACTAAAAATAGTAAAAAATATCTAAATACTGATATGACGGGAAAACAGTAGAATTTGAATTCGAATATGGCGCCCACTGAGTCAATCTGGGGGACCACGTGGTGTGCGCCGAAACTAGATTTTCGGATTGGGTTCGAACGTGTGATTCCTATATTTATAGCCAAAATTATGGCCAAAATACAGAACCACCCCCAAAGCTGCTCTAATTACGGAATTTGCTCGATCACTTCCAGTCTTTACGTTGATTTGCTAACTCGGT
This sequence comes from Dioscorea zingiberensis, assembly GCA_026586065.1. Taxonomy (NCBI): domain Eukaryota; kingdom Viridiplantae; phylum Streptophyta; class Magnoliopsida; order Dioscoreales; family Dioscoreaceae; genus Dioscorea; species Dioscorea zingiberensis. Next base: position 49,943,984 of record CM048821.1, on the reverse strand, counting down.
ACCAACTGACCCCAGCCTCCTGCATCACATAGCCAACGTTATTCCCGCCAAAATCTCAACTTTGACATTCCCTCTATGTAATCAAGTTCTGTGAGTACACGCATACTTCCTGGTGGAACTTTACTGAGAGCATGATTGGATCAATGGCTTTCTCCTCTAAAACATAGTAGAGTGGGTTCCCACTTGTTCTATTCATAACATGGCCCTTTCTTCCTAATGTGTGCTCGCTTGTAAGTGCATGGGGGTCGCTCAAGTACTAGTAAAGTACACTAAGGGTAGGGTAGTCGAATCCACAGGGACCAATAGAGCTAGTACTAATTTAACTTATATTATCTAGCCTAAAACTATGTGTGATAGTCTAATCCTAACTAAAAGATTTAAATAGAAATTAAACTCAAGAGAACTGTTGGTAAATCTAGGGTTATCAGTCAAGAATACATGGCACCCTGGATCTCTATCCCCCTAAAAATTCCTTGCTCGACTAAATTCTTAATACTAGCTATCTAGTTGATATATTCTTGGACCGTAAGAAATCCTAAATTAGTTTGACCCCAATCTCTCATGCATCCAAACCCTAGTCCCATACCACGACTTCGCCATATGACTGCATTATAATTATTATTAGGTTCTATGGTTTCCACTATTAGGCTTTACCATAATCTGGAGAGTGTGTTGTGTGATACTGACACCATACACTTGATATCTTGGTGTGTACTCACCCCCTATCATCTATGCCAAGATCTAGTTTGACTAAGATTTCTCTTCATGCATCAAGCAATTATAGATATGTGATTGGCGGTTTCGTACTAACAAATCAAAAGAATTAATCACACATAGACAATCCACAAGAATAATCAAAGAAAAGCCTAAGTAATAAAAGAAAAAGAGTCACAAGGTTATCTTAGGGTTCCAGGACCTGAGGTAGCATAAAAGGTTTAGCCTTTCACACTAAGAATTCATCACAAAAGCTAAATAGGAAGATATAAATAAAGATAATAAACTCCCTAGATCGATGTCTCCTTCGCCTTTAATCTCCATTCGAAACCCTAGCCGTCGGTAGAGGAATTACCAAAAGTCCCCTTATAATCTACATCCGGCGGCCTTTTATAGGCTTCAAATTTATGACACACAACCATATTGAGGCTGTGTTGGGCCATTCTAACTCTCTGGAATCTTCTAGAGTTGAATTGATGCATTTTCAGAGTTCCCGAGATCAACACAGGCGGAACACGGGGTGTTAGGGGCTCTATGCCCGTGTTCTTTTTTCAAGTCTACGCGGTCTTCATCAAAAGCTCGATCGGATAACCATTTCATCTCGGATTGACCTGAAATTTTACTTGGATGTTTCTAGATCCTTGTTCTTCAATATGAATAGTGAAGATCAACTTTAGTGTTTTGTATCTCTTGTAATAAATTCTTGACCTCTGCAGCTCATTCATAATACTTATAGCCTATCTCCTTTTATCTTTTTCTTGCTCCTTCGTCATAGAACACCCCTTCAAACTGCCACTTGATCAACCCTAACTTGGTCAACATCCTTGAGAGCTAACTCTCTTTTCTGGAATATGTCATTCCAGCTTTTTTCGCCCCGAATTGGATCAATTTTCGCTTCTTTTGTTTCGAGCACCTATTTTCCTGTTCAATGGCAACAAAATACCCAGCGGAGTACAACAGTAGAGGAATCTATGCAAAAGACAAGTAAAGTGCATGCAAATATAGTATAAAAATATGTATGATCATGCACTTATTATATACCCCACACTTAAGCTTTTGCTTGTCCTCAAGCAAAGAGGATACAAAAACGTAGATAAGTACATGATCTCCAATCTCAAAAGTAGTTGGAAGTCTTGAAAATGCAAATGATAAATAAGTAAGCAGGCTTTTGGATAAATTATAAAGTAAATGAGATTTTATAAAGAAGATGAGTTGCCTGCTTGTCATGAAAGTGTAAATGAGATTTCACATAAAAATATTAAGAATAATCCTATGCATGATATTAGAAATAAATTCCATAATTTGAGGAAAGATTAATACAAAGTGTATGTTAAGTCAGAAAGGGCTTAATATTGAAGTTAAGGTGCATAGGAGGCCATATCTAAGTTGGAATTGATACATTGTAACACGCTTAATAATAACAACCTAGAGGTGTCAAATGGGCCGGCCGCAGACCCATGCCGTGCAGCGGGCATGGCTTGGCCGGGGTGTGTATGGGCATGGCATGCACGCTTTGGGAGTCGACCTAGCGGGGGCACGACCCGGCATAAATTTGGGCTCGTCGTGCACCTCGTTTTCCTTTCTTTCTTTTTTCTAATTTTTTTTTTCAAAAACTCTTAAAAATTAATTAAAAAATAAAAAATCCAAAAAAATTACATAAAATCTATGATTGATCTTATGAGCTTTCTATTATCGAACTCATTAGAAACTCATTAGAAAATGTGTACATAAAAACTCCACAATCTTCTCCTTATCTTCATCCCTCCCTATGAATCTGATTCAATGACAAAAGAACCTATCTCCCTATCCCCAATCTCTTCCTCCTTCCATGTTTTCACTGTTCCTTCTCTCAAATGGAACTTGAATCTCTCTCCAGAAACCTCATCCAACCTCTCTCTAATCTCCTTAATCTTGTGAGCAATATTAAACCGAGATACAAGGGGAGCAGGCTGCTTATCTTGGATTTGGCAGCCTTGGAAGGGAGGAACTAATCTAAGACATCATCAGCCTCAAAGGCCAGATCTTTGAGCTTTGTGAGCCACCCCTTGAGAAACTTCTTCTTCACCTACCTTGTTTTCATGGAGCCACCCCTTGAGAACTTCTCTCAGAGGAAATGAAAGGGAGATGAGACTAGATAGGGATGAGATTTTTTTTTTAAACAACTCTACTTTTTTTTTAAAAAAAATCTTTTTTAAACGTGGCACATAAGCTGAGAGTCTCAGTCCACGTATACCATGTTCAGAGATCAGAGGATTTTTTTAAAAAAGTTTTTTAATTTTTTTAAAAAAGGGGCGAGTAAGTATAGGGCTAGAGTGACTATGATTTCAACAGGTTACTACATGCATTGCTTGAGGATCTCTTGACATTTAATACACATATGAGGAAGGAGCCTCTTTAAGCTAGCTATCAGGTTTGTGGTGTTCATAGTGGTCTCCACCATGGTTACAAGTTAGTGCCTTGGTTCCAATGGTCTAAATGATCAATTTTTTTTGGGCTTTCTAGCCTATTTTTGATGAATTTATAGTTAATGCCATTGTTTATTTCTTTGAACATGGTATCATTCCTAATAGCTAGAACCAAACTCATATCTGCCTTATTCCTAAAAAGGATAATCCATGTCATGTTAAGGATTATCGGTCCATATCTTTGTACAACATTAAGTAGTAGTAGTAGTAGTAGTAGTAGTAGTAGTAGTAGTAGTAGTAGTGGTAGTAGCAGCCTGTTTATAAATAAAATATAACACATGTCCCAATAGAACCCAAATCCTAATCCAAATAAAAAGAATATAGAATTCAAATATATCTTAATCTTGATATATTTAGAATTAAAATTTAAATATGTCCTTATCTTAATTGACTTAGGACACAAATTCCAAAATTGCCCCGGAGAACATATCTCGAGACGATCTCAAATTCTAAGATGGCCCGATAATACATATCTCGAGGCAATCGTCCAGAAATACAAATCTCGAGATAGCCCGAGAACACATATCTCGAGGAGATCTTAAATTCCAAGATGGCGCGAGAGTACATATCTCGAGGCGATCTCAAATTCTAAGATGGCCCGAGAATACATATCTCGAGGCAATCTTCTAGAAATACAAATCTCAAGATAGCCCGAGAACACATATCTCGAGGCAAATCTCAAATTCCAAGATCGCCCGAGAACACATATCTCGAGGTGATCTCAAACTCAAGATCGTACAAGAATACATCTCCCGAGGCGATCTAGATAAATAAATACAATAAAAAATTCCAAGTGCATATCCCAAGGCAGCTCAAGAATGCTGATCCCGAGGCAAAATAATAATAATAATAAATAATAACAATAAAATAAAATATAAACTGAAATATAAAATATAGATATGAAAAAAGAAGAGATAGGATCAAATTCAAAATCAAGTTAAAATTTGATCAAATCTTTACTACAGTTGAGATGTTACAACGGAGGGAGGATCTCCGGAGTTAAGATATTAATCTGGTTTATAAGAGGAGACAGGGACCAGCAGAAAGCAGGGAGAAGAAAACAAGAAAAAAGAAAGAAACTATCAAGAGGAAACAGAAATCAGAGAGAAATTCTCAAGGTATTTCTCATCATCCTTCACATAATGCAACCCCGCCGTTAACCGCTCGTCGCCGGCCTCCCTTGTGGAGGCCATTGCCGCCGCCAACCACCAAGCGTTGGCCTCCCTTGTGGAGGCCATCGTCGCCGCCAGCTGTCGTTAGCCGTCGCCAGCCCTTGTAGACACCCTGCCGCCGTCGCCTCCCCCCCTCAATGTCGTTGTCGGGTCTCCCTTGCGGACCCCGTCGCCGCCGGCCTTCTTCAAGATCCCGGCCTGTCACCACCAAACTTCGGCTCCCTTGTGGACGCCGTCGTCTCCGACCCGTCGCTGATCAAACTCCGGCTCCCTTGTGGAGGCCGTCACCGCTCGCTGTCAGTGAAACCTCCGGCTCCCTTGTGGACGCCGTCGTCTCCGACCCATCCCCGACCAAACTCTGGCTCCCTTGTGGAGGTCGTCGCCGCTCGCCGTTAGTGAAACCTCCGGCTCCCTTGTGGAGGCCTCGTCGCCGCCAGCCCTCATCAAATCATCGACCTCCCTTGATGGAGCCGATGTTGCAGAACCAGTAGCCTTCCAACAGGCCGTCCAACCAAAGCCTGATGTTTCCAAGGTTGCTACCAAGAAGAAAGAGGAGGGTAAGGCCAGAGGAGAGGAACTCAATGATACATTCAAAGTTGTCATCAGTTCATGTTATGTGAGTTCTATAAGACTGGGCAATGGCCAGATTGCAGTTTTAGTCCCTAGGTGTTTGCAGAATCTCTTCCAAATGCTCAGGAAAATGATCTGCAAGATGATTCAGGAGTAAAACCTAACACATATACTGATGACAAAGTTACATATGATCAAGAGGAGCGTGCTCAGCATCAGCGTGCTATGCAGAAACGTCTACAGTTTGAAAGTTTTGAGAATCATATTGGATGGAAAGAAAGCTATTTGAATTACACAAGTGCCACTTGCAATCAGCTGCACCCTCTAGCAATGAACAACTGAACCAATTAGTCAATCTCTCTGAAAATGCTCTGTGCAAATTGTCTCTCTCTGCTTGTAGAAAATCAAAAGTGGAGTCTATCCGTATTGAGAGAAGCTCCTTTTTTGATGCTGTTAAAGCGAGTGGCTTCTATATCTCTGAATGATGGCCTTATTTCTTGACTTGGTGCTTGGATGCTTACTTATTATAAGCCAATTGCTTGTTTAACACCTCAAGTTGAGTTTTGTGGTAGTTTGTATTTAATAGGGCATGTAAATTTGGTTGAGAAAATGTTCAGATGCCATGTCCAACACTATGTTTCATGTAATGTGCCTTTTATGTGTTCGATAAAATGCTCGAGAGACTTCTCTTTATACAAATCTCATAAAAAAAAACTCAAGTGAAGAAGTCCTTGCACTCAATAAGAAGGCTGCAATTCCAGTTAATGTCTTCATGAAACTGATCAACTTGTAACAATGGTCAGGCTTTGAAAGCAAGTGCAATACATGTAACAATGATCAGGCTTTGAGAGTAAGTGTATACTCATAACAATGATAGGACTTTGAAGGCAAGTGCAATGCTCATAACAGAGAAGAGAACCAAATCAAAGCTATTCATTTCATTCTCATATTACCATGGTTTGACAACGCCAAATTCAGATTCCACATCAAGTGGTTTTTGAAGTAAGGCTCTGTGTACACCCCAGCCAAACCAAGCATCCAAATAGCTGCCCGATTTCTAATGCCAATAAGTTAGTACCTCTCAAAGCAATGAACAACAAGGTTATCTAGATGGTAGTATCATCAGCAATAGCTTCATAAAAAAATACATATAATAAAATAAAAAAAAATATGAACCAGAATGTTTACAGAGAGATATGTGTGAGCACTAGCTGGTCAATTTGGAAGATATGGAAGATATTTAAAATAGTAAAGATATGTTAAATATTTTGAAGTCATAATGTTTTCCAAGCAAGGAGGGGAGCCATTTAATTTGAAAGCAAATATGAAATTTTATGGGTGAGCACTAGCTGGTCAATGTGGAATGATCATCCTTTCATATTAATAAGAGAATTTTTTTTTAGGGGCCCATCATTTTTTTTTTCTTTTTGGCGTTATTTCCCATGAGCCATCACTTTAAGCTTGCCCTCACTCTACAGAATATTTGGTGTTCTGACCAATACTCAAGGCCATTAGGTGACATAATCATTCCACCAATTTCCATTAACCATGATGATAGCAACGTCTGTTGCATTTCAAAGGACAGTTGGCTTATTGTGGCTAATTAGATCATTATCTCTTCTCTTTGATGATATATATATAAGAATGAGAGTATATATATAAAGGAATGAGAGACAAAATTCATGATATCAGAGTGGCAGGCTTTCCGATACTACAAAGGAACACAGATCTTAAAGCAAATGATGAAATTCAAATCCCAAAGAGACACACATCTTGAACACGCATCTTGAGACAGTCGACGAGATACAAACCCCAAAATGGCACACATCTCGAGGAAGCTGATGAAATGATACGGCTCTTGAGGTGGTAATGAAACATTCATCTCAGGGCGTCTGGTCAAAACATAAAGGCGGCGGCAAGGTCGGCGGCTTGAAGCAACCAAAGCGGCATAAATTCCAAAATGGCAAACTATATATCCTAAGGCAGAGGGCGGTACCATTTAAATAAAATAAATAAATATATGCATAAATCTATGTAATGACATATATATATATGTAATAAATTATTTTATTCTGCAATAAATAAATTCTTTTCATTCATTATCTCTACTTGTACTTTTTGCCCTTAATCGGAGGTTCCCAAGATACTGTCTGGGGTAATTAATAATAGAGGCTTGCCTCTATTAGGAATGGAAGAACCCACGATAAACAAATATGATATTTGTGATTCGTTATATCGCCTGGTGTCTCTTCACAGACACGATGCCAGGCGGGTATTTTCGATCCCACAAAGCCTACTTTCTCCATCCTGGATGAATCCTAAGATTAGAAATGTCATGCCCCGACCCGGATTCTGGGACCTCGAGCACGTGCACAGACCAGCCATACCCAAGTGGAGACGAGCCCCACTCGGATACAAGACCTAAGTAAATCAAAAGCAGATAACAAATATAACAAAATGTCTAACATGTCATAAATAGCAATGTCAGAGTTATACAGTGGAAATGTAAAATCAAATAAGGGTTCCAAGTACCCTACAAAGCTCTATACAAGATTAGGCCCTACACGGGTCTTAACTAATATGTCCGCACACACATAAACAAAGAAGAGAGATCCTCCGACCTCAGCAAAATCCCACCTCGACTCTCGCTCGTCACCTAAGCTCGAGTCACCTACTCCTCAGGACCTGAAATGAGAGAAGGGAAAAAGTGATGAGCTTTCGAAAGGAAAGCCCAGTAAGTACCCTGCAAGGATCTCAAAAACATAAGATGAAACATGATATTAAAAATCAAAGAATCATCAAGCAATGGGGATACACCCCGCACAATCAAAACCCTAGGAGTCTACCATAACCATCAACAACGGTACGACTCCTGTCCAATGGCAGCCCTCGGGCTCAAGAAGGAACTCAAAGAAACTCAGCGAACATCCCCCTACAAGAACACACAAAGATTCTGGCCGCCAAATGACTAACCTCGTCCGCTCCTCGGTAGCGCTACCTTTCTCTCATGTCGACATGGTCAGTAATCGCCCCACTGACTGGCAGGGACAACCAGAGTACTATCCCTCTGGCCAGGAGTGCCGGAACGTCGAGGTGTCCCATCCCCAATGCTCTTGCAACATGCGAAGCTCACCTGCTCCGCTGAATCCGGGCGGAAGAAGAAACTCAGTTGGCGCACACCTACCCGGCCAGCACACAAGTACTGCGTATCTCTATGGTCTCATGCCAGACAACAGGAGGCTATGCTCAGCGAGCCCGCTCACTCCACTGACGCATACCTACCTAGCTGCACACAAGCACCATGAGTGCCTACAGTCAAGTGTTGGCCCACGGGTGGGCAAGCCCAACAGAGTATTCCAAACAAACAGGTAGTAACAGCACTACCACAAGCACATCAATCACACACATACGAGGAAAGAGAGCAATAACTATCATGTATGTGCATGCATCCAAAAACAGCAGGTATCACAAAGGAAGACATACCAACAACCAGCATTCAGCAAAACAAGAAACCCAAGCAATGGGTAGAAGCGAGGAAAGAGTAACTTACCTCACTAGCAAATCCAACCGACAATCCCGCATCCCTCCTGACGCAGCTCAAAGCTCCAAATCAACACCTGGAAACCATAAACTAATCTCAAACAATGCACGCGTGTCCATGAACAACTAGTTCTACGATGCAAGTCTACTAACACTAATAATAACACTAATGCAGAATTCCTGAATTTGTCGCGCAGTCCCAAAAAACAGGCCATAACTTTTGATCCAGGAATTCGTTTGAGTTGATCCAGGGCTCGTTGGAAAGATCTTTTTCTCATCTTTCCAACGGTACCTTATGCGATATAACCCGATGTCTACACACAGCCCAGCTTCCACTCGAAGTGGGCAGCCTGACAGCAGCCTCCAATCAACTCAAACTCACTTAATCCACTCACACGGACCTGAACCTAGCTAAACCTAGGTACATATAGCCACACCACTACTCTTCCCAGTAGCCATCAACCACTTTTAGAGAGTCCTTCCAACATTCATCCTTACAAGCATCTTCTAAACCTTATCATCAACATACCTGACCACCAATCTCTAAACCTCATAAGCCTCAATAGTGGTCTCTGATCATACATCCTCACACAATGACATCAATACCCGACAGGGACCATCCAACCATCATTAATCCATACTACCGAACATTCTCTTTGATCTATTCACAAAACTCTATACTCACATAATCACCATAAATAAGCAAGGAATCCGTATACATATAAACCTAAACCCCCATTTCAATCTCACTTTAACTCCATTGGAGCTAGATAACTCTAGACACCAACTCCTCATACATCATTCTTGAAAAGAATTCAATCCATACCCAACTCAGCACTTGACTCTATAAATACCACAGCTTCATTGAGATAAACTGACTCATCACACTCAGACACATAGCAACTCACAAAACTTGAAATATATTAATTCAACACCTATCTCATCACCCACTATATTGTTCAAGAACAACACCTTGGTTATTCCATACTCTAATCTCTGATTATCACCAACTTTTCCCTAAAGGACACTAACAGACCATGTCTGCTCAGCCGCTACCACCAGAACATTTTTTTTAAAAAATTCCTCAAGATGGCAATAGCCCCTACAAACCCTTTAACATTATCCTCCATGCAACCCTATTAAGTGAGAACAAAATCACCATGTACCTTTGAATGTATGAACATCTAAGTAAAACCACTGGAAATGGATGGTACCAAACCATGTTCTCTAACACTACTTCATCTGACTGTCATTCAAAACAAACACAACAACTCATGCTCTTAACTCTCACTTCCAGACATTTCCTATAGTTCATCAATCAAGGCCATTCACCAACCTATCATGTACTTCATGGCTTGATTCCTCTCAATCTCTATCAACAGACCATCATTATCACCAGAATCCATAAAACACCCTAAGAAGAATCAATACACACTTGAGCACCTGCACATCAACACCAACCTCAACTACAATAACCATCCGATTCTAAGACAGAACCTAAAGATCAAAGGGACCTCTCAAACAAACACAAGCATACACGATTATCGAATAGAATCAGAGAACAGAAAACTCACCAAGGTTCCCTGTGCTCGTGTGCCAAAGAAAAGCTCCTCCCTACAACGTGAGCCTCTGAGAGCCTTCTTTCCCACTTCTCCCTTCTATTTCTCTCAATCTCTGCGATGAAGAAGACCCTCGCTACCGCTTGGAATGAAGTTGTTAGGGTTTCTTCGCACGTGCTCTTATAGGATGTTACCGGAGGATCATAATTCCGTTGATCGCGGAGGAGATAAGGCCGAGACTCTCTCTCTCTCACCATATCCCTATATCTCTCTATAACCATATAAACCCAAGCCTTTGAATAGTAAAAATATATGTATATATAGTTAAATATACATATATAAACCCAAGCCTTTGAATCTCTATTCCCCAGCCATGCACGTGAAGCCCACTCCCTTTATCCATATTCAAATCCTCATTCAAATCTTCATTCTAAGATTTTGCACATTTACCATTAAGCCCCTTTCAAATGATTTTAATAAACCAAATGTCTATAAATAAACCAAATGTCTATAAAGTATAACCCTGAAACATAAACATGTAATGTTACTTTTGCTCATAAGCCCCTCCTTTAACCAAATTTACATGCAGGTTCTTGCTTGTGAGTGGGACACATTTCCAAATAAAACCCCATTCTTTCCGAAATTATAAATAGGTACCCGAAGGCCCCATTTATCCCCTAATTAGGAATTTAAATAAATTTCTCCTTGCCTTAAATTCAATATTTCCCAATTTAATTAAATCAATCAAAAATCAATTTAAACCTTATTTCCATCTTAGTTTAAATCATTATCTATTTAGAGAATTTCCAATCTTAAAACAAATCAATCATCAATTGAATTTAAATCCTTAAATTCATTTTATTCCTTTTAGATATGCTCCTTACCCTTTTACCAAGATGCCATTGGTACTTTCTTTAAATCCCCAATATGTCCTTGGCACCTTAATTTAATTTAGAATTAATTTAGAGGAAAGTTTTAACCCCTTTTATTTCACTAAAATCTTGGATCTCACAAGAAAGGCCATTACTAATATTTTCAATTTCAAGACTGATAGGATCCCTTTTAAATACCTCGGTTATTGTATCTTTGTTGCACTACTTTAATGATATGTATTAAAGCATCAACGCAATTATATTTGTCAAACAAGTAACACAATGATAAGAAAGAGTCAAACCAAAGAGGAATTGATGCCAAACCTTGATGAGTACTAAATTGTATCAAGTTAAAATTATCCAACCTAACAATCTTGAGGTGCGATACTAGAAAATCTAATGAAAATGATCTAGAACAAAAACGGGGAGGTTGTGGTCTATAATGATGGATCTAGGGTTTTGACTTCTCTTGACAATGTAAAATGAATATCCCTCTTTTAATTTTTCACTTGAACGAATGGTTCATATTTCTAGTCTAAAGATCTAACATATTCTCAAATGCTTTTCGAACCACTTGAGAACATATTTACTGATCTCAATTCTCTATATGCCTATGAGAATTAAAGAGTTCATGAATCTTGAAGTACAAGCCCTAACATGACTATGGATCACTTATGAGTGTATGTCTATCCCATAAGCTAATCAACTCATGTTATTCCTTAACATGCAATTGAATACCCATTACATAATCCATGGTCTATCCTAGCTTCCCTTTTTCAAGTTCATCTAGAGATCCAAAACAATCTAATGATATCTCGATCAAGAAAACATTAAGAACATAGATTATACAAGCAATCCAACAAACATTCATTCAAGAGATAAAGAGAATCAAAGAATATTATTGTTAAGATCCATCAAAACCCTAGATAGAAAGAGTTTAGCCTATAATTTATGATCATCATCCCATTCCTCCAAGGAATCAAACGCAATTCAATACAATGCATTGAAGGATTAAAATCAAGAGAAACAAGGCAGAGAAAACTGATTGAAAAGGCTCTGAATCCTTTATCCAAAGTAACTCTCTAGTCTCTAAAATCGCTAAAGAATCACCTTTTAATCCTCTCCAAGATCACAACCTCTTCCCCTAGGTTCTAGAATATTTCAGAGAGAAATTTTAGGCTTATATAATAGTTATGTGGGTTCTGCGATGCTTGCTCTCTAGGGCTTTCTTGCAATGAGCGTCACGATGCTTATCCTCACCGTTATGACACCTAGTCTCTGTTTACTTTGAATATGAGAAGTATCATCGTATTGTCTTTGATTTTCAATCCTCTTGCTCCAGGATTCTTCTCACCTATCCAAAATTAACCTGAACTCACATTAGTGTAATAAAACATTTATTTCATCTCTAAAATATACTAATGCATGCAAATAGATGAATAAGATAAACATTAATGCAATTAAACCAAAATATAAAAAATATAACATTAAACCTCATAATTTAGTTGAATTCAAAGCTCAAATGCACATGAATATAAATCTCGTTTGAGAGCTAACAATTTCTCTCAATATCCATATGTATACCTTTAGGTTTCTTATTGATAAAAGTGGATAGAATACAAGCACATTAAATGTAATAATATACCCATGAGCTCTATGTAAATATCTAAAACTAAAGGGACTAGAATAAAAATATGTAGGGACTTATTTGTAATTACCTATTAGGTCAAGGACCAAATTGAAAAAAATTGCAAACAACTCTCTCCTTTATCTCCCCCTCAAGCCGCCATCCCCATATGCAAACCCTAATCTCTCTCTCTCTCTCTCTCTCTCTCTCTCTCGCTCGCTCGCTCTCTCTTGCGCTCTTTCTCTTACTCTCTCCCCTTTCCCTTCTTCCGTCGCCCTCGAGGAGCTCTCTCCGTCTAGTTCGAGCAAACCGAGGTGGTTGATTGTTCTAATTGCTCCTTATAGTTAATTATTCGTTTATCTACTTAAGTGCTATTGTGAGTTGCTAGATGCTAGTTTTCTCAAAATGGTTGTGTTCTATGAAAGATGTGCATTGGTCGCATTAAGAAGCTGATCTTTGGTTATCATTTTTGTTGTTACATGTATAATCTAGATCTAAGAAGCTAATGACTAATAACTTGGAACTCTATCTAGCATGCCTGCTGGTTTTCCTTGTTTGATCTGAATAATTGTTTTCCTAATTTAGGATATCTTTGCTTTTCAGTAACATTCTGAATACTTGTGCTATTTTGTTAGGTTTTAGGGTTAGTTTGTTGCAATGGATTATCTTATATATTAGTGTCCTATAGTTGTCATTTTTATTACTTTTGTTGATTCGAAATACAAGAAAGAATCATACAGGGCATAAATCTCAAGAAGAATCTAGATTGCCATGAACTGTAAGTTTTGCATAAATATTATCCTTTTGGCAGATGTTTGTTGCACTTTTTCTGCCAGATTTACATTCTTATTATGAATTTGATTGTAATTTTAAATATTTTGATTAAATGCACATTTCTTTTTAGCCCACTAGTGATTATAGGGTAATTGATAATTCGTTAGTTATTATGATGTCCTCTTTTTCTTCACCCACATGTGTGAAGAATATGATGGAATGATCATTAGGGCAGTTGTGTGTGTGTGTGTGTGTGTGTGTGTGTGTGTGTGTGTGTGTGTGTGTGTGTGTGTGTGTTGTGTTTTCCTATTTAAATATTATGTTCTTTGCCATATAATTGTTGTGTTAATTCTTAATCAATCAATATTGAACTGAAGGAATGTGGTTCAAATGCTTCTTAAGCTTGTTTTCAGACTCTTTTTGTTTGTCTTTGTGTAGTACTTCGGTTGTCAATAGTAATTTGATGGATATCAGGTAGTGAAAAAGTTTAAAAATTGACTTGTTGGTTCCTTTTGAGCTTTAATAGATGTCCTTTTTGCTGAATAAAATCATGTTAATCTCTTGGTTTGTAACCATGCCCTCACTTTCTTCTCTTGATATCAGATTGTTTCGAAATCTTTCTAGAACCACTTGGTTCTATTGTTTATAACCATCAATTGTTTTAAGTTGTTTCTAAAATCACTTAGTGCTATTATATACAACCCCTTCTACTCATGTTGGTGTTCATATGGAGAGACTTAATAACGAGTATAGTAGTGTGTAGCGTTTACATACCTTAGTAATTGAGACTATATTTTCTGTATTAGATCCGGATACGGAGGTGTGAGTCGAGACTATATTGCATTAGTACTTTTGGCGGTAAGTATTCGACATATAAATTTATAAAAGTATGTCGTGCAAATTATTGGGAATTATTTTCATATATAAATAATTTATTTTCAACTATATTTGATATTTTAAAAAGTTTGAAAGCAACCTATTCTCTGTATGAATTTGGACCATGCAAATATTTTAGATTTGGATTTATTACTAACTGCTTTTCTCAAATGTCATTAGTTATAATTATTATGTTGGACATTGTACTTGATTATGTGGTGTTTATTATGATTTTCGTATACGTCCCCATATGTGTATGTGTTCTAACCTTTGTCAATGGGGGCTAAACATTAACCGTGTTGATACGTTTCTGATGTGGACTGGTCTAGTACCTAATCATCGGTGATAATAATAGCAATTCTGACCTATATTACCGTGGATGTAGGTGGTCCTTCTGACCTGTGCCATGGGGAATATATGTGGTCTCTGACTCGTGCTATGAGGAATATAGGTGGTCCTTCTAACCCATGCTATAGGGGATATATGTGGTCCTTCTGACTCGTGCCATTGGGGATGTAGGTGGTCATAGCATATTTGGGAGACAATAGCGTTTTAAACTTAGTATAAACTCTGTGATATCTTCGACTTAGTGATGATAGGATCTTTGAAACTGCTTGAAACTATTTTGTAATATTTTCAGTCTTTTCAGTTGCTTTTACCGCTTATTACAAATGCTTTTGTTTATAATATTAAAAGTCTGGCATGGTTCAAATATTTTTAGTGGATGATTACTGAGCTCCCAAGCTCATTAATTTGTTGTTCTTTGTTTTGCCCATATCACGAGGAGTAGATAGTTGGAGGGTAGATGGGGTATCCAAATCCTGATTCAGCCACTAGCATTTTGTGATTTCTGTTTTGTATCTTGGTTATGTTAGATTACCTTGATGTATCTTTATAGAACTTCCCGTATGTTATGTGACTTTAGCGTTGGACTTAGAGTTTGAGTATTGTAAATATAGCTTGTGTTATTATGTGCTTGTAGTAAACTGTAATCAGGTACTGAGGCCTTGCAGACACAGTGGGGCCCATCTCCATACTTTTGTTGTTGGTCTGCCGACATCTCAGCTAGGTTCGAGGCGTGAGTACTAAAAGACCCTACATTTAATTATGGATGAGAGGGTCACTTTAGACAGCTCTGTTATTATGCCTTTACCTGTGGATAGGCTCAATACCTAAGCTATCCTGAATACTATACTTAAAAGCATATCCAAATTGGTTAGGATATTTATCTGGAAGAATAGTAAAAATAGTACCCATCTCATAAATTGGAGCATTGTCTCAAGATTGAGGTCCAAGTATTGTGGCTTAGGTAATAGGGACCTTAAAGGTATGAAATTGTATTTCTTACCAAACATATTTTATATCTTCTCAATAAGATTGATAAGGTATGGGTCGAGCTCATATGTCATGTAATCCCAATATGTGGCAAGCATCAATTTATTCTAATATATTATGGACTTTTAGAGGTCTTCTAAATATTGCTCGATAATTTAGAGACAGTATATAACTCCTATCAAATTCTCATGACCACTTCTATGTTATAGGATCTATGGTTGTTTGACATTCCAATTCAAATAAAACATACTCTTTTTAACATTGATTAGGATTATACTAATATGCAAATTAGTTTGCTGCTCATCGATACTCATTGGGATCCAGATATTGTACATAACACATAGCCAAAGAATATTGCAAATTAAAATTATAACCGCAAAACAAGTCTTAGCCATAGAAGAATATAAGGATTGGAGATGGATGTTAGAAATCAATGGAAGATTAATCATGACAACTCTATATAATGCCTATAAACTTAATTGCCAAGAAGACCATTAGCCTGGCTAAAAAAAAAACTATGGAAATTTTAGGTGGCTCCTAGGATTAAAATATTCCTTTGGAAGTTTTCCATGATAGACTGCCCAAAAGGGCTACTTGTATGCTCTGAAAATGGGTTTGGATGAACCATGCTCAATATGTTACCTTGTAAATGAAGATACTAAACATTTATTTCAAGAGTGTGGGTTTTCTCAACAAGTGTGAATGATGCATAAAAGATTGAGACTTTAGACATGCTAACCTACTAGAGGGGGAGTGGCTTATTGGCTTCTATTAGGATATCTTAAAGAAGCCAAGTGATTATCACCAATACATCGTTTTCAAGCCTCAAACCCAATCGAGACTTTGACAGATCGACTGTATATATGTGCTTACTATAATAATACTAAGAAGGGATAGCTCATCGTATTGAAATAGGAGCCACATGATTACTACGATGTCGACAATAACACCTGAGATTCAGAAATTAATCCACCAACTGCATATTACTACGGGGAAACATCAGGAATTGCTAATGAATTACATAGTAGTTGACAAATACATGTTCAAATTGATTTTTGAGATTTTGTTGTTCTACAGTTAACTTATGGAGAATTGCCCTGTCATGGTGTTGTGGTGTGAATTTAATTACTAAGATCTATTTGTGCCTATGAATTCCTATCAATATCTTTAGTATGGTTCCCTTAAGATTTAATTTTGTAGGCAACATTGCAACCCACTGTGATAGGGCAGACTTTGGAGCTCAACTCAAAAACAGTTTATGCTTTTCATACTTTAAATTTGAGTTCCTATGACTTTAGTTGCCTCTAATAATTTTGTGTAATCATTCTACAGAGATTGCTGAAATGGCCCCTCATACAAAGAAGGGGAAAAGTAAGAGCTCCTCAAAGGCCAGTGCAGCCAGAGAGGCAGCTTCAGGTATGTTCTTAATTATAATTGAATTGAATAATTTTTGATTCAGTAAAAGTTGATGTCTTGTGAAGAAAGATTTAGGGTATATATATATATATATATATATATATATATATATATATATATATATATATATAGAGGGATGATACCGCGTACGGACATCGCTCATTTCCGTCATTTCCATTTGGCCCCCTGGAGTATTTTTTTTTTATGGATGGGAAGATCTGCTAAAAATAAGCTACCCTGTCAATTTTCATACAATTTGGTAACCGTTTGGTCCTCCCACTTAACGGTTGAAATTCTGGATCGTTCAGATTCCTATAAGTTTTGATCCGTTAAGATGAAGACCCTATAAGTTTCCAAATTGTATGAAAATTGACAGGCTAACTTATTTTTCGATGATCTTTCCATCCGTACGGTTGAAAATTGTTCAAACATGCTCCAGGGGCCAGAATCAGCCGGCGACCGGAAATTTATAATTTCCGGCCGGCCGGACAGAATCAAAGCTGTATATATATATATATATATATAGATGTGTTTTTTCAATGAACAAGTGCTCTCTTACTGTGTATGAAGTTGAATTGCCAGTTCGTATGACGAGAGCAGTAAGCAAGAGCCTCGGTAAGGCAAATGCCTGCATACCCGTACCAGTTGCTGCAGGTTTGAATGAATCTCTATAGTATATGGTCTATTATAAATTAAACAACTGATTTTTGAATCTTCTCATCTCTCATTTTGTAGTAAATCTTGAGTTGCCTGCCAAAATGAGGAAGGAGAGGGAGATTAACCCAGTGAGGATGAAGTTTGTCCCCCCAAATGAGCCTCGGCCCAGTTCAGTCCCTGCAGGTTTGTATTTAGAAAGGCATGTTGTGGTCTTCATTTATTCCAATTAATCCTCTTAAGTTTGAAGTACAAGCTTATGGTGTATGTTTTGACTTTTATAGAGGTTGATTTCTAACAAGCGTTGGCTTTTCCTAACTACATTTCCATTTGCAGTGTCTTCTTCTCCTATAGAAGAGGCTTTATTGTCTCCCCAAACAAAGAAGAAAAGAAAGAAGAGCCCAATGAAGAAGGGAAGGATGAAGAGGCCGGCCAAGAAGGCTGTTGTGCAGGAGGAACCTCGAGCCGCAGAGGCAGCTAACAAAGGTACTTATTATTTCAACATTTTTTTTTTCATTTTTGAATGGTGATTGTGAAATCCTGATTTCTGTTCTCTGATTTTATATTGTCATTTATGATTTTGGTGGTTTATGGTTGTTTTCGTTTTTCTAACTATTAATTTGACAGAAAATGTTGAATTGCCCCCCTAAACTACGTCGAGGATAGGCCACGCACAGGGAGAGCCACGGCAGTAGCCGAGGAGCCACTGACATTGTCTCCTGAACCTACAGGTTTGTGTATTTAATTTCCCTTCATTTCAAGTAATTAATTTAGCACATATTATTCCATTATTTACTAATGGGAATGATTGATTTCACTTCTTGAAGCAGCTGCCCAATCATACCAAGGGAAGCCGAGGATGCTTGTGAAGCGACTTTGCAGCAAGCCTCGACGACGCTCATAGCCTGCCGAAGAACCCCAAAGTCCGATAGAAGAAGGGGTCAGACTGGACGGGGAAGACAGGGAACCCCTGCAGACCCATGCTGAAGAGCAACCAACATTGACCCTGTGAAATCCGAGAATTTTAAGGAATAGTTATTTTCCTTAATTATTAAGTTAATAAATAATAGTCCCCAAGGTTGGGTCTAATTGAATTGTTATTGGAAATAAAAATAGTTTCTAGTTGCCCTTAATTAATTTTGTTTTTCTCATATTTGAAATTAAATGGATTTTATGAGAAAAGAGGGACTTAATAGGTTAATTAACCTTGGACATCAATGCAAGTAATTCGTGTATATATATATATATATATATATATATATATATATATATATATATATATATATATATATACAAGGGGTTATATGCAAATTCACCAAGAAACCATATGCATGAAGGGATGTGCATGACTGGAGTACATAAAAATATGAATGAATATATATATATATATATATATATATATATATATATATATATATATATATATATATATATATATATATAGGTAAGAAATATATATTTTATGGTGGATTTGTATGAGCATGCTTTAATTGTGTGATTAGATTGATGGGTAAGATTCGTATATGTATATATATATCTATATAGGTAAGAAATATATATTTTATGGTGGATTTGTATGAGCTTGCTTTAATTGTGTGATTAGATTGATGGGTAAGATTCGTATATGTATATATATTTTATACATATAGATATATGATCTAGATAAGGATATTTAAAACTTTAAAATAAAATAATAATTAAATATATAAATGTAAGAGGGCGTGCATGGCATCTGGTTTGATAGTTTAGTTGATTTTGAAAGAAAGAATGGGAAAAAAAAGAGAGAGATAATACTTTATTTTAATATATATATATATATATATATATATATATATATATATATATATATATATATATATGAAAATGTTTTGCTGTAGAGTTATAGATTAAATATTTTATATAAAGATGGATTTAATCAGTGATTTGATATATATATCAAAAGTTGATTTGATAGATATGATTCAGAGTTATGAATGCAAAAAAGATAAATAATAATATTTATTTTTTTTATGGATAAGATTTAGAATTCAAACGAAATAGATAATAATAATCAAAATAAAATACTAATACACATATATGATAATGACGTGTATGGTGCTGGTGGAGTATGTTTCAAGCTAACGCGTGAAAGGTAAAACAGTAATAATATATAGATTATAAGAATGCACGTGCATGGCTTTTAAATCAAAACTTTTGGAGTTTATCTTCTCTGATCGCATACCGGCTCGTCATGGAGAGGGTTTAAACCAAGAGATAAACCCTACCAATGTGAGATAAAACCTTATCAGAACCTTTCCGCAAGCCTCTATATAAGATGTCGATCTCCCAAACCTCGTAGCAACATCCTTGGCGGCGGCGGACTGTCCTTTTGACAGAAAGAAACCAAGAGAGAGACAGATAGCGCACTGGGTGGAGATCCTTCGCGTTGTCACCGCCACGAGCAGCCCAGCACCTCCATTGATCAAGGAGCTTCTTCTCTGATCATGACCATAGTTGCACCGCTGAAGGCAGAGAGGGAGAACGTGGAAGTCTCCTCCGGTGGAGTGCCACTGACGGTAAGCACCTTCAATATCATGTAAAACAGTAATATGATTCATTGGTTCTTGAACACGTAAAGATGAACCTATATATACATATATATATATACACGCGTGTTAAGGGGTAAAATGGTAAAATGGCATTAATGACAATTAAATGCTCTTAATGAGCAACTTGGCAAGAGGATAAGGAGGACAAGCAGCTAAAGGCGGTGGGGGAGAAGTTTAAAAGGGCGGAGGCTTTCTCTCTCAAGAGAGGCTCTTCCTCCAAGCTCCAAGCCCCATGGCCCCATGGCCGAGGCTCTGCAGGCTTCCTCCAAGCTCCATGGCCAAATCAGGCCCAAGCTTCCCCTTTCTCCAAGCTAGGAGGCTCTTCCTCCAAGCCCCATGGCCCCATGGCCCCATGGCCGAGGCTCTGCAGGCTTCCTCCAAGCTCCATGGCCATATCAGGCCCAAGCTTCCCCTTTCTCCAAGCCAGAGAGGCTCTTCCTCCAAGCTCCAAGCCCCATGGCCCCATGGCAGAGGCTCTGCAGGCTTCCTCCAAGCTCCATGGCATGATAGCTCCATGGCCAAATCAGGCCCAAGCTTCCCCTTTCTCCAAGCCAGGAGGCTCTTCCTCCAAGCTCCAAGCCCCATGGCCCCATGGTCGAGGCTCTGCAGGCTTCCTCCAAGCTCCATGGCCAAATCAAGCCCAAGCTTCTCAAGCCCTCCAAGATGATCTCCAAGATCCCTCTCCTCCATGGCCAACTCAAACCCAAGCCACAAGGCTCTGCAGGCCCTTTCTCCAAGCCACAAGCCCAAGCTTCCAAGCTCCCTCCCATCCCCAAGATCTGACAACCAGGCAGAGCTCTTATCTCTCTCTCTCTCTCGGACAAGAAGGAGGAAAAACTCTTCTACTCCCTCTGATTGATTCATGGATACCCTATCTCTATCGAATGAGATCGACGGGCTCCGGCCCTCTCTCCCTCTCCGACGAACCCCGGTGAAGTATACTCTAATCCTCTTGATTGCATGAGGCCTTTGAGCCACTCTATTTCTCTAATGGGCTTGTGATCTTACTCTCTCCAATGGACCGACATGACATGGATGCTCTATGGCTTCACTATGTTTCATCTTTCTTCATGGCTTTACTATGGTGCTGTCACTGGTGTCTTTAGTATGCCTACAATAACTCTTAATTCTTATGCTCTTCACTACATCATGTCTACCATGGCTTCTCTGTACCTCTTGGAAATTATCGGAGGATATTCTTTATTCAGAGGCTTGTAATCACTCTTAATTACATAGTGGATTGCCTCCTCGGCGAGGCCCATGGTTTTTTCCCCGGATTCACGGGGTTTTCCACGTAAAATGGGCGCGTGCTTTATTTCTTTATCTGGATGCTCTTATTCTTTTTCTATGATCTTAGTCCCTCAAATATAAATTTTTGACCGTTAGACTAGATCGGTGTCGATCCCAAGGCGACACCAGTTTTTAGCCGTAACAGTTTGGCGCCGTCCGTGGGGACAGATCAAAAAGCTATGTCAATTATGGGTGAACTAAAGTCCCTTTAGAGGGCCGAGCATTGGAGCTCGTAAAGTCCCTCTTAGACCTCTTATTCAACAACATCAGTGAAGCTATGTCGAACAACTATCTATGAGAAGATATAATGAGGAATGATGTGCCTGTTGGAAGCAAGAAGTTTGAATAATCTTGCTTTTGTCAGATTTATTTCCCTTGGAATGAATCATCATAGTTTGTGGTTTCAAGAGTAAGACTATCCTCTTCATTATCAGTGATATGAGTCGTTGAATCAGAATCAAAGGAAGATTCAATGTTGGAACCTTGATGTTCATAGAGTTCATAAACTGCGTTTGATGTTGTGGTGCTCTGAGAATCATTAATAGTAGAAGAATTGATGGAAATCCTATGTTCATCGAATCAGATGACATGATTAGAACCAACAAACAAAGAAATGCCATCAATATCTTGAACAGTTTGCACATCAAGATTGAACTAGCATTAACATCACCACCAGCTGATCTAATGTTTTCCTCTGTTGGAGTCCCTTCATGTACCTTCGAGCTGTAATTCTGAAGGAGTTCACTGCACAAGTCCAGATACTCAACCTGATAGCAATGTAGAAAACGGAATGCACTTAAGAACTGCACAAGACTCAAAGTGGAAATTGGAGAATTGCAAGACCAAATATGGAACCGCTTTGACAGATATTTCTAAGGAACAGTGGAGCATCTTGCAACAAGTTATTTTTTCCATGAAGTTTTGATAAACTGATATGGTCTTCCTTGTGATGAATGTACATGGAAAAGATTA
Source organism: Dioscorea zingiberensis (assembly GCA_026586065.1). Lineage (NCBI taxonomy): Eukaryota > Viridiplantae > Streptophyta > Magnoliopsida > Dioscoreales > Dioscoreaceae > Dioscorea > Dioscorea zingiberensis. The sequence goes on along the minus strand of CM048821.1, from coordinate 49,921,560 downwards.
GATGCACCTGTGGTCTAAGGATTAGATGAATTTAAACAATTTGGCCAAGCTAATTTGGTTATTGCGATGCAAATACTGATGCTTCAAATGCTTTCCCAGCTTGCCACATTACTATCGAAGAATTTACAAAATGATCTTGTACACCACTGTAAAGAGCTTATAAAGTTTGGTTGGAATCATCTCAAGGGGTGGCACTGGTAATAAAGCCCAAGGATAAGGAAGCAAGTTCAATGTACAAGCAAGCTTTAGAATTTCTTACACAAGCTTTGGAAGCCAATGTTGAGTTTAACTACCTGGAGAAATTGCAGAGCAATATTCAACCTTTCACAAGGCCTTAATGTCATGAACAAGATCTCAGAGAAGCAGGCACAGACATTTCTCAAATTTTGGAGCCCTATTTTAACAAGTCAGTGGCATGCAACTACAATACACCAAAAGAAGCATGGACATGTCAATGGATCAATTATCAGGGGAAATACCTGCAAAACTAGGCAACCTGCATGGACTAAAAATCTTGAAGGTCAACGCTCGTATGTAAAGTCCCCCCGCGGGGCCGAGCGCACTCGCTCGTCAAAGTCCCCCCATGGGGCCGAGCCCAGGCGCTCATACTTAAAGTCCCCCTATGGGGCCGAGCCCATGCGCTCGTAATTAAAGTCCCCCCATGGGGCCGAGCCCATGCGCTCGTAATCAAAGTCCTCCCACGAGGCCGAGCCCATGCGCTCGTAATTAAAGTTCCCCCATGGGGTCAAGCCCATGCGCTCGTAATTAAAGTCCTCCCACGAGGCCGAGCCCATGAGCTCGTAATTAAAGCCCCCTCTGGTATCGAGCCCACGTGCTCATATTCGAAGTCCCCTCACGGGGCCGAGCGTACTCGCTCATATTCAAACCCCTCCCTAAGAGTCGAGCCAATGCGCTCGTACTTAAAGTCCCCCCACGGGGCCGAGCCAATGTGCTTGTATTCAAAGTCTCCTACGGGTCGAGGCAAAAATCTCGATCTAAGTCCCCCACCAAGGCCGAGGCAAAAATCTTGAGCCAAAGCAGAAATCTGAGGTCGAGGCAAAAATCCGAGGCAAAAATCTCGAGCCAAAGCAGAAATCTGAGGCCGAGGCAAAAATCTTGAGCCAAAGCAATCTAAGGCCGAGGCAAAAATCTCGGGCCAAGACAGCAATCTAAGATGAGGCAAAAATCTCATCCAAGCAATCAAAGATGAGGCAAAAATCTCATCTTGAAAAAACAGCCCAATGGCTTGTTTAAAGTCCCCTCGCGGGGCCGAGCGTACTCGACTCGTTCAAAGTCCCATTTCAGGGCCGGGTCCTTCGACTCGTTCAAAGTCCCACATGGGGCCGAGTCCTTCGACTCGTTCGAAGTCCCATCCAAGGGCCGAGTCCTTTGACTCGAATGAAGTCCCCCCACGGGGCCAAGCCCATGTGCTTGTACTTAAAGTCCTCCCACAAGACCGAGCCCATGCGCTCGTAATTAAATCCCCCTGTGGTGCCGAGCCTACGTGCTTATATTCAAAGTCCCCTCACGGGGCCGAGACAAAAATCTCGCATAAAGTCCCTCAAGGGCCGAGCCACTTCGCTCGTCAAAGTCCCACTCTCTTTGGGCTCAACCTTAGCCGCCCTCTTCAGGGCTCAGCAAATTCAGTTTAGCCGCTTTCTTCAGGGCTCGGCAAATTCAATTCGATCGCCCTCTTCAGTCTCAAAGTCCCCTCATGGGGCCGAATGTACGCACCTGTATTCCGAGTCTCTCAACCCCGCCCTCTCGTCCCAAAGCTACAACCAACCCAACCGACCCCGCTTATACACTTAGCTTTCCGAGTCAACCTGTGTCCGGGAATGACCCGGCCACAGTTCGACCTCGGCCGCAAGTGTACTTAGGGGGGGAGTTGTTAAGGCGTAAAATGGTAAAATGGCATTAATGACAATTAAATGCTCTTAATGAGCAACTTGGTAAGAGGATAAGGAGGACAAGCAGCTAAAGGCGGTGGGGGAGAAGTTTAAAAAGGCGGAGGCTTTCTCTCTCAAGAGAGGCTCTTCCTCCAAGCTCCAAGCCCCATGGCCCCATGGCCGAGACTCTGCAGGCTTCCTCCAAGCTCCATGGCCAAATCAGGCCCAAGCTTCCCCTTTCTCCAAGCCAGGAGGCTCTTCCTCCAAGTCCCATGGCCCCATGGCCCCATGGCCGAGGCTCTGCAGGCTTCCTCCAAGCTCCATGGCCAAATCAGGCCCAAGCTTCCCCTTTCTCCAAGCCAGAGAGGCTCTTCCTCCAAGCTCCAAGCCTCATGGCCCCATGGCCCCATGGCCGAGGCTCTGCAGGCTTCCTCCAAGCTCCATGGCCAAATCAGGCCCAAGCTTCCCCTTTCTCCAAGCCAGGAGGCTCTTCCTCCAAGCTCCAAGCCCCATGGCCCCATGGCCGAGGCTCTGCAGGCTTCCTCCAAGCTCCATGGCCAAATCAGGCCCAAGCTTCTCAAGCCCTCCAAGATGATCTCCAAGATCCCTCTCCTCCATGGCCAACTCAAACCCAAGCCACAAGGCTCTGCAGGCCCTTTCTCCAAGCCACAAGCCCAAGCTTCCAAGCTCCCTCCCATCCCCAAGATCTGACAACCAGGCAGAGCTCTTATCTCTCTCTCTCTCTCGGACAAGAAGGAGGAAAAACTCTTCTACTCCCTCTGATTGATTCATGGATGCCCTTTCTCTATCGAATGAGATCGACGGGCTCCGGCCCTCTCTCCCTCCCCGACGAACCCCGGTGAAGTATACTCTAATCCTCTTGATTGCATGAGGCCTCTGAGCCACTCTATTTCTCTAATGGGCTTGTGATCTTACTCTCTCCAATGGACCGACATGACATGGATGCTTTATGGCTTCACTATGTTTCATCTTTCTTCATGGCTTTACTATGGTGCTGTCACTGGTGTCTTTAGTATGCCTACAATGACTCTTAATTCTTATGCTCTTCACTACATCATGTCTACCATGGCTTCTCTGTACCTCTTGGAAATTATCGGAGGATATTCTTTATTCAGAGGCTTGTAATCATTCTTAATTACATAGTGGATTGCCTCCTCGGCGAGGCCCGTGGTTTTTTCCCTAGATTCACGGGGTTTTCCATGTAAAATGGGCGCGTACTTTATTTCTTTATCTGGATGCTCTTATTCTTTTTCTATGATCTTAGTCCCTCAAATATAAATTTTTGACCGTTAGACTAGATCGGTGTCGATCCCAAGGCGACACCAGTTTTTAGCCGTAACAACGCGCATAGGCCACAGAGGGTTTAGAGAGATAGAGAGAGAAAGAGAGGACATAGGGAGATGGTTCATAGTGAAGTATGATTAATGAGATTAACAACCCTTTGGAGATGATAGGTAAGTGAGCATCTTTTGATCTTTTTATAATTATTGACTGAGTATACCCTTTGTTATTTCATGTTATAATGCATCATGACTTATTAAGCATAGTTGGAGTTTGTGAAAGTGAATTGGGAAGGAGGAGATGCTAGGCTAAGTAATGAAGAAGGTACCCTCTGTAGTATATGCAAGCTGAGATGGGATATAATTTTCTAGTGTCTTGATTATGGTTGGGTGGTGGAGGTTGAGAGTAAAGTTTGTTTCTCTTGAGACTACCTGTTAGATGGACTGCTAGGTTGGTGTATTCTTAAAGTGGTTACTTGGTTGATGGTTGCTTTGAAAAGATGAGTGCTTGTATTTAGATTCAAGAAGATAGGTGTTCAGTCCATGGCGAGTGTTCACTTGTGTGAATATATATATATATATATAGATTAGGTATGGGATATCGTGTTGATGAGGACTTGTCTATAGAAGCATTCTGGAGTAGTTAGGTGTCTGACCTTGTTTAATTATTATATTCCAAGTTTTAAGGGTTGGGTTATGTATAGAATATAGAGGTTAAATCATTGAACTCCGACTATAATTACTAGCTTAATTCCTTCTTGGGTACGTGTTCATGGGCATGAAGGTGTGTTATATGGTTTTTTGTTGGCTGGTAGTATATATGAATATGGTTAAGTAAGTAGGTTGTGTTGATTCAATGTTGAGTGAGTTAATGGATCAGGTTTTGGTTCAACCAAATGGTTTATTTTAAATTGGTTGAGTGGGATAAGTGGATTTAATTTAAGAGAGAATAACTCTTGAGTGAATAATTTATTTTAAATCCAAGTTGTATTAGTTAAGTCTAGTTAGTGAGGTTTAACAGTTGGGTTTATTAATGGGCCAGGCCCATTTAGTGGAGCATGCATTGTAGTCGTAGTTACTCTTAAACACACGTGTATTTATTAAAATTAGACTTGTGGTTACCAGATATCAACGTAGAGACGCGTCATGAGGGAGATCCCATGGGATTCAAAACTTCGTGAATAGAGGTAAGTACACTTGCCTACTATCCCACTCTATGGAGTGTTCTTGACTTTTGTTGATTTCCATGTTTTTGTGAGTACTTTTGCCTAGTACCCGCCCAGTGACGGGCTTTCTTGACTTTGTTGATTCATGTTTCTTGTAAGTTACTTTTGCCTAGTTTCCTACCCAGTTTTGGGTTTTCCTTGGCTTTGAATCTTTATTCATATTTTCTTGTTTTAAAGTGGTTGATATCGTTATTATTGATTTACTTTGATCGGCCTTGAAGGCATTATGTGCTGTATTGTTGCTTGATTGCATACACGAATTCGTTCCTTACTGATTTGTTGGACCTCCATGTTAGTGTATGCTTGTTGACATACTTAAAGTAACTGAAAATACCACTCCCGTTGATCGGCACGCGGCCGTGGAAACACGTGAGCCTGTGCTCCATCCGGGTTGGTGTTTCATTACATCTTGTGTTGAAGATTCTCCATTAAGTGCAGATAAGTTACGGACGTTCAGGGGGAGGACACTCTGAACGTCCTGTAGTCCTACCAGGGGGAGGAAACCCTGGATGTCCACCCGTCAGTAGGATGATACGCTGACCGTGTACGTGCACGTTAGAGCGCTACCAGACTCAAGGGTCTGGATGTGTTTAGGATGAGCACTGGGAGATGACGTGAAAGAGTTCTTGACTATCGCTTGTTGTAGTGATCCTTGTTTTTGATTTTGTGCTCTGATAAGTATATGTTTGGATCACTTTTGTTTGATTACTTTCTTTCGGCTTCCTTGTATTTCCCCTGCGGGGGTGCTTACTGATCTTTCCTTTCGAAAGCTCATTCCACTGGATTTCTTCTTTTCTCAGGTTGGGGAATTGGCTGGAGTAATCCGAAGAGCTGCGCAGGAGATTGGTCTAGTTTACCATGGTTCAAGAACCTTATATGATTTTGTAAGAGAAAATTTGTAAAACCCTTATATGTATAGAGTGACTGAACCCTTTTTTAAAGATTCCGTTGTAATTATATTGAATATTTATGAAATTTGAATTTACACTATTGCATGTCTTATGATACAATAGGCCTTGTATCCTAGTGGAGCTCGCCTTCACTTGGGTACAGCCGGTCTGTGCACGTGCCTGAGGTCCCAGAATCCGGGTCGGGGCGTGACAGACCCCTAGTGATAATAATGAATCAGAATTCCCTACATCGGATCAGAGGCCAACCACAGAGGCATCTTCTCCTCATCGAGATGAGGGCCAACCTAAGTATGCAGGTTAACGAAGATGATACCCTTCTTTAATTTGTTTGTTTCTACTGATTTCAAATCTATGTGTTATAAATATTTCAGTCATTACTGCACTAATATATATATATATATATATATATGTCCTATCAGCATTTGACCACTCAAGAAAAAGAAAAGGTCATGGTAGAACTGTTTGTTATGGATTGACAAGAGATAAAAGTTTAAGAGTGCTACAGTGGGACGAGAGGGATAAGGTGATTGGACAACATTCGGCCCAGTTGGCTAGTTTCTGTAGCCAACTAATAAGGAACCGACACCTTGCACCATTTCAGATAAAAGGCTGGTATGAGATGCCCTAGGAGAAGATCAATCAATTGTTGGACCGTGTTATGGTATGATACTGATCATATCTACTTGAAGTTCAATTTTCTGACTCCTAATCTCCTTTACCCCTTGTGTCCTTCAATTATTGCAGGATTATTTTGTAGTGTCTATGCCGGAGAGACCCGTCGATGTGCGATACCGTAGGGTACGCCACCTGACGTAGAAGCTGAGCCATCTTTATCGGGTGTATAGAGGAGAGTTGCATGGTATCTACAAAACCAGGCACACAAAGCCAGAGAAGGTAAAGAAGGTTCTGTATGAGGCTATCAACAATGATGATTGGGGCTACCTAGTCGCATACTGGAGCAGCGACGAATTCCTAGTATGTTTTCATGAATTTGTTGTGTTTTTACCTTGAATAGCACATACAAATGTGATGATTTAATATATCTCATGCTGTAGAAAATGAGCAATATAAATGCTCAAAACCGAGACAAGATCACAATGGTTTTCTGTACTGAGATGACATCATTCAGTGAGTTAGAGCACAAACTGGTACAATTCAAAACTTGAGCCCATTTATTTTTATGAAACACTTCTACATGTAGATGCATGTTATTAACTGATATTTTTTTTTTCTGTCTGTACAAGAAATGAAATTGGGAAGGAAACCAACACGTCTTGAATTGTTTATGGAGACGAGAAAACATGTAGATTGGTCCTTTGTTGATGCTGTTGCTCAAGAGAAAATTGTATGGTTTGACTTACAATTGTAAAAGTAGTTTGTGTTTATGGTATTTGGCCTCATTTGGTTTCAATTTGTTCATTATGTAGGCTAGGGTAGAGAAGCTAAGGCAGCAATGTGTAGATGAAGATGTAGTAATCAAGGAGGAGGAGATTTTACAGAAGGTCCTCAAGCCAAACAAATGTAGCCAGGGACCTTGTCAGAAGTATGGACATACCTCCACTTCTACCAGGTCTCCGCTAGATGATGAAACCCAACGAAAATTGGATGAAGCCATTAGATGAGCGGAGAATGGGGAGCGTCAGACGGAACAGTTAGAAAGAAAATTTGAAGACTTAATGAAATATATTTCTGATAGACTTGGGGAGTGAGTGGCATTTAAATTCTTCATGTTTTAGTATGCATGAATTGATACTTATATATGTTTCTATGTGCATACATATATGTATTTATTTGATACCGTGGACCTTTTGAGGCGTGTTTATGAATGAATGTAATTACTAGGTTTTAATGCTATGTTTAATGGGCAATATATGTATGTCATCGAATTTTTATGTTTGTATTCAGGAAAATAAAAAATACCCAGCCGGTATTTTGATTCAAATTCTGACATTTCTCGATGACCTGTCATTGATAATGCAAATTTGCCTCTATATGTCAAATTCTTGACGGACTCATTCTGACGAACATATACGATCTTCGGTAATTGGAAGGTACATGTCGATTATCCTCAACAACTTATAATGACGGTATAAAAAACATTCCCGATGGCCGAAATTGGGCTTGCGAGGTAGTGATTCATGATGGACAATTTGCCGTCATGGAAGCTTCCCCACAGGGTATTTGTCGACAGCTCTTGACGACCGATTTTTCCATCAGGAATCATATTCCTAATAGAATTTATGACGATAACCTGTTGACGGGAAAGACCCATGTTCCAGTAATGTGAGGATGGGCCCCACTGTGTATGTAAGACCTCAAACATGATTATGATTTACTAATACAAGTACATAAAAATAACATAGTTATAACTATAGTACTTAGCTCTAAAACCATTAATGAAATCACATAATATACAAGTAAATATCTGTAAAGGTACACCAAGGGGACTTATAGATCAAATATATAATAAATAGTTTATAACTACAAGCTAGTCTGTACATGGATTTGAGTTCCATCATTTGCCCTCCTCAACTTTCTACTCGTGATTTAAAAAATGAAGAACAACAAATTTATGAGCTTGAAAGGCCATTAACCATCCACTAAAAAAATGTTTGAACCATGCAAGATTTTGAATATCATAAATAAAAATATTTACAATATATGGTAGAAACAGTTGAAAAAGTCTGAAAATAATAATTTATTACAAAAATTATTCCAAATTAGTTCAATATATTTGCATTAGAAATATGTTACAAAAAGAATTCACTTGATCAAAAATATCAAAGAATTTGTGCTATTTTTAAAATAGGAAAATCTCCCAAATATGCTATGACCACTATTAACCCTAGTAGTACGAGTCAAAATAACATTTATTTTACCTCGGTGGCCCAAGTCAGAATGCCATTATTATTACTGACGGCTCGGTTACGAACTAGTTTATATTAGAAGCATGTCGACACTGTCAATATGAAAACCATAACAAATACAATAGAATCAAATATAATATCAAACCTAGAATAGTTATAACTAATTAATATTTCAAAATAGTAGATAACAGTAAATCTAAATAAATGTCAATAAATTTCTAAAAGCAAGTTTAGAATCTGTTGATGCTCTAAACGGACAAGGCCTCGTGATCCATTTTCCGCTTAGAGTTCAACTGAGAAAGATGAGTGCTGATGTAGTGTGAGTTGGGACTGTGAGCGTCCCGACGGCTTCAAACCCTGCTGGGAGTAGAGACTGTGAAAGTGGCCGCTGGTAGGAGACCCTCCGCTCCTGTAAAGAAGTCCAAGGGCTTCCCCCCCCAGACCCTCCGACGCTCATGTTAGTTGTGTGGAGGAAGTAGGAGAAAGGAAAGGAGAAGAAAAAGTGAGTAGCCCTCAGGGGGAGGAGAGCTCTTTCGAAGAAGAAGATGGTCCTCTTTTAGAAGAAGAGGTTATGTTTAGCTCTCTCCCTGGTCCCTCTTTTATACCATAGCGAGAGCCCTGACTGTCATTGGTTGGGGGATACCTCTTCTGACACTAGGGTCGGGCCCTTATCGAGAGATCCAATTGTTTGTTATGCGTGGGGGGGCTGTCTCTTACGGATGTGCATATTTGCACAGGGGATGTCCCCCCTGTCATCCGTGCATACAAGTGTTCTCCTGTCAGGAGATAATGGGGGAATCTATACGTGTCCCCCTAGGGAAGGCTGGGTAATTGGAGTGGTCTTGTACCATCATTCCCAACCGGGTGACGCTACGTATCAATACATTTTTCACCGCATAATACTTGCCCCCCTAGCTCCTCAGGCCAGTGAGCTCCATCCTGATTCGGCTTAGGGAGTTTTATCATCGGCGGATACCCAGGGGTTTATGCCTCTCAGGCTTACTACCTCTATACTCGGCTGACTTTGGGTGGTGATTCCGTCTTGCTTATGATCACCAGTGGGTATTAGTGTGCACCTTAGCTTTTCGCCTTCTAGGCTTCCGGGGCAGTCTCCTAGCACCGCATTATCCATAGAGTTAGTTCCCCAGAGACCTTGTGGAAAGATGACGCAAACTGGTACCGGTGTAGGTGTGTCAGGCCGGGCTCGATTTCCCATCTTGTGTGTCATCTTCTTTAATGAAAGACAACATAAATCAAGATGAGCGTCACCCTCCAGGCAGAATTTCGGAACTATCGAGTGGACTGAGGTCCATGTATTGGTTATCGGATGGATGCTTCCATATAAGGCGTCGCAGCACGTTGGATTCTGGTGTAGGGTTAAGGCGATGAGATGTCTCCCTTGTTCGCTTTATATCTGTTGCTCTTGCCCTTTCACCTTGTCTTCCCATCTCTTAGCTCCTGTAACTCTCTTGCCCGTAAGGCTTTTCTTCGATTAGGGGATAATGGAAGCGAGCTTTGTGCCTCCGGAGGTGATTATTTCTGTAGCCAAATCCTTCCTCAACAAAGTGATAGGCTTCGGTTTCTTTTGTTAGTAAATCCACTTCGACGTCCATCCTCCTTTCAAGCTTCGACCTCATCTTCCTTCTGAGAGGGTTAATCGTCCCACCAGGGGAGCTTGCGGTTTACTTGGAGTTTTTTGGAGCGGGGCTTCGTTTCACCTTGCATCCCTTCTTCAAGAATGTGCTTATGTTTTAAAAGCCATGCCTCCCACAACTATTGGATGATTCTATGTTTGTTTGTGATCACCCTCCACCTTTTCGGCCTCCCTCCTTTTGGTCCGTCTATTTCATCTCCTCTTTTTTTCTGAGGAGAGTCACGGAGCTCGGAGATTGGTTTTGTTTTAACCTGCTGGACAAGTCATGTTTGAATTTCCTCTTTCCCAAATACCAAGAGGTCATCTTTTGTGTTTGTCTCCTGCAAGGGCAAATGGGACATCCCTACCTTGTGGAGCCCACCCTTCCCAGACTGAGATTATGACATAGTGGTGTCCGAAAGCAAGGAAAGACAACTTTTGGTCTTTCATGGGTTTGGTCTCCAAGATCTTTCTCGTTTGATATCAAAGTATTTTTCTCCGTATAACCTGGCTTTCTTCTGTAGGTAGCCCCTCTCATTCTCTCATTCTCTCCGAGGGTGCTTTCATCCTTTGACCCTCTTATTTACCCATTTTTATGCAGAGGTGCCCCTCGGGTAGGATCGGTTGTTGAGGACGATTAGAAAGGAGTCAGGGTTGCACTACAGGCTTAGAAAGTTCTTTGTGTGGGAAAGGTCGGGCGACTGTCCAAGAAGAGATGAAAGGTGAGGGAGAGCGACCACTTTCCCCGTTCTTTTACCTTGGAGGAGTCGAGTTGGCCAATGGGGGGATGGAGTTGGAGCAGGGTTCTCCTGTTGTAATGGCTCTCCGTGGGCCGACCTATTGCTATGAGGCAGTCGTCCCCTGCAGCTCATTGGAGTCCCGAGGAGAGGGTGTCAACGCCTGTGGGTGGTTCGCATTCACAAGATAGGGAGGTTCCTGGGGAGGCCGGTGTGATGCCTTTTGAGGCCCTCCTCCCGGCTTCTTGTGACATGGATCAGGCCGCAGCTGCCCGTTTGACGCCTAATGAGCTGACTTCCTGCCTTGTGTCATCAGGGACAAAGGTAGGTCCGAGCTACCAAGTTTGGGTTCCATTTTTCGTTTTATTAACGAATCAATAGGTGATAACTTACTTGGCCACCGGGCGTCCGAAATTGCTGGGGCCCTCATGTTGTGGCTCCCGATCCTTGGCGGAGGTCAAACGAGAGCTAGTGGCACTGGATGAAAAAAACAAGACGCTAGAGGGCTAAAAGCGAGGCTCGCTTTTCTTGCAGAGCACCATCAAATCATCATCAATAGCTACACGGACACAAGGTCCCAAATGCGGGAAGAGCACTCATCTGAGTTTGCGGTAGTGAAGGAGTATTTTCGGTCTAACCTGGAAAATGGGGTTAAAGCCCACGTGGTCAAGCGCTACGTCTCAAACAGGAGGCCAAGGCCCGGTTAAGAAAGCAGGAAAAGAAATATGAGATTGACCTTGAGCAACTGCAGGGCAAGCACTTAGACGAGCTTGTGTGCCTGAAGAAGGACTATGATAGCTCTAGGATGAGAGCTATTTTAATAGAGGTTTATAAATTGTTTTGGGTCGAAATGCTTATCATTGAACGAATATTACGTTGTATTGTCCCTAAAATGTATTACCTGACCATATTAGCTGTCTCAAGTGTTTTAATAGCGATTTACACTTGTTCGAGGTTGATAGATGCTAAATTGAGTGAAGTTTTTATATAACAGGTAAATTGAAGCAACTAAGGGGGTCATATTGCGATGTGCGCAGATCACATCGTGATGTTAATTTTAGACAAAGAGCGTTTTCTTGGGATAAATTAATATCGCGATGTCCAAGTAACATATCGCGATATCTGGATATTATGTGCTCTTAAGATTGTGAACAACATCGTAATGTGCATCGAGAGTATCATGATGTTCATGCGATAAAGCTTCTCAGGAAATCAGTTTACATCGTGATGTTCGTAAGATGCATCGCGATGACGTTTGCAGAAGGTCGCCAGATTCAGGCGACATCACGATGTGCGCTCTGACATCGCTATATCCAATGTGGAGGATATAAAAGGAGGGTTGAACTTCTAGGTTTTCATCTTGGGTCTCCACAGCAGCCGTGGCGTGGGAGAACTGGTTCGAAGGCTTCAACCAACATTCTAGAGCTTGGGGTTACTCAATTATGAGGGGGATTCATTTAACTTTCATAGTTTGACGTTTATTGACTTCTCTTTGACTTAGATATGGATGTTGGCATTAATGTTGCCATTGTTTTGGATTCCCCTTTGGTAATGGCAACGTAGATACCTTATCTAGGGTTGTATGGACTCAATAACTTGAAATACTTATTATCCTTTGCTTAGCTTTGATGTTGTGTTTGTGGATATGCTTGTGCTTCTACATTGCTTGCTATTGTTGGTCGGTGGGTGACAAATATGTTAATTACTCTACACATAGGCATGTGAGCATGAAGAAGGTGTAGAAGCATGGGGTGGATGGAGTGACACCGTAAAGGCCTTTCACTTAGGTATAAGTATTGGTCTCCCATGGTGATGGTAGAGGTTAGCCTTATAATCCTCTTCATTACCTCCATAGGCATATGGAGTTGAGAGCATGTCCCTTAGAGATAAGGGCTTGTAGGATGCACCCGGAGTGTACACAAGTGCAATCTTTATAATTGGAAACCCATATCCATAACACTATTATCTTAGAAAGCTAAGGAGAAAACCCTTACAAGTCAAGTGGACCATACCACCCTAGATCCTTATAATTGAGAGTTACCCCCTTTGCAACCTTAGCAATTCAACCATTTTAAGTAGAACTTAATCACAACTTTCTCCATTACACAAACTCTTCCTTAAATCATTGAAAATACTAGTTTAGTAAACCCAATAACCGTTCCCTAAGGAAATCGACCCAGTACTTACCAGTTTTATTACTTACCCGTGGTACTTGATTCTTCCAACGCTCGAGTTTTGGAGAGCATGTGTCATCGCCAACATTTGTAATCGTCTCTTCATGTATCTCAGTTTTATAATGGAAACCAAAAGCAAATTCCTTTTTTATTTGATTTCCGCCCCTTGATGGTTGTGATTCCATCTCCTAAGGGTTGTGTGGGTGTAGGACCTTTCAGGCCATATCCGGACCTGTTCCCCTTTCGTTCAGGTATCGGGAGCCCGGGTTCGGGGTCCGTATCCCCTAGAGGTTTAGGGCCAAATTAAGGGCTTAATTACTCCATAAACTGTGCGTATTTTACAATCCCCCCTTACAAAAATTTCACCCTCGAAATTTGTCCCAATACATATCATTTGGTACCAAATAACTCGGGATAACGCTCTCTTATATCTTCTTCTTGTTCCCAGGTTGATTCTCGATCAGAGAACCTTGAAGAAAGGAATCGCCCTACTCCTCAGCTGTTGCTGCTCCTTATGATGCAATATCTCGACCGATCGCTCCTCGTAGGACATATCCTTATGAACCTCCACCGGGATATGTTGGACCATGTGAGTGGCGTCGCGGAAGTATCTCCTCAGCATAGAGATGTGAAACACATTATGGACCTGTGCTAGACCCGAGGATAGAGCCAATCTGTAGGCCACAGTTCCTACCCGCTCCCTGATCTCGAAGGGTCCAATGTAGCCTGGGGTAAGCTTCCTACGCTTTCCAAACCTCATGACTCCCTTCATAGGTGATACTCTCAAGAACACTGCATCGTTAACTTGAAACTCCAACTCAGAGCGGCGCCGATCAGCATAACTCTTCTGGCGGCTCTAAGCAATCTTCAGCCTCTTCTGAATCATCCTGACATGCTCCTTGGTCCGTTGGATGAAGTCCGATTCCTCGAGCTTCCGCTCGCTAACCTCTCCCCAACAGATCGGTGATCGACACTTCCTCTCGTATAGTGCCTCGTAAGGTTCCATCTGGATGCTCACCTGATAACTATTATTGTAGGCGAACTCTGCCAAGCGTAGATACTTGTCCCATGTGTCTGTGAAGTCCAAGGCACATGCCCTCAACATATCCTCTAAAATTTGAATGGTCCTCTCTGACTGGCCGTCTATCTGAGGATGAAATGTTATACTAAATGCGAGACGGATGCCCAGAGCCTTATGCAACCTTCTCCAAAACCTCGAAACAAATTTGGTATCACGATCTGAGGTAATCGACACCGGCACTCCATGTAGTCGGACAATCTCTTCGATGTACAACCAGGCAAGTTATTCCAATGTAGTGCCCGTCCTCAGAGGTATAAAATGTGCCGACTTAGTGAGTCGGTTCACTATCACCCAAACTAACTCATGTCCCCTCTGAGTACGTGGTAGCTTTATTACAAAGTCCATATTAATATGCTCCTACTTCCACTAAGAAATGGGCAAAGGTTGCAGCTTCCTCGCTGGCCTCTGATGCTCTGCCTTCACCTGTTGACAGGTAAGGCACCGTGCAACAAATCTTGCGATCTGCTTCTTCATACCATTCCACCAGAAATGATCCTTCAAACCTCGATACATCTTGGTCCCCCCAGGATGGATCACATAGCTCAAGTAGTGAGCTTCCTCTAGTATATCTTTCTTTAGCTTTGGAATATTGGGTACGCATACCCGGTCACCATATCTGAGTGTGCCCTCCTCTTTGTCGATACTGAACTGTGTCGACTTACCCTGCTTGACCTTGTCTAAGATCTCCCGTAGTCTCCTATCTCAGGGTTGGGCCTCCCGGATCCTCTCCAATAGGTAGGTCATATGCACAAACTGAACATACCGACCTCCATATCTGGAAAAATAACCTCCAACTCCAACCTCCTTATGTCCTCCAACAAGGGACTCTGAGATGCCAAAAGTGCGGCGTCACCATAGCTGGACTTTCAGCTCAATGCGTCCGCTACCACATTAGCCCTCCCCGGGTGGTACTGAATGTTTAGCTCATAATCTTTAATCAACTCCAACCATCACAGCTATCTCATGTTTAGCTCCTTTTGGGTGAAGATGTACTTGAGGCTCTTGTGATCAGTGTATATGTCTCACAACACGCCATAAAGGAAATGTTGCCAGATCTTAAGTGTAAACACGATCGCTGCAAGCTCCAAATCGTGTGTGGGGTAGTTCTTCTCATATGTCTTCAACTGGCATGAAACATAAGCAATGACATGCCCCTCCTGCATCAGAACACACCCAAAGCCTGTTTTACAGGCATCACTGTAGACCGTATATCCATATCCACTTTGCGACAAGGCAAGAATTGGCGTGGATACTAATCTTTGCTTCAACTCCAGGAAGCTCTTCTCACATGTCTTGGTCCACACAAACCGAGCACCCTTCCTGGTAAATCTTGTCAGGGGTCTGCTAAACATGAGAAGCGATTCTTACCAGACGATGTGGTTCAGTATTTTGGTCATAACTTTGGCTACAAATGTTAGATTTGCGCGTTCGATCCCAATTCAGAAAGCTCGTCTCGACGCGCACGTGGGAAATATCCGGCTATGCCTGGTGGATGCCATTTTCATCCCCAAATTCAGCCATTTTCCCCGCCAAATCTTTAATTTTGCTATTTTTTAGTAATAACTCAAATGCCGATTTGAGGCATGATTTGATTCTATTTTTTCTATGATTTTGGCTGACTTTTTAGTTTGATTTGAATTTTTAATTTTTAATAATTTTAGAATTTTTCCTTTTTTGGCAAAATTACTGAATTTAGGAGATTCTAGGGTTTCGAGGCTATTTAGTCCGGCTTGTGGACTAACTTTAGTTTGAAGAGTTGTTTTTTTTTAAATGAAATTTACTTGAACTTCAGAGGTATTCTCTGGTTCTTTTGGTTTTTTTGTCGTCTTCCTTGCAATCCCCTTTGTTTCGGTGAGCCTGCGGGTTAATTAGTACCCTGCCCGACGTCAACTTATCTCTTAAAATGGGGGATGCATTTGGAATGAATCAAATTAAAACTTACATCTTTTTGTCTTTGACAAATTAATATTGATCATCCAGAAGAGTCATGTCAAGGGTTGTCCTTTCAGGTGTAAGTAATTTCAATTCCTTGATGTAATATATTCATGTCATATTTATTATATTATTGATTATTAATAGGTAGGATATATATATATATATATATATATATATATATATATATATATATATATATATATATATATATATATATATACGGTCATGCTACAATAAGGCCGGTCGGAACACTGTTACGGTAAAGTCGCCTCCCATTTTGGCCCTTGGAGCATCTTTTAAGGATTTCCAACCGTATGGATGGAAAGAACATCGAAAAATAAGCCAGCATGTCAATTTTCATACAATTTGGGAACTTATAGGGTCTTCATCTTAATGGGTGAAAATTTCAGAGGATTAGAGCACGTGGCTACGAACCTAGAAATCCTACAAGTTCAGAATTTCACCCATTAAGATGAAGACCCTATAAGTTTCCAAATTGTATGAAAATTGACATGCTAGCTTATTTTTTGATGTTTTTTCCATCCATACAGTTGGATTTCCTCAAAATACTGTGCGAGTGGGTCAAATGGAGGCGACCACACTTGCACAGTGATAAGGTCGGCCGCATAGTAGCATGGCCGTATATATATATATATATATATATATCCATGTCAACAAGTCAAGAGAAAGGACATGAGAGGAAATAGTAAATATGAAGTTTGTTGGGTTCAATGGAATTGAATTGATATGATATTTATATATTATGTTATATTAGCCTTTAGATGGAATTGAGTTTCATGAGACAAACACCATTTAACTATAAAATGTGTGGGTGTGTCTCTAGCTAGGGTTTGTTGCATGAAGGTTAGGGGTGTGTAAATAGCTCAAGTGAATGAGTGATGGCATTGAAAACTATAAATACATATTGACTTGTCCTATTCGCATTAGAGAGTACCAAATGGAAACTAGGGTTTTGCAAATCTATTCATTGGGTCAACTAAAGTTGTTTCTAGTTAAGAAGGGAATATTTGGGAGTATGATTCGGTTTTCAGAATTCAAAGGTTTGTGCCTTTAGGGTTTACCATGATCATTGATCACCACCATTATTTTAACCACTAAAAAAAATGGATGATAGATCCAAACAAGAAACAACCTTTTAGGTCAATGAACCACCGATATATATGTATATCTTTCCAAACAAGAAACACCCTTTTAAGCACCTCCAATCTTTCGAACACCAACATAATAATTTTTGAAGTTATTTGAACATGTGGAGTGGGCTGAATTTACTTTTTAATGTGCACCTATCTTTTACTGCGGTACCATTTCTTCATATAATTTCATTATTTGAAATTGGTCTTGCTTTTGTACCTAGAGCATCTGCTATTTAACATGAAGATCTTGATTTTGGTAGGTGATCCAACAAGTACAATTTTCTAATGATGCATAGCATTCTTCCTGTTGGTTTCATAATGACAATATTAGTGTCTTGAAGAAACCCTATCCTACTTTATACACCTTCAAGTCATCAATCCTGTGTGTACAATGAATGTTTTACTACAAGGTCAAATATTTATGCGCTCATAGTAAATAATTAATTTTTGAATAATATTTTTTACTAAAATGGTTTCTTCTTGTTCTATTCGAGTTATCATGCCTAGAGGAAAAGCTGCGAAAAAAATCCAAGTCTAGGAAAGCCTTGGAAGCTGAGATAGCTAAGGATCTTCCATCTCAAGGGGTATGGGGAGTATGGTTCAGACCTACTCCATCACCCTCACACAATCAACATTTGACGGAGCCGTCTAATGTTGCACAAATGCCATCCATTGAAGATAAAGAAATACAAGATCCTAACATGGCAAATGAAGCAACTCAGGATGATATCACCCATGACATAGAGAAAAGGAAATGTCCAAGAGGTCCTAACAAAGCCATACCCACACCAGAAAATCCAAATGAGCGAATCTTGATTACTACCTTACATGATGAGTATGTTGTTTTGCAATTACTTTTACTATGGTAAAGTCATACTTAACTCATATAAAGCTAATTCCTCTTATTTTTTTGTACTATGATAGGAAATTTGTAGACTCAAAACTTGTTAGAACTATTATGAAGTCTATCTAATTTAACTTCAGTGGTGCATGGCCAATGTGGATGAAAATTCCTGATGCTACCAAAGAGGAGATGTGAGTGAAATTTCAGGTGCGTATTCTAATTTCTTCTGAATTGTTTCTGATAGTGATTAGTCACTTTTGCTTTGGAAGATTTAGGTTTTGAGAATAGACTTTTCATTTGTTTATGCATGACTGTTACTCTACAAAGCTTGACTAAATTTAAATAAAGTACTATTGTTTGATTGCGTCACATTTTAAAACAAACTTAAAATATTGTATGATTGCATGCCTGTTAATCTGTTACCTCTGTTACTTATGCTAAAGACTTATGAAAACATAATGTTTAAGCAAATGAAGTTCATCTCAATTTACACTCAAACTGGGAACATTTCCTTTAAAATATGAAGTTAATCTCAGGGTCATCTCAGTTCATCTTTGTTAATCTGTTACTTATTGTTTTTCAATTTCTTTAACTTATGGTAAAATTAGCAAACTGAAAATATTTACAAACTTAATGAAAACATTTTAAAACAAACTCAGTTACATCCTATTATGCATGATTGTTACTTTGTTACTTATGCTTGACAGGTTTTTGCATGACTGTTACTCTGTTGCTCTTGTGAACTTTATTAACAATGCTTCAAATTATAAATCAGGTTGAAAATCATTTAATATACGTCTCTATTTTAGGATTGTGAAATAATCAAGTTCATCTCTATTTACACTCAACATAACATGCATTACTTTTCTAACTTTTTTCTTCTTTTGTTAATTATACATTGATCTTCTGCTTTTTGTTATTAAGCAGCTATGCTCTTTATTGAAGGTGATTGACCAATTATAGTACTCGGTTTATCGAGGTTGATCCACAGGGAAGAACGAGAAAACAAAACAAAATTAAACAAACAAAGACTATATTAGAATTACTTTGATTTATACTTTGGTGAGATTAATTTGAAAATGTTTTCTTTTAATCAAACATGCAATAAGAGAGACCAAGGCTCCATGTTAGATTGGCCTCCCCATTATGAGCATTTACAATCCTCTGATTATCTATGGTTTTCCAATCTCACTTAAGCATGCATGCATCATAATCACATGCAATAATTAATCAAGGAGAACTCCAAGCGTTAACTATCCTATGCCCTACGCCACATCATATTTAAAGGAATTAAACTCAATTAATGGTAACATGTTCATCAATGGTAAATAAAAGGAATATCCAAACATCAAAATAATTCACAATACCTAACTGGTTTACCACATCTATGAACAACAAAAGATCAAACCATAGACTTAAAAGTTAAGCCAATACATCATCTCATAAGAAAGCATTACACACCATGTGGGTTGGAACAAATCTCCCCCTTCACCTCAATCCAAGAAAACTTCAACCTCGCATGGTCATGGAGCGCTGCAAGAGAAGAGGAAGAGGATTAAATTTCTTCATGACCGAGCGCCTCCTCTAATCTCCTTTTATTTTCTCGCCCTCCTCGCGCCTCTCTGCCCCAGTTTGCCCCTCCTTATATTTATGCATCTCAGCTCCTCTCCCAACCATTGGATTTATAGGCAGTCCCCTTTGATGAGTGGATAATTTCTCGCCGAATATCACGGCTGATTGGTTGCTTGGCTGAAGTTGGGCTGTTGATTGCTGGGCTGAAGTTGGGCTTCATGTGTGTAGCCCGCCCATTGATGGCTAGTTGGAGTATTGGTGGGCCTTGTTTTGTTTGGGCTACTGGCCATCCATGTTGGGTTTACCCATGTTATGTTGGTGGGCCTTGAGCTTTATATTTGATCTGCAATAATGTTTTCCCCGGAACTCATAAAGAATATCATTTTACTAATGAAACTTAGTCATTTAGCCATGATGGTGCATGTTTTACATATGTTGATATGTTAATAATTTTACATGCCAAACTAATAATAATAATGCCCAACATAGATGTATTATGATACATATTTTTATACTCACCACACCACCCAACTTGAATATTGCTAGTCAGTAGCTATCAAAAGAATTTTAAGAACAAAGGTCCCAATGGACTATCTTAAATGTATATCCCCAATAGACTATCTCAGATGTATGCAACAACGAAACCAACGACCAAACTTCTTTCGCAATCATAACATAGATTTGACCTAAGTGAGTTCTCATTGTTAAACAATCACAATAAATGTGCAATCGAAATTCTACACAACCAAAGAGTCACATAGTCTACAATGTTGGCAACACTACTAACATCCAACAATTGGTCCATAAGCTTTACCATTGATTCAAAGCCGATCTACTTTCTTTTGTGCTTTTTTTTAAGAAATTTTTGTTCTTTGTTGTTTCTTTTTCTTTTTATATGACTAGTGCAATACTTATTTCCATTTAGCTTTCTACTAGGTCCGTGTAACGAGCTTTGGGCCAATGCTCCCAAGCTAGTTAGCTTTAGGGCAATAGGCTTTTAGGAACCCCTCGGACTTAATTGCTCGAACCTAATAGGCAAAGAAAAAAAAAGTGTAGTCATATCATACGAACTATCTTTTAACCAGGGACTTCATGCTTCACGAGGCATTGGGCCCGTCTACTCAATAGAAAGTATGCTTATTTTAGCTTATTATCATTGTATATACTCTAGTAGATGGCTCATCAAGGTTATTAGACAGAACTAATAAGACACCAATGTATAACTTCTATCCTCAATGGGCTAGGTTGTGGAGTGTGCATAAATGTTCTATGTGTTCTACAATCACTAAAGGACTATTAACAAATCAAACTCATTGAGATCAACACTCTGAGGCTAATGGGCCAGTAATGTAAAGAGGCTAATGGGCTTGGAGTTGGGCTGGGCTCAATTTAGGTTTCTCATAAGATGATTTTAATAATGACCAAGTTTTAGATTAATTAAACCTTAATTTTAGATTTAAAACATTAGCCTCTATTATTGAAGCGTTGAATGGAGACAATTCCTCTCCCACGCGCGCGCCAGTAGACCCGCATTTGGTGCATCTCGGTCCGAAGCTGCTTCTCTTCTTGTGAGCCAACAGTATGGCGCCCGTGAGAGAATAGAGAACCCGTAGTTCCGTTTGCTACTGATTAAAAGGAGAAAGTGGAAATAAACATCCCTTTCTCTTCAAACGTTTCAGTTCCTTTCTTCTCCGTTCCTTATCTCTCATAGAGCCCGACAAAGCCATAACCACTTCTGGCGAGGATCGGCGATTGTCTACCTTCTCTACTCGTTGGTTTCTAGCGATTGGACACCGCGCCCTTCGGGATAGTGAAGGACTTCCTGTGGAGGAAGAGAACAATGAGCTCCGACAGCCATTTCTCTCCGATGAGGGATAGTTTCGGCAAGCTGCAGTATCTTATGAGAGTCAGGTTGGTCAGAGTTGGGGGAAATAAATTCATGGGTATTGTCATGAGGGGATTGTGTGACATTTTAGATTTTATAACCATGGAATTTAACTAAGGATAATTCACTGATTTGTATG
This sequence comes from Dioscorea zingiberensis, assembly GCA_026586065.1. Lineage (NCBI taxonomy): Eukaryota > Viridiplantae > Streptophyta > Magnoliopsida > Dioscoreales > Dioscoreaceae > Dioscorea > Dioscorea zingiberensis. Next base: position 49,900,212 of record CM048821.1, on the reverse strand, counting down.
AAGGAGTGGTGTTAACTTGGAGTTATTGAATGATTGTAAAAATTAGAAGTTTAGTAATTGACGGGATGTTCTGTTGTTTTGAAATCTTAGCATGCCTATTTTATGTTTGTAGAAATGCCGCTTGAACTTGTTTAATTTGAAACTAATGTTCTAAGGATGTAATGGCATGGAATATGTGTGTGATTATCTCAAATACATTGGAATGTAATTTCAAGCGATTTCTATGGCTGCATTATAGATTGAAATGTTGTAGAAATTATGATCTAAAGGGACAACCTTGTTAAAGATCAGATTGTTCATCAACCATGCTCACTAGTTGTTTGAGTTAATGCTTATGTAAAATAAGTGGGTTTAACAAGGATGAAAGCTGATTTTTATATGCTTGTATATATGAAACATTAGAAGTTAGAAAGCATGGCTGAAATGTATGTTTAATGGCTGTAGAGATTATGATGCTAGAGGCTGTCCTGTTATGGATCCAATTGTTAATAAACCATTCATTTTAATATCTCAATAGTATATATATAGACCTGCAGTATAGCTGTCCTTTTCGATGGACAGTTGAGCCATTTATACACCTCAGATCGGAGCGTAAAATATGTTATTGGAAAGGTCATGAAAATATCTTTTTAACGAGTCCTAGATCGAAAAATTCCGACGACTGGATTAGAAGATATGGACAAAACTTTCTGACTGCGCATAACCGGCAGAAATTTTGCATTCTTTATTTGGGCTTACACAACTCAATTTAATGCGTGTATTAGATATATATATGTGCGGGCATAGAAGCAGTTTATATTTGAGTAAGTCTCTAATATTTATTTATAATAATTCTATCACTAGGGAAAGGAAAGAACACTGCGGGAACGGCAGGAGGATCGAGACAAACTTAAGTAGCAAAGGACATCAATGTGAGTGAACAAATCTGGAAATCTTGTTGCATGTTTTAGATTGCTTTTACCGTGATTTGTTTATATGAGATTTATCATATGTTTTCATTCAACTGTTTGTGATTGCCGTTAGTTTGTACGGCTATTATGATCTATGGTTTTATGTGTTGTATCTGCACCGTAAATGAGAATAACATGATTATGATGAAATCAAATGAAAGCCATGATTTACATATTGATAGGCTACACCCTATTTAAACATGTTGTGGATCGAGAAAAGGCACAGTGATTGTGCTTGAGTGGTCTTCGGACCGTGTACGGTAATGAGCTAGGGAAGTGGGCATTTTTAACCCGTTTTTCACTACATGCATATTTTCCAAATATTTTAAAAAAGAAAACCCTTTATGTCCAATTTCTTGAGCTCAATACCGTAAACCATATGTACTGTCAAATTAGTATAAAGCAGATGAATCTGACCGGCTAATATATAGTATGAAGTAGAGGAATCTGACTGTCTATGAAATGGTACGAAGAAGAGGAATCTGACCGGCCATTGCAATTGTTTTTGTTGTATAAATCTTTGGTATCTTCCACAAGGGTTAAGGATAGGGGTGCATGTTAAATCAATATGAGGCCTCCATTTCATGTACTTATGATAGGACCATGATGTTTGTTGTAATTGCTTTCTTCTCAGTTTTCACTGATATGCTTAGCATGCTATCCAGATTAGAAAATAGTGTATAGACATACATGCTTTGGTTTTTCCCTTATATTCATACAGAGTATTTTTATAGAAATATTTACCTTGAGTATTTATGAGTTTATGCTCGACATAGCTATCTATACTCACTGAGCTTGTGTAGCTCATCCCTCTCTCACGTTTTTTCTTACAGGCAGTAGACAAGGATCCACGATGTGTTCCACGTATAGGTCTTGCCGAAATGCCTCTCGGATCTAGATCACTTTTTGACGGGACCGATTGTAGAGCTGGCTCAAGACTTGACTTATGTGGAGAGACCTATAAACATCCTGGATAGGAAGGAACATGCACTGAGGAACAAGGTGATCCTTCTAGTGAAGGTACTGTAGAGTAATCACCAAGTGGAGAAGCCACTTGGGAAAGAGAAGATCAGATGAGGGCGCAGTATCCTCATTTGTTCTAGTTATCGATGTAAGGGAATTTTGGGGATGAAATTTCCTAAGGGTGGGAGAATTGTAACGCCCCGGATTTTTCTTAAATAAACATCATTTAATTATAGATATCACATTAAGTTTATCATTTATTAATGAAGAATTTAAACTAATCAAATCAAGCAAAGGATGAATGGGCTTTGATTTGGTCCATGAGCAAATGAAACTTAAGAAGGCCTTTAGTGGGTCGGGCCTCATTCATCATTGTTAAATTATTAATAAAGAGGGACTAAAGAAAGAGGACTTAATTGAAACTCAAATAAATTTGGCCAATAATGTAAAGAGGCTAATAGGATTGGAGTTGGGCTGGGCTCAATTTAGGTTTCTCATGAGATGATTTTAATAATGACCAAGTTTTAGATTAATTAACCATTAGTTTTAGATTTAAAACAATAGCCTCTATTATTGAAGCGTTGAATGGAGACAATTCCTCTTCCACGCGCGCTCCAGTAGACCCGCGTTTAGTGGATCTCGGCCAAAAGTGGCTTCTTTGCTCGTGAGCCAACAGTATGGCGCCTGTGAGAGAACAGAGACCTGTGGTTCCCCTTGGTACTGATTAAAAGGAGAAGGTGGAGAGAAACATCCCTTTCTCTTCAAACGTCTGAGTTCCTTTCTTCTCTCTTCATTGCCTCTCATGGAGCTCGACGAAGTTGTAACCACTTCCGGCAAGGATTGGCAATCGTCTACCTTCCCCGCTCTTTGGTTTCTAGCGATCGGACGTCGCGCCCCTCAGGACAGTAAAGGACTTCCTGTGGAGGAAGAGAACAATCAACTTCGACAGCCATTTCTCTCCAATGAGGGATAGTACCGGCAAGGTGTAATGCCTTACGAGAGTCAAGTCAGTCGGAATTGGGGGAATTGAATTCTTGGGTATTGTCATGAAGGGATTGTGTGGCATTTTAGATGTTAAAACCATGGAATTTAACTAAGGATGATTCACTGATTTTGTATGAAGGATTGGTGTTAACTTGAAGTTATTGAATGATTGTAAAAATTAGAAGTTTAGTAATTGAAGGGATGTTCTGTTGTTTTGAAATCTTAGCATGCCTATTATATGTCTGTAGAAAGGTCATGAAAATATCTTTTTAACAAGTCCTATATCAAAGAAATCCGACATTTGGATTAGAAGATATGGACAGAACTTTCTGACTGCGCATAACCGGCAGAAATTCTGCACTCTTTATTTGGGCTTACACAACTCAATTTAATGAGTATATTAGATATATGTGGGGGCAAGGAAGTAGTTCTATTTGAATGGGGTTACAATTAGGAGCTAGTACCCTTTACCCTGCATCGTCAATCTGTTCGATCAATTAAGAGGAGCGTGCATCTTCTTAAAGATCGACTTAAAGTCTGGGTATGATCAGCTGCAAGTGAAGGAAGAAGAAGTGCCCAAGATTTCCTTCCGGACCTAGTATGGGCATTTCGAGTTCTTTGTGATGGCTTTTGGGTTGACAAATACACCAGCAGTGTTCATGGCAATGATGGATAGTGTGTTTGCGCCCTATCTAGACCAGTTCTTGCTGGTTTTCATTGATGACATTCTGGTGTACTCCCAGAGTGTTGAGGAGCACGTAAACCACCTCCGAATAGTGCTACAAATATTGAGGGAGCAGCAACTTTATGCCAACCTATGAAAGTGTGAATTTTGGTTATAAGAAGTGAAGTTCTTGGGACATGTTGTCTCAGCAGCCGGGATCTACTTTGACCCCTAGAAGATTGAAGCAGTAGTGAATTGGCGTACCCTGACTATAGTTACGGAGATCAAGAGTTTCTTAGGGATCGCAGGTTACTACAGGCGATTCATGGATGGATTTTTTGCAATCGCCCAACCGATGACAAAGCTGCTGAGAAAGAATACAAGATTCGACTGGATGGTAGACTGTGAACGGAGCTTTCAGGAACTGAAGGACCGGCTAGTGTCTGCTCACATTCTCACCCTACCGACATCTAGAGGTCGCTATGAGATCTATAGTGACGCTTCATATCGAGGACTGGGTTGCGTTTTGATGCATCAGGGAAGGGTTATTGCTTATAAATCGAGACAACTCAAGACTCATGAAGCAAACTATCCAGTTCATTATCTGAAGTTGGCAGCAGTGGTCTTTGACCTTAAGATCCGGCGACATTATCTTTATAGTGAACCCTGTAAAATCTTTACCGACCATAAGAGTTTGAAATATCTGATGAGTTAGAAGGAGCTTAATATGGTAGAGAAGGTAGATGGAGCTACTGAAGGATTATGACTGCACCTTCAAGTATCACCCCGGGAAGGCAAATGTAGTTGCAGATACCTTGAGTAGAAAGACAATAGCATGGTTGGGGACCACCAACTTTGCCCAGTTGCATGATAGGAGATCTATTGGGGTCCAGTTCTCAGTGGATGATCTGGGGGTGCTACTAGCGAACTTCCACATACGTTCGACTTTTATTTTACAAATCAAGGAAGAACAACGGCAAGACTCCAGACTGATACAATTGGCTACATGAATGCAAAATGGGAAACATGGTGATTTCTCCCTATCCTCCGATGGTGCGGTGATGCTAGGTACCTGACTATATGTACCAAACAATAAGATCCTCAAACTGCAGATTATGGAGGAAGTTCATTGTTCAGCCTATGCTACGCATCCAAGGGCACCAAGATGTTCCGGAATATCAAAGAAAACTACATCTAGAGGAATATGAAAATGGAAATTGCTGAGCACATGGCGAGGTGTTTGATCTATCAGTCGATCAAAGCAGAACACAAGAAGCCACCAGGTTTGCTGGTACCCTTGGAAATTCTAGAATGGAAGTGGGAGAGGATAGCAATGGACTTTGTGACTGGCTTACCTCGAACCACTCAAGGCAAGGATGCTATCTGGGTCATCATCGATAGGTTCACCAAGTAAACCCACTTCATTTCGATCAAGACGACGTATTCTCGGGACCGATTTGCAGGGTTATACGTAGACCAGATTGTGAGGCTGCATGGACCCGTGTCCATCGTACCTGATAGGGGCCCGAGATTCACTTCTCATTTTGGCGGAGTCTATAGAAGGCCTTGGGGACAAGGCTAAATTTCAGTACGACATTCCACCCTTAGACAGATGAGCAGTTGAGAGGACAATATAGATACTCGAAGACCTGCTTCGAGCTTGTATCATGGAACTTCCCAGGAGCTGGGATGTAAACCTGGGGCTGTTGGAGTTTGCATATAACAACAGCTACCAGATCAGCATTGGAATGCCGCCATATGAGGAGCTTTACGGTAGAAGATGTAAGACTCTGTTATGCTGGGATGAAGAAGGTGAGAGAAAGATATTTGGCACTAAGTTGGTTCAGCAGACTATAGATAATGTTAAACTCATCCGGGAGTGGCTCAGAGTAGCTCAAGACAGGCAATGGGGTTATGCCAATAACCGCCGTCGAGATCTTGAGATTGACTTGGGAGATAGGGTATTCCTGAAAGTATCTCCATGGAAAGGTGTTTTGAGATTCAGCAAACATGGGAAGCTGACCCCACGGTATATCGCGCCATACGAGATAGTGGACAGGGTTGTTCCCGTAGCCTACCGACTTGCTCTACCAGAGGAGCTATCGAGTATCCACGATGTGTTCCACGTATCGGTCTTGCACAAATGCCTCTTAGATCTAAATCACGTTATGACGGGACCGGCAGTAGAGCTGGCTTAGGACATGACTTATGTGGAGGGACCTGTACATATCCTGGACAGGAAGAAACATGTGCTGAGGAACAAGGTGATCCCTCTTGTGAAGGTACTGTGGAGCAATCACCAAGTAGAGGAAGCCACTTGGGAAAGAGAAGATCAGATGAGGGTGCAATATCTTCATTTGTTCTAGTTATCGATGTAAGGGAATTCCGGGGACAAAATTTCCTAATGGTGGGAGAATTGTAACGCATCGGATTTTTCTTAAATAAACACAGTTTAATAATCGATATTTCGTTAAGTTTATCATTAATTAATGAAAAATTTAAATTAATCAAATCAAGCAAAGGATGAATGGGCTTTGATTTGGTCCATGAGCAAATGAAACCTATGAAGGCCTTTAGTAGGTCGGGCCTCCTTCATCATTGTTAAATTATTAATTAAGAGGGATTAAGGAAAGAGGAGTTAATTTAATTGAAACTCAAATAAATTGGGCCAACAATGTAAAGAGACTAATGGGCTTAGCGTTGGGCTAGGCTCAATTTAGGTTTCTCATGAGATGATTTTAATAATGACCAAGTTTTAGATTAATTAACCCTTAGTTTTAGATTTAAAGCATTAGTCTCTATTATTGAAGTGTTGAATGGAAACAATACCTCTCCCACGCTCCCAACAGTAGACCCGTGTTTGGTAGATGTCAGTCGGAAGTGGCTTCTCCTCTCGTGAGCCAACAGTATGGCGCCCGTGAGAGAACAGAGAACCCGTGGTTCCCCTTGCTGCTGATTAAAAGAAGAAGATGGAGAGAAACATCCCTTTCTCTTCAAACGTCTCAGTTTCTTTCTTCTCCCTTCCTTATCTCTCCTAGAGCCTGAAGAAACTATAACCACTTTCGGCAAGGATCAGTAATTATCTACCTTCCCCGTTCTTTGGTTTCAAGAGATCGGACGCCGCCCCCCTCAGGACAGTGAAGGACTTCCAGTGGAGGAAGAGAACAATAACCTCTGGCAGCTATTTCTCTCCGACGAGGGACAGTTTCGGCGAGCTTCAGCACCTTACTAGAGTTAGGTTAGTCGGAGTTGGGGGAATTGAATTCTTGGGGATTGTGTGGCTTTTTAGATGTTATAACCATGGAATTTAACTAAGGATAATTCACTGATTTTGTATGAAGGAGTTGTTAACTTGGAGTTATTGAATGATTGTAAAAATTAGAAGTTTAGTAATTGAAGGGATGTTCTGTTGTTTTGAAATCTTAGTATGCCTATCATATGTTTGTAGAAATGCCTTTTGAACTTTTTTGATTTGAAACTAATGTTCTAAGGCTGTAATGGCATGGAATATGTGTGTGATTATCTCCAATACATTGGAATGTAATTTCAAGGGATTTCTATGGCTACATTGCAGATTGAAATGTTGTAGACATTGTGATCTAAAGTGACAACCCTGTTAAAGATCAGATTGTTCATCAACCATGCTCACTAGTTGTTAGAGTTAATGCTTATGTGAGATAAGTGGGTTTAACAAGGATGAAAGCTAATTTTTATATGCTTGTATATATGAAACATTAGTAGGAAGCATGGTTGCAATGTATGTTTAATGGCTGTAGAGATTATGATGCTAGAGGCTATTCTGTTATGGATCCAATTGTTAATAAACCATTTGTTTTAATGTCTCAATAGTATATATATACAGACCTGCAGTTTGGCTATCCCTTTTGAGGGATAGTTGAGCCCTTTATACACCTCCGATTGGAGCGTATAATATATCGTTCGAAAGGTCATGAAAATTTCTTTCTAACGAGTCCTAGATTGGAGAAATCCAATGTCTGGATTAGAAGATATGGAAAGAACTTTCCGACTGCGCATAAACGGCAAAAATTCTGCATTCTTTATTTGGGCTTACACAACTCAATTTAATGTGCGTATTAGATATGTGTGGGAGCATAGAAGTAGTTATATTTGATTAAGTCTCTAGTATTTATTTATCCTAATTCTATCACTAGGGAAACGAATGAACATCGCGGGAACGGTAGGAGGATCAAGTCAAATTTTAGTAGCAAAGGATATCAATGTGAGTGGGGTCAGCTTCCCATGTTTGCTGAATCATGGATTTCTTTTACCGTGATTTGTTTATATGAGATTTATCATGTGTTTTCATTCACTGGTTTGTGATTGGCGTTAGTTTCTACGGCTATTATGATATATGATTTTATTTGTTGCATATGTACTGTGAATGAGAATGACATGATTATGATGAAATCAAATGAAAGGCATGATTTACATATTGGTAGGCTGTACCCTATTTATACATGTTGTTGATCCAAAAAAGGCACAGTAATTGAGCTTGAGTGGTCTTTGGACCGTATACGTTAATGAGCTAGGGAAGTGGGCATTTTTAACCTGTTTTTCACTACATGCATATTTTTCAAATATTTTCAAAAAGAAAACCCTTTCCATACTACTTTGAGAGCTCAATATCATACACCATATGTATTTTCAAATTAGCACGAAGCAGAGGAACCTGACCGGCTAATATATAGTACAAAGCAGAGGAATTTGATAGGCTATGAAATGGTACGAAGCAGAGGAATCTGACCGGCCATTGCAATTGTTTATGTTGTATAAATCTCTGGTATCTTCCACAAGGGTTAAGGATAGGGGTGCATGTTAAATCAATATGAGGCCTCCATTTCATGTACTTATGATAGGAACATGGTGTATGTTGTGATTGCTTTCTTCTCGGTTTTCATTGATATGCTTAGCATGCTATCCGGATTAGAAGATAATGCACGGACACACATGCTTTGGTTTTTCCCTTATATTGGCATAGAGTATAGAAATGTTTACCTTCAGTATTATGAGCTTATGCTCGACAGAGCTGTCTATACTCACTGAGCTTATGTAGCTCATCCCTCTCTTACGTTTATTCTTATAGGCAGTAGATAGGGATCTGGGTAGAGTTTCATGTCTACGAGCGAGGCATGAGTACCTGTAGTGACTCTGGCGTCCCTTAGGTGTTTTTAGTTTCTTATTATGTCATGCTTGTATTTGAGAGACCAGACTTATTTTAGATACAGATGTTATTCTGTGGTTGTTGTATTATGACTTAGACCACTTATGGTTATGTTATGTTTCTCATTATTGTCTCCATATTTAGTATGACAGGTTTATGTTTTTTAACAGCCTTAGGCTAAGGATACCCCCCTGGTCTGGGTGGTATGACATCCGTCTCGGTAGGGAGATGGGTGTTACATTTAGTGGTATCAGAATACCAATGTTCCTAGGTCTTAGAGTCCTAGGGAAAGTCAGAGCCTTAGGGTGGGAGTTCATGTCAAATAATTTAAATGTCTCATGGTTAGAAATTTTCAGGTAAATTTCAATTTCTAACTAATATCTTCGATATTTCATAATGCCGCCAAAGAGATGTGGTCGACCATCCTGGACGCCTCGTGAGGAACTGGTAGAAGAACCGGTAGGAGAACCTGCAATGGAGGCCCCTAGGGGTGGAGATTACGAGGGAGAGGCACCCCAAGCTCATTACGGGCAATGGTACAATCCTGGGATGCAACAGACAATGGAAAAGAAGGTACATTCATTGGAGGCTTTTCCTAACTACCCCAGCAGGCGTGACCTAGAGACCACGATCATGTTCTTAGGGCTCGTCAGATGGGAGTGACAATACTTTGGTACACATGAACCATCAGAAGCTGAAACCTGACTCAACCACCTAAAGCGAGTTCTCCGCGCTATAGTGTGTCCGGAGGAGGAGAAAATCGCTACTGTTACTCTACTAATAGGGCAGGGAGCACTTTTATGGTGAGAGTCTATCCTTGAACATTACCCAGCACCGGACACCATGACATAGGCTGAATTTAAGAAGGTATTTCTGCGGAGATATTCACCTCGGGTTCATTGGGATGCAAAGCAGGCAGAGTTCAATCAACTAATACGGGGAACCTCTCAGTAACTGATTATGAAGCCAAATTTAATAAACTCAGCCGGTACGCATCAGCCATGGTGGCGGATCCTGGGACAAATGCCGGAAGTTTGAGGGAGGACTTCGGGATGAAATTCGCATATCTGTAGCAGCTACTGAATTTTGTGTGTACAGGGACATTGTGGAGGCTGTCCTGCGAGTAGAGCAAAGTGTTGAGGTGCAAAAGCTGAGGATGGACAAGTCGAAGAAACGGAACAACCCCAGTTCTCAAGTTGGTGGGAGTTCCATACCAAGTTAGAAAAGTAACAATAGAAGCAGTGGCGGGTCTTCAGTAAGAGGTTTTGTGCAAGGGAAGCCCACATATGGATTGTGCGGGAAATGCTATTATGGGGTTTGCAAGGCTTTTTATGGAACTTGTTTTTATTGTCATCAGGAGGAACACTTTAAGAAGGATTTCCCTTTATTAGCTCAAGGGGGTGGGACAGCTCTACAGGCCAATATTGGAGGCCAGAGTGCATATCAGCGTAGGGATACTTAGTTGTGGGCAGTTCTAGAGGCAGCCGAGCCAGGTCTTCAGGAGGACAATCCAGAGGAGGCCGTGGGGCCCACTCTTAGTTGAGAGCTGAGGCCTTCGCGATGACACAACATGAGGCTTTAAATACTCCTGACGTCATTACAGGTATGTTACAGATTTATGGTGTTGATCCCTAAATTCTTATTAACCCCACTCTACGCATTCCTATATTGCTACCTTCTTTACATTGCCTGATTATGTGTATGCTACTAGACTAGTAGAACCTATGGTGGTGGCATCCCCCATAGGTATTTCTATGATTGTAAAGGTAGTTTATAAGGGTTGTGATGTAAGGATAGATGACCAGGAGCAGATTGTCGATCTGATCCCCATGAGGATCCTGGACTTTGATGCGATCTTAAGGTTGGACTGGTTTTCTCTCCATTATGTCACCATCGATTGCTATTGAGTTATTCCTAGGGTCGGCTCCAATTTTCAGAGCACCTGACAGGATGGCTCCGGTAGAGTTGAAAGAATTAAAGGCCTAGCTGAATGAGCTACTAGAGAAGGGGTTTATTAGACCTAGTATCTCCCATTGGGGTGCACTTGTACTGTTTATGAAGAAGAAGGATGGCTCTTTGAGGATGTGTATTGATTACCGGCAGCTGAATGGGGTTACAATAAGGAACCAGTATCTTCTACCCCACATCGACGATCTGTTCGATCAACTATGAGGAGTGTTCATCTTCTCGAAGATCGACTTGAAGTCGGGGTATCATCAGCTGCTAGTGAAGGAAGAAGACGTGCCCAAGACAGCCTTCTGGACCCGGTATGGCCATTTCAAGTTCTTTGTGATGCCTTTTGGGTTGACGAATGCACCAACAACGTTCATGACAATGATAAATAGGGTGTTTATACCCTATCCAGACCAATTCGTGGTGGTTTTCATCGATGACATTCTAGTGTACTCCCGAAGTGTTGAGGAGCATGCAGACCATCTCAAAATAGTGTTACAAACATTGAGGGAGCAACAACTTTATGCCAACCTCCGAAAGTGTGAATTTTGGTTGGAAGAAGTGAAGTTTTTAGGACATGTTGTCTCAGTAGCGGGGATCTATGTTGACCCCCAAAAGATTGAAGCAATAGTGAACTGGCGAGCCCCGACTACAGTTACGGAAATCGGGAGTTTCTTAGGGCTCACAGGTTTCTACAGACGATTCGTGGAAGGATTTTCTGCAATCACCCAACCGATGACAAAGCTGCTGAGAAAGAATGCAAGGTTTGATTGGACGGTAGATTGTGAAAAGAGTTTTAAGGAGCTGAAGGACCGGCTAGTGTCTGGTCTTGTTCTCACCCTGCCGACATCTGGAGGTGGCTATGAGATCTATAGTGACACTTCATATCAAGGACTGGGTTGCGTCTTGATGCAACAGGGCAGGGTTATTGCCTATTCATCTAGACAGCTAAAGACTCATAAAGCAAACTATCCAGTTTATGATCTGAAGTTGGCAGCAGTGGTCTTTGCCTTGAAGATCTAGGGATACTATCTTTATGGTGAAGCCTGTAAAATCTTCACCGACCACAAGAGTTTGAAATATCTGATGAGTCAGAAGGAGCTGAATATGCGACAGAGAAGGTGGATGGAGCTGCTGAAAAATTATGACTGCACCTTCGAGTATCACCTCGGAAAGGCGAATGTAGTTGCATACGCCTTGAGCAGAAAGACAATTTCATAGTTGGGGACCACCAACTTTGCCCAGTTACATGATCTGAGATCCACTGGGTCCAGTTCTCAATAGATGATTTGGGGGTGCTACTAGCGAACTTCTACCTACAACCGACTTTGATTTCACAGATCATGGAAGCACAACGGTAAGACTCTAGACTGATACAATTACCTGCACAAATGCAAAATGAGAAAAGTAGTTATTTCTCCCTATCCTCCGATGGTGCGCTGATGCTAGGTACTTGACTATATTTAACAAACAATGAGAGCCTCAAACTGCAGATCATGGAGGAAGCTCATTGTTCAACCTATGCATCACGAGAGATCGGGTGTTGCGCTGAGAAGTGTAATTGCTGTATCTTCTAGGAGTTGTTAGTAATTAGCCATTAGTAGGGAATCAATTATTAGCAAGGGAGTCCTAGGAGCATTGTGATCTGGGGTGCCATATCTCATCTTTGATTGACCCCAATCCCCCAATTGTTCGTATTAGTCTTTTAATTCAAATATCTAATCATCACACATAGTTTAGTTTAGGCTAGGTAATAAAGGATAATTAGTACTAGTGTCCAGTCCCTGTAGATTCGACTGCGCTACCTTTAGGTACTTTACTACTTGATCGGCCCCCTATACTTGTGTGAGAGTGTCACACATATTTTTGCGTTCATCAGCAGGGTTGCTGTGATCTCTAGTTGATAAACAAAGGTTTAGAGAAGCATGATTGCTGTGATATCTAACTATGTTAAACATTTGCACTTAGCTTGGATGGGTTTAGGTTCAGGAGGTGGGTAAGCTCAGAGAGAGACAGTTGAGAGAGGGAAAGATAGGTTAGTGTTTGTGCATATATTCAGTTAGTTTGTACTTCTTGGTTTTCATTGGCAGCCATGTTCAATTACTAAGGAGGAGAAAGAGAGGGAGTAATGTTAGAGAATATATTTAGGAGTTGAGGAATACACCATGGTTTGGTTTCATGCTCTTCTGGTCGGTATATATGTACAAACATGCATGGATATGGACTATGATGGTTTTCTGTTGATGTATATGCATGAACCTTAATTATGGGATTAAAGCCATGAATGGGTAGTAGTTAGGGTTCCTTACTTTTTTAGTATGGATGAAGGTGGCTCTAGTTTAGTTTAATGGTAGAGTAATGTTCATGCCTGTATTCAATAAGGAGGAAAGAGGTTTCATGGGTGTAGCTTGGGCATGGACATGAATCAGAAGGTTGGTGAAATCCTTCACACTTGTCCAAGTGTTTATAGATGGGGAAATTGAGTGAAGGTTGATGAGACTTGAGCCTTATGCTTATGCTTATACCGCAAGGACAAAGGACTGAGATACTAGTACTAGCTATCTATCTATTATCTAGTCAAAGATAAAGGTTGGTGGTGGTATGAACTAATCTAAATTCTAATTCTAGAAAGCAAGATTTTTTTAATAAAATGGGATGTGATGAAGTTGTGAGGGTAATCAATTAGGAGACGAGGTATCCGTGCAAGGTATCCCCCTCGGGTTCTTGTGGATAATGATATGTATGGATTTCTATTTGATGAATGTGAGATATGGACCAAGAATTCCTACAATGCTTTCACACCCTCTTTCGAGGCGAGTTACTAATCTACTTTCGTGAGTAGTTCTAGGGAACACATAATCTTGGAAGAGTTGTGGGAATAATTCATTTTAAGAGTCTATCTCCTAAACACCCGATCTCTCGGCTTGTTCATAACCCCCACCTACTGAAGTAGATCTAGGGTTATATAGAGTGAGTGTTATTGTCTATACTTTCTATAGATCTAAATTGACACTTAGAGCTGTCGCAACGTAAAGTATCAATACCATACAATACATCCAATAGGTTCTTAAACATTAAAGCATTCATTCAATTATAGAAATCCATACAAGCAAATAAAAGTTCACACATAGACCCAAGGGTTCAATAATGCCCAAATACCTAAAAGATTAGTTCCCCATCAAAAGGGGAATACAAATCTAATGCAAATTAAGGAGAAAACATCAATATAATAACAAATAAACTCCTCTCCAATGTTTCCTCTACTTTTGGTGTCGCAAATCCTCCTCCAAACCTCGCCGACAAGAAGCCTTGACGATGAAGCTTGATGCCCTAGTTGATGGTATGGGAGAGATGGTGATGATGATGACCAAAGGAGTAGCCCCCAAAGGGGATGGTCCAAAGATGTTTCTAAAGCCTAATTTACAAGGTATTTATAGGCTTTACAATGATAGATAAGTGTATGAGTCGTGTTGGGTCCGTGTTGGTCAAGTTTGGGATGTAAAATAGTGAATATCGGGCCCATATACACCATATACGGGCTCTCTTACGGGTGAATACGGCTATATGCATGCGTACCGGTAGTTTTACGGCTATATGCAGCCGTACGGCTGGATTTCAGTATTACGCAGTCTTCATCAAGCGTTCGATCGGATTACCATTCTTGTCGGATTGACCTGAAATTTTAATTGAGTGTTCCCCAATTGTTGATCTTCAATATGAACGGTGGAGATTTTGTTTAGAGTCCTGTAGCTCTTGTAATAAAATTCTGATCTTTGCTGATCTTTAGGACTTTTGCAGTGTTTTCGAGTTGCTTCCTTTTTCGCCTCAAATGATGTAAAATTTCTTCCTTTTGATTCTTGAGGCTCTCTAATG